>CM066307.1:0-2400000 GCA_033807695.1 Daedaleopsis sinensis | reverse complement strand
GCCAGTGAGTCCGTCAGGATTGTCATGGTAAGTAGTGTGCCGCGAGCACTGGAATCTTGTTGTAGTTATGCGTCCAGATGTAAAAGTACGAGTCTACATAGGCCAGTTGGATTGCTGTGAGCCGCATGATCGAAGGTCACACGCCTGCTACTGCTATGTATGCAAAATGACCTCAGTATGCGATTCGAGACGCTACAAATTGTGATATGCGGATATGATGTTATACAGTCGACCACCCGAGAAGCCCTACGCCTTGCCGCACGCGACCTTCCGCGATGTCAGATCTATACATATAAGAACGGTTAGTCACGGCAATGGTCGCACAACTCAATGTGAGCTTTCAGCTTGCCTACGCCTGGGCCAGCACTGCATCTAACATCAACCACAAAACTTGTAGAAATCTTTTTCGATTATCGTTTCTGCTCAAACCGATGCGTTCATGAGGTGTCGCATAGTACTGATGATCACTGATGCTCACGATAGACCCTTGCTCATCTTCAGCCCGCTGATGACGATGTCGACAAACTTGTCCGTGAGTTCGACTCGGCTTGCAGCCTCGGCAGCGCGCGCACGCTCTTCTATCATATTCATATAGGCACTGAAATCGTTGTTTGCGATCGCGATCGCTACTGTCGTCCATATGAGCACGATAATAGCATACGGGCTGGACTGACTACTTACTACGCTCGGGCCCGAGGGGGGGGGCTTGATTGTTGTTCATCTCTTGCTGTGGGGATTGGGTACTAGTAGTGGACGAGAGGTCCGGGGTGTGGACTCTGAATATATAAATCCCATCAGCTTCGCCTCGTACAAATAGTACATGCTCCAGCCTTGTACCCAGCTCAGACGCCTGACGTCTGCGCTGTCCGACGAGCGCCGGGTTCCTTCGAAAGTCTGCCTAATCAGGCGGGCGTTGTACTCCAAACCGTATGTGTGCTTGCTATCTTGAGCTGGTAAGCTGAATAGCCCCCGCCTGGCCCCCGCATTCCCGGGAGAAATTTAGTCTTGCTGACGTACTTCTGCGCCAGCCTGCGCTGCGTTGCTCACGGCGATCCGACTGTCGCGCACAGACACAGCAAAGCCTATACGGTTTTGGTCGCGCTTGAGTGGCTTCCAGCTTCCCACAGGGGGCCTGTTTCCAACGTGGCCTGATTGTAGTATGTACTAGTATGTACTAGTGAGGTAAGTAAGAGACTCCGGCCTCCGACTCGGAGTCGACGAGTCGTCGGACCGGTCGGCCGGTCTGTATGTTCGAATCCGGCGGTTGTTAATGTATTTTGCTTGGGTCTAGCGCCGTATTTAGCCGCCGATTACTCCAGCAGCGTTCTCCCGGAGTCCTCCGAGCTCCTCCTAGTAGCCCTCAGCCTCCATCATCATCACCGTGCGGACAGTGAGCACACAGGTTAGCCCGGCGTGCAGAAATTTGGCAATTTGCCAAATGGACGCATGCAAAGCGCTGCGTGCTCGCTGAAACACGATCTCCAGTTGTCTTCTGGCCACTTCATTTTCGAACACGACACCCGCTACGACCGTGACTGGACGCTTGCAATGCACATTGGGGCTATTACTCCTACTGCTGCCTCTCATATCGATTTCTACCACCCTGACTGCGGTGTAACCGTGGTCGTTCGGGCCTCAAACACAAGTCTCTCCCGTCGCATGCCCAGGTGGTCACCGCTTCGCGAATGCCTCTGGAGGTTATGTGCTGCAAGTGTGTATTGATCGTCTTCTCGCTCGCTGGTATGGTACCCATCACTCCACAGGAACTGCATGCTTCCTGTAGTAGATGCACGCGAGGTCTGGCCCTGTGGCGACGCTCTCAAGAGCGACACTGGCAGCTGGTAGGAGAGCGGTGAGTCCTCAAGGTGAATGCCGAATTGACAGTGTTCTGACTCTGCTCTGTCGATAGATGCCTGCGCATCACGATGCTTGGACGCAAACACGATGCAGTGCGAAGGGTTGTAGGTTTCTGTGCCCATATGTGGTAATTCAGATCGACTCGGACAGGTGAGTTTTACCCGTCACGAGCTTCTTCACCCTGTGTCTCATCCGTTGTTGTCCTCGCTGGTGAGATTATCACTCGGAGAAGGTGGCATAGTCGTTTGGATATACCTGGGGTACGTTCTAGCTCATCACTCGCTCCGAGTTCTCGCGGACGAACCTGACATTGTTACATCAAGAATATCAATGCGACAAGAATACAACAACGACAGTCGTTACTTCAGACCCCTCCGTTAGTGCAAGGACATTTGTGGCAAGTGAATGCAAATCGCGTCGTGATATCACCGCAACGTCTGCATCTCACGAATAGCTGATTAAAAGTCGATTCTGGTATGCCCGCATTATGTTTTTTCCGCGCGATTGCGAGCAGCTCGTGGACAAAAATTGGGGCGCGTAGTGCGCCCTGTAATATGTCGGTGGGGTGATTGCGTCCCTAACCACGTGTAAAAGATTGTTGCAATCAGCACGATAGTCGATCAAAGAGTATGTCGAAACGCGCACGTCGGTTTTCAGCCCATCCATGGCATTGCCGTGGATTCAAACCGTATTGATTGGTCGTCGTACGAGCATTGACTATAGATGCGTGCGTTACAAAACATGCGTTCTCGGCTTTGTCAGCCACGGAATGCGCTTAGCCGATCTGACCCTCTCGCAGTGAACCATGCTCGCTCGCCCGCCCGCCCCAGATACCCAGCGCAGGTCTTCTGAGACTCGGGTGCGAACCATGAGACGATAGGACCTCTGTGGTTTCCGAGGGCTGGAATGGTCTATCGACAGTCGAGGATGTATGGGCGAGTTCGTGACGTCTCAGGCCGACCCGAGTTGTATGGGGCGCGCGACGCCGGACTCGCTCGGATATAGCTTCCGAAGACTAGGGCCGACTCAGCACACGAGAACAACGACCCCTCCCCCGGTCTGTCGCCTCCGTGGGGTGGGATGTTGGACGCAGCATCGACCGTATTCCGCTCCGTCATCCACAAGTGGCGCGGACTTTGACCGCGAGGATGGGGACGTTGGCGACCCAGCCTTCCGACATCTAGCGTACGCCGCGGCGAAGATCAAATTAGCGGAAGCCAGGCCGCGCCATCCACTTGTGAGTGACGAGACCACTCTCCCTCCGTATAGCGAAAAAGAGAGCAGAGCGTAGAGCGAGTACGAGTTCGCCACGTACTTGTGCGTGACGGGCTCGCTCTCCGCAAACGAGAGAGAGAGTAGAGCCAGAGCCTGGCGCACTTATGTAGTGAGAGTTCGAGCCCGGCACGCTTCTATACTACGTCGAGCTCGCTAGGCAGCAGGTTCTGCATGCTGCTATGCACGCAGCAGGCCGCGGGACATGCATGTCTAACGTATCCGTTTCGACCAGCGCCTTTTGGCGACTAACTGATTTTTACCTCCCTCCATCGTCCTCCTTCTTACCATATAACTCTTACAACACAGGTATATCGACGCATTTCACTACGCAAAGAACGGGAATTTCGTAATGTGTCAGCCCACGCGCCATTGTCTAACGTCTCTGAAGGGACTTTCAGGCGAAGGTGTCTTTATGGTTCGGAGGTGACACAGAGCTTATGAGTCCAGTGATAGACGAAGTGCGCGAAGATTCGCAGCTGGGGAAGCTCAGCATCCCCACGCGCGATCCAGAAGCCGAACCCGAAGACGAAGTCCTACTCTACCCGCATCGATACCCGGCAGCGATTCGTGCTCGCCCAGAATTCGCTTCCGCGGTCGCTGTCGAACGACGTATCTTACGTGTACAAGCCAGCGACGCTCTACGAGAAGTACGCTGGACTGCATTCTTTCCGGTGAAAAAAGAAAGCTGGGACTTTCGGCCGAGCAGCCAAGACGCGCAGCCAGACCACTCTGAAGAACGTGATGGACAAAGAAAAGAATGAAGCAGCTCGCCTACGAACGTACTCGCATAAGACTATATGATATCCCGGAGGACCAAAACTGCGAAGAGTATCGAACTTTGACTACTGAGGAATGCAAGCAGATGACGATATATCATCATCAAGAAAAACGGGAATGAAGACAAAGTCTGTTTCGTGGTTTATGCACGATGCAAAGTCACTCGGGAACATTATGGACGTGTACACGCTCGAGGGTGAATGCCATGTTCCACATCGAAGCATTCGCTAACATCTTCTCACGCAGCGACTGGTATTGACTGGTTCCGCGCGAGCGCACGGTGCTGGAGACGGAGGGAGGAGGTCGCGTTTCTGAAGACCGAGATGCGTAGGACGCAACGGTCTTTCCTGCATCAACATCGGAAGTAGATGGAACGCTCAATCGTACACCAGTCTGGTTATAGGCGGTGCGGCTGCATATGTATGCTGCTCGGTAAGTGCGCAGACCCTGTGTATTATCCCCTTGACTAATCAGTGATCGCGTAGGCAAGCCGCAATGTGGAAACAGCTCTACAGGGATGCGCAGGAGGAATTCCCGGCCTCGCAGCATGTCTCTATCCTGTGCTCATCCGTAGTACGATAAGAGGATGACTGAAGACATTTATACGTCGACTTATGTTGGCTGCCTACTCGCCGCAGGTAACGTCATAGATATGACAAGTTAACCTCATCACTAACGGAGCACAGCCACTTTCGGGAGTATAACAACTTGAGCCAAGTATCAAATGACTGCTCAGAATGGCGCAGCAGAAGCCACATTATTGAGGGTCATGATTCCTGCAAGTTATAGGCAGTATTCACTTCAAATACATAAGCGTGATGTCAGGACGAAGGCAAGAGCTGTGCGGCGATGGTAGAATTAATCGTCAGTAATCCATGATAAGCATGGTAGGAGGAACTACAATGTAGCCCGGTTCTAGAGGAGTGCATACGACGCACTGCATGTGCATGCAGGGCCGTGACACGCCCGACGGCGTCTATGCCACTGCTCGTCGGCGAAGGGGCGCGAGAACCCGCCCCCCACGTTCGTATCCTCACACCGCATACTCACCTATCATCTTGCACCCCTTCGGCACATCTCTCCCTCTCACACCGTACATTGCAGAAGCTCTACTCCACACACCAGTCTGCTGTCAGTTCACTGCCATCATGGATGCTATCGAAGTCGACGCTACCGTGTACAACGTACGACACGAACGCACGAACTCAGTCGGAATCTGACTGACGCACGCAGCTCCAGGTTCTACAATCCCTGCTACGATACGAGAAGGGGGAAGGATTTACATACAGAGAGTTTGTTCAGGTAAGTGCGCACCGTTGTGTAAAGCGGCTTCAGACGTCCAACCACGTCGTGTCAAGGCTATGACTGCGATCGGGTTTGTCGATGTTGGAACCGGGATGTTGGAGAGCCCACAATCGCTTGGTGGAGCAAAGTTTTATTATCTCAAGGTAAGTGAATTGCTTTTCTCTATCGAATGACCAGTGAGACGCAAACACAGGGCTCACATCGCGTTACCCCGAGGGCGGCGGTGCCTCCCAATATCCGGCTCAGGTTTGTGCCGTTTTCCAACGCTTTCACGAGATGAGCTCACCTGAATGAAGGTGGAGGAACGAGCTGAGGCGACTGTTCTCGTTGACACACGAGAACATCGCCCTTCGCGGGTGAAACATTGCCAAGCCACGGTCGGTCTTCTTGATCTGTCAAATTCTCGTGATAATATTGATATGGATCCAGCAGTACTTCGCGAATGTACAGGAACGATCTTGAAGGCCTGCGTACAGACAACGAACGGCAGCACCGAGCAGGATTGATAATTACACTACGAGAGGGCTCAGATATGCTCGTAGTTCCAGATCAGTAGTATGATTGACAAGTTACACCCAGTTGCCGCGATGAGGCGGCGAGAGAGGCGCATTGGCAGCCTTTGGCGGAGTCGCCGCAAATGATTCATATATCGCCCCGGGTACATCTTGTGAGAGCGGTGGATGCTGGAAATTCGGGATTGAGTGCCGAGCTCGACAACCGCATGCATTCCTCGCTGAAAATGCCGACATGCTCAATGCTCAATAGCTTCCGGAGGGCGAGTATGTCACGCGCACACGCGGCGCCATCTAGGCATGCAGGACAGCTGCTCTAGGATGCAGGACGCACAGGCGAGCTTCGCTCGCTCGTCTCCGCCTTGTACGCTTGTCCGCGCCTTCGCTATCCCCCGTCGCGCGATTCCACGCCAGTGCGCTCTCTGCACGCGTTCCCCGTTCCCGCCTTGCGAAGCACGGTCAGGCTATGTCTATCGCGCCAGCCAGGTTTTGCGTATCCCTCCACGCCTGCCATTCCTCCCTGCCCGTGCACTATCAGACCGACACGTCGCTGAGACGAACTCCAGCCGTGGAGTCATCGTTCACCCCCAGCCAGTCGTAGCTTCCATCCCCGTTGCTCTCTGTTCTTTGGCCCCGGTGGAACGGTGCAGCAGGCGTCACTGTAAGTGACGGTGATCTGAACTTCAAATAGACGTACTCACCGCCGCGCACGCCCCAATATCTTCCGCCGCCCGCACAACTTCCGCTCTATCAGGCGAGCTTGAACCTGACACCGCTCGACTACAAGGGCTACGACTGAGGTTGAATCCGACAGATTCGTGCCCGGGCCGCGAGACTTCCGTCTGAGCGAGTCTAGCTCTGTTGCGAAGCTCGGTCCGCACAACGTATCGTATGCCGTCCGCGAGTCTTCTCGGATGTGCACGTCCTGACCCGTCCAAGACACGTTGCTACAACAGTGACGGTGAGACGACTGGCACCGGACTTCTCGAGCGTTGCACTCACTTCCATCATGTTCGCCCGTACCCAAATCTCCCACTCCGAGCGCAACCCACCTACGTCTGTCGCACGACACGGCTCGAATTGTGTCCGGCGGCGCATCACCTGCGCCGCGCTTGTGGGGCTCCGAAGCGAGCGTCCTGACCATCGTCCGCCATTGTGTCCGAGGTCGTCTGCCAGCTGCACGGCCCGCTATCGCGCTCCTTTCGGAAATGCGGAACCACTGCGAACGTCGGCGCGCATGACATATCCGAGTTGTCCGACAGCCTGGCCAGCCCGAGACACGGTGCTAGCGCAGAGACAGTGAGTCTGGCACTCGAACCGGACCTCTCGGAGTCGAGCGGCGGGGCGGCACTCACTTCATGTTTGCGACTTCAAGCGTCCTCAATCTCTTCCGACTACAGGACGACCTCGGGCGTCCGACACAACGACGCCTAGAGGCCCTTACGTTGCGGGCGATTCTACTGCAACAGCCAAGTGAAAGACCGCGTCGATTGCCGACATAGTAGTAGCGTGCACGTACTCACCTCGTTAGCCTCGCTAGTATTGTACATCTCTTCGGCGACAGCAGCGCGCCGCTGTTCAAGATTTAGACCTGATTTAGACACCATTGCTCTCGTATCAATAAGTTTCTGGGACCAACTAATCTAGAGGAGGAGGAAGGTACTAGGATCCGCCGAGTCATACCATCCGAGTCACCTAGTCTGATTAGTAATATCGTGGACTAGAGGAGGTGTAGTCAGCCGGTAACTAGTAGTCTATCATGATTGCTAGCGATGGCAAGTCACGGTCTATACAACTAGTTATTAATGACTGCATAGTCAGCATTGTTGAACCAGTTGAGGTCACTCAGAGGTCACTGGTACTGTAAATCTGTAATTATATCACAAGCGCCACACGAGCGCCAGAACCTGTCAAGTTGTACTAGTATAATTCTAAAAGACCTCTCTTCAATATTCAATCTTCCATAACCCCAACTTACCTCATCTTTACCCATACATACATCTCCCCACTCCCAACTTCTTCGCGATGGGAGGACGCGGACGCGGACAAGACCGAGGTGGATGAGGCGGCAGAGGAGGCGGGCCCCACTGGGAGGAGGACGCGGCAGCACGCGGGCCTGGCCGTCACGGTGGGAGTTCTGCCCCGAGCTCTGCGGCAGGATACAACCGCGGCGGGGATCGAGGAGGATCTCGTGGAGGCGATCGCGGTGGATACTGAGGGGGTGGTGACCGGGGAGGTTTCAGAGGAGGAGATCGCGGCGGAAGACGCGGGCGCGGAGGGTGAGTCGCTTACCATCGCTCACGCTCGGCGAGAAATGCTCATCGTTGGACAGAGTGTTCGCAGCGAACGTACCTGCGGTCGTCGACATGCGTTTGACAGATGAGTCTCAGGACGCGCTCGTCACGGTCGTGTCTATGCGCTCCATTCGGCTCAAAGACAGCGACCTTCCCTCCCGGCTTGGATTTGGCACTGCCGGTACACCCATAAAGCTGCGCACGAACTTTCTCCCCATCTCCGTGCCTAAGGGCCCCATCTACGAGTACGACGTCGCCATCGACCCTCCTGCGAACAACAAGCGGCTCAAGCGACGGATCTTCTATCTCGCGGAGCAGACGAACTAGTGGAAGCAAGCTAAGTTGACCCGGGTCGGGTTGCTCATTGGTGGCACGACCTTGCTGCGAAGCTCTATGCATCATTCAAGTTCTAGTCCCCACTTACAATCAAGATTCAATACACGGATGAAGACGAAGAGGATGAGCACCGCGACAAGCCTCGAGAGCCCAAGGAGTACACTCTCACCATCAAGTTCATCCAGCCCATCGATACGCAAGGTCTCGCCGAGTACGTACTCACTATATGCGCTGCTCCGCTCTTCATTGTCCCTTTGGAGGTGACAGTGTTATGAGGGCCCGGTACATGACGACGACACGTTCTGCCTTATCATGACGCCTGCCCTCATATGCTGGCGCCTCCATCTCCGCCCTCGTCCCCTTCATTCGTTTATCTCGGGCCCGCGCGTCCCTCTACTGACTTCTTTGTACGGATGTAGAAAGCCGCCGTGCACACGTCCACATTCACCGTCAGCTGCTTCCACCCCGGGCGCACCGACGAGTAAAACCCGCGCCACGCCTTGAGCTCGATCTTGACGCGGACGAGGAGGGCATCCCCCGCACTCCCGCTGGGGAGGCTCACAAGGCGAAAGGTGTCTCACTTGCTCAACGTCTGCGAGAGAGCCGCATCGTGCTTCACAAGATCAAGTTCTTGCAGGGGGACCTCTATCATACCCTCGGCAACTCGTACGATAACTCTGAGAACGATGCCTATGCCGCTGCTGAAGATCTACGACGCCTACTCCTGAAGAGTATGTGATTCTCATTGAGCTAGCCTAACAATATCTAACGGAGGAAGAAGCAGCGCAGCGTGCCATGACTTACCTCTATCGTGACCCTTTCGTGAAAGCGTTGAAAGAGAAAAATCTATACGTTCAGGAAGGCTGCCTCGGTAAAGGCGGTATTAGATCCTGGTAGCTGGTGCGCATATCCCATCCGAGTCCTTCTTATACTATCGCGGCGGTATTGACATGCGGCATAGATGGAGGAGGCGGAAGAGCTCATCGTCGGTCTTCTGAACGAGCAGTCCAAGCTCTTGTGGCAGTGGAGGCAGAAACTCATCGCTTTGCTTACCGACCCCACTCCGGCGCTGATGCAGACGGGCAGGAGTGCACCCTCCTCGCAGCCCACGACGTTCGCGAAGTGAAGGCGGCGCAGAAGGCGCAGGCGTCGAAGGCGGGGATTGCAGACGATGAGATACTCAACTTCGACCAGATCGACGACCACGTCACCGTCGTGCGTTACCAAGGAGGCAACCTGCCGACTGTCGACGACCGCGCGTCGTGGAACCTGCGCGGGGTGCGCTTCGCTGTGGGGCGCGCAGCTCGCCCAGTGGGCGATCCTGCTCATCCACGATGGGAACCCGCGGGACGAGTTTGCGGTCCTCGTCCGAGTCTATCGTGATGGTGTCTCTGAGGTGCGTCTTCGCAGTACGATGTTGCGACGTTGTCAATTATCTGACGCGAATTCGCGACCGTGGTCGACGAGGAGATGCCGCAGGTGCGAGAGGCCTTCCGCAAGGTCGGCGGCGGCCAGCGGTACAACCCGAAGGCTGACGATCGTCATCTGCGGCAAGCGGCACCACACCCGGTTCTTCCCCATGGACGCTGCCCACGGCGCACGACGGCAACCCGAGGCCCGGCACCGTCATCGATCGCGGCGCGACGGCCGTGTACGAGTATGACTTCTACCTGCAGGCGCACGGAGGTGAGTGCTGCGTCTGTATCTGCATGTCAGCGCATCGGTGCTCACCCTCGCCCCAGGACTAGTACGCGATCTGCGCGGACAAGCTGCAGGAGTTGACGAACGACGTGAGCTACGTGTTCGCGCGCGCGACGAAGGCAGTCAGCCTCGTTCCTCCCGCGTACTACGGCGACCTCGCGTGCGAGCGCGGCCGATGCTACATCCACCCGCTCCTCCAGGGCATCTCGGACAGCGGCACGACGGCGACGAGCGGCAGCGGGGACCACGAGGAAGTCATGCAGGAGGCGCGTGCGTGAGCCCACGGGCGATCGGCGCGTATATGTGTTTCGGACCCGGAGTACGCGCGCCTTATGAACGCGGACAGCGACGAGTGGATGGAGGAGTATCTGTACGTCGAGGACTCGGACGGCACGCTCACGACCGACAGTGGGCAGTCCTTCCAGGCGACGCGGCGCTATGTGTGGCGGTACAGCGAGCGGGACGACGAAATCAGTGTGTGGTTCGTCAAGCCCCGGGACCAGAAGCGGGTCGAGTTTGCAAGAGGACGTCCGGGAATGGGAAGCTCGCGCCGGCCATCTCTGCGTGAAGGACCAACTTGAATATGATGTCAAGTACCGACTCCGACCCTCGCCTGCCTCTCCTCTCTCTTTCCCGCGACCGCCATACGACCGCCCCCTCATCCCTCGTCTCTCTTGCCCGCGCATACGCCTGCGACCGCCCCTACTTCCCTGGTCTCTCTCTTGCCCACAACCGCATCGCACAAGCCGCCTCCGCGTGTTGCGTGTACGTGACCGCCTTGAACATATTTTGCCTCCAAGTTCGTCTCTCGTTTCCGTGATCCCCTGGCTTATTGCCTGTCTCTCTCGTCTGGTGTGCCCGGGACCGCCTGACACCCGACTCCTTCGTTTGTCCTATTATCACGGTGAAGTGTACAAGACAATATAATGAAGTGTTTGTCATGGACATGCACATACGTGGTGTAGTTTATATCATTATGACACGCGAGTTTACAATGCAATCCAAACCTCGCTAGGCATTCCGACAGTGAGGCGAGAGGGCGAAGTGGCGGGGGTGAGCACGCGCCGCGAACGGCGGAGGGAGAGCGCGCGCGGCATGCGGAGAGGGAGGGGCGTCGGGGGAGGGACGCTACCTATGACCCTACCGAGGCCAACTGCCTCAGACCGGGATGCCCCTCGCGGGGAAGGATGGATGCGCGACCGAGTCGTATTTGCCAGCTCGCGGTCGCAAGCGCTGAACCGACGCGTAGGGAGCGGTGGCGAAGCGCCCCCTTCCGTGAGGCCTTCCCAAGTCCCGACCAGTGGGGTCGACCTGTCGGACACGCCGTCGCGACCCCGCTTGCCTGCGCGCACCGTCCGGACGTCCATGCCCATCCTCCTCTCACTTCCGCAGCGGAGCAACTCCATCGGCGCGGTACCCAGCTGTCACCGCGCGCCGGACTGCTCACCACGACCTTCCCTCCCCGGCGCGCCGCGTCCGCTCCAACGCACCGCGACGGCTCCCAAGGGCCCCGGTGCCAACCCTATTGCGTTATGACGGGCGATTGTCAGGCTGATATCGTTCTGGGAGGGCAAGGCCAGTCTGGCGGCGGGAGATCGGTCCGTACAAAGTCATCTAATCACTCATCTTAGTTACCAAATTGATACGACTTTCTCACAGGTCCCCGCGCAAACCTGGCTACTCCCCGGCGTCCGATGACTGAGAAGAGCCAGGGGATTGAAGTAGCTGCTCACGAGATAGTAGTAACTGGAATCGGGGACCTAAGTTAAAAGAGAATGACCGCCTGCGTCTACCGCACGTACCAAACATGTATGCTTAAGGACGAAGTGAAAGTTTCGAGCAGCCTATTACAGCTCAGTACCGTTATTAGAAGAAGGAAATAGAGATACGCACAGCACGACAATGACCTATTATGAGTGTCAGTTCAAAGCTAGATATGCCACAAGATCATAATCCTTACTAGTGTCTTCAGAAGTAATGAGTCACCGGGATACATCTGGAAATATCGATACGACTGATGTAAAGTGAGGCCGTAGAAGCTACAAGCCAGAAGTGTCATTCCTATACGTGCATCCTCCATAGGGGCAATACTCACAATAGACCGACATATGTCCCAAGTAAGGCTGCGCCAAATGTGTTGTCTAGCGCAGGTACCTTGGGCAATAGGGCCAGAGGATTGGGAGGTGTCAGTTCTGCAGCTGCTATCATGAGGGTGGGTCAGGCTGTTATCCGGAGCTGGTGTCTCTGGCCGGAAGTTGACAATGGGTTGTCTGTCACAGTGGGCATCGATTTATATACACACCGGTCCTCGACTTCTAGGGAGATCCGGGGCCGATAGATGATGGGGTGAGCGGCTCTCGAGCTGATATCTCATCATGCAGCTCAACTCAGCTCTGAGGGTCTGCAAAGACAGACGAGAACATGTACCACGGTTCGCGCTCAAGAACCGCAGGATTGAAGAGAGAAGGCAATCTGTGTGCGTACCATCATGGAATTTGATTGGAGCACACTGGGGCTATGGGGCATCAGTGTCTCCTGTGCCGTATCTGTGTCATTCAGAGACACTGCGCGTCCCTGGGCGAGCCGCTCTTGTGGACGGGGCGTTCGCAAGAGAAGTCGAGGAGTTACGGTCGGCGCACGTTGGGCGTCTGTCGCTTAATATTATAACCCCGCTGACCTCCGCCGCCGTCTTATTTAGGGTCCGAGAAACACAACGGTTTCGCCAGAGTTTGGCGCCGACATCTAGTTCAAGTCGTCGGCCATCTATGATTCTGTACCACCAGCTGAGACTCCTGCTATCGACTACATTTTGCCTGCCGCAGGATGACCTATCTTGTACACAAGGTACCGAGCGAATTTCCACGGTCCCGTCGCGTTCGCGGGCAGGCTGTGTGGTACCTTGCCGTGAGTCAAATACCACATAGCTGAATAACACAAAGATGGGCCGCCCCATCTATGAGTCTTATATCTTTTCTATCGGAGTTTTAGCAACGGTACGCTCTGCAGTTCTCCTGATGGCGCTGCCTAGTGCGGTTATGAGGTATCTCTTCAGCCTGATCTGCTTCGGCATCCATCTGATCTGCTCTTCAGGAGAAAGATTTCTCAGCAAGGCGCACTCTAGAGCACACAATTCTTTAGTATGGAAGCAGATCCATGATCGTATCAGGGCGAAGGTCAGCCCTACCTTACCGTGTAGTGCTCAGTCTACGTGCTAGCTGAACGCGCCGCGCGTTGCGCCCAAAGCCACCGGCGTCGCTTTAAACACACCGGCGTAATCGAACCTCTCCAGGCTCCCATCCTGTATACACAACATTGCACTCAGCATGGACTGCACACTCCTTTCTGTCAAACACGACTCCCCTCTCCTTATTCCACCCAAACCGTCGCTCAACAATACCTTTGGCGCATACTTCCTCTGTACTTGCTTGGGCGCCATGTGAGTTATATGAACGAGAACAATATTTTGTACTCATGCTGCTGATAGGATATATGGCTTGACAACGCATCAGACTTATAGGTACTTTCGGATGTACCCATCTGATAAGTTGTACCTGAAGCTCCTTGTAAGTCATGAGTCACTACTGCATCTCTTCAATCGCAACTAAGTACTGATTGTACGGTGTGACCTGGGCAAGGTTACTTTCCTTGTGTAGCTACTACTCTTCCCGGCTGTCTGGATTGTCCTTGAAATGACACTACACCGACAGTACACTTGACACCGTTCATACTGCCACGAGCGCGCATGCGTGGTAAGCACGCCGATTGTTTTCACACCAGAGTTGCTTACTGACCGTGCGATTGTACATAGTTACTACTATCTCATCCAAAACTACTTGAAGTCGTGCCAGTTGCAAGAAGGAGTCTGGTCAGTGATTACTCTGCGTATGTGTACTTGAGCACTGACGTAGTATCCTAGGTCACTTCGGGTGGGTTCATATGTTCCTTTTCGCAACGGCTGATCGAATAACTAGGCACATAGTTAGGTGTCATAGAAGGAGTGAGTGTCAAACACCTCTCGATTTTGCAAGCCCCTGTGAACTCTCAGCGTAGGGTATTGTTGTTGTGATTACTCACTGGTGAGCATAATGCCTGCCTATGAACCTAGGCGATAGAACTCATGATCACGAAGCTTCTACGGTCGTCGACTATATCTACGTCGGTATCTCACTCTCCCCTCTCTATGATGACTGTACGAGCTATGTTCACATCTTCTGCGCTAGTTGGGGGCGACAACATTGTTCCAGTGATATTTATCGTAAGTACTCAGTCTGACAGTCATTGGTCTGCTAAGGCTGACTTTCACTCGCAGGCAGTTTTCTTATTGGCCGAAATAGGTGCGCGTAAACGCTTTCTATAAAAGCTGCGATCTCGCTCATCATCAGTTGATCAGGATTTACTATCGGTGCGCACTTCGCTGGTTATTCGAGACCATCGACTAAAATAGCCTTCGACGCACAAAGCTGCTACCAATGAGGTGTATGTATATGCTCTCACGGCGGGCAAGGGCTAAAATCCGGTACCTAGAACAGCCATGGGACATTGTTTGAGCATGTGTCATGTTCCATGCCTGCGGCACGGCTATTCATTGGCCGGAAATGTAATATGTTCTCACCATTTCCCCAATCTCTGACCGCATGGAGGATATGTAACAACGATCCTATGCCAGACATTGTGATGGAATATAACAAGTCCTTTCGCTGCCAATCATACGGACAGCCAGAAGACGGTCAATGGATGTTCTATGAATGTCCTCAAAGAGATCATTCGTCTGACAATGTGGCTATTTATTACATGGCCATTACGCGAACAGTTTATATGTCTAGAGTACAAACGGTCGTAGAATACATGAAATGTCCAAACAATTCCCCTTGTCATGACTTTGTTATGGTAAGAATCGTGTCTGTCCGAAGCAAGGAAATGTTATAGTCTTTCACGCGCCACACCGTACTCCTACAGCACAACGCCCAGCCCCTGCTGATCACAGCGGTGCACTCGACTCGTGCTCGGCTGTGTTCACAATGGTGCTCTTCTGCGCTCACAGTGAGCTCATCCATGTGTGAGTCTTGAGTACGGATGTGCTCATACCGTGCTTACATTGCGGAGTAACATACAGCGGTGCATGAGTGATACAGCACCTAAAAGGTACTCAGACGTACACCCGCGAGCTCAATGGCGCATCGAGCTCAAAGGCGGACTCTTTGACACGGTGAGCTCAAAGCCAGTGCGCGAATTGAGCACCTGGTAGTGCACAAAGGTGAGCTTGTCGACTCATCCGAGTCGAGCCCCGGCCGCGCTCAAAGGCCAGTGCCCCGCGTTGGAGCTATCAGCGCAAGCAAAAAGAGCCCGCCGGCTGTGATCAAAGGCGAGTGCAAGGGGATACTCTAGAGCCAGTCGGCGTACTACCCGGCCGTGCTCCACGGCGAGTACGCGCGAGGCACCTGCGTACGCGAGAGCTCCCTTGTACTCCGTCGGAATCCTCTTTGACGCACCGAGCACCCAGCGGCGAGTACGCGGGAGCTACCGGCGCACGCGGGAGCTCCCTTGCACTCCGTCGGCATGCTCTTTGACGCACCGAGCACCCGGCCGTGTGCATCGGCGACTACGCGGGAGCTACCGGCGCACGCGGGAGCTCGCTCGCACTCCGTCGGCATGCTCTTTGAAGCACCAAGCACGCGGCCGGCTCGACAGGCCCCACGCGAAAGGTTCCTGTCGAGCCCGTCGGTGTGCTCTTTGACACACCGAGCACCCGGCCGTGTGCATCGGCGAGTACGCGGGAGCTCCCTTGCACTCCGTCGGCGTGCTCTTTGACGCACCGAGCACCCAGCCGTGTGCATCGGCAAGTACGCGGGAGCTACCGGCGCACGCGGGACATTTCCCTCGAGCACGCCGGTGCACGCAAGACGGTGTTCCGAGCCCGTCGGCGTGCTCTTTGACACACCGAGCACCCGGTCGTGTACATCGGCGAGTGCGCGGGAGCTACAGGCGCACGCGGGAGCTCCCTCGCACTCCGTCGGCAGGCTCTTTGACGCACCGAGCATCCGGCCCTGTACATCGGGGAGTGCGGGGGAGCTACCGGCGCGCGCAAGAGCTCGCTCGCAGTCTGTAGACATGCTCTTTCACGCACCGTGCACCCGGCCGTGGTCGGCAGCGAGCTTCCCGCCCACGCGAAACGCGCATCTCGAGCTCGTCGGCGTGCTCTTCGAAGCATCGAGCACCCGACTGTGCTCATAGTAGGTGAGTTCGCGGGAGCTACCGGCGTACGGGGGGCATTCCCCTGGAGCACGCCGGTGCACGCAAGAGGTGCGTCCAGAGCCCATCGGCGGGCTCCTTGACACACCGAGCACCCGGCCGTGTTCAACGGCGAGTGCGCGGGAGCTACCGGCGCACGCGGGAGCTCCCTCGCACTCCGTCGGCATGCTCTTTGACGCACCGAGCACCCGCCCGTGCTCGACAGGCTCCACGCGAAAGGCTCCTGTCGAGCCCGTCGGCGTGCTTTTCGAATCATCGAGCACCGGCCCGTGCTCATACGTGAGTCCGCGGGAGCTACCGGCGCACGCGGGACATTTCCCTGGAGCACGCCGGTGAAAGGAAGAGGTGCGTCCAGAGCCCATCGGCGGCCTCATTGATGCAGGGCCCGAGAGCCCCACCATTATACCTGAAGGACTGACGAGCACCGGCATACGATGTGCTCATTGTGCTCGGAACCTGAAGGTGTAGTGCGCCAACAATGAATATCCCTCGCACACACCGGAGAACGCTTTGGCTCACCGAATGTACGACTGTGCTCAGACGAGCAAGTCACCGGTGTGCGCATGAAGCACCCTTTGCGCTCGCGGACAATGCCACTCAGGATGCACCGAGCTCCAGCGCGAGCACCCATACGCACCGAGCAATGGTCGCGCGCAAGAGGTAGGCTCATCAGCCGCAGCTGGATGCACCAGTGCGAGCCAGATAGGTGTGTTGATGTTGATCAGATTCACTATAGCATATGGCCGCGAGTGTGAAAGCCTCGTCTACCTGCTAACTCTTCAGAAGACAATGTCATGTCATTAACAGACGGGAGGTTCTCATGCCAAATTCGTACGCACCCTATCCAACGATTTCACGATGCGGAGGGGTTTGTCGACCCCGTCTGGCGAGTAGACCGCGGTCGCGGCGTGAGAAACGATGTTGTCCAATGGAACGACAAGAGCCTCCGGGCGGAAAGTGTCATAGTATACCTGTGTCTGTAGCTCGGGGAACTGGAGGAAGGGGTCACATGATTGGTCCACTGCGGAGAGCGTCTTGTACTCGCTGACCACGACGAAAGTATCAACAATGGTCTTCTGGCCTTCCTTACGACGGTGATAGAAGAGCTTGTCGATTCTACCAGCGGACAGTGTCATCGCAGACCTAGAACGCTTCAGAACAACATAGCAATCGCGCGGACCGGAGGTAGACGTAGTGTACTTGACGCCCTTGTGAGTTACGCTTTGGACGAATTGGGCTTCGTCGGGTAGACGGGGAAGTGAGAGGGGGTTGTCGTGTGCATGCATAGAGACAAACCTCCGACCATGCGAGGACGATGATATCAGCTCGAAGAGCTGCTCGTAGATTGTGTCGGAGAGGGGAATTTGCCGAGATTCTTCGTAAGAATGATCTGAGGATGAATCCAAGAGGAAGGCGGATATATCAGCAAAGCGTGTGCCGTGGGTGACATCCTTGAACGCCGCCTTAAACGCCTTTTGCCAATCGTGGAAAGCTTGCGAATCTGGCCACTCGATGCTACTGACAAGCCACCGGAGGTTGTTGCCCATGTAGAAGTACCTCATGTAAGTCACCGGCATCTCTCCTAGGTACGTAAATTTGTCAGGTAAGAACGGCTATAGATTGATGTTGAACAGGACAGACCGGATTTGAAACTCGTGTTCAGCGCTTGCAGCATCCCATTATAGCGCTCAAACGGGAACGCCCACCACCCATGTACCGGACCGAACATCAGGAGGAAAACTTTGAGGTGGAGGGAGATATGGTGATTTGGCACAAGGTTATGTTTATATATCTCGCAGAGGCCCTTGATGTAAGCTTCCATGTTGCGGTCATAGAGCTCGGCGCGTTCTAGAAACATTGAGCGGCGCGTGGCGGAGTCGACGGCGACGATGAGTTGAACGAAATTTTGTAGGACCTGCTTCTCCTCGTCGGACGCATCTTGCTGTCCCCATAGGCGCACAAGCGTCAGGGCCATGTGAACGGTACAGACCGTCCGCCACTCGTCGGCTTTGAGCTTGCCATGGCCAGCCTCACCGAAGTTTGACGGCGGTTTCTCGATCCATGTCGGTATGATGGTATGCACGATGTCGTGCCGCAACTCCTTGAGGACATCACTTGAGAAGAGCATGAATTTAGAGACAAGCTCCTCTTCGTCGTTGTACGTGAGACGATACCGTGCTGTTGGCTCGGCAAGTGGTGGCGGAAGGAGAACCCGAGTCGCAATTTCTGCTGCAGTCATGGGCTTCGCCTGTCGTTCATTATAGGTCAGCGGAGCATCCTGCGACTGTCTCGCCACATACCCATTCTACAAGAGCGTCGCTGATTACCCCTTTCGTCTCCCTGCTTCTTGGTTCGATGACATCGTTAAGCTCAGCGACTGCTGCGAGGTAGTCGCGACGTATCTTGCATAGAGCACTCGTAGACTTGTTCTTCAAACCCTCTAGTACGCGATTGAACTGTACCTGCTGCTCCTCGGGGGTATGGGGTTTCGCGTTTCCTGTGGACTCCTCGCTTACCTCGCCGACACCCCAGACGCTCATACAATGGTGGCGGAGAATGCCTAGCAGCAAGTTGTGCATGGTATCGATGACGGAAAAGCGGGTGGGATCCCAGTACTCGAGTCGGAGGAGCTCAGACCAGCGTAGTCCATAGCGCTTGAATAGAGACTCCCGCCTTGCTTTGGTAGGAGCATCCCGCCACTCTCGGGCGATACGGAGGTGTTCAGCCCATGTCCGTCCTTCTGGCCACGTTGTCCTGTCGGGATTGGACATGTCTTCCTTGAGCAGAGGACAGAACGAGCAGAAGTAACGAGCGGAGTGACCACTGAAACCGGCAGACTTGCGCAGGGCTGGTAGGTCGCACACCAGCGGGATGACGACGGCTCGAACCAGGCGCCCGGAGGAGCGCGACGCTGTCTTCATTATGAATACTCCTTGATGCCAGAGCTCGATGAGGTCGTCAACGAGAGGACGGAGAAAGTGGTTGATCTGCTCAAGACTGGGTTCTTTCGGACCGGGTATGACACCCGCTAGGTAGATATTTTCTGGACGAAATCGGAGGTGAGGCGGCAGACTGAGGCAAGCGAGGTATATACCGCCGATCGAATGTGATTTGCCCGCCTTCTTATTGCCTTGCGGATTGAACCAGTCAATGAAGAGAGAGAATACGAGTCTCAGCTCCGCATTCGCTTGCACAGAGAAGCGGGTGCTTCCGTCCGGACCGAGGAAGTCGCGTATGGCCGGTGACTGCATAATGTCCTCCCAGCGCTCGCCAGGTTTCGGCGACGATTCAAGAAGATCCTCCACATTGTCGCGCTGGAGGAGCATCGCGATATACTTCTTGAAAGGAAGGTAAGGGAATGGTCGTATAGCCTTGTACGTCGTAGACATATTGCGTGACTTGCCACCAGAGGAGCGCGAGGCAAAGACCAGGGGTGTTCCGCACACAGGCTGGTCCATTTCAGTAAACGAACAAGTGTGGGGGTAAGGATCATCGGGGCGAGAGGGGTCAGGAGGGTAGATAGCGCAGCATGTGGGACAAGCAGCATATAAGACGATATCGGGTTCGACGCGCAGATATGACAGCACTGTACGAACGTCGAAAGGTATGGCGCGCAAGAGAACCTTCTGCGCCGCTGATACCACGGCCTTGGCTACCGTATTCGTCTGCCAAGTAAAGGCTCCGAAGAGGAGCACGCGTAATGTGACCAAGATGAAATGAACATAGGGTCGAGAGAGTGAAGCAAGGGTGTGGAGTGTCGTCACCATGAACAGCGCGGCCATTATGAAGTGGGGCAGCTTGGACCCTTTCACGTCGAATACTGCGGCTAGGCTATGTCAAGATAGTGCCATGCGCCGTAAAAATATGAGGACTCACCACCGGGCTCTACTACGGGAGGCGGGATGCCGTTGTCGTCCGACCAGACCAGACCAGCCGCTATGAGTTTCTTCTGCCATGCGAGTCGCTCCAGATCCTTGAGACGCGCCATCTCAGCCTCAAGCTTCCACATAAGAGCGGGTAACCGATTGTCAGCGTCTTTATCGCCCACTTTGGGACTCGCACGCAACATCTCCAGTTGCGATGTGATCCAAGCTTTGTGCACGAGTACCTCAGCACTACCGGGATGCTGATGATCCAGACGAGGAACAGGATCTTGCAGAGATGTGGGAGATCTCTCGAATACGAGCTCGGTAAAGTGAGTGACCAGTCGCGAGCGAATTGCTAGACCGGATTCGACAGCCGCTAGGTCTCGAATACGCCCTCGAATGCCCTCGTTCTATGTATGCGGCAGAATCTGCATGAGCCTTATGCAAGCGTGATTGATCCACCGTGGAGTCCTCACCTTCAGTTGTGCACTGTCAGTTCTGCGCAGATAGCTCTCTCCGCGTCGATCATGATTGGTAGTTTGAGACTGTTAACTCGTAAGGGGCGTACTGCAGTAGAGCGGCACACTGACTGACCGTCTCCTCAGCTTGATCATTGTCGCCGGCCTTCTCCTTCTCGAGCTCCATTGTCGCTCGTGCATCAGCTTCTAGTCGACGTTTTGTCCTTTGAGCGAAGGCATGGCCCAAGACAGTCTGTTCATCGAGTTTCCGACCAGGTCGATAGGAACCGTCGACATCTCGGAAAGTCCAGAGGACGCATTCTTCGCATTGGCATACACCCATAGGTGCAGATGGACCTGGATTAAGGGTGTCGTGAAGATGCAGCTGCAGGCCAAGTCGCAAGAGATTGCTCGCTGATAATGATTGATATTAGAGAAAAAGCAAACCGAAAATTTACAAGGGATAGCCGGAAATAGGTATATGTCCTACCGAACTCTCAAGGATTCCCAAATCGGGTATTCAACGTCTTGCGGAGAGTCTGTTCCACTGGCACGGCGCATCATCCAGAACATCCCACAGACTATCACAGCGATAGCCATCAAAACACTCCACCGGTGGGCCGAAGGAGAGAATGGGATCTTTCGTAAAAGCACGGTGGCGCTTGGCCAGTGCCGCTGTTCGAGGACCGGGGCGACGTCGGCGGCGGCGGCTGGGGCGGAGTCATCGCTCCCGCGCTTCCGGACGGATGATATTAGCAGACGGGCCTTGCAGGCAATCTTCAGCAATGATTCTTGAACCTGCATCCAGAAAGAACGGGGGTTAGCACGGGTTGTACGGATTAGGGGGAGGCGTAATAGAGCTCACTTGACGGTAGATTGAAAGGGTAGCAGGAGGATTTGTTTGTACCTCGCTAACTTGAAGGGTAGCATCTGCATGTATAGCGCTCCCACCAGCTGCAGATACACCGCAGCCTCCAAGCCTGCTTGTCTGGGCTGACTGTCCTGTAAACAAGTGTGAGGACTGCGTAGACGAAGAGCGGGTGTTCTGATATTACCATGCATGCTTGACATCGTGCTTTGGCACGCCAAAATCCAGTTAGCTAATGTGGTCAAACTGGCGGCAATTTCGCTGTCTGCGCTTGCGTCGTGTATGTCGGTCCTAGCCTCCTATCGACGTCGGACGTCGCGTGAGTGGTCACTGCGAATCGTCATCAAAGAGTTAGTATTGCTCACATTCGCTCGAGCAAGCCGTACGACCGCCATTAGAAGGCTTTCGCACGACTTGTCTAAAGCCTTGACCTCGGCTTTGATAGCACTATACAACGTGTGGCTGGTGTGGAATCAGTACGTGACCGATCGCTGAGCCAAGACAAGGCTGACCTCGTGTATGTAGCTGACTGCGCACAATCGCTCGTAATGTGCATCTCCGACGCCCGTGCGCAATGAGCGCAAGCCCGGCCAGGTTCTTCATGAGTTTGGATGGGCGGGTCAGTGAGGCTGGACAAGCCTAGTAGGCCCAGGGCAGCCTGACCGGAAGGCGGCTTGTTCCAACCAACAGTAGAAGGCAGCGAGTCATGACCAACGACGAAGGGGCTAGAATCGGCCGTCGATGGAGGTAGGTGCGCACGCAAGCTGTCGTCGCTGAGCAATGGTTCGTCGGCAAAAGAGGGCAATGATATCGCGGAACTGGAGGAGGAGCGGGAGAACGACGAGTCGATACTTGAAAGCTCCTCCGCAAGGTCGTGGTCTGTGAGCATTGGACCGGGAGGCAAGCAGGGAAGAGTCAGTGACGAGAAGTTGCTCAGGGTCATGGTGGTCAGGAAGAGAGGTGCAGGTGCAGCGAGTGGCTGCTGCTACATTCTGACGTGGTAGATAATCAAAGCCTTTGTAGATCGCTACTGTGGCTGCAAAGAGCGGCAAGTAGAAACGATGCATCGCTTGCAAAGAGCGGCAAGCAGAATCGATGCAAAGAAAGCCAAAGCAGATGCGCAAACGATAACATTAACCGAAATTAAAGTAAGGTAACAAAATCCGTTTACGAAGAGAAACGCGCGCTGAACCTTCGTAGGTTAGTAGGCAAGCGAAGTAAAGTTGAAAGCGCACACACTTTATATTAGAACGCAACGTCCTGGGGATTTACACTACGGTGGATGTTGCGCCAAGTACCCGTGAATTTCGACCACATCGTGAGCACACCGTCGCCGGGGGTGTGTCGATGATACCAAATGCGCAAAGCGGACAGAGTCGGATGTTCGGAGACGGAGTTCGCCGACCTGCCAGTCGTCCCGGTGACCCACTTCATCAAAACCTTCTTCTCTCCACCAGCTGCGTCCTTCGTGAATGAGATGGCGGCGGCGGTCCGTAGCGCCAGCTCCTCCAACGAGTCCAAGCGAGCTAGGTTTTGCGCCCATCGATGAGCATCGTTCCAAGCCCTACGACGGTGAACTTTTCGGCGCTGGCAATATGGTAAGTGAGCATGACAATGCGACAATGCGAGAAAAAAGAAGCCGAACGTACAAAGATGCGGGGTTTCTCCAACAGCTTCAACGCTCGGAGTTGAGGAGCGATGGGGACGACACTGTCCAAGAGATCATAGTCGTCAGGTGCGAAGTCGAGGGTCAACCGCTCTAGGGCTGCAAGTGGAGCGCGGAGGGTTCGCAGGGCAGTGGGCGCAGTGATAGCGGTATGACTTGCTTGATGACCGGCTAGGCGATAGAGTCGGGGGTGGACAACACCGGGAATACAAGTACTGGGACACTCGACAGCAAGGAAGGGTCGGCAGCTGAGGAGTCGAAGTGGGCATGTCGTTCCGGCGTTGCGTTGACATTGTCCTAAAACAATGTCGTTGAGACGAGGGTGAAGTGCTAGGAATGGCACAAGATGAGCATGAGGAAGATTGGTCCGGAAGAACTCCAGTTTCTTGAGGACGGTGCCGTCCAGAATGTCCACGGCGACGTCGGATGGGAGATAAAGGTCGAGATCCGTGATGCAACGAGCAAGGTTCAAACACTCGCGAAGTGTCGCAATGGGAAACGGCTGGTCAATGTGAACTCTGAGCTCCTTCAGACACAGCGCAGGTAATGAGTCATCTTGTGCCCACTGCACGAATGCAGCCAGGTCGACTGGAGAGTAGATTTGCTAAAAGGCGAGAGGCGTCAAATCGAAGCGGTCCAGATACTCGCTAGTACTGTCGTACCTGGATGTCAGTCATCGTAGCGATGTATGACAGCTTTCGATCCCGGCGGAAGTCGAAGTCGAAGTAAGGATCGTAGCAGTGGTCCAACGTGGGATGGCGAGCGACGTGCGCACAGAGAGAAGACTTGGGGGTGGCGCAACGTACCATAGGACATAAGAAACAAAGGCCGTTTATCCTCTCCCTTGCAACTCCGCGCACCGGTCCGGACGTTCGCGGAAGACCAATTTGTGGCCAACCATTGCATTAACGGCGTTGTCCATGGCTTTGAGCTGCAGCCAGTCGGACGGCGGACGATGCAGTCGCAAGCAATGCTCGCTGTCGCGTCCAGTAGCTGGCAGAGTACATTGTGATGGTAGACGATGACCTTGCAAAGTTCTTGAGCTGCAGCTATACCTTGGTGCTATACCTGGGTATAGTCCGAAGCTACAAGAGCGTTGAACGTCTGAACGTTGAGGCCTGAGGCCTGAGGTTGTGGAGGCAATCGCAAGGAAAGGGAACTGTGCTGGAACTGTGCAAGCGCGGACGATAAGCTTCAAGCGCACGCTCACATCACGTGAGGTGCACGGATTTAGCGGCAAGCTTGAAACTTGAAGATTGAAGCTTGAAGGGGCGGGCTGCGATTGCGACTTCGAATTAGGATCCTCACCAGGAACAAGTATATAAGGTATTGCAGCGTATACATATGGTTACCAACTAGATCCTGGAAGTGCTGTGGGTGGTTCTCCCTGCAGGTCCTCCCGATCTCCACCAAGCTTCGTCGACGTCCTTGACAGTTCTCCTTTCATCCGCTGCAACATACGCTCAATGCTTCCCAGCTGCACAATAACCGGGATATCCTGGGCACTGAATGCGGAGCTATCCACTCGCTTGCGCAGCTCAGATATATCAGCGTCAATCACCACAAGACTTTGCGTCGTCGCTGCAATGTAAGCTGCTGCAAGAGTTCGATAACGATCGACACCCTTGAGAACCTCCGCGCGATAGTTCACATCGCGCTGCTGTTGTTTGTAAGTCCCTTCGAACATGGCTCGGATGTCCCACACGAGTTTGTCTTGGACAGCTGCGGTCGCGAAAGATTCACGAAGGCAGAGCGCTTGTATGCTCGAAAGTCGTTCCTCCAGAGCGTCGAGAATAGAGGAGGCTGTCGCGGCGTCGGAGAGAATCTCGCTTATCTGAGACGAGATGCCATGCAAGGAGCTCTTGTAGGTGCGAACGAGGGAGATGCTCGGGTCGAGCGTGTTGGGGTTCTTCGCCTGGGTGTCTTGCAAGACGCGGTACGTGTACAGGTTGAGCACATCCATGCTGTACAGGAAACATCAGCCATAACGTTAGAAAAACACGCAAGAGTAAGTACCTGTCCATGAAGAAGTTGATCTTTGCCGATAGATGCTGAAGGCTGCGTCCTGCCGAACGCGAGTCGGCGACGAAGGTTGAGAGAACCTCGGCAAGGGCGTCTTTTCCCGTGATGTTGCTCGCACGGACTGCGACTATTAGGTCCTTTACAGCGACCTCGGCGTGCTTCAGGTTCAAAGCGAGTCTGGAGCCGGTAGAAGAGTGCCCGGAGAGCTCGTCCAAGGCGACATTCTGCACCCTCATGAGAGACGCGAAGTCGTTGATGGGATGCAGGGGTTGAGTTGGAGGCAGGGCCGGGGAAATCGTGCACATAGGGAAGTGTGAAACGAGAGGGAAGGCGCACACTTGATTAACACTGGTTTGTATCAGTTTCGATATCGAGGCATAGATCACGGCGAGCATGATGCCGGTCCAAAAGATTGACAGCGTGAATCCGAGAGGATACCTCATGAACGTAAGGGTTGTGTTGATGACATCCAGTACGCGTGAGACCATGCCGAGGAGCCTCGAAAGCAACGGTGCCAACGGTCTCGCAAATTCGATGGCGGATAGTCCAGCTGACCCTGTATCGGAGACGGTCGACGCGAGTCTACCTAGTGAAACTGAGATGGGGAGGGGAGTTCGAGACGGTGGGGGTGGTTCGGGTGGTGGTTCCGCCCTTTCCTCGGGGGGGAGTATCATCTTCGTGTTCAGGAGTCGTTATTAGACTCTTAGCCCTCTAAATCAATGAGATACTCACCTGTTGAGATTCGGAGGAAGACATGCACAAGCGGTAGACGTCGTCGTAGACTGGTGGTGGAAGAGCAGAGCAGGACCGTTGAGTTGCGAGTAGGGTCACCGCTCAAAGTTCAGCATCCGCAAAGACGCACCATCATCCGTTGACACAGTGGCTTGCACATGAAGATAAAGAGACAAGGGCTTGGTTAAGGGCGCAATTAATCGAGGCAGCACGAAAGAATAATTATAGGTAGGCGCCCCGGGGCTCGCACGTGCACATGTTGGTGCACCTGGCACAAGCGCCAGCGGCAACGTCTACTAGTAAGTACGGCGTACGCATGCTACTAGTATTCACAGTACTACTACATGAAGTATTGGAGGAAGTTCACAAGCCTACCAGAGAGGACCGTGATCGCACGTATGAGGGCGACGATCAGGAACCTCATCAACAGGAGCAGGATAGGTACAATACCAGGACGTCGAGCATTGTACGGCGTGATCACGTTCTGGGCCAACATGCGTAAAGCAACCCAGAACGCCTCAAAAGGGAAGTCGGGGATGTCTGTTATCGTACTGAGCGATAGTTCAGCCAGAGTCTTTGATCATGGCATAAGTTACTCACCGGATAGCGGGGGAAGGGGACGGATTGCGAGGCATCGTTGCGTTCAAGTCATCGATTACTTCATCCAGGGAACGATCCCCAGCGAGTTGGGCAAGAAGGGCAAGTTCCCTCGCTTCTTGGAAAAGCGCGGCGAAGGACTGCAGGTCCGCTAAACGACTGAAGACCAAGTGGTAGAAACGTTGATATCCATCGACGTCAATCGCCCATCGGAACTCGAAAGTGGTTGGGCTGGTCTGCGTGTGCGTGATGAATAGACAGCAATGGTGCATAGGACGAGAGTCGTACCGTCAACGTCTGGTAATCCCATTCTGGTTCAATCCTTTTCGCAAGCCAAACCTTCTCGGGGTTCGTTCCAATGATCATAAGGGCTTCTGTGAAATGAGAGTCGAAACTTTAGTGGAGGATGACGCCACACGACAAACCTGGGACTCACTGCCGTCAATTTTGCGCGTCCCAGACTCAGAACGCAGGCTGGCAATCGCTGCTCCAACCGAGGTCGTATAGATATCGGCCCCGCTACCTTCGACCGAGTTGGAGAAGGTGGTCAGGGTGACATCGGAGAAGATTTGATATGACACGCTGCGAGTTGAACGGAGTGAGCGCGGCCAGGTGAACACAACCCATGTCACTTACCTGAGGTCCTCCATATGGCAGGTGGCGGGAGTACACACTGGCTAGTTCAGGTGGCGATATGGGAGGTGCAGAAGTGCAATGCTCTCCGTGAGCCATGAGGCCGACGGTCGGGTAGGCGAATGCCGGGCGGATGTGGTGTAAACGGCTTTGAGTTAAGCTTTCTGTGACTTGTGTATGGATATTGACTTTGTGGCGTGTGTGACAAGACGCGAGATCGTATCACATGCTCTGTGACCGACGCGCAAATCTCCCTCACGCAACCGGCCGGTAGTAGCGCCTAGTACCTACCCAGCTCTAACCGCCACGAGTTACTAGACACTTACAGCATCCTTTGCTTCCTATCACTCTCTCCTTGCAGTCATGGCTAGACGTTACAAACCCACACTCACTCTGTCTGGAGGACATTCCGACGGGATCACAGCGGTAGCGTTCAGTCCGCAAGGTCACAATATTGCCACTGCAGGCATGGACGGCCATGTATGCTTGTGGCGAGCCCGCGATGGAGAACTGCTTCATCGATACATGGGCAGCTCACCAGCCCTCTCTCTTGCCTGGGTACCATCGGGCGACGAAGTGTTTCTATTTGGGACTCGAGATGGGAACATTACAATGTTCACAGTCTCCTCGGCATTCGTATGTCCAGTGACCGCTTTTCGCATTCCCTTACTCATACCATTGCTCCACCAGACTGAAATATCAATATCAGGGTTCTGGGCACATAAGTACCCTGTGGAAAGACTTGCGATCATGGGCGATTACGTTACATCTGGAGCCTTCGGAGAACTCAAAGTATGGAAGTGGCATGTGCGAGGTGAGTCTGACATCCGTCGACTGCCTATGATGTTTCTACCCTGCTCGACAGATCAGCGATTTACGTGTGAGCGCGAGCTCCCGGAACCGCCCAAGAGCTCCCACAACGAGCACCTAGAGGTTCTTGTGACTAGCCTGCACTGGACGGGTCCCGATGAGCGTCCGCTACTGATGATAACCTACATGCACCATGGCGTACAGTAAGAAGCTGTTCCAGACATACCCCTCCATGCTACTTAAGAGAACCTCTCCTCTAGAGTGATCGACGCTACGACTTGGCAAAGCGTGCGCAGCATCTCGCTTCATGGCAAAATGTAAGCCAATTAACGCTCTTTAACTACCCCGCTGACGTCTTGCAGAGCTCATGCTAGTCTTTCTTTGGACGGGTTACATCTCGCTGTATCCAACTTGGTAAAGGGGTTTGATGTCTACAGGGTTGATACGGAGAAACCGGTGCGTTTCTTCGAGCACGACGTCGGTAAGCAATACCCCACTCCCGTCCTCTTCGTGCACGGCGGGCGTGCTATCGTTGGTGGTACCACGGTCGGTGTCGTCAATGTGTGGGACCTTGCGTTGGGAAAACTTCACAATCTCATCATCCCGGGTACGTCGCTCTTCATCTCAGTAGGTCTTGTCTGATTCCACTCATGCGACGCAGGCAAGGGTCGCGTTCTCGCACTTTCGGTAGGTTATTGTCAAATGTATGATACGTGCCGTATCACGATCACTGAGCAATAACTAGGCTCATTGTCAAACTGCGACGCGAGCTGCCATGTATCGCTTCCGTATCGCCACTGGAATATTCAACGAGAAAGCCGACTCTTCGTGCATCATTTGGGAAGCGGAACATCTTGGTAAGTCGTTTAACGACCAAGGTTGCGAGGGCAATCCTAAAGCAACCGTCGCAGACACTGTGGCTTCTGCAGATGACGCCATAGAAGTTGAGAGTCCGCTCGCTGGTCCTTCGAACGTACACGCTCGCGACCCACCGGCCTTGAGCACCCGTCGCGACAGACTAGTAAGTCATATTCGCTCATCTCCGCCTTCGCAAACCAACAACACTAGCTCCAGGTCATGTCTCCGCTGCTATGGGCAGTAGCTTCCGCTGTCGTCGTATTTATCGCCCTCGCTTTTGTCCCCCCAATTGAAGATACCGCTGATAATGCCGACTAAGAGGGATAGTAATTGGTCGCATGATGTACTTACGCTGAGCTCCGTGTTCCAAACGTGCACCTTGAATAATGCTCTTTATTTCCTACACGTGGCAACAGCCACTAACGCTTCCAGTACGTCCAGGGCCAGCAGACATGAGTTTGGCAATGCACATAGTGATGTGTATTTTACTATCAGTACACACGACCATGGACGAATGACACAGTTTACGAGGCGGATACAGTTTCAGAGGACAAACAGAACGCAGAGATTAGGCGACGAGGACATTAGGCGACGAGGACACTACGCGATGGGGAGAGACTAGGCGATAGGGAAACTAGGCGATGAAGAGACGGATGAGGAGATATGGAGATATGGAGACAGGTGGACATCATGGAAGCTCTACCAGCGTAAGAAGTGCCAATCGTCAACGTCGACATCCTCGACGGTCTCCTCAGCAGACTCGACGACGAACCACGTCTGACCCAGGTCAGCCGGGCCCAAGTCCTCGATCTCCGAAGCGGAGAGGGCAGTAAGTTCCTCGTGCGAGTCCCCGAGGTCCTCATCCGAGCTGCTCTCCTCGGAGGTCGGGGAGGAGGAAGGGCCACCCGCCGGAGCACCAAAGCAAGCGGCGTCGAGATGGGCAAAGAAGTCCTTCAGCGCCAGCTCGGTCTCGAAGAAAAGCTCAACGATGCCGCGCTCGTTCGAGAGCTGAACGCCTTCATCCTATGAGAGTACAGTGAGCTCATGGGAAACACAGAAGATTGTGGTCGAGGTTACTCACCGTTGTCTCCACCGTATCGAAGGACTGAATGGGGGCCGATAACAAAGACGCCGTCTCAGCATCATCACCGACGACGGCGACAAAAGCTAGACGGCGCAAGAGATCAGATGGTGTGCAACGCGTTACAATAGGGAGCATACCTTGATCCGTGGTCGACGGGTGGACACCGACGGCGGCGGCGGCGGCGTACACCTCCATACCATTTACGCGGATGGCCATGCCCGCAGGAAAAGTCGTGAAACTGTCCCACATGGTCGACACGATAACGTAGATGAGTATCATGGACGTGGCAAGATAGGTTGCAGCGCACAGGTTTGAGTGGAACATGACGTCTAGCGAAGGAGATCGCGAAGGGCGAGGGGACGAGGGGACAGAAGGTGTAGGGTGTTGTGGTTGAGTGGTGTGCCCAGGTGTGCAGGCTGGGGGGGTTAAAAGGTGCGCGCTGCACGTACCTTTGGAACAAAGAACAGAGCCTTCCTTAGTTCGCAGAACGCGTGTATATGTCGCAGAACATTCGCGCATGCCTCATGTGCATGGACAAGAAAGAGGACATGAAAGAGCATCACCGTCACAGTCGCTTCATGGCCAGCTCCAATGTCTTCTTTGCTGTGATGCAATGTGATGGTACAAGAATAGCGATCTTGATGCCTCGAGCTGGAAGGTTACCGTTCAAGAAGAGGGGGAGGAGGTCAAAGAGATGGTCAAGGCCAGCAATAGCGTTGCACGTTGAACGGCGACGGCTTGATTGGCGCACGACGGTGGCCAGCTAATCCTCGAGGGGTAGTAGGCGCGCGCCTACACCTTTTGCTCTTCACTCACCGCGACGACTTTGCGCAAACTTTGCGACCATACATCTCAACGTTCGACACCAGCACAGTACCGGCACCCCGCGTCCGTCTTTCGCTTCCTCCACGCCTTTTACTAGGTCAAACATGTCTCGATAGTATAGTCCAATAAAATTCGCCGCACGCGAGTTTTGACGACCACGTCCGCGTCGTGTGTGATACGAGAAAGCTTGCGTACGGGCTCTGCCAAGAGAAACGAGCTCGGGTAGGAGGAAGGTTCTTTGGTTAGTTTCTTTTAGCTCTTGGTCTGAAGTTCAGGAAACGCGGACTAAAGACATTGCCCCCAGAGTCTTCACGGCAACCTTGAACGTTTGAACGACACCTTTCAACTCGGACTGTTACTACTTACTATGATCCTCTTTGCGTGTATGACAATGCTGTATGCACCATACGCTCTCACCCCGTCTGCCTTCTTAAAGAGGGCCATCCTCTGAGCCCCTCCCCCTCGCCCACTCCTACACCGACTGCTCTTCAGCCCCCCATGTCATCTGCTACGGTGTTGCCGGTCTTCATCGATGGATCGATACCTGGTGTCCTCGATCCTACTCAGCCGGAACGAATACTCCGCCTTCCAACCGCTTCACTATCCTTCGCTACGTTCGACCCTTTGGCCGCTACAGGGAGCGCCAGGCACCCTCAAACTTCAGCTGCTCCGCACGACTATGGCCCTGCACGTATCGTCATCGAAACTATACCGGGTACCTCAATGCAACACAAGTGGAGGTATGTCCCGCCGGCGCGATGTGCGTTTGGAGCGCGCGAGGAGGACGTTTCGTGGCCGAGTATCGTACAGTTGTGCGGGTACGTCGCCCACTATTTATCTGCCCCTCTTACACGTGCACTCAATTGGCCACTCCTCACCAGGGCCCTGACGGTCATGTCCCAAGAACAGTGGGACATCCACAAGTTGGACCTTGCGTATGATTGTTTCGTCCCTCTCAGTCCTGACATCCCTGTCATAACGAAGAGTGGTCCTACCTCCTCGCACGCGGAAGCTCCTCCGGGTGGTCCTTCCAAGCGTCGCGCGCCTTCTCCGTCCCCCGATGACGATGATGCCGCTTCCGGTACCGCTCGGCCGAGGAAATATCGCCGCACGAAGGCCACAAGAACCGACTCGTCTGCATCGATGAATTCGAAGGCGTCCTCATCCAAAGGCAAGGGGAAGGCGAAGCAGACCGATTCCGAGACCGGGACCGAATCTTTCGATCCGTACAACCTTCCACCCTGGTTCACAGATATTCTCGAGAATCTCGCGCCATCTATCCATGCGTGGCAAAGTACGTTCAACTCAGAATGTCTGCCCGAATGGTTCCACGAGATCGTTCACAGCGCCACTACTTCCGCCTCCTCATCCCGTCGCACGCGCGCGTCGGCCTCCACAGCTGGTTCCACGTCCTCGACCTCCGCGACCGGGTCTGATTCCACCACATCATCTACGTCTACGGCCCGCCCTGTACCAGCCTCGGCCTCAGCCTCCACGACTGCGTCCGCCGCCTCAGCTTCATCTGCGTCAACGGTCCGCCCTGAATCGACTCCGGCCTCCACGGCTGCGTCTGGTGCAGCCTCAGCCTCCACGAGTGCGTCTGGTGCAACCTCAGCCTCCACGACTGCGTCCGCTGCCTCAGAGTCGGGCTCCACGACGGGTTCTGCATCGACCTTTGTGCCCCCCTCCCGCACATTATCCCTGTCCTCCGTTTCGCAGGATGACTCTTCGACGAATGCTGGCAACACGCCTCCATCAACTTCCTCCGCGGCTGGACAGACTGCAGATCCATCGGCGATGCCTTCGGACTTCACGGAGGATATTGTCATGGAGGATGCCGCGCCTGAGAGTGTCCCGAGTTCAAAACGTAGCGGTATGTATCGCAAGTTATCCTAACTAAACTACATCTGACGTCCCGTAGCGTCTTCTCCGGCTCCGGACGAACCTTACTCTCCGCAACGTTCTAACAAACGTCGACGTACATCACTGGACACTCCAGAGCCACCCGTCTCTCCTATCAAGCCTCTTGACCGCGCTCGTCAACGGTATTACCGAGATCGACAGGCTGAACGGGCCCAGAGGGTAGCTGAAGAAAGGGAGCATCGGGCACAGCAGTGCCTTGACGAGATTCTCGAGGAGATGCGCGCTTCCTATGGTATGTACCATCATCGTAAGTTTGTATAACGGGTCTGAGCTCTGATCCATGTTCTTTAGAAGCGGCTCGTCAGGCGGAAATTGAAGAATCCCGTCGCAAGCTTTCGGAACTCGAGAAGGATCGACCGATGTGGGAAGCGGCTGCGCAAGAGCGCGCTCGGGCGGAAGACGAGGAGAAACTAGCACGTGAGCGCGCCGCCGCCGCCGCTCGTCGCGAGGCCGACGCTGCTGCTGCCGCCGCCGCCGCCCAACAAGCACAAGCACAAGCTCAGCAGGCTGCTGCTTCTGCGGCCGCCGCACAGGCCGAAGCCGACCGTGTCGCTGCCGTCCGTGCCGAACGGTTCAATCGCTGTCGTCGGGCACGAATGCGATGGGGCAACATCACGCACTGGAACCATATATATGCATGGCAGCGCTACATCACTATGGCAGCCGAGTTCGACGCAACACGCTTCACCTCAGACTTCCCTGCGGATTTCGAATTGATTCCATGGCCGGTTCTCCGTAGCCCGGTTGGCTTGCGACCCGAGCACATCACCTGGATTGCTGTCGAGCAATTCGTCAGCTTCGTCAAGGGCAAGATGTCCTCGAAGGTTTACAAGGACTTTGTCGAGAGCAGCCACAAACGATTCCACCCTGATCGCTGGCGGGCTCGCGGTTGTCTCAAAGGCTTGAACGATGAGGAGCGGGCACAGATAGAGCACGCTGTTCTTGCCACTTCGCAGATCTTTTCCTCGGCTTGGTCGCAGGTACGCGATAGTCGCTTCTGAAGAGGTGGAGATAGAGAACGGATTGGAATATTTGGAACGCTTAAGGAATACTTGTCTCGCTACCTGTATGTTTAATTGCCAGTGCTATTGGCGGTAATTGAGGTTATGTTCAATAGATTGCCTACGTACACTACTCTCGATTTTGCCTGCTATATACACAATTCGCACCTCAATCTTACTCCTTCGAGAGCCGCGAGAGCGTCCCAGTTGAAGGATGCATATTGGTGTGCTGCTCATCCGCACACAAGTAAGTACGAACAAGTCGTCGGGCCGAGCTCCGTACGGTGAACGTGGGTCCGTGACAAATTTACTGACACAAATCAATTACGTGTTGCGCTTTCTAGCGTACGCAATCTTTGGCCAGCCTGGCCAATTCTCCTCCTTTGTCTACCTTCCACTACTGTCGACCAGGAACTTGGCGTTGAACGATGTCACGGTTCGCCCTACCCGCCGCTCACGTCTGCAAATCCCCTACTCTCACCACGCGCCACTGGTCATGGCTCAACGACCCTCCGATGCGTCTCCATGCACGTATGGCGCTCGTGCACTCATCCGCCGCAATATTGTGACGGAGCTGCCATATATCGCTCCCGCTTCCCCCGATGTTGTCCTCAACGTCACTCCTACAATCTTGAGATGTTTTCGCGAGCAGTCAGTCGCATTTCTATATCTCACATATCATTCACGACACTAACTTCTAGTAACAGGCCTACGGACGTCAAGCCGAAAGCGTCGAGTGCAACCACTTCTCGCAACACTGAGGGTCCACGGCAACGCTCAACAACCCCTCGATCCGCCATGCGCGCCACGTCTGTAGCCAGGACAATGTCTTCGGCGGGTTCTCGTGCCAGCAGTCCTGCTCTTTCTACGTCGACAGCCGCATCCCCCCCTCCCCCTTCCCCTTCTCCATCTCCATACGATGACGACGATGAGCATGTAGGGCGCAAGACCCCGCGAGCAAGTCGTCGGCCTTCCCTTAACTTTGCGAGAGCAACCTCTGTCCCTCCTATCCACTTCTCGACCACGAGCGCTGCATCATCCAGTAAGGCCGGGACTAGCGTGGCGACTAGCACTGCAACGAGTGCGGCCGGCAGCACCGCGGCTGGTAGCGCGGACACTGGCACACGTCCCAAAAGGCCGATCACACGTTCCGCATCTCGCAGTTCTTTCCGACAAGACTCTACGTCCGCAGGCCCCCCTGGCCCCCTTCCCTCAATCCGCAACCTGCCGGTGGTAAGTTACTTGTCTCGATCTTGTCTCGATGCTGTCGTCCGTGGACCTGACACGCTGTAGGACCCCGATGACCGTGATGGATCTGGATACCGAAGGACGAGCACAAAATGTCGTCGAACAGACCCGGAGAAGACCAAAGGACTCCAGTTTGTGACGGCATGGTTCGCCTCCTACAGCGACTCTCCCATTACCGCCCCACCCTCTGGTTTGTTCAAGCGGGTCGACCTTATCGTAGGCGACCTGTTCTGTCACTGGTGCGCGGGCCGTCTCGAACCACAGATGTGGGTCTGCACCAAAGTAGCCGCAGGGCAGCTGCAATGGCTTCTAGTATCTCCTGGCCATGTTCGTGCGGAGGACGGTCGTGTTTTGTTCATCACTGACAGTGGAGAACCGGCGTATCTGTCAGAGACATGGGCGCAAAGGAAGGAGAAAGCGCGCGAGAGTGAGCTCCGACGCCAGCGGAAGGGCAAAGCTCGAGGTATGTCGTCCGCCGTGGGATGCTAGTCGTCATACTCACCTGTGACGCAGCTTGATCATGCCCTTGTCGTGCTCGTCCGTCGAGTGCACAACCTTACGCGTCCTAGCTACGGTATATCGACCCCTGAATCTCCTCTCGTCCCCGAGATGTTTCCCCTTTTTTTGGCCCGCGTAGCTCCCGATTCATGTGTGCCCTACGTACCTGCTATGTTATTTGAGAATATAGACGAACATGTATGCAATCGTGCGCGCTCGTGAACATGACGACGAGTCGGCGCTAGTCAAACAGCCAGGAGTCGGGCGTCTGTAACTTTCGTCTTACCTTCATCTACGCCGACGTTGCGGCGCCACTCACGTCCGAACTTCTCGCACAAGCTCTCTATCCTCACCTACTACTACGATGAAGGGAAGTCTTCGCAGGCAAGACAGTGAGGATCCATATTACGGGGGTAACTTTGTGTTCGAAGAGCGATCACCAGATGGTATGTCTTCACCTCGGCTCCCTGACATTGCAGGCACTCCGTTAAGTTGCACTACAGCTCCTCGAGTACGGTTTGCAGAAGCCACGACTTCAGTTAAAACCAAGCTTTCTGCCAATGAGGTACCCCCACAAGTGACCAACCATTCTGCCCCCGCGTTGTGCCTCAATGTATCGTGGAACCCGCTTCGTCTTCCCATTTACCGCGTCGTTATCCTCCTCTTCCTATCACTCGCCATTTCCGCCTCCGTGATACTAAGCCGACGTCCCGATATGATGCGTGCTCTATCTCGCCAAGTCCCGTCTCGGTTGCCCTCGTTCTACGATGCCTTCACGCCCGTTTCGTCCCCTGACGTCGAGGTACCTCCCGATCTTGCACGCTACATTGACGGAGCCATCCGACGCGCAATGCTGAGTCATTTTGGCCCGCGCGACTACGCTCTGGCTATCGATGGTGCTCGCATTGTACCGGCCTTGACCTCCGGCGCGACTCAGCACACGGCGACACGTCATCCGGCCCAGGTTATCCTACGAGACAACGTGCATGGAGGGCGATGCTGGGAAATACTAGGACCCTCGGGGCAGGTTGGAATTGCTCTTTCGGACGTCGTGCATCCCTCGCATATCACGGTGGATCACATCCCTCTGGAGTTCGTCATCAATCCGGGGCAAGCACCACGCCACATGCGTCTGTGGGGTGCCCTAGATGGGCGGGTGAATGAGGAACGGTACGCCCAGTTCCAATCGCGCGATACTAGGCTGGACGGTCCTCCTATAACACGGGGTTACACCTTCGTGCACCTTGGCGATGTAGAATTTGACAACACTGCTGAGACGCATGCTCAAACCTTCCCAATCGACCCCGACATGCGCAACCTGAAGCTTAGCTTCGGCGTTATTGTCCTCGAAGTATTGGACAACTGGGGAAGCAACACCACTTGCTTGTATCGCTTGAGGGTGCACGGCGATCTGCTACTCTAGTAAGTGCTCCAGATATATTCAGCCTTGGTCTCCAAGCAACTCATCCTCCATTATAGATATTTCGGGAGGCAACCTCGGTATGCATGGCCAGTGGACGTCATCGGTATGACATGGGTTTAGTTAGTACAATGTGAGTTGATAACAAGTGCGTTTGTACAAAATAATCGGCTGTTGCGCGCCACACGGTCTTTAGTGTTCTTTCGGTGTTCTTTCGTGACAGCTTTGTGAATGTTACCGCTACCACCATTCTTCGCTCAATGAACGTCGTTTGCAAGCGTAGGCCAATGGCGACGCGCGGCGTGAGGCTTATGAGTCGCGCAGCGGCCGCGAATTATGCATCTCCCTTGCCTCCTGCCCCTCTTACGAGCCACCCAAGGTTACGTGTACCACGCGTGGTGTAGAAGACTTCCCATGGATTCGCCATACCCTACCGGACCGAGCTCTCAATATGCGCAGCAGACTTCATCAGAGAACACCCAGAACGTCAACGGTGCTGGTCACCCGTTGTATGGGCATGCGCCGGGAGATGGCTATCGTCAACCATCTGGTGAGCGTCACGTCCGTTTCCATGAGCAGGCGCAAACCACACCGGCCCAACCGGGTGCGACCAGCGTGGAGTACGGCGCTCCGTATGGTCCTCACCACCCCTACGGTCACGGCGCATCACATCAAGCGGTCCCTCCATACCCACTTTATCATCCTACCTACATGAACGCATACCCGCCACAGCAATATTATCAACCGTATCCTTACGCCCCTTATCCTCCTCAAACTCTGCCGAACCAGGCCCAGCAGTCGTACCACCCTCAGCCGCCGCACCCGCCGCACCCGCCGCACCCGCCGCACCCGCCTCATCCGCCTCAGCCGCCGCCGCCGCCGCCTCAGCCGCCGCACCCGACTCAGCCGCTGCCGCCGCGCGAGCCGCACCCGCCTCAGCCGCCGCACCCGCCTCAGCCGCCGCACCCGCCGCATGCGAGTCAGCCGCCACATGCACCGCACGCGTCGCATCCGAGTCAGTCGTCGCACCCCCAAGTCCCGCATGCCGCTCCGAAAGTGCAGCCTCCTGCTCCGGATGCGTCTGGTGCGCCGCGGCCACCCCCGACTGCTCAGCCTGCCCCTCCTACGACTGGTCAGGAGGGCGCCCCAGGTGTCCTCAAGACTCCCGGCAAGCTTCCACCGCCCGACGGTTATATTCCAATCAAACTCAATAATGCCAACAACGCCAACCCAGTAAGTGTCGTCTCTAATGTTACTCACGACATGCGCTGATTGCTACACAGCAAGCTGCACTATCATTATGGTACTCGTTGACGGAGGCCGACCAGCGGCGTCTCATCGGCCTCTATCGTCGTGCACAAGCGAGCAACAATAACGACCCGGACAGCATGGATGTAGATGTATGGTATACTCCTGCTGCTGTTTAAAGTGCGTAGCTGACTCGCTATAGCCGACTTTTGTCATGGGATCCGCGTCCGCTGCGAAGAGCGGGGCGAAGGCCAAGAAGGGCACTACTACTACTACCAGTGCTCGACGCCGATCTGCCCGCATTCAGAATTCGACCGCGAAGAAATCACAGAAGCACAAGACCACAGTCGAAGATGCGGACGACTCGGTAAGCGTCGATCTCTGGACCATAGATGTCACGATAACCTACAGCATGTTGTGCATCCAGGATGCACCACCAGCTACGACGCGCGAATCCTTTGACATGCCGCCTGTGAGTTGGAGATCGTTGATGATGTCTATTTGTAAAACTCATGTTACCACAGGCACCCAACCATGCTCCTCCCGACGCTGCGCGTGCAAATTCCTCGAGACATCCTCCTGCAGCGACTTCTAGCCAACAACCTCCACAACCTCCTCCTAACAACGGCGTACATATCGCTGTAGTGGTATTGGACGCGGTTCACAAATTGGGAGAGCGCATGGGTCGTATAGAGTACGTTCGAGTGTTTACTGACAATAATCCAGCCTGACCAAGTACTTGTATACGTAGGAACACCTTGCACGCCCACATCGGAGGGAAGCAGAAGGGCAAATCTGGGAATAACACTCAAACAATGGAAGGGTCTGATCTCGAAGGCGCGGACGACGAGGACGACGAAGATGAAGGCGAAGTCGTCGACGATCATGACCAGGCTGCTATCGACGAGGCAATCAAGGAGCAGAAGGCCGTGGATCATCCTCATTTGCTACGTTTGGCGGTATGTTCGATGCGCGAGATGTTCTCGTGCTCGTACTGAACTTTTCGTCGTAGCGCTACGTCCGCTTCCACTTGAAGGTTAAACTTCTCAAGTTCAAGAATATCCGTTCCCTTCCAGTCAAGTTTCCTACTCTCACCCCGGAGGAAGTCAAGATATACGAGAAGTTCGACGGCGATTTCTTCGCCGGGCACAAGTTTCGGATCGACTTCATTCGAGCATGGAAGCGGTTCAGCTTCAACGATGAAGCGCGAGCGTACTTCATTCGGCACTTCTTCGAAGCTGTGCGGGGCGGCTCTTACCAAGATCCCAAGATTCCGACACGCTTGCTAACCGAAGAGTGGATTGGAAAGCTTCTCGACATACACATGGTCCACCTGCGCTCGGAATTCAAGAAGTACGCGTCACCTATGACAGACAAGGATCACGCCAAAGCACGGAAAAAGGTTCTCGCGAAGCGAATCTCTTCTCGTCAGCAGACCGTATGTGCCGTACCCCTCATGCGACTTCTCTTGTTGTGTTGCTAATCACCTCCGCAGACTCTCAAAGTACGCAAGCGGGTCATTAACCTGCACGGGGCTGAGAAGCACCTCATGCTACTCGACAAGTTGAAGCCTTGCCATATGAGTGGCGACGAGCCCTCTCATGACGAGACGCCTGACGAGAAGCAGAGCCATCCCCGGAGGTTCTATATCATTGAGGCGGCTTGGCAGAGCAATGCTTTGATAGAGTTCCTCCGCACCCTCGACCTATGGCGGATCAACGATTGGCGACGAAGCATCGGTGACCGTCTTCCTTGCGGGAACGCTCCTCGGCAAAGGATCGTGCGTCCCGGCAGTCAACCTCGCAACACTGTGGCTCCCATAGGGTTGTGGAGGAATTGTTATGACGAGGCTTGGCTGAAAAGTCAGGGTTCGCACGTTCGGGCCAAACTTCGTATCATTGACAAAGATTACGATTTCACCTTGCCGACATGGGAACCCGTCACGGCGGAGACGCAGGAGAAGGTCAAGATGCAGGCGAAGGCGAAGGCGAAAGGCAAGCGCAAGGGGGGTGCGAGCTCATCGAAAGCGAAGAAGGGGGCGAAAGCGAGGACCGCGTCTACGTCTACCAAAGGGAAGGCGACTCCGAATGATAAGGGCAAGGGCAAGGCACGCGCAACTGAAGTACACGAGGATACGGCGGAAGACGGGGACGAATACGTGGACGTGGACGTGGACGTGGACGTGGACATGGACATGGACGAGGACGACTATGACTACGACGATGACGGGAACTTCTGACGTACAGATAGGTTTCGGGATAGAGCATGGCAGATGTAGAGTCAATGCTGGCCCTTGCACACATCAATGTACGCTGCTCTCTTATCATCTGCCGAGTTCGCGATTCACTGATTCAACCAGATCATCTTGCTGTTCATATCCATTATTAACCTTGCCCTACCGCGGGTGAGTATCAGTCGTTGCACCTTGCCATGCTCGACACGACTGTGGCGGGTCCAATACCTCAACGCGAACTGTAAGTGATCCTTTGAATACTGGGCTTGCGTGATTCAGAATCACAGCGCACCCACGGACAGGCAAGGTTCCCCTGCCTGTTGTGCCGGTAGCTCGAGCGCACCGTGTACGAGCGCGGTAGAGTGGACTCACGCCGGGTGGACTAGTAGCTCCCGCGGACTCGCCCGTGAGTATGGCCAGGGGCTGGGTGCGTCCGAAAAGGGCGTACCGACGGGCGCAGGATGCACCAACGGCTCGAGATGCACCTCTTGCGTGCGCCGGACTCTCCCGGCCCGGGGGCGCACTCGCTGATGAGCCCAGCCGGGTCCTTAGTGTGTCAGAGAGTGCGAGGGAGCTCCCGCGTGCGCCGGTAGCTCCCGCGGACTCACGTATGAGCACGGGCCGGTGCTCGATGATTCGAAAAGCACGCCGACGGGCTCGACAGGAGCCTTTCGCGTGGAGCCTGTCGAGCACGGGCGGGTGCTCGGTGCGTCAAAGAGCATGCCGACGGAGTGCGAGGGAGCTCCCGCGTGCGCCGGTAGCTCCCGCGCACTCGCCGTTGAACACGGCCGGGTGCTCGGTGTGTCAAGGAGCCCGCCGATGGGCTCTGGACGCACCTCTTGCGTGCACCGGCGTGCTCCAGGGGAATGCCCCCCGTACGCCGGTAGCTCCCGCGAACTCACCTACTATGAGCACAGTCGGGTGCTCGATGCTTCGAAGAGCACGCCGACGAGCTCGAGATGCGCGTTTCGCGTGGGCGGGAAGCTCGCTGCCGACCACGGCCGGGTGCACGGTGCGTGAAAGAGCATGTCTACAGACTGCGAGCGAGCTCTTGCGCGCGCCGGTAGCTCCCCCGCACTCCCCGATGTACAGGGCCGGATGCTCGGTGCGTCAAAGAGCCTGCCGACGGAGTGCGAGGGAGCTCCCGCGTGCGCCTGTAGCTCCCGCGCACTCGCCGATGTACACGACCGGGTGCTCGGTGTGTCAAAGAGCACGCCGACGGGCTCGGAACACCGTCTTGCGTGCACCGGCGTGCTCGAGGGAAATGTCCCGCGTGCGCCGGTAGCTCCCGCGTACTTGCCGATGCACACGGCTGGGTGCTCGGTGCGTCAAAGAGCACGCCGACGGAGTGCAAGGGAGCTCCCGCGTACTCGCCGATGCACACGGCCGGGTGCTCGGTGTGTCAAAGAGCACACCGACGGGCTCGACAGGAACCTTTCGCGTGGGGCCTGTCGAGCCGGCCGCGTGCTTGGTGCTTCAAAGAGCATGCCGACGGAGTGCGAGCGAGCTCCCGCGTGCGCCGGTAGCTCCCGCGTAGTCGCCGATGCACACGGCCGGGTGCTCGGTGCGTCAAAGAGCATGCCGACGGAGTGCAAGGGAGCTCCCGCGTGCGCCGGTAGCTCCCGCGTACTCGCCGCTGGGTGCTCGGTGCGTCAAAGAGGATTCCGACGGAGTACAAGGGAGCTCTCGCGTACGCAGGTGCCTCGCGCGTACTCGCCGTGGAGCACGGCCGGGTAGTACGCCGACTGGCTCTAGAGTATCCCCTTGCACTCGCCTTTGATCACAGCCGGCGGGCTCTTTTTGCTTGCGCTGATAGCTCCAACGCGGGGCACTGGCCTTTGAGCGCGGCCGGGGCTCGACTCGGATGAGTCGACAAGCTCACCTTTGTGCACTACCAGGTGCTCAATTCGCGCACTGGCTTTGAGCTCACCGTGTCAAAGAGTCCGCCTTTGAGCTCGATGCGCCATTGAGCTCGCGGGTGTACGTCTGAGTACCTTTTAGGTGCTGTATCACTCATGCACCGCTGTATGTTACTCCGCAATGTAAGCACGGTATGAGCACATCCGTACTCAAGACTCACACATGGATGAGCTCACTGTGAGCGCAGAAGAGCACCATTGTGAACACAGCCGAGCACGAGTCGAGTGCACCGCTGTGATCAGCAGGGGCTGGGCGTTGTGCTGTAGGAGTACGGTGTGGCGCGTGAAAGACTATAACATTTCCTTGCTTCGGACAGACACGATTCTTACCATAACAAAGTCATGACAAGGGGAATTGTTTGGACATTTCATGTATTCTACGACCGTTTGTACTCTAGACATATAAACTGTTCGCGTAATGGCCATGTAATAAATAGCCACATTGTCAGACGAATGATCTCTTTGAGGACATTCATAGAACATCCATTGACCGTCTTCTGGCTGTCCGTATGATTGGCAGCGAAAGGACTTGTTATATTCCATCACAATGTCTGGCATAGGATCGTTGTTACATATCCTCCATGCGGTCAGAGATTGGGGAAATGGTGAGAACATATTACATTTCCGGCCAATGAATAGCCGTGCCGCAGGCATGGAACATGACACATGCTCAAACAATGTCCCATGGCTGTTCTAGGTACCGGATTTTAGCCCTTGCCCGCCGTGTCTTCGCCACTATATCTACATTCAAGTCACTAATCAAACTCCACCCTCGCGCAGTTTCATCCACGCCTTGTTTGCGCAGTTTATCCCGTTTATGGTGACTCTCAGTCTCCAAGAATGCCACGAGATATTGACCAGTGCTTAGTGGATCATATGGGGAATGTTTGTCGCAGCCGTATCTGTCGACATTTTGTCTGCTGCGATTCTCACCCACTATTTGCGGATGAATCGCACCGGCTTTAAGAAGTAGGCCGTACAATATCGTCAATGTGACAAACGTAGAGTATACACATGGGCTTGCAAGACGCACGGTTTTTAAACCGCTCGGACTTGCAAGCCCCAGGCACACTGATGCAAATCAGTGCGTCCGTCGCGCGCGCTGATCGTCATATCAGCGCGTGCGCAACGGGCGCACTACTATATGAGTAACTGTCAATGTCATGGCCGCGCCGCCGTGAATGTCGCCTCTGCCCGCCGCCCCCACATGTCTCTGCTCTGCGTGTGGGTTGTTGGACTAGGAGGGATGATGGGAAGGCAGCGGGTACTTTCCCTCAAAATTGAGGAGGGCTAGTGTGCAGAGGTGGAGGCGGGAACACCGGCGGCGGGGAGAACGGGCGCGTTGATGAACGCTCGGTGCCCCGCCCAGCGCCCATCGCTTCCCGCCGTCACCTCCGCCCGCCGCCTCAGCCGGCGCCCGCTGCTTCTGCCCGCCAGAGGGTCCGCCTCCTCTGCTTGCTCATGTTAAACATCTAATGCTCTCCTCATTTATGAATTGGGTAGAGGCGGCGGCGGCGGCAGGAGGAGGAAAAGGCGGAAGGCGATGGGAGGCGGCGGCGGCGGGAAGCGATGGGCGCTGAGCGGCGGCGTCGGGCATTGATGAACATCAACGCGCCCGTTCTTCCCGCCTCCCGCCGTTCTTCCCGCCTCCACCGCTGCCCACCGCCTCTACCTGCCACCTCTCCTCGCAGTCCAGGTCACCACTTCTGTCCACCACCTATCCTTGCTGCTCTCCCTCTTTGCAAATCGAGCAGAGGCAGCAGGTAAAGGTGGCGGGCAGAGGTGACAGGGCTCGGCTGTTGCTCGTTGATGCGCCGGTCGCGCGCGCTGATGTTCATATCAGCGCGCACGACGGGCGCACTGATCTGCATCAGTGTGCCTGGGGCTTGCAAGTCCGAGTGGTTTAAAAACCGTGCGTCTTGCAAGCCCATGTGTAGACGGCTCGACAAACTCGCTCATATATTACTTCACTCCAGGACCGATTCGATGATCGACGTTCTGATGGTCTATGCAATCAACACTGGTACGGTACTGTTAGGATTAGGTTCTCGCCTCATGACGCAGGTCGCTAACGTCACAACCTAGGGTTATCTACAAGGTGCGAGTGACTCGCATACTGGTCTGGGCATATGAAGTTCATGTCTCTGTCTACTGTGACATTACAGCCTTCTGAGCGTTTCGGGGCTCATTTGTGTAAGCATCTGTTTCTCTCGTCGTACTGTGCATTTGACGCTAACACGCGGCTGCCAGTCGATCGTAAGCCGTGACGATCTGCTATGGGCCGCGATCGCCACACTGGCCACGAAGAGTAAGCAAGGTCCCTCTAGGTATTCGCTCACTACTGACCATGCATACATCTGGCAGTGTATGTCAATTCGCTCCTTGCAGTGTGAGTGGCACTCCCACTAGGGAAGTATCAGCACTGGCTTGATTTTGAGCATTGGCAGGCTCAACTCGCGCCGCTCCATCTTGGAGAAGGGACTGTACGGGACGGACTCCGGCACATTTGGCATGAAAGTCATCACGCCCCGCAACGCTACCTCGCACGCTGTTGACATCGTCGAGGAGCGGGATGGGACGCCTCAGGTGCGTCTCCATACTCTATCGCAAGTCCGATACCGGGTTATAGCTGCTGGTGTAGCATCTCCCTGCAAAGGTCATTGCGGTGAGAATTACGAAGGAGACGTTCACCGATTCTCCCTCGGACATGAACTTGCCTGAAGACGGCGATGTCTGAAATGCGCGGCGGCGGCGGCGGACGCCCTCAGTGATTTACTACCACACAGCTTAGGTAGAAACCAAGATGCATGTATGACGAGACTGTACTATATTGTGCATAGCGCTGCTTTTCCTGTGTCCTTACTCCCGGATATCTTACTAGCTACTACCTAGCTATAGTGAAACGAGTCAGAGGTAACTTAACACGAGATTGCCTTAGGCGCCTATTGCGTCAGCATGATGATTCCTTCATTTTGAAGCTCCCACGAAATAAAAAAGTACACGTCTTCTCTGCGTCTTCCTCTTCCTTTCCTACTCCTCCAATCGCCACTCGGAGACCATTCCTAATACCTATATGCCTCTACTCCAACTTTCCTTCGTGATAATACCAGTCAGTCATGCCTTGTTCTCTCGAAGGTCTCAATCCCGTGACTGCGAGTACTATGTAGTATTGCTACACCGCTAGGAATGTTACGCCCAAGTTAGTCCAACTTCAAGGAGGTACGTCAAATCCCCGACGATTAGTGTCCTCTCGTGGCAAGGCCTTCCCGTGCTTCTTGGGTCTCGTACTCGAGACTCGTACTCGAAGTTCTGCTTGTACCAGAATGGCTTCGAGAGTGTCGTCTAGTTACCCTAGACAATACTCTCGGAGCGACTCTGATAGAGCTCGAATCCTTCTCGTAACTGCACTCGTTGAGGCTAGGATCTGAAAGTGTCGACCTTATATATCTTCAACGGGCCGATCATCCGCTGTGATATCACCATCATCTCCCTGCCTCATCCGAAGCATCAGGTTGAACGCTCATATTTCTGAGAGAGCTTACCAGAACAGCACTTCGCTTGGTAGATGATAGTTTGGTCTCTGGAGCTCCTAGCCCCATTTATCCTATGCAGTCAGCCTTGAGGCACGTAGTGAGGTCAGACAGGGTATTGCGTGGACGTCGCGTCACCGCCGCTCAGAATCGATTGGGCGTTTGATAGACCGCGCAGAAGTGCTTCTCGAAGATGAACAGCTTCTTCAGCGCTGAGTGGGTGCTCGTGAGACACACGCCCACAGCATTTGATGCGATGAGCGTTGGATGAGCGACTCCCGACTCTATAGAGGCCTGTGCACTAGCACGCGGATAAAGTTATCGGCGGACCTCGTTCCCGGGCCAGACCCTCGACACTATTGGACTTATGTGACCAAGCTTGAGGTCATAGGACAGGGATGTTCACGGGAGAAGGTCTCGCACAACTCCTTTTACACCTTGATCACATGGCTCCTCGTCAAGCTGACCTTGTGCCACACCGGGATATTTTCAGATAGCGGCATAGGGGCACACCGTGATCGTGTATAATCGCGATACTCCTCGAATTGCCATGTTCTCATTATTTGCGCAGCTCCTAAGGGTTTGTCCATCCCACTAATGCGGTATACGCGTCTTAGCTGAGCTATGCTATGATACTAGAGACCGCTTGTTACGACACTATTGCAGTGTACAAAACGCTCCGCGGAAGGCCGGGTCCTCAAGTTGAGGACAGAGAATCCGCTGTAGGTATGAGGTCCGTTAGCACCATCAAGATCCTTGTAAGCGACTCACTAATTGCTATACCGCTCTTCCTAGCGATAGTAGCGTAGATCCGGCTGACCAGTAACAGTGATATATATGCCATCGCTTGGCGTAATATCAGTTGTGGCGTTTTGACGTCCCTCGACCAAGGGACGGCTAGGCCAGAGCGTAAGGTATTCCGCCGACGTGGGTGAGACGTAGCTCACTGGACGTTGAACTCTCACCCGCATTGCCTTAGTCTGAAGCTAACCAAGAAAATAATCCCATGCTAGCTTCAAAGCCTCTCGTCCTCCCTGAGCTGTACCCGAGATGGATGTTCAATGGGCTGTTGTGATGTCAAATTGTGAGTTATGTGATCGAAGTCGACGAGACATGCGAGCTTACCGACTTCCTAGGTCTAGCGATTTCGTCGGTGAATAAAAGCTCAACACATAAGGAGAGCTGAAGACACCCGGCGACAGTATCTCCTGTTCCTGCTAGCCACGGGCGTAGTCGGAAAGCACCTCCGAGTCACTTCGTAAGTGTCTCTTACATCTACTCGTTTAACCCTAGACTCACCTCACGTTTTAGCACGGTCAATAAACTGTTCACACTCCGAACATCATGCTCAAAGCCGCGGTTTTGCTGATGTGCGGCCTTCTATTCGGAGCGTCGATCAAACCTCCCTATCCCGCTGTCAAGAAAGCTGTGGTGTTCTACAGAGGCCAACCTCTGGAATATATCATTCGTGGATTGGCATATTTCGGAGTGGTAGGTGTTTCCGTTACAGCGCGTCCAGCATTAGTTGACGGAGGACCCCCAGATCGTTCTCGCGGCAGCCTTCTCGTACTTTGCTATCGCCATAGTAGCGTTTTCGTATCTGCCGCAACTCCAGGACATTGTTCCATACGTCTGTCCCACCGGAACAACCTACGCAACCTCTCTCACTGCCTACTCTCCCCGCTTCTTCGCTGGGGTTTCTCTACTCGTGTCAGGCGCGATTCTACGACTATGGTCCTTTCGCGAAATGGGGACGCTGTTTACCTTCGAGGTCGTCATTACGCACGAGCATCGACTTGTGAAGTCGGGTCCCTACGCATTCGCACGTCATCCCTCGTACACCGGCGTTATCCTCATCCTCCTTGGAGTTCACCTGATCCAGTTCGGTCGTGGGGGATTCGTTACCGAGTGCGACATCGCATCTACGGTGGCAGGATACCTCATCTACGTGTGGCGGGTATGTCTCGTCTTCGTTCCAGTGTCTCTTTGGAGGCGTTGTGTTGTAGAAGACGAGCAGCTTCACCACCATTTTGGAAATGACTGGCTAAAGTACCAAGAAGAGGTCTCATACCGCTTGCTACCGCTCGTGTATTAATTACGGTCGCCGGTTTAAATGTGGCACGTTCTTCTTAAATACCTGTCCTACTGGCTGTATGCCTTACCTGCTAGATCTATTGTCTTGTATAAAATCTCCTACTTGCGCCACACACCATTTTAAGAGGTGTTCAGTGCGCCCGAAACTTGATCTTTCTTGCGTCGATCATTGAAAGCTAATGTCTAGACCTTTTCTACATGACAAGTGGATCGACTCATGAGTGTCAAGATAGACAGTCTCCGGTACTTGCTTGCATCACGAAGATGAATTGAGCGCCGACAATAATGATGTCCTCGTCGCTGCATCCGCTCACGAGGCACGTTGATTCAATACTCCGTTATCCAGAGACTTCCGAACGCCGGCGTTCTTGTAACAAGACTACTACTACAACTTGATATGCTTGATATCAACAGCGCCGAGTGAGGGAACTATCCTGGATGCAGAGTCATCGGATCTCCGCACTGCTCGCGGGGCGTCTCCGAGTCAGACAAGATCTTGGACTGCGATAAGAGAACAAGAAGTGACTGACCGCCCCAGGGAGACCAAAAAGAGTATTCGCTAGTAGCACGCCCCGGGCCGTGCATGCTGCACGGTGGACGCACTGTGAGACCCCTCCCGCGACGGCCCTGCACAGATGTCGTATACGCGCAGCCGCGGCGGCGCGACTCGCTCGTGGTGGCAGTCCCGATCCACACACGACAATTGTCTCCGTGCGGGGATATCTCAGCTCCGGAGCCAGGATTCCGATATCGCATGCTGGAAAACAAAGCGGCAGTGAAGATCCGGGTTCCGGGTCCGAGCTAACGTCGGAAGAACCGTACTATTACTTACGACCGGCGTCATCCGGTGCCAGTGCCCGCGCGGGTACTAGTGTTTGCTCGTGTTTGATACTGTGGGTGCGTGGGCACGCGCCCGCCGCCCCGCCCACCTGTCACGACCGACAAACCACGAGCGCCGGCGCCGTTACGTTCTTGAAGACTTGAACCACCCACTGGCACACCTTGACCCCTACTCCAGCTCGCGCCCATCGCAGTTGCGCAATATCACGGTACGCGAAGCGTCCTTCTTTTCTTGGTGTTCTGGCTGACTCGAGCCGGCGGGACTCGGACCAGGGGGACACCTTCGCACGCGCCTACACACAGAAGCACCATCGTGGGAGTCGGCGGGACAGCATTTTGTTATCTTCTGGCTTGAAGTCTCCGTGCTCCCAGACATGCCCGAGCGCGCTGCATGCCATGCGGTGATTCTGGCCGGACACGCTACGTGCGCCGGAGCGCACGACTGTACTTCGCAGATGGTCCCATGATAGCTCGAGCGCTCGCCGCGCTAATGCGTCGAGCACCGGGTAAGCGTTCTCTGGCATTCGGTCCATCAGTCTCGATGAGGGCGATAGTACACGCACAGCCGACGTTGGCAACATTCCGAGGAGGCCGACGGGCAAGGATTGTACAACGAGGGCAATCGAATACATAGTTTGCATACACGCGCTCTCGACGCTCGGCAGAGAGTAAGGTGCGTGATGCTGGAGTATGAGCTACAAAATCTTTGCGTGCACAGGAATAGACACAGTATTGGTGATAACGGCTGTCGCACCAAGGAGCGCGCGGCAGAGTCCACCGTGCATTGAGGACGAGCGGGTAGGGAGCGGGGTCGGTGCCGCAGACATCCACGGCGAAGGGGAGGAGGGCGGTAATTGCGGGCGGTAGGCGTTAGGTGTGGAGGCGGTCGTGAATGTGCAAGTCATATCCGGGAGCCGTGCTGGGCAATCACCGATTCCGCCTTCTCAGACCCGTCCGACGGCTCCTGCTCCGAGTCCTCGAGGTCCTGGAACATCTGTGTGGTGACTCGTACGTCGATGACAGGCGGAGCTCTGTGCGCTGGAGTCTGCGGTACCACTGAACTGAGCCGAGGGGGTCACAAACTTGAGACTGTCCGGCCCACTCACGGGTGCCATTGCGGGGAACTTGTCTTCCTTCTCGTTAGGGTCGAAGACCTTGAGCCCAAAAGATCCCGTCTCGAATCCCTCTAGTCCTCTATCTAGCAGAGAGCGGCGTGCGTTGAGCCTGAGAATAGAGAAATTCAGCATGAGCGCCGTCGAAGTGTACGAAAACGACTGACACGGCTAGAAGGGAGTTCGCATACACTGATCACCAAGTATATCAGCTGAAAGCAGACGAGTGAAATACATCCACAAGGGACTCACTCTTGGAGGATGCTATGTCTATGCCGTAGTATATGAGGGTATTGGGAGAGAATGTCGCCTGTGGAAGCTCGAATGAGGCAGGCGTATGGAGCGCAAGGGGACCAATCACGTACTGCGAGCATAGCGGCCAAGTTCAGCAACCTGTCACATAGTTAGTGCCAAGTCCGAAACGCAGCCGAGCCAGCATACCCAGTTAAGAGGCCTGGAATAGCATAGAACAACCGTCATACAATGTTCATCCCTTCTCTGACTGGATAAGCACGTACCGGTGTTGATAGTATAGACAATCAAGATGTCAATGAGGGAGTCAGTTCTGGTGGACAGAGATCAGTGCGTTGATAGGAGTATGGGTGTGGCGTGTGGCGTACCTCTTGAAGCCGGTGCGGCACTTGTGTAGGTAGTACGTGAGAGTGCTCGTCGTCACCGCATCGATTATGACAGCGGTGCCGAGAGAGCATGGAATGATCCACTTGGGGAACGTGTTAGGAGGGAGTATTGCGTGCAGGATATACGACGTACCTTGAAGTGCTCTGTATACCGCTCGAACGTGACAGCGATAAAGCTGAGGGCAAAGTGTGAGTACGCGGCGCGTTTACGATGTTCAAAGGCGACGCACGTTTCAATGGTGGCCGCTTCAGGTCGAGCCTCTCATGAGCATGACTCTGCATCTGTGCGAGAGCTGCGATGAACGTACCGAGACAAAAACCTGATTGCCCAGCGAGACTCAGTCGAAAACTTCTATCGATAACATTATACTATACTCACATGTTTCCGTGACAAGAAGTAGAGCCTGAAGGAAGATGAAGTGCATTCAAAGAGATGATATGTAGGCAACGGCTCACCATGATTATCAAGAGATATATGTTCCTATTGCCGACTGCGACAGCGGCAATCAGTACGACAGCATCCTACTGCGCCTCATGAAAGACATACTGAGGAAGATCCTACGCGCAAAGAATCTAGGTGGATACATGAGTCAACGTTTGAGGTCGCCGTTCACACAAGGACACTCACATGTGCGTTATCGCAATGACCGCGCCCTATCAGAGACACATTCAACGAGATTCTACTGAGTATGTTCTGCAGCCTTACCGTCGTGATAACTGTGAGCTACAGGGGCCGTGTTAGCGAGCACCATGGATTGTTACAAATCGTCAGGGCACTCACCCGCATGGACCTAAGGATAGGACCGTGGCGTCAGTAAGACGATCTCTCGGAGTTCAAACTAATGACCGCGTACCATATCCCGACAAGCAACTTCTCTGGATCGAAGTAGTTCGTTACGAGATAGTAATAGCTGGCGAGACGCGAGTGTTAGCGTCTCCGAACAGCTATGAACGTGATGGGCCACTCTCACCACACGTGCATCGAGAGTATTGTATGCAGTGTATCGAGACACCTTGACGTGCTACGTTAGCGGCGCCTCGAAGGTTGTCGGAATTGGGAAAGATACCATATCACAAGGACCTAGATGTCGAGTCAGCACAAAACGCAGGGTGGCGGAAGACTGCACGCACCATCAACTTCAGAAGGAGCGGGTCGGTAGGGTAGAGTCGATAATAACGATAGCTCTGATGGCTAGTTAAACCATACAATCTGGTCAAAGCTTGTGTTAGTATCGACACGAGTAAGAAATATGCTGGCGTACATAGACCCGAGAATAGTCCCAATGAGAACAGCTCCAAAGGTGTTATCCAGCGAAGGGACTTGAGGAAGACCTAGGGAGAGGGACATCTCGTATGGCTTGACAGGAGGGGGTAGGTGCAGGCGGGTGAGACGACGGGAGAGTAACCATCTTTTTGAGGATGCGCTGTCAAGGTTCGGGATTGTGATGGCCGCTGAGTTATCGTGGGCCGGCAACTGTTCATGTGGAGTTCGCACAGAGTACTGGATGCACACTGTGAACGAATCTCTCGAAGGAAGTACCGGGCGTTGTATCCCTCGAGCAGTGATGTGGTTCATTGGGCGATAATCGTCGGATGAGACCACCTGCCGAGGGTGATCGCACTGGAGACTTCACTGCTAGCCCGAAGTAGTGGTCAACAAACGAAAGACGCCATCGAAAGAATTCGTGGGCGGCGTCCGAGCGCTCCAAGCATGGACACGGACGTAAGGACACTATTCGCTCTGGTATAGCAGGCGATGATAGCCAATCGGTGTTGCTCATCGTCGGGCTGCATGGCTCGCAGTATGGGACCTAAGCGGTGGCGATTGGGTTGTGCGAACAGTCGCAACTTGACAGTTACCTCTTGAGACGGATCGCTGGGCATATTGCTCTGCGGCGAACAATCCAAGGTATGAGTTTTGACTATCAGAGATGATGCAGGAGCCGTATTGCATTTGTTGAGCTGTAGTAGGAAGGTCGCATATTCCGGCGCTGGACCACACAAACAGATCCCGTCTCACTCTTCTTTCCCATTTCAAGTCCGCCCATGCATCGGAGGAAGTCGGCGAAGCAGTGAGGTATTGTCGTAGAGAAGGTGCGACGGAGCGGAGAGCATTATCGGGGTCTGTGAGCAGCTGGCCGGTCGCCTAGTGTGTGCACGAGGATGAGCGCAGAGGAAGCCAGAGCTGGCAGCGACGATTGGTTGGCGACACCTGGCGCCCGTTACACGCGTGACGGGTGACTGCCATAAAAGGGATGGCGCTTCACAGCTCTGTGGGTGTCTGCGAAAATACGGGCGGCTGTTGTGGTTGACAGCCTTGCAGCAGACCACAACCGGTCCAGCTTCGATTCTGCGCCCGGCGAGGACCGTCCGGCCATGCACTCGGTCACGGCAAGGAAGATCTCTTGGATGATGCGCGCGATGGGTAGCTTCTTCACCGCTGCTCTTGCCGACACGCCCCGCACCTTATGTCCTCCCGCCTTCCTCCTGCCCATTCTCCCCGCACCCTTCCCTCCGGTCCTCACCCATTCTCTGTCGGTCTCGCAGTGACTGTTCTGTCTGCCTTTCAACGCGACAATGGCCTCTACAAACGCCCCGGACCTAGTCGTCTTCTCAAAGACGGATCCTGAGGATCCTAAGAATTGGTCGCGGTGGCGCAAGCGCGTAGTTGTCATCTACATTTGCGCTCTGGCTTTCTGCTCGTATGTGGATCATATGGGCAGATTCATCCTCGGAATGCTAACGCTGAGCTCTTAGTGTGTTTGGTTCGTCTATCTATGTGAGTTGAAACCCTTCTCAGTGATACCCTGCACTGACGGCCCCCACCAAGGCCGCGGCAGAGCTGCAAATCCGCGCCAAGTACGGTGCAAGCCCAGACGTCTCTAGCTCAGGACTCACAGTATACGTCTTGGGTTTCTCGTTTGGGCCTCTAGTTTGTGCGTCTCTCGAATTCTGTCATCGGTCATATAAGCTGACTCTTGCTTGATCAGGGGGTGCGTGCTCCTTACACACTGAAATGCAGGATGAGGTTGATAATGAGCTGCAGGACCTATGAGTGAGATATACGGAAGGAAAATGCCGTACATGATATCATGGCCTTTGTTGATCGGTAAGTGTAGTCTCTGACTTTGCCTCACGCAAGCGGTGCTGAAGGGCGGGACGCTCCGTTCAGCCACTAGTGCTGTGGACGCATTCGTTGACAACCTCGCGACTATAATCGTCTGTGAGTTGGAACAATCGTACCATACTCTTGCAAAAGCTCGCTCACTCCCTATAAGTCCGGTTCCTCACCGGAGCAGCTGCTGCTTGCGCTCTTAACAAGTACGTGCATGAATTACACTCCATTGGTTTGCCACATACTCATCGGTTCGTTCGCAGTGGTGGAGGCATCATGTCGGAGTAAGGACTGCACCGTACAAATCTGATGCCTCGAAACTCACTATCCTGCAGCATGTATAACATCGTCGACATGCAAGCACAGGCCATCGGTATGTCAGCAACTACATGCGATGAGGCTCTGTACTGACTTGAACATAGCTATCTCGTGGTAGTACGTCTGAAGATCTCGGGATAGCGTCCATATTCACAATATGCTTGCCTCTAGCGCCGCGGCAATCCTGTCGGGACCGTGTGTAGCTTTGATCATCGGCTTCTTCATTGTGGTATACGCTGGTCCTACGTGCGTATCGTCTCTACCGCCGTCCATATTCTAACTGACAATCTCAACAGTCTGTGGGCTTTGCGCGTATTCTTCTTCTTCACTATCGCTATGTGGCCCCTTGTGTTCTTACTCCCTGAAACGCACGGGCCGACTATCTTGGCTGCACGATCGAAAAAGCTCCGAAAGGAGGGGAGAGCAAATGCTCGCGCTGCACATGAGCTGAAACAGCAGACGAAGGGTGAACTGTTGCGCATTCACTTTGGACGACCTGCCAGTGCGTAAAACTTCCATTCCCTGCCCCGATTCATGACTTAACTTCTGAATAGAAATGTTCTTGACCGAGCCTATCATCCAAGGCGCAGCTATCTGGACGTCTCTCTCATATGGGATCGTCTAGTATGTGTGATATCCTAGTCCGTATGCGTTGAAAGCTCACTCTTCACCAGCTTCTTCTTTGAGGTCTACCCAATCGTGTTCTTCCAGCAGGTACTTCGCGCTCCTCTCGACCTCAATCTGAAACGCGGCTGACGATGTCTCAGAAACACTTCAGACTACAGCTGACGGGTCTTCCCTTCATCGCCGTAATCGCAGGAACCATCATCGCAGCGGCTTTCTACGTGCCCCTCGTCCGGTTCTTCGTGACCTTTCCCATGCCCACCTTCATCATTCCCAAGGAGACCCCGAAAGATGCCCCGGAGATGCGTCTCAAGCTCGCATTATTTGCTTGGTTTGTTCGCCACGTGTAAAATATACGACACAAGCCTGACTTTCTGTCGGTAGCATTATGATGCCTATATCGCTATTCTGGTTCGCATGGTACGTCGATAAGATCCTGCCCGAAGTCCGAACATCCTGACATTGCATGCAGGACAAGCTCTGGCAATGTGCACTGGATCGGTGCTACCCTCTCTGGAGTGCCGTTTGGCTTCGCCACCATCACGATCGTATGTCCATTGTTCGAATACGATTCCGCGTGCTAACTCACGCTCTACATAGTTCTTCACCTTCTTAACATAGTACGTCAAGCTCCCCCAGTCCCTGATGCATCGACTTACCTAGCTTCGCAGCACATCGCAAACTTACACCATCTACGCCTCAAGCTCTGGCGCGTGTAACATCTTCGCGCGGTGCATGATTGGATCCTTCTTCCCCATCGTCGCACACTCGATCATCGACAACCTCGGCTCTGAATGGGGCGGTACGTCTCCGTCACATACATACGCCCGACCCGCGGAGCTGATACGTCTACCACAGTGTCCGTGTTCGGCTTCATCTCCTTGTGCCTGATTCCTATCCCCATCGCTTTCCTCCGCTGGGGCCCCACGCTCCGCGCTCGGTCGCCCATGGCCAAAGAGGCGAACGCGATCGTGGCGAAGATGCGCGCTCAGGCGGCGGCGGCGGCGAAGAAGGCGCAAGAGCAGGCAGTCGCTGCCACTGCCCCTGCTGCAGGCACTGACGAAGAGAAGGGCGACGGCCTCGGCGACAGCGCGGTAGTCACGAAGCTCGGTGTGCTCGCGAACACCACGGAGGCGAAGTCTGTGTGAGGTGGGACGTGATGAAGTCCCGCAGTACCGTCCTTGACGATGCGAAGGGAAGACCGGTCCCGGTTTCGCACATGCTGTTCGCGACCGTGTTACTCTACGTCTACACTCTCCCGCACGCGTTCCCGGTGCCAACGCTTCGATCTAACCTTAGTCCCTCCTCTTATGGAGTCTTGTTATCTATACTACGCATTCGCGCTCCCGAGTACCGATTGCTGTGTACTGGATCACATTTTTTGTGGACAGAGTTTCCTTGCACAGTGTGGACGCCTCGTTTTCGATGAGTCCGGAGTCCAGGTGTCCGTGTGGCACGACACTACGGTGCGTCATGTGCGTCTTGTGTACCGGCTAATTCTACTCCGCGTCTCCCGCAGATAGCTAGCATATTGGCTGTGCCCGCGCAGAAGCACTCGCGAGTGCACTATACCCGCCCATCATGCATCATCTCGCCCATGCGGCGCGGGCGAGTGTGGGTGCTCCGATCGCTGTGTCAAGTGCATCGCGAGATCTCTTGCCAGGCTTCCATCTCAGTCACGGCAACACCTTCACAGCAAACGAAGCAGAGGAGCATGGAGAGGGCAGCGCGCATCAGCGCGCATGCTTCTACGGTATGAGCGAGCAACAACAGACTCAGGGTTCGTAGACGACCGTGAAGCGGTGAGCGGCCAGCGCTAGAATTGGACTCACTCTAAGCCTCCTCGCTGATTCCTTCTCTCATGTGCGTCACCAATGCCGGAACGCCGATGACAGGGCGTTACATCAATTCCCCAAGAAGCACCCAAGGGGGCCGCTAGAGCGATGATACCGGCGGAATAGTTCGTTAGGTTCTATAAGACTCTCCTACATCTTGTGCGCGGCCATCGAACTCTCATCGCAGTTCTACTACACTCGGCCATGGAAAGCGTTCCTAGCACCAGCACCAGCAGCCCTACAGGAGTCACGAACCCTGGCGCATCCGCAGGCATCTCGCCGCTGGGTGTGACGGAGGTTCCGAGCCTTGACAGCACGTTCGGCGCGCTGCTCATCGGATCTTTTGTGAGCGTGGTGTGAGTGCGGCCCTCATGTTCGCGCTCGCGTTGCATTTTACCGGGCACTTCGAAGCTGACATGCCAGTGCATCCCTGATAGATTGTACGGCATCGGAATGCACCAGACATACCGCTACTGCAGACTGTATCCCACCGACACCCTTCTCATACGCACAATTGTACGTCTCTTGAACGTGGCGCTTGCAGAGCAACGGCTGACTTGCGACATGTCTTGTAGGTCTTCACAGTCGCGTACGCCGGCAGTTCTCTTGCACTGTACGGCTATCCTTGCTTACTCTAACTCGCAGGTTGATGGAAACACTCCATGTGATCTTCGCGATTCATGCCAAGTGAGCGTTCTTGTACTCTGTCTAACAAATGTGCTGACCACCACCGCGTTCGAAGCTATTACTTCCTTGTGACGCACTACTTCGAGCCAACTGTGTTGACTACAACTGTCTGGTACGTCGTCCGATACATCTCATGCTCCCAGTTCGACACTAACACCGACACTGAATGTGTAGGTCGTCCAACGTACGTAACTCACTGCCATGGCTTGTGAGCGATCTTATATCCATCAAGCTAACCACAATGCGACACCTACTAGTTGATTGCTGTGACTGGTGTACGTCTCAATGCTTCCAAAATCACTCCTAGTGTTGCCTATTGACTGAGATATATATTTACCAGGGAATTATCACGACGGTGTCCCAGGTGTCAGTCCGTCACAGGCATCCTGGCTAAGACATTCGCTGACCTATCTTAAGCTTCTTCCTCCGTCGTGTGTCCATAAGTATGCTCTCAAAGCATTTATTATAAGTCCACGTAGCTGATAGGACCTCGCCGACAGTCTCGTTCAAGTACAAGGTCATTATCATAGTCGCTGTAAGATATCTTCCTGAGATTTCAACAGGGCCGAACGCTAATTCATATTTAGGCGATATTCCTGCTTGTGAAGCTGGGTAAGCCGGAGTCTGTTTGGACTATGACGCGGTGCTAATGGAGATGACTGATCTAGCTGGGGATATACGTGAGTGTCGAACTTGCAGCTGTTAATCCACCGACTTACAACGTACACATGCTAGTCCTGTCGTATAAAGGGTGAGTCTGGATGCAAGCAAGTCAAGATGTATCGTGAGCACCGACTAACTATCCAATCATCTACTACACAAGCTTCACTTCGTCGCACATTGACGCATATGCAGACAATCAAGTAGGTGAAGTCATGTCATCCGCACAAAACTGGGCTAATTAATGCTGTTCGCTTCAGTGGACAATCTCGTTGACCTTTGCGTCTCTCACCATGGTCAACTTTCTCGTGACGGGGTCGCTCATCACTGTTCTTCGGCGGGCTCGCTCGGGTCTTCAAACGTACGCATGCACCAGGAGCGCTATGATCTATCGAAGCCTGGTTGTGCTTATATAACACTAGGAACGACGGCTATGTAGATCTCGTTATTATATGGGGGCTCAATACAGGTGCGTCATCTTATAGCCATCTCGCCAACTGCTTCTTACTTGAGTCTCTCAGGGTTGATTGTGCTGTAAGATGATCTCATCTTGACTCTCTGCGGTAGGACAACTGAACTGATTCTTCCGTGCAGTGTGTTCGACCTTATGTCCTTGATTCTCGTGAGTGTGATTGCACTCTCGTGTCACACACCACATACTAAGATTGTCGTGCTAGGATGCTGCGTTTCAAAAAACCCTATACTGGGTAGCATGCAATCTTATTACGGCGAGGCGTACGTCCTATTTCCATTCATCACGAATACAACTGTAGTCTGATCTATCCATTGACAGTCTACATGACCACACTTCTTTCCGTGTGAGTCCCTGTGACATCGCATGCCCACGCAGCTTAGAGCCGTGACTGAGTCTGCGTATCTAGTCTTAATTCACGGAAGCTCGCGGTCACTCGCAACATGGATATCTTTGAAGCCGGCTCGTTCACTGCGTACACAATCACCCGAGCGAACCGAAGAGCAGCCGCCGAGCGGTGGAATGTTCCACAGGTTAGCTCCCCAGAACTTCCAGATCTAAGAACACGGCTCACTTAATATCGCAGCTTCCCGAAGAGGAGCCTCCGTCCATGATTGATATAAAAGTGACGACAGAGGTCGAAGGCGAAGACCATGTTAATTCCATATCGTCTGTGGCAAGCAGGAACGATCCGAAGGAGTCGGTCACGTTTGCTGTCGGTCATTAGACCGGAGGAAACATGAGAGCGGAATTAACGAGGTACTCTGCTCTAGCATAACTGCCATGGTTTCCGTATCATTGTTGCTGTGCGCATGTAAACACATTATATATCTGGTGAATGATGACTACGGCTAGCTAAAGATTACCCACATTATCGAGCTAGTACTGCCGAAGTTCGTGGTGAGCAAGATCCCTTTCCACGCGAGTGTCTCTGACACGATCAGCTGGAAAAGAGAAGCCTCAACGCGATATCTGTACAACAAACAGCTTGAGAACTTCGGCCTAAGGTGAACGCGATGATACTACTGTCTCTCTGAGACCAGAGTACATCCTTATCTTCGCGGAGCACCTGACTTCCGTGCACTTGAACTTGGAGGTATTCGCAGAAGTCAATTGATTCACGAGTTCAGCGCCGTCGGGGTTTTCATACTGATCTGGAACTTCAGAAGACACAAGCCTGGGATCTCGGTCTTCTCATACGTATTTGCGGGAGATTATCAGTCGTCACGAGCTTGCGCGACATTGTTGGGCTTCAGTCGGAGCTGACATTGACACGCACCAGTATTTACTACAAGTACTTCGTGGCGAAAGCTCGAGAAGGTTATGGTTCGGTCGAAGTCAAAGGTGGCGCACAATCGGAGCTCACTTCGATTCTCCGACGATATCTCCGCAGAACTCTGAGTCACTGCACACCGTCTACTGAGCGCTGAGCTTCTGCTGGTCGTCCGTCAACTCAGTGTGCAAGTGAGTATACTACATTCATAATGCCCAAGTGGTCGACGCTACTGACAGAGCACACTATATCTGACAGTGCATCTTGTCATGTTTACATCAAGCCCACGCAGGGTCGAGCATGGGGAATGTTGTATGGGCGGCGATGATGTACCGTTAGCTCGGACGGTGAGTTTCTACATCGCAATACGGTCCACTGGCAGTGATAATCTCGGACAATACTTGAAGCTGAAGCTTGAAGCTTGAAGATTTAAGTCCGGGCCTACATTATTAGATGATGTCGGAAGGACTTGGTCCTACATTGGAGTTCTATACTCGCACTGGCATGCTCAAAGCTCTCAATCGTGAGACTGCGGCGGCGGCGTGTGTCATCTACAAGTCTGCCCATCTGCCAGTCTACCGCAAGCGCGCTCATCGGTACTCTTCCGGTGGTGAAGGCGCCGACCGCTGAGGGTTCTCTCAGGCGCTGCGCGCGAGGCTTCTTTTTCATCCCCCGTACTTCTTTGATGTTGTCTTCAAAATGATGTCGACGCCACATCTAACCGCAGATGACAGATGATGAGGACTCCGTGGGGCAGCATCGGAGAGTCTTATCCCGCTGAAACTCGCTCGACCGTGCCCCTTCCCCCCTCTGCGGTCTCCGAGACCCCCACAGTCCCCTCCTCGAGCTATGGAAGGGCCAGAGACAGCTGCGCCTCCTGTTCCCGCGCTTCCGCCACTTCCTTCACTCACGAACACCTTTGGTGCCGTCTTACTCAGCTCATTCATTGCCGTCGGGTGCGTGACGTCGAGACCGCGTGAAACTCTTCCTCATGACGTTCTTAAACAGCCTCTACGGTGTCACTATCAACCAGACATTCCAGTACTACCGGTCGTATCCAGGCGATGTTGCCGTTCTGAAGCTCTTGGTGCGCAAGACTGTATTCTGTTGGTTCTATTTCCGCCTGACTCTCACCACTGCTTCAGGTCCTTGTGATGTTGTGAGATCCTATTCGTACTCGTGCTGCAAGCCATAGGGTTGTGTCTGACATTCTCTCCTACAGTGTGGCGGATACATTTCACACAGTCACCCTCATACACATCAGGTATGCAATCATCGACATATCAACTTCTCCAAGCTCACCTCATGACGTCAGCTATCACTACTTGGTCAACAACTTCTTCGATCCGCTGAATCTGCTGTTCGGTGAATGGTAAGTCATCCTATGCACTGTCGTATCCTCCGAGCTCACACGAGTGGCCGGCTCAGGTCTATTCAAGTAGGTCTTCTCTCATAACTCGCAACGAAACGCTTAATCTGACAGCATGGAAGGTGATGTCAATATCGACTGTAAGCTTGTCAAATCCCTTGGTACCACTAGCAGTAAGATCTGACTGCTAGTAGGGAGCTGTCGTCATTTGTGCACAAAGGTGTGCGCTCTATTTATACCTAGACGATATAGACCTGACATCCGATGTTCAAGTTTCTATGCGCGACGTATATACTTAGGTGAGTCAGACAATGGATGTTTCGGAGAAGTAACTCACGCATTGCATAGTCAACCGTCGGTATAAGTTGGTTGTATTCGCAGTGGTGCGTATAGTCCTTGTAGGTTCTAGGTCCGTAATTGGTGCCGTGCTCTTACATACGATCAGGGAGCCTTGATTGTGGTCGAGCTAGGTCAGTATAATTGCTCTGCATGTCTGACTGATAACCTCGTCTGATGTTCTCTGGAGGATTCATGATTGGTGAGGCTGGTCACTACTCAGCTCACGCCGTGATACGTGCGCTAACTCTCAGTGGCATAGTGGCAACATACCATGCGTTAGCAATTCCATCTCTTTCGCATGGAATCTCGCTCACATCCTCGTAAAGAATTAACAGCAGAACATTCTTCGATTTCGCTCCATACCTCGTACGTTTCAAGCATAGTGACCTGCATTTTCTCTCCTGATGACCTGTCCGACAGTGGATGGACTCGGTACTGTTCTGTTTAGTGACTGTAACAGACTTGGTCCTGTTGGTTGTGTTCGTGATATTTTTGCGCACGAGTCGGACGGCTTTCAGAGGGTGGGTAAAATCCTGCCTATCTCGGCACACGGGACTAACATGGAAACTCATCAGGACGCAGGTTACGTTGGATTCTCTCGCTCTATATGCAGTTATTGCCAGTGAGGCTCCACCAACTTGCCACTGTGAAGTTCACTGATTTGTTTTACCGCAGCCTTCCTGAATACGTGAGTGTCTGTCTATACTGGTCTAGATCGCGGCAAAGCTGTGACGCATGATCCCTACAGTGCTCTCACCATTCCGGCTTTCATTACCGTGAGTCTCACTTGGGACGTTATACACTCTGACTGGGCACTGACTTGGACATCTCGCAGTCAATCACATCAAGAGACACTTTCATCTACATGGCGATGGCAATTCCGACGACCAAGAGTGAGTCTCTGACTCTGTACCCGTACTATACTTGCGCTCACGCTCTACAAAAAGTCTACTCGAACTCCGTTCTCGCTTTGTGAGTTTGACTCTCTAGCCCTGTTACCAGCTACTCATAGTACTCCGGACAGCCTCAACTGCCGAACGGGGCTGAAGGAAGCTATGCTGAGCGGGGGATCTAACTCCTTCAGCCTGAGCAGGATAAAACGCAGCAACCATGGTGCCTCACAATCCCGAAGTCGCAGCGACCACGCGACACAGCGCAGTGAGGTGCGCTTCTGGTGTCTCTGGCAATCCTGACGAAGAACCTGACCCTCCCCGTCCCGGTCGCTGTCAGCCTCAACTGACCGCGGTTGTTATCGATATCAAGGCAGCTGATATCGCCGACGACACCGCCAGCGGTTGCGACTTAACATGTAAAAACGGCGAACCTGGTCCATCAAAGCGCCCCTACCTTTCCTACCATGGTGGAGGGAATATCGACGGATAGGATGTTCCCGCGTCAGTCAGCTAACAAGGTGCTATCGTTTTGCTCTGTCATGGCATGTCGTCGCTACTTCTCTTGCACAAAGCAACCATCATGGTGTTATGATACAAAGCTACAACGTCTCTGATCAAGGATTAGTAGTTAAACATCTCGGTTCAAATCGTTGACTGGTATAGTAAGTGGCAGCTCCCATTGGTCGACTGACAGTACTAGTCCCGGTGTCAGGAGCGCCTAAATGAGTCGGAGAAGGTCGGAGGTCTCGGAGCGCCAGAAACCATAGGAGCGTCTACGTGAGCAATTGCAAACCGGCGTCGACGGTCGACGTTCTTGCGAGTCCGACTGTTGCCACCATCGTCTACATACTACGACACTAGTACTGGCGACAGTCTGCGCTAGCTCTGCGCTCTCAACGTTTCTCAACTCGCCGCCCCACACACCGTCACCGTCGCGTTTTCTGTCCCTCAGGCGCGAGAATGTCCTGCTCACCATCCTCATGACGGAGCTTCATGTCGCACTCACTCTCCTGAAGTTGGCCTCGGATCTGCCCTTGGACCGTGGCTAATGTGCCCCTATGCTGTCGCTTGCTGCGAGGAGAGGTGTTGTGCGTCTGCTAGATGAGTAAGAGAGAATTCCTGACGCTGCTACAAGTATGTCTACCGCCCATCACCAGCGACTGTCACAACTGATTTTTCTCTCATAGCGTACATCTAAGGCTTAAGCGTAAACATTCCCTAGAGCGTCAATACTGTTGACTGGCTCATGAGGCCCGTGGCCCAAAGGCTTGGGGATATTCAAAGGCTTCGAGGTATCAGCGAACAGACTCTGTCAGTATCGTATATTGGTGAGTACATCGCCACTTTGTCCTTATTCGTTTTCTTAACCTCCCCGTCATCTCACGCGTTCGGTCGTTAGTTATTTTGAACTCAATGCGACCTTGCAGTGTGTCAGGAAATGTGGAAGGTGACAGCACTAGGTGGAGGATCGGAGGGTCCTGGTGAGTAGGCGCAAGCGTTGTCGATCCTCGCTCGTATCTCCCTATTTTATAGCGTTTTGATCCCCTTTTCTCTTAAGCTCACTACTGGCACGTTACAATATGCACACAAACGAGATCTGGTGCTGATATCAAGCGAATGTAGGGTATGGTCATCCATGCTTCAGGTACGTTTCTACATCATCCTTCTCCTGTCCGCTTCCTTCCTTCACCCTGGCATTTAAATCTGTTGCGCCCGCTCGACCAGACTACGTTGTGAAAACATGAGGACCAAAGGTCGCTGATCTCGAACTCGACGCATGGCGTATATCCTCATGTGTCACCGATACAGCCGACTGTTTGCCGTTCTCTGCAGCAGATCCTCCACCCCTCCCAATCCCTACTTCGACATCCATAAGCGAATTTATCTCACCCGCCCACCTCGCCCCTCGTCGATATCCATTGAAAACCTAGGTCTCCGAAGCCTATCTTTCGCCGCTCGTCATCGTTCGCAAGATCCCGCTGTTGCCCGAGATATCTCGTGTCGACAGGTTCAACGCGCATCTCACTAGCGCAGACGTGAACCAGGGAGGGCATCAACGAACTGCTCAGGCGACCCTCTTGGCTCGCTCAAAGTCGGACTCGGTACGATCGTATACATCGGATCGGTCGACTGCATCGGTGCTCGCTGTCTTTCCCTGTCGCGTCGCTTCTTGCTGTAGGTAGTAGTCCCGATACATCGTCGTATCCCAAATACTCATTGCCTCCCGTCTGCCGAGCTTTGCTGTCTCACCACGACTTCTCGCGCGGGGTGGCTCTGGGTGCCGTTCGCCGTTGTTACCGTTTCTCCGTTCTCTTGTGCGATGCCTCGATAAGAGAGTGCCCCACATTTTCGAGTGGGTAAGCTGGATTTGCAGACAATAATCATACGAGCACCTCCATACGGCGACGTAATATCATCCTCATCTCCAAGCCCCGTAGCTGATGCAAGCGTGGTGGTTGTCTTGATTCTGTACGCTATTCGGATGTAGAGGTGCGTCTTGCTGTATATGCACGGCTGACTGTCATACGTTGCTGCGCTGACTATCTTATACCAGTCAGCGCGATACCACGTCCCAAACAATTCCCCGATGCCGAAGAGACCTTGGGCGGTGTTGTTGAGAGAGTACAGACAAGAAGCACCACCCGAGGGTCTCGATCTCCTGCCGTCTTGGCTAGGTACGAATCTGGAAAGCTCCGTCAAGGTAGAAACTTAAGACGGAGAGAAGGCATCTCAAGGTGCGATGGGCTGCCCACAAACACAATTAGTGACTATTCGCGATCGACGGCTGCGTCAGAATGTATCTGAACCCTCATTAATCATTCGTCAAAACGTTGGAAGATGGTTTACCTCACGGCGGCTACTAGCGGTAACAGTGTCCTAGTGTGAGCACTTCCCGTCGAGCCGCGTGCTACATTCACGATTCACCTGAATGGTCTTGTGCGGCATATACGGTGCTATACTGTGAGTGGGGATTTGTAGTAGCACCGACAGCCTAGCAGTCTCACTTGAGTCTCACTGGCAGGGTATGGGCGATCCTAGGGCTCGGGGATATTGCGGTAGTGTTTGAACCTGAGAGCGCGACCATGAGCGGTCCCCTGAACGACTAAGTCGATAAACGAGATACCACCGCTAATACCACCAATTTCACCAGCGCAGATGACAGTGAGCTTGAATGTTCTGAGGAATCAGTCGGGCATACACTTCGAGTATCCCACATCACGAAGTTCGAGGCATGCTATATCCGAATATTTCGAGAATACAGGTCACTGGTAACACAATAGGAACTTCGTACTAGCGACGGTAGAATTTGTCCTCGAACTCAAGTTAACAGAATGTCATGCAACTGAGACCTCCTCGAGCCCGAGGGGATTACGCTCCGAGTTAAAGTCGCCGTATGCCCTCTTCGTTTCGCAGAGACAACGCGTTCGTCTCGGTTTGCCATTCCCTCGACGTGTTCCGCTCCAACCCTGTCTCAGACCAGCAGCTGTAGCTCCGCTCACATCGCTTGGGGTTGTCACACTGATTCCGGGTTCGCCATCCGGCTGCCCTGCAAGCCCCATCTTTCGTCCAGGCTGCGTTTCATCTGCTCTTCACCCATGAGTAGCGTAGAGAGCAGACCCGCACCAGCGAAGCCAATCATGACCTGCCAGACAAGGCGCGTCGAGTCCGCATATGCTTGGCGTACCATTGCGCGGAGGGCTTCGTCCTGTATGTTCGAAATTGATGGAATGGCTGCATACGCGATCTGTGCGCCCTCTGGTAACGTGTCAAGAAACGATTTAGGAAGACGGTTCTGTAGAACGTTCTGAACGATGGTGCCGGCAATGGTGATTCCCCAACTCTATGATCATTCGTCAGTACTTCAACCAACATAGCTCGGCGAAAGGACAAACTCACTTGAGCGAATTGACGGGTGAAGATGAAAAATGCGAGTGCATGGGCACTGTTAGAGAACGGGAGAGGCGATAATATAGCGAAAGGCGTGCTGATCCAGATGATTCCAATGCCTATGGCGGCCGGCACTTGTAGCCCAATGTACGCCGCCCGGGAACTGTTCTCCTCGAGGATAGATAGCACCCCGAACCCAACCAACACCATGGCCCATCCGATACGGTTTTGTGGGCGGTACCGACGTGCAATTTGTATCGAAGCACCAGTGATAATAGCCGCAACAGGGATGAGGATGACAACTGGGAACATGTCGACTCCGGATCCAATCGCTGAGGCACCCTGAGTAGCTTGGAAGTATACAGGGATGTAGTCTAGGTTTCAAGCTGTCAGCGCGTGCTGAGTGACCAGAGCGGAGCGTGACACTGCTCACAGATTAACGCGATAGACACGATACCGTGGAAGAACGTTCCGAGATATCTGAAATTCGAGTGAGTCCAGCTCTAGCATATACCGAGCGAACTCACCCGCTTAGGGTAGTCTGACTTGTGAACAGGAATCCGGGTACCTGAAGAGGATGTCAGAGAGTACATACAGCGGAGGGTCATCCGGCTCACATACCGTCGGACGTTTCAACCACAACGCCTCGAGCAAGAAAAACGAGACGATCCCGACCGCGCCAATGATGAGTGGTGCCAAAACACGAGGTGACGACCAAGAGAAGCGAACTCCTCCCCATGTCATGGCGAGGAGGAAAGCCACCGTACTTCCCACTAGAAGAGATATGCCGCTAAGACACACATCTCGTGAGCCGCATCTCCGGATAAGGACAGGTTGTACGCACATGATGTCCATCTCCGCGACCTTCTCACGAACGGTTGTCGTCGGCTTTCTGACGTGCAGGAACACGACAACCAGCATAAGCGAAACGCCACACAAGGGCAGGTTTAGGAAGAAGAGCCATCTCCACGTCCCTGCATTGGCAAGAGCGCCTCCAATGGGGGGTCCAGCGGAGCTGCACAACAGGACGAGTGAGTGCCATGGATCTCGACCCATTCTCGACTCGGGATGCAGTACCATGCAATAGCCCACAGACTAAGATAACAGGTTAGAGCTAGAAGGATTCTATGATTTAAGACGGTTATTTACCAGGCCGTGATTCCCTGAAACTTGCCGCGTTCGGGCAAAGGGATCATGTCTGCGTTGATGATCTGTACAGACGCCAGGCAGCCTCCTCCTCCGAAGCCCTGTATGGCTGGGCATTGGGATGAGTCCACTAGCGGCATCGGATAGTTGAATTGTAAGTCACTCACCGCGACCAGCGATGAACATGTCCATGTTCTGCGCGCCGCCACAAAGCGCCGATCCCAGTGCGAAACATAGGATGAAAGTTATTAGTACCGGCTTCCGTCCGAATGTCGACGCGAAGTCGCCGATGAAAGGGATGACTGCGGTGGAGGAAATGGTATATGCACCTCCGGCCCATATGAAATCAGCTCCCTGGAGGTCGCCGATGATTGTTGGGAAAGCAGTGGAGACGGCGGACTAGCAGTGGCGAGAGGAGGGAGAGGCTGTTGTGATTACAGTCTCTCAGCAGGCACGATCCTATGTACTCACCAGATCTAGGGCTGAAAGAATCTCTACTACAAGTCCAGACAGAAAGACCATCCAAAAGGTGAAGCCCCGAGTGGGCACTGGGACATTCATGCTGTGATCAATGTGAGTAATGCGAATGGCCGGTTACATATGCAGGAGATCCGTCACCGCCGTACCTCGCTCACACTTGGCTAGGAGTCCGTAGTGAAGGAGATAGTTCGGGCAAGGTAGTATGACTATCTCATATCATGGGCTCGTCGAAGGACATAAATCTGCCGAACGCAACAAAGACTCAGGCGGGAGACAGGGATAACTTGACCTGAATTTGATGATGCAGCCTGAAACGTCAGATAGATGATACCTACTACCATCATGTCAGATGTCACTCAGGTGTGCGCATGGTTTGTGCTTGTGAGCAGCTGAGAAGCACCTCAGCGGTACTTGGGCGCAGAATTCCTGAACACGCCGCGGCCGGCGCCATGTCCAGGTCTGAAGGTGGAAAACTCAAGGCATACCTACTTGACTTTTGGCACCCCGGCCGACCCCGGACAACTCAGATCCGTGCCTTCTAAAGAAAGGTTTCGCAGTTCTCGTGCTTTCAGCTACAAAGTAGACATCTTGAAAATCCCAAGAGTAGAATCAGGAGATATACCAGCTAACAAATACTCTTTCAGGGAGAGAAAAACACTCAGTGATTATTGACGGCGACCGGTAAGACTTCAAGCGCTTGAACGGGCGCTTCGGAATATCCCTCAGTAAATCGGGCTTCGAGCGCTTATCAGCAGCACCCTCTTCAACACCTCCTCAAGGCCTCAACGTTTCAACGACCACGCCGTGCACTCTCAGCTCGCGGTAGACCGTCACGACCGATCGAGGCTGGCATCAGACTTCCATTCGTTCCGACCAACCCCCCCGGCGGGCGCGATTCTCAAGCATGAAGGTGCGCGAATTGTGGGCGCGCGGTTCTTGAGCGTTATCAAAAGTACTCTCCAGGCGCACTGCGAGCACTCGGCTGCGCTACTATGGAGATTCCAGCCCTGCGTCCCTTCCTTCCACACCTCGAAACTGCCCTCTGATGATGATGTCGGCGGAGGTGAAACGCGTACAGTTGGGTCCACTTGAACCTTGAACTTTCTTGAGTTCACGAGGCCTGGAGCTCCCGTCGAACCCTCATCGCCTCTTCTCTCTCCGAATCTACTCGTCTTCGACTCGCGTTCTACGTTGACAACGACGGAACGCTCACAATGAGCGACGTACCACTCAGCGAGAGCATTGCGCCAGCCCCGACGCGTAAAACCCCGTCGTTCTGGCTCTCTCTATTGTCGATTACGATTGCTACATTCCTAGCCGCGCTGGATACGGTACGTCCTCCGAATATTGTCCGTCCAAGTTCGTTCTCGTTCTCAGCTAATTGAATACCCGAATGCTGCAGAGCGCTGTCTCGACCGCTCTGCCCACGATTGTAAACCATTTCCAAGGGCAGCAATTCGTATGGATAGGCTCGGCGTATACTCTCGCAGGCGTCGCATTTCTACCGCTCTCGGGGCACTTCGCCAATCTATTTGGTCGCAAGCCCATCCTCCTCGGTGGCCTCGTATTGTTTGCCTTGGGAAGCGCACTATGCGGGGCCGCGACTAGTATGGCAATTCTCATCGGAGGGCGAAGTACGTCTTCACGAGTCCGTCGCGGTCGCGCGCACTGACACGTCAAACATAGCTGTTCAAGGACTGGGTTCAGGGGTCATACTCGCGTTGACCGAGATCATACTCGCGGACCTTGTACCGCTGCGGGAACGCGGCGCATATCAAGGAGCAATCGGTCTCATCTGGTCTATTGCGTCCATTTCTGGTCCTCTTGTGGTAAGTCTCTGTGCTATGTGCTTGTATTCCCTCTCATGAGCTACCTAGGGAGGCGCATTCGCCCAACGAGAAGACTGGACATGGCGAGGTCTCTTCTGTAAGCACAATTTGCCCCAGGGTACACGCGCACGCACACGACTAATGTGAACTGTGCAGACTTAAACCTCCCATTGACCGGTATTTCGATGGTGCTTTGCTTGCTTTTCCTCAATCTCAAGACCCCTCGCGCGCCATTTTCTGAACGATTCTCGCGGATCGACTGGATGTACGTGCAGCGAGCTCTCGCCAGTACGACGTACTCATGTGCCTTATAGCGGGAACATCCTTGTCATTGGCAGTACAACGTCTGCGCTCCTGGGGCTCACATGGGGTGGGATCCAGTATCCGTGGAGCTCTGCACAAGTTCTCGCTCCCCTCATCATTGGCTTCGTCGGTCTAGCAGTGTGGGTCTTCTACGAGATTACGGTCCCTACCGAGCCGACCATCCCATTCCGCCTCCTCACAAATCGCACGTCTTTGAGCGGATATATCGGGACTGCGTTGCACGGGTTCGTAATTGCTGCAGCACTCTGTGAGTACATTCACACGGCGACGAGGAGATTGGGTACTAACAATGTGCGTGGGGCTAGTCTATCTCCCAGTCTACTTCCAAGCGTGCAAGGGCTCGTCTCCTGTGGGCAGCGGCGTGAATGTGCTGCCATATAGTCTCTCAATTGCACCTTTCGCGATCGTCGCCGGAGGCACGGCAACGGCCATGAACAAGTACAAGCCCCAGAACATCATCGCTTGGGCGTGCATCGTTGTCGGGATGGGTCTCCAGAGCACCCTCCACGCAGACAGCGCGACGCGCAACTGGACCGGGTTCCAGATTATTGCAGGTATCGGGTTCGGCATGCTCGTGCGTCTCTCTATCTCCTCCCTCTATATATGCGAGTCTTGCATTGACGCCACGACAGTTCACTGCGACGACATTCCCTATTCTCGCACCACTTCCCGTCGAGCTGAACGCCAGTGCGCTCTCGTTCTTCATCTTCATCCGCACATTCTTTCAGGTAAGCACTCCTCCACTCCTCCTTGGCACACGGTGGTGCTCCAGCCGACTCTGACACGGGACATTGACACACAGGCGTGGGGGATCACCGTCGGCGCAACGGTCCTGCAGAACGAGCTCCGCTCCCGCCTCCCCCCAGACTTTCTCACGAGCCTCCCGCTCGGGGTCGAGATCTCATACGCCGCGATTCCGCAGATCCGCACCTTGGCCGAGCCGCTGAAGCACCAGGTGCGGGACGCGTTTGCGGACTCGCTTGATGTGCTGTGGGAGGTCATGATCGCGGTCTCCGGCGTCGGGTTTCTCACCGCCTGGTTCATGCGCCAGATCCCCATGCAGCAGGTGTCGGACGAGAACTGGGGCCTGAACGAGTCGAAGGAGAAAGCTACCGGCGGGGGGAGCGTGGACGTCGCTCTCCACCAGCTCTAAGTGTGGACATGTCCGACTCCTTCAGATTTCTTGTGGTCCCGTTGAGGTATCGTCGGCATTTTGGACAATACATAGTTGTGCATTCTCATCGATCAGTGGGACGCATGCTCGTACGCTGGTGCCATAAACAACGCATTCAGCTTGCGACCTTTGCTTGAACGAGCATATCTCAAATGAGAGCGGAAAGTTGGATCTCCCAGATCTGCTCATGGGCCGTTTGTATGTGGAACGCTTGAACATTCCATTGCTGTGACTGTTTCCTACATGGCGCAGCTTCGCCCGAAAACACCCCGATATCATGACGCCAAACACCGACACGGTGCGACTTGCGACTAGTAAAGGAACGTCCAAAAATCTGACAGAGTCATCATCACGTAGTCCAGGCTTGGCGCCGAGTTTCCGGTAACCGTGACCAATAATATTTTCTTTCTAATAACATAATATTAAATTTAGCCACGAGGCGCGCGCCTAGCGCTATTGCAAGACGAATCATTTTGGAAGACACATTCCCACGATGCCTCTCATCCAGACTAGTACTACCACTCGCACGCTTACTATGCATCTCCTGCATCGCTGCCACTACGGAGCACTCAAGAGACCGTAAGAGACCACGCGCCCACCGTGGACGTCTTAGCAAGCTAAATACGGGATGTTCAAGGCCCATGGAGGTCCTGAGATATTAGAATGCCCACGGTCGCGCGCCGGCCTACCACATATCAACGCTGGCTGTACAATTTTTCGACGCTCACATATTAGCTACCTCGTGAAATGGCGTCAAGCTGCCCATCGTCTGTCTCCATTATGGATGATCAAGATGAAGCCGATGAGATAGAGCATTCGACTGTCTTCAGGCGCCACTGATCCCGCCCCGCGAACCGCCGCCCGGATGTAACTTCTCTTCTATCCTCCTTGATTGAGCGCGTATGCCTCAGGGCGGAATCAAGAGGGCTAGCTCGCGACTCTCTCCCGCCCATCTCCTCTTTATCTTTCTCTACCACCTGCTCGACACTGTACACTCCCGTTCGTCATGGCCTCCCCACTCGCCGAGGGTGTAGAAGAGCTGGCGGGCATGTCGTCTCTGCAGCGCACCTTTGGTGCCCTTCTCCTAGGCGCGTCTCTTTCATGCATGTGAGTAGGCACCCATACTACATACTGCCGGGAGAGCCCGCATCTTACGAGGATACAGACTTTTTAGCTTGACGGTTCAGCAAGCATTTCGGTACTACCGGCTGTACCCGACTGATGGAGTGGGTTTGAAGTTCGTGGTGAGTCGCTTTGTGTGCTCTAGTGATGCGAGCAGAGTGAACGAACGCGCGAGAATAGGTTACCATTGTCATGTGCGTGCACTTCGATATCTATCAATGTCATACGCAAGCTAACGCGGTCTTTGCGCACAGTCTCCTCGATTCCGTGCACACGGCCACTGGTATTCATGCCTGGTGAGTCTCTGTCCGCTATTGTAGATGTCAACTCCCTCAACCTGTCCGACTTCTTATTGATAGTCATCACTATCTGGTGACAAGGTATTTGGAGCCTCCCGCGCTCCTGGACGCCGTCTGGTGAGTAATCTCACTCTGCCAATCCCCCTCCAGTTTCACGTAGTGATACGTGTCCATCAGGTCTCTTCGGGTGGGTAGCTAGAATTGCATATGACAACTACCGGATACTCATGGGCGGCCGAAAGCTCGGGATCCTGATCTCAGTGAGTAACATGCCTACGTGGCCCTCACCACCGCTGACAAATAGCGTTAGGTTATTCTCATCCTCGTTGTGCATAGGCAGGTGATTTTGTTGCGTAAAATTGACACATGTTAACAGACTTTCAGTTTTTACATCCATCGAGTCTACCACTGTACGTGTATACGCATCGCCTTCAGCTCACGTCTGACTTCTCGCCAACACAAGTGTGCGACAGGCGCATCGTTCCAGTCGTGCTCATCGTATGTACTCGTATTCAGCTTCATAGGACCGCTCGCCATATTGACGATTGTCACAGACCCCGTTCTTTGTTTCCGAGATAAGTGCGATATATTCCGCCCATGGCTACAACTCGAGAAGCTGATAGTCCCCGAAATGACGCAGCCTTCGCCTCGAGTAGGTGTTATGGTTCACATTCTACCGAAGTACAATGCTGATGCTTCCGTTAGCTTTGATCTTCGAGTCGTGAGTGATATTTTGCTCCTCACAAGCATTCCAACAAAGCGTCGATCCAGGTTTAGGCTGTCGTCCTTATCCCACTTTTTCGAAAACACCGTGAGAGCTCGATACATTCCTCCTGCCTCTACGACTAACGACTAACATCAACTTCAGCGGCTCATTTGGGGTGTGCTCGGCTCCGCGATTCTAGTTGACGGCGTAGCGGCAGGAGTACTGGCTTGTATGTTCAGAGATGGCTCCGAGTATCACAGGTGTGCAATCCTCTTACTCTTTGAGAGCAGGCTGTCTCATACTATTTGCGAAACGCATTAGCAAGGACATCATGTCGTCATCCATGATTTACTCAGGTATATCTGTCCGCATGTGTGTGCTACGATGCCGAAGTGCTGATCACCGTTTCAGGGATGACCACCAAGTATGTGATCCGACTCGACACGTTGCCGGCTAACTGAAAGCTTTGAATCTAGCATCATGACCTCGGTCGCTCTCATTGCTGTGAGTATTGCTCATTGCACGATTGCAGCACATGGGAAGTTGAACGCTCTATAGGCGGTCGTTGCTCCGGAGAACATGATATGGGCCGCCATCACGCTGCTCGCGACGCAACGTCAGTATTTCCGTGTCATAAGCTATATATTTTCTCGTCAAACTTACCTCGTGCACACAGTGTACGCGAACTCAGTCCTCTCGATGTGCGTACCCTCTTGTCTCAGTATGACGGCAGCCACGAATAACGATCCCTCTCTAGCCTCAACTCTCGGTCCGCCGAGTCTCTGGGAGAGCATGCCGAAGTCCAGCTCGGCCTGTTTGGCATCCCCGTCGGTCCCGCCATCACCACCTCGCACTCGCTCAACGTCACGACGACGCACGGCAGGAAGGTATGTCCACTCTCATGAATGACACAAGCGGGAACAATACTTTACACACCCCCTCTGCATTGCAGGCCTCGTGGGCAGCCGACCGCAAGGAAGCCTGCCAGTAGGCCGGTGGCGCCGCACCTGTACAGATCGGCGCTCGCCAAGACTGGATGTTCGGAGCGAGTCGAAGTCTGCAAGTCGCTGCGACCATTCATTGTACTGTAGAGCTTGGAACGCGACGATGGCTTTGGTGAACTATCGCATCGTGTCCGCAGTGCCTCGAGCCAACCTCGAAATAAGTTGATCCGCAGCATTCAAGGTAGACTTCGGATCGCTGCACCCCAGCCTTCGGTAGTCATGGGAGATTGAGATACAGCACTAGCATTGGCAAGCATGGATATCGTCAACTCTGCTCGGCGAAGCATGGATGTCGCGACGTCGATGCGCAGGACGGCCTTCCATTCCTAGGTCTCATGTCTGTACAGCTTGTGGTCGGTGGCCGAGAATCCAAGAGATGATGCCGTGAGTATCAGCCATCGTTGTACCTCACACAGGTCCTACATAGTGCTGAGCTACGCTACAGCACAGTGACTGAGCCGCCCGTCATATCATACGTCATAAGAAGGTTGGCTGCAGACGTATCTTCTTCGGGTGCTGTATTCGAGTACATATGGTCTCCGGGCCGACGTTATCCAACCTTCCACTGCGCGATCGACTTTCCAGATCTCTGGACGCACAGGTAGTGTATGATGCGTCACGATTGATGATGGATTGCCTGCTAATTTGCTTGAGAATGGCCGTGTCGGAATCGATGCAGAGTTCGAACCTTACTTACTTTTAGCCCTATGGCCTGGTCACTACTATCATCACCGTTATATGAGCCCTGAGTACTGAGTAGCTATCAGAATTATCAGCAAAAGATGGCGATACATACCACAATAAACCGGATTACTGATTCCACTGCACTGACGCCCTCCCCAGGCCTGTCTGGAAGTTAACGTTTGACGTTCAATCGATAATGACAGTCCGGCCGTAGACGAGCAGCGGCCTCGAGTTAGGCTGCCACTCTGTATTCAAGCTCCTCCGCGTCGCCGCCCGCGGTGCGGCCACTGTTCACGCGGCCAGACAGCGTGGTGACCTCCGCCCGAGATGTCGACCGGCGTATCGCCGCTCCGGTCACCTACACAAAGAGCGGTGTGAGCCCATCGTTCTGCGCGGCCTGATATCCTCCGGGCGAGATCGGAGAGCGCCCAAGGAAGTCTTCCGCAGGCGACACGCCGAGGCCTGCCTACTCGGACCCGCGAGCTTCCCGTCGGCAGCAGAAGCCTGAAGGTATGTAGCGCATCGCAGCTGGCAGAAGCACGGGGAGAGCTCGGAATCGGATCACTGGCAGATAGTATAGGACGACGGTCGATGCATACGCGGCGGCTGCTGTAGCCCAGCTGCAGCGGGCTTCTGGCATCGACTTAACGTTCTATGTGGTTCAGAAGTCAACCCACCGTGTGCAGCGGGCGGCGTTATCTGGTTAGGCCTGGCTAAATTTAAACTGGTGCGCGCGGTTACGTGACGGTACTACTCGCATCTACTCGCATGTGTTAATTCGGCGCCTCTGAATCGTCTGCGGCTGCGCGCTTTTGTGACCGCCGGGCGGGCGGGCTCCCAGGGACCACCCACAATTCTCGACCTCGAGCCGTCCTGCGAGCATCGGGGTGGGATGCGCCGGAGGGGCGACGGTCGGGGAACAATAGTCGGCGCGCGGTTTCGCGCCCCCTCTCCGAGAGACGTACATGCACCCACAATTCCTGCGGGCTTTCCGTCACAGCTGGGCAGCCGGCGAAGCCCTCGCACCGGGGAGCTCGTGTGCGACGCTCGCGCTTTCGTGCTTCAGGGTCGGTCGATGTGAATCTATCGAGTGTAGATGCAGCGCTTGACACAGAGCACGGAGCACGGAGCATGGGGCACGCTCGAGACCTGTGTGAGACATCATATTCATTCTGCGTCTGCCGGGAAGGTGTCAACCGACCAGCGACCGCATGCGTTACATACTGTGTGTGGAAAGGAGGGATCTACAAAGGAGAGGGTGGGGACGACGCAGGGACCGCGCCGCGGAGATACACCCATGCCTGACGGGGGAGCGCATTTCCCGGACACGAAGCGCGCTGCAGGCAGCGAGCGCAGGGAGGAGCACGTATGCACACCCTCTTCAGTCGCTCTCGGAGGAGCGGTCTCGCTTGAGCGCGGTGTCCGAGAACGTCTCCGTGGTGACCTTGATGTCGATGATCGTGTCGGGGTTGTTATCGGTCTTCTTGGGAACCTAGGTCGACGAACTGTCATTGATCTAACAGCAAGTGACGGCTGCGGAGCGGCGTGCGCGCACCTGGATGCAAGGATCAAGCGGGGAAGAGTGCGGTATCTCGCGCACAGCTGGCATGCGTGGGTCGTAGACCTGGAGCCCGAAAGAGCCAGTCTCGAAGCCTTCCAGGCCCTTGTCGATGAGTGAACGACGCGAGTTCAACCTGCAGCATGTCAGACTCAAGCGCGGAGAGTTTGCTAGACAATGACATACACTGCGAGCAAGGAGTTCGCATACACTAAAGACGAGGGTGAGTAGATAAGATGCGCAGGGGTCTAGGGTTACTCACTCTTCGTTCCTACTATAGTGATAGCAGCGTAGATGAGGGTCTTCGGGAGCACGATTGCCTGTTGAGGCAAAGAAAGGGAGTGAGCACAGAGTCGCCCACTGTTACCCGAGATTTGTCCACTTACAGAGAGGAGGGCCGCAAAGGTGATGATGCTGCGACGCATTGTGAGCGGTAAGCTGGAGTATTGGTACTATCGCGTACCTTGTAGACAGTCCTAGATTGCTCATAAGTTCGGAAGTACTCGAATAGTGTCTTCGCACTCACCAGTGTTGATCGCGTAGACCATCATGACATCCACTATCGAGTCCGTCCTGTAGGAGAAAATTTTCTAGAACCGTATTACGATGCGTTCGATATCACTAACCTCTTGAATCCCGTGCGACTGCGACGCAAGTAGTAGGTAAGAATGCTGGTGGCGAGTACATCGACGAGGAGAGCTGATGACAGCAAGCCCCAGATCATGTACTTCGAATGGGATGGTTAGCGTACAACCTTACGGCACGTGTAAATGCACGCGTACCGTGAAGTGCTCGAAACGATCAAATGTGACTACGATGAACCTGCAGGAAGATCAGATGGACTCGCTGATCATACAGTACAAATTCATCTCACGATTCTACTGTGGCGGCTGCATAGGCGACTCAGCATAGGGTGTTGTCAAAAATCGCAGAAGTCACTCACCAATGGAGAAGGCTTGACAAGTATCGACGCTTAGCGACACACTTCTTGTGATCACGGATTCGATACTCACCCATCTCCGAGATAAGCAACAAGCCCTGTTTGTACGCTAGCGATGAGACCACGACGACTGCAGAATTTCTTTCTGGGATGCTCACGATGATGATCACCGGGAACAAATGCCCGTTGCCAACTGTTGGCTGTATGTCAGCAAGGGCAGCAGGAGCCGGCATTCAAACAACTCACGAAGGAAAAGCCGGCGAGCATAGAAACTGCATGTTCACCGCTGGATCAGCGAGGCAACCCGAGGACCCTTGTCGATCTACTTCCACTAACCTGTGTGAGACCAGGATGACGATGCCCTGAGATCCAGTGTTCATGAGTGTATCTCGACGCGGAGAGAAGGTCACGTACAGTTTCTATGATCTCCATCTGTTCCGACAGATATGTTACCGGGTGTTAGGAACAAAGTTATAGTGCGACTCACTCGGAGCGACCTGTGGAAGAATGATGAGCGGGATTGTAATGGTCGCCGACGATTTCTAGACTTACCAGACACCGGAGAGCAGAGCTGTCTGGTCGAAGTACTTTGACACCAGGTAGTAGTAACTGTTGTGTCAGAAATAATGAGGGCGGGACTGTCGCAAGTCCTAGCGGCATAGCGCACCAGACGTGAATGCTCGTAACCGTGTGCGTAATGTCCAAAACACTGAGCAAGTCGGTGAGGGATGACCACAAACGCCTGTAACGGATCGACTCACAGAAGAGCGAGAACCTGCGGAGCAGACGTCGTCAGCGTCGGAACATGTACAGCATGCGCACAGGAGCCGGCGTACGAGTGACTTCAACGCCCGACTGTCGGTAGGGTACAGGCGAAAGTAGCGGTACGTCTGATGGGTCGTCAATCCGAAGAGCCTGCGCGCGCCGTTTAGAGCGAAAGTCAACGGTGAAGAGAGGCGAGACTGTCACTGACATGCAGCCAATGCAGGTGCAGACTAGGAGCGCCCCGAAGCTGTCGAAGAAGTTCGACATCAGGGCCGCTTCCAATGGGTTCAACAGACTCTGCGGGGAGGCCATGGTGCTCGGATGGAGGAAAGGTGCATGGATGCGCAGCATGCAAACAGTCCTTAATGACCAGTGTCCGATATGACGGGAAACACGGTATCGCTGACAGACGCTCAAGCGAAGTCGTGTCAGTGAAGATGGCGAACTGACCAAGTGTGTGAGAGAACGGGTGCTCGTTCGAGTGCAGAACCAGCGTTCGTCTACGTGTCCCTGTGTAGTGATGATCAGACCAAGACTGAGCCCTGGCCATGCGGTAACGAGAGGACAAGGGTAGATGGACGTACCGACGCAATCTCGCTGGATCTCATGACAGCGTCCGTTCAACATCGGGACGGCCGCCCAAGAAGTCTTCGAATGATGATGTAGCTGATAACATAACCTACGTAGATGCTGGATTGAAAACAGTCGCCTTGCTCAAGCTGATCAGTTTTAGAAAGGACATCCGCACCGCAGGTGGTGCGGATGTTTTGCGACGACAGAAGGTTCAAACTCAATTCCAGCGGCGCTTCTGAGGTAGCCGAGCGCACAGCATCATGATCCTGCCACCGGGGCCGCGTAAGTCGCCTTGCTCAATCATATTCATTCAATATTCGATGCCCAACTTTGCTCCTGACAGTCTCTATCTTCGCACTCGGTGAGCAAGGTTTCTTATTGGTTCGTTTGCTGCGATAAGCTCAGAGATGAGCATTAGCTTTAAGGGCGCAATTCCCGCATGCATACGGACTCGGAGATCCGAGATCGCACAGCGTCCGTCATCCTCATGCTCACAAAGATGAACAAAAAACCAAACGCGAACGCCGCCCGCGCCCTGACTTGTCCTAGGACCTGGTACTGTGCTAGAAGGATCCTTAGACATTCTGTGAGTCGTTCGTTATTATCGAGTTCGCGTGCCTATCTCGTTATCTGCTCCGAAGCTCCCAAGTCTGCGGATTGTCCACCGTTGTCATCGCGGTCGTCCATGCTCACAACATTCAGTATGCGTCGATATGCTGTACGTTGACAACATATGTACATCGATCACCATGAGCGCAGCGGCATGGATCCTCCAACCACTGCCCTCTTGGTCCACGCATGTGTCAATCCATCCACGCCGCTCGACCGAAATATCCAGTGTCCTGCATGAGAAGGTTTGACCTGCCAGACGAAGTATCAGCGGGAAACGGCTACTTGAAGAGTCCCCGATTAGGTTCTAGGAGGCGCTGTTCCCATACGCCCACAAGCGCCGGGGATCGAAGACAGCGGCATTGCATTCGCCGGGTGCATTCCCGAGGTGACCGCGTTGTCTTCATTCCATTCGACTGTCTCAAACGCGCGGTCTCTCCGGGTCGGCGCCGAGCCCGCCTGTCCCTGAGTTATCGATTGGACAGCCCTGTCACTTCACTCTTACTGGGCTGTTCACGCCGCCTCTTTCGTGACTGGCCGTCAATGTGCATCTCCGTGCATCTTCTGGCTCCCGTACTGCGCCCCCATGCCCTTCCTCCCCCGTCGAACCACCCACTTTTGTAGGTGAAGGATGCGTACACGCCGTCTGCCCTCCTATCATCCCCTCATGTCATCATCCGAGGGCGGACCGCCGAACAAGCGCTATCCAATCGATCCATTACCACACTCCTGTGAGCCTTCTTTCGGCAGCTGAGAAGATGCGAGCCCTCGCTTAGGAACGAACAGTTACCGCAGAGCGAACAAACCTTGTGCTGTCCACTTTTCCGGGAACCTCAATTTCGAACAATCTTCGCTGGACCATCTGCGTCATTTATTGAGACTCCGAGTCTTAACAATGAACATACAGGTAGTCCCAGCATCCCCCCTTCGCTACTCCCCTCTCAGTTCTCCCCCGCCATGTCCACGTCCACCCAGGACCTCAAGGAAAGCACTCTCGTCTCTGAGCTGGATGCTCCTTCGAGAAGGCCCCCTCAGGCTAAGAAGGCTCGAGGATTCCGCTTCTGGATGATCTTTCTTTCCATATGTCTAGCGCTCTTCCTCTCCGCCTTGGAGCTGACCGCTGTCTCGACTGCCCTCCCCGTGATTGTCAACGAGCTGCAAGGCGATGACTTCGTCTGGGTCGGCGCCGCCTACTCTCTCGCCTCAACGGCTTTCCTGCCTATGAGCGGTGGTGTCGCAGAGGTAACGTGAGCCTCTCAGAGCCCATCCGACGACTTCTCACCAGCTCTTGCAGATCTTCGGCAGGCGCACTGCCCTGCTATTCGCTTTGGCATGCTTCATCTTGGGAAGCGCCCTCTGCGGCGCGGCAAAGAGCATGAACTGGCTCATTGCAGCACGAAGTAAGTGGGGCTGGGCCACACCGAGTGCGCATGGCGCTGACGAAGTTCCCTCAGCCGTTCAGGGTCTCGGTGGAGGGGCTATCCTCTCTGTCTCGTCTATCGTCGTGTCCGACCTCGTCTCACTGGCTGAGCGCGGCACGTACAATGGTCTGATCGGACTGTGCGTACCCGTGTACCCCACCCGTCGTACTCGGATTCACAGTTGCTGAGCGGTTATCCATGCAGCACCTGGGCCTTCGCGTGTGCGATTGGCCCCGTCGTCGGCGGTGCCCTCAGCACCCATGGTCAATGGCGTTGGCTGTTCTGTCAGTCGATGCAATCCACGTGCTCCAACGAGATCTTGACAGGATTATTTGTCTAGACCTCAATCTGCCCATCTGCGGTGTGGCACTCGTGATGGTTATGGTGTTCCTCCGGCTCCCTACGCCCCCAGGGACTCTTCGCGACAAACTGGGCCGTATGGACTGGATGTGAGTTCTCGTCGTGCATATAGCCCTTCGATATTACTCACGCGCTACAATCTACTCAAGCGGCAACATCCTGGTCATCTCGTCGACAGCTGCTGTCGTCATCGGGCTTACCTGGGGTGGAATCAAGTACCCGTGGTCTTCTGCTAGGGTCCTGGTCCCTCTCATCCTAGGACTCATCGGTCTCGTCGTCTTCGGCGCATACGAAGCTATCTGGGCGGAGTACCCCATCGTACGTGTACTGCATGAGGACGTGTGTGCAGTCGCTGATAAGTATGATTCTTAGTTGCCCATCACTTTGTTGACGAACCGTACTAGCATCAGCGGGTGCGTTGTCTTTTGAAAGAGAATATGTCGCTCGCTCACCCGACGTCTAGGTATATCCAGACGTTCATCAACCCTCTGGTGGTCTTGGCTATTGCTTGTGCGTCGTTGACCATCTAAATTGTCTTTATCCCTCGCTAATCAACGATCCTGTCTCAGACTACATGCCGACGTACTTCCAATCGTGCAAGGGTGCCACCTCTCTTCAATCGGGTGTATGGATCCTCGGTCTCATGCTCGGTCTCGGGCCGGCCATCGTCACCGCCGGAGTCTCGGTGTCCATCTACAAGATATATCGTCCCCAGCTCTGGATTGCTTGGGTCATCTATATCGCAGGCATGGGTGTTTACACCACCTTCCGCTTCGACACGCCGCTCTCTGAGACCATCGGCATTCCGATCCTGACCGGTGTCGGCGCAGGTGCTCTCTACGGTGCGTAGCTCGCGAGCTCGACTTATGCATGAACCTGACACTCTGCGAGTGTAGCTGTCACGTACTTCCCCGTGCTCTCTCCGCTGCCGGTATCGGAGAATGCGCACGCCCTCGCCTTCTTTTCATTCTGTCGCTCTTTTTCTGCCGTGAGTCGCAGATCGTGCGGTGTACACGCGTCCCTCTCTGACGCTGCCATTGCCACAGGTATGGGGTATCGCAATCGGCGCATCCGTGCTCCAGAACGAGCTCTCCCACAGGCTACCCGCGGAGTTCCTCGCGCAGCTCCCGTCCGGTGTCGATCTGTCGTATGCGGCAATCCCGACGATCCGCTCCCTCCCTCCTGGCCTCAAGGAAGACGTCCAGCGCGCGTTCGGAGAGAGCATTGCCGTGATCTGGCAGGTCATGGTCGGCGTGATCGGGATCGGCCTGCTCGCGTCGCTGTTCATGGCACCTGTGCCGCTGCACGACCTCACCGACGAGAAGTGGGCACTGCAGGACGGCGGGGAGCAGGAGGCGGCCCCTGCCCTTCGGTCTGACGCGTGAAATCGCGACACCGCCAAGCGGCGGGCGGCAGTGTGGAGGCTCCAGACAGTCGCTCGGACGACGCCTCATTCATGCCCATGTGTTCAGGTCCATGTTCTTGTCCATACTCTCATGATCTTCGCGGGTTGCGCGCTGTGTCGTATGCATTCTTTGTCCTGCCCCCTCCTGTCCTCCTGTCCTCTTGTTCTCTCGCTCTCGCTGTCGTCGCTATCTGCAATGAAGTATTATTGGTCGATCCTCTCGGCCGCTCACGTCCCCTGTGCACCCGTCGCCCACGCCCGCCGGTCGAGGGCGTCTCAGGAGACGTCCGAGTCTGCGCGGGATTAATATAGACAGCGTTCACCGCATGCTCGGATGGATGATCCAAATGGCGTCAAATTCGCGTGCCGAATACGACGACCGCGCGCGCCGAGAGGCCCTTCCGCAGCAACCATCCCTGTCACAATGTGGTTGGAACTTCTCTCACAGAAACCACAGAAGCCCGCCCGAGGCCGACCTTGGGCCGACGGGGCGCCTATCGTGCGCGCCGCTGGTAGGGGCTCCAGCTCCAGCCCGCGGTCGATGTTCTATCTCGGTAGTCAAGTTTGCATTCAAATGGTATCTATCTGCATGTGCCAGGTGTGTGTGCGTATCCGGTCACCGCCTCCGGAGGCCATCTCCCGGAATCTATCAGTATTTCCGTCGCGACCACCGGGCCGAGATACGAGTAATGACCATAAAACAGCTAGATTTCGTTGCGGTCTGGGTGCCATGGCCTCTATCCACGTCGCAATAATGCCCATATATCGGGAGGTAACGATGGTCGTGACGGTAAGACCAAAGTTTGGGCGCCCAGATAACAGTGGTTTACTATTCAGCGCTAAGCTTTCGGAGTTGACTCGGACGTCAACGCTCAGTGTTCGGACATACAGCTGTGCACATGCTCATGATAATCCATGGACACCGCCCGCGTATCGAGATATGCATAAGTACTTGATGCAGATGCTGTATTACTATCACTGTATCAGTGCTAGTGTGCAGCGCTCGTCAGGACTACTAGCGCTCACTGGCGGGCGTTGAGAGGACTTGGATGTTGACATGATGCGATGTTTTCGTCTCGGACGATATAAAAACAATCATTCGACCGCGCTGCTCCGTGTCGTAGGGTCAGTTAAGCACACCCTGAGGCCGCATAGGCACACTCGCCCCGAGTCTGCCTGAAGCGTGCCGTACTCAGTGAGGTGCCCGTGCTCCGTTTTTCCGGAAGATGCGGGCCGGGCACAGTGATTAATAGGTTGCAGGGGAATCCCCATGCCCAACCACCCCGACCGGAGGGAAGGAGGGATGTAATCAGAAGGTCCTATACGTGCAGTTCTATTTAAGATTGGCATATACAGGAGCGCGCACTGCACCCCGCAGGAGCTGCGACGTCGTGCTGCCTGACTCGAGCCACTTGACCGCCGTCTGTCCAACAGAGAGTGCTTCATTCCTGAACGGGTAGAGAGACCACCACGGTCCGCCTCCGGAGGTAGCTCACTCCGTACACTACGCCATGTGCCCCCCTCCACCTAGCTCTGCCCCCTCAACGCTTCTGAATACACAGTGAGCTTCCCGCCTCCATCGAGTACTCTTCAGGGTACGTCGGAAGCGCGTGCCCAGTCCCCTTCGCGTTGCGTACGCTGGAACGTTTGAGGATGTCCAGCTCGATCACGGGCGCATGCGATGACCGAGATCGCGCGCCACCACTCCGCCCGCGGCGCTCGACATCGCTCTCTCCGCGCTGCGTGCGGCGGAGGGCGGACATGCCGAACGTGCCAAACTCGTCGTCAATGTCGGACAGATTGGCGAGCGATTTTCTCGAGTTCAGGCTGCGCGGAAGCGGTCGTCAGCGGGTATGTGTGTGCATGGTCGCATCGTAGCGGATCACGCACATGGAGAGCACGGACGTGGCATATGCTGCGAAGGGTGACAGTCGCAGTCAGCGCGGGCGCTGGCTGCGGAGAGGTACTGCGACCTACACTTTGTCGCGGGAATACTTAGCGCAGCGTAGATCAAGTTGTCTCTCTTGGCGAAGGCCTGTCAGAGGAAGGTTAGATACGTTGAGCGGTTGAAGAAGTGCACATACAAAGACTAGGGAGAGCAAACTTAGTGTGCTGAAATGCAAGTGATGAGTTCCACGCCGGAATAGGTCTCGAAATTTTGAGATACCTGGTCAGAAGCCCTGGTATCACGCAATATCAGCTACTAAAAGGTAGAGAATCTAGTGGAAGCCAACCTGTATTGATCGTATAAACTATCAGGATGTTGATAATAGAGTCGGTACTAGATTCACCTCGCGGTGAGAATCACGACAATGGCACCCCAAAGATGCGGCGTACCGTCTGAAACCTGTTCGGTGGTTTCTAAGGTAGGTAATCAAGGTACTCGTCAATGCCACGTCAGTGACCAACGTGAAGGTGAACGCCGCAGATGTAAGCCACTTCCATGCACGCTCGTTGAGCATGAATAATATTCCGGCAGGGGGATAAACCTACCGTGTAATGTTGCCAATTCAAAAGTGAACGTTGAATGAAGCTTTCAAAAAGTTTTGTGATTGGGTCCCGTCACCACACCTTGGATGATGGAACTGAACACTTACGTCTCGACAGTGGCCACTGTCACCCCAAAGTGAGCCGACACGGTACTTCACAATGAGTCGAGCGACTCACCGATGCTGAAAGCTGTCCTCGACAACGCGTTCGTGAACCAGACCCGTCGAAAGACCGGAGTGGCACGTACCAATAGTACCAATCATCAACAATATCTGCTGCAATTTCAGGGGTATGTCGGCGCCACGCTGCATGACGTGTACTCACCAGCAGTATGACCACACCGGTGTAGATGGATCCCGATCCAACTATCTGGGCTCAATACGACATTCCTGCCACACGGGAGCCGATCACTCACGGAGGTATACACGTCGAGCATAGAAGCTGTTCCTCGCTCTCAGCAGAAGGTCATATGATCTGTGAATTAACAAGTACTCACCACTGAGCTATGATGACGATGAACGTCTACCGTCATTGAATATTGTTAGTGTCAGTAGGTAGTATGAGGTCGGTCAAATACATACCGCTGTTGGTATCAAGAGCTGCGGACTTGGTCAGGGCATCGCGTAAAAATCAGATATTGTGGTATACCCTGATTGACCTAAAACACGCCTTCAGCTAAGTTGACAAGCAGCCAAACGAGAAATCTCACCATACGCCGTCCAGCAATGCAATTGGCTCGAAGTGTTTCAAGACGAGGTAGTAGTAGCTAGTTATGCTTAGAGTCATCTGTCGAACGAGCGACCTAAGAACTTGTTACTTACCTCGTATGAACGCATTGTACGGAATGCAGCGTGTCGGCAAGGCTGTACTTTCTTAGTCTGCTAGACCCTATCACCGGCAGGAGCGGAGAGGAACATACAAGAGCACGATCACCTAACGCATAGTGAGCAGCAGTCGGTGACGCGGTGAGCGACTCACTCACCGTCGCTTTCAGTAACGGGATGTCTGTGTGGTACATCCGGAAATATCTGTACGTCTGGTGTACAGTCAGACCGTAGATCCTGTAAAGGAGTTTGTGATGTCAAAGATGAGGGCCAGCACAGATACGAAGAATGCGTACATCATCCCGATAAAAGTACTGGCGAGCATCGAGCCGAACGTGTAGCCTAAGCTTTGAGGCAAAGTCGCTCCTAGACTGCTGGGCGCCTGCATTGCACTATTTGGGGAGTGGTGTCGCAGGAGCAGAAGCTAGTCAGCTGCATGCCGGGATCCATATATCCGTCTGCGGTGTGTTTTGTGGCTCGAATCAGAGTCGGCCGCACCCCTGGCGGCCCCATCAGATGCCAGCAGCGTTCGGTCACTGCCAGCGAGAGAAGGAAGCGCGAAGACTGCTGCTCGGGCGCAGCGCCGGTCTCGATGCGGCACAATGCTATACAATCATATGGATACGGGCCGCATCAGGGTGTGCGACTGCAAGAGACGGGCACTGGTCGACATGCACGGTCGCCACGGTCGCGTTAGTTCCTCACTTGACCTCTCTCACATATTGATACGCCCGTGCTCACCATTGCCGCTGTAGTGCCTGAGGACACTTTGATTCTTAAGCATCGGTTAATCTGTAGATATAGCAAATATGGGCGTACCATACCAATGTGCAATCCGATGAATATTGTATGAGAAGTGGTGGGAGGAGCGAACTTCCGACTCCGCCACGGTCGTGTCACGAGCGAAGCGCTGGTAGTGCTTTAGGGCCGGCAGGACATTCCACCCTCGGTAGCCGCCTGCGTGGCTAACTTTGACATGTCACTACTATAATGATGTACGGCGAGCTCGGCCACGCCGCAGACACACAGATACCTTTTGTCCTCATGATGCATGCCGCTGGCACTATCGAGTCGTGCAGCCACACACGATGGCCCATCCATGGGTCAGCCAACCGCCGCTCCAAGCCGGAGATTGAACGCTGCTAAGTATAGCAAAAGGTCCCACCGCGCGCGGCCGGGCGAAGGCTCTTCGCGTTGCATAGACTATGTTTCGAGGCGTGCATTAGCTTGGAACTCTCTGTGAATAATTCGGGAGTGCTGTGCTAGGGCCGTTTGTCTCTCAAGCCTCTACAAACCGACGCGCTCATGAGCATCGGTACAATCCAATCAAGTCGAAGTTCAGCGTTGTCGCCTTCCGGTGATATTCCGTCGGCGGTGTTCGGGAGCTCGCGGATATTGCCACTTCATAATAGGTGTAGATGAACATGAACCAGCGTAAATGTGCTGCTACCCCCAAATGGCGCTAACTGGCTACTAGTATGGAGCACTAGCTCGATTTGACCGAGTACGCCCTTGTAATCGGTATGTGACATCTCGATATTGCCGTTAAGAGGGAAAGTTGCTCCAGTAGAAGATCATATCATTGTACTGCCCTCCGACCCCACTGGCTCTTTGAGATGGGTCTCGTAACCCTGTTTCGAGTGGGGATGTGCTACACAAGGAAGGTCGTTAGCCATATGGAATCTCGACTTCTATCACGACCGCGTATCGGACCCATGGTTGATAATGTATCGCCGGTACCTACATCTTACGTTGGTATCCTTTCACCGCAGATAGGCTTCGCTTCCATCAGGATGCAATCGGCACTCCGAGTCATGGTGGCAAGCTGCTGTGAAAAGTACCATTTTGACCTAACGAAACGTCAAGACAACTTAGCAATGAGAGACGACTTGGGTAGAGCTCACCAGTAGGCCCGTGTCTGGTTCAGCGTTCCCTCCAGATCTGAGAAAAACTGTCAGCCCGAGCTCATAGATTCAAGGCCATTGATGATTGCCAATTTATTAATTATACCTTCAGTAGTTATTCTGTAGCGAGGGCATACGAGGAGACCCATGCCAAAATTAATATCTCGTAAGCGTATAGTTGCGCCGCTAGGTAAAGGATTAGGACAGAGCTTGCCAGCAATGGTCATAACGACAGACGGGATACCCATCTAGTACCGGGGAACCGCGTCAGATCGACTCCGGACTCTCCGTCGATACCGGTGTTATGATCGCGCCAGAGCTGCAAGATGCTTAGGATTTTCAGCGGCACACGCAAGCGGGCGGACTGTTTCTCGGACGAATCACAGGGTGCATACGTATTTGACACTGTTGAAGGCGGCCAGTTGCGAGCTTCAAAGACGTTTATTGTCAGGGTCGAGTCGGGGCGCCGGAGTGAAGACCTCGAATGCAGCGCAAGTGATTTTGGAAGGTACATCGCCAGACATCTCTATCGCACGGTCAGCGCATAGAATTGTGGGTGTATGGGAGACTGACCGTAAGGGGAGGCCGAGCGAACCGCTGGAGAAGCCGGGGTTGCAGTGACCGAGTTGGAGGATACTCTGAGCGAACATCATTCTGATGAATGTTCCCCGAGCCCAGGAGAAATGCTCCGAGTAACGGAGAGCGTGTACGGTAGATGTGTCGGAGTACGGAGACCCTGGCGATGCGTATGCGATGGGTGATTTTGCATCACTACTTGCTACTCTGGGCGAGATAGCCCTGCCAGTGAGCCCTGAGCTGTCAGTGATAGGCGATGACGGAAGTATTCAATAGTCTGCCATGCGTCTTGCCAGTGACTCCGATTCTCCTCACCAATAGCGGCGTGAATATGAGTCCAATAAACCTGGGGATATTGTATCCTGCTTGTGCGAGTATTCAGTGCTTTGCTGGGACACCCAATAATAGCACGGAATTGAGATTGGCTACCAGCCTGAGCCTCAGTGTCCAGAAAACCTGTAGAAGCAGCCGGTTGGTTAAAAGCGAGTTTGTAAGCATATAGTAGGCCACTCGGCAAGTGATAGAATGTGTTCGTCCCGAATGATAATTGGCCTCACAGCATCAATGAGACTCAGTGATTTCTTACCTATTGTCAGCGTTGGAGATACAAGTCACAAATATACGACTTGAACATTATGGCCGGTTCGGAAGACCGTGTGAGAGGTTCGCGGCAAACTCCGCTCGCGGGTATTGCCGGAGTCACGAAGCGCCTGCCACTTGCACTTTACATCTAAATCTAAGCAAGTTCAGCCTCTGTTTTATGACGGGTCAATGTTAATCTGAAACTCCTCAAGAGCTGAGCATCAGCTCAAATATTTTTAGCCCCTCAGCCTCAGGAGCACCGGCAAGTCCGAACCATGGATGTTCTGGCCAACGCACTAGTAGTAACTTGGAGCAGCTGAGCAATCATCGTCTATCTGACGGTACACATGCTACCACTGACATTAACCTGAGCTGTATTGCAACACTCGGAAGTCGTGCTACGTCTAGGAGAGGGTCTGTAAGGCTGTACATGGGCACGACAGCAGGACTAACCGTATGGGCATCTGGTGACAGTGCGCTCGTGACCCGGATACGAAAGGGCTGATAACATACTTCTAGCAAACGCAGCTGTTGCGATAGTAGACACGGTGTAGCCTGTGCGTGTTACAGGTATTGACAGCGTGCTAAACTCTCCCACCGTGGGCTGCGATAATATGAAGTCGCGGCCGAGCACCGTAAGACCCGTGGGGTTATAGAAAGGCACGATAAGTGTGTTAAGTCCACCTGGGCCCTTCTGCGAAGCTACCTTTGATCATCACGATGAATATACATAAGAGTCAAATGAGCGCACCAGCCTGTACCATGTCGCCATGTCCTCTACAACGGTAAGCTCGTCGTTCATCGGAATTACGCCCTCTTCCCCGCCGCATTTCGCAGAGAGTACTCCCTACGTTCCCTAGCCACATTCTCCAACTCCTCCTCTCGCCTGCAACACACGTGTCTCCGCGGACGCGGATCTCGACGCCAGCGAGCGTCCTACTGCTCTCAATACCAAAATGATGAGGTCTCTCTCCTCGTGAGGGGTAGCTTGATCGGTCGACTGGAGTTTATACGGCGTAACCGGAGAGTTACGAAGGCGGCGATAGCAAGGGAAGCGTCGCCGAGCACAGCTAGCATGATATTCGGAAAGGCGAGTCGCTATATGCGATGCTAGGTGGAGAGTGTGAGGGTTTCTTGATTGACAGCAATCTGTCGGAAATTGACGTCCTCTAACACTGGCGCGGATGTGGTGCGGGGGGCGAAATGGTTGCTTTCGCCACGGCGTTGCAGCCCGGACGCACCGAGCCCTGTCTGCCGAGGAGCACGCGAATTAGATGACATCCAGAATGGAGATCGGTTACGATACTGACTATTCGGTGCACTGCGAGGTGTCTTGCGTCGGTAAAAGGTAGGGCATATGAGCATACCTGTAGTAAGAGAATAGTTAGAGTAGATTCATCCCCGTAGCCACTATTAGGGATTTTGAACTGAACAGTAAGGAAGCATAGGAGCCTCAGGCTCCAATGAGCGCATGTATCGCAGACACGAAGTATTAACAATGCTCCCCGGGCAGAGCACACGTGCATCGGGGAGAATTTCGAGCGCAGCGCTATCCGCCCGTGATTTGACTCCATACTCAAGGATATCCGATAGTCATCGAGAGCACGAGAAAGCAGGAAACGCAGCACATAGCAGCCAAATTGAACTCACCGATACAGCCATATCCAGTGTTCACTCGAGAAGACCTGCTATACGCGGTATCACTGTGAGTTTGGGAGCCCAGCTGTAGGGTGCCAATCTCCTGAGATGTCGGTCAGGGGTGATTGAAGAGAGCACATCACGAAACGTGTACATACATAGGCCATGTATGACCTGTTAGCGTATTGCGATGTCATGAGCATCTTTGTCCGTCAGCAGGTGACACGATTCGACCATAGCGCATCTTGCGTGTCCACGCGTGCCAATGCGGAGGAGGAGAGTGGGCATGAGTGGTCATAGCCACACTATGAATGGCAATGTGCGGTCACTCCAGAGGGAGTTCAAGGTCATGTATGACCACACATGATCGGCTTGAGCAGGGCCATTGATCACTGAAGGTAGATCTAGTAAGGTTAATGCTCATTGTCCCAGCTGCAGGAGGTCATGCATGTCACTGCAGACCACGAAAGACGTAGCCAGATGATATACAGCTGATACTACTGCCATTCATTGATATCATTGCTCCTTATGGCACGGCAAACTGCATGTCATAGTGGTTAGGGTCAAGCAATTGAATTCATAATGCATTACAACTAATTACAAAAGTAAACTACACAACGTAGCATGGTTCGGATGCAGTACAATCTTGGCGTTCGGTACTACCAGGCAAAGGAGCAAAATAGAGCGCCAGAGTCAAGCCAGAGCAAGTCATAGCTGCATCCAGCGAGAGGCATGAAGATGAGCGGGATTGGTTCGAGCACGACGTCGACAATTGATTGGGATTGCCAGAAAGCCGAGTACTTGAGTGCAACTGCGAGAGCTGACAAATGAGAGAGACAGCGTGAGAGCATAGTAGATGGTGCGAGCGCGAGAGAGCGAGACGAGCGGCGAGCAAGAGTGGAGCGAGCGAGAGCGGGATGGCAAGAACGCGAGAAGACCAAGCAACCAGAGTGCGAGTAATGCGAGCGTGACTCAGGACCAGGCTTCCTTGCTGCCAATCTCCTGGCAGTGGGATCATGGCGGGGGGAGGAAGAGCAGCTGGGTCCAGACGGTCGGCAGCATGGGTATTTGAGGAGCGGTAGGATTGCAATGACGCGGAGACAGACAAGTAGACGGTGGAGCATGTACAGGGCAGGGGGGTTCGCCGGGGCCCGCGAGGAAGGAGAGCTGTCAATGCACTTTGAGCCGCAGACACGGTCACGTGACGCTCCATCAGATGCATCCGCCGCGGACCGCGGTGGACTCTAGTACTGTAATAGTATCTACTAAGACACACACAAGGACACAGACAACGGTAAACCAGGCTCAAACACCAACATCATTACTTGCGTGCACGCCAAAGATTCTGCCGCTTTGCAGTTTGTATAGGTACTAGTACTGTACTCACTCCGATCATCTGCCTAATACACTTCTGATTCACGTCATCTGTACCTCTAACCATTATACTATGGGCATATATGCACATACATGCATGGCAGACGACCGTATCTGACCATTCTTGACCATTATCCATCTGCGCGGGTGGACGATGACGACACATGGTCAACTCGTGCATTGCAATATGCGGGATGGCCACTCTTGATCATACCGCATATTGCAAGGCGCCCAATGACCACCGTCGACCATATCGCGAAGCGCGTTGCCACGCCTGACCATTAGGTGCATGGTTTCCTGATGCAGAGCTGGCAGGAGCTTGCTCAGAAGCCTGAAGACACGCTGCGTGCATCGCGTGCATACTGTAGCCAGGTCGTGTTTGTACGTAGAGTACTAGTGCTAAGACGGGCGTGGCGTTGAGAGAAAGGTGGGAGATACTAAGATAGACGCGGCCAGGACGTGGTCCTTGGAGCTCCGAGGCCCATGGCAGCCTCGGTCGTCTCGGGGAATAAACAATGACATACACAAACATTGACAACAAGAGCGCGTGTATCATGTGACCGCGTCTCTGAGCAGTATTCTCACGCTCATCCCGCCTACTGGAAAAGTTACCGAGTCCGAGTCTGTCCGAGTCAGCCTCGGCCCTCCTCTTGAGTCCTGCCGTCACTTGCAACAAAGTAAGTACTGCGAGATTTTCCCCTCCAGAAGAATAATCTCTGAACAGCCGACAAGCGAAGACCACTCGACGACTCACACCATCCGGGTGGCTGGCATCGGGTAATAATATGGAGTCCAGGTCACGAGCAGGCGCCAGTGTCGTTGCCAGTGCAAACATGGATGATGATGGACGCAGTGCAATGGGACTGCTTTGAATTCATGAGTTGTTCAGGTAAACATCAGTTTTTCATCTTGGAGACGGCCTTAACTGATTCAGTGAGATCGTGTACGACAAGACTCTACAACGGCGCGAACGTTCTCAGGCTCTTTGAAGGTAGTCACGGCGAGAAGCACGCGCTGACGTGCATCGTGCACTTCCCGGTCGGAGCGTGCCTGCCTCGCGTTCGGGGCGGTCTACATGGTCCCGCAGGCGTCGAATCGTCGGAGGACCTCGGCGGCTGCTTGCAAGAGTCGTGTAGTTGCTACAACCTAAGCGAAGGGGTTCAACACCCCTTAGTTCCCAGCGACAAGGACACCAGTATACCGAGGTCGTAGCTCTCATTTCCTGCCGCAAGACAAACGCTGTCTGTCAGTCTGCCGTGCTAATAACCCGTCAGCGTTTGAGCGTGATTGCTCCGCTCTTATACCGCGTCTAACGAAGCTTGAAGAAGTGGAATTGCCTACTTGAACGCTCTTCCTGTGCCGCTCAGCTGCCATCTGATGTCCGGGACCACGTATCTGTTCTCACGTACAAGCTACGCAGCCAAAGTCCGATACCTGCCCCTCTTGTAAAGCAACAACTCGAGTCAGGACCCCCGTCTCCCTCCCTTCTTCCCGTTCCTCGCAATGCAGCGCCTGGCTCTTGCACCTCAGGCCGTGTCAGTCGAGGACACCTTCGGCGCAGTGCTCATAGGAACGTTCGCTAGTCTGATGTGAGTCACGAATATTACTTGCGAACCCTGTGCGGGCACTAAAGGTCTATCAACCGGATGCAGGCTGTACGGCTTGAATGCCCACCAGACATATCGCTACTTCCGTATATTCCCTTCGGACGTACTCTATCTGCGGCTTACGGTATGTGCGCAATTTGAATGTTTGTTCCTCGATGCGACCTCTCAATCTCCGCTCCGCGATTGTATCTGCAGGTTGTTGTCGCAATGTACGTTTCTTCTCGGAAATTAGCACTCCCCATAGACCGAGTCTCAGATATCTGGGACGCAGTGTCGCCGAGACGTTCTACTGTGCTCTGTGCATGCATATTTGGTACGTTCACACTTCCCTCGGCGACCTGCGTAAATGAGGCCTGCACGTATATGCTAGCTATTACTACCTTGCTCTGCAATACTTCCACCCTGATGCGCTTAAAATGGGGATCTGGTGAGCACTTCCTTTTTTTTCTCGTCTTATGCTAATTGCTTGTGAAGGTCGTTCGATGTGAGTTTACAGCACGGACCGTGATATCCAAAAAACACAAAAGGCTGACGAAATCGGAAGCTGTTAACACCGACTCTGGTAAGCCGCTACTCAAGTAATCCAAGTGGTTCATGACTCTGACTCGAAGGGAAGATCGTGATGTTTGTAACGACCCAAATGTCGGTCGGTCCACAACAGTTATACCGAAGCTATGCTCACCTATTAGCGTAGCTTCTACGTCCGACGTGTATACAAAAGTGCGCACGACTTCCCCACGTCATGAACGCTGAGTGATGTACTGATACCTGGATGGCAGTCAACTCGCGAATCATGCGGTGCACTTTGATCCTCGTGGTACGTACTTGTATTCTGCTCGTGGATAAATCGCACTCCACTGAGACTCATAAATAGGTACTCTGCATGATCGGTGGTGCCGGTACGAGACCCTCTTGTCGTTGACGAAGCGAGCCTCACTACACGATATCGCGACTATCCAGGGTTTGGCCTAGGTAATAAACACTCCTTCTCTCCGCCAGGCTAAACACTTACCTGCTGACATACAGCTGTCACTGTCGAAGTGTGCGCTCGCATTCCCCTCCCTCTACTCTCCCCTCTCTCAACCGACGTTCTAGCTTCATGCATACGCGCATTGAAACTTGGCCGCACTTTGCGGTGAGTAAGGCGGCCTCTATTGAATTTGTCTTGAGCCCTGTTGACGAGTGTATCTGTCTGTATAAAGTGGATGTCTTCCGGAGGCTTTGCCTGCGCATTAGGAGCCGATGCGCTTCTCACTACCATGATGATTGTGTATTTCTGGAGTAGACACACTGACTTCAGCAGGTAAGCATCCTGTACGCACTCAGACTCATGTATTGAAATTGTGCAGCACCCAAACCTTGTTGACGACGCTCACAATCTATACTGTCAACTCTGGTGAGCGCCTTCGAAGCTCTGCCTTCGTGGAAGACATGCCGCTGACTATAGCTTCCAGGTCTCATGACGAGGTATGTATACTTTTTGTGTTGTCATGTAGACATTGCGCCTCAACATCATATAGCACACTATGTCTCTGCTCCTTGATACTCGTACGTCCCGTTCTCCGCGCACAGGTGAACCTACTCACCGACCCGTGCAGGCTCTCGTTCGGCCTGCGGACATGATCTTCGTCGCGCTGAACATATGCGCCGCGCATTGTGAGTGTCAACAAAGCTTCCCTAGCATAGCCGTCAGTCCGACCGTATTTCTCCATAGCGTACGCCACTTGCTTGCTAGCAATGTACGTCCGCGCCTGCCGCAGCTCGACTGTCGGCCTCGGAACCGAATCGCTGAGAGGTGGCTGACGGCCTGCACAGGATCAACTCCCGCGAAACCATCAGGGCATTGTCCGAAACGGTGTCGACGGCTCCGATCGAGCTCCCGTCATATCGCAGAAGTGCAGCGGTGTACCCCTCCCGTCCAGAGCGCGATGTACCCGTCAAGCTACACTTGACGTCCACCCTTTCGCCGCCAGGCTCGTGAAAATCGGAGTTTGACGGACTACGTCATGGGCATGCAACTCTGCGAGGCTCAGTACCGGTGCAATCGCATTGTATCAGGCGCACGAGCTTGTGTAGCGTGTACCATATGTGACATGACCATCCACGCGGCGCGTGGGCCTGCACTACATAAACTTCGACCGCCCACCCTCATATTCTATATATTCTGACAGATGGAGATATCGGTGCGGATGGGCGACCGCGGCCTCGGAGCGCACACAGTGTCCTGGGCATTGGTGATCTCGGCCGCGGTACCTGCTCATCGTTCATCATCTTTCGTCTCCTTCATGACCACAACCACTGCACAGATCTATCATACGTCAGAAGCGAACCCTTGAGGCACAAACTCAGACTGAGTCTCACGGTGGTTCACGCGGTAAGTGTCATCTGTGCATCTTTGGGGTTGTTCTTCTCTGCTCATACCGTTTCTCTAGTCCCCACCGAAATCTTCGCTGACTAGTATCGTAATGACCGTGGCCATGCAGACGAAGTTCTCTTCGGAGCATTGCACAGGACCACTGACATTAGGTGGGAGGGCTGGCTTGAAGTCCTCGGCTCGGGGCCCCCCTACACTAGATTAAATCCCGCCAAACTGGGCCTCATTGTACCTGCTAAGCTGGCCATGTGGAAGTAAGCTTTCAGAACTTCATTGCCTTGTTATGACATCTTATTGACGAGTGCTCGAAAGTTCATTATGTATTAAGTCCTTGATTTAGCGTTAGTAGGACTGAGATCGCTATATGTCTCCTGCCGCACAGTGCTCTCAGCCTTGGTTCGCTTCTATTAGTGAGTATATCTTGCAATGTCCCCCGCTTATCCCGCTGATATGCTCAGGCTTCTCTGATGCCTACCAGCTTCACGTATATTGCCTTGAATATGTGTCCAACTGTCACTTTCCAATTCAGATTAAGCCGTATGACATTTTGCAGATGACTGTGAGTCAGCTTGTCCTATGAACGGTCCACTCAAGTAACTCTGTGTTTCTGGGAGTACGATGCTGACTAGCTCTATCCAGGCTCAACTCACGAGAATCGCTGATGGCGAACGATACGCCAAGTTTCGAATTGAGGATTCCACACAAGCATCGACGTATAAAGATCGCACTGGAGCATAGTGCATGTCAACAACCTACAATGTCCGCGACCTCAGGATCGCTGCACATACCTATACCCAGGGCACCATGACTATGTAGTCCGAGCGCACCGCACCACTGACTACGAGCCAGTACTAGTGGGTTGGATGATTGACCGCCGCCGAAACGTCGCAACTTCACCAGGTGAAAAGCTCTGATATACTTCGATGCTACTAAACGGTAACTCTACTTGTAGTATACCGCGTAGGCGTGAGGCGCACCAGACATATGGACTTACTTCAAATCGCGCCAAGGTTTCGGTATGTTCCGACGGCTCGGAGATGGTAAGTTCTGTATGGCATACGACACCCACGTGCATGATCAAAACATCCTGATGCTTCCCCACATGCAGTTTCTTCACGAATACAACCGAACCGCCCGAAAATATGCTGATCATATGCACTACTTAGCGGCACCAGTTACAGTACTACGTCCGAGCTGATGGTATCACAACGGCGTTACGGCAGGGTACTTAAGCCGTGGTCTCTTCTACGAGCCCTCCGTTGGCCGGGCTTCACTCGACCTTGGTCTGCGATGGTCTCACATACTTGCTCGCTACTGACCATCGCTCTTTATCTCATCTCATCTTGTGTAGGCGCTGCAATACAGGAGATCTCATCGGAAGAATGGGATGCTCTGAACAAGACTCTGGATGGACGTCTCCACGTCGCCGCACCATTTGCTCGGCCCTGTTTTCCAGAGGCCGCAGAGGGTGTCTCAGGATCGGCCGACACTACATTCTGCTCCAAGGTGATGCAAAGCTACGGTGACCCAGGTATATGCGATAATGTCTATGAAAGAAATTGCTTGAAATGCTAACAGCTGTCTCATACTAGGTGCTCGCAGCGCTGTCTTTGGAGCCTACATGCAAGTAAGTTGTAGTTTACAACACTCTCTATCGAGTGGGACACGGAGTCTTACTACTCGACCTATTAGACCCAATGGGAGACCTGTCAATCAACCTCAGAGCAATGTCTGCTTAACTTCCTGAATGTCAGCGATCCTTCAGCATTCACTCCGCCTCAGAAGTGCGCGCAAGGCAGCGTTCCCCAATATTTCGTAGGCTTTACTTTCTCGAGTCGTCACCTGTAGCTCTAACTGTATGAGTATAGATTGACATAAGGGGCCCGGAAGATGCGCAAGTCGCTTTCAACTTCTCCAAGACTACCTCTGTTCCTCTAGTAATCAAGAATACCGGGGTACGTACGCAATGTTACCATACTGAGCCCCCTTCTGACAACGAGATGTGATTAGCATGACTACAGCGGCCGCAGTAGTGCACCCAACTCGCTGGGACTATGGGTGAGAGAGACTCCATTCGTATTGTAGTCAAAATACCCTTACAGTTATCCCGCCCATAGACTCACAACCTGCAGGGTGTACGCAGTCGACGGCTTCAACCCTGACTACTTCCTCCGTTGCTGATGCGCCCGCCGGTAGATATCATACAGCCCTTATTTCGTCCCTACCGGATGCTCGGGACAGCCTGGGCGCGGGGCGATTACTTTGGGCGTGAGCGCTACGTTAGCCCATCGCGCGATCATATATTTACTGACTATTCATTACAGGCTGGCGTAACTGTAGACACATTATACCAGTTCGCGGAAGCGCACAATGTGAGCGTTCCTGCTAGCGCTGAGCTCAGTCTGAGTGTCGGAGGAGGATTTCTCCAGGTAAGGTTCGGAGTTCTCGAAGGTCGCTACGAAGAAGTCTCTGATTGATATCATCGCATCACGTCTGCGCGTCAGGGTGGAGGGCACGGGTGAGACTTCTTGACTTCCTCGTCTCCAAGTGACTAACTGACAGCTCTTCTAGGATACTGGCGAATGCTGTCGGCCTCGCAGCGGACCGCGCTGTACGTGCCCGCCATCCTTGGTCTATTCCTTTCCGGCTCACTCCTACTATACTTTCCCAGCTAGAATTCAAGGTGGTCGTTCCGACGGGCACTTATTTGACTGCCAACGCATGTCAGAACACCGACTTGTTTTTTGCGCTTCGCGGTGGCGGCGGAGGGACATTCGGCATTGTGCTCGAAGTCACTATGAGCGCGCTCCCAAATGTTCCTTTTCCTGTGTAAGCGGTTGCTTCTAGAACTGACAAGACCTTCAAGCTAAATACATTCGATTTCAGAGTGTTCGTCGAGCTTAGCAACATGACAGCAACTATGCAAACGCAGTGGTTGCAGTTCATGGCAGACAACGCTCTGCAGTACGCTCAGACCGGTTCGTTCACTTCTTCCTAATCGTTTTCTGCAAGCAGCTGATATGTTGTAATTCACAACAGGCTGGGGAGGCTACCTAAGTGTAAGATCATTCATTTCGCACTTTGCATCTATGATGTCTTATACCGTGTCGGGATCTCAGCTCGAAGCAGGGACAATCTATGCCAACCCACTGATAGACATGTCGCAAGCAGCTCTCGAGATGGCTTCCATGCAAGATTTTGTAATGAACACGCTCAATGGAACGTTCAGTCTCTCGCTGCAAGCTAGCTATCTTACCTTCGTGAATAACTTCAAGTCACTTCTTAACACCGTCGTATGTGTCATACACCTACGTGCGAGATCAATGTGACTTACTGTTACTACTCCTGGAAAACAGCCAGTCGGACTTCCATACGCGACATCATCTCGCCTTGTGCCCGTAGACAACTTCAAGACTGCCTCCAAGCGAGCCGAGCTGGTAGAAACCATCGTCAAAGTAGAAGAAGCAGCCTTGTCCAAGTTCGTGTTCGCCGTCACGCCGTATTTCTACAAGGGCGACGGGCTTTCGAGCGTTACTCCCGCTTGGAGGAACTCGCTTTGGCATGTCAGTATCCTCTACTCCGTCCAGTCTGAGCCTATCTGAGTCTGTACAGGTCCCAATTTCAGCCACGTGGAACTTCGACGCGACCAAGGCTGAGGTTCAAGCCATCTATGCAAGTTTGACGTCGGCCATGGAGCCGTTGCGCGCAATCACTCCGGGATCTGGAGCTTACCAGGTAAGTAGTCCATATCTCCGCTGCCCCACGGTGGATAGGCTAACACTCTCATCACTACTTCTTTTAGAACGAGGCGGACGTGTACGAACCCGACTCTGCAGGTGAGCCGTCTGCGGGTCCATTGATTCGAACACTGCTAATAACTTTACTGATATCATGACTGCCACTGCAGCTTCTTTCTGGGGTGAAAACTACGACAAGCTTGTGGCAATCAAGCGCAAGTAGTAAGTCTTGATACACCGATGGCTTTCGATGACGGTCTAACTCGCGTGTGATAGTGATCCGGACCATTTGCTCGATTGCTGGAAGTGTGGTAGGTTTCCCGACTCGTCATGTCTCAGTTCGCAGTGACGGTTAACTCACATCCATCCACCGCAGTCGATACACGGGGGCCGGCTGCAGAGCAGTTCTCGTGCTACTTGTGACGCTGATAAGCCTGACCCCACCGCCGAATGAGCACCAACCCGGGCGACCATAGTACAATGTTATATAATATTCCGACTGTTCAGCAGACCCACGTCCCTTAGCGCGTCAATCCTATACGATCCACAGGTTCAAGAATGCATCCGATGAAGGTCATTTACCGTACACTGCCGTCTCCACGTCTACATGGATGCCATGAACCTCCTGAAGCAGCAAGTCAGCGAGGTAGAGGGCGAAGAAGCGAATCCAACGAACCGCTGCACTTGGAGCTTGGGTGCCAGTGACCGTAAAGTTAGGGAAACTGGTGAACAGCATCGTTGTGTTCGTGCCAGTGGCTCGTCTGTCGATTCCACTCATGTTGATCTTCTCCCTAGCGTTGAGCCTGAGCTCGCGTCGTGAGCATCAGATCGTCCGGACAGGAGATGCTGACATGACTCACGAAGCTAGGAGAGAATTCAGGTATACTGCATTGTCCAAGGCCCGGTGAAAGTGGTCACTAAATTACCGGGAGCCAGTGTTGTCATAGTAACTCACGCTTGCTCAGGGTGAAGTAGACTAGAGGATAAAACTCATGAGTGCGTGAAGCTGGAAATGCCAGTGCAATCGAGCATACCTCCGATGTACACGAAGTTGTTTGGCATTGTGGCATACTGAGAGGTCAGGTCGTCAATACTACTATCTTCGTCTTGAGCATTATGTCGCGAACGAGAACGTACAGTCACCAAGCACACAAGCATAATGATACTGCCTCCACAGTATAAGTTCGTGTGTCAGCCATGTCACAGATTCCCGTACCTTGTCGCCAATCCCGTGTTGATCGTATATCGGATGAGCACATTCAACATGATGTTCGTGCTGTTCATCCTCTGCGTGAGCGATAACATTGTTACTTACGAGTATGTAGACAGTTACGTACCGGTGACTGACCGTAGAGCGACCCTTATATAGATAGTAGCACAATGTCGCGGCTATGACGGAGTCGACGAAGAGGACTGTAGCCATGTTGATGTCTAGCGTCCACTATACACCGCAATGAGTGATCTGAGTTCGCTGCTCGAGGATACTCAGTCAACACGCCAACGCACGAGAAAGTTTGCAGCTTCTTCATATAGAGTGATACGGAATCTAGCGACAATAATATCAGTCTGGGAGGAATGGTATGCATTAGCTAGACCTTACCCTCTGATCGCGAACACTGGAATGTTCATAGAACTTTTGTGAGTACGATACTTCAGAGAGTGTAAAGATACTTACCTAGCCCTAGCACTGCTCACATCGGCCATGACGCTGAGTTTCGAATCCCATACCTGTAGATCAGGACTCACCGTAGGCTACAGCTACCAGGATTCCCTAGTCGTACGTGATGAGCTGTATGTCCATATATCGACCAGGGAGTATCCGCACCAGCGAGATAGATAGGCTCCCGTTTCTCCCACTCACTGCAGATGCGCCAATCATGGTCGTTGTCACCTCAACTAGGATAAGACTTACATATCCAAATCCTGTAGGTGAAGAACCTGACGGCATATTCTGAGCGCTGTCAACACTTTGCGACAAGCCCGGAGCCTTACGATCTGACCAAAGTGTCGCTTGTGATCTTCGCATGTCAGTCTAGACCGCAAATGTAGACATCGGGGCTGCGCACTGTCAAGAGTATCACGGCCTAGATGATACGTGTTAGCTCGGATATGAAAGGTCGACCGCCTATGGGCCACTCACATCCAGACTCCTGCAGACGACCCCGTTGCGGCGTTGAGAGAGTGGCATGATAACGTACAGGTGAAGCTCCCGCTCACCAGGGTATAACTCCGATTGCGGAAGGATTGGTGTAGTTAGTGACCATGTACCTACAGGTTGGTCAGTGCATCGGGAAGGATTGAAGGGCACGCAGAGGAATATTACGTACCAGTACATGCTATGTGCGGTCACCGCCATGTGTACCGAGTCGAGCAAGCTTCGGAGACACATAGTAAGCGATGCCACCAGACAAGGAGCAGGATTATGTTCTACAATAAGGCCGTTACCTGACGTGTCGCGTAAGCCCAATGTACGCATGTCAATATATGTACGGCTCACGAGATATTTGACCAGACGATTGTCATGAGCGCCGTTCTGGAAGTATATAAAGGTCTGTAAACAGGTTATCCCGTAGAGTCTGTCGGGCTCAAATGAATCACTGTCTTGCATCTGCATAGTAAAGCAAAGTCAAGTACCCTGCGGAAAAAAGACTGCCCAAGTACCCAACCCCAAGCGTGTCGTTGAACTGCATCGTCGCAAAGGAGGCGGGGGGTGCTCGAGGGACAGGACGTTGACGGATCCTCCGGTATGGATAAACGGCCTATATGGACCTAGCGCGAGAACATCACGTCAGTCTCCTGTTCGACGATGCTTCTGATGTCCTCTGCCTACTCATTCGACATTGTACATTACTACTGTTGTAACCCGAGAAACCTACCTTAGACAGGGTCCTCAAGGCTTCCAAATCAAGTGTCACAAGGCAGCGGCGGGCGGCCTGACTGTCAAGCTATGACAGTCCTGCAGTTCTCGTCTCTGATGGATCCGGATCCACTAGGAACAATGTTATGAGAGGTGTAGTCAGTATTCATGATTGAGACGGTACCGTTTAGGACGGGTGAAGGCCCACTACAATCTTCTATAGTATGTCTACTGTGACTTACCAGATTGTCCAACTCGGAGATTCTGCGGCGGAGTGCATGTGGGCCATCTCACGTCGCAGCTACTGTGCGATCAGTACTAGTGCTGAGTACTGAGTGCTGAGCGTCGAGATGCCCGTCCGTGGCCCTACTATACGTGAGCGGGAGTCGGGTTCAGAGTGAAGTAGCCACGGTTTGACCAGGCTCCTTCCCACCCGCACGCTTCGAGTTGAGGGGGGCTAATATCCTAGAGGGAGGATGAGAGGTTCATTCACAAAGGTAAGCGCAGGCTGGAACCTAGTAAGCGCCGAACATCACGTGCTAACTTCTCCCCCCTCAACTCTCAGCGACGGCTGGCACCAAATATTGGTAAATAACGGAGGAACGGCCCACAAACGCCCACACCTTCCCCATGTAGTAGGCGGAAACGCGCGTGGAAAATATGGGAATAAACATTTGATTGGCTTTTGTTCATAGCGGTGTTGAACGTCACTGCGACGCCTTGACTTCGACAAAGCGCCGCCGCTCGCGAGGCATGCCACAGGAAGACGCTGTCGCGAATGGACGTACGCCGGCAACTATTCCCAGCATATCTGAGATCCGGGAGAAAGTCAGCGAGGTATTCCACTTTCGCCCTTGTCGCTGGCAGTGCGAGGTCGCCCTGGCGCTGTTGCGCGGCGACAAAGACATCATCTGCATCTCCGGTACCGGCTCAGGCAAGACTCTACCATTCTGGATCCCGCTTCTCCACCGCCCGGATGGCATCCAGGTCATAGTGACGCCTCTGAACATCCTCGGGACTCAAAACCGGCAGCAATTGGAAAAGCTGGGTATCAGCGCAATCAACATTGTTGCCGAGAGTGCGACACACGAGAATATACAGGTGTAGTGCCACAATATATTATGCTGGTCTACTACTGCATAGTGAGAACGTACTAACATGAGCAATTCTGTAGGATATACTCCGTTTCCGATACCGGGTAGTCACAGTCAACCCGGAGACTGCACTCAAGCCTTGCGGGGTATTCGAATCGGTGTGGAAAACCCCCGGTTTCCTCGCGCGGCTCGTTAGTGTGGTATGGGACGAAGCCCATCTCATGACAGCATGGGCTTCCTTCCGCCCGGAGTTAGGTCAGGCCGAAACACTTCGCAATATACTCTCTGGCGCTAGACCCATCCCCTTCCTTCTCGCTTCAGCAACCATGCCCGGGCACGTTCTCAGTAAGACTATCGCTAGCGCTGGGTTGCGCAGGGAGCGCCTCCGTGTCGTTCACCGCTCGAACGACCGCCCGAATGTCTATCTGACAGTTCGAAAGATCCGTTATGCGATCTCCAGCTACAGGGACCTCGAGTTCCTCATCCCGGATGGCTGGACCCCTGATGTTCAAGTACCTCGGTTCATTGTGTTTTTCGACAATAAGGAGCAGTCTATCCAAGCTGCCGAGGTTGTACGCTCTCGCCTGCCTCTCGAACATCGCCACCGGGTGCTCTGGTTCAACTCGGACAACACAGCCGAGTACCGGGAGAAGGTCACCAGCGACTATAAGGACGGTCTGATACTCGGTCTATTCTGCACAGATGCTTTTGGCATGGTACGTCCGGCACTGTGGTTAACTGACACTATTCTGATGCACTATATATCCATTTCAGGGCGTGGATATTCCGGACATTGCTCTGGTTGTGCAATGGCGCACAAGCTGCAGCCTAGACTCTCTTTCGCAGCGGTTTGGTCGCGCGGGAAGGGATCTGCAGCGCGAGGCTCTGGCAGTGCTCTTTGTAGAGTCCAAGTTCTTTGACGAAGAAAAGGAGGCAGCCCTCAAGCGCCTTGAGAAGCGTAGAGAGACGTCACAACGCAAGGCTGCAGAAGGGGAAGCGAAGAAGCGAAAACGACCAGACGATATTGGGAATAGCGAGTCAACCGCCCGCTCGCGAAAGCGGTATCGTGGCCGGGGTGACAGTCAAGTCACGGCCGACGTGACTGCAGAGGGCGGCCCGGTGGTGGAACATGAGGCGGAATCTCTTTCGGGCTCGCGCATGGCAACAGCCCCGTCCCTCTCTGAATATGAAGGTCTACGCGTTCAATATCGGATGCACATTGTTCATGGGGAACAGCATTCGAGCGGGGGTCAGAAGCAGAGCCGGAAGGTAAATAAGGCAGATGTTCTTGTGGACGGTAACTTGTCTCCCGAGATGGATTCTCTCGTAAATGCAGCCACACGCTCGTTCAAGTGCTACAGGAAACCATTCACAGCGTACTATGAGAACGATATAATAGGTGAGCACTCTTCTGCACCTTCTCGTCCCCGGTAACTTACGTGAATTACATAATAGAAGTTGGGAATGAGCGCTGTGAGAGCGAAGGAGAGCCTCGGTGTACACGCTGTATCGTGGCTCCTTCTCCTGTCTGCTGTTCTCTATGCACCCCTGATCATCCTATCTTCGCAATACTCCCTTCTCTGACTGTTCCGTTGGCCAAGAAGTCGACCAGCCGTGCCTCCCACCTCGACCCGAAGTACAAGATGAATCAAGTCGACTTGGACTTCCGGGACACACTTCACACTTTCCGCCGCGACGAGACAATCAAGAAGTACGGCCGTGCTCATCTCAACAACCTCGGATGTGGCGCTATCATGAGTGACGACATCCTCAAGCGGATAGTTGACTGTGCACGGGCCAACAAGATTCGATCTCAAGACAGCCTGTTCCGGGAGACGAAATGGAGCCGTAGCATGGAGCTCGGGACGGTCGTCCTTGCCTTTATCGAACAGTGAGTATCTCTTACAGTGTCTACTCCCTATCTGTCTTAGAAGAATCAGATTCTATCCATCACCCCCGCCAAGTTCAGCCTTGGGAGAGACTCCTCATCACGGAAACACTGCAGTCGCCAAAAACTCTAATACTAGCACCCGCACTCCCTCTAATCGGACTTGCAGTGAATGCGGGGCTGTGGGACATATCAGTACGTTGTCACTGGCACTGGCATTTCCGAGTGACACGTATACTGATGTACTCACCTGAGCGTAGAATCGAACAGTCTCTGCCCTAAATTCAAGCCCCGGGTGCCTAGCCATGGAGCGAACAAGGAGAACACCGGCGTCACGGTGGTGACTGAGACTCGCATCGTTTCGACACCAGGCCCTTCACGATCTGAGGGTGTGAGCACCCCCAGAACGGTGTCAAGCCCAGGATATGACGACTTCTGGACTATATTTGGAGCCTCGCCGACGTACGCTCGTTCCGTTTATAGAGGGCCTGCAATCAGTGGTATGTGTCTCGTACTTGTTCTTCATTCAGATCATACACTCGATGCTGAGATCCTCGGCTGTCAGGTGCAAATCCTCAGGCCCCTCTCCCTCATCTTCCTCATTCATCAAGCCGTCCGTCCTCTCCTGACCTCTCAGGTTCGCCATGCTCTCACGCTCAAGCTTCCCACCCTCCTGTTGGATTGTTGCTGCCCCCTCCATGATCTTGTTGGGGATCGTGTAATTCGAGGAGCGTCCCGCACTGTACATGTTTGGCTTGAGTGTCTTGAGGTGCTCGAGCACTGTCGCGAAGGTTCTTCTCATGTCAGGCTTGCCGTGTGCGTGTGATAGACCTGATAGTGCAAAATTGCGCTCGATGTTTGCGTGCGTGCTGCGGAATATGATGACTAGTATTGACTCCAATATGATCCGACTCTTCGTGTAGTTTGATCCTTCGCCTCCATATGTGACCTTGTATCAATTGCACACTTAGTTGGCCTGGGCTAGGTGACACTCGTATAGCAACCGTTACGGCTCACCTTCGTGTAGAGGTTTACTAGCTCTACTATCCAATCCACTGCACGGAATTCATGTGGTTTACCGCTTGGATTAACGAGGATATTGAGTCGGATAGCTCGTCTGTTCATCATCTTTCAATTAGCCACCTAGAAATTCACCTTCCCTGAGAAACACTATCAAGACACGCACCTCAACGGTTCAGGATATATAAAGTATAATGCGTGCATAAATCGCAGTGTCTGCTTGCCATACTTGTGCTTGCCTGTTGCCCGGAAAAGCTGTACCCACGGCACGAGTACCGTCTCAACTCGACCAATATCTCCCGCGTTCATCGCATAGCACAGTTCTTCATATAGGAGCAAATGATTCATCGTCCGCATGGTGTTTGCTCGCACTTCATCACGCGCATCGGCAGCCAAGCCCCCGAGTTTGAACAAGTCCAGCCCTTCGCCTTCGACATATTCACGCGCAAGAACATCTGCAATATCCATAATCTCTTTCGCGGGCGGTGACGATGCTGCCCATTCCTCGAGTGACCCAAAGCCTTTGCGCTTGTGTACCTCCACCTGCCAGGCATCAAGCTGTAGGAGAGTCAAGACATGCTGGATGAGCTCGTGTTGCTGGCGAAATTTGGCATTGGCGACAAGGCGGGAGGACTCGCGAGGGCGGAGCTTTGCCACAATCTTCATAAAACTAGTCTCGTCCAGACGTGCAGTGTCCGGTCCAACGTGGATCCGCCAGATTGCATCGGCAGCGGCCATTTTGAGGTGGAATAGGCCCATTGCGAAGACAACAGATTGAAGCCGATCGAGTTCGGTGTGCTCAACAGATCGGTGATGTAGAGCTGAGCGGACACGCTCATATGTCCCCAAGTCTCCATGAATGATTGTCACGAACTCTGTCAGGTCGATGATGTCTGGATTATTGCGGTGCGGATCTCCCACACCAGCCTGTGTGAACATGGATTGAATTGCTTCTATGTTGCCGGCGACGGTCGACTGGTTGAGATCCATGGTGCGGAGAGGCAGATATTCGAGTTTAGAGATTGGAATTGCATCGATGATTTCAGGATCTGGAAGTTGGTCCAATAACCGGTGCAGGGAAGACGGGCCATGCTTGAAGAGAGTAGACTTGAAGTGCCATGCCCGGAAACGGCCCCGACGACTGAGCTCGCCCTCTGCATAGTCGGGCTCGCGGTGAAGAGTGTACATGAACTCCATGGTTTCTAGCAGGTCGAACGGGCGAGGATCAGATGCGAGAGGATTGAACTCTGACCGGTCCCATAGCAGTCTCGAACATCGTAGGTCATCAAGTGTAACTCCATGCTCAAGCCGCAGGAGAATACCGGATGTCAGGTGGAGAAGTCCGTCACCGGGCTTTTCAATAGTCGGAACTCCTGTCCCAAGGAGCAACTCGAAGTTGTCATAACCATAGGCAGTGAGGAGTGTCCTTCCAAGCTGCTCGATGCCTTGAATTGCCTCTCGGGACAGGGACCGGACGGCGCGATGGATTGATGTGAGTGAAATAGAGATTCCTATGCGCGCTAGGACCTTCACAACCTTCTCGGGAGTATTGCAGGCGTGTAGGAAGATGCCGATAGTGCTTTGAAATGCGTTACAGTGCTGGTCACGACTTTGAATGCATATCGAGATGATCACGGCAGTTTTCTGTTACAATTATCGAATCAGTATGTAGAGTGAGCAATTTGTCAAGACAAGCAAGCCATGACACACAATACATAGTATGTATACATACAATCCGGATGATTACATTGCGCGGGTCCGCACGCTCGCGCGGTCTCCCGCCGCCGGAGCTATCATCTCCGAGTCCACCTGCCCACAGGTACTCGTCCTCGGAATCAGCATCCAGAATCTCCCCATCACCCTCCAGTCCTGGAACCTCCTTTCTAGACACAGAAGCACCTGCGAGCAGGTTGTGAACCAGAGAACAGAGAAGCGGGGCAGTTGCTTCCATCTGTGCGACCATGTCCTCAATGCGGAATTCGGATAACTGGGCAGGAGAGGCGTGCATAGCAGAGAAATGCCAGCCCTGAGATTTCTTGGTGAGTTCATCAAGTAGTCGCGTATACACAGCGCACATGGCGTTATGAGCCCATGTGGTTGTCAACTGTGCAGTAGCCGGATGGTAGTAGAAGGCGGAGAGAATTGTCGGCGTGTTTAGCAAGAGATCCGCATATAGCATGTCCGAAGGATCATTTAATTCGCGAGATACAAGTATGAATGACAAAAGCTCAGTGATTGAGACTCCGTGCATCTTGAGAACACGGAGAACAGAGTGTAGAACGGCGGGGCGAGAGGACATGACGGCAGAGATGCATATGGCGGCAGAGAGTATATTTCTCCGAAGCGAGGCTCATGAAATCTTTATTCCACGCCGTTTCCGCCTACTACATGGGGAAGGTGTGGGCGTTTGTGGGCCGTTCCTCCGTTATTTACCAATATTTGGTGCCAGCCGTCGCTGAGAGTTGAGGGGAACAAACTTAGCACGTGATCTAGCCTGGTCTAGCGCTTGTGTATTCTCGCCTGTGTTCGCTCCTCCTGGATTCCACCTGATCCTCCCTCTAAGATATAGCCCCTCAACTCGAAGCGTGCGGGTGGGAAGGAGCCTGCGGTTTGACAGGATTCACAACTCGAGTTCAACTCGTGATCAAACGGTTCGACGGGCCGAATCGGTAAGTACGCGCCAAACGCGCGCCAAAGTTCTTGCCAGCGCTCCTCTATGATGCATAGTTTTCCTTGACCGACTACTACTTTCTTGTACAATCCCACACTCTTCAGGCAGAACGCAGCAATGCAACTCCGCCCAAAAGCTCCTACACGCAGTGGAAGTTCCGGAGAGTTCCCGTCTTCAAATCGGCCTCAAGATTCACCTGTGGGTGTCGGAACGTTTCACGGTTCAGCATACTTATTCATCGCAATCCGTAAGTGATCCGCACCCATAAGATAGCCTGCTTATATTTACCTGCTAATATGTAGGCAGAGCCCCCAGGGAAAGTGATCCCATCCGTCAGATCACTCAGAAGTCTAAGGCGCTCAATTCGGCGTCGCGCTTACAAAAACCACTCGGCGATGTGATCGACCGTTCAAACGTTTGCGTCTCTGCTAGTACGTCCTGTATCTAGCTAGCCAACGTATCAGTGAGCACCATCGCATGTGCTCTATCTGTCCTGATCCACGTCGACCTTCGGGAACGGAGACAGGTCAACGGCAGATAAACGCACATCAGTATCTCCACCTCCCACTGCTCAGACTCCAAGTGGCAATTTGATCCTAGTCTAGATGGCATCTTCGTGTGTTGCTCGCCACTACCCATGCATCCACATACGCACCTTCCGAAACTCATATGCCGCTGGTCTACCGGCGCATCAAACGAAGCACTAGCCACTCGTGCTTCCCATCGGAGTCTTCGGGGCCACTGGCCTTCTATGTACGCCCGTCAAGCGGCATCCAACTGCCCAGAACCTCCTTCTCCAGCACCCCTGTATCCACGTCCCGCGTCTTCTCAGTCACCGTCATGTCGCTCCCCAGTCCGTCCGCACCTGCGTCAGGAAACCCCCTCGCCCTACTGCCCAAGCTGCCGGCCCTGGACAACACGTTCGGAGCGGTACTGTTGGGCACGTTCCTAAGTCTCATGTCAGTCGTTCTGCCCCACTTCTACTGTCCTCGCGGCAACCGTCAGGCAGTATTGATGCTCGAACCTTGGCAGCTTGTATGGAATGACTCTGCATCAGTCGTATCGATACTTCCGAATGTTCCCATCCGACAAGACCTGGCTGAAAGTTGTCGTGAGTGATTCAATCCCTCAAAATCCTGACGAGTATGCAGAGCCTTACCGCATGCGAGGACAGGTCTCTAGCACAATGTGCGTATCATCGGTGCCGGGGTTTTGCCCTGCCTTGTTAATATTTTGCGCAGCTTGCTTGAGACGATTCATATGGTCCTCTGCTGTCATGTCTGGTGCGTAACGCCATATTCTTTCAGGATCCGGAATTCCTCTCACTGAACTTCTCGGCCGCTAGCTACTTCTACCTTGTGACGAACTACTTCAACCCTACTGCGCTCTTGTTCGGAAGTTGGTGAGTTGAGGCCCGCGTTCTTATCGCCCATGATACATGGCTGACGACCATTACGACTGCTGCAACAGGTCCATCAAGGTGAGTATGCGCTGTGCTGCGATGATATCTTGCTGAATCTGGCGGAGTAGCTTCTCTTGATATGTTCCGTGAGTCCTCCTTTGGTCGTGACAGCCTGTAGTTCGACTTCCCTAATGCTATGGCGTCAGGGCGGGATCATTATCGTCTCTCAGAGGTTTGCCTCACCATCTTAATCGTGTTCGTGAATCAGCCACTCAAATATCCCAGCTTTTTCGCATGGCGTGTCTTCCTAGGTTCGTTCCTTGCTTCCGATATGCCGCTCGTGAATGATACAACTGCGACGTGCTAGTTGGACCCCGCTACAGGGTACTCGTTTTTGTGGCGGTAAGCTAACTGACATATCCGTTGAGCGATTCGCGTTGACGATGAGCTGTTTCAGATGTCTCTCCTCATCGGGGAACTAGGTGATGTTTACCACCTCTGTCATCCTATCCTCCTTGCTAACTTCCTTTCACTGCAAGCATTTTTCGCTGGTGAGTCATCGTGTGATACTCAATGTACTTATCGCACTCGTGTTGATTGTTCTTTGCTTAGCTGCGACCATCGAGACGTTCGTGACCATTGATATCTGACCATAGGATCCTCTTACGCTCTAACTATAGGTTCATAATCCCGACTTTCGGGGGTTTCGAACACCTGACAGTGAGTTCTCGGTACTAGAGAAGTCTTGCACCGGTCGATGCTGACATGAAGTCTCTTCGAAGTGGCTTATTTCGACCGGGTCCGCCATGGCCGTCACGGCGGATCTCCTCCTGACAAGCGTGCTCATCATCACCTTGCATCGAAGCCGTACTGGGATCAAGCGGTCAGGCTCATATCTGATTGTCAGGATAAATACTAACCTAACCTTCTATCGCTAGGACGGACTCGATCATCGACCTCTTGATCTTGTATGCGATTAGCACAGGTGAGGCAGTTTCGTCAGCCTGAGCATTTTGGATGCTAACGAAGTCTAGGGCTTTTGACTGGGTACGTGCCTAAGACCTCACAAGCGGGTACTAGTATGCACTGACGGGTGTACTTCGCAGCATATTCAATATACTCTCCTTCCTCTTCGTAAGTTTGTTCTACCTATACAACTCCCTGATCTTGCTTTGATCCATTGTATAGACTGTCCTTTACTCAGACAATCTCATTTACGTCGCGTTCGCCGTCCTTGTGACCAAATGTGCGTAGAGCACCATCGCTAATTTCTGTTGCCCCGCTGACCCATGCGTACTCCCTAACAGTATACGCAAACACTCTCCTTGTCGCGTGAGTGGGCTCTCGCATCAATCTCTCGAGGACACCTACTAGACGCTGCTCGGACCTAGCCTGAACACCCGGAAGACGCTGTCAGGAAGTGGCGGGCTGATCGAAGCCTCCGACGTCGGAGTGTACGGCACCAGCATCGTGTTTGGCACGGCCAGTCAGCGCGTCGCGCTCCCGAGGGTAGGCACATGCTCTCAAGCTCGCAGCTACACTGCTCCGTGAGTCTGACACTGGCCGCTACTCGTAGGTTCCTCAGGCTCCGAGTCACCCCGGGCGTGCCGAAGCGCTAGACATAAAAATCACTACAGAGGTGGCGGTCGACAGTTATGTCATGGAGGAGTGGGACCACCGTCAGGTGTAATAACTCTCAGTATTGGTGCAATACCTAGGGAAAGGATTCTTGCCACTGGTGTGTCACTCAACCTTCAGATCGTCTGAGGAGGTCCGAGGCGGTCACGGTGGTCACTTCTTAGAGTGGCGGCCACCAAAAATGAATAACATTCTGATGAGGTATCTTCTCCTCTCCGCCTAGAATGAGACCCAGAATGAGATTCAGGGGTACCTTTGTAACGATAGAGTACTAACCTTAGAGTTACTGCTCAGCATGAGTTATGTATCCAAGTTTGCAGGCCGTCGAGGATGGTTCGGCCGAAGTACATATATAGCCGATTCGGCTCGGGCCGAGCGACCGGAGACGCGCGTCGCCGGCGACTCACCGGCGCTTTCTTTCTCTTCCTCCTCGGAATCGCCGCACAACGCCGACAGTCTACGACGTGCTTCTTCCAGTTGTAGCTCCAGCCTCCGTGCCTTGCGAAAGCTCGCCTATAGATCTGAACGAGTCGACTGACAGGCAAAGTCATATTGTACGGTGCAGTAGCAATTCATGATTTTGGCATTCCTGACTTCGGTTTAAACGACAGGCTAGTATCGTTTACCGTGCACATGCACAGATCCTGCTGAATACACAATCTGTTTCCTCAAGTCGACCCCGGTTGGATGCAGTCACGACTTAAAATTGGATAGTAATGGGTTCCAAGGGCTCTTACTACGCACTGCAACGGGCGACAGAGAGCTTCACAGGATGGCTAATATCATGGTGTTTGTCTTCGTAAGTGTTCAAACGTTCACATATCCTATCATCGCTCTAATGCTCCTGTAGACCATGTTCTTCACCTACAACCTTATTGGTATAGCTTCAAGCTTGCGCTATCGTCTTGACTGACTATACGTTGTAGGTGATCATTGTTCAATCGTGTTTTGCTGACTCCTCACTGATGGGTGTACGCGAACACCCTCCTTGCTGCCCTACACTTAGTCTGGATCTCCTCTGCACTTATATCGGTAACGTAGCCTAGGCCATGAATATCAAATAGCTGGACCCGCTGTCATGGGAGGTCTGACTGGATCGTCCAGTGACATCGGAATGCATGAAACGCGTGTCTCTCGTAAAGGTGAGCACCTCTGTTCTGAGCGAGTCATCTGTACTTACACATGCTCTTCGTTCTTCTTGCAGGGTCATGCATCATGGGTCAAGTCACCACGAGTCGAGGTGTTTGCCTGCACATCAAACCGACAAGGGGTAACGAAGACACATGCACCTTTATACATAGCGCCGGTTGTGGTGTATGACCCTGCTCCTGCTTGCAAAACGCTATACGGGGTTACTAGCATAACATGTGCGCCCTGCCGATATGTCGCGCTCGTGAGCAGTGATACAGCCTCGCCGGGGACACCCCGCTAGCGCTGTCATGCCATTCATTGTGCGAGTCACCCAGACTGCCAAAGACATACCATGATCCTCATCTGTCGTCTCGCAGCGCCCAATGAACAAAATGGAAACTCGTGCTCTTGACCTGGCATTCTCTTCCCCAGATATGCCAGCTGATGTCATACTAGACGCTTCTGTCCCACAGGCCCTGCACAGGCCATAAGGGAAGCCACCGCCAACGTTCACCTGCTTCCCATAAATAACTTGGCGGGCGGTTCGCCAGCTGCGTACGAGCGTCATGTCCTCCGGATCACGTCGAAGATGCGCGGATGAATGCAGCTCATAATGCTTCTGCTCTCACGTACGTAGTCTCCGGTCTTTCTCCTCTCAACTTCCACCATGGCCTACGAGGACAAGCACGCCGACGCGGGCTCCAAGACTCCCAACACCAACACGGTCATCCAGGAGAAGCCGCTCGACCGCGACTATGATTCAGAGTCTCAGTCGAGCCCGACGCAAGGCTTGAGCGGTGGTCCTACGCTGAAACGGCAGTTGAAGAACAGGCACATAGCCATGATCAGGTCCGTCAGATCCTACGGCCTCCATCTGTACGCCTTACTGATTGACGTTCGCGGCCTCTCGTAGTATTGGTGGTACGTGCCTCTCTCACGTATCTTGAGCCACGACTGGAGCCAACCTCAATCTCTCGCTGCAGGTGTCATCGGAACTGGGCTTTTCTTAGGCACAGCTTCTTCGCTGGCTGCGGGTGGCCCCGTCGGTCTCCTGCTTGGCTACGCGACCGTCGGCACGGTTTGCTACAGTGTCATGGTACGTGTCTCATCTAATCTAATCCGAGCCATCGAGCGTCCTCAACATGTCGACATCCCTCTCTATCGTAGATCTCCCTCGGAGAGATGATCGCGTACCTACCGCTCCCAGGCGGACACATCAAGCTTGCGGGGCGCTTCGTGGACCCCGCACTGTCGTTCGCAATGGTGCGTGGTCCAGCTCGCCCTCCGGCGTGATCGATACGCTAACTCAGATTTCCGCTACACATAGGGTTGGAATTACTGTATGTCCGAGGCGACTATGCGTCCGCAGTGCTGTCTAAACTGACGCTTTGCCTGACAGGGTACAACTGGACAATCTTGCTACCGACGGAGTTAAGCGCTGCCGCGGTGCTCATGAACTTCTGGACTGTTAACGTGAGCAATGCCGTGTGGATCACCATGTGTCTCGTAGTCGTGGTCGTCATCAACCTCTTCGGGGCGGGTGTCTACGGAGAGTGCGAATTCATATTTGCGTAGGTCACTTATCTTCATCGACGAATCGGATCGCGTCGCTCACTTGCAATCCCTCCTAGCTCGATCAAAGTCATTACGATCACAGGACTCATCATTTTGGGAATCGTGCTTGACCTCGGAGGCGGTCCAAGCCATGACCGACTTGGCTTCCGTTACTGGAAGAACCCCGGTCCATTTGTGCAGTTCAACGGTATCTCGGGAGCAGAGGGTCGGTTCCTGGGATGGTTCCAAGTGCTCGAGCAGTCCGCGTTCTCATTCATCGGAACTGAGATTGTCGCAGTACGTCATGCCAATTCCAGGGCACCTGCTAGAACGAATAGCGAGACTCGCACGGCTGACTTCTGCACTCACAGATCGCTGCAGGAGAAGCCAAGAACCCTCGCCGCAACCTTCCCAAGGCCATCAAGCGTGTGTATATCCGCATTCTGCTCTTCTACATTTGCGGTGTCATCATCATCGGTCTGCTTGTGCCCTCGTCCGAGGGCGACCTCAACTTGAAGACGTCTAACGCTGCCAAGTCGCCCTTCGTGATCGCCATCAAACGTGCAGGAATCGCGGGTCTACCCTCTGTGAGTGTGCCCTACCTCAGGGCCCCTTGCGAGCGACGGTCATTCATAGTCCCTCGCCAGGTACTCAATGCTGCGTTCCTGACTTCCGCGTGGTCCGCAGCTTCCAGCGACCTGTACACAAGCTCTCGCGCACTCTGTAAGCCAACCCCATTTCTTGTACGATACTCATTTTCACGCGTGTTGTCTGTAGACAGTCTTGCCATCGCGGGTAACGCCCCGAAGTTCTTTGCCAAAGTGACGAAGCACGGTCTCCCGCTCCCAGCACTCGTCTTCAACGCCCTCTTTGCCGCGCTCGCCTACATGAGTATCTCCAGCGGTGCCGGCCGCGTCTTCAACTGGTTTGTCAACAGTAAGTCCCCCGTCTCCCCGTCTCCCGCTCTGCATTCCCTCGAGTCGTGATGACATTGACTGACTGCGATTGCACTATCCCTCTCCCCTCCAGTGACTTCCATATCCGGCCTCATGACATGGTTCGGCATCTCCCTCACGTACATCCGCTTCCACAAGGGCTTCACGCAACAAGGGTTCGACCGCACGAAGCTGCCGTACTACAACCGCCTGCAGCCCTACGCCGCCTGGTACTCCATGATCATGAGCGTCTTCATCTGCTTTGTACGTATCCTTCACTTCCCTTCTCCCCTCTCTCGCCCTGCATCCCCTACTTGCACTTGCTCGCATTCCTTACCCACATGCGCGCCGCCGCTCACCCCTCTTCTGCTTCCGCAGTTCTCCGGCTGGACGGTCTTCCTGCGCGGGCAGTGGAGCACCGAGACGTTCGTGACGAACTACATCCCGTTCGCGATGTTCCCCGTGCTCTACGTCGGCGCGAAGTGCGTCTACCGCGTCCCGGTCGTGCGCCCCGAGCGCATGGACTTCGTCACCGGTCTCAAGGAGATCGAGGCGGACACGTACGACGAGCCCCCGCCGCGGAACAAGTTCGAGGCGTTCTGGGCGTGGCTGGTGAGTACTAGGAGTCCTCGCGTGCGACTAGTGTGCTGGGTGGCACGCAACGATTGGCTGAGATCGGGAGCTGACTCTGTTTGGCAGATGTGAAGGGAAGACAATATTGTGTCGGAGATAGCGCGAACGCTAGCTATCCGCTGCACTTTCTCAATGGATGGAACATCCACCGACGGGAATGCGCGGAAGTTTCTTAGTCTGTACTGTAGATATTAGGATACGTGTACTAATTGAACCATGACATCGATATGTGTGGCTTAGCAAGGGCGTGCGCGTGTAGACGCATTCAGTCACCATCGAGCGAACAAGGATGAGGCTACAAAGACATCTTATTCTCCAAAGTAAGACACGGGACACGTCGCGGTCCGCGGTTCACCACACGTACATCAACCTCACGAATTTTGGCGAATCCTCCCTTACAGCTACACCGTACCATAGTGTCGTTTAGATGAAGGGCTTGAGCGCCTGAGGGAGGATCTCCGCAATGGCAGCACCGGTCGGGGGCTCGATGCTCTGGTAGTACTGCAACCGCAACCAGCTCGTCAGCATCCACTCCACGCGCGGACCAAAGGCCAAAACGCTACTCACGTCTCCCCACCAGGGGCCCGCCGCCCACCACGCCACGCCGATCCACGCGCCGGACGTCTGCATCGAGCACAGCGCACCCTGAATCGCCGTGATGCAGTCCGCGTTCGAGCCGGCCCCGATCTCGCCCAGGAAGCCCTTGAGCCCGTTCTGCTGGAGCCACTGCGTCGCGGCTTGCAGGCGCTCCGCACCGATCGTCGGGGACACGCACGTCGGGGACGTGCCTGAGCCGTCGCTGTCCAGGTACTGGTGCATCTCGATCGCGACGTTGTTGTTCGGGTCCTTGATCGCGCCGAACGCGGCGGAGTTGCCTGAGGACACCCAGGTCCAGGCGCCGGTCCAGGAGGTGCCCTCGACGAGGATGAGCTGCGAGGTAGCGCCGGCGGAGCGGACGCCGTTCACGCCGGCTTGCATCTGCAGAGAAGGGGTATGACGTGAGCGCGCTTGAGAGGGCGGAGAGAGCGAGAGAGCGAGAGAGGGGGGCTTACGAGCTGGAAGACGGTCTGGGCGGGGATGTCGTGCGGCTCGTTCTGGAGGTCGAAGATAACGTTGGCGTTGGATTTCTGCGGACAAGGAGTCAGCCTCGTCGTGCAGAGAAGCCGCTGCTGATACTCACGAATTCGTTGGCGAGCTGCTTCCACCCTGAAGATAATTTATGTCAGCACGAGATCAGAGGGCGCCTCCGAAGTCGGTACACACAGGCCTGGAAACTGCAATAAGAGTAATCGTCAGACAAGCCCAATGGCCGAGGTTGGGAACTAGAGAGACGTACGTGCTGGTGCTCGAGATCGTTGCACCGTTGAAGATCATGAAGTTGTGCGCTACGACACAGCACAATCAGCCAACCAACCGACTCAAGTCCCAGTGTCACGACTCACGGTCAATGATGGCGAACGCGCCCTTGCCCGTGATGTAGTTGACGGTGTCCTTCAGGCCCTGGAGGTACGTCTGGTTGAACGGCCCGGTCATGCCACCCGTCGTCGGCGGGCTGACACGCTCCATGAGGAACGGCACGCGGAAGGAGTTGAAACCCTGCCCGACGAAGTAGTCGATCGAGGACGGCGCCGGCCAAGTGTACTCGGTACCGAGAGCGCCGGGGAGGACGTTGTTACCGAACTCGGCGCCGGACTGGTTCACGCCGAAGAACTTGAACTTCGTGGTCGCAGACGGGCAGAGGGAGTTGCTCGGGCCGGCCGGTTTGGCGGTCGTCGTCGCGCTGCTGGGTTGGCATTGCGAGTAGTCTGAAGGGTAGGAAGAAAACGTCAACGAGAATCTGCATGTAGTAAGCTAGAGGAAGGCGTACAGTCGTTCAACTTGACGCAGGTACTGCCGGAGACACATACGGTGTCGCCAGTCCAGCCGGTGCCCTGTTCAATAAGTCAAATCAACTCTGTTGACATGATGCGAAAGGATGATACTCACTCCACACTGGCCCCAAGTGGACACAGCTAACGAGGGCGCAACGCTGGCAAGCGCAACAGCCAATGAAAGGACGACACTCTTCATGGTAAAACCGTGACCAGAGACAGCGAAGGGGGCGGGTCTGGGTACCCTGACAACAGGGATCCCGCCGTACTTAAGTACGGCGGAGAAGAGCAATGTGACATAATGTCGAACGGCGCGGGTGCGCAGGAAACACTTAGCGATGGTCGCGTATCCGTCGAAATGCCGAGGATTGTCCCCCTTGGTATGGCCGAGCATAAGGGGGCGCGTGATTATTCTGCGGCGAAGGTCAGACTGGTCACTGGAACCGCTGCTACTGATGGCGACCGTCGACTTTCGGACCTTGGCTTGAGGCCTCGGAAGGTGCGGATGAACATCGTAACTTGGTTGTACTGAGTGTCTGGAGAAACTATCCGGCAGTTGGACATCTCAGTTACTCCGACCTACTCTCTGTCGTTTCGTCATGTTGCATCTAGCGAGCTTTGGGAGCTATCAAGAGAATGTGAGCTACAGGGTCACTATGGACGTCATGGCATAGATGGGATCCGGGTGAGTGCAAGGTACTCACTTCAGGTCTGGATATGATGTCACCGAGTGGAAGCACACTAGATGGAAGCTTCCTACGCAATGTTCTTGAACAACACGAGTGAGCAGATACAACACTCAAGTCTAAGTGCATCATTGAACACTCGGCACTGGTGATACTCTTCGCCGCCCGTATATAGGCACTGGCAGAATCAACACCTGGTCTACGCCCCACTCACAAGTGGAATTGCTGGACGCAACTATGGAGTGTAAATCATCGGAACATTGAGATGCTCTGTTTACAGTGAGCATCAGCATGTAGGTGTTCGGATAATTGCGGAAGACGATCGTCGGAGAAAAGAGAGGTTGAGAATAGCCCCCGTGACGCAACGGGGCAATCCTGCGTCGGGGAAGTCTTCATGTGCCCGGATCAAGCGTCTCGAGAACCAGCAACGCCATGGAGTACTTACCGGTACCACTCGCAATCAATGCCGCATTTCAACGGAGAGTTGACCTCGGCCTCTTCACCACTTCGCTGAGACGTTTAGCGATACGATGTTCTACTGGCGCAGCGCCAACGAGATCATACAGGCAACATGCACCAGACATAAACGTCCTCAAATCGCCGAGATGAAACCATTTGAGGAGGCTGCGTGTAGGTCGTACTAGATTGGAGTGGTGTACAGCAAAGATCCTATAGAAGGGAAATTTCGGTCAGCGTAGTAGCAACATAAGCAAGGGCTATAATCACGGCACCATGCGTGGCAGCTTCAGAGCTCCTCCTCTAGCTTTGAGCCCTGCACAACATAACCTCGCGGAGCCCTTCTCTCCTGCCTCTGCTCCCACTTCGTCCGCACGGCTGACTCTGGGACGTTTTCCACCGTCACCAGTTCCTTCACCGTCAAAATCTTGCCCGCAATATCAGCCGTGTGTCTGTGGTAGACGGTTTGTAGTCGACGGTGGATGCCGAGCGACGTGAGAGTGTCCTTAATGTTCTGAGGAAGGGAGATAGCGGAGCGACGAAGGGTGATCCGGAAGTGAGTAAGGGGCTCGGAGGAGGATGTTGTTGAGGATGACGAGGCCGCGGCGGCAGTCGCTAGAGAGCGAAGCTGGGCCTTCGTGGAGACCGCTGGGACAGAGCGGAGAACGGCGGAGAACATGGCAGACAACGGCGAAGGAGCGTTGCTCGCTGTCCACCGTAGCGCGGCCTGTAGGCGCGGGCAAGCATTGCCTGCACGTGACTGGCGCGTTGAGCCCTGCCCTAAATATGGTGCGTCGCGTCCGCCGTCAACACTCGTCCAACATAACACTCGTTCAGCCACAGCGACCGACTCCCTCTTGATACCCGCACTCTCCCGCTCAGTTCTCTATGCTACACTGGACACGTCCTGCATAAACTATCTAACAATATCTACCACCGACGACGCGTTACTGCCGACACTGCACGCGCTGCCCAATCTTATAACCACCTACTAAACTGGAGATATGTCGTTCCGGAGAGTGAACAGGTCGAAGAAGGTGCGTAAGCAACATAGCTGCTGCTGCAATAGCGTATGAACACGTCCTACAGGTCCCCGGGGTGAAGTTGAGACCCGCACAACCATCTACCCGCAAGGATATCCGAACACCAGACTCGACATGGGCGCAAGACTCTGGGCTCGACTCGGACGAGGAAATATCCCACCAGGACTTGTGTCCAAGACCATTCAAAGGCCTTGTTTTGTGTGCCACGGGTATCAAAGACAAGGTGAGCAAGCATTTTACTCAAACGTATCCGCGCAAAGGGCGATGTCACAAGTCGCGCCGTTTCTGGCAGTGTGCAAGTTTGGGGTGGACAGTACCTCGCCTCTAGGCCTCTGAAGGCCGGTGTTATGTGTACTAGAGTCTCTTCGCGTGACGCCATCACACCTGCTCCGAGGCCTGGCATGTGGTTGTAACGGCCGCACGGGTGTCCCCGCGAAAGCAGAAGGCGAGGATTTGACCCCCCTACATGCCGGTGTAACAGTACATTTGGAAGGGAAGCTCCTCCGATGCATTGCCGAGTATTCGATCAGCCTATTGACGCATGGTGCCGACGACGTACATAATCTCTTGCATAGGGGTTGCGCCCTTTTTCATCGTATCGCTTCTTACACGCCCATGTTCTTTATCAGACGTCATTGTTCAAGCTCGCGCTCGAACTCGGCGCGCAATCCGTAATCGACTTGACTGACCTAGTAACGCATCTCGTTGCTGAGGAACCCGGTAGCCCCAAATACAAGGTACGCGTGCACTAGAACTCTGCGCAATGTGATTTGATCCAATATTTCTCCAGTTTGCCTTGGAACATGGAATACCGATTATGCACCCGTCGTGGATCATCGAAAGTCACAAGATTTGGCTGCGCGGAGACGACGTGGACGTGCAGGAGAGCGTACGGCGGCACCGTTTACCGACCTTCGCAGGGGTCATTCTCTGTGTCTCGGGCATGGACGACGTGAATCGTCGGCTAGAGATCAACCGCGAACTGAGCAGGTTAGGAGGGACGTACGTCAAACAAATCGAGAGGCCCGTGAAAGTCACACATCTGCTATGCGGTAACACGAGCGAGGCCGAGAGCGAGAAGGTGCGTTACGCGCAGAAGTTCAACAGCATGGGCGAGGCGAGCATACAGATCGTCTGGGAGGACTGGTTTTGGGACTCCCTCAAGTTCGGCGGGCAGTTCGACGAAAAGAGGTATCTGGTCACAAATCCGCGGCCTCCTCCGAGGATTATGCCAGAAGGCACGTTCTACACGGTGTTGCATCATAAAACATATTTGACTGACGGGCTTGAAATCGATGCAGGAGCGAGCTCTCCATCATCACCCTCTGCGTTGGCCCCAAACGAAGATGGAGTCTCCTCAGAGATCCAGAACGCCGCATCGTCCGCGCGGGCGAGAGCCCCCGCTCAGCCACAACCCCAGCAGCCTCAAGACGAGGAGGAGCTTGTCTCCGGAAAGCGCGTCCCCGCTATGACGCTCCACCTCTGGGAGAGCATACTGAAGCCGCGCGGGTTCGAGGTCCAAGGGGGCCGCCTCATCCGCAGCCCTTCCAAGTCGCAAGCCGCGGAATCTGTCAAGGCTGCTGCCGCCGCGCTGCGCCGCGAAGGGTCCCCATCTCGCGCGGGGCCCAGCAAGGACCTGCTGTCCCGCCGCGGAACCTTCAAGGGCAAGGACAAGGACCTGGACGGAGTTGGGGAGGAGCGACAACCCATCAGCGCGCTCTCGCATCTCCAACGCTCGCGCTCGTTTATGCCCGCCTCCAAGGATGCATCGGCCCCGGCTGGGGGCGTACGGCAGCCCTTCCAGCGCACTGTGACCATGGCGCGGACGTCTTCGTTCCTGCAACGCCCTGTGTCTGACGTCCCAATTGCCTCGTCCAGTCGGCAGGGGAGTGCGGCCCCGGAGGACATGCTGACACATGGGACGGAAATTTCAGAAGCCGCCCGGACCATCTTCACTGGCCTGAGGTTCCGTGCGCTGGGCGAGGCACGGTCCACGAGCGTGAAGAGCGCTATCGAAGAGTGCGGCGGGAAGTGGGTCGGACTGGACGATGATGATAGCGACGACGTGGACTATATTGTCGTGCGGCTCATAAGGTGCGACTCTCGTCACGTCGACCGTGATCCTCTACATGAACTGAACATTCGGCGGGATGCGCAGCGGAAGCAGTATCTTCAGGCAGGATACGGACGAGGAGGAGCGCGCCAAGTACAGGACCGAGTGCTGGCTCGAGCGGTGCATCTATCAGGAGCGGGTGTGCTTGCCTGAGGAGCACATCACGTTCACGCCGCTGAAGATCGAGATCCCCATCCACGTCGCAGAGGAGATAGTGCTCACCTCCTCAGGCCTGGATCCTGTAGAGCTGTTCACATATGCGAGACTTATCCGCGCCCTGGGTACGTTGGATCCCCTGCCACATATCTTCTAGTCTGTATGCTGAGCAACCTTGTCAGGCTTCACATACGCCCCGAAGTTCTCTCGCCACGTAACACATCTCCTCTGCCCCTCTGGTGAAGGTGTGAAGGCAGACAAGGCGCGCGAGTGGGGCATGCCCATCGTTGATCTATCGTGGCTCGCAACCATCGCTACCACCGGAGAGATACCCTCTACCTCGCCTTCAGTCGAGGGCCGCATCCTCGACCTCCCTGTCACTTCCCACATACGCGAACTCGACGAGTTCATGGCTTCGCAGCCTCCGCCTCCAGCGGCGTCGACCGACGTCAAAGGGAAAGGAAAGGGCAAAGCGACGGACGCGACCATGCACGACATCACTAACGCCGAGTCCCCCGGCTGGCGCGGCCAATCTCTGTCCTACGACGATCCGCCTCCCTCGGCCGTGCGTCCAGGACAAGCGGAGCAGATGGAGATAGAGGCAGAGGCATTCGGCATGCCGAACATGCTCCTCGGGGGCGCGCCAGCACCCACGCCAGCACCTGCGCGACAGCCTTCAATAGCGAGCGGCAGCCCGAGTGCCTGCGCCGTGCCGGCCGTGACGCAATCCACCGAGCCGTCCGAGCCGTCCGAGCCCCCAGAACACGGGGGCAACGCGTCTGACTCGATCCCATCCAAACTGTACGAAGACCGGGTGCCGTCGTCGGCGTCGCCCTCGCCACTGCGCATGCCCGGGCAGCGCACGCCAAACACTCCTCCGAATAGGGTCACCAAGCAGGCGACGATGGTCATCCAGGACCGGATCACCTCCCTCCTCGGGAAGCGCCGCTCGGAGGAGGAAGAGCGCAAGCTCGAGGCGCAGGAGTCGCGGCTCGGTAAGCGCACGCGGCCGTTCCAGCGCACAAGGGTACGTCTTCTCGTGTTCTTGTTTTATATCCGCATTCCCGCATCCTGACCACCTCGTTCATCCCTTCCCCACTGCTAGTCGAACCTGTCGCACACGTCCCTGCGAGGCACCCCCGGGCCGAGCCCCGCCTCAGCGCACGGCGGCGGCGGCGGCAGCTCGTCGAAGGTGTTCAGACAGCCGGACACGTCCTCCGGGGAGGAGGACCACAGCTTCCTCGCGAGCGTGCACGAGGACAGCCTGCGCGTCGCGTACGCGGACCCGCAGCAGAACGGCGAGCTCGACCGGCTCAAGATCCTCCTCCAGGCGGACGCGGACGCGGACGCAGACCCGAAGGGGCGGCGGGGGAAGGAGCCGTGGGAGATGGAGCTGGACTTGGATTTGGACAAGGAGCTGACGCTGCCGCAGCTCCCGGACGTCGTCGCTGCGGCGAGTGGGAGCGGGAAGAGGCCTGTCGCGAGGGGGCGGAGGGGGAGGGGGAGGAGAGCTGGGAGGGGGTAGGTTTCTCGTCTCGACGACTCGACATGATGTTCCGGCCGCGTGTATCCGGGTTGCTATCGCAAGTCTAGAAGCTACCACTGTACAACACATCATACATACATTATTTCCTATCAATCACAGCCGCAGTGTCGCCTCACTCCGACTCCCGAGTACGATATGCGTGGCCCAACCACTCAGGATGAGCGCTAGCATTGCCAGTGTATCATTCTACGCGGTAATAATATACACCTCTGCTCCGGCTGTGTGTGCGTCGGTAGAAGGTGCTTGAGTCTGGCGAGCACCTTGGGAGTGTGTGTGTAGTGAGTGTGAGGGTGATGAGGGTCGGGAAGAGCGTGTCGGAAGTCGGAGGTCGGGTGTCGCAGAGCGAGAGTCGGAAATCGGAAGTAGAAAGGCGAGAGTCGAACGGGAACGAGAAAATAAACGAGTGCGAGAGATGCCGCACGATACTTACTGGATTGCTGACGAGAAGGTGGCCCTGGCACAGTTATAAGAGCTAAGCGAAAGTACTCAAAAGGAGTCCGTCGGCGTCTAGACTTCCTAATCTGGGACTCTGCTGTACCGTACGCACGATGTCTAGACTCTACTGTAATTATCGAATGCCCGCGCAGAGCCGTACTCTCATCAGCGTGCATGCGCAGATACCAGTTTAGCAGTTCGTCACGGTAGATATCAGAATCCGCGCGTACGGTACGTTAGTGTTGCAGATTAGGCAACCTAGACGCCGACGGACTTACGAGTACTTCAAGTTTTATCGCTCGATTAGCTTTCTCAGAACCTTGGTATTAGACCACCGCCTTCCCGTACACGATACAGCATCCTTCTTCAATCCTTCCTGCACTCGTTTCGTCTCGTTCTCGCTCGACTTCTGACTCTCGATTCTCGACTCTCGATTCTCGACTTTCGACTTATATTTTGAAACACACAACCTCCGACTTCCGACAGCGACTTGCTTCTAGTCCTCCCTGGTACTATTGGATTCTATGTCTCTTTCATGACCCTTGGGCCCGGATGAGTGTCGTCAGCCGGTACAGGAGTACCTGGTTAGACTCCCGGAGGTTTTTTTCCATAAAAAGAAGAAAATATTTTTTATCCTCTGGGTTTTAACCCGTGGTATGGCACTCGATACGCCAACATGCGGTCGAAGTTGCTCCTGCTCCACCTGTGCTTGCATGGGTGACGAGCCAAAGGTTTCATGCTCGCACATGTGGTTCAACTACTATCACGGAATGCACTACAGCAGGGAGGGTTTTGTTCAGAGGCAGTCTATTTAAGTAGGGTTCGGTGCACCTCGACATCACAGATACCTTAGCTAATTAGCCTGCTAGTCCCATCAGAACTGCCGCCTAACTAGCTACCAAACACGTTCCCATCACTGCTATCGAATAAACCGGAACAATTACCTCTCGGCCATCTCTACGGCCATCAGTCCCGCTCCCGCCCAAGTCCTAGGCCCTCCCGCCGCCCAAGGCGCACTGCCGAAGGTCCGCCGCTCGGCAATGAGCCGCCGCCGCCACCCGCGCCTTCCTGCTCACCGTCCCCGACGACGAGCAGCCTATCTCCCCCAATACTATGCCGATTGAACCCGTTCTTTTTGCATTACTAGGTTATTTCACACTCCGAACACGATGGACCATGTATTACACGTACTACATGGCCATAATACATCGTTACCGAGGGTGGGCTCTTAGAGGAGGGATGGTCTGTGCGCGCCCAGGCACAGGCTGATTGCGTCATCAAGTTCGAGGCCCCAGGCCCCCTCGGCGACTCGTTCCGAGGGTTCCCGGCTCCTTCCGCTCCCGCCGCTCTCCCGCCGGCGTTAGACCGCCCCCCGCCCTCCCGCTCACTGTCCGCCGCGTGCCCCGCGTATCCCCAGATCCTCTCCGCCGACTCGTGTCGGACACAGCGCGTTCGAAGCGTGTTGCTCGTCGCATCTACACGGTCCACTGCGACATACCGCGCCGTGCGCAGCTCGGCCTCCCAGCCTTCCGCTCACCATCCGGCGTGTGCCTCGCGCATCTCCCGCGCCTCTCCACCGATTTCCGTCGGACATGGCGCGTTCGAAGCGCGTTGCTCGTCGCAACCTTTCAGTGCACATTAAGATACAGAGCCGTGCCTCCATGTAACAACAGAGCCCAGCTACAACTGAGGCCACGTCGAGGCGCCCGCGCGCGATAATCTCGCCGGCGCCTCTCTTTAAGGCAATCAATATCCCCAGTGCTTCCGTGCTTCTGAGCTTCTCTTCTCACCGTTGCTCACAGCCATGAGAAAAGGCATGCGCGGCGTCAAGCGGGGCGGCGCGCCCAGTGTATCGAACCACGTCCATCGCGTCTCCCTCCAGCGCAAGAGGCCGTCGTCGCTCAACACAAGCTTCCACAACGAGGTCGTTCGGCACAAGGACATTGTTCGCGAGAAGGCAGATCAGGAGGAGAGGCTAAAGATGGAGCTCGCAGGTACGTTTACGGCTTTATGACATACATGGATGCCATTTTAACACAAGTATAGGGTACGGCTCCCACACGCAACAGAGATATCAGGAGATGCAGCGCGATGCAGGCATGCAAGAGCCTGGCGGCTCCCAGGGTGTCGACCATGAAAGCGATGGCCCCCCAGATTTCAGCTACGAATATTTGCAAAGCGCGAGAGAGGAGATGCAGGTGGATCAGGGAAATCCAGGAGAGGAGACCGACGATCTCATACACGCTCTTCGCGACATGATGAACCACCCGTACGTTTCTATCGCGTACGCCGCGCTGGCGCGTACAGGCTGACGCTTTACTGACTAACAATTGCGTGCAGCTCAAACCGCATCCGCCATCGTGACACTCGCTCTTGGAAGCAACGGATTGAGAACGCGACACTCAACTGGACCGGGCTATACGACGCGCTTACAGAGGCCTATCTTCAATGGCACTACCCTCTAGATCTTGGCAACCTTGATGACGAGTCTCACGCCGGCAATCATAGCACAGTCCCTAACCCCGAACCTTCGCAAATGTCGCTCACGACCTGCGACTTTGACGTGCACATGCAAGGGACTCCATCAGCCTCTCAAAGCGAAGCTCAAGGAGCCCCTGGGGCCTCTATCCATGAGCAGTCCGGGTCCCCGGGTCATGAACACCTACCCAGCTCGGGCGAAGCTCTCCCCACGCGCGATACCCGGTACGACTTTACGTTAGAAGTGATAGACATCATATCTCTCGAATATACGCGACACTTCGAACGCGACGCCACTCAGCTCACCCCGATCGCACTCGCGAGAAAGGGCTTTCTGGGGACGTCGCCAGTATCTCCTACACTGGCAATATCGTTCCGCACCCTCGAGTACTTTCGACGTCTTCGCCTTCGCAAGGCGTCATATAGCATCGAGGCATACGCAAAAGTGATTTGTGATCTATATGGTGTGCGTGCCTGGCGCTTGTTCCTCGTCCACCGGTGACTAAAGTACTAACACCTGACTTTAGTTCCCGTACAGACGGCGCTATCGTACCGCGCTTAGCGACTCCTATGACGTCTATCTCAAAATCCTGCGGATTGTCGATGGGCGCATCAAGGCATATTGAGGGCGCGACACGCCCGACTGGCGCGTAAAGAATGCTTGTCCGGCCTGTACTTATGAGGTGAGTATCAGTGCGACACTCTGCACACTAATTACTAACTTCCTTTTCTGTAGCTGGAAGACGAGCCCAAACAACGCTTTCAACGCGTGCTCGCAATGGATGGGAACAACTCCCTCAAGCGCATCGCGAAGATCGGCGATCGCAACGTGGCAGACCGGCGCGAATTCACTGACAGCGATTACTACCTCCTACCTGATTACGTCGATCGGTACAAGGACGAGGTGAAGAACGCGCGCACGCGCGCGCAGCCTGCACCGGGTTCCGACGCGGTGATCAATGACGACGGTGATGCCACTTGGACAGATGACGAGGACAGCGCGGAAGACGACGGCGAAGGTGGGCCGGCTGACTTTGCTGGCGCGGCGGACATGCTGCGACAATGCACTAAGAATTGGAAGTCCGCCGCTCGCGATGAGACGAAGAAAATGTGGGGAGTGTTCGAAGAGACGGGGATATTCGCAGCGGCCTGCCGCCATGGCTTCATCTTATGGGTGATGGACATGGTTAGGAGCGGGGAGTTGTAAGTATCGTGCGCAGTCACGGTCTCTCGCGGCCTTCCCAATAAGTTCTAGATCTGATGTCTTCTCTCTTCTGCACACAGAGCAAAATATGCCCTCGCGATCGTCGCGAAAGCGCTTGAAGTGTTCGACAACACCGAGCTCTTTGGCTACGACATTGGATGCACCTTCGAGGGTACCATCATGAACAGCTCCCTAGGCCCGGAGTTCACGCGGCGCGCCTGCCGGTGCATCGTGAACGCGTTCCATGGCTATTCGCACAGCCACAGCTGCCAGACCATCAATCACCCTACGGTTGTCAAGGGCGCAGGGAACAACGACCTGGAAACCATGGAGCGCGTGTTCAGCGGCTCCAATGAGCTAGCATCCACTACTCGTTACGCGAGTAAGTATCATCGCAGGATGAACATCGACTTGTACTTCCAGCAATGGGACGAGGACAAGTACTCAAACCTCGCGAACACGATCTATAACAACTATCGGCACGCGCTAGGCAATATCAACAACAACATATATGAGCTGGACCAGTGGCTGACGGCAAACGGCCGCACCCTCGCAGATCTCAGCAAGTGGGAGAAGGAGGAGGCCGAGTATTTCGCGCAGCTGGGCAAGGTCACCGAGGCCGACAGGTACGCGGTGGAATATGTCACCCGACTTCGTGAGTTTTGGGATTTAGAGTAAGTTGATTGGCCCTGATCGTGATCGTGATCGGCGAGCGCATATCAACTGATGTTCGCGATCTCAGCAATCGCGTGGGGACTGCGGTGTCTAGCTTCGTGACCTCGATCCCTGAAGACTACGAGTTTACTGGGGTACGGGAGCGGCGCGCAGACACGCGCTATCAGCAGGCCTTCTCTCGCACGCAGAAGCAGGAGACCCACATGCGCCTGTTGCGCGAAAAGAGGGACAATGCCCTAGCCGAGGTTCTCGGGCTCGAAGTGCGCATGAACATAACCCAGCGATGGACGCCGACTACGCCAGAGTTTGTCGAGGCCACAAAGTATGTCGCGGAAAGAGACTATCGCGAGGCTCTGGATGTGTTGCAGAGGCTTGTCGTGCAGCGTCTCTTTGAGTTACAATCTATGAACATCGCACACACAGGTTAGTAGGGCAATCGGCAGCGCACATTCAGTATATCACCGAGTCACTGACCGCTTGGTATTTTCATACAGCATACAAGGTCCGCACTCATATCGCCAAGTCCCTACAATCTCGTTCGAAGGCTATTCGTCGCGCCGTAGATACATATAATCGGGCGGCGAAAGCGATGATCCCCCCTCGCGCGGCGCTTGACTGGAGCAAGGTGACACATTACAACTTCCTCGAAGAATTCGAGCTTCTTCGAGACACACGCAACGACCTGACTGGCAGGCCCTGGGCCGACACACTCACACGTCAGTACATGAAGAAAGCCCGCAAGTTGGAACGCTCGAGGGAGGAGATCAAGCGCTGCAACATAGAAGTTCGCCGCCTTCACACTGCTGTTCTAGATGAGAACGAAGAGCTCGCTAATGCCGTCTCCACCTCTGCCGCTGCACGCCTTCCGATTTCGGGGGCTCTCAAAGACTTCGCGAGACGTCGTACTCGTGTCAATGCCCGTCTATTGGCAACGATTACGAAAATACATCAGCTTCCGGGGTTCTCGGGTAACATGACACCAGGATGCAAGACGGGGAGTACCAGCGCATCCCGTCCGGATGCGCCGCCCACAAATGTCGCTGTCGAGGCGGAGCTGCAGGAGCTATTGGAGGACCAGGAGAACTCGGATGAAACTGACGATGAGGAAGCAGTACAAGTGACGAGGGTTCTCGAATTTGCAACAAACCTGTCCTAGCACGTAGTTGTATACATACATGGATAGCGGCATGCATTAGCACAGTGTTCGCAGAGTACTGACATTGTCTCTAAATTGTTATTTGGGTCATTGAACATCACAGTGGTACCGGTCCTACTATCTGTAAGCCATGATATCGAAATGATCAAAGGAAGCACCCATATAAGTGGCATTCGAGGTGCGGGAACATGGTGGAGACGTTCAGGGAACAATGTTTCGAGACGCAGTGCGACGGCGTCTTACAGCGTCTTACCGCATCTTACCACCTTGCACTCCCCTTCCACTCTGTCCTCGCCTTCAACTTCTCCCCTCATCTCCATTGATTGTCATCATGGCTGGTCAGGAAATAAGTCCCGGCTCTGGATGGTTCGTCATCCTGGGTGATGGTGTGAAAGGGTTGTGCCAGAAGTCGCAGAAATCGTGAGTATCTTGCAGTGCGCCGCAGCTTGCGAACCTTACTATCTCATTTCACACACCTCGTCTTCCTTGACCACGAGCACAGTCGTTGCCTCATAGGTGGCAAGTTCATCTACCCCTTCCCGGTGATCATCAAGGTCGCCACCGAGGAAGAGGCCGACGAGGTGCTCCAATTCTCGTCGGCCATCCAGGTCATCAAGTCTGTCAACAACGACGTCAAGGAGCAGGTCCGGCTGGCCTTGACGCTGCCTGGATCTCAAGACATTCTCTCCTGGTTGAATCAAGCAGGGCAGGGGAGAGGATTCTACCCCGTTGTGTATGGGCGACAGTGTGCGATCTTCACCGAGTGGTGAGTTGATGAGTCGTGAATCGCGATTGTGTGCGGCGGAACTGACTGCATTGCGCCCAGTGACGAGGCCGTCGTGTCCGTGAAAGGGACTGTCAAGGCGATCTGGCGTAGGGTCCCGACCTTGGGCCGCGCGATCGCATGCATGATATCCGGCGGCGAGTCTGAGAAGGAGACGCATGCCGATTATCAGCAGATGCTGAAAACACTCACGTCCGGTAAGTACTACATACTATGAGCACCACTGCCCCCCCTTATTCCTTACAATGTACCACAATGGCACAGTCTCGCTCAGTGCCGCTGCCCCGCCGTCCACACCCTCGAGAGCCAATGCTCAGCCTTCCGTCAATCCCGCCCGCGCCTCGCCTACCCCCCGCCCTGCTCCACGAGACCCTGTTCCCGTTCCCCATCCGCCGCGTGCTCAAAGTCCGGCAGCACGACATCCGCTTCCGGCACTCGCAGTCGCACACGAGGCCGATGTCACCGTCCATGTCTTCGAGCACCCGATCTTCAACCGGTGCCTTGCAGACGAGGTGCGCGATATACCGACCATGCCGCCCGGATTCGTCTACCGTCACGTCCGCAACCTACGCGGTGTGCTGGCCTCGCATCCATACCCTCTCAATGACCTCACGCTGACACCCTCGTGTGGCCTGGCTCTCGACGCCTTGCTGCAGGCCTTCGGGTATGACGTAGACTCGAAGCTCGTCATCGCCCACGCCCTAGCCTCCTCATATAGCATGGGAGAATTCATCAGGACCATGTCTGGACATGGTCTGCCAGCCCTCGAGGCGAAGTATATGTGGGACCTGCATTGTATTCAGCCCGCTGTGCCTGAGGCGTGGGCTGAGCCGCTTTTCATGTAATCAGTGTATGTTGAACTTGCAATGTATGCTCGATGTAATGCGTTATGTATCACGGTTTGTAGGTAGCGGGCTTTGAAACGATCACGTGTAGTTAAACAACATCACGCGAGGGGACTCGAATTGGTGCCCCGTCGCCTTGTTTTTTGTCGTACGCTACACTACATCTCGTAGCTCGTGGGCACAACTCTCCTGTCACTATGGCTGGGAAGACCGGGCTCTCAAAACTCGCTGCACGCCGTGCCGCCGCGGAACAACGGCATGAGTACGACATGCAGGGTGGAGGCAAACCGGCCCAGGAACCCAAGACGCGCAAGACCATCGAGAAAACCCCCGAAGACAAGGCACGCGAAGCTCAGTCGCGTCGAAATGGTCGCATCGCGAAGATTACCGCTGTGGAAGGGGTGCGGGAGAGGATGGACGAGGAGGTGGACGGGCTCCGAGCCCAGTTCCCTCGTCACTCGCACAAGCATCTCAAACGTGAAGTCCTCCAGACTGCGATCCTCAAGCAAGAACGCGGCCCAAATGCTTATAATGCATGGATGCGCGTTAAGCTCAAGGAGTACAATGACGGTAAGTAGCGTTGTGCTTCTCTTCTTACGTATGTCACCGAAGCGGTCCTGCCTAGCCCTGCCGCCGGGAGCGAAGAAGGCGACCCTCACCTCCCCAGAGGCTAGTCCCTTTACTGCGCGTTGGAACGCAATGACCACGGAAGAAAAGGAGGCCGCCGCCGCCGAGCCTCTGAGGGATCTCGCCGAAACGAAGGACACGGTGTTATTCACGAAGCATAACACCGCAGTCTCGGCATTCCATGATGTCGTCAACACGCTTAAGCTCGTGCACGAGGAGGTTGGTATTTCATCACATCCCAACTCGGCATGTTGATGCTCACTCTGTGGACAGCTCCGACGACTGAACGCCCGAACGGGAGCCGAGATCGCGCTGGTTGTCGTGCGATCAGAGCACGACCACTTCCCCGCACCTTCCACATTCACGACATCACCACGGGTCGACGAATTCTTCAATCTTGCATACAAGGCCGGCCTCGACGAGTTCGCGTGGCGCCTCGAGGCGTACTGCCTCACTGGATTACACGGTAAGGGCCCGTCTTTCAGATAGTCCCACTGCGGTACTCACAAGCATGTGCAGGGTTGCTCAACCGCCAGGACGATGTCCTGCGCGAGCTCCAAAGTCGCACAGCTGCGATCATCACCCAGAAGTTGGGTAAGCACTAGTATTACACCACCCATAGCTTATATCATGACATTAATGTTGGTATTTACAGCGGAAGTCACGAAGTGGACGGCCAAGAAGATGTACTACACTGGTTTCCAGGAGAAGATCACCCGCCGGTATGGCGTCATCATCGCCAACTGGCCCCTCAAGTACTTCACACCGCCGAGCAAGATCAGGTCGACGACCGACCTGGAGGTGCTGTACAACGCATGGAGCACGAATCTCGCGTCCTTCCGCAAGCTCTCCGCTGCAGAGTTCACAGCATGGCAAGAACATAACCCGAAGGACGGCACGCAGAATGACAACACCGGCGAGGACGACGGCAATGAGAATGACGGCGCGCAAATAGCTGGCAGACTTGCACGCCCGACTATCAACGCCGTCAGCGCGCCGGCTGGTGGCTCGATCCAGGTGAACGAGTCCGGTCCACGCAAACGGCGCTCGGACTTCCAAGGGACGCACATCTCGAAGAAGCGCCGCACGACAGATGCCGACATGTCTGCGGACCCTGCAGCCTTACCCTCATCGTCGGGGTCCGGCGGCGCCCACCTCTCTATGCCTCCACCCCCACCCCCACCCCCAATATCTCCGCCGAGCGACCCAATGTCGACTCCCGGGTCTTCCTTCCCCGACTCACCGACAGACACGTTCCCGTCGACGCAGTGGGTTCAACAAGGGCACACACAGCGTACAGTGGCCCCACCCCCTGCATCAACATCTTCCTCGCCTGCGGACACGAGCGGCATGTCAAGCGGCGCGAGCGGCCCAGCCGTTCCCCTATGGCGTGAAGGCGCGGACGCGAGCCGCGTGCCAACGCCCATAGGGATGTCAGGGTGGGGTCCCGTCACGACCCCCGCCGGTGCTTTCCCTTTCGCGCAACCGTCCAGCCCGCATTCAAGCCGTGCGGGGACCCCCGCGGGCTGGACGCCCTCCGCCATGCAGCAAGAGTACTCGCTGCAGGACCACATGTCGCCACCAGGGTATCCTATGTCTTCCATTGGCACACTCGCGAACATGTCCCGTCCTCCGCACTCACCCGCCGGTTACCCGAACTATGACCCCCTGACCATGCAGCCTTTCTCGCCCAATGGTATCCCGGGCCCTTCCGGCTCTCATGCGACGTCACGGTATGACCCAGCTCAACATGATTCCACCGCACCCACGTTTTGCCAGCCTGCACCTCGCCAGTTCACTGGGGGTAGCTCATCTCGCACTTGGTGGGGTGGCATGGGATAGTAGTATAGAACACATGTATGTTGTCAACTATGAATTTGACTAATAGTACTGCTATTCTATTAACACTTATATACTAAGTGACACAGAATCCGTAAGCGAACATATAGATGCTCCTTGTTAGTCGCGCGGGCGCTCATACTCCGTGCATACTCCGTGGAACGCCCATTAACCCAACGTGTAGAACGACATTGTGTCTCAACATGTATTAACAGGCTGCAACGGACGACACGCTTCGAACGTGCCATGTCCGACGGAAATCGGTGGAGAGGCGCGGGAGATGCGCGAGGCACACGCCGGATGGTGAGCGGAAGGCTGGGAGGCCGAGCTGCGCACGGCGCGGTATGTCGCAGTGGACCGTGTAGATGCGACGAGCAACACGCTTCGAACGCGCCGTGTCCGACGCGAGTCGGCGGAGAGGATCTGGAGATACGCGGGGCACGCGGCGGACAGTGAGCGGGAGGGCGGGGGGCGGTCTAACGCCGGCGGGAGAGCGGCGGGAGCGGAAGGAGCCGGGAACCCTCGGAACGAGTCGCCGAGGGGGCCTGGGGCCTCGAACTTGATGACGCAATCAGCCTGTGCCTGGGCGCGCACAGACCATCCCTCCTCTAAGAGCCCACCCTCGGTAACGATGTATTATGGCCATGTAGTACGTGTAATACATGGTCCATCGTGTTCGGAGTGTGAAATAACCTAGTAATGCAAAAAGAACGGGTTCAATCGGCATAGTATTGGGGGAGATAGGCTGCTCGTCGTCGGGGACGGTGAGCAGGAAGGCGCGGGTGGCGGCGGCGGCTCATTGCCGAGCGGCGGACCTTCGGCAGTGCGCCTTGGGCGGCGGGAGGGCCTAGGACTTGGGCGGGAGCGGGACTGATGGCCGTAGAGATGGCCGAGAGGTAATTGTTCCGGTTTATTCGATAGCAGTGATGGGAACGTGTTTGGTAGCTAGTTAGGCGGCAGTTCTGATGGGACTAGCAGGCTAATTAGCTAAGGTATCTGTGATGTCGAGGTGAGGGTTCGGTAGTGTACATCACGTTGAAGTCTGCTGTGTTCTGTACGGTAGACTAGGGGCTTGTAGACGTGGTGTGCGCTTAAATTCAATCCCTCCTCCTCCTCCGACACGCTCGTCCCGTCCTTCAAAACTTCAGGCCTCATCCGCACACCGTCACTCTCTACAAATCCCCATCCCTTTGATTCCCCTTGTGAGCGGTACCTTGCTGAACTCTCGCACCTTCGACCGACGCACGCACTGCCGGAGCTGAGGTTTTGCTTAGCACCACTATTCCAATAGAATTGGCACCTATGGAACCGCAAAGTCAGTCACGACTATTCGACGCAGAAGAATATTGCGGAGCTTAAGAATCAGAAGTGTAGGTTTGTCTCATACCCGCTTCCCCAGGGCACACAGGCGAGTGCGCCCCTTTGGTGTGAGGAAGAGAGCGATCGAACGCAAATTACGAAGTACCATCATGCAAAAAGCGCATGTGGTGATGGGTAGGAACACTCACAAGATCGTACGGGTCTTGAGGTCAGGGTGTAGCATAGAACTGAGCAATGGGCATTGGGCAAACGGTGATAGCAGGAAGAAGTTGCAAACTTTTATAGACGCTCGAGTACTCTGATGTTTGTGCTTATTTGCTTTGTGGCAACCACCTCCACCACAGGCGCTCCGCTCCTGGTTGGTTGCATAACTCATTGCATTTTCTATCACGAAGAACGACAACATGGCACACAACCACTCACATGGGGGTGGATGTCACGACGAGAGCCACGACCACGACCACGACCACGATCTGCCAGAGAATGCCGGCCCTCGAGACAACCTCTTCTCTCGCATCGACCGCGGGAACGTTGTCGCGATGAATGCTGAAGAACCCGGTAAAGGGCCGGAAGTCATCAAGCCCTGGGACCAGCGATTAGACGAGGAAAAGGTACGCAAGCAGCACCATCTCGAGCTGCGGTCGGCCGCACTCACATCTATTTCGCACAGTATCTTGAGTCCGATGCGGATGATCAGATGTATGCCTCCGCAGCTCTTCTCGTTCGACAGTTGATATCTTCTTACTACCGATCTCACTAGGATCATACGCGTTCCTTTTACCGGAGCGGTGAAGCTTCGTGCTCTGCTCCTGAAGGCAGGGCCTGCAGACCAGACCCCAGCTCGAGTGGCGCTGGTAAGCTTCTTCAATCCATACGCTCCACGCCGGATGTCTAACAACGGTTGTGCAGTTCCCAAACGCTCCAAACCTTGACTTCTCAGACATTGCGGACAAGAAGCCGGTGCAGGAGTTTACCATCCCTCAAGGTCGCGAAGTTGGCGAATATCATGTCATGTAACAAGCTCCGGCGCCGGTATATCACTAAGTGACTGACCCACCGCTCCTAGGCCCGCCAAATTTCCCAACGTGACCTCTATCACCCTGTTCTTCCCTGCCTCTCAAGGTGCGGACACTACACGGGTGTATTATGTCGGATTCCTGGGCCAATGGAGCGAGGCGAGTATCTCATGCATTCCCATGAAATGTTATACCCACTTACTAGTCGTCCATAGCGCAAGTTCGAACCCGTCATGACTGTATACGAGTCCAAGCCAAACTTGGCCGACCACGACAAGATCCAGGGGATGAACGAAAACTGGAGTGCCCCGTCATCATGATTTAGCTCGGGCGCATCTGGAATCTGTCAATGTCCGTCAAAGAAGCCTTGAAGTATGTATGTACCGCAGCCCCTTGTAGCAATAGCTCTATCCAGATCATCTTGATACCACCATCCGCACCTTGAAGGCTAACTCCGAAGAACTGCATCACACTTCAAAGGGCTCCGTGTGCCTGTACGACAGCACAAAGGAGTGTTTCACACCGCTACTATTTAGAGTTTCTTCCTTGTCAAGACGACTGATTTCACTCCGGTGTGTAGTCATCTTCCACATATCGCATCGGTGAGCACCCTTCTCATGTCGAACACGCGCTTCTCCCGAGTACGGGCGTGTAACTGCTTCTGTCGTCAACTGCAACGACCCCGCATCTGAAGGGACCCGTATGAATTTCTGTTGTGCTGCGCCGCACACCCAAGTATAACTGCATTTAAGTGCTCCATCCGCGGCCTTGCACTCACCCTACCCCTTCTCATCCTCTTCTACGTGCGAGGGACAAGCGATATGCCTCTCTCTTCAAGAGACTGGGTGTCGGAAGCGATGGTGAGGGACTGCTATGGGGCGATGCTCATCGGAGCCTTCTTGAGCCTCATGTGCGTAATGCGTAATTCTTACATCTCGTGTCTCTCCCGTATGAATGCTGACGCTCTATCACGGACAGGCTCTTCGGGTTGTCACTATACCAAGTGTACGAATACGCGATTGCCAACCGCAAGGATTCGCTGCGCAAAAAGCTATATGTGAGCATTCCTATGTGTATACACGTACAGCTAGCTTATGGACATCGGCGGCCCCGACAGGTTTTGATCCTCATGTGTGTATGCCATGTTTGAGTCTCATGGCCCGAGCAACTGACGATAGGAACGGGTGCAACTAGATCACTCAGTACTTTCCAATCGGTGCTGTGTTTACACATTAGGTCAGACAGTGGTCTTTTGAGACTGAGCGCACAGACTATGGCGTGGTGACCGGATTCAACGCAGCTATCACGAACTAGTTACCAAATTCATGTCGCATACCACATCCGTATTCTGGAAGACCTTCTGGTAAGATTGATCTTGTCTGCGTGCTTTTCCTAACTCATAACGCGATCAGGTCTTTTGACGTATGTTCTCATATGTTCATTGTCATGTCTTGCGTATGGACTCTGAACTCACCGGCACCAGGTCCACGCCTTGACTTCGGTGCGCGCTCAAGTTCTCCGTAGAATTTCTTTCTCCAACACATAGCATCGCTTCTAGGATTCTATCACCATAGCATGTCAAAGGTACGATCGTACGGCAGAATCCAAGTTCATGTAGATGCTGACAAAATGTACCGCAGCTACTATATCTACCGCCTATACCAATGTGAGCCTGTGGCGTCTTCATCATTCCCGTCGACTGACACGAACGCTTTGTCAGTGTCCAAACGCTGTAGAATAGTCGCTCTCATCGCAGTAAGCCACGACGCAAGGAATCTTTCCCGGAGCTGTACTGACCTCGAAACCAGATTTGTCTCATGTTCACTGAGCTAGGTAAGTTGTGATTTCGTTCAAGTGGGCCATTCTAATATGTGTTGATCAGGGCTCGGCATCGGTGAGCATAAGGGAGCTTCACCTATTGATACTTTTCACCGATGTTCTTTATCAAGCCGTCACGGTATACTGGTGAGCGAATAATCGGCTCATGTTGCCTATCCGCGTACTCATCTGCCCTCGAGCTTCCTATCCGATCAGTACGACAGTAGCCATATAGTGAGTATTGGACTCGTGAGGACCAGCATCTATAAGCAGCATGAACAACAACACACTGAGCGCACCTTCAGGGTCTATTCACGCGGGGAACAGGCGTCGCTGCTGTGACGAATGTCATACTTACCGTGACGCTCGTCCTATATCTCCGTCGCCGCCGGACGGGGTTCGAGGAGTGAGAGCGCAGTCACGGCCTGGGGCCCCTTCGCAGTCTCACTAACCAGTCTCTTTCGCAGCACTAACTCGTGGCTGACCTTCTTGGTGAGGTACACATTAAGCACAGGTGCGTGCAGCGAACTGTTCACCTTCCACCTGTCGCGTATCGCTGATATATTTTGACCTGGTACTGCTGTAGGAATGCTTGTTACGTGAGCATCGTCAGTGCGTGTGGGAGGAAACCCCTGTCTCATCCTCATTGCAATTGCAGGTTGTTCTCCGTACTTGTTTTCATGTTGGTGAGTTGCATATGTGTGGCACGGGCAATCCATGACTGATGGTACCATCAGTCGCTACTGGAGAAAAATTGGTGGTACATCGCGCTCGAAGTGGTCGGCTCTAAATGTGAGTGCTAGGCCCAAGCGTGAGCCTCGGTCGTGCGACTTACCACGCACCATCCTCTGATTTGGCAGTATACGTGAACATCGTGGTAGCTATGTAAATGCCGCGTTCGTGATATCCTCGCCGTATGAGAAGGCTCACCTTCAGCACAGGATCAATCTCCCACAACATCACCTATTCGCGACCCAGGAGAGAGCAAGTCTCGGGATCAACCTGGCAGGGAGGCCATCGCTCCAGCTCACCACCTGGTTTACCGTGGCGAAACCCGCAGAGGACCGGCGACGCTCCAAGGCACGTCCGCCCTTGTCCATCTTCTCAATCTCGCGTGACGCTCACCGACATTGCAGATTCTCGAAGCCCGCTCGCCTACTACGGGCATCGAGATCAACGTCACTCAAGAGTTCGTGCAGGAGATATCCGAGCCAGAGCCCATGTCACGGTCGAATACCATGGAGGATGAGGACATAGTGATCTTCATCGCATGAGGCACGCGTGCTTCGTACGGGCACGGTGAATGGCGGGAGCCGGGGGCATGGCGCGGACAGATACAGGATGCTGGCAGCAGAGAATCACATTATACCCCACGCGCATATACCGTATGTACACGATAAAGATAGTGCAACAGAGACTTCAACGGCTCTCGATATTGACTTCGTACGCAATGGCATCCCCTGTTGGTGGGTCCTGCTAATAGCGTCTATTGCTGTTCGCCGCTGACCTGCGTTCCCCGGACCGCAGAGGGACGCGCAGAAGTGGCAGAGGCGGCGACTGGGTTCGACGAAGATGCTACCGGCTGGTTTATTTGAGACGAAACAACTCGTAGGGTTTCCTCTAGCTTCCATGTAAGCTCATGCTGCTCCCTAACAATGTCAAACTCACCATACTGATTACTGATCTCTTGACACTGCGCAGACGACGCTTCAGGCTGATGATGGTTCGACTTCCGAAAACATCTATAGATGTCTTTTCTTGCTATCGGCTGTCGGTTGGATAGCATGAGAAGGCACCATACTCGTCATGTTTCTTTGAGAATTGAAAGTGGTCCAACGGTCGACCATGGGTCGCGCAGGGACGTTTCCAGTCGCTTACGTCGGCATCCAGATAAGCGCCTCAGCTGAAGTTTGTACGCGTCAGCTTGAGCTGGGTACCCGTCCACTGTACTGTACATATGCACACCGATATACCATCAGAAAAAGCACGATCGTCAGAGACCCCGAGTTGATACCCACACCCTCACCAGCAGGGACACACAGCTCACGCCATCCCACCCATCGACCCCGTCCCATCATGCGACCGCTGCATGAACGACTGCAGCATCTCCAAGCTCACCTGCGCGTTCCCCGCGCTCGGCGTCCGCCTGTGCATCCCCGGCGGGCCCTGCCCCATCCCCTGCTGCCCCGGGCCCGGCTGCTGGTGCTGCTGGTGTTGCGGCTGCGGCGGGAGGGGGCCCATGCCGAAGTTCATGCCCATGTTCGCCATATTGCCCATGTTGCCCATGTTCATGTTCATCCCGCCGGCCGAGGGCCCGGGGCCCATGCCCACAGTCATGTTCGCCATCGGGTTCGTGTTCTGCGCTTGTGCCTGCGCCTGTGCCTGCAAAAAGCTGTGCATCGCCTGCTGTGCGTTCGTCGGCCCCGCCTGGTTGGCGTTCTGAGCCGCAAGCTGATTGAGCAGCGCCGCCATGTTGACGTTCATCCCCTGCGGCCCACCGCCGCCGCCGCCGGGCCCACCCTGCTGCATCCACGGATTCTGCCCTTGCCCGGGCGGGGGTTGCTGCGGGTTCCCGCCCATCGCGTTCATCTGCGCTTGCATCTGCGCCTGCTGCTGCTGCTGTTGCTGCTGCTGCTGCTGTTGTTGCTGTTGCTGCTGCTGTTGTTGTTGTTGTTGCTGCTGCTGCTGCTGCTGCTGCTTAATGTTGCTGCTGATCTTGTTCGCGAGCCCGCGGAGGACGAGGGCCTTCTTGTCCAGGGGCAGCGTCTGGAATGCCGCCTGCTGGTCCGCGTTCATCTGCGCCATCAGCACGTGGACGAACTGCGGCGGGATGCCTGGCACAACGAGCTGTTGTCCTGGACCCTGGCTCGGACCCGGGCCCGGACCAGGACCGGGACCGGGACCAGGGCCTGCGGGGGGAGGAACTGGGGTCGGGACGGGCGGAGGTACTGCGGGTTCGCCCCTCGGGAGCTCGGGCACGCCGCCGGGGAGAAAGAAGTAGCCCGCGGCGAGCATGCCCTTCATCGTGAAGATAAGCAGGCGGTTCTCGGTGACGCCGTTAGGCCCTGCCCAGGCCGCGAGCGCGTACTGTCCGATCGAAAGGGTGAACACACTCGTCAGGAATGGCATTGACGAGAGGACGTACCACGTTCTTCTCAGTGAGAAGGCGGAAGAGACTGCGATAGTGCTCCTCGTGGACCTTCGCCTCGTGCGGTGGGAGGTCCGCGGATGCAGGCGCCGGCTGAATGTGCACGGGGATGAACTTGTGTCCGTTGAGCCATTTGAACAGCATCGGCTCTGGTATCGCATGATGTTGCGATGGTGCGAGAGCCAATGATGTAGGCCATGTCTCCGGACGTCTGTAGTATAGAAGCTGTGATAAGTCCTTATTGGAATGCCTGCCTGCGCGCTGTCGCAAACACGAACAGATGGGGAAAGCACTCACAGGACCATAGCAAATTCGTCTTTGCACGCCGCGACAACGCGTGTGTGCACGTCCTTGCGCACATGCGTCTCAGAGTCGAATCCGCGCCATGTCAGGGTGCCGTGCCACTGCGAGCGGGGTGGCGGTGGCTTGTTTTGCGCTGCCGCGGACGACGCCGCAGGTGGTAGTTGTCGTTTCTTCTGCTCGAGGAGCTTCACCATCTGCTCCGCCATATCAGCTGTGACAGGTATCGGTGGAGCCGGGGGTAAGTGAGGCTGTTGGACTGTTGGTTCCGTCTTCATCGGAGTGGTGGAGGGCTTCGGGGGGTCGGGCGGTTTGCCAGCGGCAGCCGCAGGAGGTATTGAGGGGGGTTGAACTATATGTGAAGGACCAGCGGTTCCTGGACGCCCCTGCGCCTGAGCTTGAGCTTGAGCAGCCTTCGCCTGTGCCTGTGCTTGTTGCGCCTGCAGGATAAGTTGTGACTTAAAGTGTTTCAACTTCTCCGCGCGCTGTTGGACCACTATGCGCAGCTGGGTGGCGGCCTCCGTTTGACCCGCGTTCTGTAGATTGACGATTTGGGTCATCTGCAACCGAAGTGCCGTCTCAGCGTTCTGGAGCTTCTCCTGAAGCTCAGCTCGCTTGACCGGATCAAGCAGCATCGCAGGGGTGATTATAGAATTGTCTGTCGCCGCTGCCGTTGCGGACGGTGGGGCAGGCGCGGGGGCAGGCGCGGGGGCGGGGGCGGGTGGAGGTGCGGGTGTTGTTGTCGACGACGGCCCGGGTGGGACTGCGGGAGCGACTGCTGGCGATTTCTGGGGAGATGTGGCCTGAACCTTGATGCGCTTTGTCGTTTCCGGACTACGCTCGGGAGCTGTTGTGTTGTTTGCCCGTTTGGTACCTGCCAGAGCTGTCAGTCTACATCGTAGTGCTTTCCCATAGGCATTTACGCGCCCTTTTGTGGTTGGGGTGGTGCTTGCGGCTGAGGGAAGCCAGATATGTGGACGAGATGTGGGGAGCGCACGCTGAACCACGGAGTCTGCGGTGCACCTAAAGCCGCCTAAACATGTATCAGCGCGTGCTTACGCCTGATAATATAGACATACCGCAGTCTTGAGCTCGGAAAACCGGGGTATTTGCCTGAGGAGGATATTGTTGTAGTGGATGTTTCGCTAATGTGGAGTCAGTCGTGCTCGCTGAGACGATTGCAAGCTGCCTCACCTTGCGGAGTTCTACTGGCAGGGTGTCCCATGATACAGAGTCCAGCGATGGGGAGTTATTCCATAGTGGCCGCTCCGCAGGATCAGGCGGCGTAGTTGCAATATGGATCATGAGGCAGGTGACTTCCGCTTTCTCAGTTTTCTATGACGCGTCAATGGAAGGCAAATAAGAAGGAGAGAGATACGTACATCTACAGAGAACTTGACAGCGTCGAACATCTACGGGGGCCGTTCAGTAAGCGTTCGCTGACTAGCCCGCAGATGGCAGCGAGCAATCTTCAGACGCGATACACGATTCTTGAGGCAAGCATAGGCACAGCAAGAAGCGAGAGAAGCAGTGGGCTTCAAGGAGCAGCGGTATCGAGACAGGGGAAGCAAGCAACATACCTCTAGAGCAGCCACTATCCCCTCGAGCGCAGCCATGCCATACCCTCCGCCTGATCCGGTCTGGCCAATTCCCAGTTCGTGAGGTTGACGCATCTTCTCGAGCATCTGTGTGAGTGAGGTAAAGGGAACCTTCTGGAGTATAGGACTCGGTCTGGTGTCCGCGGTGGCATAGCCCACAAGGCTGAGACCGAAGTTTGAAGTCTGCCTGTCCCGGAGGCGACGGAGGAGCGGTGCGATGTAATCCGTGTGGATATGTGGCCATTCCGATGCAAGAGCTAGTGAAGACTCTAGGACGAGAGCGACAAAGATGATCTCAGTCATGGTTACGGTAGATGTTGTTAGACGAGGTGGTCGAAGCACTGTCGAGATGTTTCCGCCTAGATGTGATTCATGGGGTATGTGCAACTTGTAAGCCAGAGCCAGCAGCAAACAAGCAGTGCAGATATTCGCGACTAGTTTGCGAGACTCGTCCAGAGAGAGGGAGGACGAGATCCAAACGAGATCGTGGAGAGAAGACAAGGTGTGACTGCGCTCAGCCAGGCTGGCGTCACCACAAGGCGCTCACAAGCGGCCGGGCCGTACTCCCGATAGTATCGCCTTACGTAAGCCGCATTCCACTGAACATTAAGTTTGCGTTAATTTACAGTAGTCAACGAAAACCTTTCTCCTCCCAGTCCCTCCTCCTAAAAGTTTCGACATCCTCTGCTGCTGAGGCACATGGTAGGCTGAGTGCCATCAGCTTTATCAACGAGGGAAGTACCACTACATTTAGGCCGGAAACGCTATATAACTACTAACCACCTTAGTAGGGTCACCCTACAGCAGCTCGTCTGACGTAGTCCGTGCCAGATTGAGATATCATCTACATGAGGCTCTCTTGAAATTGTGCTCTACATCGAGTCAGCCGTCCCTGCTACCACAGACAGTACTGAACTAGTCGATAAAGTTGAGGGTGTCTTCCGACCTCCTACTAAAGCAGTAAGTGACGTTGGACTGTCTTCAGTTGGCTTGATATGTATCACGTCCGAATATGCGAGTGATTTTCGGGTGTGGGTCTAGCCACACTCGTGAGTAGATTATATGCGGTGACGGAGTAGGTACTCACTGCATCGGAGTCTATAGGACGTTCGCAATTGCATGCCTCTATCATGGGGGTAGCCATGTCGACAATAACGGGATTTGATAAACCAGCCGCGTCTGGCTGTCGAAGGTTTATACTGTTGTTGACATGGACAGCCACCTGTATCAGTGAGTAGCTGTAGCTGTGGGTGCTCTCAGCAATAGATAATCACGCCGCGAGAATACTGTTTGTATAGACTGCGAACATGTAAGTATGAGTGGAGCATCTCGGTTACACCAACTACCGTGAGTTCCTTACGTTTCGTCAATACAATGTCGGTGCCCATGTAAATCATGTTATTGGGGTAGAGAGAGGTCTAGAAGCAATAGTTAGATGTGCACCTTCTCCCTGCTGCGCTGAGAGAGCTCACGAGTATGACACTCAAGACCGCAAATACTCTAGTTGCGTTCAAGTAGATATCAGCCTCTCAGTGTAATCGAGCAGTATTTGTCCACTACTTACGCAGTTATTAGACCTGTATGTGTACGGTCTATGATAGATACATGTCGCAATCAGACATCACGATCTATGACGTACCGGTAGCCATGGTATATGCGGTGAGCTTGTCGAGGAGTGAGTTTGTCCTAGGAGGTCAGGTTTAGTACCGTCGGTAGTCGAGACGCGAATTGTAAGTAAATAGCTTCACCATCTAAATTCCGACCGTCTACTTTGGAGGAAAATAATGAGCGTAGTCGTCAATAAGGCATCGACCACTACGCCAATGCCGAAACCAGAGGTAATGATCCACTGGAGGTTGAATGCGCTTTCAATATTCGAACGCGCCGGTCTGAGAGCACAAATAACTCACAGCCCATTTGTCCCACGCGTTGAAATCGACGATGACGCTTCTGGAGCACATCCGAATCAACCTACGTTCCGTTCCGACGCGTCGTATATTATTCACTTACGATTTCACAGTGCTAGCTACGTGTGAGGAGGACTGTTTAGTTTTGGCAAAACGCCGTGTAGCATAAGTCGACTATACCGATAGCGAACCCTACAATTGGAAGGTAAGTCGCCCGGGGCAGTATCTGCAGTCATTGCACATACCGAGTTCTCCTAGCAATAGCACTCCCTAGAAATATACCACATTTGATCAGAATGATTCGTAGATATGCGTGCGCACCGCTCACCATGATTCCAACGAAAGATCGAAACTGGCTGCCCACTATCATCGAGAATGACCGTGTAGTAGTCAGAAATTCATGCGGTTGTGGTACTACTAGACGGTCAGACTCGCCTCGATATACTCGATACGCGAGGAATCTGTGCCATAGGGAAGTCAGGAAGTGTTCATATAGAGTAGGCCGACACAACTCACGCTTGGCACAGGATAATTGTCGCGCCCTTTAATGGAACGTTCTGAGTTAGGATGACCATGGAGACAATAAAATGTATGACACGTACTGTCAGAAAGGACAGAGACTATGCCGAGTCAGGAATTGTCGCTAGAGTGATCTACCCAGCTGTTGCTCAGCATGTGACTTACTCGGAACGACCTGACAATAGAACTGCTTAACATAAGTCGCCTAAAATCTCGAAAAACGTACCATATGTGGGTGCTGATCAGCATAGCGGGTCGGAAGTAGTTGAGTACCAGACTATCGTAGCTTCGAACATGTGGCAAAGATTAGGTTTGAGACTATAATAATACAAGCAAGGGAAACGTACCACCAGTGAATGCATGCAACGGTGTGAAGTGTATCCATTGTCCTAGTATCAAAGGAGTAGGTTGTATGCAATACGATTCTTGTTAGAATTATAGACTCACATCACGGAACAGACCTTCAAAGAGTCGTTAGTACCTGTGAATGATTAAAATATAGAACAACGTACATATGCTTTGTGATGCCGAGTGTCGCCCGAGTGTACGGTGAAGTAATGATACACTTGATTCACGCCAATTCCATATAGGCTTGAAGCATCGTCAGTACGAGGTAGGCACTATGAGTGTAGCCTACTGTACGCACATCAATGATAGGAATGTCCCCAACAGCACCGCTCCATATGTGTCGTCCAACTTCGGAAGTTGCAGTACTTGCAAAGTATACGGTTGTCCTCCTGCCGCCGGATTCACTACGGGCTCGAGCAGAACAGGCATGACAGTTTCGAGAGAAAGAGGGAGAAGAAGCTACTGACGACTGGGTGGTCAGGACCCTTATAGCGACTTCTTGTATCGTTAATCATCTACAAGTCGCGCCCATGCTGTAATCCTACGATCAGTGTCAACCAGATTACCTCAACGAGCACTGAGAGCGCCGTCACAGAGAGGTTTATCATGATATAGCGACATCAAGTAGCACCCACTGGGAATCCTCAGGACCGCATATGAGCTCTCAGTGGCCCACATTCGAGATGGACGTGGGAAGGGGCTGTTCCCTTCGGCGCCGTGATGCATAGCCTTCCATGTCCGAGGGCCCTATGTACGTCTTAATCCCCGAGAACTGAGTACATCTTCGTCCTTCGTAGGTTGGGAATCACACATACCTGACAATCATGAGAACCTTCCGCGCTTGAGAGCAGGCGCTGCGCCGAGGCGGATGCGGTGATTGCGGGTACTTAGGGAACCTTCTCGCCGCGTGTTGTGTATAGCCAAGGTGCTGAGATATGTTCGCAGTCACCGGAAAGTCGCACGAGATGCGAGCGACGGTGACTCCAAAGGCGATATGCATATGGCGTCGATTGGTATGGAGTCCTTCCCGACGTTCTCGTTCTGAGCTATGTGGGAGGTTTCGAGATCAGGATGTTCCAAACATAGTTCAGGTGAGCAGCTTACCAGCATGGGCTTAGGCTGCGAGCTATCCCCAGCAAATCCTCAGTATGGCTTGAGACGATGCACATGTGCAGTCGTTGAAGCAACTAAGCTTCAGCGACGGAGGGAACGAGCTTACATATACGGAACAGACGTGCAAAGCAAAGGTGAGCGCTACAAAATGACTACTAGTAGTCGTCCGTCGAATGATTCCTAGTGTTATCCCATAACAGGAGTAGATCAAGAGATGGTAATTATACCGAGAGTCGAGTCTTCATCTAGCTACATATTCCTCTCAGCGTCAACACTTGTACACGTGAGATGGACTCCCACAATCACTCACCACCGATGCCGTACGATCCGCCTTGAAACCTCAGCCTATGCCAGCGACCTCAGCTCGAACTCTGTAACTGGTTCGCGCCCATGGCAGGCTTCTGTCACTTTGTTGTCCAGAGTCACGCGAGAACTTCCGCCGAGCCCAGCGTGTGTCGAGACTCTGGAGGTCGTCGAGCTCTGGAATGCATCTACGTGTATTCTCGCCGCATTGAGCGATGTGTTGACCAAGGAGGTACTCTCTTGTTGGGGTCGCCGAAGGTTGATGCTGCGAGCAGCGCAGAAATTCAGTATTTACCTTGATAACCTCTACAGAAAAACTAACTCACGCTACTAGGATGCCGTTCGTATACACTGGTCAACGTGTACAGTGAACGAGTTGCAGATAATGACACCGAGAAAGAGCGTACATATGGTCAGTACTGAGTTGACGCCGATGTAGATCATCGCCTTTGGGTAGGCGGTGGACTGTACTCCAATGGTTGGTCAGTTACGAACAGGCACCCAGTAGTGACATGACTCACAAGGGCGATAGTCAGAGTAGCGCATATACTTCGGAGGATATGTTAGTGTCTTATCGAAGTGCATGGATGGCACGAGCTTACGCGGTCGTGAGGCCTACAAGATACAAAGGTCACAGATAAGCGACATGCACCATTCGTTGAAGGTGGTAGTAGTAGTAGATACCAGTCGCCATAGTGTATGCCGTTAGTTTGTCTAGCAGCGAGTTGGTCCTGTCGGTGAGAGATGAGAGCTTGACCCCCGAGTCGATTTGGGGATATCACGTACCTAACAAAGCCCGAACGTTTGCCTCGCAGGAAAATCGTCATCACCGTCGTCAACAGTACGTCGATCAATACGCCGAAGCCGAATCCGATGGTCACAATCCACTATGACATACACATCGTCACCGTTAATTGTTCAACTCGAGTGAGTTACTTACCACCGAAGATTCGAACTCCGAGACCTCATTCGCAACAACCCTGTGAGTACCAAGTGAGTTAATAGTGGCAAAGATAACTTCAGGGAAAGCTGTTCAACTCACACCTTGTACGTCGCAGCTTGCATGATGCGTGAGTGGATTAGTTGAAGGGGGCACCCACAACTAGGCAGTACTTACCACTGGAACATACTGTAATGAAGCCGCTTGTCAGTTGCACAAAGTCAATGTGGCCGAAGTCTTCGATGCGCCTCACCAAGCTCCCCGAGCACGAGGAAGATCTGGCAGGCAACGGTCATGAGTGGATATGGAATAGAATCACATTGTGACTGGACTGCTCACTATAATCATGACGAAGAATTGATACCGCTGATCGACTGAGATCGTGTGTTAGCAGATGTGTTGATGGAGACAGCGAGCTTACTTGCTTCTCCAAATACGATACGCGAGGAAGCTGTTTGCGGTCTGTCAACGTATAACACAACATCGGCCGCGAGTCTGCAACTTACGCTTGGCAGAGAGCAACTGTCACACCCTGTAGATAGAATGCGATCAGCAAAGGCTACTGCTCACACGGAAACATTATCCTCACCGTAATTATTGGGAGAGACTTGATGGATGCGCGTCAACGACAGCATTTTGATGTCCTTATGTCAAAGCACCCACCTTCACGGACCTTGATGCCTGTTATCAGAGGACGAACGCTTCGAAGTTATGACACGCGTACCATATATCGACAAGGAGCAACTCGGTCGGTTGGAAGAAGTCGTGGATGAGTCTGATGTACCTGGTGCACACCTCGTCAATGTCGTGAGCGAAGTCAAATTACCATCTGCTACGCACAGCCAGTCTATAGAGGCCACCGTGTAGAGTGTGTCCATAGCACTTGCATACGATATCAGGTTTACGTTTAAATAGAGCAATGGGAGACTTACATGAGCGAGCAAACCTACATCCCTTGACTACTCAGCGTCAGCGATACAAACAGGAAGTCCTGAGCTCACGTAAACCTTCATATGCCAGCCATCGCTGGTATAGACACTGAAGTAGTTGAAGGCTTGATTGATTGCTACACCGTACAATCTACCACGAGATGCTCGCACGCATGAGCTTAATTCGCAACTGCCAACGAGACGGACGTACATCAGGGCAAATAGTGTTCCCAGAAGCGCGGCGCCGTACGTGTTGTCCAACTGAGGGGGCTGAAGAGACAGGGTAGTAACGGCGGATGTTGCAAGCGTCTGAGGCGAGCTAAGAGGCATGATCTCCGTCAGTGCGTAGATACGCTTATCCTCTTCCAGACCTCGTGGGCGCCGTCGGATTTTGCTAAGTCGCGCTCGGTAGTGCGGTAGTAGTACTAGGCGAGTCGAGTCGAGAGATGTGTTCAGAGTGTGGGTTACACTGTGTGAGAGATGAAGAGAGTGGAGAGGGACAGCGACGCGTGTCTGGAGTCCCGCTGAAGAGGGAGAGAGCACCCAGAAAGGGATTCAGGGATGACCGGCAGCCTTAAATGAAGCCGTCTTCGCCGTTCGGAGGAAGACAAAGAAGCGCTATTAATTGAAAGGGTACTGCGTATCGTAAACCTGCTGCTGAATCATACGCTGGGGAAATAATCAGCGGAGAGGCCAACATCGTAGCAGCCAGTGACAGTACACGGTCTATCCGGTCACTCAAAATAAATAGCTCACTTTTATAGGCTCATCGTTGACAAGCAATACACAGCCGTGAGCATCGCAACATTCTCCTTCGACGCCGTAGTACCTTCGTTCCATTATCGGGAGGCATCTCATGCTTCTCGGGCTGTGACGCATCAAGGAAGGGGTGGATTGTGAGTTCTCGGAAGGCCTAGAGTCATTGCATCCGACGACGCAGTGCATCAGCGTTTGATGCGAGCTCAGGAAATTGCAAGAAGACAGTCACATAAGGCTTCTGACCGAGGTCCGAAACCCCGAGGTTGCGGATGTCGTGCCAGAGATGTCGCAGCAACGAATACGTCGGAGACCTAGTAGCTTCAAGTTGTTAAGGAGGTACATGCCTACACTCGCACTGCTGCGAGCTTGGATGAGGTACAGGTCTGGAGAGATAAATGGTCTGATTGATCAGTACTTCAATGTCCAGGTATCCCGCGAGAGCAAAGCTGTCAGTATGGAGCGGACACTGGGCCCGAGCGGTCTTGCGGCAACTTAACTGGAAGTGGACGGTGTGACGTATCACTGCGAGCCAGCGATGGCCGCCCTCAGATAGCAGCGCTCACAGTAGCTGAACCGGATCGATTTCAACTTCAAGGTCACGCGAAGGCGGCTCAGCTCTGACCCTATGCTGGTGCCGGTGGCTACTTCAAGTTACCTTCGATTCTTGGCCTGGGGCGACTATATCACTAGAGTATGATCACTAGAATACGTGCGGAGGATAGATTGAACGAAGTAGATCATTGTGCGTGCGCGGCGGCGGCACGCCAGAGTCCCGGAGCGCTTGTTGACTCAACGACTCGGCCTACTTAGTAACTCGTGCCCTCCGACCACTGCACTGTAACTTCCTCGACCCGGAACAACCCCTCCCTCAAGTACACCCCTTGAGCGGGTTAACACATTGACTGAATGACCAAACAGCGCCTGCTCAGCGTTGCTCTAGATCGTAGTAGGTAGTAAGGCTCTTCAAGATCGGAGGCGAGTCACCTTCAACAAGACCATTAGTACTAGGGTACGGGCCCTACGAGTACATCACAAGGCTCGAGGACTTACGAGACAATTTTCCAGCAGGAAGCAAGCTTGGGCATATTTACCGTGGTCCGATCAGAGCGGTATCCGAGTTGACCTAGGTAGTAGGTGCTCGGAGCCACAACGCCGGAATGGCTACCAGCGTGACCGGCAACAGCCATCATGCTGGCACTACTACATAGTACACCGCGATTCGCATGGCCGTGACAGGTCTCCGGTGCACTTGGACATGCACAGGTCATGCCGTATAGGTTAGCCATGAGAAGCACCATGTCGAGTCAGCGGCGGTCTGCGAGTTCGAAGAGCGGACTCGGAGACAGTGGACACAAGCTTTGACGCGCCGTAATGCTCCTGCTCGTTGATTCCGTCGAAGAGTCCCTGGTCGACGACGAAGAGATACGAGAGGTTCGAGCGGCGGGGCTACACCCTTGCACGAGTCACACTTATACCGCATGAACACCTACGCAAGTCCGCCTGGTGCAGCTCCTTAGCGGCGCCCTGGCCCTCACGGTGTACACGGCGATGACTCGGAGAGTCCCGGGTGCAACAGCTCTAGTCCATCAGCTCGGCTGATCTAGACCCGTGTTGGCACCCTTGACGAGTTAGTTGCGCGGGGCGTAAGTACCGTCTCCGGGAATAGCTCCGACGTGGTTGGGAGAGAAATGTTGGCACGATGCTTGTATCTTCACTACCGCGCCGGACCCCGAAGAAGTACACGTCTCGAGATGAACAGTATTCGAGCTGTAGCACTACTTCTGTTCACCAATCGTGCTTCGCATGGACTCCAGCTTCACATTGACATACGATGCTGCGATCTTAACCGTGCCCAAATGAGTCAGCACAGTGGAACTGAAGATTACATTGGCAAGACACACCGTATCACTAGCTCCCGACGCATCGCGGTGAGCATCTGGTCGGTCGCTCAATGCTATTGCTCCCGGGTCTCTGGGGCCCGCTGCGCGGGCCGCAAGGGACTGTCTGCAGTTGAGACTGAGGATAAAGCATTGTCAGTGGATCATCATGTTCGACACGGACTCAGTAAGGTCCAAAGTTAGCAGATACATACACAGCTAGCACTGAGTTGGCATGGACTATTGGTTACCATCAGATCAGTGAGAGATTTCCCTCGACAGTATAGCACACGCACCCTTTGTCACAGGTAGAGCGATAGCAAAGTAGACGAACGTCCCCGGAAGAGCAATGGCCTATGTTCAAGTGAGCACTCGAAACGCCATCTTAGATGTATATCGTCACGGTGCTCACACAAACGAAGGCAGGAAGAGTAACGGCCCTAGAAGAATCAGAGTCAACAAAATGGTCGACGACACCGCAGCCTGGCTGAAGTCCACATACGTTACAAGAATAGCTATACAATGACCATATCGGCGACATGGCTCAGCAGTAACCACAACCCTAGCACGAGTACACACTTACTGGCGATGACGGCATACAGTGCGAGTGAGTCAAGAACCATATTTGTGCTGTCCGTCAATAGATCAATGCATGTCCATAAGTAAGCCAGCTAGTATCGCCACTTACTGTCTGTAGCGTGTGCGACTCTGGCGGAGAATCAGGACGAGTGTTCCGGTCAAAGTGAGGTCGATAGCCGTAGCGACTGAAAATAATACTGCATCAAGCCACTGCAAAGTCCGTCAATATTGGTGCTCTAGTGCAGTAGATACAGCGGGACCTGCTTACTGCATGACTCTCCAGACCATCGAAGCTGCTATTTCCAAAGCTATAAAATAAGTCGTCAAGAAAATGAACAACCCACGCTCAAGAAAGCCAATAAGAGTACATTACCTCTCAACCGAGCTACCTGTATTCTAATTAGTCATCCCTTGCATGCCTACATTTTTGTATACGACGTACTGATGATGAAACCTATCCCGTGGCTCTCATTCAGCGGTTTAGCTGTTGTGGACAGTGTTCTTACTCACCAAGCTCGGCGAGCATAAGGGTACACTGTCATATTATCAGACATCCGCAGGTTACTAGTTGTTCAAACACTGACCACGAGGGCTACAACTTGCTGATATTTACGGTTTACTGCAATCGATAGTTAATAGTATTCTATAGAGACTCCGAAGTCCCATTGGCAGCACCTACCAAGATAGATTCGTCGGGCATAGAAGCTATGCGGTGTTTAGTGAACGCCGTAGGCTGAGAGTCAATCATTCTGTTCTCACCTTTGAGCAGCGAGAACCACAATTCCCTGTTAGTAGATAGTGTACGCACATTTAGCATGGGAGGTAAAGGTTAAGCAGAGATTACTTTACCGTTGGTAGTCCTAGAGCCTACTTTATGGTTGAACGGACTAGCACACGTGCTCTATTACAATGTCCCACACACCTGAACTGACCTGAACGCGCGATATGGATATGAATGGGGTCAGTGGTGCTGTATATATCATCGGTATAACTCACGTACCAAACGCTCGTCATCATCGCTAGCGGATTGAAGTAGTTTGCGGCGAGATAGTAGTAGCTGTTCAAAGGCGTTACCGATGAAGAATATGCAGCGCGATTGAAACAGCGGAGTAGTAGCCTACCAAATATGCATGAGAATGACCGAGTGGAAAGTATCTGCAAGGCTAGAAGCATCTCTAGTTGAAGTGTTAATACGCCAATAGATTAGTGATCGAGGCTTACAATATGACCAGGACCTGATACAAGGGAGTCAAAATCGATGACAACCATACATTGCAAGAGATACATACCAAAACCTGATGGAAGAGTGCGTCGGATCGGTACATTCGGAAGTAGCGATAAGTCTGATGTCCAGTGAGCCCGTACAGTCTGACGGAGAGCGAAACATATCAGTGTCGAGCCTGAATAAACACTGTGTTACGTACATTAAGGAGAAAAAGGTGCTGAGTAGAACTGCTCCAAACGTTGTAGCCACGGAGGGAAATTCACCCGTGGCTTGGAAGCTCTCAGCGCTGAGGGCCCGAGTGGATAAACGTAGGATAGACATGGCCTGTGAGGGCAAGGAAGTTGGCTTTCACTCTCTCGCTAAGCTACGCCCTATATGGCATCCCAAGATGCGGAGCGGGCATCGAGAACCACTAACATGGATGACACGTTCTCGACGAGAATCAGCGGGATCTCATAGCCATTCGGTCAAAATAGCATTGCCTCCGCGATACGAGGTGAAAGTATAGCACGTACTTTATTCTCCCGGTCGGGCATTCTGCTGGGCCGAGCTTGGACAGCCTGAGCAGCTACGACCTGGCTGAACCGCTCACAAAGCCATGCACCCCGTCAGTGCGAAGCGTTAGGGTTACGCCGCCCAGTCGTACGTTCCATTTGACAACGTCGTCCACGGCTATGATCTGTGTGTGAGCGCACATGAGCTCGAAGTCCTGGGGTCGCGAGGCACAATGTGAGCGCACTTGGGCGTCTTGAAGTTAATCTGGTTCGTCGACAGATGGAAGATGGAAGTGATAGTAGACATTGTGTGCTCGCCCGACGTGAGACTGTAGACGAATACCGAGTGCTTCTATTCAGGAGTTGAGGCGGGCGGGCGGCGTCCATGACACTCTACCGACCCCTTTCATGCCGGAGACTGCCAAATATAGGCGTCCTGTTACTAAGTGAAACTATTGTCGACCCCTGCGGATCCTCGCGTGGCTTGAAGCCAAGCACCGTTGCCACCAAGTTGTTCATGTGTGGTGACCGTTTGAGTTCGAGTTATAGGAGCAGGGCTGTGTCTCGATTAGCAAAAGATTATCGCAAGACGAAGGCCTAGGGAAGTACTCGACCGACCGCAGAACGCAGACAAACCGAGAAATGTTTGCGATCCAGAGTGATTACGAATAACCTGCATCAAATGAGCGTAAGATATGTTGTACATACATTGCTAGTACCGCCGGTCCGACAAAACGTCCAGAGAGAACACGCCTCTGAAAGGCTCTATTAGTCCCACATATAATATCAGATCTGTCGTAGCTTCGCGACGTGCGCATTGCGTCGCTTCACGATTTCCGTGTGCGTGATCGTGCTCCGTAACTCTACCTCAGCCTATCCCGAACAACAGGCGTCAGCAGACGCGTCTGTAGGTTGGGCAGACAGAACGAACCTGTATCAACCGATCCGCCTCCCACATGCGATTGGGCAGGCTCTCCAGCGCGACGTACACGGCCGGTATTGACGTACTTCGCAGTAGCTCTTGCTCGTTGGTGCGGAGGATCGCAAACGCGATGCGGAACAGGACGTCCACGCCGTCGACCATGAACACATCCCACACGCGGAATAGGGTCTGTGACCGCCATAAGCCACAAGCTCTCGAGTTCGGCGTTGCAATGTGCGTCGACTCACCTCCACTGGCAGACAGTCTGTAAACAGCGAGAGGAACCAGGAGAAGCATATTGCACCCAGGTCCACGCCGAGGTCGTTGAGATGGGCGGACAGCTTCGGCATCAGGTCTTGGACGTATTCTAGAAGGACCATGGGACACGCGCGGGAGCTCAGCAGGGAGGGCGAAAAGAAGTCTTCGGGCAATATGCGCTCGATGATCGCAGCGAGAACCCAGAACGCCTCTTCCTGGTCGGCATGGACGAGGAGCAGCGTCGACGTAACGAGGTTCATGCCCTGGCAATAGCCGACCGCGGGGTTGCGTCTGAAGAGTCTAGTCAGCAAGACATCAAAGCGCAAAGAGGCGCAACACAACATACTTGCTGTACGCCATCAGCACCCTCCGCAGCTTCTCCACGCCCGCGCCCGTCCGCCCAAAGAAGATGTTGAGCGGCATCGTCCTGCACACATCCTTGTCGATCTCCCGTACGACGCTGCTCGAGCTGTCGCACTCCACGAGCAGGTCCGCGAACACGCCCGGCTCGCGCATGTCCAGCGCGCCGCTGCACTCCAGCCACGCTTTGGACCGATACGCGAGCGGGATGCCGTTCCTCACAAGTCGGTCGAACTCCTTCTTCTCGTCCTTGCTCGACGAGAGCCCGAACTGCGCGAAGCCCATCAGGCCCTCGCTGTGCTCGAGCTCTTCGGCCTCGACCGCGGTACCGAGCCCGAGAAGCTGCGCGGCGCCTCCCACGAGCGTCGCTCGGCTGTTGACGTTTGCGGACTTGCTCGCCAGGGCCTTGCTCCGATTCTTGAGGAACTGGTCCCATTCCTTGCGCTGCGCTGCCTGACGCTGGTCGTGGATGTCGGTGAGCTGGAGGAGCAGTCGCCGGATGGTATTCCCGCAGATGTGTCGCGGGGTGTCGGAGTCTACGGAGAGAACGGAAGAAGTGGACTTGATCGTGGCAGAGGCGCTAGTGCTGCTGATCAGCGTTGATGTGCGTTTCGTCCGTCTGGACGACGCAGGAGACGCGCCGCGTGAGCGCTGTGGCGACGCGGACGTCGAGTCTCCGGCTGGCAAGCTACGTATGGTAGGGCGGGTGCTCACAGAGTTGACGCTAATCGCGTCGGCGTTGTCTTCGCCGTCACAGTCGCATACGTCCTTGACGATGTCAATCGTAATCGCTGCGACGTCCTCCTCCTCCTCTGGCCAGGTGTTATCCTCCCTCCGATCCGCGACCTTTATGCCGGTAAGGCACGCGGGGGCGGTGTTCTTGCATTCCTTGGCACGTAGAAGCAGGAGCGCGTCGTATCTAGCCACATCGTAGATGAATCCGAAGCGGTCGGTCATTCCCTCGTGATTCTGCTCGTCTCCCTGAGCGGATATAGAGGACGCAGAGTCGGGAAGAGGGATCGAGAAACGGAAGTCGCGCGCGGTGAGAGGCGTATATTGTCGCGACAGGTATTGCGTCGGAGGTTTCGCATTGGTGGGTATGATGGATTCTAGCGGAACGGAGCCTGGTTTGGTCGCAGTCGTCTGGGAGGATACAGCAGGAGCGGTTTGCTGAGCGGGCTCAGTTGATAAAGGGGTCTTTTCCGAAGCGATGGGAGGCTTCTTCTGCTGTTGGATAGCGAACGAACCGAAGAGGGGTGAGGCGAAGGCAGGAAGGTTAACGCTGGGTTTGCGACTCTTGGGGGTACCACGGCGGCCCACTGGTGCGGTTGTCAATATGCGCGACGCGGCAGGGGTGCTATCGGCGTCGATCACAGGAGAAGATCGAGCATCCGGTCTCTCTGCAGCCTTGCGCTCCTTGCGCTCCTTCGGACGCTCTCGGAAGTTGAGGCCATCTTCTCGCGCATTTCGAACTAGCTCGAAGGCCATCTGCGCGATCACGGGGCTGGTTTCTCTACCCTTGTCGGCGAGGATACTATTCGCATCCGTAGTCATGACTCGTGTGGCGTGGATGATGGCACGCAGAGACGATCCTTGAGGAGGCTTCTCGTCACGAATAGACAAGCTGGGCGAGGGCGACGCCATGCTTAAAGGTGCTGCCGTCTTGGACCAATCCGACGAAAGCGCGGTGGGTGATAGGAGGGGACTGTTCGATGGGGAAGGATGAGCGGACTTCACAGACAAGCTGTCTCGTCGCTCCTGCGGCAGGTCCACATTGACATCGGTGACAGACATATTGCGGCGCATTTTGGCAGACAGAGAGCTCGTAGACGAGGATGGATTGAGTATCGAGAACCCAAGCGTACCAAAAACGCTCCGTGTAGGTTTACGTTTCGCATTCGCAGGTTTGTGGGGCGTAGTTGGTATAGGGGGAACGGGAGGAAGATCATCACTGGGAGAAGTGACCGCCGGCGAGTCTTTGACAGACTCGGTATCCTCGGCTTGGAGAGGGAACGGTACAGGCGGCACTCTGCTCTTGCTACGGGGCTTGACCCACCAAGTACCCATCCAATCTCCGAACGACGGCCGTTCGCCTTTCGCTGCATCATCACCCGAACCGTTATACACCTCGACATTGGCCTCATGAGATGTCGGTTCAGCGACAGCAACTTCGACACCTACACTCGGTAGAGATTTGGCAACGCTGGGTCGCGGGGATGGAGGCAAGGCTTGAGCAGTCACTACAGTGGTAGCCAGCTGAGGACGCGGAGGAATCAACAGAGTCGAAGCCATAGGTGTAATGTCTTCTTTCGGAACACTTCGTGAGATTGGCACCTCGTCTTCAATGGCTTCGGACAAAGACTCTGTGAGAGACTAAGGCAGCATATGGCGATTGAATATGTATGCGTAGTACGTGATCGCTCAAGTACTCACCATCAAGCTTTGTTGCCGCTGCACGCGATGTACGCTTTCGTCATCGTCTGGAAACAGTGACTGAAACACGCGGGTTGCGATCTCCTTCTCGGATGGTTGCAGTTCTTGGAGTAACTGCTTCGCACGTTCCTTGCGCGCAGCCTCTCTCTCCAGTAGCATGCGTCGACTGTCCTCAAGCTCCTGGCGGACACGCGTCAAGTTGTGAACCGCAGACGATAGGACCCGTATAATTGCGTGATACGGATGGTCGTGAGAAGGCAAGTCGAGCTGGGATAATGCTGTATGCATGTTATCATCCGAGTATCCATGCCATTTGGTGCCCAAGATCTTAGCGGAGGTCGCAGGAGAGAAGAGCCCATCCGTAACCTCGGTAGGCACATCGTATAGAACCTCGTACTTCGGAGCCGTATGTGCTGCGAAATCCTCGCTTGACGACTCGACAACAATGAGAGGCGGCGGTTTCATAGATCTGGATAGTTCTGTTCAAGCTGGAAGTACGGCACGCAATAGAGGGCTTACCTTCCTCCTTTACCAAGTCCACGTACACTTCCGTCCCAGTTCGCGCCCGTATATCTAGCGTGCTCCTCAGAGGCATTGTCCAGCTTCGCCTTGAGGGTGAAGTAGTCTGTCTGGGGTCGAGGACTGTCCTCGTTAGCTTTGCCGCGTGAGCGACGGCCTCGCGACGGCGCGTCCTCTTGTGATAGCGGATGTGAATGTGTGGGGGTCGATTGCGCAGACGAGGACGCCATGTCGGCGTCGTCTAGTTGACCGTCGAGTTCGAGAGGATGCCAGGGTGACAACCAAGAGTAGAGGGTAAGTAGTGGTGGTCTAGAGTCTAGACGATGCAGACCGACGACCGTAGCACTAGAGACCGGTTGTCTAAACGCTCGAGATATCCTCTTAATTTGGTGGCTTATGTCCTAATTCGGAGTGTCTGACAAACGTAACATAACACCCGGTAAAAATGTCCAAAACCTCTTGTCTCCTCCCGCCATCTGACTGTGAGCTTTCCGTGACTTGTCAGGCCCCTCACTTTTGGCTCTCTGCTCTCTGCTATCTGCATATATGGGCTGGTTTGGCAGCAGCAAGACAGAAACACCCGACCCAACCTCAAGACAGGACAGACAGAAGTGCTGGGAGAGCCGTGATGCCTACTTCGCCTGTCTCGATGTTGCCAATGTGGTGAAGCCCGGAGACGAGGGAACGAAGTGTGCAGAGATGAAGAGAGCGTACGAAAAGAACTGTGCCAAGAGCTGGGTACGTCGCTCATGGATGCTGTCGCGACGTCTCTTTGACGCTTCAGTGTCAGATTGAATACTTCAACAAACGGCGGGTCCTTGCAGAACAGCAGCAGGGCGTTCTGGCGCAGGCAAGGACTCAAGCAAATTCTACCAGGAACAGCTAGCCTGTTTTGAGGGACTCTTCGAGCGTAGGCGATCCTATCACGTTCTAATGGCGATTCAAGCCATGACGGGTTTGACCGACCAGTATTTGTGTACGCTGAGTTGCTGTATGTTTTCCTCTACATTCACCCCCCACTCTGCTATCAATGTGAGTCTCTTTTTTGTCTGATTTCGTCTTGCATTGACCTGTTCCTCAATGTGATAGATAATAGATCCCACAAGGCGTTCATAAATACCTACAGCGTGTAAACGCTCCTCTCAGTTCCTACATTGCCTGGGAGTGGCAGCACCCTGATAACAAGTTACTACGCTTCGCTCTCCTTTGGGTCGGCAAATGTCACAGATCTATTCATGCTTCCAATCTGCAGCATGTGCCGTTCTCATAGACGACGAGTTTGCTCGTGTATAACACGACAGATCGACATTCCGACTTGGTCAACATAAGTAACACATTCGTCAAATACACACGATGACGATTTGCGTTTGCTCTAGGCCCATAGCTCAAGACCTCCGGCTCACACACTCAATGCATACCCGGTACGTACTCCCAGCACGCTCGTATAGGGTTTGTGTCGGTGTCTTTGGATCTCTATCACATTTGTCTTGAAACTGAGAATCAATGAAGCTTTGGTTACAGAGTATACGCCCGTTCCGCACGCACCTCAATGTCAAGTCATGTCATCCGTGGTTGTGCCCAGACCGAGGCATGTAGGACGTCTGAAGTCCGGTGGAGGTCTAGGCGATTACAAAACCTTGACTCTCCGGCTACGGACGGTTAGTGGACAACTGAAATTGAAACAGAAGTTACCCACACATCGCCATGGCCGTCGCTCGGTATCCTCGGCTGAGCATGATCGAAGATCTTACCCACTGGGCCCGCTCCTTTCGTCTACCGTGACAGTCCGGTGCAAGCTCGCGCTTGGGCCCGTTCCATTCCACGCACCCGTTACGACCGCCAAGCTCGTTGGTCCACACCCATCGCTATGCGCATAGGTATGTTCTCATCTACTCGATCCGGTATATTTCGGCGCTTTACTCAGACAGCGAACATCACATCCATCAACTTTTATGACATCCGTAGGCTTCGAACACGATGATTTTAAACAAATCGGATGATTCAGATGTTGCATTGCTACGACGAGCCATTGCATGCGCACGAGAGCACTCATCTCTGGGCGACTACGTGGCTATCGGCACCGCCCTCCAGGCTGATTCGCCCATTGTCGCCATGTCCAATGTGCACGCGCTAGTTGGTATAGGCTCTGAGACTCAAGAGGGTGTCCTCGGCACCACCTAGATCGCAGGCACTGCGCGTTCTCATGGGATACCTTCATATACAGGTGCATGGGGCGGGGACGTTCCGTGAGACTGCCGCCGCCCTCCGCAACACACGTCCGCCATAAGCCACCTCAAGTCAATCGCGCTCATGTCTAAAACCGCCACGGGCGTCACTCCTCCCACGTCAAGTGCTCATCGTAGATGGACATGTTTGATAGCACCACAGTCTTCTCCTTCCAAAATCGAGCACGCAGACGCACGAAGCCCTCTCTCAAAAGCTCATACTCTCCACAGACCGTCCCTGAGCCTGAATCTCACTACCCACTCCGCTAGGGATCGCCAGTCCGGCCCCTGGTCGGCTTCTCCAGTCTCCATTTCCTCCGCCGCATCTCTCGTCCGCCTTCGCTCTCGTCCGCAACGCACCATGCTCTCTAGGATCAACACCAGCATACATTCGCCAGACAGGCCTACGCGTCGTCCCCATGGCCCTCGCTCGGCGTGTTCCCCAGCTGCCAGCTCCGCAAAGAGCGCCTCCAGAACACACTATCACGATATCTGGAAGGCGAGAGCTGGGCCGAGCACGATTCGCACATCTCCCCCGCAGTTGTCGCTGCCATAGTACGTCCCGATCACCCTAGCACCCCAAAGACAATCTCTAACCTATCCCGCGTGCGCGATCTAGTGATGCGGACACAGAGCAGGATCCTTTGTTCAACATCTCGCCCGACCAGTGCTTCGCGCACGCGCCGCGGCGGTACTGCCTCAAGCTGGTTGACATCGACCCCCTCTCGTCGGACGAGGACAGCCCCTTCGACTCGCTCTTCTCCTTCACCGCCGAGCCCGTCGAGAGCCCGTCGTACGCGTCGACCGCGTTCAGCCCGTCCCAGCGCTCACGCTCCGTCTCCATCTCCGTGGCCGCCTCGACCGCCGCAGCGCGCCCCGCCCCGCTCTCCTTGCACAGCCACAGTCTGAGCGAGATGTCGTTCTTCTCGCCGATGAGCCCCGAGTTCGACATCGTCATGCGGCCGTTCGAGCTCGGGCGCGGGGGCGGGGACAGTGTCGACCGCTGGATCCATACGGGCGGGCGGGAACCGTTGATGACGCCGATGGTCGTCGACAACAAGTCACACGAGCACCGTGACTGGGACGCGGGCTCCGGGCAGTCGGACTGGCGCGAGATCATCGATCGGTTCCTGCAGCATGCGGAGGGGGATGCGGACATGGACGACCCGCCGTTCCCGCCGACCCCGGGCGGGAACGCGTGGTAATGCTGGTGGAGGGTTCTGGCGTTGGTGCGCCGCCTGGGCGTCATGCATCATGGCGTCCGACTGGTTTGGCTGTGAGACAGCTCTATTCTCTTTCCTTGATTATTCTAATGGTTCTACGGACGGGTATCAGCACACACACATCACACTTACTTATCACCGCGGGATACATGGATCGGCATCAATAGATGGTGGACACTCGGACTGACTTCCTACTGTAACTTGGGATTTGGCATTATCCCCAACGTCACTCACTATGTACTTGCTCATCGACGCACTCCTTGACGACTTATTCCTGATTATTTAGTATCTTGGCTAGTCTAGTGGTCTACTTGGATGTTGTACAACATGTTGACTCGACCCCGCTGCATATCCATCTCTTTGCCATGCTGGGATCAGAGATTGTGTGTTACGTATAGCTGATAGCTTTACACGGCGATCATCTCTACGCCGGAGATGTATCGTGTTCGTGCTGTGATACAACAGTTGCTTCTCGAAGGTGCTCAAGTCGGCGATATCATAGACTATCTCTCAAATTGATAATGCCAGGCGATTCTTCACTACTAAGCAAGATCATGATCTGTGAACTCGTGTCTGGGATCGGACCCGATGCAGCGTGCGAAGGCCCTGCCCTTGCGGTGGAACGAGTGTGATGGGAGTAGAAGGATGTGGGAGTAGAAGGAATCTATGCTCTATCGTCAAATGTATATGTATGAGAGCAGGAGGGCTCGGAGTAGCGTATTTTCCGATGGCCTGTCAGACGTGTTCGACGCGCGTTGAAAGGGATCCTGCGCGGCCACGCAACGGCTCGCGAGGATCGATGTGTCGCGCTCGGCCGACGTCTACTCGACGAAGTCGAAAGCCTGCGCATAAGAGGGCTCCGACGCGTTCTGTAAGCGTGTCCAAAACATTGAAGGTAGTTTACGAAAAGAGGGAGGAAGAGAGAGGATCGCGGTGCCACGTCGACAGCCTGGCGATGATAGCGGACGGCTTCGACTGCTAGTAGTGATTCTCGAGACGACGCACGCGGCTCGAGAGCGTCGCACGCGGACAGACTTACAGAGTCTGCTATATTCGAGCTCAGGAGTCAGTCGCGGGCTGCAGGAAGAGGAGTAGGAGGACGTGGGAGGGGCTCGCTGGCTGACGATTGATCGATAGGCGTCTAGCCTACGGTCACATCGACGGCAGCTCAAGCTGCTCGCGCCTACATAAGCCTCGGCGATCTGTAACTCCGACCATAGCTTTTGACTTCAAGCTTCAAGATGGGGGGAAAGAAGCATCCGATGGCCTCGAGATATCTCCATGTACCACGCTATGCGCAGTCTGCCAGGGCTGTGTGGGACCGGTACGCCGAGCGACCGTCGCGCCGCTCTTAGGCCCCGCCGCCGCGGAGCCAGCAGATGGCATTGGAGCAATGGGACCGATGAGCTTTGATGGTTGGGCGAACAATCCGCCGCCAGGAGCCGGTGCCTGGGAGGGGGCTATAGCTTTACGGAATGTGTGCTTCTCTCTTGGGTACTGTTCAGCAGCCGAGTCGTCCTCTGGCAGGCAGTCGACAGCGTTATCGCAGTGGAAGGTTTCCGGCGGTCGGACCCCGACCTCAGGCAGTTTTGCGTCTTCGATCGTGTTCCGGTACGTAGTGTCGTCCCATTCCTCGGATATGGCTTGAGCGAACTTCGAGATGGTGAGCTGGCTGCTCAATACGGTATCGAGGTTGCACTCGACAATCTCTGGGATGGCTTTGGATGCGATAGGTCAGCAAGGCGGAAGTCGATACGATCACAAACGTTTGGAAACTGAATGTACTCTAGAAAGAGTTGCTGTCGGCGATTTCCACCTATGATCGAGGTGTCAACATGACCATCATCAGTGTATTCACTTGGTTGCAGCGCACCTATGTTATGCAAGAGGCAACTCGCTCTTTCCCCCGTGTGTTGGCACCCGAGCCAGAGGCGTACGGACGTAGTGAGGGCTTTAGGCGAAATAGCGTGTATTTCAAAAAGGTTCTGGCCGTGAATTGCAGCAACTTGAAGCGGGTATTAATGTAGGAGAGATCGGAGCCCTATAACTATAATTAGTATGCTTACCTCGAGATCGATGTCAAGGACCTTGCAAGGTCTAGTTGTCTCACGGATCTGAGTCGAATGTTGGGTAGAGTGTTTTAAACTTTCAAGCCAATGGTCGAACTAGTGGATACCGCCACGGACATGAGCATGTACGATGTCACGTACTTAAAGGGTTAAGACGTCGGGGTCGCCATCAGTGAATTACTCAGTGGCCAGCCCAGCCCAGTGAGACTGCAGTGACTTGGCAGTGACTGAAGTACCGTATACGTGTCCATTTTGAAATTGCTTGTCACGTTCGGGCCGCCATAGCCGAATAGTAACGGTATCAAGGACGGCGGATTTGTACTGGCAGTATTCGAGGTATACATCCAATCGGACAGTCCTATATAATCTCGATATACCATCAGGTAAATACACTCGGCATATATGTAGCAGCGACGCACGAATACATACTTACCTGACTAACTGAACTTGATGCGCACACCGCGGCACAGTCTGTCAAGGTGCGAGAAAAACACTGTCTAGTGAGTAATGAGTGCTCAGAAAATGTGATTACAGAGTAGTTTTGTTGTCAGTACCACTTTTGTTACCGTGGATAATGCAGACGATACTGCATCCACAGATAATGCGTTCGCAGCACTTCAAGGTGGTCGTGGTTAAGGGAGAACCGTGATAGGCGCCCTGTGAACTTTCGGGCCGCTGCGCGCTTACTCAAGTTCAACGTCAACGTCACCGTTTCGAGTTCGCCCATTGGCATCACTCTGGCATAGTCACTAGTACAGCAACTACAACCGTGTCAGATTTTATCTACAGTACCTGGTAAAGTTCTTTGTCCTAGCCTTAAAACTGCTTTCACTCAACGCGTTATATGTATATTGTGAAGTCGCCGCCCGAAGCTGACAGCTCAGTCACGACGGTTGACCCCACCACCGTGACTCACCCCGAAGCCCACTTTCGGTGGCTCAATCCCTACGGCGACGCGCACGCCCCTGATATCATCCCCGTCGGTCGCTTACTTCGAAGCAGCTCTCAGCACACAAAAGGGCCATCATTTTGTCCGACTTCCAAATACGGGGCTGACCGAAATTGCGCGTCCATTTGCTCTCTGCGCCTCAACGCACGGTCCGTGCGTTGCTTTGTTCTTTCAAAACCCTTGATTGATGATCCGGGCCGCATACTGCGGGGCTCTCCGTCCAACAGCCGCGTGTCCGTCAGCCAGCAACATCGGCGCTAACAATTGTCCATTGTTCATCTCAAACCACATCGCTATCCTCAGCATCCCCATCCGAGCACTATAAAATGTCTCTCTCAACCGGCGCTATCGATCTCTGCTCCTCTTGCTCAGGTATGAGCGGCATCCAAGCTACTCCCTTTGCCCGCAAGGTCACTAACCAACCCGTTGCTGTTGAAGACACTCTCAAGGTTCGCGCCCAGGAAGGATGGCGACGCGAGCTAGAGCACAGGGTCCACATCTCTCAAGACGGTGACAGGGATTTCCTAAGGAAATATGTTCCTTCTAACACCCCATACCCATTCATGAGCGATCTCGACAGCCTTGCGAAGTTATTTGCCGATTGGAGCCCGGTCGCTGGCAAAGAAAAGGAGAGCTACCCACACCTGGTGCGTGGTTACACCCCGAGAGGTCTATGTCTTGATTGACTGATGCAATATCACCGACAGACCAAAGGCCTCAACGCTCTCGTATCCAGTTTTCCTCCCGCAAAGCGACCTGCTTTCTTCGACTGTCATAACCACCAGCAATCCTTCCCTTTCGCTACATTTGCCGAGAACCACAGCATCACCTATCCCGACCTCGCAGCCACTCTCCCTGGTTTATCCCTATCTGACTTACCGTCGAAACCGGAGTGGCCCCACTTCTCCATCATACTGGAAGGGAAGGGAAGGCGGCAAGATGACCCCTTCAACAAGGAGGGCCTCGAACACTGTAACACATTGGTGCAGCTCGCGATCAATGCTCGGTGCCTCATGCATGCTCACGGCCTCCTCGCCGCATTCGTCATCGGAGTCTACGGTGACATCGTACGCATCGCCCGATTCGACCATTCGTGCGCTGTCGTCTCCCGTCGCCTCTCGCTCAAGAAAGCTACCCATCTCAAGGTTATCCAGCAATTCTTCTGGAATTTCGTCAATCCATGCGACGGCCATTCTATGGTCGGATGCGACCCGACTGTTCGGCAGCTCACCAACGACGATAAAGAGTGGCTTTATCACCGCCTGGTTCGTGTTGGAATGAACCCCAAGGAAGTCATTGCGGAGGAGGCTCGATGGGCACAAGTCTTCGACGACGACAACTCGGAACCGAAGTCGTATGTGATGTTCAAAGCCCTGGACGTCAATGGCCGTCTATTCTCCCGTTCGACTACGGTGTGGCTAGCGCTCCGCGACACTCGTCAGTGGATACACGGTAGCCTCGTCGACGACCCGCAGCCAGACGATCTAAAGCTACGCATTATCAAGGAGGCATGGCGCCAGCTCGTTAGGCGCCCCGAAGATGAGTACTATGCCAGGCTTGATGTCATCCCCAAAAAGGATAAAGTTGGGCTTTCCTCCCTCCTGTGCGGCGGTGACCTTGGCGAACGCGAGGTCCGGCAATGGGAGCACGCCCTGTATGGTTCCTCGACCCCCCGCAATGGACTCGACTCTGTCACGCACCAGTCTCGACTAACCACAGCGACGTCGGCCACCCATGCCCCAGTGCCACCCTCCCTTACTTCGACCACTACTAGTGTGGACCAGCCTCCGTCGCATCGTCCGATGCAACAAACCTTCACTTGGCGGCTTGCTCGAGGGCCAGAGTACTGGCATCGTGAACGTAGCCATATGCGTTTCGTAGTGGATATCGTCGGACGACCTCTCACCGCGTTCCGCAGCACTAAGGAGCTGGTTACGGCCATTTATCACGCGGTCAAAGGTGCGTCAATACCGACCGATGTTCCGACGTGACGGTTAGCTGACTGCCAATATTGTAACAGGACATCGTCTTGCAATGACTAAGGCTGGCGTCCTACACCGAGACGTCAGTGTCGGCAACATCCTCATCGTTGACAACCCCGACGACCAGGCTGCATTCAGCGGGTTCTTGCACGACTTCGACTATTCCTCTATGAGCCGCGACGTCCCGAGTGCCGACTGCGACTCACTGGGTGCTGCGGCGTTGGCTGAAAAACTGGTCGCGGATGCAGATGCTGGAATTCTCAAGGAGAGGACGGTGTGTTCCATGATACATTTCCATTCGAAATCTCACTAAACACCCCCACAGGGCACCTTCTATTTCATGGCGACAACTCTCCTGGGGAAGGGTAGTTCATTGCATTGCATCTGCCACGATCTTGAAGCGTTCTTCTGGGTTCTGCTGTGGGTCGTTGTTCGACATGTCGAACATTCCGGGGGAAGCACTCTTTGTGCGGATATCTTCTCCAACGAGAGCATTCGCTCTGCCGTGGGCGGCAAGATGATGTGGTTGACGAACGGCGTCAACAACTTTTCCGTCCCCGGTAACGCACCTCTCACCAAGCTCATCAAAGAGCTCGCTGCTCTCATCTCTGCCAACCTTTTCACCAACTCCACCCTTGACTACGACGCATTCCTGGCTCCCTTAGAAGAGGCTCTCGAATGTGCCGACTGGCCTGAGGGTGATGAATCCAAGCCATACAAGATGGCAGAGCTCAGGACTCACGCCATGGGCTGGGATGTACCGCCTAAAGTCGCAGGATCGAAACGCAAGACCCAGGAGTACGATCCGGACGAAGAGTTCAGCGACAGAGGTGATGATGATGACATGGCCATCGCGAGCGATGCCGAGGAGATGCAAGTTGAATATCTCCTATTCTCCCAGCCACCCGACGACGATCTACCGACAGTCGACGTCTCTTCCGCCCCCGTCATTGAAGAGTTCCGGAAGAAATCCGTTGCGGCCTCTCGCTCGAAGCGTCGCAAGACGGGCTCGCAGAAGACTACCCAATCCTCGAACACCGGGAGCAGCGCTACTGGCGTGACAGCCTCCTCGTCTCGCTTTGGTGCCGCTTCTTCTATGGCACCCTCCATTGCGAGCTCCCGTACGAGCTTTGACGACACCGGCTCGGCCGCATCGCAGGTACTCGATCCTTCGAGTGGGAAACTTGCAGAGGGGAGCGACGTGGCACCAAAAAGGAATGTGTTCGGGTCTCAAGGCAGACACGCATCACAAGCAAGCCGGCTTACTGGTAAAGCAAGGTCGCGCTAACCGGAAGGATCGAACGCGGCCGTAGTATTCGTGTTTACTTCTGATACAACTTGAACCTATTGCTACGTTGTATTTGTGCCTTCTCGTCGTCAGCATAGAGTGTATAGTCAGGACATTCCCATGATAGGCTCACAGAATTCACTTCTGTACGTTTTCCACCCATGTCACGTTCGCCGCTGCCTTGATCTCCCACTGCGCCACGAGTTCAACCTTCTTACCTGCACCCACGCCGCAGATCCACTCGAACACCCCGTCCTTCTCGCCGCCTTTACCGTTGACCGCCTTCGTCCACCGAACCTTCAGGTTCTGCACGTCTGCGGTCGAATCGAGCAAGATCTCTTCCTCGTCTCTCGCCCGTGCAAGTCCCTCCGGCTTGCAGAGTGTCACTCTCACTTTCGCATCATCGTCTCCGAGGGGGAGCGCATCGCGGACGACCAGCGAGGATACGTCCAACTGGTGGTTATTCGTCACTGTGGTGGTGACGGTCCGCGTCGTTGTCTTCGTCGGTTCCGCGAAGTTGCGCGCCGGTTCCTGCTCCGTGCGCGAGTCCTGGCGATACGCGACCTTGAAGGCGGTGTCGACGCCGAGAGTGCAGGTGAAGCTCTCCTTCACGCTGATCAGCTGCATGCACAACCCAAGTTACTTTAATGTGTGACGAATACGTATTGTGTAGAAGGGGGACATACACCGAGAGACGTCTTCGTGACGAAGCCGTTGTCCATGAACACACTGACTGGGCCCGCGAGGAGCTCGTAGTCGCTCGTGTTCAGGATGCACGCCTCAATGAACACCGCTTCCTTGTGACGCGGGACGCAAACGTACTTGAGTTCGGCAGAAAAGTCGAGCAGCGCGATCGACACCTTGTGTGCCAATCCGTCGCTGGGCAAAAACACGGTGTCGGTTATGCGGAACGCCAACGATAATGGGTTGCGAGTGTCGACTGCCGCAGGCAGCGGAGGCGGCGTGGGCTCTCGACGGGGCGGAGAATACGAGTGGGGGGATACCTCATGATGACGCCGGTAACCCCGATATTCATAAGGAGGACTCTCGCGAGATCGGGGCCTTTCGCGAGCAGGAGGTGGAGACGTTGCCGATATCTTCAAGGACTCCAAAGTCGGCACTGACAGACTCTGGAGAGTCTGCGAGGTTGCGGTGCTCAGGGTTAGCACGGCATCGTTCCAGTCCTCGCCGGTGTTCTGGCTGATGTTCGCACAGTAATGCAGCGAAATGTCGGAGGATGGCTTTCCGTCCTTAGTGGACGCGCGGAGATCGTAGTATGGCCGCCAACTCGCACCAGAGACCACTGAAGGCAGATATATCAGCCCTGCGGTTCATCACGACTGCCTAGTCAGGCCGTGTGCTCACGATATGTCAGTTGTAGCCTGACTTCACAGTCGTGTTCCGCGAATATGGTGGCGGCGACAACGGCGTTCGTCTCGCCCTGATGTTTCCTCCCCAGGAGGTCGATCTCCTTCTCGAGCTTGAAGATCTTGTCCTCTAGCTCGAGTATGGCAGTCGAGGCCGCGCGCTTACGTTGGGCGACGCGGTCCAACAAGCTCTCGAACTCCGTCACAGGCGTCTTGGTCAGGAGCGCACCGGTGTTGTCCGAGTCGAGCACCACGGACTCCTGCTGGAGCAATGAACGCTCTGCGCCGAGTTCTTTTTTCTTCTTGATGAGCTCATCGATCTCATCCTTGTGCTTGGTTTTGGAATTCATGGTCCTAGTATGGCAGCATACATCGAAGACGCGTGCAGCACTTCCCAGCCCATGGATCCTTGGGGATTCCCTGTCGATCTTGTCCGAGAGCCCGGTGATCACAATATTGTTCCTCCCATTCTGTGCAGAAGGCCGACAGTCAGTTATATCGTTCTCGTCCGATATGATGAGGGCTGACCTGGAGGCTGAGCGGAAAGGTACGCGTCAGCTCTGCTGTCGAGGACTGAAACACAATGACCGAGTTGATGGCATGCTCGTTCGCATCTAGCGTTACAACTTCAGTAGAGCGCATCTCTGCGACTCCAGTCGTGGGACAGGTTCAGCGTGAAGGGGAGGAAGGTGGACGTCGCCCCAGTCCAAGTCCAACTGAGTTCCATGCCACGGCCGCATCGCTATATACTTGTATGACAGAGCGTGCGAACAGGCGATGCCCGGGAACGTGTTTCGAGCCAAGAAACATGCGGACAACCTCGTGTAGATGCTAGTGGACAATCGATATCATCAACGCACTAGAAGCATCTAGCGTGCAGAAAGTCGGAGCTTACAATATGAATAAGAGAACAATGACCCTCGAGGAAGCTGCTTTACGGTGAGTCCAATGGTCACAGCGTTCTGTGCCCAGATGTTGGTTCAAAGAAGTTTTGCGCATGTTTGCAAGAAATCTCCATTGTGAGTCAACCGATCGCAGGGACAATTGTGACAGGACACAGCAATAGTACAAGCTCACTGGAAACAAGTTTACTTTTCCTCCCACTGGACATTCGCGGGTGACTTGATGTCCCACTCCGCCTCGAACTTGACTTCCGTCCCCGCCGCGACCGTCCCGCACGCCCACTCGAACATCCCATCCTTCTCCCCGCCCTTGCCCTTCTCGGCCTTCGACCACCGCACCTTCGCGTCCGCGACACCCACCCCAAGGTCCACGGCGGCCTCTTCCCCGTCCTTGATCTCCGCGAGCCCGTCGGGCTTGCGGAGCATGACCGTGATGTTCGCGTCGCCGTCCCCGAGCGGGAGCGCGTCGCGCACGACGAGGTCCGAGATGTCGAACTGGTGCCCGTTGCGGACCGTAGTGACCGCCGTGCGCGTCGTCGTCTTCGTGGGCTCCGCGAAGCTGCGCGGCGGCTCGTGGGAGGTGACGGACTTCTGGCTGTAGACGACCTTGAGCGCGGTGTCGACGCCCAGGACGCAGTTGAAGCTCTCCTTGACCCCAATAAGCTGGGAGTGTCAATGTCAGTACAGTGGCCCTCGGAGGGGCGGACAACACTGACCCCGAGAGAAGTCTTCGTGACGAAGCCGTCGTCCATGAACACGCTGACCGGACCCGCGAGAAGCTCGTACTCGCTCGTGTTCTCGACCGTCCCCTCGATGAACGCCGACGTCGTCTTGCGCGGCACGCATACATACTTGAGCTTCGCGGAGAAGTCGAGTTGCGCGATCGCCACCTTGTGAGCGAGGCCGTCGCTCGGGAGGCTCACCGTACCCTCAACGCGGTACGCGAGCGAGAGCGGGCTGCGGTCCACTGTCGTGCCGTGAGGCAGCGCCGCCTCCTCGGGGTCGACCATTCCGTACTCGTCTTCGTCGGCTTGGCTAGGCTCGTTAACCTCCGCCCCAAAAAGACCACCCGCCCTGCGCGCCACCATCGGAGCAACCATCGCCTTCATGGGACGCGGCGGAGGCGCCGAGTATCGCACTGGAGGCCGCACTGGAGACACCTTCTGCGAGGCGAGCTCAGGCACGGAGAGGCTTTTCAGCGCCTGCGAGTTAGCCGTGCTCAGTGTGAGGACCGTGTCAGACCAGTCCTCTCCGGTGCTTTGACTGATGTTGGCGCAGTAGAGGAGGGTAACCTCCGAGGACGTCTTGCCGTCTGCGGTGCTCCGACTCGCGTGTAGGTCATAATGAGGCTGCCACCGGACTCCCGTCACGACTACAGAGTAGAGAAGTGGTCAGACAATGGCATGCAACTTTTGAAACACGATCGTATACTGACGATAAGTGAGTTGGATTTCAGCTTTGCACGAGTGCTGCGCGAGGACGGTAGCGACTACGCATCCAGAGATCTCGCCTGTATGGCTAGTCCGGAGGATATACAGCTCCTCCTCTGCGTCTTCGATTTTCTCATTGAGCTCAAGAACCGCCTGCATCGCGGCGCGTTTACGACGTATAACGTTATCCACGAAACCGTCGAGCGGCACCGGGAGCTCGTTGGCAAACGCCTTGCCAGCTTCGTCCAGCATGTCATGTTCCCGCTGGCGCAAATTACGCTCGAGCTCCAATGTGGCCTTGTTCACCGTCAGCTTCCTGACTTCCTCTGCATTCTTGGTGTTCTTGCGTTTGGAGAGGGGGCGAATGGTGCAGGCAGTGTCGAAGACGCGCGCGTCTGCGCCAAGCCCGTGGATACGGGGAGAATCGGTGTCGATGTTGCTTGAGAGGCCACTGATCTCAAGTATGTTGCGACCAGCCTGTCAGAGAAGCACAAATCAGAACAGGTAGATGGACGGAATAGGGCATATGCTGCAGAGGACGTGCCTGGAGATCAACTGTGAATGTGCGTGTCAACTCGGCGGTTGACGACTGGAAGATGATAACAGACTTAATCGGATGGTCAGAAGCTTTGAGAGTGACGGTGGTGGGAGACATGATTGAAGGAGCGATTGCGCAGAGCGTTGCATAGACGTCCCTTAAGTATAGAGGTTCGAGTCGCATGTGACTCAATCTGTACCTCGGCACCTGGCATGCACCGCCACAACAAGGTACAAACCAGGAGGAGGAGGAAGGTTATTCGGCTTAATCGATATACGTTACAAGTAGACGCCCAATTAGTTATCTACGTGTACAATACCGACAAGCCACGACCACGGCTTAATGCCCGCCATCCTTCTATCTCCCTGGTCCAAGAACTCCGACAACTCCCTGGCCCGCATAACACAGGCAGGACCACGAGCTAAAACCTTGGGCAAAAATGTACAAAAAACCAAGGTGTGCAGGGCCTCTTCTGAGTACCCACACATAACTCACTCGCGTCCAGGAGTTGTTGAGACATAAGTCTCCACGAAGAGCCAGGAGGAGGAGGAAAGTACAATCTACGCTGCAGCGGCTGCACTACGCTTGCCGCCACAACGCCACATTAAGCCAATTACCATAACACAACCTATCGCTGGGCATAGATTGACTAGATGAAGTTTGCTGATCCTGATGCGAGGTGGAGAGCCCAGCTCGATTTTGGTAGTAGTACTGGTGGCACAAAACCCATGAATGGACCGATCTTACAACATTTGTACCTTCGTATCCTATGCATTATCTTCCAGCTCCTCCAGCCGCGAGACCTGCCTGTCAGAACAAGAACGAACTTGAGCTCGCTGCCATGCCCGCACTGGGTTGATACGCACCTGTCTCTGACTGCCTCCTGCCACCTCTGCAACTTCGCAATCTCGTTTACCTGGAACCCGAAGATACGTGGGCGGTACCTGTCCGCCTTCAGCGCGACGCTCGCGGTGCTCACCCCCTCGCCGACGCCCTCCGCCTGCGCCTCCTGCTCCTCGCGGATCCGTCTGTTCCGCCTGGTGCTCTCGACATCCGCACTTCGTCCGGGAACAGTGAGCTCCACGGGGCCGCTCTTTGGGGGGATGAGGTTAGGGTAGACGAGGAAGAGGAGGTGGGGGAAGGAGGTCCCAAAGTACGCGCCGTCGATCGAGCCGTGGCGCGAAGATTTGGGCGAGTAGATGTCTTCGCAGCGGCCGCAGTAGAGCTTGACGGACTTCTCGTACGGGACATCGGTCAGACCCACTGGGAGGAGGGGCTGTGACTGGCAGAGAACACGCGGACAGCGCCCGAAGTCCGCCCGCTTGTACTTGTCGAGCTAGGGGTGGACGGGAGAACGGCGTTTGTGGTGCGCGACAGGTGCTGAGAGATCATGACAACGTACCATTTTCGCAAGGCCTCGTGCTGTGACTATCCACCGTGCGTGGATGAGGCCATACAGAAGGCGAGCTTGGAGGTCGAGATTCCCCCTGAGGTCGTCCTGGATTTCCTCATCTAGAACGAGGTTCTATATCGCGGAACGATTAGAATGAACGCATATGCATACCTAAGTTGTCTGTGATCATGTCCAAGGCCTGCGCATAATGTTGTACCTCCGTGTTGAGCCCAGTGAGGTTAAAGCGGTCGAGGATGTAGTCTTCATCGACCTCGCAGAAGTATTCGTTGCCCTTCGACGACAAGAACCAAGTGATCCACTAGGTATTTTGTCAGGGAGGTGAAGCCAATGTGATTCTGAGCGCATATACCGAACTTGATGTGCTGCATGTAAGGACACGTAGAGATGAGTGTGAATGCTTCAGCTACTCACTTGGAATAGTCGGATCCGGAACCACTGGTGACTTCCTCCACTGGATCGTTCTGCAGTCAGAAAGATACCAGTGCTTCATTCATCCGAGAACTGACTGTTGTGGTGCTTGCGAGAAGGTCAAGGGAATCGAGGGCGGAGGTGGTGGTCGGAAAGAAACAAGCAAGCTTGATAACAACTTCTGGTAATGACTAGTGGCTTCTATTGAGGTAAGTAGCAGAATTGTTATCAGTGCTTACACTGCATAGTTAGCTTACTTACCCTTAATAGAAGCCAATACTTACCCTCTCCCAACCGCCTCGAGCTCGACATAGTCCACTCGTTAAATGGCCCTTGACTTTGTTCTCTGATGCTTATCTGTCTTTAAGCCAGGATACCAACTCACATGCTAGGCGACGCCATAGTCCAGATGCCTACCGACCTCCGTTCTCCCGCTCCCTTCGAGCTGGACTCTCCCAACCAGCCCACACACAAGCCCAAAGGCCTCGCTAGACTGACGGTAGACGTCCCTTCGTCGTACAATCCGAAACTCAAAGCCGAGCGACATGCACCGCCGCGATGGAGGACGCCAGAGTTCATGGCTTACTACGTAGCATTCGCCGTCGTGGTCCCGCTCATGGTCTGGATACCATATACCCTGAGTTCACGTGAGTGCTGCATTATCATTTGACGAGGGCTTCAGTGGAGAACCAAGCAATAGCTTCGCACCCCAATTATGCATACTACGAGATGCGCCTGTCGCCCGGATGGCTATTTGGTCGACGAGTGGTAAGTACCCTTCCGGACCCCGCGCGCGCGACGGATAAGACAACCGCGACGAATCTCTGACGAGTACGATTGCAGGACAACAGCGACCACCAATACCGATCCTTCCGGGGAGGACTCCCGCCCCTCCTCGGCCTTGCGAGCCTATTCCTCGGCCTGCAGCACCTCTACACCCTCACCACGCGCAGAGCCCGTCTGGTTTCCGACCCCACCGCCGTGCACCTCGTCCCGTTCCTGGTCGCGTTCTCGACCGTCATGCTCTTCGCGCTGCACGGCACCAGCGCGCTCAAGGTCTTTCTCATCCTCTCGGCCAACTACGCCATTGCGAAGGCGACCGGCGCGTCGAGAGCCGGCCCGCTTCTCACATGGGTCTTCAATGCCCTCGTCCTGTACGGGAACGAGAAGAACTCGGGATACAAGTTCGCGAGCCTGCACCCGGCCCTCGCGTCCATGGTGCGTTCGCGTATCCGGTCTGTGTCCCTTGACTGACCTGACCAGCCGTGACTGTTCACGCAGGATGCGTGGGAGGGCATCTACCCGCGCTGGCACATCAGCTTCAACATTACGATGCTTAGGCTGGTGTCCTTCAGCATGGACTACTACTGGGCGTGCAACCGCTCTGGATTACCTGACGTGAGGAACACATCATTCAACGACGACAGGCAGCTGACGAGGAGCATAGACAGGCGGGCAGTTATCCGACAAGCAAAGGCCGCGAGTGAACCATGACCTGCAGACGTATTCGTACATGAACTACATCGCCTATGTGATATATCCTCCGCTGTACATCGCAGGTCCCATCATGACCTTCAACGACTTCATGTGGCAGGTCTGTATCTCGCCTTCCGCATCCTAGACCGTGACACTGACAGTCGCACATAGCTTCGGAGACCCACGTCCATCAGCTGGAGGAATCTACTCGGATATCTCGCCAGATTCGTCGTCTGCATCATGACGCTCGAGTTCATCCTGCACTTCATGTACGTCGTCGCGATTAAGGACCGGAAAGCGTGGGTCGGGTTCTCCGCCGCAGAGCTCTGCATGGTCGGCTTCTGGAACCTCATCATCGTCTGGCTCAAGGTCCGTACTCTCCCACATGTCTGTCCTCTACCATCATCGCTCACCCGCCACCCACCGCACAGCTGCTCGTCCCGTGGCGGTTCTTCCGCCTCTGGGCGCTCGCAGCGGGCATGGACCCCCCCGAAAACATGGTGCGCTGCATGACGAACAACTACTCCGCGCTCGGCTTCTGGCGCGCCTGGCACCGGTCCTACAACCTCTGGATCATCCGGTACATCTACGTCCCGCTCGGGGGCACGGCGAACCGCGTGTTCACGGTCGTGCTCGTCTTCTCCTTCGTCGCGCTCTGGCACGACCTCTCCTTCCGCCTGCTCGCGTGGGGCTGGCTCGTGAGCCTCTTCATCCTGCCGGAGGTCGCCGCGCGCTTCTTGCTGCCGGCGAATAAGGTGCGCCGATCTCTATGCTCCGAATCGGGTGTTGTGGTCGGACTGACGTTTGGTGTGCGACAGTATGGCCACAAGCCGTGGTACAGGCACGTCGGGGCCATGGGCGCGGTGCTCAACATCCTGATGATGGTGACCGCGAACCTGGTCGGGTTCGTCATCGGGACGGACGGGATCCAGTATATGATCAACCAGGTCATCGGCAGCTGGGAAGGTGCGTCGCTGCTGACTTCCCTGAGCCGTTCATGGCACTCATTACATGTGTACTCGGCAGGCATACGGTTCTTGGTTGTCGCTTGTGCGTGCATATTCGTAGCTGTGCAGGTCATGTTTGAGTATAGGTCAGTGCATCGGCGATGTTCGAACACCGCGGACGCTTGCTAACACAGATGGCAGGGAGGAGGAGGAGCGGCAGGGGATATCTCGTCGCTGTTGAACGTTGAGACTTGATGGTTTTATGGAGGACTAGCCTATGGACTTCTACTAAGTCTGCGTCCTTCGGGTCACGGTTGGTCGATAGAAGCTAGTGAATACGTTGGCATAGTACCTAATTATCCTATCATGGACCGTTTTACATATCATATTACTGGACAATGACTTAGTGCTCTTTCCTAGTGGCGATCTCTCACCTTCTCTCACCCAGCCTCACTGATCGACTTTGAGCGAGCGCGGTCACCCCATCTCCCGGAATTACTAAATGAGTGTCGGCACACCCGCAGTCACTGCACGGGCGCTCCGTAGGTTCGGATCACACCCTCTGCTAGGATCAAACCCTCTCGTTTAGGGTCTTGGTAAGTACTTAGGTCTTGGTATGGTATGAGACTAGGGCGCTCCGTACGTTCTCGTCCATTCCACCACCACCACCACCACCGTTAAAGCCGAAATACCATCCTCCTCCTCCTCCTCCTCCTCCTCCCCAAACCGACCACCCCGCCGTCGTTCATTCCATCGCACTCGCTGTCCTTTGCTTTCTTCACGCTCCGATTTCCAACACCCTCCAAACACTCAACACACTCAGCCCTAACGATCATGCCGTCCGCCGCCGCCTACGAACGCCTCCCGACGAGCGACGAGAAGCAGCGGGTGCCCTCGCAGGAGCCGACGAGCGACGTGCGCGAGCTCCAGCGCCGCCTCGCGCAGGACCCGCGCTTCAACCCGCCCACGCCGTCCCCGTGGAAGCGTGCCGCGCTCCTCATCTTCTTGGTCGTCCTCCTCTGGGTCGGGCTCCGCCTCCGCGTGAACGCGGTCGGCAAGATCACGGAGGACCCGAAGATCACGCATGCGCAGAGGTACGTGCCATATCATCGGTGTGGTCTGCCTGCCCCTCTTTCCTTCTCTCCACCGATGTGGGACTCGGAGTGGGGGCAGGTGGACTGAGGAAGTGTTCGGATGCTGACTGTGCAGGTCGGATGCGCTTTGATCGGGTGGTGGATTGTGTTGGGCTCGGTTCGGGCGGTGTGGCGGATAGGTACTCGAAGGACTACAAGTTCAGGCCTGCTGCGAGCCCTGTCATCACCGAGAAGCTCAAGGATGGCCGTACGCGTCTGCGGGGTGCTGTTCCGACGGTCCGGTGAAGGTACATTTCCTGCGTTGTATGCACCTGCTTAGAACTGACCTCTTTTACGTTCTACTTGCAGGGTTAGCCGGCTTGTGCTGTATCGTTGTACGCCGTGGCCTCCTGGATCGGTTTTGGTCCACTCCCTTCTCTCGTCTCGTACTACCCCACCTATTCCTGGACAGTATACTATCATATCGCCTTGATTGCAAACGGTGTGCTGCTCTTTATTCTGCTATGCATAATCGTAGCTGCACAGAATCCAGCAAGAAGGTCCTCGAGCATCATCATGGTGTGCAGGTGGTCCCTTCAAGTGCCAAGACATCTCGTTGCACACCAGCTTCCCCTCGCAACCGGGCTAAATTACGTTGCTCCCGCCAGCACAACGCTCGCGCCCCGTTACAGCAGTTCCTTCTGTGATGATCAAAGCTCCGCATTGTGCGCCACCCGCAAGATCACCTCGCCAGCGAATGCATATGCTCAAACGTCAACCGAACTCCTCGTATGCACACCGGGTCCGCATCTCGGGCACTCTTCAGTCCGAGAGATTGCATCCTGATTGCACTCACTCTGCGATACGATTCGCATTTTCTCTCCATATCCAGTGAAATTGCAGCAAAAGGAGTGAGCTAACGGTACAAAGTGTTTCTGTGCAGCAGCAACAGGAAATGATAGCAGGGGTAGGTATCACAACTAGAGCTTTTCGGGATCACGAACAGCGAGCGAGACGGTGGAAGGATTTCACGACCTCAGACGACGGACTGAGAGGTCTGGCCCGCGCTCTTCTTGTCGGTCGCAATGTTCGTGTTAAGCTTGGTCCTGAGGGTAGAAGCCCGCGTCAGCACACATTCACACTGACCACCATGCAAGCGTGCTTGCATGCACAGACGCAGACACGGACCAACGCCCCGAACAACCAGGATTCAAGGAAGATAGAACGCCCGAATAACCACGAATCAAGAGAGAGACAGGACAGGGACACTCACTGCTCCTCGGTGATCTTGCTCGCAATGTCGGACGTGTCGTCGCCGGCGGCCTTCGCCTGCGCGAGCTTGATCTGCAGCACCTGGACCTCGCCCGTGAGCTTGAGGACCTTGTTCTTGATCTTGCCGACCTGGAGCGCATCGGCGGCGGCGCCCGACGCCTTCGCGATCTCCGGGTTGAACTGGTCCGTCTCCGCCGCCTCCGCCGCCTGGCGCATCGTCTCCATGTTCGCCGCGACCGAGGCAGGGAGCGTCGCGAGGTCGAGGCCCGCGAGCGGGTCGACGAAGACCGCGTTCGCCTCGGCCTGCGCGTTGCCGGCGACGCCGTCCGAGATCTGGAAGTCAGCGTAGCTAAGAGAGGGGAGCAGGTGAGCGGGTGAGCATGGCGCAAGCTAGGCAAGGAGCATTGCTCACTCCTGAACGGGGAAGTCGAACGAAGCGGCGCTCGCAGAGCCGGAGGCAGCCTTGGTGGCTTTGGTAGCCGCAGCGGTGCTAGTTGAGGATTTGGTGGACGCAGTGGTGTTCTTCGCCGCGGCGGCGCCAGCGGCGGCGTCGTCGGAGCCAGCGGATGCAGCGGTCTTGCTGCCCGTAGAGGCAGCGCCCCCAGTCACACCCTGGGACGCCTGCCCCGCGGACGCCTTGTCGGTCGCGATGTTCTTCGTGAGCTTAGTCTGCTCCTCCGCGAGCGAAGCCTCATCGTCGGACGTGTCGTCGCCCGCAGCCTTGCCCTTGGCGATCTGTGCACCCCAAACCACCTCTTCAGCACCACGCCTCCCCCTCGGAATTGGGACCACGTACCTCGATCTGGAGCGCCTGGACCTCGCCGGTGAGCTTCAGCACCTTGTTCTTGATCTTGCCGACCTGGAGCGCGTCGGCGGCAGCCCCAGAGGCCGCATCGATGGCCGGGTTGAACTGGTCGGTTTCAGCAGCCTCAGCAGCCTCACGCATGGTCTTGACGGCGTCGAGGGTGGCGTCGTCGACGGTCGCGAGGTCAACGCCCTGGAAGGGCGTGATGAAGACAGCAGCGGCTTCGGCCTGGGCGTTGCCCGCTACACCATCGGAAATCTGGAAGTCGGCGTAGCTGCCACAAGAGCAGGTCGATGAGTGACCGGGCAGCCTGAGGACTCGAGAGAAGCGCTTACTCGAGCAGCTTGAACGCGGCACGGCGGGAGTGACGGATGGGCGCCGCGGCCACGAGACCGGTTAGGGCGAGGAGGGCGACAGAGAACAGTCTGACCATCTTGGAGTCGAGAGTACGGGGACGAGGAAGGCTCTGGGGTGAAAGCAATGAACTGGGGAAGCCGAGGATACAGACACAGACTAGCTGTGAAGTTGCTGCAGGGGAAACAACAGAGACAGACTAGCTGCGAGTGCAGAAGGAAGGAAAGGGCCTTCGAGACCGGACCACGGGTGAAAGGACAGTGGAGGAGAGAAAGTTGGAAGGTCATGCGTGCGTGCCCTGGGGCTTATATACCGGGTACCCGGCTGAGCCTGCAGGCCGCTTGCTCACGGAGGAACTTTCTGACGTTCTGCTCTCGGCAGCCCTCCGCGTATCATACTCACCTGCCTTTTCCAACCACAAAGTGTGTCCCTGGCGCTCTCACTCAATGCAGCCGGATCCCATGGCAACTACCGGCGGTTACAGGCCCGTAGTCGACTGTGCGATTGAGTAGTGATTCTGACTCGGAAGAGGCTGGTAGTGAAGCCGTTGTCGATAGCAGAACGTAGTCAAAACACCAACGAGTGAGCAAGATGGGTATAGGTACAAATACTAGAGCTCAAAAGGCAATTGGAACCTGGAGCACGGGAGACCGGAGGACATCAGTGACGGGTGCACCAGAAGTCAGAGGAGATTTGTAAAGGTTAAGGCCGATCACAATAGAGTACAGAACGAATGCGTACCGTCCGGACATGCAGAGGCACTCATGAAGCACCGGTGAAGTCAAACGAGCGCACGTACGTGGACGCTCACGCCTTGAGCAGCATTTGTACCCGCGGCGACCGCCGTGCGAGCACGACGCCGACGAGAGCGAAGAAGACCCAGAATGCCCACCTCTTGACGGCTCCGCTTAGCTTGCCGCCCTTGCCCCCGCGGGGAGGCAGCGATGCATTGATCGAGCGCAGATGCTTCTTGTAGTCGGGCTGTGGATGATATGCCATGGTGAGAAGACGATTTATCACGAATCTGATAGGAAGCGCACTTTGTACGGAGGGTAGCGGAACCCGAACGCGACCTTGTCGACCCTGCGGGAGCGACATCTGTCAGCTCCTTGCATACTGTATCGAAAGGGGCCATTACCAAGTTGGGTTGTTCAACGAGACCCTGAAGTGGGAGAACTGCTCAAAGCAGTGCTTGCCCGTGTAGTATCCATCTGGACGCGACCTGTCAGACAGCGCGAACGGTAGCATCAACGACAGAGCACTTACATCCGCTGGGACCTATCCCTCCGACGGGAAGACCGGGAACTGCGACGCGCACGTCGATGAGGAGAGCACATAGCAATACGATCGCAAATCGACGTACCTCCAGCGGAAATGACGGTCTCGTTGGTGATGGCGGCCCCACTCTTCGTGTTCCGGAACACTGGGAACCGCATGTTAGACGAAGAAGCAATGCTGGAGGCCCTGCACGTGCAGCCCGCACTACGTACCCTTCTTCTCGAACGCTGGATCATGCGAGAAGACGTACACCGCAAGCGGGTACTCCCTGTGACCTCGCATTAAGACCGCGTACCTCCTGAAGCGTGAACAAGAACCTAACGCACCTCCCCCTGATGAACGCGATAGCCTCGTCGACGTCCTTGACGGGCACGATCGGGAGCACGGGCCCAAATATTTCCCTACACGAGGTCCGCCGCATGTCAATCACGCTGCAGTGGAAAGAAAGAGAAGCACTTACTCGCTCAACAACGAGTCGTCCGCCTTCACGTCGCGCACGACCGTGGGCGCGATGTACCGGTTCTCGACGTCCGTGCCGCCTCCGAGGATGACCGTGCCCTTCGTCTCGTCCAGGAGGCGTTTAATGCGCTCCGCGTGCGCGCGAGTGACAATCCGCGCGAACGAGTCTGACTTCTCCGGGCCGTCCGGGTAGAAGGACGCGTACGCTTCCTTGAAGGCGGCGACAAGTGTGTCCTGGAATTGCGCGGGGCAGAGGACATATTCCGGAGATAGACAGATCTGCGGAGAACGGCGGTCGCTGAGTTCAACACTGTCTGTGAAGGAGCAGAAGATGCGTACCTGGCCTGCGTTAGAGAAGCGGCCCCAAAGGAGCCGCTTGGCGCACATCTTGACGTCCACTTTGGGGTCAATCACCACCGGGTTCTTCCCTGGTGCCACTGTCAACGGCTGTCATTCGGTTGATCTCCTGGATCACTCACCTCCGAGCTACACACGGCATGTTGTGAGTGGAAGGGAACGATGCAACACTTGACAGTACTTACCTCAAGGGTTACAGGTGTGAGATGCTTCGCAGCTGCGGCCGCAATGATCTTGGCGACACGTCCATTACCTAGAGACGAAGGTTAAAGTCCAGACTGGCCGTGAGACCAAATACAATCATGACCCACCCGTGTACAAGACTGTTCGTGACAGGTGTGCAAAAATCAGCATGAATGGCGAAACGAAGCAAGACTCTCACGCACTGTGATCCCACTGCAGCTCGAGGATCTGGGAGCAGCCATCAGATCAGCAACTGCCGCACCCATTTGCAATCCACACCCACCTTCGTAGTCTCGGGGACACCTCCGTTGATGACCACGTAAAGTTCCTTGTCGAGGTACTTCGGGACGAGCTCCGCCAACAGCTGACTGAACGCCGGAGTCTGCTCGGACGGCTTCATGATCGCTCCATTACCGGCTGCGATCGCACTAACCTGTAGTCCAGAGCGGCGCACTCGTTAGCGTCTATGCATGCGGAAGACCACCGAGATACATACGAGGGGGCTGAGGAGAAGGAACATGGGGAAGTTGAACGGGGAGATGATGAGCACGACGCCCTTGGGCTCTGGAACAAGCTTGGGGCGCATCGGGGCCCAGTTGATACTGAACTTAGTGCTCTCGGACTTTGTCCACGCCTCGATGTTGTCGTACACCATGCGCACTTCCCCGTACACCGGGCCGAAGTCGAAGCTGTTTCAAAAGGGCTGAGCCAACGACTGGGCTTTCAATTATCGTGAGCGCGTACGAACAGCTCAGTCTCCTGGTAGGGTCGTCCGAGGTCGCTCTTGAGCGCGTCCTTGAACCGCTGCTCGTTGTCCTTTACCATGTACCCAACCTGGGTGATCTGCGCCTTGCGGAATTCGAGCGACTGTGTGCGGCCCGAAGCGAATGCCTCACGAGCAGTGGCGCGGATCTGCGGGTCCCAGAAGATCGCTGTCGGCGCCAGAGCTCTCAACAACGACACAAGCGCACAAACCTTAGGGATATCGTCGATTGGTGTATATGTGAGTGTCGCCATTGTGTCACTGCTTTTGGAATAGATATGAGGTTGAATGTCTGTGTAGGTTCCGGCGACCGTGTTGAGCTGCAGTCCGTGTACCCGGTAAGCACACGCACAGGTGTAGTCAATCCCGAGATGAGGATTCTGTCTGTTGCTCGACGCAAGTAAGTGGTACTCTCTCTCGAGTTTTCTGCTACTGTAATGGATGCCATGCATGAGTCGGTAATATTAGTTCTACCCGCATTAGTGCAGTTAAGATGCTGAACACTGACCTGTGTTGGCTAAGCGTTCTGAGCTTACAACAGGGTAGCTTACAATACAGCGAATTGTAGTTGATTTTGGTCGGTTCGCGAGTGGAGATAGTGGTTCAAGCTCAAGGTCAGGCAGTCCTGTCACATCAACCAGCATCAACCGTCGACCGCTCGGGGCTCGGCTTGCTCACCTCGGCAGGCGTGAGAAAACGCTCAACTTTCACATGCTTCGAGCTTGAACCGGTGCGATTTAGTTCTTCACGGTCGATTCGACTCAGATTCAACTGGTTACCTCCAATTTGGCTTGAAGCTTCTTGAAGCTTTGAAGCTTGGATGTTGGGCGATGAGGAGCACTGATTATGCCGTGCTATTGCTCAGTATCTTGTTGGCAGTCCTGAGGACAAGCTTGCGCCGGGAATGCCTCTCACAAGCCTCCCGGGATCCATTCAACGGATCATTATGTTACATACAGAATCAGAACTTCCTTCGTCAAGTACTTATCAGGTTTCGCGCAAACTATCTCTGCGATATTGCGATGGCATGTCAGATCCTACGAGTCAACCAAGCCATCGCTCCTTATGGCACACTGTCCGCGCTGCTTGAAAAGCAAGCCCTCTTCCCGGGGCATGATGTCCTAATTGATAGCACACGTTAGCAATAGCAATGACCTATCCGATCGGCGACGTACGTCTTCGAAGATGCCGATAGGTAAGGCCAGAGTCACACAAGCGTTCGGAGAGTCCTAATGGTCGATGGTTTGTCATCTTACCTAGACGGTAAGAAACAGACGATAATCCTTACCACTATGGCACCAACGTGGCTCTCGACCGGGGCCGCAGATAAAAGGAGGTCTGGCATATAATAAGTAATGTGGCAGCTACGTTCAACAGTAATCACTCACAAGCTTGTTGACGCGCTTTATCAACCGTTAAAGTTGAGTTCTTAGTTTTAACGAGTTGAAGCATTGCACTCACTGTAGCCGAGCTAAGGGAAATAGCTATTCAGTAGGTCTAGAGGCCTCTCGGGATGAAAAGATGCCGACCTTCATAAGGTACGCGATCGCATTCAATGCCGCTTGTTTGTAAGCAACGGTTCTGCCACATAATGAGTTAGCAGCTTGACTGTGACGGGGAGGGTAGAGACAACTCACGCGTCCATGTTGTACTGGGTCCCGTCACCATCTGTGGTTTCCATTAGAAATGCTTTGCAGCCCTTCACGCCACGAACTCACGATAGTCAACACTAATTCCTTCAAACACAATCTGCAAATTTGCATCGTGCATTAGCCGCAACGTACACCGCGAGACTGACAGCTCGTACTGACCTTGGCCGAATAGAGAGGATCCACGGGCGAAGGCTATATACAAATCAGACTCCGTTCAACAGCTAGGTTGCTAATTGTCCAATGAAAATCCTTACCAGAAAGATCGGTTGCTTGAGCGCGAACTTCTCAATTCCATTCTTGATTATGCTACAGCTGAACGTGACAATGCCCGCCTATTTTCCACCTGTCAGTTCACTTGTTGCTCATTGTGAGCTACCTAGACTAACCATCTCGATAGCTCCGCAGAATGACATCTTAGTGCATGAAACAAAAGGATTAGTACTACGTAATACCGGAGTGTTCTTGTGAAGACGATGTACCTCGCCCTATAAAAACTCGTCAAGACAACAGTATGAGAGGACGCGGTCGAGAAGAAACAGACTAACATCTCCCTGAGAGAAGTGTAAATCGCCAACCGATAAGTTTGCGCCCTTGATGAAGACTGGGAAATAGCATCGAGACCCCCTGTGATCGTTGGTTAGGATACCCATGAACGACGGTTATCCTTGTGAGCTATCATACTTCGACAGGTTCTTGATCTGGCCGTAGAAATCATAGTCAGCACGATATCCATGTACAATGCAGGAGTCACCACGCACATCACAGTTCCCACCATGCTCTCTCCCCGGGATGGTCCTCGCGCCCTCCATCACAATCTTCTTTTGCACCTCCTCAGGCAGATCTTGCCCAACATACGCGCCCTTGGGTTCCGGCGGGAATGCCACAGCAGGGACTGCCCCGGGATGTTTCGCGATCAGTTCTCCCTCGCGTTTGTTCCATGTTGCGAGTAATTCCGCGGACGGGGCGGTGCCAATAAGTCCTGGATGAGACACCCCGGCGAACTTCACCCCGGGGATGTGGCGAGAGGTTGCGTAAACACCTGTTCAAACGATGATCAACCCGCGCGCAGTGCGACTATAAATTTCGGGTTGGCCAGTGGCGATATGCACACCTTTGAAGTCCCAAATGGCTTTGGCCGCGCGGCTCTTGAACTTTTCCGCTAGATACAAATAGCTCCGCTCTCAGCGTCTTGACCAGCGCAAGAATTCGTTAGCAGGACGCACCAAACAGTCCTCCTCCGTTCTCGAGCTCGAAGATACCCTAACCATCTATGAGACAATTACTTTGCATGTATTCATCGGACGTACAGTGTATCCCCATGGCATCTTCTCGAATGGTTGAACTGGTGTGGCCGGGTGCTCGTTCAGCGAAGGTCATGCTAAGATAGCGGCTTGACCATACCATCAAGGATATCAACGACAAGGCAGTCACCAGGTTCTGCGCCCTCAATCGCCACTGGGCCAGAGAGATTGTGAACCTTCGTAAGATCGACATTCATGACGTCGTCGCTACCTGATGCAATTGTGAGTGGGACATGACGAATGATCCAGAAGCAACATCGGACTTACTGTCATTATTGCCAATCTGGGCCCCGGTCCAGTCTGAGAGCTCTTCAGAGTGCTGAATAGTGAGCGAGAGATGTCCATTTGCATACCGACGCATTGAACCTTGAATGTCTGAGGATTCCATGTCAATAATTGATCTCGGGGCATTTACGATTGGAGTACATCGAAACACGAACATCGCCAGGCTTGACAGTTGCAACGGGAGGAATGTCAGGGCTTTGTCGTACATATCATGTCTAAGCCACTGTGAGCGACCCTCGATGAATGGCGAGCAACGTACTGCCAGCGGTTATGGACGCCCTGAGATATAAAAGTACTCAGTCACGACGTTGAAGCCTCATGAGGATGTAATGTCGAGTTCACCTTTTGTTGATCTGCGGGTCTGAAAACGGACAGTGCAAAGATCAGTGGCATTGAGGTAGCTGTAACACACGAGCTTACACGAAGGGGTCAACCTGGCTTCCTCTGTTAGAGTGACAATTCATCGACGGCTTCAGACGCACGTACCTCGATCACAGTCGGAATTGGCACCGAGTTCGCCTTCGTAGCCATCGTATGCTCTTGGTTGCTCGTGAGCGCAGGAGAGAGGGTTCGAGAAAGCACCGCGTTCTGAACTACAGGCCTTTTGAACTTCGAACCTTTATCTTTATCTACCCTGAGCTCCCACCCCTTCCCGGGCCCCCACCGATAAGAACCCCTGTGCTGTTGGAAGACATGTCATCACGATAAGATACAAACCATAAGATGAGCCTTCAGATATTCGCGCGCTCCGGGTACACAGATGACCTCCTGGGACGACTTCTCTACCCCCACTAGGCCCTCACGTGGGATGTAGCTGGGATGGGAGTGTGAACGCGGGGCTGTTTGGATGCCGGCATGGCCTGAGAGCTTGCACTGGTGTCGCCTGGTGCTAAGGGGGAGACGGGAGTGCAAGGAGTGCCGACGCCAAGGCCTGACCTGACTGTAGTAGAGGTAGGCGGTAAGGTACGCACGCGAGCGCTCGAGGTTAGTTCGTGTTCATTGTGCAGTGGGATGAGATTACATTCCAGCCTTAGACCAAAAGAAAGAGAACTGGGAGAATGAGAGTCGTGACAGGTCATAATGGAGAGCGTGAGGCATCGGTATATGGATATCATGAGTCGATGGTGTGAGTGGAGTCCAGACAGTCAAGAGATAGATGCTGATATAGAGGTACTGAGATGGAGACACAGAAGAGTGGGTGAATAAGTCAGCGTGCAAATGTGGTGGTTAGCAGTTAGTTGCGTGTAGTATGCAGGGACAATAGGCAAGGGGAGAATCGCAAGGGAGTACATTAGATGTCGTGGGTAGATGAGCAGGCTAGAAAGAGTCCCGAGACGAGTGGCAAGACATGGAAAGGGTGGTATCAGGTGGCAAGTATCACCTCCGATGCAGAGAGGGCGCAATATTGTCGCCTTCATGAGTTCACTTGTCCTTGGTATCTCTTGATCAGCTCCCTCAGTCGCGCCTGTCCGAAAGCATAATCGGACTTAGCAGGCGGCGAGCCAGGCGACTTCGCCGCAGATGCCTCTACCCCATTTGCGGAAGTCGACGTGTGCGGCAGCGGCGATACTTTGCCATCCGAGCGCGACGCCGTCTCGGTCTCGGGCACGACCGGAGGAAGTTTCAGCTTGTTCCGATCCACTCGTGCAGGCGATGGCCGCGCGAGCGACGCGGTCGAAGAGAGCATCGGGGTGGCCGTGGACGAAGATACGACAGCGGGGACAGACGGCGACTTGATCATCCGTGCGCGTCGCGCCGTGAGGTCGGCGACAGATTGCACCATCGTATCCGCTTTGGGAGTCGTCACGGCCGGGGTCGAGTGAGAGGTCTTCGGACTCGGCCGCATAGCCTTCGGACGACTATCTACGGCGGCAGCGGGGGGGATTGACGGAGGCGCAGCGAGGGTAGGGGACTTGAGCGCGGCAGGCTTGGGTTTGGTCGCAGGCGGGGTCGGCTTAGAGGGAGGACTCGACAAGTCCAGTCCAGCTTTCGCCTTCCATTGCTCAGCTAGCCGGGTGGGCTTCACCGGCGGTTTCGCCGGCACAGGTTTCACGACAGGCTTCTCCTTCTCCCCGGGCTGCGTGGTGTTGGAGGCCCATATTGCTGCGACAGATGTGACGATACCACCCTTGCCACCACGTGCCGACCGGACGTCGTACTTGACCTCAGGATCCGAGGAGCGCGGTGGATACACCCCAAGCTTCGGCGACGCATTTGAGAGCAAGTACGCGTCGAATGGTGTAGGCTTCTTGCCGAACTTCACGACGTTGGCATTGGCGGTCTGCTGTGCACGGACACTGCCGATGGGCAAGAATCCAGAGGACCGCGGATTCGGGGGAGCTAGAGTATCCTTGCTTCCCCCGTCCGTCTCCTTCCTCGTCTCCTTCTCCTTCTCCTTCCCTGGAGCCGGAGCTACATTCCTCAAGACCATCTCCGCGCTCTTCTTCTCGCGCAGCGGCGACGCGGGTGGTTCCGGAGTAACCATCCCACTCCTCGCAGGACTATGCCCCGGGCTTCGGGCAGGCGACCGTCCACGCCTCGGCGATGGTGTCGCAACAGGAGGCGGCGTCACAGTCTGGGGCGGGGCGTCCGGGTCAATACTTCCCAGCCACGCAGCGATTCGCCCTTGCGCCGCCTTCCTGAGCTTCTGAAGCTCCTTGTCCTTGGTCGCGTCCGCGTCTGCCTTACCCTCCTTCCTCCTGGTGCCACCCGAGCCCCCAGGGCGCTTCGTCTCGCGGCTCTCCCGCCCGCGCGTCGTCTCCTTGCTCGCGCGCGCGCCCTGCGTCGATGTCGCGCCATACTCTGCCTCGACCTCTGGCATCGGGTCGTGCTCGACCTCGCGGTCGCTCGCACTCCCGCGGCTGAGCTTCCCGCGTTTCAGCGTCTTCTCGTCGCCGTCGAAGTCGAGCCCGGGCAGCGTGAGGCTCGAGATCGCGGAGTCCACCGGGGGCTCGACGTCGTTCGGGCGCGGGATCGTGATGGGCATGACGGTGCGCACGTCGGGCGCGCGCTGCTTCTCGGGCTTGCGCGTGCCGACTTCGGCGAGGAGACGGGCCTCGAGGGCATCTAGCCCGGAGCCGTTGCCGTGCCCGAAACGGGGGTTGCGGAGGGACGTGACTGCTGCAGCGAGCGTGGGCGTCGGGGGAGTCTCGTCGAAACCTGCGTCGGCGAGGTCCTGAGGGAACAGTGTTTCAACGTGACTGCGAGGGCTGGGGGTGCGCTTCTTGCCACTAGGCACGGGGGGCTTCGGCAATGTCTTCTCCGTGGATTCGCCACTGAAACTGCGTTTGCCCAGGGCGGGAGAGACGGCAAGCAGGGTCGTGGTAGCAAGATCCTTGGTTGTCTCTTCCTGTGCGACAATACGCTCGAGGTTCGCGACCTGGGTCACCTGTTCGAATGGATCCTTCGAGAACGACGTCTTCGGAGAAAGCATCGGACGGGGAGACACGACGTCCCCTCCCGTAGGCAACGGGGACAGCGTCAGGTTCTTGCGCGCGTGCAGCTCGGGCGACGTCGACGGATTGGAAGCTGCGTTATGCGCCGCTGCGAATGCATCTGGCAGGGCCGCGAGGGCGACTGCGTTCTGGGCAGGCGGCGCGTCGGCCAAGTGGTACCGGTGCGCAGGCGGAGACGCCGAGCGGTGGCGCGAGGACATGCGAAGATGGTGCGCGATACGCGAGGCCCGCTCGCCCTTGCCTTCTTCGCGGTCTCCCTCGTTGTGTCGTCCGGTCGGGATAGGAATGAGTGGAGGGGCAGCAACCACGGAAGGTATTCCTGAAGCAATACCGTGCAGAGGTTGGGAGGGTACCGGCTCTGCGCTCGACGGCCTTGGTGGAGGAACGAAGGGGGCGACCAAGGAGGCGTATTGCGATGCTGGATGGGCGTAATGCGAGCCGGGGTAACCGGGGTAACCGCTGGCCATGGGGACCGGACTCATTGACGGGGGCGGTAGCCAGACTTGACCTTGATCTACATAGGGCGCTATAGGGGGAGACATCGCCGGTCCCGGGTATGCATATGGACTCATAGGGCGATCATAGAAGGGGGTAGGGACAGGAGACATAGGTGGCTGATACATCATACCGGACGCTGGATCGTATAGCGGAGCACTCATAGGACCTGGGGGCAATGCGTACATGTCTGGTGCAGGATAGTCAGGCACCACACTGGGATGGAGAACCATGACGGGCAGGTCTAATCGGATGTCCTTGCTGTGCAATGGGTCAGATATGCTCAGAAAGGCTCGACAAGATGGCTACCTTCCAATGCCCATGGCGAGCTTGACGCCTAAGATACAGCGCACTTCGAATAAGTGTTCGGTCATTCGAGTCCCTTCTCCTGGTCGTCGTCCGCCTTTCACGCCTCGGGCATGTTTCGGCACGTCGACGACGAGGTTGGCGACACCCTCAACGCCGGGACCGATGATGTACTCGGGGCCTCGGAAGGATACGGAAGTGACAGTATCTGAGATTTGAAGCGGCTGCTTCTGAGTAGGCTGATTTGGCAGGAACAACTCGCGCGTCAGGACGACCGACAATCCAGAGTTCTGAGTCATGTTAGTTGTGTGTCAACGCCGAGCATAGTTCAGGACATTACCTTCTTATTTGAATGGTTCTTGACCTGCAGCTCGATGCAAGCCGGTTGTCCTGCTACGAGAAAACCACCGATGACCTTGCCCTGCATCCATATCTTACCGCCTTCGCCAACAATGACGCCGTCGGGGTCGACTCGGTTGAAGTCATCTTCCAGACACTCGACGACGTCTATGACTTTCTTGTCCGTTACAAGCTTCTTCTCGCCTTTCCAAAACACGCCAACGCTCGCTCTCACTTCGTAGCGTAATCGCGCTAGCCCGGATCCGAACTCTATCGATGACGGGGCCGACTCTGGGAGAGGGAACTGGAAGAGAAAGGTTGTCATGCCACGCCGGGCATGGTAGTACGTCGAAGGTAATGGTGGATCTCCAGGGGCAGGGAAAGGATGAACGGAGTTGGATGGAGGAAGGCCGGGACCCTGGAACAAGCGTTTCAATTGCAGAAAGGTCGAGGTCGCGGAATGGTCCCTTGAGGTCAACTCTGTGGTGTTGAGAGAAGAGGATCAGAACTGGTGTGGCTGAGACAATATAATGACGATGACAAATCTTGAGCAAACCTGCTGATTGTAAAACAGCCTCTCATGTTAGTTGCTCATATGTGCGTGAATCAATCCGTCCATGAACGAACATAGTCGCTCAGAGTTAGTTTAGTTTAACGCCTTGACATCATCGCGAGGTTATGGACAACGCTCACGGCAAGTCAAGGGCATTCGGGGCAACAAGTCGAGGAGATGGCAAAAGCAGAAGCTCGGAATCATGTTAACACACCTTCAATAGCATATAACTCGACCATGATCACGCTGATCCCAAGGCCCTTCTCTGCCTTGCACTCCAGCTCAATTTTCCCGGTGACCATGCTCCCCGCTGTGAACTGGGTGTCCGCGAACTTGAGGGCCACTCTCACTTTGGAGTGGTACGGCGAGGCGTTCATAGGCTCCGGCCGCGTTAGCGAAGCCATTGCGGCCATGGTGGTGGGGCGTTGTCGTTATAAATCAAGCATATACAGAGTACAGCGCGAAGAACGAGCTAGTGCAGTCAGAGATAAACAAGAAGCAGTCGCAATAAAGATAGCAGCAGAGCAAGATATTCAAAGTCAAGCGTTAACCGAGACAGACGTCAGCGACCAGATGGAGGCAGTTGGGGAGAGGCGTGACGGCCTCGGGGAGGAGAGCAAGGGTGACGGTGTGACGAGGTGACGCAATGGTAACGCGTAGCCGGAGCGTGACCGAGATTCGCGCACCGGCGCGTCGCGCGATCGCACTCTCTCCTCGTCCTTGTCTCACGCCGTCTTCCTCTCCTCTCTTCATCTCGTCTCGCCCCACGCGGACTTCGTTGCATACCGTGCTTGCTCTTTAGTCATATCCATCGACTAGCTGCGAAAGCTCGACCCCGATACCGACGAGCCTCTACTCGCACTCAGCTTCGACCGCTCGCGCACGTTACTAGCGCGTTTTCGTCTCTTTTGGCTTCGGGGTTGGACGACCAACAAGATGCCTGCAAAGTACTCCCACGTGAAGAAACGGCCTCCGACGAAGAAAGCGACTTCCAACAAGTCTGCTTCGTCGCATACCCACCAACACCGCGATCACGATCACAAGCCCCCAAGCCCGCATGCAGACCGGGGCATCTCCCAGGCTTCGAATCCTGTCGCGAAGATCGAACGCACAATAGCACGTATCATCCTCCTGCGCTTCGAGCAGGACATCGTCCGTCTCTTCTCGACGCATCTCTACTACGTCGCCCTCCTCCATCTACCCACCTTCGTCCTTCGCTGCGTGACCGTCGGCGGGCCTGGCTGGGTCGCGGCCAACTCGGACTGCGACCAGATCAAAGACTTCCTCCGGGGCGCCATTGCTATGGACCTCCGCCAGGCCGGAGACCGAGTGGCCACCAAGAGCGTGCTCTGGACATACACCGCCCTACGGCACTTCGTGAGTGCTTCGTTCTTCCATGCTCGTGCCGTGTTGGAGCCTGCGCGTGCCTTGTTGTGCGCGGTCAGTCTTCCTTCGAGCGCACAACTCGGGTCCTCTGTTGGAGTGAGCGCGTTTCTGCCAGTGGCCGACGGTGAGCTTGACGCTTACATTCGGAGTTCCCGTGACTATATGCGCTACTTCTCGCGCGCCCGGGTAGTAGAGCAAATGTCTTGACTACGGTTCACATCCTTTTTATTTGAATTTCTCCGTTGAGCGTCGGTGCGGTAGAACGAGGATGGCTCCGCATGCTGTCGAGACGGTGGAGGTCCGGGTATCGCTACTTCCGAGTCCTCACACAGCACTGCGCCATACCAGCGATGGCCTGCATGTGCGTCGTTCGCTGCCGAGGCAGTGCGACTCGCCCGTTCGCGCTCCCAACCACCGTGGAGACCATGCTAATGTCACCCCAGGCAAAGTCGAACGGCGTTGAAATATGCCAAAAGAGCGGTGTGCACTCTGTCCGGCTCCTTCCACACTACGACGCGCTCAAAGCGCATCTCCAGTCGCTCGAGTCAAATCACCCTCCGGCGTTCGCCAAGCCGCCCCACCTAGGCCCCATGCGAGAGGGCATCCGCTCGCTCATGGAGGCGTGCGAGTCCAAATACGGCAAGGGGAAGGACTGGCAGCTGCGGGTGCGCGAGGGCTACGACCGCCTCTGTACGACGCTCTGGCACGTCGCGCGCGAATTCGACGTGCGCGGCTACGGTCTGATTCTGCGCGAGAAGCTCACGACGAAGTGGTGCGACTGCGGGTGCTCCACAGACCATCTCGGGGAGGTGTGCGAGAGCACGGTGCGGATGGAGGAGGAGGAAAGCGGCATACGCTCTGGCAAGGAGCGCGAATGGGATGGGCGAGGTGCGTTGCTCGAGGTTTCGGTGTGGCACTGAGACCAAAACTTACGCGGACGGAATTGTGTGGCCGACAGGGTCCGGTGTCAGCGGGTGGGCGACAGAAGACGAGGAAGATTTGTGGAGCATCGACATAGACCTTCCTACGAATGAGGATGGGGCACACGAGGACGACATGACCGTCGGGGAGCTCATGACGTGGCGGTATCTCCGCGCTGAGCGGGAGAAAGAACAGGTTAGTTGAAGTCTCGCCCTCACCGATGACTTCTCGCACTGACACACCGCGCAGGGCAACTCGGCGTTCAAGAAGGGTGATTTCGCGGAGGCTATCGAGCGATACAAGGATGCGTATAGCATCGAGCCGGAGATGCCACATTACCAGCTGAACCTCGCCGCGGCGTATCTGAAGTTACATAAGTACGTGTCCTGTCCAACGCATATACCTATATTAGGAATAACAGATGGGTACTCTACCACAGCTATGTTGAAGCCGAGAGAGCCTGTGATATCTCGCTCGGCCTGCACGAGAGTGTCAAAGGTCACTGGCGAAGAGCACAAGCTCGCAAATCCCAGGGTCGAATACAGGAAGCGCTTCGGGGTAAGCATACGGTGACCCCATCGTTATTACCCTCGCTTCTGATCTTGATCTGAATAAAACTGTCAGATTTCCACGCGGTGCTGCAACTACAGCCCTCGAACTCGGAAGCTATCACCGAGATAACTTCACTCTGTCCCCCCGATTCACTTGAGGCAGTCGCCGAGCCTCTACCGGCATATGCATCCTGCTCCTCGTCGTCCTCGGCCCAATCATCATCATCCGCATCCGGTTCAGCGACGCAGACACACGGCCCCCCGCAGCGCCGGAGCTGGATTCCAGCCCCGCAAAGCCCGAAGCCGCTCCCGTTCTCGCGCAGCACGACGGACGACCGCAAGCTGCAGATCTCGCCCGTCCCCATCACCATCGACATTCCGGTGGACCTCGACGCGGACGACCCGCGTAGTGGATCCAGCGCGGGACGCCCGTCGCAAAAGAAGGAGGGGAAGAAGACGGGCGCCGGGAAGTGGACCGGGCGCACTGTCCCGCACACGTTCATCTATCCGTGCTGGGAGCGGTACATGGTCAGCAAATTGGCGGACTGAGGCGGCGCGAAGCTTAAGACCCCCGACTCCCACCGCAAATCACGACTCAGTTTCACGACGCTAGTGTTGGCGTTGTGGAGTCGAGTTAACGTTAACGTTCATCGTCCAACGTTCACTATCGGCCAGCGCTGATCCTTGTGATCCCTTCTGATCCCTCCACTTTACTTATTACTATTAGGTACCTCGCATGCGCACCGGTGGATCTTGCGCAAGCTTTAGCCATTTGCATCCTAGCCCATCCACATCATGATAAAGCTCTTCGACGATCGTTTCTTGCGGCGTCATCATCATCCTGCCCAACAAGCCTGCCCATCATGTCATGTACAACATCCGCATACCGCTCCCAGTATCTAGCTCGGTAGAGCTCGGTATGTACTGTACTGTGTACCCCATGTCCCATTCCTCGCCTACATATATACGTAGTCTGCAAAGGTATGATGTAAGTCTCTTGCCCCGGATCCTGATCCAGGGCCTGACGAGAGATCCATGCTCGTCCCATTCGGCTCTGTACATGTAAACTCATGTAAACTGACGTGCGTTCCCGGAGGCACGCGGACACCCAGCCTCGAGGTGTTCCCGTTCCCGTTCACGCAGGTTCACGGCGCACGCGTTCACGCTCAAATTTGGAAAGATCGACTATCATCTTTCCATTGTCAACAACGGAGACTATACAAATCCTGTCAGTGCTGTTCGCAATCTTCGCACCCACGTATGGTGCCCATAATCCCGTCTCCACTGCAGGTGCCTCGAGTTCAATCCCGGTTTGCCTCATGTATTGCACCTCATCGTGGCCGCAGTTGCTGGTCCGACTCTGGAGTCCGAGCCGGCGGGTCAGGCGACTGGGCGAGCCCAGACGAGTCGCCGACTCGCGCTTGCCCACCGGAGTCAGATCTTGAGGTGAAACGAGGTTCTGTCCAAATCGCGGAGATTGTTCTGATTTATTTCCTCTCGGGAGTCGGGACGCTACACTGACACTCTTGCCGCTGTCTTTCAGCTGCGGCCGTTCTCCGCCGGACATTCACCACACTGTTGTCCCTTGTCGTCCCCGTTAAAGTATCATACAGGTAGAATATGTAAGTACCTCAGGTTCGACAAGGCCTCTCCTCATGTCCAATATTGATGTCCATGACTGTACCTGACCGGTTGGAAGATTTCGTCCCACTTACATATAATATTACTTAATGTGAGTCCTTCAAGTGACGACGTATAACAATCAATAATTGATTTCTCTCGTCACCATTCGCCAAACAGGCTTATTGGCGCATACGCGTGACATGAAACCTCATGATCTGAAGCGGTCGCTACGCAGATCCATTAAGTGCTCATTTTCGTGCAATCTGTCAGATGTCTTCTTCCCTGGGCTCCTTTACTCATGCATGCGGCCATACGGTCGTAAGGACAGCTGAGGGCAAGTCTCAACAGCTGCATGCAAGCTGCATGAACTCTGGAGACGTTGCGGGGCCACCGCCGCCACAAAGCGGGGGAGCATCATTGTACCCCTTTATACCCCCTCACCATCCGCCCATGACCATATGTATGCCAGGAGGCTGGATCCGGGCGGGCGACGCAGATTCGATAACAAGACGACGGCAATATTAACAATAGGGGCCAATCCTCGTCTTACTATGGGTGGAGTGTTTTACCGCTTGCCCTTAAGTGTCTGCTAAGCTTGTCTTCCAGATCACTCGCGATCTCCATAATGATATCTGTGCCCCGGAAATTTCGCGCCTGTGTGTGCACCCGCTCAGGGCGGCCCCGTCGCCGTCGCCGTTGCCGGCCCTTGCCTCATCGTGTCCTCCTCCTGGTCTGGCTCAGCCAGTCAGGTGCGGCGAAATTGCTCGTTGCCGGCCTCGGCAAGCTGGAAGAGGGAGGTTATGGATTTCGAGACGGTCTGGTCGTGGCGTGGCACGAGAGGATTATTCCGATCAATGTCACCCCCGACCTCCGGATCTGATACCACCTGCATGGCAGGCAGCTCTACTTACTAAGTATCATCTGGCAGGAGAGAGGGTGAGAGAATCTTGGGAGGCGGACAGCCACGGCTTACTTTGCGCTTCCGTGGAATCGAGATTCGAGACTGCCGACCGCCTCTGGAAAAGATCAGGTTTGGGCTGGCGCACCGGCTTCCGAATTACTATTCTACTAGCGGGACGGGATGCCTGGTGCAACGATGATATATGATTATCTCCGTGCATTATGGCGGGCGCGATTGTCCTCCCCCCTCCTCCTGCGTTCTTGCCGCTGTCCCGTCCAATTGTAACATGAGTGTACGTCCAGCGCGGTGGACTCGCGATCCCGCGATGCTCAGTATCTCTCTTGCTAGTCTTCAAACTTCCGACCACAGCAATGTGGGCTCCCGATCAGTTTTGTGATCGTTGGCGGAGGTGCGTCGCATCCGCTGCACCTAAGCTCTGACGTAGCTCCATCTTTGACCCTCTTCGCCGCACAGGTATCGCGGGTCTTGCGTGTGCGCTCGCACTGAGGCGAGTGGGACACCGAGTGCTCGTGCTGGAAAAGGGTGACAAGAAGTCTGCGGTATGTGGAGCGAATAGGAGTCTCTGGGGAAGCTTTCTGAGCCATGTGTTCTTTCAAGCGCGGCGAGGGTGGTATCCGCCTACCCCCTAACCTCACCAAGATATTCTTCCAATGGGGCTTGCGGGACGCTCTCAAGAAGAAGGGCGTCATATCGCATACCATCGTGTTCTCGCAATGTGCGGCGCCTCCCAAGTATCGTACGCGTTACCTCTCCTCGTGCTGATATGCCGTTCTTTCGTGCCGTAGATGAGAGTGGAGACTACCTCGGCTCGCAAGTATGGGACGAGAGCGTGCTCGCAGAGACGAGGGGGGTGTTCATGCTTATGACTGTGAGTGCTATCCTCTCCGGACATACACACAATCGGGCCAACGCCATCGGCAGCACGAACAACTACACGAGATTCTGCACGACGCTGCCACCAAGGCGGGCGTGCAAGTGAAGTATAAATGTCCCGTCACCGACGTCGATCCAGCAAATCACAGGGTATCGCTCGCGTCAGGGGAGACCATTTCCGCGGATGTCATCGTTGGCGCGGACGGCGAGTATGGCATCTGTCGCAAAGTCGTCATTGGCCAAGAAGTCCGTGGCACACCGACCGGCCTGGCCATGTACGAGTGAGTGTCACAGTTCTCCGTCGCTCTGCGCATCGGGGCGTCGCGCTCACCGTTGTCCCCTCTAGCACCATTGTAAACAGCAAGTATCTACCCAAGAACCTCGCTGCTGTGAAAAAGGAGGTGTGTGCAGCATGACGCAAGTCCTCGATCGCGCGTTCTGTGGCCAACGACCGCTTCTCAGAATGGTGTGTTTGTGGCGTTCGGTGATGGCCGCAGCATCGTCGCGTTCCCCGTCGTACGTCCTCCCGGTTGCTCGTGCGACGAGATCTGCTAACCGGCTTGTGTGTAGCGAGGGTCCAAGGAGCTCGCTTTCCAGTTTTACGGCCCAGACGACGCGCAGGAGGGCAGGTACGGCGACGCGCCCTCGGTGAAGGTGCACGAGGTCGCAACAACTCTCGACGAAAGGTGCGGAGATATACCGCCCGGTCGTCATTTGTGCCTCATACGTGTCTTTCGCATATCCGCAGGTTGCAGCCGATCATTAAGCACGCGCGCAAGGCCACACGAGTCACCATCCGCGACTTCAGCGACCTTGACGACTGGGTAGAGGACGACGGCCGGCTCCTCCTGATCGGCGAGGCCGCACATCCCTTCCCCGTAAGTCGCCGTCGGACATCTGCACACGCCCTGATCCATATGCTAACTTTCGTACTGGATCTTCTGTTACCGTATACAGCCAGGGACAATCCAAGCGACGGCGATGGCGGTCGAGGACGGCGCGGTGCTGGCTAAGCTCTTCTCGCATCTAGCCGAACAACGGCAGATCGAGAGCTTCCTGTACGCGTTCCAGGACCTGCGGCAGACGCGGACACGCGAGGTGCGCGCGAGCGAGTTCGGGAACGCGTTCTTCATGGCAATGCCCGACTGCGACGCGTCGCGGCAGCGCGACGCGGGGATGCGCATGCTCGGCGAGCAGGGCGTGAACGTGCTGGAGGGCGGGGGCGAGGCGAGCGGGGCGTTCGAGGAGGTCCGCACGATCTTCGGGTACGATTGCGAGGACGAGGCGGACGACTGGTGGGTCCAGTGGGGCCTGCTACGCGAACGCGCGATCGGACGCCAGGTGGAGGACGAGGACGAGGAGTCGGCACCGCAAGCACAGATGTTCGACTTCGCACAGTCGGGGTTCTCCGTGCAGGTTAGTTCCGCATGATGACGGCTCGTGCTGGCTGCGTCACGGTGACTATCGCCCTGATAATCCATCGTTTGACCGTCGCGTTTATCCGTACAACTAACTGAACTGTGGACGCTTTTGGGACGTTAATCCTCTGCTTTGCTACTCGTTGATACCTTGCATTGTTTTCCATTCATATCACACACGCTAATAACCGAAACTCAATGTAGACAGCGGAAGGGACACCTAGACAACGGGACCCGCCTATCGACACGCCTTCTCCACGATATTAATGACGTTGGGATATACTCCATGAACACGTTCAAGGGGTACCCGTGACGACAAGCTCACGTTTTCAAGGCGGGAGGGGCCATCGATGATTCCACCGTACGACGTATCGATATCCAAACACGACATTCACGAGTCATTCACGACTACCGACGATACCGGTGTGATGGATCGCTTCAGACTCAGCATCTCTCAAGGATGCGTTTGATGAACGCTGAGGCCTAAGGATTGGGGGGTAGGCTCGCGTTGCAGCAGGTTACAACCGTTAACCACGTGCCTTGTATATCACAATTTTTGCGCTCCAGTTCGCTTTTGAGACGTAGTCTCATACCAAGACCCTAAACGAGGGAGGGTTGAGACGTGGATAGGCAGGAGCGGTCTCGATACCTGACACAATACATCAGCCCTCCAGGGCGGAAAATCAACGAGTTTTCATGAGTAGACAGGCCTCACGCATCCCGATGCACTTGGGATCCGGAGTTACTGGTACTCGAAAGTTCAGGACGGTGTCGAACTATTGGGATGCATACAGAAGCATCAAGCCTATATGGTAACAAGAGGTCCACAGATATTTACCTTTGGCGGTGTTCGCGACATGTAACTCGTTGAAGCCTTGAAGGAGCGTTCGGTAGAGTTGGATTTGGGCGTGTGTTCAAAGACTCAAAGTCAGTCACTGCTGTTAGTATTTGTGACGCTGTATGTTCACGTATTCCACTTGATAGACCTCATATAAATGTACCATGCATTCTCTTCTAAGGCGAACAGTGTTGGCAGTGATGATGGTGGTAGTAGAGGAGGAGAGGCCAGCTCACTTCTCCGACTACTACTACTAGTACTAGTAATAGTACTTACGAGTGGTAGATCTAGTCATGTGCTTCATGAGATAAGATAACCCGCCAAATACTGACATGATCATTGAGGCGTTCATTAATGCATTCTTTCCTCGCATCCTCGACCACCCCCGTTGAACGATTATTCCTGGACGCTTAGACTGCTATTTAGGCTGCAACGACCTTCTAAACTGCGATCTTACAGTGGCACCCAGCCATATTTGAGCGACCCTCACACTCCGTAACCTGGAACCCCATCGGGCACACCTGGTACGACTCGCAGATGTCGGATCTATACCGTTCAGCTCTCCAGGCAAGATTCGCTAAGGCGCCTCAACTGCCACCGCTCCCTGGAGAAGACGAGGAAGAGGATGAAGCAGAAGACTCCCTAGGGCATCTACCAGGATCGGGAATGGGGCCACCAGCAGCGTACGTCCATCCGTGCCACTCGCACATCGCTGCTTGAGGTTTCCTCACCTCTCAAACGTTGCTGCTACTAGACCATCTCGTGCTGCTCGAGCTCCTCGTAGACATTCACCAAACCCCTCGCTTGCTCCCATATCTGCGTCAGGCTTCTTCGATCAGGCCATGCAAGTCGCCGTATCCGACTCCGATTTGGACATCCGTGCGTACTACACACCGCCCAAGTTTCAGGATGGCACGGCCATGGTGTGTCACCACGGAGCTGGCTACTCGGGTTTGAGCTTTGCGTGCATGGCCAAGGAGGTGACAGACATGAGTAAAGGCGAGTGTGGCGTGCTCTCATACGATTGCCGGGGCCATGGTAAGTGGGTACATCCGTCGCTCGTGTTCTGCCCTCACTCGCTATAGGAAAGACAAAACACATCAGCAGTCCGGAGTACCCTGAGGAAGAGAATCTGGACGTAGAGGTCCTCACCGCCGACCTTGTCAATCTCATTCGAGTCGTTTTCCCCGATGCCCAAACCGCGCCTTCCCTGCTGGTATGTCCATTGGGTCACAGAGCTGAGAGATTGTCAAGACGACTGACTCCATTCAGCTCGTTGGACACAGCTTGGGCGGCTCCGTGTGTGTTCGCGCGTGCCCTATATTGCAGCAATATCATTACCGGATCACAGGAGTCGCCGTAATAGACGTCGTTGAAGGTTCGCAATGCGCCTTGTCCTCGTTAGAGAGTCCCTAGCTGATGACGATCATTGATCACCTATTCAGAATTCACTCTGGAGGCACTTCCTCTCATGCACAGCCTACTCAATGCACGTCCCGAAGGGTTCGACACCCCGGAAGACGCTATCGAGTGGCAGTACGTTCCAGGAGCATCTACTATAATGGATACCCTCTTATAGGTCTCTCGCTGCAGTATCAAGACAAACACCATCCGCAATCCTGCATCTGCGCGAGTATCCGTTCCCGGGTTCATCGTTCCCGCCCCGGAGGGATCTCCCGCCAGCACCCCCGCCTACTTGTGGCGCACACCTCTACGTTCTACAGCGCCTTACTGGTCAAGTGAGTCGGCTGCACATGTTATGCGTATGTGACGCCGTTGACACCCCATCGCACTCACTCGTAGGCTGGTTCACGGGCTTATCGAGCAAGTTCTTGGCATCGCGCACGGCGCGCCTCCTGGTCCTCGCAGGCACGGAGCGGCTCGACCGTGAGCTCATGATCGGCCAGATGCAGGGGAAGTTTCAACTCGTCGTGATTCCAGGAGTGGGACATATGGTACAAGAGGTGAGATACATGGACCCTCTCACTGGCAAGACGGGTTGCTAATCATGTGGATGTAGGACGACCCAACTCGTTTGGCGGAGGTCCTTGTAGAGTTCTGGAGACGCAATGAGCGAGTGATAGTCGGAGTCAAGAAGGTCGGGGAGGTATAGCAGCGATCTTACGACAATGTATAACAGAAGAGCAACAGCGAGCGATCGGGATGTGCATATACGATGCGTCTCCATCTACAAGGTTAGTTGAGCCATGAGACAACGTGGACGGTGGGGTACAATATGCGCTAGGTGCGTCAACAATATCATAGCCAGCCTCAAGGCTCAGTGCCTTTGGCGGAATCCCTTGCCCGGTACTATTCGAAATCAATCAGAGTCATCAGAAACTAGGATTTGACTAGGATCGCATGCATGCATACTCTGCACGTCTAAGAAGTACTTCCTCTTACAAGTTACGACATTGATTAATGGGATGAATGACTTCCGGAAGAAGTCGGAGAATGTCTGCGAGCTCGCCGGCTTCGTCCGAAGATAGCCGATGCGTGACGTTCCTATACTAAGTACCGCCACCATCATGGACAGCCATGGACTGGCCTCCCTCTGACCCGCCAGCTGCTAGTAATAGCTAAGTGTGCGAGGTAACCTTTGCGAACTATACACGTACTGTTCTGACTGGATACACTTTCATATAGTAGCCAAGGCTCCCAGCAACGATTCCTAGGGTTTGAATCGGCGATTTCAGAAATAGGCGTACGTTCCAATTCAAAAATTATCTATCCGCATTTGCGGACATATCTACTACAGTGAGGCACGCTGAGCTCTGTGTCGGGATCTGTAGATTTTAGGAGTTTTTGCTCAGAAAATTGGGTACATGTGTACTCAACCGATCGCCTTACTCAGGCGTTGTTTCTTCGCGGTTCTAATATGTTCATTGTTCACTGGTACTTACTACTTGTGCTTCATTCCAGATACGCCTGAACTCCACTCATGGCACCATTGAAACTCGCCATCATAGGCGCAGGGCCGTCATCATTTTATGTCGCCTCGCGCTTACTGTCTCTGCTTCCGCAAACAGAAGCTCGTGCCTCTTCATTGCGAATCCACTTATATGATCGCCTGTGGGCTCCGTACGGACTCGTACGATACGGTGTAGCGCCAGATCATCCTGAGGTCAAGGTTTGTCTATCTTTACCCTCGTAGCCGGCAGCAGGCTCAGCTAACACATCGTCTTAGAACTGTACACATAAATTTGACGACGCGGCTGTAGATCCGCGGCTGCGTTTCTTCGGCAACATCAACGTGGGGGCTCCCTCTCCGATCCCGCATGCACTGCCAGTCTCCCTTCCAAAGCTCTTGCCATATTACACCCACGTCCTACTCTCTACCGGATGCACAGTCCCAATTCTACACTCTGCTCTTCCGCCCTCCCAATTCTGTGTACCGGCGCTGTCTCTCGTGCACTGGTACACTCAGCATCCGTCAAGACCTTCTCCGCCTCCTCTAGACCGTACCTCACATGTGACCCTAATAGGCCAGGGCAACGTCTCACTGGACGTCGCACGCATGCTGCTCACTCCCCCAGACAAGCTCGCCAAGTACGACGTTCCTACTCCAGTCCTTGACGTTCTCCGACGCTCCGCCGTCCGGCACGTCTCGATAGTCGGTCGGCGCGGGCCCCTGCAGGCCGCATTCACCACAAAAGAGCTGCGCGAGATGATGAACCTCCCCGATGCGTCCATGGTCCCGCTCGATCCGGCGCTCTTCGAAAATCCAGGCGCGCTCACGCGTCAACAGTCCCGCGCCCTTGATCTCCTCAAGAAGGGCTCGAAAAACCCGGCAGGCACGACGAGGAAGACATGGTCGCTCGACTTCTTCCGCTCTCCCACCGGCCTGGTCACTCCGCCCTCCTCAGGGGCAGGGGCAGGGGCAGGGTCCGGCCAGGCGCAGCTCACGCTCGCACACACGATGCTCGACCCCGCGCAGCGCGCCGTGCCCACAGGCGAGACGTCCACGCTGTCCACCGACCTCGTCGTGACCTCGCTCGGGCACCGCGCCGAGCCGTCCGCGCCCTGGTACGACCCCGCGCTCGGCCACATCCGCACGGTGCGCGGGCGCGTCGTCGGCGCGGACGGGCGCGTGGTGCGGAACGTGTACGCGAGCGGGTGGGCCGCGATGGGCGCGCGCGGGGTGCTCGTGAGCACCATGATGGACGCGTACACCGTCGCGGACACGATCTTGCGCGACCACTTCCCGGACGCGGCTAGGGACGACGTGCAGACGACCGCCGTGGGTTTCGCTGAGTCGATAGCGGGCGCTGATGTCGCGGAGGTGCTCCCGAGGGAGGTGGATCCGGACGTGGTTCCGCCGGAGGTGGAGGCCGGGATCAAGGAGGGCAAGGTGACTCAGTTCGAGGATTGGAAGAAGGTGGATGCCGAAGAGATCAGGAGGGGGGAGGCGCTGGGCAAGGAGCGCGAGCGGATGGGATGGGAGGAGGCGAGTGAGTATTTGTCTCGGACAAGGGCGGCATGAGCATGTCCATCTTGCATACGGATCAACGGTGCAAGTCATACAGCTCGATCTATGGTTCGTTACTTCTGCCCCATCGCTCACAACGTTTTCACTGACCATTTCTGATCACAAGGTTGTGGTGCTACGTTAGCGATTCTATATGATAATATCTCCCTACTCAGTGTCTTGAAAGCCTGCGCGCGACAGACATGCGACGACAAAGTACCGGCTTATCACATCCGGTAGAACCTACCGACGTCCGTCCCAAAGGTAGCAGTCTGCGACGCTCCGGCCAAAGCATCTACTATACTGAAGCAAATCCTCTAGATCCCTCCGAGTCCTGCCAGACCGACGACCGTAACGCTGCGTTGACATTACCAGATTAAACCGACCCAAATCAGCCCGGTGCTATTTCGAAATGACTTTCTAGCAGGTTGTCGGCGCGGAGAGAGATCGGTATCGCATTTTTCTCAAAGTGCGCCTCTCTCCAAGGATGGCGCTACGGCTGCAACGTGTCAGGTGGCCATGGGTCGATTCGAACATGCTCTATGAGTCTATAGCTGCCACACTAAGTCATCGGTCCCACAATGGGCGCTGGAGCGAGCATGATCTACCAAGGAAGGTCAGTTCCTTTTCAAAGTTACCGCAGCACTCTTTAATCATTTGTCAGCGGCAGAAGCACATACGTAGCGCGGAAAGCTACCTTGATGTTGGAGACCTAGCTCACATATACAGGTTAGCTTGTCTGATGGACCGGAGAAAACGCGAGCTCTGAAGGTTACGTCTCGTCTCTGGCAGGATGGGCATCAACTGGCCTATATTGGTTGTGCTTGCGCCGGGACCGAATAGCGGATGGAATCCGAAGCATGCAGGTAGAGTCACATCCGCCATACTCACATATAAAGAGTGCTGCTCAGCGAGCCTCTTCTACAATCTATCTTCCACCATGCTAACCGCTATGGCACATACACTCAAGGCCTCCGACCACCCCACCAAGTCGGTGAACATATTCCAGTCGTCGACCGCAGAGGTCACGCGTACTTTCACCGTTCGCCTCCAGGTACGTCTCAGTTGGTTTTGTTGTTATTAAGACGACTTCATTTTATCTTGTAGGAGGGGCGGAACGTGCTTAAAATCACCGGGCTCTCCAGCAACATCGATACCGAGTCACCGCGCATCCACGGGCTTGGCGCAGACGCCCGAGTACTTGACATCTCTTGCATCATTCAGTCTTTCGCCACATTCAAGGAGACCAAGAACGCGGACAAACTCAAGCAGATGAACGCGCAGCACGCCGTGTTAGATCTTGAGCGCAAAATGGCCCGCCAGGAGTACGACATGCTTACCGAGGCAGGGAAGACGTTACCGACGGGGTCCACACGCGATTTCGACGCCTTCATGGACAACATCATCTGGCGCAAGCGCGAGGCGATGAAATCATATTTGGGTCAAAACCAGAAGATTGTGGACGTGGAAGAGGAGCTCCACACACTCAAGAATACGCACAAGGGCGAGACCGCGGGACGTGTCGTTGCGACTGTCCTTGCTCAGAGTGAGACTGAGGCAAACGTTCAGCTGACCTATCGTGAGTAGCTGCGCTATTGCCAGTACCGCCCGTCAGTGGTGTCTCATTTCTCGCCCCATTTTGTCATCCAGTCGTCACCGGGGTTCAGTGGCAGCCGCATTACGACCTACATGCGAGCGCTGCGAGCGGCAAGCCGTCCGAGGACGTCACCCTCCTCTACTACGCCAACATCACTCAGAGCACGGGCGAGGACTGGACGGACACGAGCCTCACACTCAGCACGGCCAACTCGCAGACCCTCCAGAGCCTATCAGTTCCTGCGCTCGACCCGCTGAAGGTCACCTCTGTCCTTCCAATCCGGCCGAATCCAATGATGATGGGACTGATGGAACAGGCGGAGTTTGGCTCGATTGCTGCAATGCAACATGATAGTGGGGCGGCCCCGGTGGCCCGTGTCCCCAGCCCGCAGGAGGATGTCGACATGGTCCACATCACGGAGACCGCCCTAGTCCCGCGCACGACAGTGGCACGGAACCCGCTCGCGCTCGCGTACCACGTCGATGGCCTGCAAGACAAACTTCGATACTTGCCCGTGGGGATCTCGTTAAAGAGAACACGGCCGTTCTTGATTGGTGCCATGTCGAGGTGCGGTTAGGAGCGTTCTAGAGTACGATGTAGGATGAAGAGGAGGCAGCCTCTGTGCCGAGCGACGGTGTCGCGCACAAGGTGACGCTCGCCCAGCTCGATTTCTCCGCGAACCTCCGGTACGTGTGCGTCCCGAGCAAGGCGACGGCGGCCTTCATCGAGGCGACCATCGAGAACACGAGCGACTACGAGCTGCTTGCGGGACCGGCCAGCGTGTTCATGGACGACGGCTTCGTCACGAAGACATCTCTTGGGGTACGCACTCTCGACGTACAGACCTGTTTGCATAGCACTACTGACCAATCGACTCGTCTTGAACTTCAGCTCGTCGGCGCCAACGAGAGCTTCAACTGCGTCCTGGGCATCGACTCCGCCCTCAAGGTGGACTGCACCAGGAAGTCCGTGACCTCGCGCGAGCCGCTGCGCAGCTTCGCGGAGCCCTTCAAGACGACGACGGGCACGGTCGTGACCACGGTGCGGAACGGGCACTCGTCGGACATCTCGGGCCTCGTCGTCCGCAATGCGCTCCCGCTCGGCAACGAGTCCGCGAACATCAAGGTCGTGCTCCGCAAGCCCGACGGGCTCGCGGAGATCAAGGACGGGGAAGAGGCCGCCGTGGACCTTGGGGTGGGTGTCGCGGACGCGAAGGTGCGGTGGTCGAAGGCCGAGAAGGGCAAGGGCGGGGAGAAGGGTGGGATGTTCGAGTGGGCGTGCGGGACGGTCGCGGCGGGGACGGAAGTCAAGTTCGAGGCGGAGTGGGACATCAAGTCACCCGCGAATGTCCAGTGGGAGGAAAAGTGACCTTGTTTCCAGTGAGCTTGTACTATTGCTGTGTCCTGTCACAATTGTCCCTGCGATCGGTTGACTCACAATGGGGATTTCTTGCAAACATGCGCAAAACTTCTTTGAACCAGCATCTGGGCACAGAACGCTGTGACCATCCGACTCACGGTAAAGCAGCTTCCTCGAGGGTCATGTTCTCTTATTCATATTGTAAGCTCCGACTTTCTGCACGCTAGATGCTTCTAGTGCGTTGATGATATCGATTGTCCACTAGCATCTACACGAGGTTGTCCGCATGTTTCTTGGCTCGAAACACGTTTCTGGGCATCGCCTGTTCGCACGCTCTTGTCATACAAGTATATAGCGATGCGGCCGTGGCATGGAACTCAATCAGTTCACTTGGACTGTGGCGACGTCCACCTTCCTCCCCTTCACGCTGAACCTGTCCCACGACTGGAGTCGCAGAGATGCGCTCTACTGAAGTTGTAACGCTAGATGCGAACGAGCATGTCATCGACTCGGTCATTGTGTTTCAGTCCTCGACAGCAGAGCTGACGCGTACCTTTCCGCTCAGCCTCCAGGTCAGCCCTCACCATATCGGACGAGAACGATATAACTGACTGTCGGCCTTCTGCACAGAATGGGAGGAACAATATTGTGATCACCGGGCTCTCGGACAAGATCGACAGGGAATCCCCAAGGATCCATGGGCTGGGAAGTGCTGCACGCGTCTTCGACGTATGCTGCCACACCAGGACCATGAATGCCAAGACCAAGCACAAGGATGAGATCGATGAGCTCATCAAGAAGAAGAAGAAACTCAGCGCAGAGCGTTCATTGCTCCAGCAGGAGTCCGTGGTGCTCGACTCGGACAACACCGGTGCGCTCCTGACCAAGACGCCTGTGACGGAGTTCGAGAGCTTGTTGGACCGCGTCGCCCAACGTAAGCGCGCGGCCTCGACTGCCATACTCGAGCTAGAGGACATGATCTTCAAGCTCGAGAAGGAGATCGACCTCCTGGGGAGGAAACATCAGGGCGAGACGAACGCCGTTGTCGCCGCCACCATATTCGCGGAACACGACTGTGAAGTCAGGCTACAACTGACATATCGTGAGCACACTGCCTGACTAGGCTGTCGTGATGAACCGCAGGGCTGATATATCTGCCTTCAGTGGTCTCTGGTGCGAGTTGGCGGCCATACTACGATCTCCGCGCGTCCACTAAGGACGGAAAGCCATCCTCCGACATTTCGCTGCATTACTGCGCGAACATCAGCCAGAACACCGGCGAGGACTGGAACGATGCCGTGCTAACCCTGAGCACCGCAACCTCGCAGACTCTCCAGAGTCTGTCAGTGCCGACTTTGGAGTCCTTGAAGATATCGGCAACGTCTCCATCTCCTGCTCGGGAAAGGCCCCATTCTCGGAGTCCGAATCCTCATGATCGACCATATCGGGGTTACCGGCGTTATCGTGAGGTATCCCCCGACCGCCCGTATTCTCCGCCCCGTCGAGAGCCCACGCCGCCTCCGCTGCCTGCGGCAGTCGACACTCGCAACCCATTATCGTTGGCGTTCCGCATTTCCGACGCCGTGTTTTTGCCTAGCGACGGATTGGCACACAAGGTGTCGATCGCGCTGCTCGACTTCTCTGCCGAACTCAAGTACGTTTGCGTCCCGCATCACAAGGAAGCGGTGTTCATTGAGGCGAACGTCCTGAATACGAGCGACTACGAGCTCCTCGCGGGCCCGGTCAGCGTATACATGGACAACGGCTTCGTCACGAAGACGTCCCTCGGTGTATGTCCCCCTTCTACACACTACGTATTACACGTTAAACTAACTTTGGTTGTGGATGCAGCTGATCAGCGTGAACGAGAGCTTCACCTGCACGCTCGGCGTCGACACCGCCTTCAAGGTCGCATATCGCCAGGACTCGCGCACGGAGCAGGAGCCGGCGCGCAACTTTGCGGAACCGACGAAAACAACGACGCGAACCGTCACCACCACAGTGACGAATAACCACCAGTTGGACGTATCCCCGCTAGTCGTCCGCGATGCGCTCCCCCTCGGGGACGATGATGCGAAAGTAAAAGTGACGCTGTGCAAGCCGGAGGGACTTGCAAGGGCGAAAGACGAGGAAGAGATCTTGCTCGATTCGACCGCAGACGTGCAGAACCTGAAGGTTCGGTGGACGAAGGCGGTCAACGGTAAAGGCGGCGAGAAGGACGGGGTGTTCGAGTGGATCTGCGGCGTGGGTGCAGGCAAGAAGGTTGAACTGGTGGCACAGTGGGAGATCCCAGCAGCGAACGTGACATGGGTGGAGAACGTGAAGAAGTGATTTCTGTGAACCTATAGGTATCACGGGAATGTCCTGACTATACACTCTATGTTGACGGCGAGAACGCACAATTAACAATGTAGCAATAGGTCGTATCAGAGGTCAACACGAATACTACGGCCGTATTCGACTCTTCCGTTTAGCGCGACCTTGTTTTATCAGTACGCCGGCTTGCCTGTAGTGCTTGTCTGCCTTCAAGTTCACGGAAAGCGCGGCCAGAATGACGGTATGTACGAGTGGGCTTGCGCTGTTGGGAAGAAGATTGAGTTGGAAGCGGAGTGGGATATCAAGGCGGCGGCGAACGTGAAGTGGGAGGAGATCGTTGATTCCCAGTGATGCTACCGGGAAGGGGCTACCGTCCACCATGGCAGCACTCTATCAAAATCCTCTGTATCAGCTGAGGTTCAAGATTAAATATCATCCACATCTCCCGTAATGCCGTTACGGACCATCGAAGTTCCCGCGCAGGAAGAGAACCTCTTGCGTCCTAGGCCGAGATCATCGTGATAGGGTGGGTATAGTGACGGTACATTGTTCGCAGAAGTAGACAGACTAGAAGATGCCAATAAGTGCTACAGTGCGATGCCTTCCACAATTGTATAGCTGGAGTCCGTGCCGGTCCCGCGACTGACACTGAACATCTGACTGTCGCCTGGCTCAGGCTTTTGGGAGCGAGTGGGAGTTGATGGCACGCTCAGGAGCCCGCGAGCGGTGCATGTGCACGTCTACAGCACACCCGTATGGATATGCGGGTAGTGGTGACAGAGTCAGCAAGCAGCTCAGACTAGCGAGAAGTCAGACGTGGTGAATCGACTGACCGGCGACCGGACTGTGACCGGCAGGGTCCCATGAGCGAGGGCGTCCGCGCGTCGGGGGGTGACGGGCACCTCCACCCAGTGCGCGTCGAGGTCGTACATGGCACGGAGGGTGAGGGACTTCCGCGCGTTCAACCTGTGAAGAAAAGAGGTTATGTTACAAATGTATAGACTCGGGTCCCTCGGGAAGACTCGGATACGTACGCAGCGAGAAGGGAATTGGCATACACTAGTATAGGATATGTCAGACGTCACGGTACGTATCTCGAAAACCGTGATACACATACGCTTGGTACAGACGATGCCGGTAGCACCGTAGATCAGTGTCGACGGGAATAGTAGAGACTGTAGAGGGGACGACCGTGTCTAGTGCGGACCATTCTCCACGTTGCATGGCGACTTACGAAGATAAACGACAGGCTGTTGACCACGCTGAAGAGACGACGCAGAACAAAGTCAATAGCTGTTATGAGGCAGGAACACACGAAGCGGTTACCTTGTCAGCATACCTGTCCATGGATTTGGCAACCGTGAGTGACAAAAGAAGCCCCTGTGGATAGTTGAACCACGTACCAGTGTTCATCGCATACAGCATCAGAGTGTCGATGACCGTATCCATCCTATGTCGCTGATCAACAAGATTGAAATCCAAAAGTGGTTCGAGAAGAGATGACGCACCGCTTGAGACCAGTGCGACTGTTCCGCAGCATAATCATGAGGACCGTCGTCAGTAGCACGTCGGCCGCTTGGGCCATGGCGGCACCCGCTGATACCAGCCACTAAACGCGATGTGAGCTCTAGTGCTCATAGAAACATTTAGGTTGCGGATCAACATACTGTATAACGTTGGAAATCCACGAAAATGGGTTTGATGAAACTGTGATGATCTCCATCATTGAAGTGCCGAGAGCGACAAGAGGGAACGCACGCTTCAGCGGATGCCACTGCCAGTGAATGCAAGGTCACATCGTGAGCGACGAGCGTCAGAGGACGCACTGGTCTCCTTGCACTTACAAGAAAAGAACGCTGATGCGGGGCGAAGGGGTTTGTTCAGTCTCGGAGAAATGAAACACGCCGGAAACTCCTTACCCATTTCTCCGAGAAGGCATAGTATCTGGACGATGTAGTAGAATGTGAGACATACCAGTACACCGTGACGCGCTGCTACTCACAGCGGCATAAACGACTATGCGATACCGACCGCCGACTGTATGATTATCGTCAGAGAGGGGCTGTCAAATATCGGCTGGGGACGCACGCCGGTATACTCGCCGAGCGAAAAAGCTACAATGAAGGTGTCGTTACGTTCGGTTCGTAGAGACTGTGAGGGTGTAGACGTACCTTTGAGAAGCCATGATAACAGTTCCCTAGGCAGATGCACGTTGGCGCAGTCGAATTAAACAGAAACTAGCTGGTAACTCACCGATGTAGCTGTCAGCAACTGAGTGTTTGATCAAGTCAGGGTGTATTTCATTGCAGTTGTGCGTACGTGGATACTCACGTTGATAGACCTTATAGAGTGAGAGTCGTCAATTATAATACTGAGATGCAGCTGCTCGCATACCATGTTCCCGTTAGAAGTTGTCCCGGTTTGTCGTAACTTTTGACGAGGTAATAGTAGCTGCAGTACGACGTGAGAAGCGATAAAAGTGTAAATGAGGGGGGACACTCACCATATGTGTGTGCTTGATATCACGTGAAAAGTTTCCAATATCCTATGTTTTGTTAAGCGTCACGAGCGAGCTCGTAACCCGGTGAGACTCACAACAGTGTAGCGACCTAGATGGGAAGCAAAGTCGGTCGGTGAGAGGGTGCGGGCCGAGTAGCCACCTATCACGCACCAGCAGTTTCAGCCAACGCTCGTCATCCTGGTAAAGCTTGAAGTATCGATATGCCTGGTGTACAAATATTCCATACAAACTGGAACATGTCAGCCGCGTAAATGTGACAGCTGAGATATAGTACAGTGGACATACATACACTAGTCCGATGAATGTCCCAATCAAGAGTGCGCCGAATGTATTATCTAGAGGCGATAGAGTAGGAGGAGAAGAAGGAGAAGATAAGCCGGAATTTTGAGTAGGCGCCATAATGTTGAGGACCTTGAAGACAAGGTGTAGGTGCGGCGGCTGGGGGCAGACGGACTTATAGTCCTGAGCACCGACGGTCGCTCATCAACACCTCCACTCCTGTCCTGTCCAGGTTCTCGGCCGAGTCTCTCACACACAGCCAAGGCCATCGAGAAGTCCAACAGAAGATGGGTCCATGGCAGGTGTGATCTCCGGTCGAGTTAAAAACGTCTGCACTACAAGGCATAACCCATTCGAGTGCGAGCGCGCGAGGTCGCAAGGAGCAGGGCCATAATCTGTCGGCGCTCCTACTCTAAGCACTGCCGACCGCAACCGAGTTGATCGACGCCGCGCATGCAGATGCGGCCGTAAAGAGCGATTATGCTTCAAGCCGCGACTGCTAGCAGCGCATGCGGCTGAGATGGTATATACGCACCGGGGCAAAAGGATAAATCGATGGAGACCATAGACGTATAGTGAAGGATGTGGACTGACCTTCACCTTCAAGAAATTTTTTCTCTTGCCTCCGACATGGACTGCGTCACCTGGACCCCGCATCTTGTAGGGAAGAGGCTCCCGATATACCACTATAACAGCCGCCGTGATAGTGTTCGTAAAATGCGAGGCTCATCATCGCGACAGGAAGACTCACCATTGACAGATATTGATCTGAGCACACAGAAACTGCCACTCGCTGGGTAGACTGGGCTCGCAGCTCTGCATTAGAGACAAGAGGAGCGAGTATAAGGAAGCTCTCGGGCAGTTTCGTAGCTTAACGCGGCGCATGTCTTAACTGCCGGCAAGGAGGACACCGGGAGATAGAAAGTCTGGCCGTGGTGGTGGGGGTGTAGCACTCGCACATCTGGGTATGAAGAACGTATAGGTTGGCTCTGGTTCGATGGAGGAGAGGACTCGGAGGAGGGGGTGTCCGATGTCGGTTCGGCGCGCGTTATGTAATGCTTATGTAACACCGCCGTTGCTTCTGGCGCCAAATCTAACGTTCATCATACGCAGACGATGAGGACCTACTGAAGTAACTGAACGGGGAGAGGGACGGTCCTTCAACACCCTGCACAGCTCGTAGCACTTCCGATAGGTCAGCGTGAAGTGTCGTTCTAACCATCAACTTATGCTTTACTAATATCAGTCATCAACTTTCTAGCATGTACCACTGAAGTGTGCGTCCCGCCCCTTTTGTACTCCCGCTAGTAGTAGTACCACTCCGGATCCGTGCCAAGTCGTCTCCAAAACCGGCCGGCTCGACAAACCGAATGACGCGTCTGGGTCTGTCGTACTGCCCCAGACTACTGGCACCGCTCCGACTTGGTCACTAAGTACCCGCAACGAGGACCACGAGCTGCGCCAGGTGCGGGACAGTTCACGCTCACTGCGTGACAAAGACTATGATGACGATCTTTCATTGTCCAGATCCCGCATACAAGGCCTAGGGCAGGCCAAGCTATATCCGCGAGGAGGAAGAGGGCGCCCAATCGCAGTCGTAGTCCGTACCGGAAGTGAAAGCGTTTGACACGCTTCTCCTCGCGGAACCGCAGTGCGCCCCATGGACACTCAAGCGACGACGCTCCGCCTGCAGAAGCCGTCACGAATCCGTAACGTGTTCATCAGCGTCACTCTGGGAAGAATCATTGTCGCTGGTGGTGGTCTAGACGAGACACCCGAATCTAATACTTCTCTCCTCAATGCGAAGCCAGTAGGATAGAGGCCTGCGCATGGTCTAAACTAAAGGTGACCTGAGAACGCAAAAGAAGGTAGAGTTACTGTACCCACACCCCTGGACCCTCTGGCACGCAATACGGCGACAGCTGTGAGAGCGGATACATTCGGTCCAGCACTTTGTTCTGCTTGCGCTGCACTGGTGCTGGGGAAGGACATTTTCAATGGCACCTCTCGAAACTGCCCTTATACAATAAGCGTCCGGCGCACTCCGGTATCCTCATCAAGAAGACAACAGCCTCATGCCGCGGCGACACGCTGTCATTCTCAAGATGTTGGATTTGTACACGCACGAACATGGCCTTGACATATCAATCATGGAGTGAAGGTACTGCCTCGATTCTCCGTCACGTCAACTGCTCAATTTGTATTGGAGGCAGACAGAAACTCTCGCTGCGCTTGGAGGAGCAGACTCCTGGACATGCCCGGATAAGCCTCCGAGGACCATCCAAGCCAGTAGCTTACCCAAGTATGTATCGGAGGAAATCTCACACTCTCCGCACTCGATCATGATCTCAAGTGGATGCACAGTCTGAAGAAGCGATACGAGAGAGGGAGTTGGGGAAGACGTCCGTGAGACGCGTGAAGGGGCGTCGCGTACCCGCGAACCGAAAAGACGTCGGCACAGAAGGACAAACGACGAGCATACCCGAAGTTTCTTTGATTCTCCTGTGCATGCTATGGGCACGTGAATGCGCGCCAGGTCCAGGCTTATTCAAGATATATAGATCTGGACACCAAGCTGCCAGATCCACCGCGACTGCCACCCATTCCCTTATGTTCCCGTTGCTCGTCCTCCTCGTGTCGGGATTGGGAGCCCGTCTGCCTGGAGTAGCGGGTCAAGATACCAATGCCACTTGTAGCCCCGGCTTCGACTGGGTATGTGCTCACCTCTTCGAGTGCTATCCCCAGGACGAGGTCATTTCACTGAATAGCTAGGCCTAGATGTTTAACTCGAACGGTCAGAGTCCCTGCCTGATATCATCTTACCTGTTCACGCCATGCGCCTCGCCTGCTGGTGCGTATACGTACAGGTTACGAAGTTGCTCAGTACCGCTCCGACTCATTCGGACGATTGCCAACAGACTCGTTCGTATTCCCTGTGGGGCCTGGTCAGCACTACGCCACACCGAGCAACTCGCTTTTGTCAGCCAATCCTTGTCGCTGCAATACTGTGCTGTTCTCGACAATCGCAGCCTGCGCGACGTGCCAAGGCCAAGCCGGTTATATTGTACCGTGAGCACTTCCCTGACTCGTACCTTCTCCGCTGCTGAATGAGCTGACATTCGTCAGGTGGCCGACATACTCGGAGAACTGCTCGAGCCCAGGGCCGTTCATTCAAGAGTGAGTAGAAGCTGACCTAAACTGGAACCGCAAACAACTCACCGGTGTCGGCTAGATTCCCCGAGGACATACCATTGGGGACAGCAGTACCAGCATGGGCATATCTCGACATCCGAGTATGAGGTTCGCGCAATCCACTTAGGAGCCGTTCCTGACGCATCGCCCAGTTGACCGACAACACCTTTAACGTCGCCGCGGCGCAGGAAGCAGCTGACCAGAGTAAGCTTGCTCCCGCATCGCATCGCTCAGAGCGAAGGAATGCTGCAGTTGCTGACCCTCCGCGTCGCAGACCTACCGGAATCGACTGCTCCTGCCATGCCGTCACCCACGGGGGTGAGCAGCGTCGCTACCTCGCAGTCTACGCCCGCGCCGTCCAGCCCAACAATATCCCTTCATCAGCCGTCCGGGAGTCAGATCCCCTCTCCCCAGAACTCGTCGGGTGGCCAGAAGTCAAGTAACACGGGCACAGTTGTCGCGGGGGTAGTGGGCAGTCTGATAGGCTGCGCCGGAGTCGGGGTAGGCGTGTTCTTTTATCTGCGCTATCGTCGCGTCAAGAGAGCGCACGAATCGTCAAGCGGACCTTCGGGCCCGAGAGATTTCCGAGGTCCTTTTCCGTGGTACGGCGAAACGCACTCCGCAAAAGAGGCGCCGCCGAACAGTCGCAAGCTATACGTGAGTTAGATACTGCTGAGATTGCTCCGAGCTCACCAGTATCACCTGGCGCAATCTAGAATCCGAATGATCCTACCACCTTTCCGCAATTGAATCACTCTGACCTTGGTAAAGAATCGGGTGAAATTGCCTTGCGTCCGGACTCAGAGCACGGCGCGAGCCCATATGGGAACCACGGGTATCTCGCAAGCACCGGGGATCTTGTGATGGGCCCAGTTCGAAAGCAGACGTACCAGGGTATTCCCGAGTTATGATGTGGACAGAATGTCGGACTGTAGAGATTGAATGAGTAGCCGCTGCGTGTATAAAGCATTGGAAAACACAATAGACGAGTGGATGCAAGGATATGGTACAACCATGTCATTGAGAATGAGCGATGCATGGAAGAGGAACGGGGAGGATGGGGGATCGTGAGACTCGACGTCGGAACATGCCCTCGTTCCAGCAAACGCCAGGGATGTCAGCAGATGCTACTAGTCACCGCGATATGCGCAGCTAATCGGGCAACGTGAGAGCGGGAACGACAGTCACTCCGCCCCGACTAGTCAACCCGTCGTTCGTCTTCTTGGGGTAGTCTGCCTCGTCTTCAAGGACGATGTCCTCCAACACATCCTCGTCACTTGCATTCGCTCGCCGCTTCTGAGCACGGCGCTGGTCGCGCCGGGAGAGGTAGAGGGTAGCCATGGCGAACGACACTGACGAGTAACGAGCGTTCAGTAGCTTCACACGTTGTTAGATGAAATTGTGCGCACTCATGGCAAAGTTGATGCCCGCGGTGGCAATGTTTCCTTTGAGCACTCTACAAAAAGCAAGACGTACAGAAGTGAGGAATTGTGCCCTGGATGGAATCAGCTTAGTGCGCACCTCGGCTGCTCGACTTGCGGGAAGATGACACTGCATGAACCCCGTCAGAAGGTGCACATTGGCATCGGATAGATCGGAAAAGGATAACCTACATCGGTAGCCATGCCTGCACGATGTACGCAAACATGTTGCAGCTCGCTACCACAAACGATCGCTCTATGACGGCAGTGGTCAGCACGTGCTCAACTCGAAGCTGCAACTTGGACGAACTCTCATTGTCATGGCCGTTCAGCTCGTTCGCCCATGCCAATATCAGGCCGGAGAGTCCGCCTTGGACGCCAGTCTGGTTATGTATCACGTTACGTTACGGTGCTTCAACAGACATGGATGACATGACTTACGAAGTAGTAGAAGACCCATCGTCTGCGTCATCGTAGTGAATGGACTGATCGCAAAGATTGTGCGTTTCTGACTCACCTTGTGATATGTTCATAGAGAGGTGTTGCTGCGAGCACGATGGCGGTTATCATGCTCCAAGTCTGTGTGGCCAGTGAGCCGGGTAGTTTCAGTGATTATCCGGAAGCAACTCACGCCTGCCAACAGCATTGGCGGCCAGCGGGCGCGCACGATGTCCGACCACCAAGCGTATATGAGGGCTAGGTACGTCTGTCAATAAAAGTGCGGACCTCCATACCGTATACAGCTCACTCGTCACAACCTGGACGGCCTGGATGCCTAGCGGGTAGGTGTTGATTTGTCCGATCGTATATACTTGGTGCCCGGGGGTGTTGAAGCTCTTCAACCTACGTGTGATGTATGGCCTGATAAGCGAGGGAACAGAGAAGGGAGGCGAATGCTCACCAGAAGATCATGGAGTTCATAGGTCCACTGCCGTTGTTGAACTGGTGCGTAGGTCATGTGGGGACAGTCGACACTATCTTTAGTAGCACACATACCAGGACGTAGACTAAGGTGGTCGAATCCTTCACATTAGTAGGTAGGCGCACCGAATCGCAGTCCGACTCACGAGGAACAAGAGTGTAAATGTGCCATGTTGTGAAGAAGCCCAATATCTAGCCGGCTGTTCAACGAAGTCCGCGTCACAACGATTGCAAGACATCCCTACCTTCTTTCGCGTGAAGGGTGCTGGAGGCTTCCTCCCGATTTCCACCATCCGACGTTTGCCTATGTCAATCTGCTCTTGGGTGTAGAATATTGAAGGCCGGGTGTTCGTCGGTAGATCTTTGCATAACAATGATCAACGATACTCGTGCAAGAACATGAGCGGGTAAAAACGGACCTGGCATGATGAGGTAGCCCAGCAGAGCTATAGGAACCGTGATGATCCCGTCGATAATGAAGAGCCCTATATGGTGATCTAACAGTGAGCTAAGGATCGCGGTGTAAAACGAGGTACATCACATGCATTTCCATCCGGCCAAGCCGTAAACGCCGTTCAAACCGTTGTATGCTCCCTGTAGCATATTGAGCCCCATGCGAAGACAATACTAACAGACACACGGACCGTTTGGAGGAAGCCGCTAAACATCGGTCCGAGCGCACTCGCCGTCTGAGATCCAAAGATGGAGAGGGGTCAGCGCATGATACGCAACAGTCGACCACGTTCATAGGCGCGAAACGCACATGGAAGATACAGGCACGTTTTCCAAGCTCGTCTCCTTTGTACCAGCTGCCTATCACGTACTGTATTGCAGGGTAAAAGGTCGACTCGGCGAGCCCTGTCAGAGTTTGCGTCGATGTCAGTCTCGGTTAACTCGTGGCCGTCATCACAACATACCAACCAAGAACCGAACTACGATCAACGTCTCGAAGTTCTTCGCGCTAGCTAGAACCATAGTGAGGAGGCTCCATATCACCTCCATAGTAGGGATCTGTTGCAAGTATGATTATAAGTACGGTCACCTTCCTGAATCCTGATTGGAATGAATACGTACCCATATTGAAGGGCGTATCCTCGTAATGAGCATGCTAGCAACGATCCGCGTTCATTCATACCTGTGACGATGTATACCTGATTTACAGAACGTACTTGGACGGTATCTGTCCGATGACGTAGCCGCATGTCCACGCGGTAGTGATGTAGTTGAGTTGATTTCCATGCCTGTCAACTTGTGAGATATGTACAGAGGGTCATCACAGAGATCCCGTACAGTCCGAGGCTGCCAATCGGGATGAGTGAGTGCGATTGGCTGAAAATGAGTAGAACGTACTCTTCTTGCATTCCGGATACATAAGCATTCTATGATTAGAAAAGAGCGCATTCAAGGTAAGAAATCGCGAGGTCGCGATCGGGAAGGTTTATACGCACAGTGATGTTCTGCTGGTCAAGATATGTGTTGTCGAGTAGATCAGTATGGGAAGAAGATAAAGCTTAGGTTTGAACACTTATTTGCTGAAGTACGAGAGTGCCGCGTATGTCAGAAGGCAGGCGTCGAGCTTGAACAGAAAGCGGCGCTCGTCCTCTGGCTTGTCCCAGGTGTCCCTGTGTGCACGCGCAAGTGGGTTTCATGTAGCGAAGAAAGGACGAGAGTAGACTGACCATAGGTAGCTCGACCATGATCGTTTTTCGGACTTCTTCGAGGTCATTGCGGGTTGATCCTGGAGCGTTCACAGACCGAGGACGACCGAACGGTCGACGGGGCGGAATCTTCTCACAGCTGGATAAATACCACCAACTAGTACGGAGGCTAGGCACCCAGCTTGTAAGCCAGTAGCCTAGTGCTCGCACGGCTACGTATAGAAGCGTCAAGATAGATACTTGTACGGCATTAGAGATGACAGAATGCGCCAAAGATGGGCGGTCTGAGCTACTGTACCTACTGAATACAGGTCAATGCCCAGTAGCACGCAAGATTGCACAATACAGAAGCCTCACCTCGAGCTCTCGCTAGGTGCTCCACAACGCGGTGAGCGCGCAGTACTGATATCTGAGACATGTGCGACCGTACGCATATCGCAAACGCTACTATGTCGTCTTGCTGTACTGCGATACATACCAGCCCTGGTGGAAAGGAGTCAAAGTGATAAGACGCCCATATGAGCAGGGCGTCTAGGTTCTTGTCACTTTCCCACGGTTCACGACCCAATATAAACGGACGTTGGACGTTGGATTTTATAAACCACCACCGTGCGTGTGAGCCTGTGTGAGCATGGTGAGCCCTTCCGAAGACTTCGATGCGCTATGGTGAGCTATTGGCGTCGTGTTTCCAGGCCGAAGGACGGCTTATATGACGCTTAAGCAGACGGAGTTACTACTACTGTATTTCATCACGGTGCCAGTGACGATGATCAATGCAATCGCTGAAATATTCGATACAAGATAGGCCGCGGACAGTCTCGATTTCTGGCATGAGCTAGAGCGGCCCTGAAAAGTGCCCTGTCGGCTTACAGAAAGTAACTCTGGATATCTGACTACGTCTATCGCTCGATGGGCATGTGCTTCTCGCTCGCACGCCTCACTACATCCTTACACCTGACATCGCCGCTTTGGTCACTAAACTCCATCATTGATCACAGGGCCTGATACGCTCCTTGCTCGACATAGAACGAGCTTATGGTGCAAGCCGCTCCCAGACTTGCGTGCGATAAGCCCTGTGTCAGCATATCCGGACTGCCCGATGATTGCGAGCGAAATAGTTGAAAAGAGGTGCTCGTCCAAGGTCACTCTCCAATACCCTCCGTGGCAGAGTATCTCAATCTTCCGCACGCGACGTCGATCAAAAATGCCCGTTCCAGTTCCTGAGCTTGGGTCTTTCAACTACGTCCCGGAGACGAAGGTCAATGTCCCTCACATACAGTGCTACACTGCTTTATGGCTGACCCCGTTCGTCCACACCCACAGGAGAATCTCGACTGGGCCGATCTCGTCACGCTTGACTTCAGCTTCTACGGGACCCCAGAGGGGAACAAGAAGCTCGCCGCTGAGCTCATTATTGCCGTGCGCGAGCACGGCTTCTTCTACGTGAAGAACTTCAACATCCCTCAAGAACGCGTCAACCGCCAGTTCTCTCTCGGGAAACAGTTTTACGAGCTCCCCCTCGAGGAGAAGCTCAAATATGTCCCAGAAGGTCTGGGTGAGTAGCGAGGTGGAGAGGATAGGCGAAGAGGATTGTGATACTGAACGACGATCTCGGATAGACAACGGCGCTTTCAACGGCTACGTCCCATCGGGCCGCCGGATGTGCGTCTCCAGCTGTTTCGTGTGCCTCCGTGCGCCCTCTGACTAGCCTGAAGTCTCGACCCTGTGTCCGGTTTGAGGGACCGCACCGAGATCTACAACATTCCCAGTGCGTTCGCGTTCGCCCTACTACATGCCCTGTAACCCCGCTAATTGAGCAGCACAGAATTTGACGGCTTCTTCCCACACAACCACCCACCCATCATTCAAGATCACCTCGACGAGATCAAGGAATTTGCGCTGGTGCGTCTACCTTCACCATTGATATCATTGTCAGCTCCCCAACTCACTACGTGGTCTCCGCAGTCCCTGCACAGCGAAGTCCTGGACCCGCTGCACGTCCTCCTCGCGCTCGCGCTCGAGCTCCCCGAAGACTACTTCACGAACATCCACCGGTACGAGCGCAAGAGCGAGGACCACTTCCGGTACATGAAGTACTCCAAGTACACGCCCGAGGAGAACCGCAAGATCGGCGGCCTCTGGGGCGGCGGGCACACGGACCTCGGCTCGTGGACGCTCCTCTTCCGCCAGCCGGTCGCGGCGCTGCAGATCAAGCACCACACGACGGGCGAGTGGAAGTGGGTGAAGCCGCAGGACGGGACGCTGACCGTGAACGCGTGCGACGCGCTGTCGTTCTTGACTGGGGGCTATGTGAAGAGCACCGTGCACCGGTACGTGGCCTGCGCGGCGTGGTGGGATGCTCGGCTGACCGTTGACGCCTCGGGGGTAGCGTCGCGGCGCCGCCGAAGGACCAGGAGCACGTCGACCGGCTCGGGATACTGTACTTCTCTCGGTGCGCTCTAACAAACCTCGTTCTTGGTTGAGATCACACTGATGCGTTTTGGCAGCCCGAACAATGATGTTCGCCTGTCGACCGTCGTGGAGTCGCCCGTCCTCCAGCGTGAAGGATTCACGCAGAACGACTTCGAGAAATCTGGCAACTATGTCCCCACCATGGAAGGTGAGCGATTTCTCATCCGATCGCGTCTATCACGTCTGTCAGTGTGGACCAGCGTTGACGCATGATGCAGAGTGGACGTTTGCGAAACAGAAGTGGCAGCGGACCAAGAACGTCGTCCGTGGAGATACAAGCCACGCGACCGCCCAGATTCTTCCTGGCTTCCAGGAGAAGATCTACGCGTGATTGTCGAGCGTCGAGCGAGTGTAGTGTCGCGCTGCGACACCGCGTTACTAGGGACTATCAACATGTATCACTGACGTTTTTCACCAAGTTACATGTATCACCGCTATCACGGTCAATGGATCTCCATCTGAACATTGCAAAAGCGTGAGATATGCAACGTACACGAATTGAGCACATTCAGAGCCGACCTTCTGTACGCACCCACGTCGACGCCCAAGGTAAGCGGACATGATATAGTTGGTCTTGAACTTTACACATGATGCATTATGCCTCTTGTAGCCACTGTCCTAGCAGCTCTTAGCAGGGGAAGCTTCATGCACTCTGGGGCGGTAGCGGTATAATCTTTCCAGTTCCAGTGGGCTCTGAAGGGTCTGTCTTGTATACCTGACGTAAGAGGTCAGCCTGGTCAGTACCTGATTAATATTGGCGTCAGGCGTTACCGGACTGGCACCTGCGTGCTCAAATGAAGGTACCGATCGCAGTCCTGCGATCTCCAACGTTGTAGATCGACCCCTCCACCCACGTCGTATCGAGCGCGGATAGATGGTCAAATCACAACGTGCAACATTCGACGTCAACATTAGGATTGATTCCATGATGTTACGACCATGGTGTCGCTCTCCGACGTGCCCTAGCGCACGCGCCCGGATATGAGGGTTCCTATTAACTGACAAAGCAGTTACAAGCGTTAGCTCACGATACCGGCGTGTGTTGATACGAACATTCTTGCAGTCCGATGTTCAAGGGAACTTCGGGATACAGATGCATATTTAGTTCACCTCGTGGCATGCCACCAGTGGCACAGGGCGCACGGGTATAGACGGTATCTCCCGCCGTCCATTGAGTCCGGCGTTGTAGCGGGGCACGCAGCGCCGCCGAGACCACCAGCACTGTGGCATGAGTTCGCGAGTTTCATCATCGGGCCAAGCAACGGACGGCAGCTGGACAGATTATTGACAGGCCCCGGATGGGAGACAGTGCCACCCATTCTCTGCGCTGCCGAAAGACGATCGCACGATGCTACGCGAGTGGCACTATGTAGGTGGCACTGCTGCTTTGTTTGGTGCGCGTCCACAGCCGGGGAGATCAGACATCAATGCAACACCGTACGAGGTCCGTTAGTGCTGACGTCTTGTTTGCTCAGACCGCGTCTGTGAGGCGACCTCGGCAGTGCCTGGGCAGGCGAAGGTTCTGTCGAGCTCTGATGCCTACGGACGGCGTGTAGATGGACTGCGGCTAGTCTGCGAGTTCATAGTAGCTGGTTTCCCAAGAACGTGTACTTGTAACACGTCTCGAAGATCGAAGAAAGAAAGGAGAGCGAGGAGAGGGGTGGAGCGCCGGAGAGGCTGTGCCGAGTCGAGATGAGTCGTGCTGAGCCGGTGCGCGAAGATACTGCGGAGCAAAGTTCGCAGACCGTTCCGGAGAGCAATAGCATGGGGAAGCTCGGGCGAGTTAATTTACGAGCCGCGGCTTCTCGAAATCGACGGTTGCCAGCGCGAGACAAGACAAAAAAGCGAGCGGGGGTTGGAGACTGGTGCCTTTTGTTGAACAAGACTCAGACATATGCACGCTGTCTGTCGGCTTTTGTGTGCGAGGCGGAGGGTGCGGCATATTGGATTCTCGAAGACGAACAAGACAATAGCAGGCGGGGTGGCTCGGAGCGAGGCTCGACGCGTGAGCAAACGTGAGGGCAAGAAACAAAAAGACAAGACCGCTATCGGCAATCGTTCCTGCCAAATCCGGCACCCGAGTGGCGCGCTTACCCCGACATCACAATTGGCCACAAGCGCTGCGACTTTGCTCAGGTCCCTCATTCCGCATACGCCTGCACCTGCTTACACGCACCCTCGCCAGCTATGCCTACTATAAAACTACCAGAGACATGGCCGAGTCACCATCACTCGCCACCAAGTCAGCGCACACACCCAGATCCATCTATTCTAATTCGAGATGGCCGCCGTCTACGCCCAACCCGCTGCTGCCAACTACTTCTCCGCACCCTCCCACCCACACACAAAACAGAGGGGCTATCGCATCTGCGACCAGTGCGGGAATGTAGAGCAACCTCACATTGCCCGCTTCAGACTATGCGGTGGCTGCGTACGTCCTTTGCATTGTCCACGCGATGCTTGATCTGACCTGAGTAATCTTCGTCTTACCCAGATGACCACCCAGTACTGCGTGAGTCGTCCTCGGCTTCTCGTCTCGCTGGCTATCTTACTCACTCCTCCTCTCAGTCTCCAGACTGCCAGAAGTCACACTGGCCATCACATAAGCTGATCTGCCAACACACCGCCTCGCAAATCTCTTCTGCGAAGCAGCAGCTCGGATCATCCATGGTCGACGAGGGCCTCGTCAAGGGCCTTCGGAAGTTCGTTTCCACGCACAACACCCTGCTCAGCTGGGCTGGCTTCCAGGCCCTCCAGCTGAAGCGCATCCCCTCCAACATTCGCCAAAACGCCCTCCTCGTCGAGCTCAGCTATCGCCCGTCGTCACCGAGCAGGTGCGTGACACGACTCCTGATTCTTGATGTGCACCATCTGACGTCACCTTTTTCTTTCTCCTCGCAGACTTGTGGTGAAGGCGACGCACATCGTCCCGAGGACATACGTCACCGAGAACGACCCCCTCGTCGGCGAAGACATCCACCGGCGCGAGGACCGCTGCCGCAAGAACGGCGGCATCGGCTGCGCCGTCATCCTCATCCAATGCGGCGACATCTCGCAGGTCATGCCTGTCGAGGTCGACTCCCCTGCCCGCATCTCCTGGGACACCCGCGACGACTGGGCGGACGTGCTCCGGCACTTTGCCGACTCGGGCCGGACGGACTTCAAGCCGATATCGACCACAGCGCGGGGGTGAGCTTCTTTTTCCCTCGACTATTGTGTTCGAGCTTTCGCTGACGACTTCGCGCTCGCGCTGCAGGATCGTCTACGGATGAGTGCACCCTCTCGCATTCCCCGCATCCCCTCTCTTCCCTCGCCCTTTCGCTCCGCCGTTACGCGACTGCTGCACTGGTGCCGTGTCGCGCGCCTCTCAGGACACTTCTCGCTGTGCACTCTGCTCTGCCTTTCTCGACCCGCCTCCGACCTCACCCCTCCTCTTCATTGCTTCTGCGCGCCTTGTTCCCCGGCTGCTCTCGTCTGTTCGTTCCCCGGTTATTCGCGCTGTCCATATACTTCTCTCCTGGCTCTTCGTTCGACGCATGCCCTAAGTTATACCCGTATCTTCCGCTCTCTGTTCTTGTACGAAAGCTGTACACTGTACATATATCACGACTCACAGTAATGACACCACGGAACACCTTGTAGATCTGGCACTCGAGATTCGAGTCTTCGGAATTGGCGATGTGTCGAACCAATCCCTCCCTCTCAGTGAACCGAAGTCGCGCTCTGCATAATGTACATATACAAGTCCTGTCCTACCAGGTCCGGCTACATTTTCTGTCAGTTTGAGGCCATTTGAGCCATCCGACTCGCTGCCATTGCGCTTGCGCGGAGCCTGAACGATGATACTAAATGACGTCATGCGATGTACCGTGACTGCAGTTGGGCGCTTTCTGAATCTGAGGCCTGAGGGTCGTTGCTTTTCCAACTTTGCAACTTACTAGTTACTACAGTCTACCGTCATGATGATGATCTCGACTCGTTGGATTCCATGATGCTTCTATGTCAGTCATCTCTCCCGTTGACGACATCCAACAAGTCAACAACAAGCTGGCCCTGGCAAACAGTCAATCCTGGCTGTACCATGTAGCTGTCAATCCCTTCGCTCACCAGCTGTGACGCCGGCGGCGATTAGGACGACAGGTAACTTGTAAGTTCTTGCCCTCCCCCATGAGGTTCTTCAGGCGCAAATCGATCTCCTTCCAACGGTGGAAACACCCAAGCGCAGTCAGACATTCGATGATGCCCTATATCGAGCATTCTAAGGATGCTGCGAGTACGCGGATGAAGTGTATGTTTTACTCGAGCTCGCAGCAGTGAGAGTCTAGATTCATCTGATCATACACGTCAAAAATATCTTTATCTTCCCTAATCCTTCTTGCCCAACAACGCACCCGCCGTCTGGTCACGCACACCCTTCACGAACTCGAAGGCATCCGTGCCACCCGTGCCCAACGGCGCGCCCTTCCCCTCTGAGACGTGGGCCTGACGGGAGGGGATCAGGATATATAGCGCAACGACCCGCACGTGCTCGTCCCGGAACTCCTTCAGCGCCGTCACGGCCGCATCGTACGCCTCTCGGAGCGACGCATCATCAGCCTGCTCGACGAGCATGCGGACCGGACGCGGGCTCGCCTGCAGGTGCCGGAGGAACGCACGGTGGTGGCGGGGCATGTACTGCTGCATTCGCGTCAGGAAGGGCACCTTCGGCCGATGGGGCGCGGAGGTCCCGGGAGCGACCGGGGATTGTGCAGCGGCCTCGCTCTTCCCACCCCCACTCCCACTCCCACTCGTCTTCGGGGCAGAGGGACGGCCGTGTGCGTGGAAGTTGGAGTGCGAGTACTGGTCGACCCCGAGGAAGATGTCGAGCGCGTGGATCATCGAGCTCTGGCCCGCGCTCGGCCCCGAGAGCTCTTTCGGCTCCTCGAGCGTCGGGTCGAGCTCGATCCCGTCGAACACCCACTTGCGCCCGAGGGTGTCCGAGTCCGCGCCCTTGAACCACGGCCGGATCTCGTTGTAGAACACGCCGGGGTCGCACCCGTCGCGCACGTCCGCGAGGAGCTGCTGCATGTCCTTGACGACCCCGGCGAGGACGTGCAGGTACGTGGTGATGCGCCGGTGGGCGATGTGGTCCCCGACGAACGCCTCATCCATGATCGACCGCATGAGCGAGAGCGCCTCGACGCCGCGCAGCTCGATGCGTGCGGACGAGAGGTAGAACTCCTCCTCGTCGCGCGTGCCCGTGAAGAGCGTGAGACAGCGGAGGTTGTGAAGCTCGGCCTTCGGGGTGAACACGATGCTGGACGCCGGGGGCCCCTTGAACGCCCAGTTGTATAGCACATCGTCGGAGTACGTCAGCACGGGCGGCAGCTGCAGCTGTGCGCAGACCTGGAGGAGCGGCACGGTGACTGGGGGCGGGATGTGGATGTTGCGGATCGCGAGCGGGGTGGTGTGCACGTAGAAGTGCATCACCCATGCGAGGACATGGTGCGCACGACGGAGGAGGACTTCCGACGACTTGAGGTCGGCGGTGGGTAGAATCGGAAGCTGAGGCGCGACGTGGGTTCGGCGATTAGCCTACTAGGCTTCGGCTTCGAATGACCAAGAATGACGAGGTCGGTGCTTACCTCACGAACCGTGTTACGCCACCGCTCCGACTCGGCCGAGTCCTCGTCCGTCAGGTCGAGTCTGTCTGCGAGCTGGAGGTGTCTTTGAGTCGCGTTCTCTAGCACGGCCTCCCAGGGTTCCCATGCGCCGGGCAAGCGAGTGAGAGGCGGCTGAGGGGGCATGAATCCGGTGCGCGTGTCCACGTCGAAATCATGCGCGGCAAGAGTGGTTGTGTCTGGCCGACCTGCGTTTGCGACCACGAAGTCGGACGGTCTCGGTAGATTGAGGAAGTGGGTGGGAGGTAGGGCGTCCATGATTATAGTGTCTAGTCAACTTGAATGCGGGGGGTAGCGGAGGCAGGCGGATGAAAGTCAACGAAGCTACCGCCCCCTAGGGTTTCCGAAGGTCTAGATGACGATGTATCAAAACCGGCAGGAGCTAAGAGCAGGTGAGGGGTCAACTGGTCAAGGCCACGGATCTTAAGACAGGTAGAGGTCGGATGTTCAGAGCAAGGCTGGTGGGATATGGTCCGATGGTGAGAGTGTGAGGCTGACTCCGGGTCTTTCTAATCAATTTTGTCGGCATGTGTGGATGAACTCCGACTCCGGAGATGGAGGGAGATGGTCGCGATGTCCTTACTCATTTTTCGCCATCCAGATTCTAGATCTCTGTGGCTGTGCTGTCCCCTGGCGCGGCGGATCATCTCCAAACTAAGGCATCCCGCCCCGCCCCAACCGGCGCCCGACGGCCGACGCCGCGTATGGTAATACTGATATGGTAATACTGTGACCTTATCGCATAGCGATGGTTAATGCATCACGCACACGACTGTCCTAGCGACTCCGTCGGATCGCGGGTGGCACCAATGATGGTGATTGCCCACGGCATCATACGTCCCTCTAGCATAAGTAGAATACGAGCTGAACTTGCAAGGGTGATGGGGTCCGCGAATCTCCTTCGATACCAACGCAATACGTGTGCGGCTTTTCACGACCGGTAACAGTCGCGGATGACAGTCGCTCTCTAGTCGCAGAGGTTCATTAACGACACGGTGAGCCTGTAGTATGCTCTCCGGCTCCCTGTCAGTGGTAAGGGAAAGAGTCAGCAAGATACCGGATAATGATAAACGAGCAGTGAATCTGTCCAAAACGAGGTCCTAGTAGTAGTACACACGGAGAACGTCGGTACTCATAGTAAATCATATCAGCGCTCGGTCTCATCCCGCTGTGCTAGAACGCTCACATTGATTATTCAAGACGCACCTGAATCAGGCTACTAGACCTGAGAATAGTCCTGCGGTGTGAATGAGCAGCTCTGGACAGGCTCTATTCAACTAAGTCAATTGTCAACCGGTCTTCGACATCGCGGCACGTGTTGCAGAACTTCTTTCGGATCATGACTATGAGAAGACAGCTTATAGCTACGCCAGGCAGCGCATAGGTAAAACACCTGATATCATCGCACGGCCTGGACGTACAAGCATCTGCGTGACTGCATATCTCCGCAGCGGAAGCCGGACTGGCCGCCCGAGAGTGAGAAATCGGAGCACACCCCGACCGGAGAAGCAGGTGCATTCATAAGTGATAGAAGAGACGCTGCTCGCGCGAGCGACAACGCCAACTCGAGCGCCCCGCGTCAGTAACGAGTCCTCGATAGCCCTTCATATCGCATCACCATCCAATATAGCGACAGGGGGACACTCGCAAACATTCACTCGTGCTCAAACGTAGGTCCTGCCCGCATCCCGCCACTACGGATACTTACCAATTACTAATTAGAGGCGGGGTGCGGGCAGAACCAACTCGCTCATACATCCAGTCCAGAGAAGGCCGCTACTCATCGGATAGAATGTGTATTAATCCAGACCACAAGTTCATTGCCAAGCTTGCGGCCTGGGTCAAAGTGTCTCCGAGTCCTATGGTACAAGCGCAAGCGTGCACAGGCAGAACAACACACGGGCTCATCGGTTGGTCCGCACTCGCATAGTTATGGCGAACAGCGAAATGTGTCTTCCCCAGAAGCGGCGCGCCTATGGACAACAACAACATTATTGCTTCCAGTAGTCGTGCGCCGCCTGCCAATGAGCACGTTTTCGTTGAGCAGGCACTGCCAGGCGTGGAGGGTAAGCGTCAGGAACATTGGACTAGAGTCCTGCTCACGATGTCACGGTGGGTCCTCGTAGCCCCGGCCATCACAACGCACATCCGCGGGTGCAAACATGCAAGTCCCATACGATTGTTCGGTGCCTGGACGTACACATCAATTGCGAATCAGTCGGTATACGGGGCTCCGAGTCGGGCGATGTGGATGGATACGCGTTCGGCGAAAGCGGGAAGTCTGCACCATGGCGCTGGAGGCAGCTATGTCAACATTGATTGTGAACAGTGGCCACGCTGTCTGCGTCACCGTGTATGGAGCAGCATTATCGGCCTCCTCAGGCTCGTGCCACAAACAGGAGTGTTCTACCGGCAGAATCTGATGAGCATCGAGACGGTCGCGGAAACAGCTTGAACACCTAGCCTCGTGAAGAAGCGATGGACGCAACTTTCGCTGACAGCCCCCGTCGAAACGGGGTGCCATTGCCACGTCGATTCACTTGATTGTTCCAAAAGGGTAATCTGTCCTCCGAGGTAGTACGAGGGACCTGTTTCAGTTATACTTCAAGGGCAGACATCACACCCTAGTGACCCCACAATCTCGTGTCAGTGTGTGCATGCCTCGTTGCCATATACGCCCATCCACATCCACCTACATCTGGATTGTGGGACAAAATCATGGATAATGGGAACTGGCACAGGATTTGAGTGATGGTGTAGGTTCACGTTTACATCTGGTGGTTAGTGTCGGTGCACTGGTGGCTCGTGATCATCTGAATAGTACTTCAGTAGCGTCTAAGAAGTCGAGCTTGAGTTGAGTTGGGCGGGAATGGTACTATCGCCTTGGGAAGGGGCAACTCGTCAACGGGAAGCTGCGGAGTGAGCGACGAGAATGAAAAGATAGTTTACTGTAAGGCATATGTGGTGCAAGCACAAGCGGCGGCCAGTGGCACTTGGCGGCGAGCGACATCGTGTTCACCGGCCGAACTGGTCAAGGCAGTTTCCTTCTACAGGACATCGCGTCTACGATCTCCAGAACAGCAACCTTTTATACAAGTCCCTGATGCACGCAGGGTGCACTCAAGATGCACCGCTCCACTGGGATGCCTCACGAACGGTCTTCGTTACCACTCAAGCTCCCGAAGAACTCCGTATATGCACGCTCGATGTCGAACGAAAGCTACGAGACACCCAATGAGCACATCATTAACCGAGCAACCGTTCGTCGGAACTACTCACCTGCCGCGCCTGCTCTTCTGTCAACTCCTCTGACGCCTTCATCCCGTTGAGCATAATCAACCTAGCAGCGTCGTCAACCCCTCTGAGTCACACGATCCAACAGGACAAACGGGAGTCGACACACCATGCAACCATCTCGCTCCGCCCCTCCCAGTCCTTGCTCCCCTTGAACCGCGCATAACTCGTGACGAGTTCCTGCAGGATCGGGCGCAGCTGGTCCTTCGCGCGCATGCGCAGCTTCAACGCGTCCACGAACGTGATGAAGTTCTGTGTACCTGCTATCAAGCTACCTAGTACACCACGATTGAGGGCAAGACGGACCTGTGTGGACTCCGCGACCCATTTGGCCGTCTCCGGCCCGGTCTCGGTCGAGTGCTCGACCGTCGCGGGTACGCCGACCTGGATTCGGTACAGCGCAGCTGGATGACCCATCTAGACACATGAACAATGTAGGTTGTTGCTGGGCTAGAGCGGGGGTGCTACTCACCCGATAGCGTGACATGAACTCCTCACATGAACTCCTCAATCGACCTCACGTCCTCCCACACGAGTCTCAACATGGTCTTGTACTGCGACAGCAGCCGTGTACATGCTGGGGAGTACCTCTTCAATAATGCCGCTCAACATCCAGTCAATCTTCCACCCCGCCCGTTACTTGGCAGCTTATTGGTAATGAGAGGCCATGTACTCACTCGACTGCAGTCACCGAGTCCCGGACGTATGCGCGTTCGATATATTCCAGAGCGACAATGATGCCAAACAAAGTCGATAAGAGGCCATGCTTCTCGCGTTCTGCGTTGGTGGTGTATAGCCGGACTTCTTCGTCCAGGCTGAGAGGGTCATACAGAGATATGGACATGGCGGGGGCGGACAAGGCGCATAAGCGCTCACATTGTCTTCACGGGCACGTGTTACTCTGCGGCCTTGTCTTCCACTGCCACTGCCAGTGTCTTCCTCAGCTGCTATCCAAGACTTGTCTTGTTACCTCCATCCTCCTCCTGCTGGTGTCGCCTATATACCCTGCTGTCTGCGTGTTTCCACAGCTTCTTATTCTCCTCCTCTAGATCACAGACAGCATATTCTACGGCTTGCAAAATGGAAGATACCACGATGATCGAGGATGAAGACTCCAAGCAGTTCGACTCGGTGCAGGGAGGCCATGACGAGGACACCCAGCCAGACCCGGATGAGCCTCTCATGATGGATGCGGGAGATGGGCGAGTGTGGCTTGTCAAGGTGCGCACCCGAACCGCCGCAGTGCTCGCCCCAGCTCAGTCTCGAGCATGTCGTTGCCATCCGGCTTCGTCTGTGCTGTACATCCCTCTCTCGTCCGGCCGTGAAGATCCCCCGACATCTCATGGAGCGTTGGTCTGCCATCGACGAGGAGGGCCTCCACCTGGCCACCATCCGCGTGTACCCGCACGCCGAGTCCGCGACGGGCAAGAAACCGCGGATCATGCTCGTGCTGCCCCCGGACCCGGCGGACCCGTCGCTCGGCGGGGAGGAGTACGAGATGGACATGGTGAACGAGGACGTCGAGAACCAGATCGTCGTTGCCGAGCGCGAGAAGGAGCCCGGGACCGCCTCGCGCGCGCGCACGACGATCCTCACCGGCCGCGTCAAGCACGAGTGCAACCTCCGGCCGCTGCTCACGGCCGGGTACCGCCAGCGGCTCAAGGAGCGCAATAGGATGGCGAACCAGCCGAAGAGACAGCTGCGCATGATCGAGGACGCGATGGGCAGCCAGGACAAGATCAACCAGCTCACGAGCGGCGTGAACCAGCACAGGGGCGGGTTCGACTTCACCGTGCGTGCTCTTCTGCGGTCTGACCTTGCAGGTGCTGACGCGGCGTTGTGGGCTCGCAGAGAGGAAAGCAGAAAAAGGACAAGAAAGAGTGGGAGCGCATGGCGCGCATACCGCGCGACAAGCTGCTCGACGAGCTCTTCCGCGCTTTCGCTCAGAAGGAGCGATGGTCTATCAAGGCGTTGCGAGAACGCACACAGCAGCCAGAGGCGTATCTCAAAGAGGTCCTCAGCGAGGTCGCATTCCTGCACCGGTCCGGAGAGTTCAACGGCAACTGGGAGCTCATGGCGAACTACAAGGGCGAGGGGGTGAGTGCATTCTGCTGTTACCGGCTGTGTGCCCATGCAATACCGAGCATGATGATCTGCGAGAATTCTCCCTCCATGCATTGTGGCATGGGTCATCTGCTGCCTCTTGGCCGTTGCATGGCACACAGACCTCGAGACATCCTTATTCGTGGTCACATCGTGCTTGGTCTTTGACCTTGGCTCGCTCCGTGCAGATCAAAGCAGAGGATGTACCCGGCCCAAGTGGAGTCAAGGCCGAGGATATCAAGATGGAGGGCGAAGACTTCGACGACTCCGACTCCGACTCTGACGATGACGACGATATGGAGGAGGTCTCATGATCGTCCATGCACGTCCATCTCCGTCCCCGTCCACGGCCATGTAGACGTGATAGAGGTCTTGGCTTGAGCTCTGGTCACTCTCGCTCGCTGACACGAACGCGGACTTCTGTTGAGCACACCCGCATACTTATGTATTGTGTATTTCTACCGCACGCTAGCTACACTACGCCCTGCAATCGAATCTAGTATCATCCTATCGCCCCGTGAGGGTGCAGCTGCTCTGGTGCTCGTCGCAAAAGGTAATTCGCACCCCAGATCCAGCCCGAGACACGTACGTAGGTCCGCGGGGCCCAACCCACGGCATCTGCATCTGCAACTTGCTTCTCACCACCATGTCCACCATGTCCCCCTCCCCCGTCGACATCCTCATCCTCGGCGCCGGCTGGACGTCGACCTTCCTCATCCCGCTCTGCCAGACGCGCAGCGTGTCGTACGCGGCGACGACGCGCGACGGGCGCGACGGCACTCTCGCGTTCGCGTTCGACCCCGCGTCGGACGATGCAGGCCCGTTCGCAGCGCTACCCGCCGCGCGCACCGTGCTCATCACGTTCCCGATATACGTCTCTGGGGCGTCGGAGCGGCTGGTGCAGCTGTACCAGCAGACGCACGCGGCTGTGACTGGTACTCCAAAGACCGCGTTCATCCAGCTCGGGTCGTCGGGAATCTGGGACGTACGTAGTAACAGGCAGTGTGCATGTTCATCGTGAAGGGACACTAACGTGGCTGGGGCGCAGGGCGGGCCGACAGCGAAGGGCGAGGCGACCGCGGCGCACTGGCAGCGTCCGGACGCCGCGACTCGGAACTTAGGCGGCGCGCTGGAGTGGACGGACCGGCACTCGCCGTTCAACGAGGGGAACGAGCGTGCGCGCGCGGAGACGGAGCTGCTCGCGCTCGCCCCCACGACACCGACGACCGTGCTCGACCTGTGCGGGCTCTGGGGCGGGCGCCGCCAGGTCAAGGCGTTCGTGCCGCGCGTCGCGACCTCGAAGGAGGTGCTGAAGGGGAAGGTACGCACTACGCACGGCCGATCGAGACTGGAGAGAACGCTGACGGTCTGGCCTCACTCGCTCTGCTCGGAATCGGGACACGCAATACAGGGAAGCATTCACATGATCCACGGCTTGGACGTCGCACGGGCGATCCTCGCGGTGCACGCACACTTCGATCGCGCCGCTGGCGAGCGGTGGCTTGTCACGGACGGGCATGTGTACGACTGGTGGGACTGGGCAGCTGCATGGGGAGAGGAGGGCAAGCAGACGCTGTGGGTGCGGGAGCTCATGAACGAGGCGGGCGTTCGAGCCCTTCCGAGGTCGGCGGAGGTCATCGGGCGGGGGATGGACAGCAGGGAGTTCTGGAACACTTTTGAGCTGGAGCCCGTGAGGGGCAGGCTGGGCGAGGAGTGAGTGGCGGCCTCAGGGAGAAGACATACTGACGAGGGAAAGCGCGATGAAATGTCCAGTAAGTGCGAAACGATACTCGATATATGTGATACAACTGTAGAGCGAACTTCTGACTGACTGCCTCTGTATCGAGCTCGTATCATTTATGCTGAGAATAAGCAGTTCAATCGGGCGGTTGTATGATGAATAGTGGCGGATTGTGACTCACATTCACTCGGAGCAACGTTCTTGCCCTTCTTAGGTTTCTTCCGGGGCATCCGCTCGTACGCGTTGGCGTCGTCCGAGTCGCTCTCGAGCTCATGAACGATCCCTCCGCCCTGCGAGTCTCTCGACGCTGTGCCATCAGCATGCTCTCCGTGATTGGGGCCTTGGTCTGGGTCGTGGTCATGATTACACCGCCGATGGGCGCGTTCGTCGTCGTCGTCGGAGTCCGAGTCGTCGTCGCTCGAGTCTGATGAAGACGACTCGTCGAACTGACGGGGTTTGTGGTATATGCAGCATACTGTGTGCGCAGCGGCGTTGCGGAGTAACAGAATGGGCAGCATTGCATTCAATGTCGCGACGAATGAGGATCATCAGAAAATGGACGGACTTTTGGACTTCTTCTTCCCGGCCCCTTCATTATCTACAACATCTTCCCGCCATACCACCCGCTGGCGGCGGTTGCCCCTCCCTCGGAGGCGGAGGGAGCCGACTGTGGAGGGCTGGCCGCCTGCCTGGTCCTCTTCGCGCGGTTGGCTGTCTTCGACGACGATCGTCCGCGATCCATCTGACGGTGCGGATGCTGCGGGACGACGTGCTTGTCTAGTGGACATGTTCGTTCTATATGCTTCAGGTGTAGTACGCAAGAGAGAGTGGGGTGGTGGTGGTATGAGAGCAAGGAGAAAACGCCCGTGAGGTGAGCCACAATCGCTTAGACGCCAACGACGTCAGGGCCCGGAGCGGACTTGACCAAGACTGACTTGACCGCAACCGCCGTCGGACCATCGTCGAAAAAGACAAGCTCTGCCTCGGACCTCTCAGGAACTTATGGATGGGTGCTGTACGCAGACTAACGAGTGTAATATGCATGCTACCTGGGCTTCAAGGGTACTAGATGTGAGTACATTATCATACTGTTTACCCAGGCAGATTTTGACTTGCGCTGACACTATCGTATTTGTTACCAGGCTATCAGTGCTTTTCATCGCGCTACATTGCCCATGGGCATCGCTCGGGATGTGATTGAGCAAAGTTGAACATTGATAATGCAGAGGTTTCCCCATCTGAGCCATCTCTCACGGTACGCACAAGTTCAGTCATCTATCGCCTTATGTGAGTGGAGTGGGACGAGTAAGATGAAAGACGAAAGACCGGTACCATATGCATGCTGTCGACGCTAATGCGTGCGTCCACATTCCTTTTGTCTGCTGCCTCTAGCACGGGGCCGTTGAGACTACCTCTTGCACCGGATGGTCTCAATAGCGCAGTGGTTCAAGAGTGAACAGCTCTGTCAAACAAGCCACCTTGTGACAAGCACACTCGCGATGAGTTTAAGCCGTGATCTAGCAAGTCGGTTGATATAAGGCTGCTAAGGAAACGCACTAACCATAACGTCTATTCATGTCAAGCTAGACGGTGTTGTGAGCCCCGTGATGCAAAGGTATCACCTCGTGCATACGCAGAAATCGCAAACATGTGCTCCAGCGCGCGGAATGGAACATCATGATTGGCCACTTGCATGCGCGTGAACGAGTTCAGTGAGTATCTTCCTCCCGAGAGGCTCCCCAAAACAGACCCTGAATGTCGTGATCTCCTATAGACACCGCTCTGCCTTGGACGCACATGCATCTGATTTCGCTGCTCTCTTGTTTCTATTGGCGTCTCTCGGTCCCGACCAATCGCTCCTTGTGTCCTCGGAATTCTATCTCTCGGTTGCAGATCAGCCTCGTCTTTGCCAACATGCCTCCCCGTTCTATTCCTGGAGTTTCGTAAAGTGCTTCGCGGAGCTATCTTGAATCATGTCTCGTGAGCAAGCTGGCCTCACCAACTTGAAGGATCGTCTTTCGCGCTTGCTAACCTCGTGCATACTAGAGACTCTGCCGAACATGACACGGCCCACCACCTGAATTGAAGCACACGAATCACGGAAGGCAAGGATACCCGACCCTCAGCGTCATCTGATTCTGCAGCGCTCTTGGACTAGTGGACACGACGGACAGCACTACCCCGAGGGAATAACGATGTTCCGATCTCTCATGTTGCCTAGGCCTCTCTCCTAGCGTTCTCGATAGCATTAGTGCTACCCCCTGCGTCCAATAAGCTACGAGCTACAAGTCGTAAGTATCCATATCCATTCGTCTGTCAGTCGAATGTGCTGATGTGACCCTCCAGGATGGTTATCTCGGTGCCTAGTTTCGAGCAGACCGCAGTGGACGGCATGGATGTCGCGACACGGGTCGCAGCACGCGGACATTGGCCATCTGCCCATGCGATGCCGTATATCTGGCGGAGAAAGGGCGGGATGATTTCCCGAGGGTGCTTCGAGGATGGCCATCCCGGGGAGGCGGGTGTATAAGAGACATGAGGTCCAAGCGGAATACTGCAGGGGACTCCGGTGTCTCCTCCCAGGTCTTCGTCTACGTTCTCGAGTGTGCCCTCTGCAACACCCGACTTCCAGGATGCTCTCCATGCTCGCTACCACTTGTCTCCTGGCTCTCGGGATGGCCGGACGCGTCTCGGCGTTCGACAACACTAGGAACGATAACGTGGGTCGTTGCTCCACTGCTCCCTGATGGCGAAGCTAACCGTTTCCCAGCTCGCTGTGTACGTCGACTCCACTCTTGGAGTTCGTGCCGTGACTGCCTGCGAGCTCGCTCTCACGTCTATTCATTTGCGACTGCAGGTACTGGGGCCAGGACTCCGAGGGTAGCCAGCAGCGGCTCTCGTACTACTGCACGGACAGCACCGTCGACGTCTTTCCCCTCGCGTTCCTCTACATCTTCCGAGGGACAGGCGGGGAGCCCGTCATCGACTTCGCCAACGTAAGTCGTCCCGCCGGGCCGTCCTCGGTAGCAGAAGCGGCATACTAACCTCCCGGCGTCCTCTCCCTTCTGCTGCTGCGCGTGGCACCCTCCTCTATTTATTCCTCCCCCGCATGCTTCTGCGCGCCCCATGTGACGCACCACACTCTCCGGCTCAACTCCAACTCTAATGTCGAAACGCCGGATACGATGGGCAACAGACATGCAACCAATGGGACAACGGCGTCTTCCCCGGGACCGCACTCGCGAACTGCTCCTTCCTCGCACAGGACATCAAGACGTGCCAGGCCGCCGGAAAGCTCGTCACGCTCTCCCTGGGCGGCGCGACTGGCCAGGTCGGCTTTTCGTCGGACGCGCAGGCGCAGACGTTCGGGGACCAAATCTGGGATCTGTTCCTTGGGGGCCAGAGCAGCACGCGGCCGTTCGGGGACGCTGTCTTGGATGGGTGCGTATGGTCGGGATACCGTTTATCGTTCTATGTTGATGTTGGCGACCTTTTGACGAGTAGCATTGACCTGGACATCGAGAGCGGCACCCCTGCGCACTATGCTGCGTTTGTGAACCGCATCCGGTCGAGGGCGGGGGAGACGTCGTTTAACTCAACCACGTTCCCGTCCGCCGCGGTGCATGCCAACACTAATGCCACGAAACATGTCAGCTCCGCCGCGAGTACCGGCACGGCGAGCCACCACGGATCAAGCAACGAAGACAAGGCTGTCGTCATTGACGTGACGAACAAGAACAAGTACGTTCACCTAAAGTCTTGCTCTATGAGTCGGCTTCATGCATACTCACAACGATTCCGTTCTTACAGATACTACTACTTCACAGCAGCACCGCAATGTCCCTACCCAGACGCGTACATCGGCGCCGCGCTCAACGCCGCCCCCTTCGACGCCGTATACGTGCAGTTCTGTGCGTCCAATTCCCTTCCTCTTCCTCAACAACTCTGCGTTCTCACCACTTCGCCCTCCCTAGACAACAACTACTGCGGGCTCGACCAGCCCTCGGAGTACAACTTCGCGACGTGGGACACCTGGGCGAAGACCAAGTCCGCGAACCCGCATGTCAAGGTGTACATCGGCGCGCCCGGCTCCGCGGACGCCGCGGGCGAGGGCTACGTCGGCGTCAGCACGCTCGCGAGCTTCGTCGCGGACGCGCAGAGCAAGTACTCGTCCTTCGGCGGCGTCATGCTGTGGGATGCAGACACCGCACATGGTAAGTCTTCTTCGCGTGCGGATATGCGTGAGGATGAGGATGAGCCGTGGCTGACGGCGCGGGTGCACACAGCGAACGGCCGGTTCGACTTGGGCATCAAGACCGCTATGGTCGCGTCTGCGGAGAGGATTACTCCCCAGCAGGCACGCCGGAATAAGACGACGGGCACGGCGGCCATGCAAGGATCCTTAGCGAAGCCCCAGAAGCCTCGCATCAAGTCCCGCGTCTTCCCCGTCTGATTTATCGAGTAGGTGAAGGGAGGTTGCATATACATGTTGTATCATTATGTTACATTTCACGTCTTATGGATGGATCGGTATGACCCCACGTCGTCTGGCAGCAGATGCTTCTGTTGTATCAACGTTCAGAGTCAGTATCTGCAGCGGGACGGGTCAGTGAATTGCCTGTTCTCTTCCGTCTACGAACGACATTTAATTTCGGAGCACTCACCTGTGTTCATCAGAGCAGACTAAGCCCCTCCCCGAATCATGTACAAGAACGGATGTCTTCGCACGGCGCCGTCGCGTGCCCCAGACCAGACCGCATCTCCCTCCGGGGTGAACACCACATGCGTGACGGCAGCTCGGTGCTCGGTGAAGACGGCGACGCACGACCAGTTGCGCGTGCTCCACAGGCGGACGGTCTTGTCCTCCGAGGCGGAAGCGATATATTTGCCACTGGGGGACACACACACGGCGTGCACCGCGTCTGTGTGCCCCTTCATGGACGGGATGTGGTGGAATTTGTGGTCGTGGACGATCGCGTCTTCGTGATGAACGGCTTTGATCGACCCGTCTGCAGATGCGGAGACTAGGAGTTTGCCGTCAGGAGAGAAAGCGACGCTGGTGACTGTTATGGAGTGCGCTGACACAGTCTTTGTCACTGTCCTGTCGTGCTCCGTTGCCAGCCCAGTCCACCCCAAACCTAGTGGTATGTACGACACTACCACTCTTCCGTCGGAGAATCCTGCAGCGAACCGGTCGCATTCGTGGGAGAACTTCGGTGCTGATGCTGACCATGTAACCCCAGGGGTGTTGGAAGGGATATAGGAAGTAGGGCAGAAAGCCCACGCTGTCACGGAGGTGGTGTCCCGGTCGTAAAGGGTATATATAACACGAAACCATCGCGGCTGTGTAGTAGATGCGTATTTAGAGTCACGTCGCCAGACGCTAGAAAGGGTCCTCGAGCCATGCTTTTCGATACAGGCAAGGACGAGTCGACTGGGGGACAGGGCGACGGCCTTAATCTGTTCAGGTATGTCCAAGTCGTCCTGAACGGAGTATGACCTACTGGCACTGACGTTGTATGGCTCCTTCGTACCTTGAATCTGCCCATTTGTCCCAGATGCATACCCCTTTGTACGGAGAGATATCGTGTCCACGACCTCGTACTCCGCGTGGCGCCTTGCGCTGTTCTGCCAGAGATGTACATCGATCTGGTAACCGTCGATACCGACCGGGTAAACACGACGATGGCGTTGTCTAACGGATGCAGTCACAATGATCCGACCATTCGTCGAGCATGTGAAGGCATTGACTCCTTCTGGACCAGCTTTCAGCGTTCTCACCCTGTCGCCCGTGTCAGCGTCCCAGATGGAGATATTCTGTGAGCCCTCAACGCAGGCGAAGATTTGAGGAAAAGGGAAAAGCGAGATGGAGAGAGCACCAACACGACTGGCATCGAGGCGGAATGAGTTGCGGAGAACGCCTTCGTGGTGGATGTCCCATGTCAAGATGTTCCCATCTGCTGAGCATGACAACAACGCCCCCGAGTCTGGATAGACTTGTAACACTTTGACAGCACTGTCATGTCCCCATACCCGGTTATCTGTGTGTCGTAGATAAGAATCGATTGGGCTAAATCCCATCTCGGACGACTCGGAACCCACCTGCCGACGATACAACATGAAGGCCCGCTCTGGCTTGCACTTTTGGGAACCTGAGCCCGAGCAAGCTCGCCCAAGATCCACCGTTATTCCGCTTGACACTAGGCAAATCGAAAACGACCCGGATCTTCTCGTATCTGGCGAGGAAGTCGTCTAAATCAAGACATTGGTCTCGAGCTTCTTTGCCTAGTGCCCTACTGAGGAAGGTGCAATGGAGATAAGGCAGCACGATCGAGAGAGTATGAAGTGTTGAAGGGTGATGAAGTCGTGGAAGTGCCCGACGGGTTAGTCGCAAAAATTCCTCCAGGGTCGCCCCCCCGGGCTCATATGTGAAGGAGACGCGTAGATCCTTCAGCGCGGTGAGTGGTTGAAGTACCGCATTATCGCGAGCTGTGACAATCACGGTCTGCAGTGAGTCAGATGCGCCATTATACGGTGCGAAAAAACGTACCTTCCCATATAGCACCGGATATGTCGCCGAAATTATATTCCAGTGTCATCGACTCTAACGAGGATAAGGATAGTTGTACAAGGATCTCCGTGACGTTCAGATCCACATGCTGCAACTACGAGGCCCTTTCGTTAGTAGGCCGGTGACCGATCTCTGCTGCACATCGACTTACCGTTAGACTCGCCAGCCGCGACTTGCCAATAAACCGCGACTCGGTGTTTAGCGGGCGTTCGCTAGCTTGAGTAACACCAACGCAATGCAGATTCCGTAAGGAAGGGAGTGATATCACGAACCGCGCCAGCTCGTGCGAATCCCGGAACACGACTGACTCCAGTCGCAGGTACTGCACACCATGTGCGTATTGTCGGAGTGATGTAAGGGTATTCGGGTGATAGGATAACACGCTCGATTTGAGTGCATCAATATTGGCAATCTTGCAGTCACTGGCACCTTTCTGGCGCAGCCTGTAACTTTGAAGACGGGGAAGGCGGGCCAGCAACGGGACCAAAGCAACTCCGAGGAGAGTCAAAGGTCGCGGCTCCTCGTGTGTGGGGGTGATTGTGAGTGTGCCTACCAGGAGAGCAAGATGTCTGTGGGCCTCGAGAAAGCTGCAGATCTCCAGATATTCGGCTCTCGTCCTGATACGGATAGAACGGAAGAGGTGGTAGCGACTGCGGGGATGCCATACGCGGCAGGCCAAAGCGCAGCGGCGCAAGGCTTCTACGTCATCTTCTAGCTGGTCGATGAATCGCTCCTCTATGTCAAGGGGAAAGATTCTCCTGTTGACGGCGATTGAGTATGCAGTTTCTGAACGGGGAATCTGTTCGTAGATCGAGTCTGTATCTCCAAACTCGTTCTGCGTGTTGTAGTCAGCCAAAGAGGGAGCAGGGAGGACCTCAGGGTGATAGTGCAGGAAGCTAGACATAGCAATCGAGGAGATCTGAGGACATGGAGGGAGGAGATAAGAGAGACGACCCTCGTAACGTAACTGGCATGCAAGCATTCCCAGGAGAGCGCTACCGTATCCTAATACTATATACGGTTCTAGGCGGCAACGAACGCAAATGCCAAGTGTGTAGGTACGGCGTCGAGCACTGGGCAGCAGTTGCGGTGATACGGCGTACCCTTTGCATCATACCGAGCTAGCACGCTTGGCTCGCAGACCCGCAGGCCAGTGTTTCGGGTACAGCGCTGTATTGTGTGAACCAATTCTTGCATATCTAACTCTTGAACATACAAGTGTCAGCCTTTACGACGGACCTCAAGTCTATCGCTTGTCTAACTCACCTACATCAGAGGCAGCCCGAGATCACTCACACTCACGACCGTTGCTCTGTGCAAAGGTCACGGACGAAGCCGGAAGGACGCGGTAGTCGTAGTTGGACCTGGTCCATCGTCGGTGTGTTCGTCCGGAACAACGTCCGCGCGCGGTCGTACGTCGTCCTGTCGGACGCAGAAGCGATCGGGAAGAACGGATGAGCGGGCGGGTGCTGGGCGCGCTTCTGCGGGTCGGCGATGCAGGCATCGCAGAAGTCAAAGTCTACGAGAACGAAATGCAGATACTCTGTGTTCGAATCTGCGTTTGCGAACGTTCGGGACGGGCAACACACCTTCGCACTGCAAGCACTTATGTCGGGCACCCTCGATGCTCTTCGCGCATCCATCGCATCTGACGCCTGGGTGGGTGACTTTCGCCTCGGACTTCCAGTAGGACCCAGCCTGCTTGACCACGTTGCAGTCGCCGAAGTCGCCGGGTGTGGTGATTGGGAAGAACTGGTGGCTAGAGTGGTGCGACGCCCATGCCTTAGGGGCCGCCATGCACGCGCTGCACCTGTCATATGCTTGTGGCGACCCCGAGGAGCGTGAGGTTGAGTCGATATAAGCTTAAGCAGTTGAAGAGCACTCACACAAACATTGCAGACACGTGTATCGCACGCCCCGGATGTTCGTCTTGCCGCAGAACCCACATGAAATGCCGGTGTGCACCATCTCGCCGCTCGGGTGTGCGTACGTGCTGCTCGGAGCAGGCATCGACTGAGAAAAGCTGAACGGGGGCTGGCTGGCTGGTCCAAATACGCTGCCGCTGGGATTGAAGGCAGTGCTCGCTGGGAAGGCAGAGGCAGGAGTCTTCTTATCCCCGCCGGGCTTCGTGAAGAAAACGCTCTTGTCCGCTGGCGCACCGTTCGAGAGCTGTTTGGGTGGTGCGAACAAACTACTACTTGGGCCGAAGTTGAACGCAGTGGCTGGTGTAGGGGCTTCAAAGATGCTGCTCCCGGAGTTATCGATGCCCCCAAGAGTGCCTGGGCGCGGAGTTGCAGTTTTCGAAGAATCTGTTCCTCCAAAGAGCTTAACGTCTGAGCTCCGCGAAGAGCCAGTTGGGCTAGGGGCTTGCTTGGTCGAGCTCGCAACGTTCGGGATACCGACGATGGTAGCAATCGTAGTATCGGAGGTCCCGGAAGCCGGTTGCTCCTTCATGATCGATATCAACGGTGGGGGCGTGGAGGGCGGAGAGAAAAAGAATGGAGGAGGTGTGCAGCCTGTGCTGTATCTGGTCTTGGAGAACATGCCGAGGTGCCAGTGCTTCTATCGCTGGAGTGGGTCCGTCCGACTTCGTCGTGGTCGTGGGTGAAGCAGATGTCTGCAGCGACGCCGTTCAGTTCAGTTCAGTTGAAATATGGCTTGTCTGGCCTGGACGCGGTGTCTGGAACTGTCAATGCCACCAGCCATAGGCGAATGATTGATGTAACCAGACGTCACACGTCATTCAGTATGGTATCGTTCGGATAGCAATGGTAATCAAACACTGTACGGTAACGCACGAACTCTTCGTTATACTCAAGCAATGACAGTAAATTGGCCTGGGCTGTCTTTTAATGCGGCTAAGCTAGCCTGTGCGTGAAGTGCGGCGCTGGCTTGGCTGCCCATATCCTACTGCACCTTGATTACACCGACGAGCGTTGACAACTAGATGTTCAGACAAGTGATGATCAATCAATGTCAACGTTGTGAAATGACCCGCAAGACATACCTACGATGTGAATCTTACCGCCTCTTCAATATCACCAGCTTCTCCGCCCTGACCATCTCCAACACCCCACCCAGCGCGCGTACCCCCTCTGCCAAGCCCTCCTCCTGCAACACGCGGAGCACGTCCCGAGGCGTGTTCACCCGCCAGCCGTCAAAGCCGTCCACGACCGCAACCGGCACCCAGCCCTTCGCGTCCGCTGGGGAGAGCGCGGCGGCTTCAGCGATGAGGTGCGTGACGTCTTTCGCGCGCGTCAGAGCGTCGACGGACAGGTTCTCCGTCTTGTCGTACACCCACGTCGCCGCGGGCTGCGTGCTGTTGCCGTTGCCGTTCAGGAAGGCGAATGACGGGGGCGCACGCGTATGCAGGAAGAGAGAGGCCCCGGTCTGCGCGGCGAGGTTGGAGATGTGCACATGCACTGGGGAGGGAGGGGAGTCGATCAGTCGCGCGTGGGAGGAGAGCAGGCAGACGTACCGTTTGTCTCGGATGCGAAGAGCTGGTTGAATGCGTTGAGCGCGGCGCCCCCGGGGTAGTTCGCGAACGAGGCGCGCGCGAGGAGGAACGTCGCAGCACAATTACCCGCGAGTAGTGCTGCGACGGCGAGGAAGGCGAGGCGGCCGACCAGGCTGCCTTTGCGCCTACTTGTTCTAGTGAAGATGACATGGCGGCGGTGAGGACGCAGCTATGCGCAAGTACCGGTAGTGGGGCAAAAAAAGACGTACAGCCATGCTGCCCCGCGAGCGGCGGCGATATTGAACGCGGGGACGACGTAGATTACGAAGCGCCACTCTTTGTGCGCGAGCCCGCTGATGAGGACCACGAACGCGAGGTAAGGTGTCAGAAGCGACCGGATCCTGGAGTCGGTGAGAAGTCCGCAAAGAGATAGTGGGAGAGAGGACAGCAGGAGTTTGGGCAAATACGAGGAGAGGTACGCGTGGAATGGCAAGACCTGAGGACCAAGGATATTAGATGACTTGGTGTTTCTGCATCTCGACTACTTGTAGCTTACACCCCAATCAGAGCTCTTGCCTTGCACAACATTGAAGTAGACTCCATAGAGTTCGGGCCAGAGAGGCCATCGTTGCCAGAAGTACGAGTCAACCATCGCGGTGAGTGCTGGAGCCAATACTTAGCTCAGTATATGGACCGATCAGCAGATGAACGTGGAGAGATACTGACCTACAGATAGAGAGCCAGCAACGAGTCCTGTTTTGATGACCGAGTATAATGAGGAGTAGCGCAGGATAGCTTGCAATGCGAGAGGACCCACGAGGAGCAGTAGCTCCGAGCGGAAGACGACGGTGGTAAAGGTTAGGAGAGCTATTGCCCAGTGAACACGAGACTGAGATGGACGAGTAGAGTTGGGTGCGCGATCGATCAGGAGGTATAGAGCGATGTTCGCTACATAAACCATATCGCGCATGCCGGGAGTGGGTAGGCGATCGTCTGGATAACGAGAGGACTGACGCACCTGGTATGAGCGCGAACATGTTGGGGAGCGTGCGCCCCATCCAGAACGGGAGGTGGAACTGCGTAATAGAGAGAAGGACAAACATCAAGCTCGTCGGCCGTCCGAAGCGTCTCGACACGGCGCGACGTAACATGCAGAGGCCGATAGCGTTCATGCTTGCTAGCACCATTCTCACTAGACCAGGCGGCAGCAGATGAGTGAGTACGCGTTGGCGTTGAGGCTGAAATAGATGGATGCGCGAAAGACAGTGACGAAGCAGGTGAAACACTCACGCAGGACCTGCACGTCGAACTTGTCGGAGAATATCCCGAACCAAAATCCCACCCGCAAGCAGAATTGGGTCATCCAAGCCAATACTACGCTTCCAATGAATGTGCGCGGCACCGCGCCCGGAAATACGAAGTGGTCATACTGAGTTGATGACGGTCCCGGTTACAAAGCGTAGGGCGCATTGCGGTAGGTTGCGTAGATGCAGAAGAAGCGGGAAGATCAAGCAAAGGTCAGACCGGAGTTTTTGACGTACTACAGACAAGCATGGCGCACTTTGTGGAGATTGGCAGAGCGCACCCCATATGCAAGGACATCGTGCGTGGCATGCAGGTTGAAGCTTTCTTCGACTTTGGTGAATGGTGCAAACGAGACATAGCCAAGACCAGTGAGAAGTATAACAAGATCCAAGACCGTACTCATATCAACAACGAGCCGTAGTCAAGCCCATCCAGGTCTGCGTAACGGTGTCGGGTCGATGGTGACGGTTGCGGAAGGAGGAAGAGAGTGATAGAGGCGCCCATGCACGTGCATTCACAGGCGTCGGTCCGGTCTTCTCGGAGCAAGTAGGTCTTCCTCTCCTCCTCCTCCTCCTCCTCCTCCTCCTCCTCCTCCCACCACCAACTTTACCACCTGTGCTATACCCATATATCACACATTATATAGGTTGCACTTGACTCCACTCTATGGCAGCGCTAGCAGGCGCTTAACACAGTGTACCTCCGGTCAGTGGAGGGGCTTCGAGATTATGTGAGGTGCGAGACTACGGTAAGCGTACATTTTCTCTAGTCTGATCAGGCTATGTCTAAAGAGGATAGGGTTCGATCCAGCAAACAAGCGATGCGATGAGCCAGAACGTACTTCAAACTTAAGAGCGCAGAAGTTCTTCGGGACCTTCGACACGTGGGAGAAGACGGTGTGGGAGAAGCTCGTTGCAGCGAGTTATTGGCTCTCTAATGGAAGTCTTGACCACAATCCCAGCTTTGGCCGCACCCATTGTCGTTCTGTATTCCTGACACATTGTAAGCAACCAACATACTGTCTCTGCTGGGACCGAGCGGGCCGAAATTCTGCGCCAAAAGGGTACTTCTCTCGGCACGGTGGTAGCGAGTAGAGTCTTCACTGCACCAGGTGCTCCCACTAAATGTCATATCGGTAAGTCGTAGCCCCGAGTTGTCATTGCTCTATTATTCAGCCATATACATCTTGTCAGAGTTCGAACTTCCAGAAGACATGACGCACAGAGCGGGAGACTACCTAGCAATGTAAGGCTGCATGGGCCGTTGCTCGCCATTGAGCTGACCGCACTCATTCTCGTCTACCTGTCAATTTTGAGCGCGTCGCGCACAGGGCAATTGCCCGCTTTGGCCTATCTGCGGAGCAAGAGCTATTGTTTCGTTCGCATACGCGGGTGGCCTGATCTGATGCACACGATGTGCTCCCAGCCTCAGGTACAAATCCATTCCGCGGCACTGACGTCTCTGCCTGTCAACAAACCTGGCACAGGTCTCAACTTACTCAGCGGCCATGTCGAGTTTCAGCAGCTTGCGACTACTTGCGATCTGGATATTTTCCTCAAGGGCAAGAACTCGAAGATATCTACCCAAATTCTGCATACTTTGGCTGCCAATTATGCAGAGGTCATCTTCGCCAAGTGGCTCAGCGTGCTCGACATCCTCGAAGAGAACAACGGAATTGACCTGCCCTTCGCGACATTTATCATAGTGCTCCCCTCTATGCTATTCGCCAATACTCCATGTCTTCGTCTCCAACTCTGGAACACCCAGCATATCACTCTCAGTATGGGCGTCGTCGAAGCTCCGGCGATCTCGGGGGGCTCGGAGCCGTTCCTGCGGGTCGCCTCCTCGTACCTTGCAAACCTCAAGCCGGGCGATAAGGTCCAGCTGTCCGTACGCGCTTCGAATGCAGCGTTCCGTCTGACGACGGATCCGACGGTCCCGCCTCTCATGGCTTGCGCTGGCTCGGGGCTCGCACCAATGCGCGGCTTCCTGCAGGAGCGCGCGATGCAGAAGCTCGCCGGTCGTGAGGTCCCTCTTTGTACATGAGGATTTTCGCGCTCATAATGTGATGGTGGATAGTCGGATGCGTTTGGACAAGGAAGAGGTGTCCAAGATTCACCGCGCCAAGGTAAATGATTGTCCTCAGCTCGTTTACACGTAACCTCAGCCTTGACGCGACTATACAGGTGTTTGTCTGCGGAGCTGGTAGGATTGCTGTAGGAGTTAAGGAGGCAATCATTGGCTTCATCAAAGAGCAGAGACAGACAGACGATGCAGATGCTCTTCGACAAGATTATGATGGCCGCTATGCGACCGGTATTCTCAAGTGAGCTTGGTACTCCTGGCACTTCGTTGTAACATAGTACACATTTCTAGAATCATATGGTATCACGCCTTCATTACGCACCCGAACGGCGCCGATGGGGAGATTCTGAATTGGTCACTGCGTCAACGATGTCGTGATTTTCAATGGGATTACATATATACTAATACATTACGAGCCCACACTGGTAGCGCATAATCACCAGTCGGTGTGTAGTACACGTGCACTGGAATTCGTGAATGTGGCGAAGTACTGTCAGGTGGGTTTCAAGTTGTCTCTAGATACATAGTTTAGAAAGCGAGATCACGGTTGTCCTTCTAGGCCTCAGTATACGGTCTGACGGTCCTGCTGGAATGTTCAAGCTGACCCTGCCATGGCAAGGTCATCTGGACGACCATCATGATGTTCATCGTCCCACTCTTCCTCTCTGTCGAAGTCGAGAGAGCCGCTCAGCGATCCAAGGAAACGGTCGCGTTGTTGGAATACTAGAGCACCTCCATCGATTTCGGTAGAGTCCGCTGACATGTCTCCTGCGTGAATGAGGGAAATTCGCGCAATAAAGCGGGTGATGAGGATTGGAGTGATACTGTAGACTGAGTGTTAGTATGCAGCCTGAGCATCCCTGGACCCTAGTGTGTAGGACTTACGTCGGAGAGAAATATGCAAGGAGGGCGGTGACGTTTTGCAGCTGTGATAAAACCACTTTTCCATGAGATTGATGATTCGGGGCGCTTTTAAAACATACCTCATCTGAGGCTTCTAAGTTCTGAAAGACACAAGTTAGCCACAGTCATCATTCGCATTAGCAACGCAACATTACCCAGGTGGGGATAGCATTGAGAGCGGCTAACACCAGTAAAATTCTAAAGCAGAAATAGATTCAGCGCCACCGAATGACTCTTGGTCATCACTGTTTCCCTACATGAAGTAGACTGAACCTGGTAACTCTTTTAACACGATTCAATTAGGCGAAGGTTGCGATTAATTTACCATCACGAAGTAGCGCACTTGATAGAGGGGTGCGCACGCCGGCCATACGCCCAAGTTTGTGGCCGCTATATGTTTTGACCACGGTCAACGTGATGCATAGCAACTCGTAAACTATGCTTGTGATAGAGAAGACAACAGGGACTAGCGCGTAGTATCGCTGAGACGTTTGTTTCTCTTTAAATCAATGAACGAAATTGAGCTTACAGTATTTGTTCCTGGGCGCAGAGTTAGACGAGCATACACCTCCACACAATATATCAATGCTTACAGTACTTCGTGAAGAGTATCATCCTCAGTTACAAAGCAGCCCCCGATTGGGTAAGGTCCAGGAATCTGCGGCAGGTTGGTCTTCAACAGCTGCATAGGCGTCACATATTCAGCATAGAAAAGAAATCGGTAGGCATACTGTACTGACCGTATCCATCAGAATTGGGCTGGGAAGTCCAAGAAGGAATAAAACTATGCCAATAGCCCAATTCCGTGACCATAAGGACATGACACGGAGCGCTGCAAATGCTATTGAATTTTGATGAGTTGCGAGATCGACATAAGGAGTGCCAATACTAAATCCACTGGCACATACCGGACACACTAGCATATACCAAGAGCACGCAGAGGCTTTTAAGCCAGCTCAGATATAAGCAGCTGAGAGGTGTTGCGTATTTTCGTTAGCGAGCACTGGAGATCTCCTACTTTCCTTCACGTTACCTTGAAGATGTCAACGTGACCTGGGTCACTAAGGTCGCGAAAATATTTATGGTGGCTAACATGATGAAGCCGTAGCGTATGACGAGGAAGACTACTGTGCCTAAAGTGATTCTCGGAGTTTGGAAGACAAGTCTGACCTCATCCTTCAAGGTGAGGATGTAGTCATAGTAGAGAAGACCTGGCCCGATCGTCGTCAGTTATCCTAGAACGTAAGAGCAACAAGATGGTAGGACGCAACATGATGACGCCACTTGCATGTTATTTCCCACGAGAATCGAGTCGGCAACCTTGTCTGTCAAGAGATGGCTGCACGTGCGGCCATGAATATCAGTAGTGACACTAGCATAAACTGAGTTTCAACCGGGAGACACACGTACGCCCAGCCTGAGTCTGTACTTGTCGACATACTGGAGAGATGAACGCAAGTCTGGAGAGTGCCGGAGGCTCTTGGACCTTCTTATACGACCGGGACTAGTGCGTGGTGCATAGGTGGGCGTTTCAAGTTCAATTAAACCTGTCTATCATCGACACGAAGTCCCGGATGCTTGGACGCTCTCTGTCAATTCCTCAGCCCTACCGCTGTGCACGTGGCGATAGCAGAGCTGGATTCCCTCTGTGATTGATTTGTGGCATGAAAACGCACCGGGGGTTGCATCTGAGCGAATATTTCTGAGCTGGAGTACAAGACCTGCTTATTTCAGACCGGTGAGCAATTAGGTGTTCGAATTTAGAGTTTTGGATACTCCTCGGACTGAGCACAGCCTGAACGTTGAACCTTGAACCTTGAACACTCAGCTCGGCTGAGGACACTGAATGCAGTCAGGGGGATATAGCTCAGCAAACCTCGAGCGAAAGTCGGCAGTACTACTAGCGGCGAAGAGGCTTTGACAGTAGCTGTTGATGCAAGTCTTAAGCGAGACAGATGGCCGCAGCGTTGAAGTGTTTCTCGCACAAAGCTGTATCGAGGCGGTGGACGCCAGCCCCGTATTCGGAGTAGGTGTAGCCCTTCTCTTTGTCGCTCCTCAATTGGAGTGCGAACGATGATCTAAAAGCAGTCAGGGTTTGTGTGTCGTCTGGTGTATACTTATGGATATCTTCCTGCAGTTTAGAAATCCAAAGAGAAAGCGATTCGCATAGCATGCTAGCGGTAGAAGGGGCACAGGAAAATTGACGCGAACACGCGCGATGCGACAGAAGAGATGCTTGCAATCTATAAGTTTCATCTATACAGTGCGACGCGAACAACGCGAACCAGACGCGGCGTGTTGCCACGCGTGGGTTCGCGTCGATTTCTACATGCCCCGGTAGAAGGATTATTTGATCCCACCTGGTACGTAGACACACGGAGATGTGTGTCAGTCGAGTCAAGCGATGAGAAGAAGAGGCTTCAAGTTTCTGCGTCTCCGTGTCTCGAGCCAGTAGTGTAGCGTCAGTCAGCGTCCCAGCTACATCCGCATCCTATCATCCGCAGGTCAGCCAACTCCGCCGTTCAGGTAAGGTCCATACTCACAGCCTTTCATCATGAGTAGCCGAATCGGTCGGACAAGTCAGTGGCGCCGTACCATCCACTGTGGCTTGGGATTCTTGGTCATGGTCGGATTCTTCCGAGCGATCCAGCTCAAGCTGGCCACTCAGGGAGCCAAGGAAGCGATCGCAATGTCGACCAAGCGCGCCTTCCCTGCGGTCGTCTGTACCAGCGGAATCCACGCTTATATTTGTCGAAGTGTCTTCTCTGCCGTGGATTTGAGAGATCCGCGAGATGAACCTAGTGGTAAGGATAGGGGTGAAGCTGTGAATCGGGCATAGTGAGTGAGTCAAGAATAATTCAAACCCTTTCGAATGACGACGCACACTGGGGAGAAAGCCGTGATAACTCCGCCAACGGAAACCGGGAGCTAAGGGTGTTTATTGTCAGACATGAGGATGAGGATGGAGCCTATGGGCAGTAGGAAGAGCATGTTGATATTACCTGAGCTTTGAGATTCTAGTCTGCGGATCAGCAACATCTTACAATACTCAATAGGCGATCGGAATGACGTACCAAAGGCAAAAGTCCAAGGATGATATCGAAAGCAGCTAACGCAACGAGCACTCTGTAGTTGATGCGCAGTATCAGTGGGTTTTGAGCGATGTGTAACATGAAAGCAATGTATGATATGAAGAGAGAATCTGCTCACGCAAAATAAACGGAGCCTGCATTGTTCACATGTCACATTGTCACTGTCTATAACATTCGGACAAGAACTCACCATCACGGAGCAGGGCGCTCGAGAAGGGTGTACGCATCCCAGCCTGTCTACCAAGTCTATGACCGGCGTAGGTCTTGAACATAGTCAATGCTAGGCAGGTCAGCTCGTATGCGATACTGATTGACAAGGATATGAATGTAACTGGGTTGGAAATCATTATCTGGAACAACTCGAAATAAGGAGAGTACGTACATTTTGTATCCCTGCCAGGCGCGGATAAAAATAGACACAGGTTCATGAGAAGGGTGCTGATACAAGTGGTCGAATACAGGGCACTCACAGGAAGAAGTTTGCGATAGGACCGTAGTAAGGTATCTCGGATTCGCAGCCTTTGATAGGAAACTCTCTAACATGCTGCGGCAGATTGCCAGTTGCCGTAGGTAACTGTGAAGAGGTTATGAGCTGAGAGCTGATTCATACACCGACATCACGATGCTAGAGACCCACAGTTTCAACCAAATATGGGTTGAAAAGACCGAATAGAAAGAGGGATGCGCCGATCCACCAGTTCCGCGACCATATGGCCATGACCCTAAGCGCGACAAATGCTTATGACGGTACGCATGTGATTAGATTTACGGAGGAAGAAGAGAAAGAAGGCGTGTCCGGCGGCACGAACCTGACACGCTTGTATAGACAAGAATTTCAATCACAGTGGAGACCCAGCGTAGGTCTGCGCATCTAATAAAAGTAGTCAGACGTAGGACAAATGGGAGCTACGTCTTGAACGTCCTGATCACCTTCTTGGTGTTAATGCAACTGGAGTCGGCACATCTGTGATGATGCGCAATGTCGCGAGCAAGATGAATCCATAACGAATCACGAGGAAAAGTGCGGTTCCTAGAGATATCCGAGCTCTGAAGATCAATTTGACCTCATCTTCCAAAGTCAGGAAGTAATCGAAGTACACGATACCTGAAGAAAAGGGACAGGAGTTAGTGCCTGCACAAAAGAACATTAAGATTCCCTAAAGTGGACGTACATGCCGAGGATAGGATGAAGTAACTGGCTTGTATGGTGTCCGCAACAAATTCAGATGATGAGCCAAATATGGACCTAGAGCCAATGCATGAGATGTGAGAGATGAGGAGGAGATGGGTACTGTGCAACGTGTTTATCACGATAGTTGAAAGACAGACGTACGTCCAATGTGGTGCAGAAACCATTTTGCCTTCGACTAAACAAAGCAGGGACAGTGCGATGGTTCTTGCTCTCCGCCCACAATCATTTGTAGCTGTATAAAACGCCGAGTCTGGCACTGGTTTGTTGGACAGGACGTCGACATCTAAAGATATTGATGGTTGACATGCATCGCCAACCGCAACTACCAGTAAGTCGGTGACTTCAATTGAAGCCGGTGTCTTCTTAGTCGCTCAGACCTGCAGAGGAGGAGATAGGCAGAAGAGGTAGAGTAGCTTGATTAAGAGGTGAAGGGGTTGAATGTCAAACTTATGATTGTATACTAGGTCACGGTCACTACTTGAGGAGAAGGAGTCACTCATACAGGCGTTCAACTGGGGATCCGACGCTGGGTTCGATTCCCACTCTTAACGTTATGCGCGGAACCTGCGCGGAATACATACGAGTGAGCCAGTAATAGCCTGAGAATGGATGCTACGAATTGTGATCTCATTACTTCGTGATGAGCGATAGAAAGTATAGATACACAGTCTAAATAGGTGAGACCCCAGTTGGGGTCGACGCTCGCGGCTCTAGCTCGCGGCTCTAGCACGCGCCGCTGTCCTGCCAGTCGCCGACAGAGCCTCCGGGGGTCGAGCCGTACGACCACCACTTGGCGGTCCACAGGTGCCCGTTGAAGGTGACCTTCTGGCCGCCGTTGTACTGCGGACGGTCGCATCAGTATCAAGTCTCAGAGAGTCGGAAAAACAGAGGGACGGGCACGCACAGCAGTGGTCGCGGACCAGGCGGCGACACCAGCGCAGCCACCGGAAGATGGCGGGGTCGTGGTAGGGGGCGTGGTGGTCGGCCGGGTAGTCGTCGGCGGAGTCGTCGTCGGCGGAGTGGTTGTCGGCGGGGTCGTGGTCGGTGGGCTGGTAGTGGGCGCACTCCCGCTCTGGCGAATCGCATTCTTGATGGCCATATCGATGCGGCCGTTGTCTGGTAGCACACACGAGACGAGTCGTCAGCGGTCGTTGTGAAACAAAATGCGGGTAATAGGACGCACTGTACGCCTGCGAAGCATCCCAGAGCATGACACCGCCGAAGCTAGAGAACTGGCTGCGCGTATTGAGCGCGATGTTGCTGAGCGTCGTAGCGTCGACGTAGCCAGAGCCACCAGCGGACGGGGAAGCAAGCGCGCCAATGTAGATCTTCACGTTCTTGTTCTTCGAGACCGTCTTCGCCCAGTTGTCCCTATTATGCATACGGTCGTTAACACAGGGAATACGGCATGCATTGTATGATTAACGGCACATACCAGTCATCGAAGGTATAGCCTCCGTTGTTGTAGTCGGAGTTCTGACAACCGTTGTTGTTGTCTATCCGGAATCGTCAAAGCCCCGGTCACGCAAAGGTAAATAAGGCAACACTCACAGAACTGCACGTAGACGGCATCAATGTTGACTGCGTTCAACACCCTAGGCATAGTGGATGAGTACAGATCCGAAACTTATGCTCGAAGATACCTACTGCGACTGGTAGGCATCGGGGTACGGGCACTGGGGCGCGGCGGTGACGTAATACTTCTTGCTCGCGCCGGACGCCAGGGTGCGGAAGCGGTTGACCATCGAGTCCCAGAACTGGGTTCCGCCACCCTCAACGTCAATGTCGATACCATCTAGGACGGCATCGCCAAATGGACGCGTCGAGCTGCTTCCGCCGAAGAACAGGTTCCAAAGGGTGTCGCCGAACTGAGTGGCTTGGTCCGCGGACGAGAAGCTCGCAGCCCCAGTGGCACCGCCGAGGGACAGGAGGATGACCTTGCCCTTGGCCTGGCACGTCTTGATGTCCGCAGCGAGGAAGGCGCAGTTGGGCAGAGTCGTGCCGGGGAACACTGCCTCGTCCGAAGGGTTGCAGATCTAAAAACGGTCACGTGAGGAAGGATAATTCAAAAGCACTACCGCTGCAAGAGACACAAACATACGTTCGCGAGGTTCAAAGAGGGCGCATTGCCGGGTCCAAAGAAGACGTTCACAAAAGCGAGAGGGATCACGTCGACTGCGTCATCCTGTGGGCAAACTTGCCTTCAATTGACTCGTAAATCAACTATGATCGCGTGCGTACCTGGCAGTAGGTGGAGAGCGTCTTCTGCCAAGTCGACGGGTCTGGGTGGGTCGCACCGTAAGAGTTCTGGCCCCAGTATCTGCACCATGCACATTCAGAAGCAACCGTGAGGCGGTATGTGATTAAGCTCACAGTACAACCTGGTAAAAGAGGTAGAGTTATTAATCGAAGAATGGCTCCTGGCCAAACATTATTGAACGTACGTTGTCCGATCTAGAGTTATCGAAAGCGACAGCTCTGAGGGCGCCCACAGAGAGTATGGCAAGAGCAGACTTGACCCAGACTGAGATCATCTTGAGTGGCTGGCTGGCGAGCGAGGGAATATTCGCGGATTGACAGAGGGGAAGGTGCCCTTGCTGAGCATTCGAAGGGCAGATAACGGTCTTTATAACATCCCGTGGCCGACCAGAACGCGAGTGCCTCCCTGATGCGTCGCGCCCTCTCATGCCCGAGCAAGGGCCTGATCCCATGAGCGCAGAAATTTGACCCTCGCCCGGGGCGATCAAGCGTAGTTTTCGTCACCGCGTGGTCCCGGACAGACGGCCGCACCGACAGCAACGACGACCAGATGCCATTGGTCCGCAGTGTTCTCGGCTGTCTGGGAGGGGTCTATATTAGGGACGCTCAGTGATATCTGACGGAGAAGGGGGACGGAAGGGTCGGAGAAGGGAGGAAGACCATGCGGCATCGCAAATGCCGCGTATGTTGGCGAACCCGTGCTTACAGTGTGGCGCCAGCAGGCGTTTGACGCAAGGGAGACGCAGGCCAATATTGAGTACTTATCGCGTCTCTTCCGACGGCCGCGAATCGCCCACTGGTCGCGTCTTGGTCGAGGTGTGGGTCGTAGCCGATGGGTTTGAATAAGACAACGCTCGAACGGAGAACCGGGGTCGAGATACGCACGACCACGTTGTCAGTCGCTACGCGCCTCGAACGGAAGAAGTTGAGATTTAGTAAGAAGACGGGGCACATGGCGACTCGACTGTTGATAACTTACCTGTCATGGTGACAAGATGGTACATATCTTCCTAGTGCACAGATATGTGTTGCCCGTTGATTCGGTAGCGTCGCGGCTCGCCTCGTTCCGACTTTGTTGGCAGCGGAGGCAGATTGCAGTAGCTGAGCCCAGGACCTTAGATGACACCGCTGGAGAGAGACTTGGGGTGAGAGTTCTCACTGTCGTGTGTGTGCGAGAACCGACAGCTCCATATGGATCAGCTAAGCCTTGTGCGATGGGAGACGTCAGCTGGATGGTGGCAAGAGACAAAAGTAACCGGATCAGACGCTAGTGACCTCTTCATCGGTTGCTTATCTGAGATCTACCACATGCACACTCGCACCTCTATCAACGTCCGCAGCAGGACTTGAAAGGACCTATGCAGAACATGAATGCAACTCTGCGCATGAGTAACAATAAGTAGTAAGTCGACGGCGTGAATTCATAGCTTTTGTAACTCACTATGTATGCCCGTGTAACGACGACTTCGCAGCAATATTGCAGCCTCATACAGAGAATGCTCCACAACTACCCATTTACAGCGGATGTCGGTACATGATCCAGATTATTTTACCTCGCGGCGGGCCAGGCACGCTCACGGCACTAGTCTTGACTCTTTGAAGGTCTCGTCTCCAAGCGAACGCCGACATCACCCGAAGCCTAATAGCAGTGAGGAGCAGAAAAAAGCCCGGAACATGTCGTTGGCAACCTATGTGAAATATAAAACACTCACTGACAGACTGTCGTAATGCATAGATTTTCGCAGCAGCCCAGCCGCACCGAGTTCTGACGAGCAATACCCAGCCTGCACAGAGCCCAAGTATTGCACACTATGGCGGGCGCCGACCGAGGTGCCTCGGATTCCCTACAGGCCCGCCTGGGGGAGGCGTCGAACAGAGTGATGTTGATCCCCACGGACGTGGGCCGTCACAGAACTTGAAGTGACCGACGTCGCGCACGAGCAACCATCTGCTCCATCGCGGAGCTACATGTGCGACTCGCGTCCTCGGACGTGCTGCCGGGCTTCCTCTCTGCGGGACTGTCTGGCGTAGTACGCGCGGAGCCCAGGGTTTCACCGGCACCGGCACCGGCAGCTGCAGTGTCACCGGTACCCCCGGTGAGAATCTTCTTCACTTACTGGTCGTAGTTCCTTCTCACTGCCTGTTTGCACAAGCACGCGTACAACCCTGGTGAGCAGACTACTGGACGGCAACGTGTGCATCCCAGAGCATCACGCTGCCGAACGTCGACGGATACTCGGTGCGCGTTTCCTGAACGATCTTCTGCAGGGTGCTGATATCGGCATCACCTGCTCCGAACTGAGGCGAGGATACGGTACCGATGCACAGCTTCATGTTCTTGTTCACTGCGTGGCTCTGAGTCCAGTCGTACCTGCCAGATATGAAATGTCTATGTCATAGTCGCGAGGCTCGATAATTGGAATGGGGACTACTGGCCATACTCCGTAGTTGTGCGCGCTCTTGGAAGAGTCGGCGGATCAGTGGTTGAGACCGCAGTCGTGTTGTCTATGTAACGAGCACTAGTCAGTCTTCCGTCACTGACGAGAGCAACGTCGACTCACAGAATTGAATGAAGATCGCATCAAACGCAATAGAAGTCACCGCTGAATTGTGCACCGCCTGGATAAACTCATCATAGTGTTCGGACGTGTTCTGCTCGATGTCGAAGCGAATGCTGAAAGTGGCGATGTAAGGCTATGTATCTTGACTAAAGATATCTGAGGTGATAGCTCACACGTCCAGCACGGCCGTGCCAACAGGCCGCTTCACGCTCGAGTCGTTTCCATCCAAGAACCTATCGTATATCAGTTTTCCAGGAACTTGCGCCTCTTCCTTCGAGTGTAGGAGGACCTGCTTGACCCCATCTCCTCCGCCGAGCTCGATGGTCAGTATCTCGTCCTTCTCCTAGCATTTCGCAATATCAAACGCGAGAGCCCTTGCAAAGGTATTTTTCTCCATAGCAATTCTACACTTGGAATACCACTTTTAGCATTGCCGATACCGCAGGGAAAAGGAGGAGGACGCACGCCAGACAGGTTGATCACCATAGAGTCAGCTCCTTTCCCCACCGTCGTAGTTTGTAACGGAGCCGATTGGTATAATGTTGACCGGCATCGAATTTGGTTCTCGTGTGCGTGTGACTGACATTGCACTCAGACAGTGACGGATACACTTGTTGTCCTCAATATCTATATTGCTCGATTCTACAAGATTCATAAGCCGATCGGGGTACTCATGCGACGACCTATTGAGCGACAACGGGCATCCGCGAAAGGAATGAAAACGTACATTATTCGAACGATTGACGTCCAAGGCGCATGCTCGGAGCGCGATCACAGGAAGTCTCAACGCCACGGCTTAAATAGATCTGAGAGACATTGTGTCTCGAGCTTGTAAGGAGGGAGCGGTGTTTCAAGTTCGTGTGTTGATGATAGACGAACTGACACGGACGCTAGAGCCACTCTTAAAGCGGTAGCCACTTAGCTGTTGACATGCTCTGTGAGCACATTCGTCACGGTTATACCCAGTGACCATCGTTACAGCAGATGGTAGAGTTATCCTCCATACTCATACTCAATCTCCATCCTGAAGCTTGAAGAGCCATCATGACATGAGTAGCTGGACGCTCAAGTAATTCGCAGGTTCGGAATGAAGATGCGCTCACTAGCTTGTCATCGCGCCCACAATGGGCGTGATCCAGGGCGGCGTGTCGTTCTATGAAGCCTCAGAATTAGAGAGCCGCACTGAAATCAAGTTGAGGTTCTCTCTAGGTGGCAGGAGGTTGCATCGTTGCCATGCCAGTAGAAGCGCGCAGCACCGGTACCGATCTAGATGAATTCGTCTCCCACAATGCGTGCACATACTCTGCACAGATGTCAGTACTCGAAACGGTTAGGATAATGGTATGGCAAGGACGCACAGAGTAGCACGACGATTTTAATACCACGGTTACAGTGCAGTGGCATCCTACGATGTCATGAGTAAATTTTTAGTACTAAGTTGTACCCGTCATGTACCACCAAAGATGACTTACTGCAGGCTGTAGGAAGCACACAATCTATCAGCTTCTGCAGCATTGTTGAATGCCTGGCGTATATGGCCCATTTCGACGATGTTCACAGAGGCAGGACACTATTAGCGCCCTCGTTGCCACCTTATGTACAAACATCTCCAAATACGTTTCAAGTCAACAAAAATTCTCCTTGATGTTACTACCTGTTACTAGTAACTACCTGAGCTCCGAGTAGGTAGCCTGGCTTCTAGCTTTCTTGTTCTCCACCACGACTCCATGAGCGGTATGCGTCGACACCGCATACAGGTAGCCGTGCAATTGCGACTCCTGGACGTTCACAGATGCCATGGAATTTCCGCTACAGATCGGACTAATTTTCAAGTTCACCCTAGGCTTGCAGTCGGACCGACTACAATACTCTCTCATCATAGGAATGACGAGTAGTCTTAATAAATAAATACGCTCTTGCATCTGTGACCGCTTGCTAGTACGTCTCGGTGAGTCTTCCATCTACATATGAGGGAGTGAGTCACGGCTCCGCGTCCGAGTCGAGGCAAACACGCCGAACCGGTACAGGGCGGTACACTTAACCTCCCTTGGTACATGTAGAAATGGGCATCCAGTTGTACTGTTGGACAACTTGACAAGGTGACGCTGATGTGCGTCTACTAAGATCTACTAGTCCTTCTTCATTTCAAACTAACCAGTGACCACAACCGCAGTGCTTTCCGCATCCGTTCAACTTGTCCCTCCGCCCGAAGGTGCTTCGATGCTCCAAATGCTATGTGAGCGGCTCAAAGCGATAATCCCGTGAGGTCTGGTCCGCACTGGTGCCATAGCCACTACTCCCTCACTATAATGGCGATGCTAGCGTGCGCTATGCATCCGGTCCCTTTCAACTTTGGTAGGATTTGCAATGAGAAGGCCGCCGTATACATGTTACAGGACGTTTCAGTGCTGAAGACGACTCCAACGGATTCATAGAGCAGCTCCACCCGACGGGCGCAACCCCGGTGTGTCCTGGTTCATCGTAACAGCATCTCCGGTGAGTAGTATGGCCAGCACCATACACCAGCTATCCTTAACACCTACCATCCAGGAAGACAGTATAAAGCTTCGCTCGAACGATGGACACTCCAGCAGCGAGCGAACATTCACCCGATCGACATGCTTTCCCTCAACACCGCTCTCATTCTCGTCGCCACCGTCCGAGTCGGTGGAACCTGTGCAGCCCTCATACGCACTCCGACCGATGCACACGACTACCTTGTCGCATCTAACCCGTCATCAAACACGACCGTGGACGTGGAGACAGACTTCGCTCGGCGCGCAATCGTTCCCGACCAATGCCGCGGCACCGTGGATGTTCCTTCACCGCTCCCGACGCTTTCATATTACTGTAATCTGCAGCCGGAAACGTGCGCTAATATCCGCGCCCACCCCGACTTTTCTAACGACGAGATGGATCTCACCTATGATCCCTCTGGCACGGGTTCGCGACGCACCGGAGTATGCGACCGTGCTACCAAGGACAGGTTCCAGCAGGATGGCAAGTGCGATCTGAGGTACCACGACCCGGTGTGGTGGAAGGTTTGTAGCTTGACATAGCTCGAATATAACACTTCGCTGATGACGCAATGTTAGGTTTCTTGCGATGAATTTCCTTTCAACTCGGTCTTAGAAGGCGGAAGGCGCAATGCCCGTGTCATGGCAGTCCCGACGCGCGAGCAGCAGTTCCAAAGCCCTTTGTTGTCTTCCATCACCAACCTCCGCCGTGTCGCCAACGATCCCAGATCGCGGTGGCAGAGCGGGAGGACCTGCCACAGGTACAAGCTCAAGCTTCTGGACCAGCCAGAGAACGGTGCACCCGCCGAGGCTGTAGGGACCCTCGACCCCGGTGGCGCCTTCTGGAGTTCGGGAACCCGCGAACGACGCTTCGTTACGAGCCGTCTAGCTGTTGAAGTCGCGACGCCCTTCGCAGCAGACACGGACTACCCTGCCACGGCTAGCAGCCTCATCGTTCCGGGGAACTCCCGCCCTTTCGACTGCCGCCCGTGTGTGATTGGCTCCACAAGCAACCCTCCCCCTCCTCGCCGTGACGCGGACGCTCTTGGTGGCCGTCTCAAGGGTGAGAGCGAGGATGCGCCGACGCCTACCACACCGCCCTCGGAAATCGCTACGGACGTAGAGCTCGACTTCGAGAAGCGTCAACGTCGTCCTTCGTCTTGTCCCAGGTCGAGCAGCACCCGCCGGGCTACGTCTACCGCAGAGGCGACTCGCGCTGCCGCACAAGACATCGACGCTGCTAAGGATGCAGCTGCTGCCGCCGTCGCCGCTCTGGCTGCTGCACACAATGCTCCCGCGGCAGCGGCAGCGGCTGCCTCCGTCGCTGTCGACGCTGCTAATGCGCTCGCACCCGCGGCATCCGCCCTGGTGAGTGTATATCGTGGCTATACATTGACGTTAGCCAACTATCAATCTCCTCCATAGACTAGTGCGAGTAGCAACAGTGCACTAGCCTCTGCAATCGCTTCTGCGGAGGCTGCGGCTCAGGCAGCACAGGATGCCGCCGCCGCTATCTGGAACCTTGGCCCGGATATCCCAGACGAGATCAGTGAGGTCGCAGACAACGTATGTCATGTCCCGGTCCAGAGACGTCACTCAGGCTGTGGCTCATATTCATCTCTTCGTTAGGTTGTCGCCGCGAGCTCTTCGATCGCAAATGCAGTCGACGACGCTACAAACGTTATCCCGCCAGACGTGTCGATCCCGTGGAGCTCTGAAGCCCCGGTCCTCCACTCCCCTAGTCCATCCTCAAACGCACCCGGACACTCGTCAACCTCTCAGGGACACTCATCCAGCGCGCACTCTCAGTCCTCCAGCTCCTCGAGTGTGATACCTTCTTCGAGCTCCCGTCCGCACTCATCAAGCACGGTTTCCTCCTCGAGCTCTCACGGCCACTCTTCGAGCGCGATCCCTTCATCGAGCTCCCGCCCTCACTCCTCGAGCGTAACTTCATCCACCAGCTCCCGGCCCCACTCCTCCTCCACAAGCGCGGGGCCCTCCCCGAGCGGCCTGCCCCCCGCCAAGTGCTACCGCGCTGGATCCAAGGGGTTTTTGAAGATCAACGACGTCTTCATCACTTACAATAACGAGAAGGTCCCCGCGGCGCTCGTCAACGTCGGCTCCGACGCGCTCTTCGGGCTCATGCTCAACACGAGCCACGCACTTATCCAGTCCGAGGGCTGTCCGGGCATGTACGCGTGGGACGACGCCCCGCTCGCGCCCAACTTCCGCGTCGACTGCGACACGATGGCGCTCGGGAGCTACTGGCAGGAGCAATGGCAGAAATGTTATCGGTACGACGAGAGCCACGGGACGTTCCACGTCGTGTGCGGGAACGACCTGAACCACATGTACTCGTGCCTGAAGGGTGCCGGGCTCAACGGCGAGCTGGTCCCCGCGAATATCGTCTGGGTGCCCTCGTGAATGGCAACCTACCGTCACTTATCCCGTCTGTCCAAGAGGTGGCAAGCTCTGTTTGTCTGCTCATCAATCTCGCCGACCACTATCCTTCACTCTCCCTTCATTCAGAGACCGCCGACCTCGTCTTGTCTCCGACTTCAGCCTCATTATCTGACCCCACCTTTACTAATCTTTGTTTCATTGTTGATTCGAGCTTCATATTTATTATCTCTTCTCCTCATACCTATGTATGCATACTTACTAATAACTATGCCCGTCCTTCACTTCACTTTATTATTCACCCGAAGCCTCACACCGCTTAGTATCAGTATCTTACTACTTTGTTCGTAGTTATCACGATGGACATACACTTACGATTACATCGTACATCGAATCGATTTCTCTATTTAAACCTTTGTCACGCGGCTCGCGCATCTAGTCTCCAACACTCAAGCTTCATCACACAGTTGTTCGGTTGGACGCAGGCCCACTGAGTCACCATATGTGCAAGACGCGGTGCAGATCGCGTAGATATTCATACATACTACAGCGCAAGAGCGGAGCACGGATTCGGAACACAGTCGGTCCGTCACGGCCACGGTCAGGTATTAGGTAGGTATCAAGTACGGTAGGTATAACGACGCGCATCGTGCAGTTCACGGTTCATCGAGAATCGATACATGACATCCTGACGCAGATCGAAGCATGTACGAACAAGAAACACCAAAGGACTTGGATGGATATTTGAGAGGTGGGGTGGGTGGTGATACACGCCGCCTGAGCGGCTGACGAATGGAATGGCCTGCAGGGTTCCAGGGACAGGGATGCCAAGATGCGGAAGCACAGATTGCCAGACGTGGGATGAGATGCAAGGAGTCCGGGGGCCGATGTGATACGATGCAGCAGATGAGGCTGAGTTGGAGATGAAGAGCAAGATGGAGATGCAGGGTGCAGGGTGCAGGGCAGATATGAGCGGATATATATAGCGGCATAGTCAGGTCGTCAGATACTTATGGGGCATCGCAGGGGTCGTTAAGTGGGAGGGAAGGGAAGGGAAGGGAAAGGCGCAAGGAGATGGTAACGGAGCGATGTAGGTCGCAGAATTTTTCTAGGCATCGGTTGATTCTAGACTTGGGTTGTTCAATCGCGAGTTGAGAGACGGGGCGATGAGGAACGAGATGATATGATGGGAGAAGAAGCGGGAGGGATGGTGAAGCTGGAGCGGTGGGACCTTCGTGTCCAACAGGTATCGTGGCTAGGCACCATCGAAGGGCCCACATACTACTGGAACCTACATCCAACGCGCGAAGTCAGCTTCCAGCATCCCATGCCTGACCGCATCTCGCTCCAGCAAGATCTGAACACTCACCAGTCAAAAATAGCAGTGGGCACCAGCACGCTGCCACCCCGAACCTAAACCCGGAGGGAACACGAGAACGACACGCACACACAGCACCTCACAAGATGTCCACGACGCTCTCGAGCAGCACCTTGGGCTTCAGCAACAGCGTGCGCACGAGCCGCCCACCCTCGCTCGCCCCCTCACCAGCAGCCTCTCCGTGCATGCTCGTGTTCCTGCTCGCCGAGCCCCCATTGAGGCCGACCCCACCCCCGCCCATGGACCCCAGCCGGGACGCACTGGAAGTGGGCCGCGAGCCGCTCCCGGAGACGACCATGCCGTCCCCGTCGACGCTCTCCTCCCCGTCCCCTTCCTCCTCTGGGACGCGCCGCGAGAACGCGAGCCCGAGCTCGACGGTGCACAGCACGCGGCAGTGCTCGTCGCAGTGCCCCGCATACACGTTCTCCATGGCGCCCCAGTCGAACCAGCGGTCCCCCTTCTGCCGCTCTCGCTCTCTCTCCCCAGGTTCCCCAGACGGTTGGTCGTCGACGTCGGCCTCGCCGAGCTGCGCGCGCTCGACCTCCTTCACCCACTCCGCCTCCGTGCCCTTGCCTCTGTTCGCCCCAACCCCAGCCCCGACCCCGTTCACGACCCCGTTCGCGTGCGGGGTGGCCGAGCCTGCACGCCGAGTGGACGACGTGCTGGGGTTGGGAGATTGGCAGGGCGGCACCCAGACGACGTCGAAGAGCCCGCTCAGCACGCCCTCCTTCACGACTGTCGATATGCGCTCCGCGCGTGCGCTGATGCGCGACAACGCGCTTCCATAGAGCGCGCGAAGCGGATCGCGGTGCAGCCCGCGGGCGTCCGTGCACCCGGCGAGCGCGAGGATCGCGAGGATCCCGCGGAGGTTTGCCTCGGTGAGCGTGAGCAGCGGGGGCGGCAGCGAGGTCGTGGACACGATGGAGGCGGGGGCGGAGTTGAAGGGGGACGGCCCCGGGGCGGCCGTGTCTGGGGAGGCGGGTTCCGACGACTGGCGGGAACGCGCGATGAGAGAGCGTGCGTGCTTGTAGGTGAGCGCGCGCCATCTTGCGGTCGTAGGCTGAGGTTCTGTGAGCAGGTAGCGTCAGTAAGTGGTAAATATATGCGCGCATATAGGCAGGGGGAGCTCACCTTCGCGCTGCATGCGCTCGAATAGCAGCTTCAACGCCTCGTCCACTTCCGCCGGAAGCCCATAGCAAAACGCCTCCATCACCCTCGAGACACACCAGACCTCCCAAGCCTGCAGCGCGAACTGCACGAGCGTCGGGTCCTCCGCGTGCTCCCTCTTCTCCAGCAGCTCCAGCATCTCCTTCCCAAGCGCAGGCTCGACGATCTGCCTGTCGCGCTTCTTCGCCGCCCCCGGCGCGCGCGCGTCGATGCGCAGGGCCGCCGCGAACTCCTCCGCGACCGACGCCGACAGCTGGATGATCTCCGAGTTCAGGTCCGCGAGGGCCTGCAGGAGCTGTGCGCCCGACCACTCGTCCGTCTTCGAGAGGAACGACTTGAGCGACGCGAGCTCCTCGGCCTGCGCGAGGATCGTCTGCCGCGCGTCCCCGTACGTGGCGCGCAGGGCGCTGTAGAGCACGCGCAGGCGCCTGGGATCCGCGAGGGCCGCCTCGGCCGAGTACTGCGCGACCTGCGTCGCCACTGGGGTGCGCGACGTCGATGCCTCAGAGGAGGCGCGTGAATGCGCGCGAGAGGGCGGGAGCGCGATGAGGGCAGGGTCGGGGGATGATGTGGCGTACGTGAACGGATGCGGTGGCGGAGTACGCTCGGACGGCGACGTGGGCACGAACACGGCGGCGGAGAGCGTCGAGAGCTCCTCGCGGGTCGTGCGCAACTGGCTCTGCAGACTGTCGTTCTCGCGCTCGAGCTGCTGTATGCGCTGGCGGAGCTGCTCGCGCTCCCTGTCCTGCTCGGGCCCGCGCCGTGGCGTCTCCCTCCCCCGCTCTCGTGTCCTCTCCCTCTCCCTCTCCGTAGGCCTCTCGCGCTCTCGGTCGCCGTGGCGTTCGCGTTCACGTTCACGGTCCCTGTCCTTTTCTCTTCTCCGCCCGGTCTCCCGTTCCCTTTCCTTGTCGTGGTCTTTGCCAGATAGACGACGTGTCGTACCTGAGCTCTGGTGGTGATTGGAGCGCGACCGATGTGCGGGCTCTGACGGATAGTCCGTAAGGTCGTCTACGATGCGCACGGGCGGGAGGATCCAATCGACGAAGTCCCAGAAGGAGTTCATGGTGCTGTGGCGGCGGGAGTGTCCTTGGGTGGTGCTGCGGTGGGTGTGGATGTATGCGCCGAGTCCTTGTCGGAATAGCCCTGAGCTAGAGCTGTCAGGCCGTGTTGTGCCACGCCGCATGCGATGTGGCGGGTGCTATGAGGAGACTGAGGAGGTGGAGATTGTTGTGGGGGTTGAAAGCAGGCGCATAGACTGTGTGAGGTGGCGTACGTGTACACTGTACACTGTGGGTACTGAGGAGGTCGTCGCCGCTCGCGGAATTGCCGAGGAGTCGATATTTGGAAAAGCGAGAGAGATGGGCAAACTTATCAGCTCGTGAGCGTGCTTATCGCCAGGCAGATATGGGCTAGCGGCGGGGCAGTGGGCGAAGGCTAAGTGCACAGCGACGCCGAGATGGGAGAAGACGGCGAGCTGCCTCGCTCCCACAACGTGGGTGTCATAATGGGCGCTAACGAGACCATCCCTCAATTTGGTCCACCATCGTCGACGACGACCTTCAACTTGACTTCAACACCTTCAACGGTCTCAGCTCAGAGCTGCCTCTTCCGCACGTTCTTCAGAACGTCCCTCATCCACACATCTTATAACTGCATGTTGCCAACACCGATACACAAGTAGCTGATCACGGAATATGCAAGATGAACGACGTTCCTGTGCTATCGACAGTTGCCTCCACGAGCCCGGATAAACAACGCGGGGTCGTCGACGGGAAGATCTGAATGCATTGCGCACCAGTTGTCTGGAGAGTGCACGATGTCGAACGATGGGGATCCGGCCTACGGTATGTGTGACACAATCAAGACAATATATTACAGTATACGCAGTACATGAGTGCGTTTGAATCCACAGCTTTTAATCATACAAAGTACAGTATGCATCCTCGAGGTTGACAACAGTACAACCTTTACAAGACCTTCTGCCGCTTGATGATGTCCTCCTTGTGCTCGACGGTCTCGAGGACGGTCCCATGCGCGCCCTTGAGTGGACCGCCGACCTCCTCCTTCGCGAACGATGCCTCAGGTACGGCCTGGCCATTATGCGTCATTTTTGCGGTGTTAACGCCTGGCTCGTTCTCAGTCAAGTTGGAGGCGTCCTTGGAGTGATGACGGTCCTTGACATACTGGACCGTGCGCGCCTGGAGGTCGTGGGTGGACCCGGTGTGCTGGTCGGCCTGTGTGTTGTTGGGTGAGTGTCAGATCATTTACGCTCCGCGGGTATCCTACCTTGATGGCGGCCTCTGAAGCACTTGCGAGGTGCTCGTTCCAACCCGGAGCCGAGGGGTGGGGGGTAGACGTCTTGTGCTGCTGCTTAGACAAGTTGCGTCTCTTCTCTTCCTCGAGAACCTGGAACGACATTGGCACATGCGCGCGAGCACCAGTCAGATACGCGGAACTCACGTCGGGGTTGTTGTCGTGCATGGTGCTGGAGTAGCGGGGTGTTGCGCCCATGGCGGGTGTGAATGCGCGGGCGCGCGAGAGCTTGAGAACGTTGCGAGCAGCAGTGATACCTGACATGATGGATGGTCGAGGGGAGAGGTGGTGGTAAGGGAAGACAACGACCGCTCTCCGTCTTCATATATACTCCCCATCGCCGGTGGAGTCTCGCCTATCGTCGGTTTGGCTGGGAGCACTCTGGCTCTTTTGGGATGACGTCGTCAACCCCTCGGAGTGGGCTGTGACGTCATGCCAACCTCATGCCAACTAATCATACTTACTACTCTCCGGTCAGATTTTAGTAACTCGACGGACTCACATATTTCTGAAAGTGCTTAGGTAAACGCAAGCTCGACAGCGACACCTTGAATTTTGAATCCATTGTCAACGATACCACTGACTTTTACAAAAGATGCATCTACGAACGATCTCCAGGTCATGTGCAACTACAGTCAACATCTGCACACATGTCACGCTCGAATGTTCTGGGCACTGCTCAAGGGATGAACGTTAACACGCGGATGTCCGTCGTAAGCACCCACGCGAAGGTGAGTTTCGGCAACCCTCATGCTTAGCGCGCACGGTCGGAAACTTACTTGCTTCGTGAGATCTTCGTCTTCTACCTATCATGTTAACAACACTCGTCCCGCAAGAGCGATATGTGTCGACATAGTGTACCTATACCGATGAGATGAGTGGTCTCGTTCGAACTTGATGACACCGCGTGTGATGCGATGCGTTAGGTAGAATGTGACTGTCGCGAGCGTGCCGCGTGACAGACGCGTCAAGTGCAGTCACGCCTTAGCCGCATGCACTTCCGAATTGACTTTTGACATTCCAGACACGTCGCACGGCGATAGCTATATTTGAGTACCTTCCATTGATACTGTGTGCGTAGTATAACCATCTCACCCTTCACATAGCGCCTAAGAAGTGGGTTGACCCGCACACGCGTCGACATGAACTTCATGTGCCACTCATCAACGCGTGTATCGCCACTGATTCATCTCGTTCTTTCGCGTCCTCTAGGCTCCTTTCTTTTCTGCTACGACTTGCCACGACGTGACTATCTCGGCCTCTCAGAAAGTCGCCTATCGGTCCGGGTGCTTAGTGCTGGTACACTACGCGCCCTACGGAGATACCGCCCTCCCTCGTCCATTGTCCACTGCGATCAATCATCAGCCTCGCTGCACATCTGTCTCTGCGAACCTCAAAGACTTTGGTACTGGTCAACAAAGCCGGCGGCGGGTCACTCTGCTTCTCTGGGCACCGCCACTTGACGTTCGTCACGCCAAAGCAAACGCGCTTGCTGTTAACCGACCTCACGACACTCGTCTTCACACTGGGATCTACTATGCTTTCACGACGATGCTTTGACTTTGCGCTGTTCTCCGGCTTGTGCATAGGTCGCCGTATATCCTGGATACCTCTCTGTGCATTATGTGCTTCACGCTGTTGCTTTACTGTGTCCCACAAAGCCGTCTACGATCGCGGCTTTGCTCCTCCAGAGTATCAAAGCTCGAACATGCAGTATATGCTACTTAAACGCGTCCAGGAGGAGCCCGAACATCAGCATTCAGCACTCGAATACTCAACTCCTCTGCACTCGCACTACACTCCGCGTCCTCATCCGACCCGTCGCATTCCCCCGATCCAGAACCAACCAACGCAATGTCTTCCCGCCTCGAGCTCAACAACTTCATCAGCCTCGCCAAGTACGACGCGCTCTGCCGCGCTACCCCGAAGCTCCCGCCGCTGCAGGACCTCAAAACCGCCTGCCCGCTCGCCATGAACTTCCAGAAGCGCGGGAGCTACGGCCCGGGCGTCCCCATGCGCGAGCTCCTCGAGCCCACCTTCGGCCTGTCGTTCGTCGAGGACGCGGGGAACGAGGAGGTCCGCGCTCTCCATACGTCGGGGGCCACCCATGTCCGGGTTATCATCTACGTACGTCTCCCTGCTCCGCGCTAGTGCTACAGCCCACGTACAACACGGGTTGCTAACTCTCTGTCTCTCTGCAGGGCCCGGACCGTCCGCAGGGCCGGTGGGACCACCACATCCGCGCCATCCCGGTCGAGTCGTTCTCGCTGCGCGCCACCTCCCGGGCGTCGGTCGGCAGGGCCATCGCGCTCGAGTACTCGAACTTCCTCAAGGTGCGTCTAGCTCTCCCCCCTCCCCTCCACTGCCCCCCTTGTTCGCCGTCTGACTCTCGCTTTTGCGCGGCAGGAACGCTCGAAGCGGCGCCCCGCCCCGGACAGCCAGCCGGACTTCGACCTGCAGAGCATGGCGCTCGTCTCTCTGAAGCGCATCGCGGCGGACGTCTTCCAGGCCGAGCTCGACTTTGTCGGCCCCAAACGGGGCCACTTCTAGCGCTGCAGCTCTTTCTTGTGGAGGTTTCCTCAGGCTGGTCTGGTCTCTATTCTCTCGGTTGAACGCATAGACTTCTCTGGGATCTGACGTCTCATTCGCATTAATATTCGCATTCGCCTCCACCACTACTGTAGCCTTACGTTACTCTCCTCGCTATTGTAACTTAGATACTACTAGCTTGTTGTACTTGTTTCTCTTTTGTGGAATTCTAGACGTCTCGCATACCGCACCAACACTGCACGCGATCAACGTTTGCGTGCGGTCGAAATGTGTGGTGGGCGCAGGGAAATACGACTACGCTCGCCGGAGTCGAACTGACCACCTCAGCCCTTGGACAGGATTGTTACGTATTCCGCCCCCGGCGATAGCCGACATATGTTTGTTTTCTACTTACCTCAGGCTGGCAACCACTAAGTACCTTCTGTCTCTTGATCCCTCTATTCTGCAGGCGAAAGTTCCGGAGAAGGAAGTGAAGCTTATGTGCATGAGTATTGCTGCTCATAGCGTCGTCTTCTCCGCTCAAACTTGGCCGATCCGGATCCTCCTCATCAGATGTCAAAAGGTCTCGAGTGCTCGGACTAGTAGTTCGACTCGTGCTACTAGTGGGTGGTCTTCCTCTACCTGTCGGTCTCTGGGGTATCTGGGCTCCCTGCAGAAACGGCTTGCTACAACTGGTGCCATGTGACGGTCGAAGAAGCTCTACTGAAACGATAGCATCTAAAACGAATATATATCTGGTGAGTTATACCGTCACGCACGCTTGAAGTTGCTTCCTCACTTGTTCCTCGCATCGGCCACCGGAAGACTACTTGTGGTATGTAGAGAGTCACACTTGCGACCTCGAACGCGAAGTGACTCTGTATTACAATGACAATGAGCACTCGGCATGTATACCTCTACGCAGGGTAAGCAGCAGGCACGTACCCCCCTGCATCCCGATCTCCCCCCGCATGTACCGGCGCATCGTTTGCTCCGGCGCGAGCCGCCCGCCCTCCCAGTGCGCGCTGAACTGGCGCGCGAGCCCGAACACCATCAGGTTGTTCCATTCGTCAGCCGCTCAGGCGGCGTGCATCACCACCCACCCCACCCCCATCTCTTATCCATCCCATCCAAATTCTTTGGTGTTTCTTGTTCGTACATGCTCTGATCTGCGTCAGGGTGTCATGTATCGCTCCTCGATGAACTGCATGATGCGCGTCGTTATACCTACCGTACTTGATACCTACCTAATGGCCGTGACGGACCGACTGCGTTCCGTGCTCCGTGCTCTGCTCTTGCGTCGTACTATGTATGAATATCTACGCGATCTGCACCGCGTCTTGCACATATGGTGACTCAGTGGGTTTGCTCTGAACCGAGTGTGATGAAAAACATTTAGCGATGCATAGTTGAGACTGGATGCCATATCGCAAAGGTTTAAATAGAAGAGTGAATTCGATGTACGATGTAATCGTAAGTGTATGTACATCGTGCACACTACGAGCAAAGTGGTAAGATACTAAGCGGGGCGAAGCTTCAGTATAACTATAAAGTGACGGATGGGCATGGTAAGTATGCATACATATGCACGAGGAGAAGGGAGAATAAGTATAAAGCTCGAGTCAACAATGAAACAAGTACTGTAACGTTATAGTAAGCTCACCAGTGAAGCAACATTATGCTAGAGGATTAGTAAAAGGTCGGGTCAGAGAATGAGGTGCAGGACCCGACGGAGTCGGAGTTAATACAAGGTCGGCGGCCTCGGAATGAAGTGGGAGTGAAGGACAGCGGTCGGCGAGATTAATGAGCAGGCAAGCAGAACTTGCCACCTCTTTAACGGACGGGGTCAGTGACGGTAGGTCGCCATTCACGAGGGCACCCAGACGATGTTCGCGGGGACCAGCTCGCCGTTGAGCCCGGCACCCTTCAGGCACGAGTACATTTGCTTCAGGTCGTTCCCGCACACGACGTGGAACGTCCCGTCGCTGTCGTCGTACCGGTAGCACTTCTGCTTCTCCTCCTTCCAGTAGCTTCCGAGCGCCATCGTGTCGCAGTCGACGCGGAAGTTGGGCGCGAGCGGGACGTCGTCCCACGCGTACATGCCCGAGCAGCCCTTGGACTGGACGAGCGCGCGGTTCGTGATGAGCGTGAGCCCGAAGAGGGCGTCGGAGCCGACGTCGACGAGCGCCGCGTGGGCCTTCTCGTTTTTGTAGGTGAAAAAGACGCCGTTGATCTTCACGAACCCCTTGGAGCCTGCGCGGTAGCAATTGGCGGGGGGCAGGCCGCTCGGGGAGGGCCCCGCGCTCGTGGAAGAGTGGTGGCGGGAGCTGGAGGACGGAACTACGCTCGAGGAGTGATGGCGGGAGCTTGATGGAGCCGGGCTCGAGGAGTGGTGGCGGGAGCTTGATGAGGGGATCGCGCTCGAGGAGTGGCCGCGAGAGCTCGACGAGGAGACCGCGCTTGATGAGTGGTGACGGGAGCTCGAAGAAGGAGTCACGCTTGATGAGTGGTGACTCGAAGAGGGAGTCACGCTCGAGGAGTGGCCGCGAGAGCTGGAGGACTGAGAGTGCGCGCTGGATGAGTGTCCATGCGAGGTTGACGAGTGTCCGGGTGCGCTTGAGGAGGGAGTAGGGGAGTGGGGCACCGGGGCTTCAGAGCTCCACGGGATCGACACGTCTGGCGGGAGGACGTTTGTAGCATCGTCGACTGCATTTGCGATCGCAGAGCTCGCGGAAACGACCTGGCAAATAAAACAAATCAGCTAGAGCCTGAGTGACGTCTCTGGAACAAGACATACATTGTCTGCGACCTCGTTGATCTCGTCTGGGACGTCCGGGCCAAGGTCCCAGATAGCGGCGGCGGCATCCTGTGCTGCCTGAGCCGCAGCCTCCGCAGAAGCGATTGCAGAAGCTAGTGCACTGTTGCTACTCGCACTAGTCTATGGAGGAGATTGATAGTTGGCTAACGTCAATATATAGCCACAATATACACTCACCAGGGCGGATGCCGCGGGTGCGAGCGCATTAGCAGCGTCGACAGCGACGGAGGCAGCCGCTGCCGCTGCCGCGGGAGCATTGTGTGCAGCAGCCAGAGCGGCGACGGCGGCAGCAGCTGCATCCTTAGCAGCGTCGATGTCTTGTGCGGCAGCGCGAGTCGCCTCTGCGGTAGACGTAGCCCTGCGGGTGCTGCTCGACCTGGGACAAGACGAAGGACCACGTTGACGCTTCTCGAGGTCGAGCGCTACATCCGTAGCGATTTCCGAGGGCGGTGTGGTAGGCGTCGGCGCATCCTCGCTCTCACCCTTGAGACGGCCACCAAGAGCGTCCGCGTCACGGCGAGGAGGGGGAGGGTTGCCTGTGGAGCCAATCACACACGGGCGACAATCGAAACGGCGGGAGTTCCCCGGAACGATGAGGCTGCTCGCCGTGGCAGGGTAGTCCGTGTCTGTTGCGAAGGGCGTCGCGACTTCATCAGCTAGACGGTGCGTGATAAAGCGTCGCTCGTGGGTGCCCGAGCTCCAGAAGGCAGAGCCGGGGTCGAGGCTCCCCACAGCCTTGGCGGATGCACCGTTCTCTGGCTGGTCCAGAAGCTTGAGCTTGTACCTGTGGCAAGTAGTCCCGCCCCGCCACCGCGAATTGGGATTGCTGGCGACACGGCGGAGGTTGGTGATGGAAGACAACAAAGGGCTTTGGAACTGCTGCTCGCGCGTCGGGACTGCCATGACACGGGCATTGCGCCTTCCGCCTTCTAAGACCGAGTTGAAAGGAAATTCATCGCAAGAAACCTAACATTGCGTCATCAGCGAAGTGTTATATTCGAGCTATGTCAAGCTACGAACCTTCCACCACACCGGGTCGTGGTACCTCAGATCGCACTTGCCATCCTGCTGGAACCTGTCCTTGGTAGCACGGTCGCATATTCCGTTGCGTCGCGAGCCCATGCCAGAGGGATCATAGGTGAGATCCATCTCGTCGTTGGAGAAGTCGGGGTGGGCACGGATATTGGCGCACGTTTGGGGCAGCAGGTTGCAGTAGTACGAAAGCGTCGGGAGCGTTGAAGGAACATCGACGGTTCCAGCGCATCGGTCGGGAACAATTGCGCGCCGAGCGATGTCTGTCCCCACGTCCACAGTCGTGTTTGATGACGGGTCGGATGCGACAAGGTAGTCGTGTGCATCGGTCGGAGTGCGTATGAGAGCTGCAGAGGTTCCACCGACTCGGACGGTGGCGACGAGAATGAGAGCGGTGTTGAGGGAAAGCATGTCGATCGGGTGATGTTCGCTCGCTGCTGGAGTGTCCATCGCTCGAGCGACGCTTTTATACTGTATTCATTAATAGAAAGCGTTAAGGATGGCTTGTGTATGGTGCTGGCCATACTACCTACCGGAGATGCTGTCACGGTGAACCAGGACATACCCGGGGTTGCGACCGTCGGGTGGAGCTGCTTCAAAAGTCCGTTGGAGTCGTCTTCAGCACCGAAACGTCCGGTAGCATGTACACGGCCTTCGCATTGCAAATCCCACCAAAGTTAGAAGGGACCGTATGCATAGCGCACGCTAGCATCACGATTATAGTGAGGAAATAGTGGCTGTAGCACACCAAATAGCAGTCTTTCCGCGATGCGATCTGCGGACCGGACCTCACGGGATTATCGCTTTGAGCCGCGCACATAGCATTTGGAGTATAGAAGCACATTCTGGCGGAGGGGACTTGAACGGAGGCGGAACGCACTGCGGTTGTGGTCACTGGTCAGTTTGAAATGAAGAAGCACTTGTAAATTTTAGACGCACATAAGCGTCACATGAAGTTGTCCAACACTGGATGTCTAGTTTACATGTACTCAGGGAGATCAAACATACTACCCTGTACCGGTGCATCGAACTAAGAGTGCGCATCCGTGTTTGCCTGGACTCGGACGCGGAGACTCAGTCACCGAGACGTCCTAGGAAGCAGTCACAGATCCAAGAGCGTCTTTAGTTATCAAGACTACTCATCATTTCTATGATTAGAGAGTCGGTCCGACTGCAAGGTGGACTTGATAATTAGTCCGATCTGTAGCGGAAATTCCATGGCACTGAGCGCGACCGTCTGTGAATGTCTAGGAGTCGCAATTGCACGGCTACCTGTATGCAGTGTCGACGCATACCGCTCAAGGGAGTCGTGGTGGAGAAGAAGAAAGCTAGAAGTCAGGCCACTCGGAGTTAGTAACTTGAAGAGAATCTTTGTTGAACTTGAAACGTATTTAGATATGTTTGTACATAGCCCGGCATGAGGGCGCTAATAGTGTCCTCCCCATCGTAGCCTACTACTTCTGTGAACATCGTCGAAATGGGCCATATACGCCAACAACGCTGCAGAGGCTGATCGATTGTGTGCTTCCTACAGCCTGCAGTAAGTCATCTTTGGTGGTACATGACGGGTAAAACATAGTACTAAAAACTTACTCATGACATCGTAGGACTGTAACCGCAGTGGTATCAAAATTGTCGTGCTACTCTGTGCGTCCTTGCCATACCATTATCCTAACTGTTTCGAGTACTGACATCTGTGCAGAGTATGTGCACGCATTGTGGGAGACGGATTCATGTAGATCGGTACCGGTGCTGCGCGCTTCGACTGGCATGGCAACGATGCAACCTCCTGCCAACTGGAGATAACCTCAAGATTTCAGTGCGGCTCTCTAATGCTTGAAGCTTTATAGAACGACACGCCTCCCTGGACCACGCCCATTGTGGGCGCGATGACAAGCTAGTGAGCGCATCTTCATTCCGAACCTGCGAATTCTTGAGCGTCCAGCTACTCATGATGGCTCTGGAAGCTTCAGGATGGAAATTAAGTATGGAGAATGACTCCGATACCATCTGCTGTAACGGCGGCCGTTGGGTATAACCGTGACAATCGTGCTCACAGAGCATCTCAACAGCTAGGTGGCTACCGTTTATAAGAGTAGTTCTGGCGTGCGTGTCTGATCATCACGGTCTATCATCACCATAGGCGATAGCTATAGCTATAGGCACCATTATGTGAGTAGATTAACCATCTCACCCTTCACATAGCGCCTACAGAACACGGACAAGATCTTGACGCGTCGACATGAACTTCATGTGCCACTCACTCATCAACGCGTGTATCGCCACTGATTCATATCGTTCTTTCGCGTCCTCTCGGCTCCTTTCGTTCTCGCCACGAACTGCTACGACGTGACTATCTCGGTCTCTCAGAGAGTCGCCTATCGGTCCGGGTGCTTAGTGCTCCTGGTACGCTACGCACCCTACGGAGATATCGCCTCCCCAGTCCATTGTCCCCCTGCGATCAATCACACTGGCCTCGCTGCACATCTGCTGCTGTGAGCTTCAAAGACTTTGGTACTGGGCAACAAAGCCGGCGGCGGGTCCCTCTGCTTCTCTGGGCACCGCCACTGTATCTTCGTCACGCCAAAGCAAAAGCGCTTGCTGGTAACCGACCTCGCGACACTCGTCTTCACACTGTGATCTACTATGCTTTCACGACGATGCTTTGACTTTGCGATATCCTCCGGCTTGTGCATAGGTCGCCGTATAATCTGGGTGCCTCTCTGTTATTATGTGCTTCACTCTGTTGCTTTACTGTGTCTCACAAAGCCGTCTGCGATCGCCGTTTTTCTCCTCCTGAGTACGAAAGCTCGGACATGCAGTATATGCTACTTAAACGCATCCAGGAGGAGCTCGAACATCAGCATCCAACACTCGAATACTCAACTCCTCTGCACTCGCACTAGACCCCACGTCCTCATCCGACCCGTCGCATCCCCCCGAACCAGAACCAGCCAACGCAATGTCTTCCCGCCTCGAGCTCAACAACTTCATCAGCCTCGCCAAGTACGACGCGCTCTGCCGCGCTACCCCGAAGCTCCCGCCGCTGCAGGACCTCGAGACCGCCTGTCCGCTCGCCTTGAACTTCCAGAAGCGCGGGTACTACGGCCCGGGCGTCCCCATGCGCGAGCTCCTCGAGCCCACCTTCGGCCTGTCGTTCGTCGAGGACGCGGGGAACGAGGAGGTCCGCGCTCTCCACACATCGGGTGCCACCCACGTCCGGGTTATCATCTACGTACGTCTCGGTGCCCCCCGCTAGCTCATGTATGACACGGGTTGCTGACTCTCTCTGTCTCTCTGCAGGGCCCGGACCGTCCGCAGGGCCGGTGGGACCACCACATCCGCGCCATCCCCGTCAAGTCGTTCTCGCTGCGCGCCACCTCCCGGGCGTCGGTCGGCAGGGCCATCGCGCTCGAGTACTCGAACTTCCTCAAGGTATGTCTAGCTCTCCCCCCTCCACAGCCCCCCTTGTTCGCCGTCTGACTCTTGCTTTTGCGCGGCAGGAACGCTCGAAGCGGCGCCCCGCCCCGGACAGCCAGCCGGACTTCGACCTGCAGAGCATGGCGCTCGTCTCGCTGAAGCGCATCGCGGCGGACGTCTTCCAGGCCGAGCTCGACTTTGTGGGCCCCAAACGGGGCCACTTCTAGCTCTGCAGCGTCTTCCTGTGGAGGTTCCCTAAGGCTGGTCTAGTCTCTATTTTCTCGGTTGAACGCATAGACTTCTCTGGGTTCTGACGTCTCATTCGCATTAATATTCGCATTCGCCTCCACCACTATTGTAGCCTTACGTTACTCTCCTCGCTATTGTAACTTAGATACTACTAGCTTGTTGTACTTATTTCTCTCTTGTGAAATTCTAGACGTCTCGCATACCGTTCCAACACTGCACGCGATCAACGTTTGCGTGCGGTCGAAATGTGTGGTGGGTGCAGGAAAATACGACTGCACTCTCCGGAGTCGAACTGACCACCTCAGTCCTTAGACAGGATTGTTACGTATTCCGCGCCCGGGGATAGCCGACATATGTTTGTTTTCCACCACCACCTGGAGTCCCTCTCTCGATTTCTCTATTCTCAGAAGTGCCGAAGTCTAGAGGGAGGTGAACTTGAAGCTCATGTGCATAAGTAATGCTGCTCGTAGCGTCGTCTTCCCCGCTCTAAACCTGGCCGTTTCTCCTATCCGGATGTCAAAAGGTCTCGAGTTGCGACTGCGTGCTAGTGGGTGGTCTTCTGTGGTCTTCCTCTGCCGGCTCTCTGTAGTACGGCTTGCTACAACTGGTGCACTTTGGGTTTTGGGTCCTACCGAGACGAAGGCATCTGGATCGAATCTATGACTGGTGAGTCATACCGCTACGCACGCCTGTTACAGTGTTACTTGCTAGGTAGCTAGGAATCGTTTCATCCACGATTGACATAGTCATCGCCGCACATTGGAAGCCTACTACATAGTCGTATGTAGAGGGTCACAATTGCAACCTCGACCGCGAAGTGACCCCACACTGCAATAACCACTCGACATGTATACCTCTACGCAGGGTAAGCAGCAGGCACGTACCCCTCCGACTCCCAACCTCGCAGCAGCTCGTTCATCTCGTCATCATGCATCAGGTACCTGTCGCCATCGTTCTGCGTAATGAGCGCCTGCAAGCCCCTCAGCGCCGTCAGGCCGACGTTCGCGAACCACCGTGCCGTCCCGTCCGAGATATTGCACTCCGACGCCGCCTCCTGCATCCCGATCTCCCCCCGCATGTACCGGCGCATTGTGTGCTCGGGCGCGAGCCGCCCGCCCTCCCAGTGCGCGCTGAACTTGCGCGCGAGCCCGAACACCATCAGGTTGTTCATCCACACGCAGTTGCGCCCGAGCAGGCTGTACCCGCGCCCCACGCGGCCTGCGAGCGTCGCGCAGAGCGCGGCGAGGGCGTCGAGCGACGGCCCGCGCTCGGTGCCTTGCCCCGGCGCGGTCGCGAGCTCGCAGATCCGCCACCGGCCCTTCGACAGCGCGTCGCGGTCGTCCGACATCCGCACGCACAGCACCCCCGGGCTGTCTCCGATGCCGAGCGCAGCACTGGTGTAGAGGTCGAAGCGGAGGTAGGTGTGGCGCGGCTTCGGGTCCCCCGTCGCAGTCGCAGTCGCAGGGAGAAGGACGCCGGCGACGACGTATTGATGTCCGAGGACGATGCCGGCCGCCTGCAGCGCGGGTCTGTCGAACGACTCTACGCTGGTGACGGGGAGCGCACGGATGTGGGGCGGGGCAGCGCGCACGAGCGCACGAAACTCCGCGAAGGTCATACTGGCAGTGGCTGCTTGGCTCTGTGCTGGCGCAGAGGTCGCGGATGAGGCTGCGGAGGGATGGCCGCTCGCTCGGGCGAGGTCCGCGGCGAGGGCTATGGTGTCCACGAGCTCTGGACCGAGTGATGTCCCTGGCAGAGCGGAAGAAGGTCCTATGCCGCTTGTTTTGAGAAGCTCAGCCGCGAGCGAGGAGCATATGACGAGAGCTATTATGTTCTCTGGAGAGGATGTCGCCAAGCTAGTTGCCCCTTGTGAAGAGGCGGAGAGTGCTGACGGATTGAAGGACATCGTGACGACCTCTAGTATCGGGAAGGGCACAAGATGCGGGGGCTCCTAGGGGATGATACAGGCGGTATAAGTATCCTGGTTGGGCCCTGTGCTGCGGCAGAGAAGCAAAGGTTGTCCGCAAATACTTTGCCTCGTGTCAGTACTTCGCGTTGCTGCTCTTACCATCTAGAAAGGTCAACCCGTGCTCGATTGGCATGGCTGGCGATATCCTGGTCAACGCCTGCAAGCTGCCCAGACGATTGTTCTGCGTACATGTGCAGAGACACAAACCTCGGAACACAGAGTGTATGTTTCCATCGCACCCACTCGTGTGACAAGTACACTAACTTACAACATAGCAGATTTGCTACAGTGCAGCTGGCTACGGAAGGACCGTCGTGCCCGGATCCTCCTTGAACCCATATCGCACTAAAGGTACCAGTCACATTCTACCAGTCAGCAATCCGTTCGCGATAGCCATGCATGGCAGCAACCTACTCAGCGCCGCGTTGTCCCCAGCGTTGTAGGCATACCCAAAGAACTCCGGTGCGTGCGTGATACGCCCGCTCCAGCCAACTCCTCTGATATCCCTCCGCGTCCCGGCCCGCCTCCTTGCCTCTTCGTGCGGGCCGCGCCGCTGTGGGGTTCTTCGACGCCCAGTGGGGGATGCGCACGACGCGAGAGGCCTCCCGTCTCTCCCGGCGGTCGACGTAGCCACATCGCGTTGCGGCGTACAGCGACGCGTGCGGCGAATCCCACGCGAACGCGGCGACGATGTTATATCCCGTCGCGAGCTCGTACACTATCGCCTGCGCGAGGATGTCCCAGAGCGCGATGGCCTGCGTCGCGTCCGCAGCGGTGTATAGAGCTGGCCAAGTGATGTGGTGGACGGAGTACTTGGGTGAAGGCTGCCAAGTAGAACTCGGCCCGCACTCACTTGGTATACCATCGGGATGGTTGAATACAACGTCAGAGCAGATGTCGGAGTGCTTCCCGGTGTTGAAGGTCATCACCGGGAGCGCTCGCCTGATATCACAATTTCGCGGCGGCGTGTCCATCACTGCATGCCGTCGCAAACAGGTTGCCGTCCTCGCTGCTGGTGGAGGAACCTGTCGACTTTAGCGCCGTGTCGTCTTCCCGCATTGCTCGATGTCGATCGAACGGCAGCCAAGCCTTGGACGTGCCATGCCCCGGGCTCGAAGTCCGCGCTCTCGAATGGAGTGCTGGTGATCGCCTCGCACCGCGTGGACGACTCAATTTCATCGTTTCCCTCGGCTGTCCTAATGCACTTCCCTGTCGTCTTTCTGCCTTCATGCGTCTCCAGACTGTTGACGTTCCAGACCAGCGCCTTGCCGCGCCCCGCTCGAACGACGCGACCTCCTGGACGAAGGGCGATCGGTCTCTGGTCGCCCGTGCTTTGCATCGTGTGTATGATGGTCCTCCACGGAGGCTGCCATTCTGAGATGCCGTACGGGACGCTGTCGCCCCACGAGAAAGTTTTCATCCTATGCTCATCGGCTATAAGAGCGAGCTTGCGCTCGCTGTCGAGCACCAGAGTGGTTGCATCTTCCTGGAGGCCAAGCGGCACGGTCATCGAGTCGAATGCGCCCTCCAGGGAGGGGAACACGACGAGGCCGTGGTTCTTGTAGTCGTGTCCAATAGGGTCTGCTATTGCCAACGATTCAGATCAAATTCAAAATGAATGAAACATGACCTGTCGGGGATGCTTGCAATTTCATCTCCTCGACTAACTACTAGTACCAGTACTGCGGCCTGTTGTCCTTTCCAGGCTGAGCCTGTTCCGGATCCTTCGCTCCTCCCCCCACTCTGCTCAGCTAGTACGCCTGTAGATAGCGAGACTGCTAGTTCTCTGGTTTCCATTTAATCCATGTGGAGCTACTCGTCGCATCGCTGGCTGAGTATCGCACTGCTGCTCTGGCAATTCCACGAGTGCGCCGCCAACTTCACATTCACCTACAGCGAAGCTACGCAATGCGACGACTTTGAGGTCTCATGGCAAGGTGCTTCACATTTATCCCTCTAGGTCTGTCCCAGTGCTTACGACGGTGTTTTTAGGCGGGTCTGCGCCCTTCCATCTCACTCTTGTACACGTGAGTACTTTCCTTCACTCCTCCCTCGCGCTCATACGGAACGGCTCATAAGCTCTGTAGGAATTTGGCACGCCAAGGATCCTTGCTATCCCCGATTCTTCCTTTAGCAACAACAATGGTACCTACAAGATGACAATGGTATTTCCGGAGGGAAATCGAATATTGGCTATCATGTCCGACTCGAGCGGGTTTGCATCCGGGGGCGTGTCGTCCATCATCACAGTGGGGAAGCAGATCGGCGAGACGCAGTGCAACGTCACAGATCCTGGTGAGAGAACCCTGTAGACTTCCTATCCCTGTGACGCAAGACCCCTCGCACGTTCTAGGCGTAGCTTTCTACTACGACAATGACGCTGGTGTATCTCAATGCCTGTACGTCCTCCATTAACCTCCCGCTGCCAGTGCCTTATTTGCGCTTCCACTAGACCATACAAGTTCTACAACTACCCCGATGCCGTCCAGCCTATCACAATCAAGGTGAGTATACGTCCACCCTCTCCGACAGCTGACTGAGATCATCCACAGGGAGTAGTGCCCGGTGGGAAGTCGTTCATCTTGAACCCCGCAGACGGGGCACAAACATTTGAGTGGACGGCTGACGTCGCTGCGGGGACGACGGTAGCGATGTACATGGTGGATGCGCAGGGCCGACAGGGTGGAGTCACCAACTTCATGACCGTCGGGATCTCGGACGTCAATCAATGCCTAGACAGTAATTCTCCCTCGTCTGTTGCGGATGCGCCCTCTATGACCTCTACGTCCACCCCGTCCACCTCCACCCCGTCCAACTCCGGACTACCGACCACGAGTACTAATGCACCTTCTGTGGGCCATCGCACGAGCCGCACGAACGTCGCAGCGATCGCGGGAGGCGTAGTCGGGGGAGTCGTCGTGCTCCTCGGCTTGCTCGCCTGGTGTAGATTCTACACCAAGGCATATTTGCCCTTGGTTAAAGAACCGTGCGGAGATATTTCTCCCCCCTCCCATCACCGCCCATGCCCTCCGCATCATGCGGATCATCAGCCACGGCGCCTGTGCCATCTGCGTGCCTGCGTTGCCTCCCCGCTCGCCCGCCCTTGTACGGCATACCCGCCGCATCTTTCACCGCCCGCCCGCCGTGGGTGGTGCCCCCGCCAATGTCCCGACGCGTCCAACGCGTCCACGCGCCGACTCGGATGTCCTCGCTCTACGGGATAGTACCGGAGGACGCATCCGACGCGTCCTCGACTTCTCACCCCGCCGTTCCGCCCGACAGCCCGCCGTGCATGGCGCCAAAGTTGAAGGACACCCAACGCGTCCTCAACCTCGCTCCTGCCATCCCGCCCGCCCGTGCATGCCGCCCCACTGCGCGCTGAGCGTGCTCTCCCCCTCGCTTCCTGACAACGCAGCCGATGGGCGCCGAGGTCGCTGCCCACGGATCCATCTGATACGACACAACCGACGGGCGGTTCGTTCGCCCACTGCGTGTCGTCGTCCGCCCCTGCCCACGTCATTATTAGATGCGCGACGCGTCGGACGCGTCCTGCCCGCCGTCCTGCCTGCCCGCCGTGCATGCCGCTCCACCCATGGTAGAACGGAGCAGGCGGGCGGGCAGGACGACGGGGAGCACACGTCGGGTATCCTGCCCGCCTGCTCCGTTCTACCACGGGTAGAGCGGCATGCGCGGCGGGCGGGCGGGCGGGTACATGGGAATCTGGGACGGCGGGCGGACTTCCTGACTTGGGGATGCGGGCGGGCGGCATGCACGGCACGCATATGCCACAGGCGCCAGAAATAATGTGGCCGATGGTCCGTTTGATGCGGAGGGTATGGGCGGTGATGGGAAGGGGAGGAAAATGTCTGTACGGTTTTTAGACCAGAGGCAAATATGCCTTGGTGTAGACGGCTCGCCTGGTTGTGCTCTCGTCGCCGTCGCCGCATCACTGCGTTCGGCGGTCGTATACTCGGCCGTCAGCCCGCAAAGGAAAAGATCGACCTCGCGCAAGGTGATGCCGAACATCCTCCACAAGCTGCCCTCAATTGTAAACTCACCTTAAATCGGGAGGAAATCTCGCCTCCCGTTGGTGATGGGCGGTGGTGACAGCTGAACTCGAGACGCTCTTGAGAAAACTCAAGCATGCCTATGTTTCTTCACCGCACTAGCCATGTAGCGTCTCGTTCGAACGGCAACGACGTCGAGATGTGTATTATCCAGTTGAAAAGACTCCCGAAGGAGCTGACTGGGAGGGATGGACGTTTGCAAGTCGAACGGTCGCTGTCCTTCGCGTCCGGCTGTCAGTCGGCTGTCGCGCGCCCATCACCATCACTCGAGAGATTTCCTCCCGATTTAAGGTGAGTTTACAATTGAGGGCAGCTACACGCAGTCATTAGCCAGCTCGAATACGCACTCCACAGCGACAGCCCCGACCGCTCTACGGTGGACTCCGCTCACGCGTTCGTGGTCCGACAACCCTCCAGCTCCTCCGGACTCGGATCTAACGACGATACCCTTTGGCCTGAGGCTTCCTCCCCTCCCAGCACGTCCGCACGCCGACCAGATCCCCATGGCGCCCCCACTAAGCTGTCCGTCTTTACAGACGCGTCCGGTGCACGCTCTGGACATAGCTCCGCGTCGAGGGATCTCAGCGTGAAATCCGGCGGAGCGGGTGGCAAGGCGGCTCATCTCGACGCGCCACCGTCCCCGCAGCGCCTGACACGCGTCGTCCTCCACACCGACCTGGCAGATGTCCCTCCCCCGCCGATAGAAGAGGAGATCATCGAGCTGCCGCCGCAGTATACCGAGCGGGCCCCACTGCCGGCGAGCATCGCACAAGCGGAAGCCGGGGTGTCCCGCCCGCCCTCCTCCTCTGGTAGATCTGCCCATAGGCTCTCGACCGCCGAGCCCCAGCGGTGACGACGCTGTATGCTGGTGGTAGCGTGTAGACTAGTTCACCGGTAATACTACAAAGCAGCCGGTCATTCAATTGGTCAAGTATACCATTCCAACTTGAAGGACACGTCGACAGGATCACATGGACTCCGTGTAGCGATCACCATACAGCGACGCGCGACGACTCTCGGACCTAGGGGTCGGACAGGCTCTGCAGCTGGCTGTACTACACGACTCCGGGCCAGTCACGGTCCAGTACCAACGAACAAGAGGGGGGCACCGGCAGATGCCGAGACCGGCGCTAGGAGGGGGGAGGGGGGGTCCCGGGGTCCTTAATGCACTTCGGGGATACCCCTTGGGAAATTCGTTTGGACCCTCTGCAGATGTGTTGGAAGCTATTCTGAGCACACAAAGACTCGTTAGAGCACTTAATCACACAAGCACTTACCTCTCACCGGTCTTGAACTCAGGCTGGCTATGAAAAGTTTAAGCACAGTGACTTGAGTTCTCGGCGCTTGCCAAAGTATTACTTCTTTACTACTACCCAAGTTCTAAGCACGCCGATGGGCAAGGGCCTTTCCCCTGCCGTCGAGAATTGAAGGAATGTATATCATTGTTTTTGCTCTCGCGCATGTTGAGGCCCGAAAACTAGGAAGTGATAGATACTTATTCAATTTCCTCAGGGATGGAAAAGGGCATTAAATGCCCGTCGTGACTCGGAAGTTCATCTCATCAAATATGTGACTTACTCTCTAAAGTAGCAGCTACTATCTAGCAAATCATATCACACACTGAGCACTGAGATGTGTTTTTATCTTCAATCAAATGGTCATGCCTGATATTACTATGCAATTTCGAAACTAAATAATCCGAGTCGGCGGTGGTCACGAAATCATTATACTGACCACTGCTTAGGGCTGTCTCATACAACTTTTAACGTCTTACTGATGCTGTCAATCCCTGTTAATGCATTTAAACTCATGGGTCCGAACCTACTACTTACTAATAGTGAGCCGTCCGGAGGTGTTGGGCGCCTCCGCTTCTCCTTTAGGATATGTTATGCCGGAAAATATACCGTATATAGTAGTTTCCCACGGGGGGAGGGGGAGGGGGGGTCCCCAGAAACCCCTTATTGCACTTCGCCTACCCCGGTACGATTTTCACTTCATGCCCCCCTCTTGCCAACGAATATCATATAATAGAAACTATTTGCACCACAAATATCATATAATAGACACTATTTGCAACTAGTTTATATCAGCTTATTTGCAGCTTTTCTCTGTATCGGCGCTACAACCTTATAAGGCAGGTAGGAGGAGGTACTGGTTGCAAATCTGAGTGTCCATTTAAGTAGTCTCTGATATTGCCAACGATTCAGATCAAATTCAGATCAATGAAACATGACCGGTCGGAGATGCTTGCAATTTCATCTCCTCGACTAACCACCAATACTAGTACTGCGACCTGTTGTCTGATTCTCTTCCTTCCCTCCTCCCTCCAGATTGGCTTGGCTACGCCTGTGGCTAGCAACACTGCTCAATAGTCCTCCTACTTCCATCTAATCCATGTGGAGGTTCTGGTTGCATCGCTGGCTGAGTATTGCTCTGCTGCTTTGGCAATTGCACGAGTGCACCGCAAACTTCACGTTCGCCTATAGCGAAGCTACGCAATGCGACGACTTTGTGGTCTCTTGGCAAGGTGCTTCCCCTTGTTACTCGAGGTCTATCTCAGTGCTTACGACGGTGTTTTATAGGCGGGACTGGGCCCTTCCAGCTCACTCTTGTACCCGTACGTCTTTTCACTCCTCCCTCGTTGCTCCGAGTCATACGGAACGGCTCTCAAGACCGCTGCAGGAAGCTGGCGCAGTAAAAATCTTTGATATCCCAGATTCTTTCTTTAGCAACAACGCTGGTACCTACAACACGACGATGGCAATTCAGGAGGCAAATCGAGTGCTGGCTGTCATGTCTGACTCGAACGGGTTTGCATCCGGGGGCGTCTCGCCCGTCATCACAGTGGGACAGCAGATAGGCGAAAAAGCGTGCACTTTCGAATATCTTGGTGAGGAATGTGGACTCCAGACTATCACCCTCCTTTTAACGCAAGACCTCTTGCACATTCTAGGTGTGGCTTTCTCCTCCCGCGGTTTGTTGAGTGCAGCTCAATGCATGTTCGTTTTCCGTATACCTTTCGCTACCAATATACTAATCGCGCCTCCACTAGACCATACGAGTTCTTCGACTACCCCGATGCCGTTCAGCCTATCACAATCAAAGTAAGTATATGTCCACGCTCTCCGACAGCTGACTAAGATCGTTTCCAGGGAGTAGTGCCCGGTGGGAAATCGTTCATCTTGAACCCCCCGAACGGCGCACAAACATTCGAGTGGATAACTGACATCGCTGCGGGGACGGTGGTGGCGATGTACATAGAGGATGCGGACGGCCGACAGGGTCAGGTCACCGGATTCATGCGGGTTTTGAAAAGCCCGACGGGCGACGACCAATGCCTGGACAGTAGCTCCCCCTCATCTGTCGCGAATGCGCCCTCTATGACCTTTACATCTAACCCGTCCACCTCCCACCCCACCAACTCCGGACTACCGACCACGAGTACTACCGCACCTTCCGTGGGCCATCGAACGAGCCGTAAAAACGTCGCAGCGATCGCGGGAGGCGTAGTCGGAGGAGTCGTCGTGCTACCCCTCCTCGGCTTGCTCGCTTGGTTGTGCTCTCGTCGCCGTGGCCGCATCACTGCGTTCGGCGGTCGTATACTCGGCCGTCAGCCCGCGAAGGAAAAGATCGACCTCGCGCAAGGCGATGCCGAACATCCTCCACACGCAGTCATCAACCAGCTCGAATACGCGCTCCATAACGACACCCCCGACCCCTCTGCGGCGGACTCGGACAGCCATATGCAGAACCGACCGCCCGCTGACGATGGTCCGTCCACATTCGCTCCCGCGTCCGCGGTCCGACAACCCTCCAGCTCCTCCGGAGCTAACGCTACGCTTTGGCTTGAGGCTTCCCCCCCTCCCAGCACGTCCGCACGCCGCCCAGGTCCCCGTGGCGCCTCCTCTACACTGTCCATATCTACAGACGCGTCCGGTGCACCCTCTGGACACAGCTCTGCGTCGAGGGACCTCAGCGTGAAATCTGGCGGAGCGAGTGGCAAGGCGGCTCAGCCCGATGCGCCACAGTCCCCGCAGCGCCTTACACGCGTCGTCCTCCACACCGACCTGGCAGATGTCCCTCCCCCGCCGATAGAAGAGGAGATCATCGAGCTGCCGCCGCAGTATACCGAGCGGGCCCCACTGCCGGCGAGCATCGCACAAGCGGAAGCCGGGGTGTCCCGCCCGCCCTCCTCCGACTCTGGTAGATCTGCCCATAGGCTCTCGACCGCCGAGCCCCAGCGGTGACGGCGCTGTATGCTGGTGGTAGCTCATCGGGCAAGTGCCGAGACTGGATACCAATCAACGGCTATGGCTGACTCGGAAGTACACAGGTCGCTTCCACTCGCTTGACTGCCCGCGGGCGGGACGGTCAGCATGGACTTTACAACCTAGACCGTCGAACATACTCATGAGCGGTTGGTTCGGACATCATGACTCGGCGATGGGATATGAAGGATATTTGTCTAGCAGGCCAGCCAGGGGCCGCGGCCAGCGTAAGGGTTGTCTATTGAGGCCAGTTGTATACTTATCCTCGTGGTGTTAGCATGGGGCATTCGGCCTCCTCCGTGTCGACCACATTAATGTCTGGCGGTATGCCCCGTTTATAGTTACACAGCCGCGTCTTAAGCCTTTTAAGGTCCATGACGCGTACTGGACCCTACATTCGACCTCATCATCATTAAGTCTCAGATCTCAGACACAATGAAGGGCCCTTCAATCACGGGGAGGGACGAGGTCGGACTGCACGACATCCTGCCAGACGTCGCAATGTCCCGAGCCTCCTGTAACAGCATAGTATGTCCAGTCGACCATCCCAAAGTGCTTGCGGGCCGAGTCGTTCGTCGCGTTTCCCTAGGTCGGCCCTAGTGGTCTCTCACAGCATCTGGATCCCAAATGAGGCGATGATCTAGAGATTTCTGATTCTATCGTTACGGTTATGGTGCAGGTTGGAGATACGGGCCGCTGCCAGTGTAACGTCACGTCAGTAACTCTGGTGAGTGAGGAACATCAATAGTAATAGTATAGTATGGCCACTACGTTCACCGGCCGACTTGCATCTCAGCTGCCCGCTCTCAGACGTCAACTGCCTTCCCTCTATGATTTTCAGATCCGCACAATCTCACAGGGTGAGAACGTGAATCATTGTCGAAACAGCCGTGCAAAGACCTATAAATTTACCGCTGTGATGGGCCACTCTCATCTGCCAGGTCTGCGCAGCTCTACGTAACTACATAAGCACCTCCGCCGCGGGATCAAAACACTGCTGCGCTTGCGCCGAAGTCTTAGTCGGGCTGTCTGCATCAAACGTAATAGCGAGCTCCTCCCCATCCGCCGTACGTATCCTTATATGTATCCCGTCTATCGACCCCAAACTCTAATCTCCAACACGCAGCTGCTCCACGAACAACATCCTGATGCAAAGCCAATATTGCACTAGCCATCACGTCACCTAGAAGCCGCGTGTCAGTCCAGGAAACCCGGGCACACCTCGTCCTCGTCCTCCTCCTCGCCCGTAACCTCGGTTCTCCAACTCCCTTATGTCCGGGAGCGCTACCTCTCTATGGCAGCGCAGGTACCCCTCCCAGCTTCGGCTTCTCGAGACGCCGCAGACTCAGTGCTTCCTGGGGACAACATCGCACGGGCGTAGCGCATCCGGGTGGCGATCGCGCGCAGGGCGCTCCTCCGAGTTCCCCGGGCCCTGCGTCCTGCGTCCTGCGCGACTCGTCGTCCATCGCCATATCGACGTGGAAAACGTCGAACGTCTGCCGCAGCCCGCTGCTGGAGTGGGAAGAGAAGGGGAGGCCATCGAGCTGCGCTACAGGATAACGGGCGACGCGCCCGGCCGGCGGAGACAGCACAGACTCGGAGAGAAGTGCGACATACGGAGACGAGTGCAGCGGGAATCGGTAGAGTATTACACGCGAGCTGCGACTCCGATCTGGTCACAGAGCTGACACTGCGCCCACAGCACACAGTCCGCCCCGTGTCCATCTTCCAGGTCTCATTCTGAGTCCACCCGCATCCCGAGATATGCACCCAAAGACATCGAAGCCGCCGTCTCGCCCGATCTCTTCTGCTACATACTGTACTCTTCGGCCGCTATACGTAGTCGAAGATTCGGTGGGGAAGGACTCGAAGATTCGATCGAGAACTCAGAAGCCTACTGGCAACGTTAGGGTTTTCTATGGTTCAGGCCGAGGATTGAAGTAGTGACTCACTGTCGTACCTGCGCCATTCTCAGTGTCAGATTCGAGGGTGTTGGGACGTAGTATTACAGCTGGAGACGGACACATGTGCGTCTACTTACCCGCCGCTCGACGGACACCTATTTGCTCAGTCTGTTATTATTGACGTTAGACTCTCTCGCGAGCATGACATCCTATCCGGAGGATCCAGAGTAGCAGTGCCATGCACCTACCAAGCGGAGGAACCGATATCCGTAGAGAGGCCCTCTCCGAACGCACTCCTCTCCTCGCGGTGTGTGACCGAGAAGCCCGCCCGTCCCTCACAGCACTCCCTTGAACCTTCAAGCTTCAGGCCGAAATCGGGACACAGCAGCAAGAGCCCTCGACAGAGAGAAGTGACCCCAGCGGCCAAGGACGACCACCGTCGCTCGATGCAAGGCAGCGCGTGTCGCCGCCCGTCCTGCACTTCGATTACTCACATACCTACGCGCGCGCGCGCCTCCCGAGAACGGACAGCCGATGCCCTGCTTGGCGAGAAGGCTCCCCGGGCGTCGATGGCGACCCTCTTCGGCTTTCAGGCCGCTGCAGCCTTCGCGCACGCGAGGCGCGGCCCCGGGGAGTGGTGCGTGGAAGCTTGGTACAAGTACGCGCCGGGCGCCGGGCGCCGGGTGCCGGACGGGGAGCACGCCGCCGCGAGGACGGCTCGTCTTGCCAGTGGTCCTGGCCAAGGTAGCAAGAGCGTGGCCCTTGCAAGCTGCAACGGCGTGAACGTGCGAGAGCTCGCGCGCGTGATCGTCGTGCGCGCGTCCGACCGTTCGACGGCGCTGCGTGCTTGCGAATTTCGAAAGGCCGCCGCGCTGCAGATGCAAGCCCCACTTCCCTGGCGCGGTACGAGTACGCTGGTCCAGGATCGTCCATGTCGTTGGCCACGCGTTCGATGGTACTGACGTGACTCGGATGGCGTGTTGAGCGGGTGCCGTATGTGCCTCTGTCGGATAGGAGAGTGTACACTGTAGCGGACCAGGGGCAGCCGCAGATGCACGCCTTCCTCGCGGCCGACGCCCAGAGCAGAGACGACGCATAGCAATGTCATGCATGGCGTCACAGGAGCAGGGGCTGAGCTTCGTCGACACCCCCCACCCCCGCGGGTTCGGTAGATGGTTTTGAATTTGCACTGGTCGCGCGAGCGAACGCGGGGGCCGCGCGCAGAGAGCGGGCGAGCGACGTCTCCGCGCAACGACCGCCGGGCCGTGCGCGCGGCCAACGTGTAACGTGTAGCCTTCAGCCTTCAACATAACGTCCACGTCAACGGCCAACTCGAGCGGGTCCAATCCGTCCGGGTTCTCCCACTTGCGGGGCTCGTCTCGCGCTCGGGTTCGCGCCGTCTTATGCGCGCCGGGCCGCGCTGCGTATGTGCACCCCACGGCTTGCTCCACTAAACATTTACGCGTCGACGATCCTGGCGGGCAGCGTGGACAGGCACCGATACCGCAGCTCGAGGCGTGACTAGAGGACCGTAAGAAGAACGCGAAGAGCCGTGGACGACGTCCAGTGCTGAGTGCACAATACAAGTGCAGTCCGAGTACGGAGCAGATATGTACCTTGAAGTAGGGAGCAGATAGCTATAGCAGACCAGCCCCCAGCTGCAGTGCGAGGGACGCGGACGCCGAGGTGACCGCGCGGCGCGTACACCGTTACACGCATCTGGGTCCCGACATAGACAGCTGCCTATAGCTGCAAGCGATCCTGGTTCGACGTTCGACGGTGGACGTACTCGATGTTGGACGTTGGACGCTTGATTTGGTGCAATGCACTGATTGAGTACGTCTGTGGCGCCGAGAGCGTACGGCCTGAGATTGAAACTGTCAACCCGCATGCGGACAGCTGGGCATCGTCGGCTCTGTGCCTCAGCTTCCCGGGAAGCGCCTGCCTGGCCCGCTGCCATAACCGCAGTAGACCGTACCATGGCCACTGACGCGACTGACCGGTGACCAGCAGTACAGGCCGTTGTACGTTGTACGTTTGGGCGCGGACGCCTGGCTCACATACGTAGCTCTCGCGAATGACCGTTGACCGTTGACCAATGACCGATGATTGATAATGATGAATGGTAGTGGCTTAAAGCTTCGAGTTCGAGGTCGCTGTGCGCTGTGCGCTGTTCGGGGACACGGGACACGAATGATTGAATCTTACGTTGAAGATTGAATGTTGAACGTTGAACGTCGAATGGCGGGACGCCGACGCCGACAAACGACAGACGACAGACGCGTGACGCGTGGCGGGGAGGCGCGAACTCTGTGCTCCAGAGTCCAGACGGCCAAGGGCCTGCGGTAGACTGGCTGGGGGATCGTCGACACACTGGCAGGGCGCAGAAAGCGAACGCGAGCGAGCGAGCCAGCGAGTGCCAGTGTCTCGTCGGGAATGGGGTGGCGGGCTTGGCGGGAAGCAGCATCCATCGGAGCGAGCGCGAGCGGGCCTCGCATGTACTCAGGCCTCAGGCTTCAGAGCTTCGGGCTGCAGAGCTTCAGAGCTTCAGAGCTTCGGGCCTCAGGCCTCAGGAACAGCGAGGAGCGAGGCGTGCGCATGCGATATCGATGGGATGGAAGGCCTGCAGCGCTACCTTACATGTACAGCCCGCACGGCAGCTACCGGACACTGGGACTGGTTCTGGTTCTGGTTCTCATTCTGGTTGTAGCGAAGAGGGGGCCGAGCAGCGTCGTGCGCACAGCCCACAGCTCGGAGGGCGAGTTCCGCAAGCGAAGGAAGGCGGGCGCGAGCGCGTGGAGGAGGAGGAGAAGGAGGAGGAGAAGGAGGAGGAGGAGGAGGAGGAGGAGGAGGAGGAGGAGGAGGAGGAGACTGGGACGGAACGGAGAATGCCTAGGACGACTCGGAGATCGACTGCTCCCGGGGGTAGCCTGAGCTCGAGGGCCGCCGGCCGTGGATGGAGCTTGGACTCGGAGGGCCGCATGCGCATACGCAGACTCGTGAAGAACCCGAAGCCGGGGAGGGAGGGGGCTGGGGCGCGCGAACCGCGGTGTCGATGTCGATGTCGATAGAGTCACGGTGGTGCACGGGTCGGGCCCGGGGTTCACGTTCGACGTTCGACGTCCGACTCGGGGCCGCGGACGAGAGAGGGCCATCGCGGGCGCGGTCGTCGATGTCAGATGTCAGATGGTAGATATCGGTGCGGGCCCCAGCTCCAGCTCCAACTCCAGCTCCAGGGACGAGACCGCACGCACGCACGCACGCACGCAGGGAGAAGCTCGGGGAGGCCATCTGCGTGCGTCGAGTTGAAGCCCAGCGTCATACCTGCGGTCCTGGGAGCGTCTTCATCTGCAGGCTGTCGGGACTCGGGACTCGGGTGCCGCGGAAAACGCTGTTCGCGGGGCCATCGAGGTACGGGTACGTAGGCGAAGGCTCGAAGGGCGGGTGCAGTGGCAGTGGCGAGCGCTGCACTGGCAGCCTCGACCCGTGTCAGGTTCACCGTTCAAACGTTTACCATTGGCCATTGGGTCTGGAGTACGACCACGAGTGCGTGAGACGGCGGCGGGCGGTGAGCGGCTTTCGCGGTGGTGGGCACTGGGCAGCTGTGGTATCGATCTTTGCAATTGCCATTGCCATTGCCATTGGGGATGGGGATGGGGATGGGGCGCGGACATTGAGCGAGGGCAGCGCTGCAGAATCCCGGCAGATCAGCGCGGTTTCCCACCGCGATGGGCGATCTCGCGCACGCAGGTGGTGAGAGTCGACGTCGGAGTCGACGACGCTTCTGTGCGGCACACGACGCACGATGGCGTTATCTTGACGATGCATGTGTGCTCGGAGGTACGACTCCAGTTCGTTGCTGCCAGAAGTTCGAGTAGCGCTTCCCCGTACCTGTGGAAAATGGCAGTAGCAGCGTTCAACGTTCAACGTTCAAACGCTCATACCTTGTAGAGTTCACATTAATGGCGGGCTCAGGAAGAACCAATGTCGCCGTCGCGACGGGAGGAGAGGTGCTTACCAAAAGAGACCAAAAGACGGCGAAGCCGTAGGTGTTGTGGAGCCGCGCGCGAACCTTACTTATCTTCTTCGGAGGAAGTGGTATTACATAAGCATTGATGAACATTGAATATTGAGCAGGCTTCCCGCAATCTCCGCGTAAAATGCGTCTTCGCTTGATACTCGTCGCGCGCGCGACCTGGGCCCGGGTCCACGCGGACTCGCCGAGAGATCAGAGGCAGGTTTCAGCTCCAGCTCCAAGAGTCGGCATCGTCATACACGACGGCATTTCGGAGACAAGCTGTTGGCCACGAAGTTAGGCGTGCTGGCGTGCGCTCTGCTGCGGTTGTAGTCGACGACTGCCTGTGCAAGTACTTACGAGAACTGGAAGGATGCCGAGCGTTCCTCGGTACGTCTCTCAGACCCCGTCGAAGGCGCGCTCTGATGGAGGACTAAGATTGGCAGAGTTGACAGCATGCCGCCGCACGGGCGCTCCGCAACGTCCAGTGCCACCCTGATTCTGCCCGGGAAGAGAGCGTTCGCACGATCATTATCTCATCGTCGTATGCGCTGTCTGCCAGAAACACGCGATCAGTGCGGCCGCGGGATGCCCCAGCTCTCGTTCTTCAAGCTCAAGTCGTGTTCGCGGTCGAGGAGTGGGCGTGTGCGCGCACTGTTCTGCTCCCCTCGACGTGTGCTGTGACAAGGGGCAGAAAGAGGGCGGGGCGAGGGGAGAAGGAATCAAGGACGGGGATAGAAGGGCGGGAAGCTGTCGAGATGGATTCGAACGCCGGTGTCCGAGGAGCCACTGACCGCCGCACATCTCGTCTCCTCCGCCCATTCATTCGCCTGCCGCACACTGCCGGGCCTCCCAAAACGCGCCCCATCCTGACCCTCCTCCTCGTCCCCTCCGCGCGTCATCAATTTCCCTCCTTTGGCGCGCCCGCTTTATATAAGCCTCCTCCTCCCCTCGCCGTCCTCTCTGCGACTCACCCGTTCCCCGTCTCCGTCCCCCGCGCCCACGCTCCCTGCCCGCCCGCCGTCCTACCGTCCCGAGCTCCTCCTTGCGGCCGCCCATCTCGCCTGCCCGCCATGAAGTCCACCATCGTCCTCTTCATCCTCGCGCTCATCGTCGCGACCGTGCAGGCCGCCACCTTCAACACGAACGGCGAACGCCTCGCCCGCGGCCTGCCCCCGCGCGCCCCCCGCAGGCTCTACCGCAACGCGCCCACGGCCGTCGAACGTACGTGTCCACTCGCCCCCTCGTCGTTTCCTGCCGTGCCGTGTGCACGCGCCCAGCAATGATCTGCGCCGGCGTGTCCGTTGCGCGGCCCGCAGCCCGCATCGCCTAATCGAAAACTTATTGGTCTGTTCTGCTCGAACGTACACTGACACCATCTGCACACAGAGGCGAAGCGGTCCAAGCCGTCGGGCACCCCGCCGCCGAGCCAGTGCACGACCGGCCCCGTCCAGTGCTGCAACACCGTCGAGAAGGCCAGCGCCCCCGGTGCCTCGACCCTCCTCGGCCTCCTCGGCATCGTCCTCAAGGATGTCAACGCCTTGGTCGGCCTCGGCTGCTCCCCCATCACCGCCGTCGGTGTCGGGGGCGGGACCTGGTGAGCAGCGATTCGCATGCATGGTGGTGCCCCCTATGAGCGTATGCTGACTGGGCCCGGACTTGACGTGTCCACAGCTCCGCGCACACCGTCTGCTGCGAGAACAACAGCCACGGCACGCTCATCTCGATCGGCTGCATCCCCAGTGCGTCTCTCTCTCTCGGGTGATTCGCATGCGCGCTCGCTCGCTGACCGTCCGTCTCCCCTTCCCTTCCCTGCTCCAGTCTTCCTCTGAGCGAAGCGGGCGATCCCCATCGCCGCTCCCGAACAACGCCTCGGTCCTCCGCTCGCCGTACACGGAGGGCGATCGGCCCCTGCCCCGCCCGCCCCTGTTGGACGGGGCCCGGTCACGTCGTTCTCGGTCCGAGCCCGTTGCGTTGCGTTGCGGCAGAAAAGCGTCGTCGTCGTCGTCTGTGTGTGTGCTCTCCGCTCTCCGCTCTCCTCTTCCCTTCCCTATCCCTATCGCGCGGGTTCTGAGTCCTGGACGTTGAAACGTTGAAACGCTGAACAATATTCGAATTCCCCGGTCCGTGTCGCACCCCTCCCTCTCCCTCTCCCTCTCCTGTTTTTTGTCCCGGCCGTCCCGTCCCGTCTCGTCTCGGCCGGCCGCGCAAAAGCCCCCAGTTCGCGTCCGTATCCGTATCCGTATTCTTCCCCTCCCGCCTCCTCATGTTACTGTATGCGTCCGCGTTCGGTTCGTGGCCGTCGTGTTCCCGCCCCCGTTCCCGCCTCAGAGCGTCTGTTCTGTTCTGTTCTGTTCTGAGGCCGGGGGTTGACCGCGACTGTCACTGTCACCGGACGCGCTGTATACGTATCGCCCCCTCTACTACTAGATCTATACACTTGGAGACTATCGACCACCGACCATCCCTCGTTCGAGTTCTCCCGCCGCTCCTTAAGCTGTTTGTTGCACCAGTACTGTACCGGTCGCCCGTGTTTTGCGTAATCCCATCCATCCCATCCATCCATCCGTGCCAGCTGCACCGTATATCCCGATATCCCTAGCCCTAGCCCTATAGATTTTCCGTTCCCGTTCCCGTTCCGGGCGTCCGAGCGTCCGAGGTTCCGAGGCCGACGTCGACGACAACGTTAACGTTAACGTTCTTGGGCCTAGCCCAGCCCGAATCCCGAATTCCGAATCCCGATCGTGCATTCGCCGTCGTACCAGTTTAAGTATTGTACATGTGGAACGCACAATCGCAATCGACGCCGCAGCCCGATCGTGCGCGTGAACGGCGCTACGGTTCAAACGTTCAAGCCACTTAAGTTAGCTGGACGGGGTCACATCGTGACGTGTGACGTTGTTCGTGTGCCGAACGGCGAACGACCTCAGTTGCCGAGCTCGCCGCGGCTGCTGGTGTCGATCACGATTCACATGCACAGCTGCAGATTCACCTCACCTCTCCTCTCATCTTCTGAGTTCATCTAGCTCTGCACGTACTCGTCGCTGGCGCTGCGTCTCCATCTCAGGCCAGACGCGTCGACGCGTCCGATGTTGCGGCCGTCGGATCCGGATGCTCATACCGTTATGCATGCCCGACGCCTGTGTCTTCCGTAGATCTTCAAGTTGCGCGTGTGGGTGGCGGTGTGACGGTACGGTGTACCAGGCAGCTGTGTACCACCCCGCCAGCCGGTAGCTACCATGTGTACGAGCTACCATGAGTACGTATACAGCGGGGCGGTTGACGTTGTGGAGAGGCGGCGAGCGCGGCGGGCTATCTATCGTCGGACTCGCCTGAGGCGCGGCGGCAGCGGGGTGATAGACGTATGGAACTTGTCGCAGTCCCCCGCGGCCGCTTCCACGCGCGTACCAGTGAGTCGCCTTCCAGTGTGCTTCCTCCGAGTCGGCCGGGTGTCCTTGCGCGGCCGGGGGCATGATGCAGTTGAAGTCGGAGACGAAATCCGATATTCAACCGGTTGAACGTTGAACAAAACGTTGAACATCCAGGACGCGTCTGCGCAATACAAACGGAGCATACCGCAAGATATCCATAATCAATGTGGTTGACTCGGACACGCGTACGGAGGACGCCGAATGCCACATGCTAACATCACGAGTGTGCAGGACTGGCCGCGTTCTCGACAGACAAGTTGATTGCGACCCTCGAGGCTTGCGCCGGCGCTGGCCGCGTGCCCCGTCAATATGCTCCGTATCCCATCGCCGAGTCGTGCTAACGAACCGATCGCCGCGAGCAAGCTCGGCGGTCCGGGTCGCGAAGTCTATCCTCATTGCCGACAGTCCTGCCCGCGGGCACTGCGGGACGCGGACGGTGTCACGGTGATCGGCACTTGCCCGGGAAGCCACCACCAGCAGCCACTAGCATGCAGCGTCGTCACTAGTCACTAACTAGTCACTCCTCGGGCGCGGGCTCGGGCTTGGCGGTCGAGAGCCTCTCAGGCTGGGTGAATCTACCGGACTCGGAGGAGGAGGGCGCGTGGGACACTTGCGCGATGGGGGCCCGCTCGGTGTACTGCGGCGGGAGCTCGATGATCTCCTCTTCTACCGGCGGCGGACCCGGGGGAGGGACGTCTGCGAGGTCGGTGTGGAGGACAAAGCGGGTCAGGCGCTGCGGGGACTGGGGCGCGTCGGGCTGCGCCTTGCCACCCGGGCCCGCTCCGCCGGATTTCACGCTACTAAGTTCCTTCGACGCGGAGCTGTGTCCAGAGCGTGCAACGGATGCGTCTGTGGAGATGGACAGCGCAGTGGAGGCGCCATGAGATGCTGGGCGGAGGCGTGCAGACGTGCTGGGAAGGGGATCGTCGTTAGATTCGAGGCCGGAGGAGCTGGAGGGTCGTCGGACCACGAACGCGGGAGCGGAGGCCACCGTACTAGAGGGGCCGGGGTTGTCGCCATTGTAGGGCGCGTATTCGGGCTGGCTGACGACTGCGTGTGGAGGATGGTCGGTATCGCCTTGCGCGAGGTCGATCTTTTCCTTCACGGGCTGACGGCCGAGTATACGACCGCCGAACGCAGTGATGCGGCCACGGCGACGAGAGCACAACCAGGCGAGCAAGCCGAGGAGCCCGACGACTCCCCCGACTACGCCTCCCGCGATCGCTGCGACGTTCGTGCGGCTCGTTTGGTGGCTCACGGAAGGTGCGGTAGTACTCGTGGTCGGCAGTCCGGAGTTGGAGGTGGTGGAAGCGGACGGGGTGGACGTAGAGGTCATAGAGGGCGCATCCGCAACAGACGAGGGAGAATTACTGTCCAGGCATTGGTTGACGTCCGAGATCCCGACGGTCATGAAGTTGGTGACCCCACCCTGGCGGCCCTGCGCATCCACCATGTACATCGCTACCGTCGTCCCCGCAGCGACGTCGGCCGTCCACTCAAATGTTTGTGCCCCGTCCGCGGGGTTCAAGATGAACGACTTCCCACCGGGCACTACTCCCTGTGGACGATCTCAGTTAGCTGTCGGAGAGGGTGGACGCATACGCACCTTGATTGTGATAGGCTGGACGGCATCGGGGTAGTTGTAGAACTTGTATGGTCTAGTGGAAGCGCGAATAAGACACTGGAAGCGAGAGATATATGGAGAACGTACAGGCATTGAGATACACCAGCGTCATTATCGTAGAAGAAAGCCACACCTGGAATGTGCAAGGGAGGGGTCTTGCGTTACAAGGAGGTTGATAAGGCGTCCGTGGCAAGATTCCTCACCAGGATCTGTGACGTTGCACTGCGTCCCGCCGATCTGCTTCCCCACTGTGATGATGGGCGACACGCCCCCGGATGCAAACCCGCTCGAGTCGGACATGATAGCCAATATTCGATTTCCCTGCGGAAATACCATCGTCGTCTTGTAGGTACCATCGTTGTTGCTGAAGGAAGAGTCGGGGATATCAAGGATCCTTGTCGTGCCAAATTCCTACAGAGCTTTATGAGCCGTTCCGTATGAGCGCGAGGGAGGAGTGAAGGAAAGTACTTACGTGTACAAGAGTGAGATGGAAGGGCCCTGTCCCGCCTATAGAACAACATCGTAAGCACTGGGACAGACCTCGAGGGACAAATATGGAGCACCTTGCCATGAGACCGCAAAGTCGTCGCACTGCGTAGCTTCGCTATAGGTGAATGTGAAGTTGGCGGCGCACTCGTGGAATTGCCACAGCAGCAGTGCGATACTCAGCCAACGTTGCGACGAGTAGCTCCACATGTAAGCAAGCAAACTAGCAGTGTTGCTAGCTTCAGGTGTACTAGCTGAGGGAAGTGGAGGGAGGAGGGAAGGATCCAACCCGGGAGCACGCTCAGCCTAGAAGGGACAACAGGCCGCAGAGCCGTCTACACCGTTGGGCTTGCAAGTTCCGCGGTTTTTGAGCCGTTCGGACTTGCAAGCCTCCCCACTGGCAAAGACACTGATACAGATCAGTGCGCCCGTCGCATGCGCTGATACTCATATCAGCGCGTGCGCAACGGGTGCAATAATATGAGCTGGTCTCGTATTCATTCGTCGTGGTAGTAGCTCGCATCCCACCACCGCAGCTATTCAGACGTCTGGGGTGGTTTGATAGAGACACCCTAGTACGTACCTCCGATTTCAAATCCATCACGGTCACAGAGCTCGGCTCGCCCGTTCCACCATGCGTGTTCAAAACCTCAACGAGTCCTGCAAGGTGACATCTGCATGGATCCTATTCACCGTACTATACGGTAGTGTCGCTGAGTCTGATCCAAAACGTGCTGAGGATGTTCAAGTTCTTCACGACCCAGCACTTCGAGCTTAAGAGCAGATTCATATGCCTGTTATCGTCGTATGCTTCAGTGTCTCCGCCATCGAATATAGTTGTCGTGTGGGTACTTACGGGGCTAAGGGGGCGACATTGCCGTACGCACCGAGAAGTGGAAGTTCCGTAGGGCGTCTACGTATCATGTTCTCTGTTCTCTGAATCTGAGCGCTCACGGCGGGACGGGCGAGCCGAGCTCTGAATATTTCTGAATCTGTGACCGTGACATCGGGGATAAGTACGGCTTAGCCTTCGCCGTCTTCTGGTAAGCACCTTTCCTCCCGTCGCGACGGCGACATTGATTCTTCATCCTCAGATATTGGACGGGACACCGATGTGAGCTCTACAAGTTATCAACGTTATGTTTCTAACTGCTGGGGAAGTGCTTCTGGCAGTCTGAGCTACCAACGCACCAGAGTCGTACCTCCCGAACACATGGCATACATAGTCGAGATAACGCCATGATCGTGTGTCGTGAAGAAGCTTCGTCGACTCCCTAGGCCCGCTCTCACCACATGCATGCGCTATATCGCCCATCGCAGTGGAAAACTGCGCTGATCTGCCAGGATTCTGCAGCTGCTGCCGTCGCTCAATGTCCGCGCCCCAGTTGCAATTGCAAAGATCACAGCTGCACACAATGAAAGCCGCTCACCACCCGCCGCCGTCCCACGCACTCGTGGTCATACTCCTGGCTCCAGAACCAATGGTGAACCTGGCACGGGATGAACACCGGCCCCCGGCCGTCGTCGAGGCTGCGCTCGCCACTGCACCCGCCCCCAGCGCGTCAGCTCTTGGACGTCCGGATGACCTCGAGGACCCCTTGCTCCAAGATCTGACTACTGAGCTGCGAACAGCGTTTGCCGCGGTGCCCGGCCGCCTTTCGATGAACACGCTCCCAGGACCTCGAGCTCAGGTATGACGTTTCTGCCCCGACGCATGACCTGACCCCCCTCCGTGCCACCTCGTCCCTGGAGCCCCGCGCATGGGTATCGGCTATCGACGCTCGCCCTCTCCCGATAGCAGATCTCGCCCGCGGCTCCGCCTTGGACTCAGACCCCCGCAGTGCACCCTGCTCCATCGACATCGACACGATCGTCGCCGCGGTTCTGCTCGCCCTACGCCCCCTCCCCTGGCTTTTGCAGCTGAGTCTGCGGCCCTCCACGCTCCATCCAAGTCCGCTCGTCCTCGTGCTCGTAGCGGCCCTCAGGATAGCCCCGGGAGCAGTCGATCTCCGAGTCCTTCTTCTCCTCTCCTCCTCCTCGCGTTCGACATCCGAGCTGTGGGCACGACGCTGCTCGGCCCCCTCTTAGGACTAGAACCAGTGCCCAGTGACCGGTAGCTGCCGTGCCTGGCTGTAGCGCTACAGCTGCGGTCTTGGCGAAAAAGCAGCATCCATTCGAGCGAGCGGGCTCGCATATACTCAGGCTTCAAAGTTTCGGGCGTCAGGCCTCAGGAACCGCGAGGTACGTACAGCGGCAGTGGGCACTGGCGCGTACGTGCGATCTCGATGGAAGTCCGTCTCCGTTGCCGCCCCTACGTCTGCCGCCCCATTCCCGACGAGACAGCAGTCACAGCACTCGCTCGCGCTCGCTTTCTGGAACGCTGGGCGCTCTGTGTCGGGCAATCGCGAGCCAATCGCCAGCTGCAGCTGCTCTCGGTGCTGTCTCCTGTCGCCCTTGCAAGTCCTTCTGCAAGCCCTGGGCCGTCTGGAGCACAGCGTTTGCGCCCGGCGTGCGCCTGCCCGTCCGTCATCCATTCCACGTTCGACATTGCCAGTGCAGCATTCATGTCCGCGAACTTGAACAGCGAACAGCGTCCCTCGAGCCCGAAGCCACTGCGGTGTGCGCCTGACACTGCGTGTACCGTTCATCAATCATCGGTCGTTCGCGAGAGGGCCTGCGGCCGCATCGAACGTACAGTTGCAGCGGTCTCTACTGGTCGGTGCTGGTCCACCTGCAGCTGGACCACCGCCGAGACGGACATGGCGGACGCAGCCCGGGCAGACGCTTCCGCCGGGAAGCACAGCGCCGACGGTGGCCCCGCTGTCCGCAGCCACACGTACCCAATGATCCCAATCAGTGCATTGCACCAAATCAAGGGTCCAACGTCCAACATTGAACGTCCACCGTCGAAAGTCCAACGCGCAGGATCGCTTGTAGCTATAGGCAGCTGTCTATGTCGGGACCCAGATACGCCGTGCCGCTCGGGCACCTCGGCATCCGCGTCCCTCGCACTGGTGGCTGGTCTGCTATCTGCTCCGTCCAAGTTGTGTCTGCTCCGTACTTGGACTGTGCATGTGCACGCTTGTATTGTGCACTGGACGTTGTCCACGGCCCTTCGCGTCCTTCATACGGTCTTCCAGCCTCGAGCTGCGGTATCAGTGCCTGTCCACGCTGCCCGCCAGGATCGTCGACGCGGTGCGGCGCGTAAATGGAGCAAGCCTTGGGGTGCACATACGCAGCGCGGCCCGGCGCGCATAAGACGTCGCGAACGCGAGCGCGAGACGAGTCCAGCAAGTGGGAGAACCCGGACGGATTGGACCCGCTCGAGTAGGCCGTCGACCGTCGAATATTGACGTTATGTTGAAGCTTGAAGGCTACACGTTGGCCGCGTGCCCGGCCCGGCGGTCGTTGCGCGGAGACGTCGCTCGCCCGCTCTCTGCGCGCGGCCCCCGCGCTCGCTCCCTCGCGCGACTGCAAATTTAAAGCCATTTACCGAACCCGCGGGGGTGGGGGGTGTACACGAAGCTCAGCCCCTGCTCCTGTGACGCCATGCATGACATTGTTATGCGTCGTCTATGGGCGCCGGCCGCGAGGAAGGCGTGCATCTGCGGCTGCCAGTCCGGCTACACTCTCCTTTCCGACAGAGGCACATACGGCAACCGCTCAACACGCCATCCGAGTCATGTCAGTACCATCGAACTGGCCAACGACATGGACGATCCTGGTCCGGCGCACGGTTTCTCGTACTCGTACCGCGCCAGGGAAGTGGGGTGTGCATCTGCAGCGCGGCGACCTTTCGAAATTCGCAAGCACGCAGCGCCGTCGAACGGTCGGACGCGCGCACGACGATCACGCGCGCGATTTCTCGCACGTTCACGCCGTTGTAGCTTGCGGCCACTCTCTTGCTGCCATCGGCGACCGCGACCAGGACCAGGACGACCGTGACCGTGACCGTCCTCGCGGCGGCGTGCTCCCCGTCCGGCACCCGGCGCCCGGCGCCCGGGGCGTACTTGTACCAAGCTTCCACGCCCCACATCCCCGGGGCCGCGCCTCGCGTGTGCGAAGGCTTCTGCAGGCCGTACTTACTCGCCTGCAGTCCGATTTCGAAGGGGCTGCCATCGACGCTCGGGGAGCCCGCGCGCAGAACGCGGCATCGGCCGTCCGTTCTCGGGCGTCGGTCGGGAGGCGCGCGCGCGTGTAAGGAAGCAGGTGAGTAATATTAATCGAAGTGCAGGAAGGGCGCTGCTTCGGCTTCAATGCTTGCAGCGGACGAAGGGCGTCCTCGGCCGCTGGTCTCGCTTTTCGCCGTCGAGGGCCCCTCTTGCTTAGACTGTTGCTGTTCTGTCCCGATTTCGGCATGTAGTGAGTGCGGGCTCCTCGGCCAGGAGATGAGTGCCTTCGGGGAGGGCCTCTCTACGGCCATCGACTCCTCCGCTTGGTAGGTACACAACACTCCTGCTCTGGGTCCGGATAAGATGCCATGCTCGCGACGGAGTCCAACAAACTACGCGGATAGGTTTCCGTCAAGCGGCAGGTAAGTAGACGCGCATGTCCGTCTCTAGCTGTAACTCGTACCCTCGAATCTGACATTGAGAATGGTTCAGGTACGACAGTGAGCAAACAGTGAGTCACTAAATACTTCAATCCTCGGCCAGACCCATGGATAACGTTGCCTGTAGGCTTCTGAGTTCTTCATTTAATCTTCCAGTCCTTCTCGTGCGCCATTCGAGCACATATAGCGGCCGAAGAGGTTGGTCGTGAACGCTAGCGCAGGTAAGCTGACGCAGCTCGGAGGCATAAGAGGAGTGACGGCGGCTTCGGTTATCTTGGATACATATCTCGGGACGCGGGTGCACTCAGAATGAGACCTAGGCCTGGATGCCGTCAAACTTGTTCTCCCCAAGAGCGGCGACAAAATCAATACTGTTCGCGCAGTGTCAGCTTTGTGATCAGATCGAGCGGAGTCGCAGAGAGGGTGTAAAAGTACACCACCGTGAGATTCGAGCGGCCGGTGATGACCCCTTGACCGAGGGTGTGCGTTGCAGACTGGGAAACACCGATGCCCGCTGCGCTCGTCTCCATGAATCGCACTTCTCTCTGTGCAGTCTCCGCCGGCCGGGCGCACCGCCCGCTATCCTGTAGGACAGCTCGATGGCCTCCTCTTCTCTTCCAGTCCAGCAGCGGCAGAGCGTCGACGTCGATGTGGACGATGAGTCGCGCAGGACGCTAGGGAATTGGGGGGCGCCCCGTGGAGCCGCCCGCGCGCGATCGCAACCCGGATGCGCTACGCCCGAATGCACGGTGCTGTCCTTAGGAAACGCGTCTGCGGCGTATCCGAGGGGGTACCTGCGCCGCCCAATAGTATTGATGTCCTACACTCACCAGGGTTAATGAGGTGACCTTACATCTCCAACCTGCACCATAACCGTAATGATAGAATCAGAAACCTCTGGATCATCGCCACATTTAGGATCCAGAAGTTGTGAGGAGGAGACGGAGGAGACCACTGGACCTAGGGAGACGCGGTCTGGATGGTCGACTGGACAGCTTCTGGAGGAGTAAAAGTAGGGTCAAGTCCGAGTCATGTACCTCAAGGTCAAAGACGCGTCTGTGTAATTATAAACGGAGCATACCGCTAAATATTAATGTGGTTGACATGGAGGAGGCCAAATGCCCCATGATAGCACCACGAGGGTATACGACTGGCCTCGACAGACAAGCCCTGCGCTGGCCTGGCCTAGCTGGCTAGATAAAAGTCCTTCATATCCCCGCCCGGGAGTAATGCATAATGTCCGAACGAACCGTTCACGGGTAAGCTCGACGGTCCGCGTCATAAAGTCCATGCTAGGATGCAGCGCTCGCATCCGCTGACCGTCCTGTCCGCGAGCATTGCGAGCGAAAGCGACCTAAGCTATAGCCATTAGTTAGTAACTGGTCTCGGCACTCGTACAACACCTCCTTACCGCTCGTGCGTAATGTTGACGTTGCCTGCACTCCCCAGGATTTCACTGCAACCGACGCGGCCAACTACCGCCAGCATACAGCATCGTCACCGCTTGGGCTTGGCGGTCGAGAGCCTCTGCGCGGATCTACCCGACGCGATCGCGCGGGACCCCCCGACCGCTGCGCGCGCGATGTTAGCCGGCGGTCCGCGCCGCTCGGTATACTGCGGCGGGAGCTCGATGATCTCCTCCTCGACCGGCGGGGGCGGGTCGTCTTCGAGGTCGGTGTGCAGGATGACGCGTGTCAGGCGCTGCGGGGACGGCGTGGTCCCCGGCTGAAGCGCCCCAGCGGTGTTCACGCTGAGGTCCCGCGCCGCGAGGCTGTGTCCGGAACGTGCAGGGAGCGTGGGGGACGTCTCGGGCCAGAGGGGGTCGTTGGACCCGGTCGAGGAGCTGGAGAGGTGTCGGATGTGCGGCGAGGGCGCGAACGTGGACGTGGACGGACCCCCGTCGGCGCGCGGTCGGTTCAGCATGCGGCTGCTCGAGTCTGGGGTAGCGGGGTCGGGGTTGTCGCTGTAGAGCGCGTAGGGGCTGAAGACTGCGTGGGTGGGGTGGTCGGCGTAGCCTTGCGTGAGGTCGATCTCTTCCTTTGAAGAGTGTCGGCCAAGGATGCCACCGCCGAATACAGTGATGCGGCGGCGGCGGCGAAGGCAGAACCAGGCGAGCAAGCTAAGGAGGGTCAGCACGACCACTCCTCCAACTACGCCTCCCACGATCGCTGGGACGTTTGTACGGCTCGTTGAATGGTTCTCGGAGTGCGCGGTATTACTTGGAATCGGTGCTGCTGGGACGGGGGTGAGGGAGGACCGTGACGAGGTGGACGTGGAGGTCATAGAGGGCGCATTCGCGACAGATGATGGAGAGTTACTGTCCAAGCATTGGTTGACGTCCGACATCCCGACGGTCATGAAGTTGGTGACCCCACCCTGTCGGCCGCCCGCATCCTCCATGTACATCGCTACCACCGTCCCCGCAGCGACGTCAGCTGTCCACTCGAATGTGTGTGCCCCGTTCGAGGGTTTCAAGATGAACGAGTTCCCACCAGGCACTGCTCCCTGGGAATGATCTAAGTCAGTTGTCAGAAAGAGTAGACGTGTACTAACTTTAATTGTGATGGGCTGAACGGCATTGGGGTAGTTGTAGAACTTGTATGGTCTAGTGGAGGCGCGAATAAGACACTGGTAGCGGGAGGTAGATGGGAAACGAACCGGCACTGAGATACACCGGCATCATTGTCGTAGAAGAAAGCCACGCCTGGAATGTGCGAGGGGTCTTGCGTTATAAAGGGAGGATGATAGGGAGTCCACAGGATTCTCTCACCAGGATCTGTGACGTTGCACTGTGTCTCGCCGATCTGCTTCCCTACTGTGATGATGGGCGAGACGCCCCCGGATGCAAACCCGCTCGAGTCGGACATGATGGCCAGCATTCGTGTTCCATTTGTGAGTACCATCGTCGTCTTGTAGGTACGATCGTTGTCGCTAAAGGACGAGTCGGGGATAGCAAGAATCCTTGGCGTGCCAAATTCCTGCAGCGCCTTGAGAGCCGTCCTGTATGAGCAGCGAGGGACGAGGGAGGGAACGTACGGGTACAAGAACGAGCTGGAAGGACCCAGTCCCACCTGTAAAACGTCGTGAGCACTGCGACAGACCTTGATTGACAGAGGGGAAGCACCTTGCCATGAGACCTCAAAGTCGTCGCATTGCGTAGCTTCGCCGTAAGTGAATGTGAAGTTGGCTGTACACTCGTGGAATTGCGAAACCAGCAGTACAATGCTCAGCCAGCGATGCGACCAGTACCTCCACATAGATTAGATGCGAGAAGTAGAGCTTGGAGGACTAGCAGCGTTGCTGGCCACAGGCGTAGCTGAGCCAAAGTGGAGGGAGGAGGAAGAGGATGATTATAGGAAGTTGAGGCTGGGCTGAGGTCGCAGTCGCACCTAAGCGTTCATTGATCATTAATCATTGGCAATGAGCACGGTAAAGGGCGCTTATCATCGGCGCTGAGCTGCCTCAGGCTGTAGGTCGCCTTCCGCTGAGGTAGAATGCCCGATATTAATGGTGAGCAGTCGCTCTGTACCTCCGTAGTTCGCATGTGAGAGGTGCCGTAGTATGCTAGTACCGTAAGAAAGTACTGCCGGGCTGGCTTTAATGTCCAAATGAGGAATAGCCTAGCGCTTCCAGTCAGTTCCCCAGTCCACAGCCACTGCCACGACGCTTAAGTGCGAGTCTGGTTCTGCAGATCTCCACCGTCACGGTCGACTTCAGCGAACATGAGCTCGAGCAATAGCCGCGAGACTGGGAAGCAGCCAAAGGTTGTCGCTGTGAAGTGGAAGTCGCGTACTGCTGGATTCGATAGCAGCAACTCAACCATCGAGGTGAGCTAAGTACGGTCCAAACAAGTGTCTTTGTTGCGACTAAAGACACGTCATATTCATATTCTAGAGCATCACACAAAAAGCGTGCCATCATTTCCGGCTTGGACCAGTTGGTGATGAGTACATGCTGATGATAGAGGTCGAGGGACTCGAACTAGAGCTCACGAACGACTTATTCAAACGCCTCAAGAGCGGAACTGTCGTCCAATTGACCAAGGCCCCTGACGAGGATTGTCACTCTGACGATGACCGAGCGGCGACTGTACCACCAAGCATCTCCGCTGTCTCCGTGGACGCCGCAGCTTCTACATCAAGTTCACTAGCAAACAGGTGCTTTGTGTGATGAGGCAACATGGATTCGCTTACTAATCATCGTGATTCTCAACAATCTTGTGCAATAGTTATCAGTCGAGCTTCGTCCAGTCTCGTCTATCGCGCGACGCTGACGAGTGCTAGTAGGTCAAGTCCAGATAGGTTGGGCAGGCGCCGGCTTGGCCGGGCGGACGCGGGGCTCGAGGAAACCGCTCCGGGCGGGTGGGATCCTCGTGCGCCGCGAATTTGGATGGACTTGTCCTACGGACTGCGCCAGCTGTCCGAGATGTGCAAATAAAGGGTGTGGAGGGCGGGTGCGATTAACGGTCGCGTTCGGGTGAACGCTGTGTGTGAAGCGTAGACGGTCGTGCTGACCGTCGCAGTCGTAGGTGGAGGTAAGAGGCAAAAGGCGGTGAGCGCGCGCTTACCGCTCGACTGGACATTGGGTGCCGGCCTCGCGGGCTCGGCAGACCCCTGCACTCAGGAAGCGCAATGGTCGGACGAGGTCTAAGCCTAAGAAAACAGCGTCTACCCCCTATTCCACCGTAATCGCAGCTCCGGTATACGTGGGTTTCCATGTTTTTGTCAAGGAGTACGTCGTTTGCATTCCTTCTCAACACCGGCTGCCACATACAAATAAATTTCTTTCAGCGCCCAAGGAGAAGAATGGGCGGTGAAGGCAGAATCTTCAGACACCATTGACAACATCAAGGAGAAACTTCACGAGCAGAATGGCATTCCCCCTGACCAGCAACGCTTGATTTATGCCGGGAGACAACTGGAAGATGGTCGGACGCTCTCCGACTACAACATCCAGAACAAGGCCAACCTTGATCTTGTTCTGCGACTTCGCGGGGGCAAGCCTGTGATCTACCTGTTCCCACGCACACATCTCCCTCATGCGACAGTCACCGTCACCCTCACACCCGAATGGTCATTCTCCCACATCTATCCCATCGTCGACACAAAGACTCTCGATGACCGGAAGCAGGCCATCACCTGGTCGGTGTCCGCTCACGAAGATGGCACTCTCGTGGACAATGACACGATGCGCGAGCTGTCCTACCTCTTCTGGGAGGCGCTCTCCAACCCCGCCGACCTGCCCAGCCCGCCTTCCACCCCTCGCCTCGCAAACCGCGACGGCTTCGCAGAGCGTTTCGATCCGTCGTCTCCGGTCCTCGAGCCCGACACGCCTACAGCAGTCATGCTGCCCTTCGCGAACCTTCTGCCATACTTGGATCGCGCTCTGAGGACGCTCTCGCTCCATACGTCCGCACGGAACGACTTCATCACGTACTGGCTTCCCGCGCTCTCCAAGAAGCCCTTCGTCGCACTCCGTTTCCTCCCACAAGACGCATACGAGAAGGCCGCGGAGCTGGACGTCGAGCCCAAGCCCGATGTCGTGACGCGTGTGTTCATGCTCTTCAGAGCGGTGCCCGCTGATGATGCGGAGACCTGGGCGGCGGCGCGGACGCGGGCTGAGCACGTAGACTGGGTGCGCGTGGTCGGCGTAGAACCGAAGGCATTCAGGGCGGACACATTCCGCGTTCTCGAGTGGGGGGCTATGGAAGTCATGTGAGCCGCGGGCATCACGACGATGAGAGGTTAGTATGGCCTTCTCTTGTCTATTTTCGTAACCGTACGTAAAGGGTGTGCGACTGCGCAGCGTTCAATGACTTCGAGGCAGGCTGCGGCGCGCACTCTGCCGATGCATGACAGAGCCTTCATGCTCGTAGGATTATGGTCTCCCTAGAGCCTCCGCTCTTGCTCTCTTGCTTGAAAGCCATCGTCGACTCAGTTCCAGAGCACTCTCACCAGTCCTCAGGCCGATAGACAGCCTGGGGCGATGCTTGAGTTTCACTCTGTCCCGACGACGACTTCGAAGATTCTTCTGGTGCAATGGGGGTCGCGCCGGGTGGGGTTTGATGGTGCAGGTACAGTCGAGGTGCGTCTTTATCGGATCGTCCACATAGCTTTGTCTGACGTCGAGACATAGTCCATAATTCAGAAGGCTTGCGCTCACTACCACCTCGACGCATCCACCGCGCAGTTCGCCCTCGTCGGAAAGGTGAACGGAGTATACCTGGAGCTCTCTGACGATATGATGAATTACTTTGAGAACGGATCAATCGTCTTATTGACGAGGGACGGTCTCGGCCCAAGTCAAAGTGACTTCGTGTCCGCCCGTCCTAGTTACTACTATGGTACTGTGCCTCAACCCTTGGGTTTTAACAGGTGTGCCAGTGAGGATCTTCTCTTGTCACCCATTCAACTTATCACGCTGAGCACAAAATATCGCAGCTACTCCCTCTACCCCTCCATGTATCAAGGGAGTCTCACTGCGCCAGGTTGTCAGGGATTCCTACCACGTCTCGAGACGATACAGGTCAACGTGAGAACGTGAGTCTGGGGATACCGCGTACCGCCCTCGACGGCAGCTTACCATGCAAGTTCCATTACACCCAGCTCGGTGACAGGGAAAAATATCCCTATCAAAATTCATCCGCTCTACACGGTCCATGCGCTCAAGCATGCCCTTCAAGACAAGGCAGGCCTCCCGCCCGACCAGCAATGTCTCTTCTTCGCAGGGCAGCAGCTGGAAGACGTGAAGCGGTTGGCCGACTACAATATTCAACGCGACAGCACTCTGCATATGCTCTTGCCGAAGGCCCCCGGCGGAAAGTCCGGTCTCGGGCGGCGCACGAACGAGAGAGGGAGTTTGTCGAACCGCCGAAGCCTAATGATGTGACGCGGTTGTTCATGCCCTTCGGAGGCGTATGAGGCCTGCGGAAGCGGGTGGTCCTGTAGTAGGGGAAGTTGCATTATATATGCAGAAGTCCGTTGTGAATCGTGGCAATAATTGATAAGTACTCGCAATCAGTGAGGATTGGTTGCAATTGGTGAGGATAGTGAACTTCCATGACTATGGCCGGGCATGCCGGGGTGGCACCGATGGGTCCGGAGTTAGAACGACTGAACCTTATACAACAGTGCGCCCGTCCTCCGAGTCGTCCCTCGTCTGTTGAGCTGCTTACCCTTGACCCATCTATCATCTCCATCGTACGCAGACGACGAGTCCACCCCTTTTGCCTCGTACTAGTCCACACAAGCTCGATGTCCACGCTCTTCAAACCGATACCGCCATCCATAGCTCACGGAGCTGGATCATTCAACGTCATACGCGTGAGGTGGCGATCGCGTACGACGGGTTTCGAGAGCACCACTGTTGAGGCGAGTTCCACGATCCACACTAGCGAGTGTGTACCTCTCATAATTTGAGAATCTTCACTACAGGCTATCATACAAAAAGCATGCACTCATTTTCGCCTTGGGTCAAGCAGCGAGTCATACATGCTCGTCGGGAGCGTGGGCGGATCAGACCTTGAGCTCTCGGACGATCTCCTGCAGCGTCTAGCCGACGGGTCCGTGGTCACTTTAACAGAGATTCCAGCTGAGTACGACTCGGACGGCGACACGGCGAGCTGTACTCAATTCGGCGAAGGCTGGGAGACTTATCAAGTTGGCAGCCGCAGGTGCGTACGGAACCTGTACATGTGACTCTTGATGCTGGATTACAATCGCAATACTGATACTCATTCTCTCGGTTACTAGCTCGCTGACTGTCCCACAACAACCGCCGAGGCCTAGGGTATACACCGGGAAGATTCGATGCTGCGAGTTGGACTTGATTGAAGTGTTTGTGACTCGACCGTGAGTGCAGTCTCATGAGTCAACCGCGCTAAATTCGACACCTGATATGTACCTTCTATATCTTATGTCCCTCAGCTGGACAGGCAGAACGTTCTCAGTCAAGATTCATTCATCATACACGGTGTGCGCTTTGAAGACCGCTATCGAGGCTCATGATGAAACACCATCATGCGGACTGCACTTGACATTTGCTGGCAAGGAGCTACAAGATAACGCCACATTAGAAAGTTGTGGTATTCGAGAAGAAAGTACTATTCTTCTTAACTTGCTACTACGGGGCGGCAAACCTGTCATCTATATCCTCCCTCCCCAGCCTCTCGCTAAGACTACCGTCTCGGTTCACCTCGTCCCCCAATGGCACTTCTCCCACACGTATCCCGTAGTCCATCCCAAGGAACTTCAAGACTCGAGGCAGAGCGTCGCTTGGTCTGTTTCAGCCCAGCCAGATGGGTCACTGGTCGAAACAGACACGGGTCTCGAGCTCTCCTACCTCTTCTGGGAGGCGCTTTCCAACCCCGGCGCCCCTCCCAGTCCTCCCCTAGACGCTATCGATGCCCCACGGGCCCGCACTCGCACAACGCCGCACATCGAGCACTTCGACCCCGCCAGTCCGGACTTGGAGCCCTCCTCCCCGACCGCAGTCATGCTCTCCTTTACGGATCTCTTGCCCTACCTCGACAGCGTGCTGAAGAGCCTCACGCTCCACACATCCGCACGCAACGACTTCATCACATACTGGCTCCCCGCGCTCTCGAAGAAGCCCTTCGTGGCGCTGCGTTTCCTCCCTCAGGCTGCGTACGAACGCGCGGCGGAGCTGGAGGTCGAGCCGAAGCCCGACGTCGTGACGCGTGTGTTCATGCTCTTCCGAGGCGTGGCTGAAGAGGAGGCCGAGATGTGGGCTGCGGCGCGCGAGCGGGTGGCCCATATCGACTGGGTCGATCATGTCGAGGTGCAGGCTGGTGCGCTGGATGCAAGTCGATTCCGGGTTCTAGAGTGGGGTGGCATGGAAGTCTTGTGTATGGCGGACAGTCGTCGAAATCTGTAAAGGTTACATGCAAGGGTGGATTCAAGGTCACGGTTTCATTCAAGTACAACGGTGTCGTCTTGTAATTGTACATCAAGTAAAGGCATAGTGCATAAAGTCGTTGATCATAAAGGACTGACTGTATCACAGCATTCGTTTCTGACTTTCACGAAGTCGCCCAGTTAATAAATGCGGGGGCCAAGGTACCGAACAGGTCCGCGCCCTGCAAGCACGAGTAGATGTTCCCCAGGTTGTTGCCGCAAAAAATAGCGAACGTGCCGGGCCCGGTGGTGTACGAGTAGCACTGCTGCTTCGCGCCGTTCCAGTAGCTCCCGAGCTCCAGCGAGCTGCAGTCGACCTGGAAGTCCGGTGCGAGCGCCGCCGCGCTCGTCCATCCGTAAACTCCAGAGCATCCGACGGCAGCCACGAGCGTGCGCGTGGTCGGGATAGTGAGGCCGAAGAACGCGTCCGAGCCCACGTCGACAAGCGTCGCGGGAGCCTTGCCGTTCTCGTTGACGATGTACGTATCGCCGAGCTTCAGGAATCCCTGCGAACCGGCGCCGAAGCATGCGGCAGGAGGTGAATTCGGGGGAGGGCCTGCGTTGTTGTTCGGGTTCTTCGCAGGGTCAGTGTCGGGTGGGATGGGGACGTTCGCGGGGACGACGTCCTGCGCTTGCTGGATCGCATCCGAGATGGACGATGTCGCGGAGATGACCTATAGTTATGGATCCCTTAGAGCGTTGTACACAGTTCCACACCCTGTGCGAGACTTACGTCGTCACCGACTTCGTTGATCTTGTCGGGAGTACCGGGTCCCAGTCCCCAAATCGCCGCCGCGGCATCCTGAGCGGCCTCAATAGCGGCCTCAGACGCTGCAATTGCCGCAGCGAAAGCACTGTCACTTGTGGCCTGAGTCTACGTAAGGGGTTAGCTTGATTACTGACATCCAGTAGTACAATAAACCGTACCAGAGCAGCGGCGGCAGGACCGAGAGCGTTAGCAGCTGCCACGGCGGCGGCGGCAGCGGCGGCGGCAGCAGCAGGTGCACCAACGGCGGCGGCAGCAGCAGCGGCAGCAGCCGCCGCTGCATCTTGGGCGGCCGAAATATCTTCTCCAGCCGCCTGCGTAGCTTCCGCAGTCGAAGTGGCCGAGGTGGTGGACCTCGTACACGACGAAGCCTGACGTTTCCCGAGCTCGAAGTCCTCGAGTTCCCTCGGCGCTGTTGTCGGTGTCGGCTTCTCGCCGTCCTCGATCTTGTGTACAACAGCAGGCTCATTATGCTCCTCACGCGCAAGGAGAGCACGGCGGGGCGGCGGAACAGGAACGGATCCGATGGTGCACGGACGGCAGTCGAACAACCGCGTGTTGGACGGCACCTTCAGGTTGCTCGCCGTGGTAGGGTAGTCCGTGTCCGTCGCGAACGGAAGGGGCACATTCTCGACGCGCCTGTCCGTCAGGAAGCGCACCCCGCCAACGCCCGAGCTGAAGAACGCGGAGCCCGAGTCGAGGCTGCCGACGGCGGTAGCGGGGGCCCCGGCCTCTGGGGCGTTCACGAGCTGAATCCTGTACGAATGGCACATCCGGTTTGACGCGCCCTTCCAGACGGTCTTGCCGTCTGTCGCCACACGGCGGAGGTTCGTGATGGAGGACTGGAGCGAGCCTTGGTACTGCTGCTCGCGCATGGGGACGGCCATCACCTGCGCATTGCCGGGGCCGCCCTCGAGAGCGGAGTTGAACGGGAACTCGTCGCAAGAGACCTATATTCACAGTGAATGAGTTGATGATTGAGTGATGTATTTGTATTGCGGGGCCGAGGTCTACATACCTTCCAGTACGCCGGGTTATGTTGCCTCAGGTCGCACTTGCCGGCTTGTTGGAACGCGGCCTTGACCGCGACCGTGCAGACGCCTTCACGCCGCGCGCCGGTGCCCGCACCGAATGGGTCGTAGGTGAGAGTCATCTGATCACCAGTGAAGTCAGGGTGGGCGCGAATGTTGGCGCAGATGTTAGGCATGAGGTTGCAGTAGTATTTGAGCGTCGGAAGGGTTGCCGGGGTGTCCACGGGGCCTTGGCAGACATCAGGAGTGATCGCGCGCCGCTCAATGTGGCCGGGTGCAACTGATGTGTTGTAAACCTCTGCATGAGGGATGACTGGTACGATATGGATGTCGTCTACGAGGGACCGTGCACTGGGAGGAGTGTACTTGTCCGTGCCGTTCAAGTGAAGGACGAGAGGTTGCCCGTTGGCGTAAGTTGGGGGCGGGACGTTCAGAGGCTGGTGCTCAGCGCGTCCAAACGCAATCGGGATGTACCTGCTGTTCGCGGTCCCGGAAGGCTTCACCGTGAATATCGCCAGAGAGCGGTCGCCCGAAAGTACGAACTTCCTCGCCTTGGCTGCCCCCACATCGGCTTTGAGAGTGGCTGACGACGCGGTAGTCGGCGGACCATAGTCCCACCAGCAGTCGTTCGGGTCGTCGAATGGACAGGGCCAGGAGAAGTCCGGAGTCCAGTTGTCGTCGTTCACGTCACGACTGTCGCTCAGGGGTGGTACGTACTGCGGCGTTCCGGGTGTAGTGACCAGGACCGCAGAGGAAAAGTGAAACCAGTCGTTGAGGTTGTTGTAGGGAATCGCACCATCGACACAGTTTGTACCCGTGCAGAAGCCTGTCCAGGTAGCAATACTGGCCCACCATCCGAGGACGACGTCACCGGATCTGATAAGCAGCGTCGGACGTTAGCACAGGGAACTGCCAATAGACATACACACAACGTACTCGGGATAGATGTTGGTGTCGGTGGATTGAATCGTGTTATAGAACCAGTCGACGAATGGTTCTGTGTAAATACGACGTTAGGATGCACTAGGTAGCGAGTCAATGTTATTCTTACGCCACGTGAGAGAACATCCTCCTGGTTGGGAGGCACAGTGCCCTACAATGCCAGCGTATATCTATTTTGACCATCATTAAAGAAGCACTCTGAACCACAGACGGACAGCTTACATTGTTGTAGTTCAAGCTTGCGATATCCGTAGGCTGGTGACAAGTTCCAGCACAGCAGGCGGCATCGAGAACCGGTCCCATCTGTGATAGTTAATCAGCACCTCTGACTCGCACTAATAGAGCATACATACGCCAGCGCAAGTGGCTGCAGCAGCGCACACACGGTCGCTCCAGAACTGAGTTGCAGGGACCTAGACAAATGGATGCTTGTCAGTGCTGTGGTTCCTCGACGTGTGACGGTGATCGCCTCACCCGTCCGGATGCGATGCCAGTGACACACAGCCCGACAAGGGAGACACAGGCATTGTCGGGAGCTGAGATACACGAGCCGTTCGTCGTCGCGCGAGCGTGCAGGTCGCGCTCGTAGAAGGGGTAGTTTATGAGGGCTGCGGATGCCCCACCGATGGCGGTGGTGACGAGGAGGGCGAGCTTCAAGGAGAGCATTGCGATCGAGGTTGTCTTCTCTCGCTGCTGCTGTCTTGCCCTCTGTTCACCCCGAGTTTATATACCTGTGAGGGCCGGTATGATTTGAGAGGTGGTTTCGGACCACATGGATGGAACTCGGACGGTGTAGGGTGATGCTGAGTGATGCTGGTTCGGGTGCTCTGAGGGCGTTCTCGGTGAAATTCCAATGTGGTTGAATGCGGGATAACGTCAGTCTCCGTAAACCATTGCCAATAAACCCAGGCCCGATGGAGGGAAGACGGATGAACGGACTCACGCAGTGCACCACCGGCGTAATCGGAGGAGAGCGGCATTGTGCTCGTCTACTTGCGAGACCTAGACGCTACAGGCACACACGTAATGTTGCGACTGAGCCTCCCACCAGTATGTATGAGACTTGCGCGTGCCTTGGATGAACCATGAGCATATGATCAGTAGAAGCCAATCTCGCAAGCTTACCCTTATGCCGAGTACAGTCCTATCGAGAATCACCGTTCTCTTCATGTTCGGCAACGACGGCGTTGTTGGCAATGGTGAAAGAACACATAGGATCAGCTAGCAAAACCGCCGACTTGAATACGAATGGGGACAGCGAGGGTGAGTCGAGCGTCATGGCCTAGTATTGCGCCGGTCCAGTCACATCACGGATCTTGTATAGCATGTGGATCCTAGGCTGATCCTAAGGCGGCAACAGCTCGACACCCATTGGCATGCAGAACTTCACCAAACAGAGCTGAGCGTCATATTGATTTGAATTCGCTATGTCCTCGGGGCCGTCTTCAGCTAACGCCCACGGTGTTGGGTGCTGAGTACGCCGGACGCGCAACGAAATTCAACTAGCGGACGCGGAAAGGCAGTAATGTCCGATCGCAGAACACGGCTCTGTCGGCTTCGCTTCCGAGTAGTACTGTGTGAGCAAGCGTGAGCTAAGTGAATATCCCCGAAAGCGATTGTCAGAATGAGCGGTAGTAGTAACTACCTAGTAGGCGCGCGGCACAGTGACTATTGAGTGCCTTCCAACGGCACTTGGCCGACAGGACCCAGTCGGGGATTATTATCACACCCGCGGAGTCGACCGAAGCCATCTAAGCTCAAGGATCGGGGACGGAGTGTTGCATATATTGGATTTTCAACGCATCTACGCTTTTCTAGGCATAGCGCACTGGCACCTACGGTGTCTGTGGGAGGCGTACCTGCCAGTGGAAGGATACTCATAAGCAAAGACGAATAGATGAGTGGGAAGTACTGACTCGGAGTCAGTTGAGTTTCGAGACAATGTTGACTTCCCTACTATAGTGACTCGTCGCGTGGTGGCGAGGTTGATCGATCTATGGCATCTGAGAGTTAACGGAGGAGGAAATACGGACTACCGTAGTCATGGTCCATGCATGACTCTGCCCAAGGTGCAACTTCAACGTTCAGGTCGTCAGGGTCGTCATTGTCAAGCTCGTTGAAGACGACGTGTTGAACGCCCCAACTGTTATGGCAGTGTGACGGCCCGCTCATCGGGCCGCTTACCACAGCCGAGATGTGATGTCATTGTTAGGGTGTATTTGGTGGAAGGGCGGCTAGAAGCTCGCTACGCCAACGCGTTACGCTACGCCGACCCGGGGTTTACAGACTCTGACGGGTAGTACGACTTGTCACTTCAACCAGCTTCAACGGAATCAACCTCCAGATTTTCTTCTGAAGAGAGTCCAGGGCCGTCCAAGCCGCATGCTTGCTACTTGAATCTGGTCAGAGGTCAGTAGTTCAGTATTCACGAGCTTGTGCCTGCTCATGATCAAATCTGCAAGCAGCGTCTAGTACTACTGCGATAGTAGCCTGTGGTAGCCTTAGCTACGCCGGTCGCAGTGTACGAGCTCCATATTTACGCTCACAGTGCACATTCACAATGACTTGAATTTCACCAGCTAGAGTAGCACCGCTTAATACCCTTCTTCAGTGTGCAGCTCTTCGCGCGCCATGATCATGACATCCAATGCTACGATTCGTCGCTGCCGGTTTCCTAACTTGGTAAAAATCCTGGTACTTGGCATTCAACGTTTCTTCTGTGGCCTTCTTCCGAACCTCGAGACGTGTTCTATTGGTACGTACATAGCTACAATGACCATATTTCTTCTCTGGCATCGCACAGGCACAGGAACAACACCGACACAAGAGTTCTGACCACAGCATCCGCAGCAAAGTTCTGTCGTTGTGTCCACTGAACCTTAGGTCACAAATTGTCCGAACTACGTCGGCTTGCTTCAGGTGAGCTACAGAGCTACACGAGTCACTAGTCATCTCCTCCGCGGGATCGGTAACTAGAGCGCACTATATTTGTCCTGTCAGGTCTCGCATGGAAGCAGCCCGCACGAGGAGTCTCGACTTCATGCCGTAGAATTATTAGAAGGTGCCACGGGTGCGCGCCGCCTGGTCGCCGCTATTGTGGTTTGGATGGTCATGCCGAGGACAGAACCTTATACACCTGAGCGCCCAGTCGCATGCCTACATAACGCCAGCGTCGCTGAGCTCCCTTGCAACACCCTCAAGCTCCATGTGCCCCATGGTCGGAGTAGGTGCTATGCCGAGCTCTTCCCCCACCCCCGACGTGTCTTTGGTCCTTGTAGAGTGGCAGTCACGGACAGCGGGTTTCCACAACTCGAACGTAACAGTGAGCAGCCCTGTGACATGCTGTGAGTAGATTGGATAGCATAGCTAACCGGTACGAAACTATAGACCATCATCCAGAAGGCATGCGCGCATTTCAATCTTGGTTTGACCCACAATCAGTATGCCCTAGTGGGGGATGTAGAGGGCCGTGAGTTCGAACTCACCGACGACGCCCTGAAGCTTCTCCCACACGGCTCCGTCGTCACTCTCACCAAGCTTCCGGATGCCGGAAAGCATGACGATGACCTGGAGAGTGTCGCGTCCGATAATACCTACCGTTCTGCAATGAACCCCCCATCTGGTCAGCCGTATTTGGGACAGCCGCCCGCTCAGCCCTACACGTAAGTGGGGTGCACATTCTGGATCATACAAGGCCCTGATATGAAGCATACTATCAGCACGTTTGACCCGTTTGGTATGCGGACGGCGGCGACCCCATACGCGTTCTCGCAGCCCCAGCAGCCCTTCACATTCAAGTCCACTCCCCTTAGCACCTTACCCTCGTATGCTACCCCTCCTTCGTATTTGGCTCAACCCTACACCGGTGTTCCGAGTATGATGACCACTCCGGGTGGATGGTCATCTACGCTCCCTGCCAGTTCCGGACCGTCTACAATCATAAACGGCAATCAGCTTGACAGGGAGATACAGGTCCTCATCGCTACGTATGTGCACTCATTTCTCATGCCTATGATAACCCTGACTCTGACCCCATACTTAGGCCTTCTGGGAGAACCGTGCCGGTTTTCATCCGGCTGAGCGACACGGTTCGAACGCTCAAGAGCAAGATTCAAGACAAAGAACACGTTCCGGTCGACCAGCAATTCCTTATTTTTGGCGGCTCTCAACTCGCTGATGGCAACACGCTTGCGCAGTACCCCATCGGCCCTACGAGCACCATTGTACTCTCCACGTCGTTCCGCGGTGTCAAGATGGAGAATTTGCACAGCTTCTGACAACATAGTGGATCGTGGTAAGTACGTCTACAGGCTGCTATTATTGGCACACGACGACGTAAACTGATATTAGCTGTCTCAACAGAGTACGCGGGGTACCGTGTAAGATAGTAGTCGACGCCAATTGAACTTGCCAGCCTGAGGTTGACCATTGTGGTCTCTTTCTTCGGCATCATTTCCCTTGACCATACCTTTGCCATCTCGGCCGCGACCGCTTCGAGTATCGTACTGTGTTGCAGCGCACCACGGTATCCGCTAGTAGACGGATTTACTCGAGACGACTCGCCGGAGTTCAAGGCCGTTGATGCGACTCAGTACATCTCTGTGTCGATTGACTAACTAGTACATCGGGTCTGCATGAGATCCTGAACATGACTCAAAACAGTTCGGGAGAGCAGCGAGCAGGTCGCTCCGGCCCGGAGGGTCAACTTGAAGGAGTGATTGAGGCACGACTTGTCACGTGTGACAGTCGCGTCTCGAAGACGCTTCAAGTTCTGGCTCTCTGCCCGTTTGCTCTGGACCTGCTCTTCCTTCTGTTCCTACTCTTGACGCAATTTCTCTCTTTCCCCTCCCTCCACAGCAAGCAACTCAGTCAAATCCTCGCTAGCCGGTCGCGCGAGTGGTCTGGGATTCACGCGTCGCCTCCCAGACTCTCAGTCGCATCGCCAAGGCTGATCACAGCAGGTACTTGTGGTCTCCATAGTTGAATCTGTCAACAAGTTGATTCACTTGTTCTGAATGGCATCACTCTACTTCAATACCATCTCATCGGAAGTCCGTTGGCCGTATAGCAATGCCCTCCCATGTGGGAAGGTTGAGTGTACTCCAGAAGGCCATCGGTGCATTTCGCAGTGATCCTGAAGATGACGCAAGCGGCACGGACGCCGAGTTCATCTCGCTCCTTAAAGAAGTTATCGCTGTCGTACGCGAGGCCGAAGCTGCTTCATTTCCCTACATCTCAGACATCATCGACGTAGCTGGCAATATATTGGACCATGCGGTCGACTGTGCGTACCACGACGAAGGTTACGGGCGTTTCGACTTCTTGCCATCATATGCGCACACCTCCGACATGCCTCTAGTCGAAGACCCTATGAATCAGTATGGTGCGCAATATGTTCTTGCGCTATCTCTGACGATCAAGACTGATCTTGCGAACATTCCGGTGGATCAGCACTCGGAGGTTCCAAAGAGGCGTTCTTGAAGCTCTTCAATTCGATGCTCTTCGAATTGGGCGGTGGCCGGACACGTACGTTTATATCATCATCCTGATAATTTCCTTTACTCATTCTCCCCTCTCGAACCTCAGCTACCATCAAAGATGTCGCGAGGCTATTCCCACCTTCCTGGCGATCATCCCCGCGCATTCACCCCAAATCGACACGCTTGTCACGCTTCCGAGACAGAGTTAACATATCCGCGACCGATGCCACTCCGCATGCACGAAACATTCTCCAAGCACGCTGCGAGGTCTATGCGGACGATATTCCATGCCCGATCGGTGCAGCTATCTCTGCAGACTCATCGACACTTGCAGTGATCGGCTCGCGCGGCTGGAAAAGCCGCGATCCATCCCTCGCACTCCACTTCTTTGACGGCGTTAGCGACGACAACGACGACAGGATCCAGTGCCACAACGACCATTACAGCACACTGACCGTAGACCCCGGTTTCAATGAAGTCGCGCGTGCGATCACGATGGACAACACTCACAAGCTCGCGGTCGTCGCAGACTCCGACCGTATCAAGACGTTCTTCTGGGGCCGCGCTGGGGATATCACTTTTGACGACTGGACCCCCGGGCGCGGTCAAAATGTGCACACTCTCAAGAGCGGTAATTACAATGGCCCCCTCGCCGTCCTTCCCGGTGGCCGCATCGCGCGGGCAGGCAAAGGCGGCGTCGCCATCTGGGACGTCAAGACGCTGGAGACACATCAAGGCGGGAAGCTGGTTGGAGAAGGTAAGCTTGCCATCGAAGACTCGTGGCGAGACGATTGCGAAGAAAAGGTCGAGCGCTCTACCGGAAGCAAACCGTCGTCCGAGATTAGGTTCGGCCGGGGCGACGAGGAATTCGTCCCCCTCTCATGGGAGCTGCACGAGGTCTCGGGCCATATGCTTGCAGCCGATAACGCACAGCAGAACAGCGGCCGCTACGGCTGCTACGCACTCGACTTGGAGAGCAACGGAAAGAAGGTGACACGATTCTTGGGCCATGGAGGCGAAGTCGATGCGTTCTCGACCAGTCCGGGGGACGCGAACGTGTTCGTCACGGGATGCTCCGATGGGTACGCCCGGCTCTTCGACGTGCGCCATCCGCTCCCTGTCATGACTCTCGACTCGGGAGGCAAAGGCGAGGGCTGCGAGGTGGTCTCATTCATCCACCCCGACGGTGTTCCAAGTATGTTCATCCCCGGGGCTGCATCTCCATGTATGTTGCGCAAGCACTAATTGTCTGCTTTAGTTGTCTTCACCGGGGGCCCGCGCTCGGCAAGCGTCAAAGCATGGGACATCCGCGCCCGCGCGAACACATACGAACTGGCGACTGGGAATACCGCCGTCCGCGCGCTCTCGTGGGATGCTCAGCGCAACACACTCTACGCAGCTGCCGAGTGCACGTACATGGGCCGTAACGGAGACTACTACGGCTACCGCCGTGCCAAGATCCCGCGGTGGTCGCGGGAGTTCCCTGAGGACTCGACCGAGCCTGGCATGGATGTTGACGAGGACGAAAAGGATGAGGATGAAGAGGGCGAGGATGAAGAGGACGACTACGACGAACTTAACTGGCCGGAAAAGGCGCTGCGTCAGGAGACGTATTACGGATACGCGTACGATGCCGGAGAAAATGTGTTACGTGAGTCCTCCGCTATGACATCGGTCTTCCGGATTGCATACTGATGGTCATCTCTTGGCTGGGTAGTGAGGTACGGATTCAAGGAGGAGCCCGACTTACGGGAGGTCCCCGCATACGGTCAAGCTCAACTAGAAAGCAACGGTTTCTGGTGAATACCAGAGTTCTTCAAGTTGTCGAGTGTCATAAATCTCCACCATCGCTGCCTCACCGCCCCGGCTCTACTGGAACGTCGACCTAGGCTCCACCGAGATGTTCGCGCGCACTCTCCCCGAAGGCTTCGTCTCAATACGGACCCTGACCGTGGTCTTCTCCGATGCGTTCTACCTGTCTGCGAACATCGGCAATGATCCAGTGAAGTGCTTCCTCTTAAATTGTATCATATCGACTCATGTTGGCGGTGTACTTCACATTCAATGGGCTACTACAGGCTACTACACGACGACGGACAATACAAGCCGCGTACATATACGCCCTGTTCGGACGTAGAGCCTGGTGATTTGGGCAGGACTAATTGAGCCTAGCGCCTCCTCCGAGACACGACTTGTCACACTCGTGACAGTCGCGTTAATGTGACTATATATGAGCAGGAACAGGCTTGCGGCCATGCCATTAATCTGCTTTTCTGCACTCACCCCGTCGCGTCTGTGCATGTCTCGTCCACAGCACCTCCTTTCCATTGCTTCCGCCTTATCTTTGCTCAGTTACACACTGTCTGTAACCTGCTCACCTAGTTCCACTGGCATAATAGTAGTAGTACACCGACCTGCTTCCCGGTGTCGTAAATAGTACCTGAACCTGCTGCAGGTACGAGTTTTGTGCGTGCACAGAGTCACCAGCTAGCTGATGTCCTCTTGCATGCATCGAAAAAGGCGTTTCATAATCATTCTATATCCACGACTGCATCCATGGCAACTTATGTTGGTCGACTCAATGCTCTCCAGCAGCGCATAGCCGCGTACCCAACACCCAACGACGGCCGCACGTCGAATGGGTTCAACACTAGTGACGATGACGAGGAAGAGGAAGAGGAAAAACTCGGTTACCTCGGCAGGTACTACACCACGATGTCCATCAGTGAGCCCGGGTTCTCCGAGGTCGCATACTCGCTCGCATTGGACACCCCACGCAAGCTCGCGGTCGTCGCAGACTCCTATCGCATCAAGACATTCTTCTGGGGCCGCTCTGGCGACGTTACCTTTGGCGATTGGACTCCGGAACGCGGCACCAATGTGCACACTCTCAACAGCACTGCTCATGACGGCGCCGTCGTAGTCCTTCCGGGTGGGCGCATCGCTCGTGGAGGCAAAGGGAGCTTCGCCATATGGAATCTCGACAGCCTGGCGACGCACAAGGGTGGCAAGCGTGTCGGGAAAGGCGAATACGACATCGAGGACACAATGCACATGGCGCGACAATAGCAACGAAATCGAGCGGTCCACTGGTAGCATGCCGTCGCGCAAGATCAAGTTCACCCAGGGTGATGCGCAATTCACTCCCGCCGCAGTGGGGCTGCATTAACCTACGGGTCATTTACTCGCTGGGGAGAACTCGCGGAAGACGCAAGGTCACTACGGCTGTTACGCACTTGACCTGGAGCACGACGGGAGAAAGGTCACGCGCTTCCTCGGCCATGGAGGGCTCGTGGAGGCGTTTTCGGTCAGCGCAGAGGACGCAAATGTGTTCGCGACTGGGTGCTCAGACGGCTACGCCCGACTCTTTGACGTGCGCCGCCCCCTCCCTGTTACGACGCTGGACTCGGGCGGCCTGAACGAGTTCTGCTCGACGGTGCTACTCGTTCACCCCGACGGTGTCCTTAGTATGTGCTTTCGCTCCTAGACACTACGATTCTCCACGAAGGCTCACTGTATGCGCGCCAGTTCTATTCACTGCGGGCACCCGGTCGCAAAGCATCAAGACATGGAATATCCGCGCGAAGGCGATCCCATACGAGCTTGCAACTGGGAACAACGAGGTCCATGCGCTGTCGTGGGACGCCAATCGCACCGCGCTCTACGCAACGACCGAGTGCGACTCCATGGACCGCCTCGGGTACTACCACGGCTACCGCCGTGAGCGGATCCCGCGGTGGGCGCAACGGGTTCCCGAGGATTTCGAGCCTGGCATGGACGTAGACGACGAGGACGAGGAATATGACAGCGAGGACAACAACAGCGAGGAGAACTGGCCGGAGAGGGCGTATCACGAGGAGTCGTTCTTCGGGTATGCGTACGACGCGGGCGAACATGTTCTGCGTGAGTCCTTCCTCGTCTCCTCGGAAGCCAATAATGCATCCTGACCGGCGGTGCTGTGGACCTTGCAGTGAGGTATGGGTTCAAAGAGGACCCCGACGTCAGGGAGATCCCCGAGTATGGTCGCGGCGAGCTTGAACGCGATAACTACTGGTAAACGTCCGTGTTGAAAGACTGGTCTTTGTGATTTTCTGCTTCATTTCTTGCGCCGCTCGCGTGTTACATGTAGGATAGCTAAATCAGTGCAGTGAAACTAAAATGTGTACCAGTACAGTATGTGCAATAGAACGTCACGACTAAGTTGACATACCTGATCAGCTTCAAACGTAACGAATGTCTCTCCTAGGCCTGCAGCTAGACATACACTTGGCTAAATATCATCGTTTCCTAAGTACACATATAAGCGCCGGAATTTGATGCCCGGGGGGTTTCCCTGTCGGAGGGCCTCGTCTTCGCGACTTCGTTGAGCTAAGTAAAACTCATCTACACGCGGCGACCATGCGGACCTCAACGCATCGCCTCTCTCCTATGCTCTCTTTGTTCGACTCCCTCAACGAGCTCACTACTCTCCGTTGCTGCGCACTGACTCGGACTCACTGTTTAACTATACAAGAGCCCTTGTAAGTCGAGGTATTCCTCTCAACTGGCGAGAGAGGCTGCTGAGACTGATTGATAAGTCTACATAAATACAGTCTCAAAACTCACTGACCTCTCTGAACAGATAAGCTCTTATCGACAACACCGATCGAGTCCACCTCAAGAGCAGGCCGCGCTCCTCTTCATAGACACAGGTTGCTCACGGTTATTGGTTCGATGGCGCCATCCTATGTGGCGAGATTGAAGACCCTTCAGCGGCGCATTGCAGCGAAGAATCACCCAGAGTCCGGTGACAAGACGTACATCTCCCTCCTCCAGGATGTCGTAGCAGTCGTCCGCGAGGCGGACAAGGCCTCTGCCCCCAACCTCCAAATTGTGGTCGATCAGGCCGGTACCATCCTCGACGACGCTGTGGACTCGGCGTACAGCAATCGAGACGGATACGACTTCCTGCCGTCGTATGCGCATGAGCCGGAGGTACCTCCTGTCGAAGACCGTATGTACCCACTTGGTGAGCAACCTCGAGACTGGTCCGACAAGCTATAGCTGACACACATACATCGCGGACGATGCTTGTCAGGGAACGGGTCCCAGTCGTTTCTTCGCATGTTTGATAGGATGTGGTCCAATGACGACATCCGTAAGTACTCGTGCTCTATAACCCCCACTGTGCATCCAACGAGAGCCTGATCGTGTCGTTCTCTTGTGCGCTAGCATACCTACCAGAAAGAGCACCCGCAGGACTAATCCCACTGTGGACATCATCTCCGCGATCCCACCCCAAGTCGACGCGGCTCTCTAACATTCGGGCAGGAGTCAGCATCTCAGCGACAGCGGCTACTCCACTCGCCCGTATAGTCCTCCAGGCGCGCTGCGACGTCTCCTCGGACGAGTTTCCTCGCCCCACAGCTGCCTCGATGTCTTCTGACTCGGCCGCACTCGCAATCATGGGCCAAGCCTCGGATGTCTCATGCCTGAGCATCTATCTCCTCGACAAAGGTCATGAGGGCCCGAAGCGCTCCTACGGCGGGTATCTAGATGACGGAGAGAGCGACGGCGAGGACGACGGAAAGGGGAAAGGAAAGGAGAGAGAGACAGACGACAATCTGGACCGCGACGGCGAGAGGGCGCATCAGTCCAGATTCTACAGCAGCATATCCCTCAACACCGGGTTCTCCAGTCTCGAGTACCAGATCGCCGTAGACACCCCGCACAAGCTCGCCGTCGTCGGCGACCCGCGCCGCGTCAAGACGTTCTTCTGGGGTCGCGCCGGGGACGTTGCGTTCGATGACTGGAAGCCCGGCAGGGGCAGGAACGTCCACATCCTCGACAGCCGCCAGTACGACGGGCCGATCGCCGCACTGTCGGGCGCGCGCATCGCGCGTGCAGGGAGGGGCGCGATTGCCGTCTGGAACGTCGAGGGTCTCCCCACGCAGCGAGGGGCAAAGCCCATAGACCGGGAGGGCGCGGACTCTGACTATGAGGAGGAAGACTCCGAGGGCGACGAAGAAGATGATACGCCAGTGTCGATCGGCGCCGCGCCGTCCCGCACGATCAAGTTTGGCCAGGGCGAGGAGGAGTTCGCGCCGGCCGTGTGGCGGATGCACGAGCCCACGGGCCACATGCTTGCGGGCAAGAACGCGCGCAGGACGGAGGGGCGGTACGGGTGCTACGCCCTCGACCTCGAGCACGACGCGAAGAAGGTCGTGCGGTTCCTGGGCCACGGGGGCTCCGTCGAGACGTTCTCGCACAGTCCGGAAGACGCGAACGCGTTCGTAACCGGGTGCACGGACGGGTATGCGCGGCTGTTCGACGTCCGCCATCCTCTCCCTGTGATGACGCTCGACGTGGGCCAGCTGCGTGACTTTTGCTCGACGGTTCTGTTCATCCATCCCGACGGCGTTCCAGGTCAGTAGGCTCCGCCGTGCTGTCTTCTTGTGGGCTGACGGTCCTTGTCAGTCCTGTTCACGGGGTCCGTCCGGGCGCAGAATGTCAAGGCATGGGACATCCGCGCCTGCTCAGTAGTGTACGAACTCGGAACCGGGAACAACGCCGTCCACGCCCTGGCTTGGGACGAGCGGCGAAGTGCGCTCTACGCTGCGACGGAGTGCATGTTCAGGGACCACTATGGTTATACCCATGGTTATCGTTCCTCTCGCATCCCGTCGTGGGCCCAAGAATTTCCCAAGGAGTCCAGCGAGGATGACAAGGAGGCCAGCGAGAATGACGAGGATTCCAGCGAGGATGACGAAGAGTATGACTCGGACGATGGCGACCGATACTGGCCGGGCAATGGAGTGCAGCACGACGAAACGTACTTCGGTTACGCTTATGATGCGGGCGACCATGTCTTGCGTGAGTTCACCTGTTTAATGCGCAATTCAAAGTGTAACCGAGGATGCTAATGACCCTCGCAGTGCGATATGGATTCAAAGAGAATCCCGATCTCACAGAAATCCCTGAATACGGGCAAGCAAAACTAGACAGGGCTTACCGTTGAGACCTGGTTATCAATAAGTGATGATCTTCATATGCTTTCCTGAACCCCTCTGCTTCGAATGGGCCCGTTGATCTGTCTCCACCTGCTACATGTAATATAGCTGTCCTGTGGCTGTACTGTGAGATGTGCCGAGTATCGCTGAAGAATCACACTTGTTTTCTTGGACGACTCACTTGCGATGACTTTGATTGACTGCAGTCGCCACGAGTTCCATGGACGCGTTTGGCATGCTCCTCGCCAGTGCGCGTGTTATCAGCATTAATAACGCTAATGACGCGTTTCCATATGCAGCCTCAATGTGTTCGATGATGTATACCGGGAATCCACAGGACATCGGGAGAGCAGGAGTGAGCGTGCAGTCGTCCACATCTAAGATGTATGCCTCCAGTGAAAGAGCAAGTCGTGGTGCCAAGGCTCCTCATACACCCGTCGCTTAGCATTCCCAGTTGGAACAGGAAAGTCTCCTGATGCTGATAATCGGTGCAGTAGCCACTTTCAAGGCTCCCGGCGGAGGAGTGCAACGCGACGCTTGAACATCACAACGAATTAACACAAGATATAAACGTCGACGATCAGACCAAGAACGTACACACCTAGAAACTACTTATATGAACTGTCAGCTGTGCTCAATAAGTTATCCACATGAAATGTACGGTGTTTGTGAGAGGGAGCAACATCAAGTCAAGACAAACGATACTCAAACCGAGTTCGGGGCGTGAGACCAAACGTGCTGGATCTATCCTTGGTCGAGATGATGCTGTGGATAGGAGGTGTACTTGAAGGAAAGTGGTGGTATGCAGCCAAATTGCGATGTTCGCTCGGAAGCAGGTAGAGCCGTGAACAGATCGGCTGAGCGGCTGGGGCCATGATATCCACAGTGAATTATGCTGCCTAGTCATACATACGGGTTACGGTCACGGCCGATTTCACATCAAGGGTGCAGAGAACGAAACTGCTCCGGAGGTTCTTCCGGGCAAGCCTGTCTATGGTGTGGGATCCGTTGGGGATTGATTCGGATACATGCGCTTGAGGTGGCGATATTTGCGCAGAGAGTAGAGGGCGATGGTTTCTGGCAAGCAAGAGCTATGGCCCTATGGCCCTATAAATGACGAGATAGACGGAGACATACCATTACGAATGTACTCTCCCATCTTAATAGCCTTCTCAATCTCCTCCGGATCCGTGAGATTGCGGTTCTCTACGAGCCAAGTCAAAACACAGGATTGGGGAGCTATGGCCGCTAGCCTGCCACAGAGCTACGCACTCTCGAAGAGTCCGCGTAGCTTCTTGTGGAAGTTATACCTGCGTAGAAGGGTATGGTCAGTCTCGTTCTGCCTCGTGTGACCAAATATAACGCACGCGGGGTCTGGATACTCGCGCCCTAGCCTATGCAGCTCTTTGTAGAGCGATATGACTCTATAGCGAGTCCCATTGCTTGCCATCACCGTGGGTTCATGTGAGGCCTGGAGGTTGGAGCTGGTAGGGTTGGTAGTGGCGGCCCGGGGGAGGAGGATGAAGCCTGGCAAAGTCCGGCGGAGAGAACACGCGCACGTGCTGACGCGATCCTGGGCCCTGGCCGCGAAACGCGGTCCCTGAGGTCGTTCGATCCACCACCACCTCCTTACTACCTCACCAGGTCGCTCTTTTGTTGTTATCTTCAGTATGGCTTCGAATAACAAGATTTACGAGGCACCCTCGCCTCCCAAGATCTCAGTGGACCCCGCGACACCTCCTCCACAACTCAAACTCACTGATGCGCAGCAAAGCATGTACGACGAGGTCCTACAGCATTTCAGCAAAGACGACTATAGGCTTCCTGAGGACGAGAGCGGTGCGCTGAAGGAGGAGGAGAAGTTCTGGTTGGTACGTCCCGGCACGTTAATCGGACGATTTTCTGACACGAAGGATTGTCTGGAATCAATTCAGAGCTCTGAATGTCTGCTCAGGTACGTAGCAGGTCTCCTCCTTGCTCTAGCGCACGCAATAAAGACTCCGCAATAGATTCCTTCGTGCTGTGAAATGGTCAAGTGCACAGGCAGCAATCAAGCGACTGGAGGGCACTCTGAAGTGGCGGCGCGAATTTGGTCTGTACGAGCTGATCACTGCTTCGCATGTCGAACCTGAGGTATGCCAATCCATCATGCCTAGTCCGTGAATTCCTAGCTCATATGTTTACTCAGGCTCTCACCGGGAAAATGGTGATATGGGGTTACGACGTCGACCACCGACCGGCTCTCTACCTCCGTCCAAGCAAGCAAAACACGGAGGAGAGCATCCGCCAAGTTCACTTTGTGGTATGGGCATTAGAGAGGCTCACTGAACTCATGGGACCTGGTATAGAGTGCGTATTCTCCGAGTATCCTCGAACATATACTCATGTGTGCCCTGGGAGGACAGAACGCTCGCGCTGATGGTCGATTTTGCCGACCGAGCAAAGAACCCTTCACTAGGACAGGCACGCACGGTGAGTGGTCTATTCATCTACTGTCCAGGAGCCGTGTATGAACTCTGACACGCTCCCCTAGGTCTTGAACATCCTTCAAACACATTGTACGTCCCGCGCGTGTACAACCTATCCGAGTGTCCTCTGACCCCGCCCCACCGTGACAGACCCCGAGCGCCTCGGCCGCGCGCTGGTCGTGAACGTGCCCTTCCTCATCAACGCCTTCTTCAAGCTCATCACGCCCTTCATCGACCCGCTCACGCGCCCGAAACTGCGCTTCAACCCGGACTGCCTCAGCGAGCGCCTCTTCGTGCCCGCGCAGCTCTTCAGCGAGTGGAAGGGCGACGCGCACTTCGAGTACGAGCACGAGCGGTACTGGGGCCCGCTCGTGCGCATGTGCGCGGAGCGGCGGGAGCGCTTGTGGGAGAAGTGGCGTGCACTCGGGGCGAAGGTCGGCGTGCGCGAGTGGGATGTCAAGTGCGCGATCGAGCTGGAGGACGCGGCCAGTGCGCCGTCTGGTCCGACGCATGGTTCTGGCACGCATCCGGATGGTGGGACGGTGCCAGAGGTGACAAGTGGTGCCGGTGAGCACGCGGTGGCGGACGCACTCTGAGGTCGACAGGCGGCGGAGAACAGTCGAGGCTTCGTACTACATCTCTAGACAATGCAGTGAGTTCCACTTATCACCATGACATTCGTAGATGTGAGACGTATCTTCTATAGAGTCGAACATCCCAAGACTTAATGCTTAATGTCTCAAACTGTTTCGAGACAAGGTCCCCACACAGCAAGCGACAGAGTGACTGTAACGAGCGCATCAACAATCGCGTACACATCCGCGGACAGCTAGAAACGAGTTGAATAAGTAATGAACAGAGTTCGCGCGAGACAGCCGCGACTGCAGGTATGCGCAAAGAGGGTGCCATCTCGTCTCGTTACACCGCCAGACGGCAGCGGGGATCTTCGACTGCTCGCGTCGGCAGCTGGCAGCGGTCCATGTTCTCGTCGCGAATACGGGCATCCGAATCGCCCTTCATTATATTCACGCATAGGATCCGGGTAATGAGGAGTAAACATTGAGTAACAAGGTCGAATAGGACGTGGGCGTGCTCGCGTCTACACATTCGCAGCGTGCACCGTGCAGCTTCCCCTTAGTCAGGTACCATCGGAATCGACAAGACCAACCCGTACGTGTCAAATGTCAACGAGCTTTCATCCGGAGGCCGCCCTTCGAACCACCTCCAGCACCGAGCTCCTTCCACCATTTGTCCTGTGTCTTTGTCCCCGTCTTCGCCTGCCCTCGCGTGCTCTTCTCGGAAGTGTCATGGCGCTTGACGACGGTCGAAAGTCCTGAAGACACGCCGCGCCTGCCGCCTCCAGGAAATGACTCCCGACGGTTTGTCTTCCCGGGTTTTTTCTTGGCGGGTGGTGATGCTGCCTGTGAGGCGCTCGCGACAGGATCCCCCCCGTCTTCGCTCCCTGATACGCCACGGTCATCGGCTTCAGGATGTTCAGCGAGCGATGTAGAATGTGAGCGCTTGCGTGGGACAGAGAGGGGACGGGTGTTCTGTTCCCATGTCCTGCGGTGCAAGCGGAAGACGGCCATCGTCGCTCGTGCGTCGGTTACCTGAGGTAACAATGAGCAACTCTTCATCCAGATCTGCTTTGCGCAGAATGACGTACAGATGAATGCTCGCCGCCTTGGATTGTTAGGCCGAGTTCCTGTTTGACGAGATGTCGCAGGGCTGGACGGCGTGTACGCGAAATTTTGTGTTTGTGAGCTAGAACCTGGGTATCACGCGTTTGCGGACCAGGATGCGATAGCAGGAGAGCCTTGAGATCGTTGTGGACGGCGTGTCCGACCAGAATGCGATCCTTCAGCAGGTCCGCTACTTCTTTTTGGACATCCTCAAAGGGCCTTGCTTCGTTCGTGACAGGTAGAGTGAGCATCTACAGGCGGCGGTAGTGAAGGGGATGGACACACCATACACCATATCAGAGGGGCGGATACCTGAGAACTCTGTGCGATAGTCGACTACGCGTTCACGCGGGCGGACTATTGAGTCAAGGAGGGTATGGCCATGGTAGTTGACGATAGAGACGCGTGCGAGCACAGATTCGGACCCGTCTATACCGACGCCAACCATCTCACAATCGAGGGAGAGATACTTTCCGGGTCTAACGTGACACAGGGAGAGTGCATGAGCGAAGATCTACTCGCCGTTTATAGCATTGCGAGTCCAGACGATCTTTCGTTGTGCACAGGAAGACGTACTGTTTTTGAGAGTCCGTGTGCTCGATCCCACCGAGGGTCATCCTTCGCAAATGTGTCAAAGATTCCCCGTTCTTGACCTCTTCACTGCCATTTGCCTCCACTTCAACCACTTGTGGTCTATCTTCCGCTGGTGCGCCCCTAGGAAAGGCGTGCGCATCGGGAGAGCTTGTAGGTTGAGAGTCCGACGCAACGGCAGAGTGGTGGTCTAGCTTGCGCCGTTTGCGAGCCGAGAACGCACTGTCGAAGGACTTATCTGAGCCTTTGTAGGTGGATGGAATACTCTACACTGCGTAATTCAGCGAGCCGTTCAAAAGAGCGTGGACGAACAACGAACCTTCTGAAGAGCGAGCCAATTTGACGATGGCTTATGGCTGGGTTGCGCGGAAGGCATGTCCCGTACGTATATGTCGGCAGTAATCTGAAAGGCACTTGAAGTCTCAGAAGTCTTAGATGAGATGGAGGACGAGCAAGCAATGTTGTGCACCGCGGCGTCTTTGCAGACTTTCATTGGGCGCTAGACTGAAGATCGGGGACGCTGAAGCGCGCGTGTGGCGGCGCGGCGGCAGCCGCCGGTCACCGTAAGGTAAGTAGTAGGCACCTGCGGCAGGGCAATGGCACCTCTCTAAGTCTTCTCCCCCTCGTCCTCATATTTCCTGAGTTTCCTTTACACGTTAAACGTTGAAATCGAAGGCACTGGTCGTAGGAGTCGCAGCCAGGTACTCGTTCTCACAACAAACAAGACCATCAAAGCATAGTGTTTGGTATTGCGGATGGGGAGATGACTCGGAGGTACTTGAATACGACTCCTCCGACATCGTGGTCTAATTCACTGACCGTCATATTCGTTACAGAATATGCATTCAGGCTCAGAGAGCACGAGCGTCTTTGTCACGGACATTGATCGTAACAATATACTTGTTATCTGCTCCCAAACGGGTCGTATATATATGTATGCATGGCGCCGCAGTTAATGAAGTCCTAGGCTTCAGCTAGGTACGTGATCCCCCGATACCAACCTTGTATCGACCCGATCTCTCTTCATGCAGTGCGAGAGACCTCGTGAGTCCCGCCATCGACTTCATGGTTGCTACAGGCTTACTTATCTGACTCGTGACGCTTGATCCACAGTCCAGGTTGTGCGAAAGAGATGGCAATGCTGGTGTGATATATGTACGTGCACACGTACGTGTTGCTTGGGGAACTCAGGGGGTGAACGTTTGAACGCTGGACTGATCTTTCGATCCGACGAAGTCAATGTACGCGCACCGCCTACCTGAACATCTACCATCTATCGCTGATTCGCCGCTCTATGAGCTCACAAGTACCCCGGCGCGCTCTCACGGAACTACCACAACCTGTGCTAGATCCTCCCGAGCCCGTGTCTCTTGTATTAGGTGCTGTCGCCTCCAGGTCGCCTCAAGGTTCTCTCAAATGCCGAACGCCGACTCACATAACACTTATCATCCGAGGACACTAGCAGGCACAGTATTACTCGCAAATGACTCCTGCTTGGGACATCTACGCCCGAGAGCTGATGCCTCTCGGCTTCGGTCAGCCATTGTGGGGACCGGAACCCTGCCTTCAGTTCGGAGAAATTCGTCTCGGAGACGTAGGCTACCTTCGGGATGGACGTTTCCGCTTTCTGTTCAACGCGATGCGCGATGCAGAAGACCCGGTCAACGTGCAGCGTGGGGTACCATACGGCTTCGAGGTCTTCGACCCTCCCGATCCTATGATCGTGCACGACCTCAACGAGATCACCCAGACCGAAATACACAGCAAAAATCTCCGTTCAACGTCGGTGTCCACCACGGCTTCTGCAGGGTGCGCTCAGCTCCTCCTTTGGCTACCTGATAACTGACACCACATCTCCCATCTAGCCTTGCTCCTGCCTCGACATCCATCGGCTTGCGTTATCAGTGCAGCGAGGATTCTGGCGCGCTGCTCATACTGAAGCAGCCTAGACACAAGACCTCCCTCGATTGTAGCATGCATATCCGGCGGTATATGCGAACGCACCTCAGCAACTGGTGCGAGTTCGCTAACGACCATCTCGGGATCGGCCTCGAGGACAAAGATATCATCTTCGTCTCCGGTTTTATCAAAACACCGGTATGGGCCACAGCTGCATTCCACAACAGCAACTCCAGCGGAGAGCTCGTTATATCCGGAGGAGCTTTCGGCTCTTCGGCATCGGGGGAATTCCGTGTATCGATGTCGAAAGGCTCCAACCCTTCGGTGTTCTCGCGTGTGGGCCCTCTGCAACGTCTGTCCTCCTGCGAGAAAGGATCGGAGTCATCCGAAGACACATTCGACCAATGTATTTTTCTGAACTACTACAAGATGAAGACCCGCAAGTTTCGACGGCCTGCAGTGATGCGGGCAGCGGCTGGTCCTCATGAACTCCCGGACGATCCAGACGACCATTCCGGACCTTCGTCTACATCTCCTGGATACGATTCTCAAGCAAGCTCATACGAAGACGAGTATGACGCATTCAAACAGGTATTAGTTATTGACCGCATTTCCCAACGCACTGCTGATGTGTATGTTATACAGTATTATGATCCTGTCGGCTCTCTCTTGGACTATCTTCTGAAGGTCTGGGAACACCGTTATTTTGTTGGGCTGTTCCTCAAGCTGATTGCAATTGTCGCGCAGCATGGAGACACGCAGACGGCTTGTGCATCCTATGAAGACCTGTTCGCCTTGTTTAAAGTGAGACTTATTTTTCTCTCATCTCAGTAGATGTCTAACTTTCCATGTATTCTATATAGGACGGTGTTCTCCCCCGTGATATAGGAAGCGCGCTCGAAATGCTCCAACCATCTGTTTCTGACGATACTGCATGCGCGCTGATCCGTAGCTGTGAGGACAATGTCTCCTTACCGCAATCTGGCACGATCGATGTGACTGCAAGCCGTGAGACCCCAAGTCGTGTCGCAGACCAGGCTATAGCTGCCCGGCATTCATCGTGTTAGTGTTACCTTCTACAGTACATGTACGAATGCTGAATATCTGTTATTAGCTTCGCTAATCAACAATCCTCCACCACCGGCGAAGGCCAAAACATTGCCTCCTCGAGGACTGCTATCGGAATGTTTCAAAGCCGATGGCGTTAACGCCAAGAAGGTGTCAACTCCATCGCGGACTCACCCGTCAGACATCAACACGCGTCCAAATAAGAGGAGCGCACAAGACCTGAAGGTATCAAAGATGACGCCGAAGAGGATGTCGCCTGCAGATGAGGATTGCGTTCAATGCCGCAGGAGAGGTCTAACGGTGGGTAGTCTAGTGGTCGCACAGATGTACTTCGAACTCACGTCGGTGTCGGCAGTGTTCGCGCACCACACCGGTCTGCATTTTCTGCGCGAAGAGACGTATCGAATGCATATACGATGCGCAGCCCACGGATTGGGAAGACGCAACCATCCCGCCCGCGGCTACCCACGGCATGATCACTCGTACCAGATCCCACGCCTCCCTGGAGCCCTCCAAGGAGACGATGGCGCCAGCGGCGATTCGTCTGCGGATGCTTCAGAACGAAATCCCTGAGGAGCTGCGGCGCTCCTTGCTCTGGGAGAGACAGGTTAACGGGAAGAGGCTAAACGCGCCGGGGGCGTTTCCGGGACAGCCGAACCGCGACCGGGCGGAAGTCGCACCTCCGATCGTGGTAGACCAGAAGGTCGCAACGGCGCAGTTCAGCGCTGTGCGAAGCCTGTCGGCACCCAGCATGTTTGGCGCGACGTTAGATATCTCGATACCGTCGAAGCGCGCCATCGATGGCGACTTGGATAAAGGGTCCCTGCTGCGCGAGAAACGTAGCGGTCATAAGTTCTTCAGGCCTGCCATATCGCTGCCGCATGGATTTAGATTATGGAGGGAGGGAAGGTGAGTTGAGCGCGTATTATCTTCTTGACCCTCTGGCTAATTCGTCCAATACTTCAAGTGATGCGCCCGCTCTGGCATGAAGTATTTACGTTGTCGTCTATGACACATGTTCTACCACTCTAGTCCTCTGCATGCACCTGTATATCAAGAATTCTGACCATGATATCCGAAGAGGCAGCAGATCAAGTCAAGTTACCTCAAATGAGATCTTGTGTTTCCAACACCATGTGGTGGCTGATGTATATCGAATGGACAGGATGTGGGTCGGCTTCTCGCACAGCCTGCCTACTACTGTAGCCGCCGAACCCTGCCCATATAGCGTCATTCTAATGCCTCCGTTCCTCGCACAGCCGTTCCTCGAGGGTCACTTGTCACTTATATAACGGACATCGAAGGTGAGTAGCTATCGAAAACTCTCCCTGCCCCACCCGAATTATGGTTGCAGCTTGGGATATCTACGCGGACCAACTCCTACCTCTCGGTCATGGACATCCTCTTTGGGGTCCCGAACCCTCCCCGGAATTCGGAGAGGTCAACATCGGCGATGTCGGCTACTTCAGGGACGGTTACTTCTGTTTCCTCTTCAACGCTATGCGGAGCGCCGATGACCCAGTCAACTCTCTACGGGGTGTCCCCTGCGGATTCGAAGTGTTCCAGCCCCCTCGATCCATGCTCATCCATCGCCCGAATCATATCACCCAGACTCAACTACATAGCAAGAGCTTACAGTCCATGTCTATCTCTATGACGGCATCTGCCAGGTGCGAGTGTTGCTGTTGGCAACGTTGTACACATTTCATATCTCATGTCTTTCCTTAGAGAAAACGGGCTCGATGTCTCTGCTGGACTGCGATACCAATGCAGCGAGGAAGCAGGGGCGCTCCTCATCCTGAAGAGGCCGGCGCACAAGACCCTCCTAGAATGCAAGGTGCACATCCGCAAGTACATCTGCACTCACATCGCCAGCTGGTGTCAGTTCGCAAACGGCGAGTTCGGCATCGGCCTCGAGGAGAAGGACATTATATTCGTGTCGGGGACCACGAAGACCGCCGTGTGGGCTGAAGCAGCCTTTCAAGACAGCACCTCAAGCGGAGAACTAGTCATCGGGGGAGGATGCTTTGTCCCCTCTGTGACTGGGGAGTTCCGGGTCTCAATGTCGCGCTCCTCAGACGCATCGGTGTTCTGTCGTGCAGGACCAGTTGAGAGGGTTTCCAAATGGAAGGACGATGAACCCATCGAAACCTACGATCAATGTATCTTCCTCAACTATGTCAAGACCAAGAGTCGTTACCCTTGGCGAGGATTGTTCATAAAAGCAGCCGCTGGTCCTCATGGAGGAAGTCGGTCACACGATGATGACGCTGATACTACTGACTCTCTGCGAGAGCTCTTTCAAAACTCTCTCAAGATGTCTGATCATGATGATGGGTCTGATATATCTCACGTAGTGAGTCCCTTCATTGCTTCACTTACATAGGTTCCTTAGCATGATTATTTGATACTTGTTATATTGTTCTAGCCTGAGCATCGTCGTGACCCAGTCGACTGTCTCTTGGATTACATTCTGAAGGTATGTTTTCATTGCCCAGCATATATGCTCGACTGAGTGTGCGTGGATCTCACTTTGATAATCTAGTACTCGGATGCAGAATTTGCCACTGCCTCGGATGAGGACCTAATATCCCTAACCAAGGTGCGGATCCTGTCTTTTCTAAGACCGCTCGATTGTGAACTCAACTTGATAGGTGCACGCATTTCCTTATGACGCGGACGTCGAAAGAGCCTTGTGCGAACTTGCTCCGTCCGTTTACGTAGACGATGAGGGGTGTAAGTCCAATCACTGAGTCATCGCATAACCGTGTTCACCGACATGTTATCTCAGGCGGGACTATCTCCTCGAAAATCAGCACAACTTGTCACCAGGGGACCATTACTGATTGCATTACTGATGACGAAAGCATCAATCGGCCTATAACCAAATATCTCGAACACAGCGGGAGGAAGCCAGATCAATGGCGGCCGCAGTGTTTCGTTTCCGATGAGATTCATAGCAATGGCGAGCGCGAAAGCATTGCATCTGATATTATCTATCACTATATTGACCCTCCGGTGTGTTACTGGTCTGTATTATCGATGTTGTGAGATCTAAGAAGGCTTCAGGTCTACAATCCCGAGACGAGTATACTGGGAGGACCAATATACGCCGAGCCCGGTAGCACTTACGACAATTTGACGGACGAGGCCATTCGCTGTTCCAGTCCGCTCAGTACGTTGTCTTTTGTTCGTATTTGCATGACGATGCATAACTAATGTAATTATTCTCAGTGCCCGCGAGTGCCGCAGGGCTAGTTTCTACCGGCCACGAAGATGTCGCAGACAGGGCGCTCAAGTGCACGAAGCCCGCCAATGGTCGCACATATACTCGCAGCGGGGCACCCCAAAGTACAACACCAACAGATAACAAGACGCGCCTGTATAGGATCCTCACCTCCCGCAAGTGTTATCGGAGGTCGAAGGAGAAAAATGAGGTGGTTTGGCCAGCGTACCTAGACGCAGTCCTCGTGGAAGGTTCGTGTTGTCGTCTCTTCCGAGACATTGCTGAAAGTCAACAATCGTACATAGGGCTAGAGAAATTTCAGCTAGCAGGGTCGCCGCGGCGTCTGACGCTCTTTTCGAGCCGCAACAAATTCATATCGGAGCACATCCTGAAGACGACCGGACAGAAACGCACGGCCAAGCAAGTGGGCAGTCGAATCCAGCAATTGCGAGACGTGTCATTGGGGACATTGGGCAGGAACAGTGAGTCCTCAGCGTTTCCAACGCTCATGCTCTACGGTATTAAAGGATCCTTGTGGTGGCTTACAGTGCTGACGAATATGGCTGATCGCCGCAAGATGTTGATGATGCTACTCGATCAGACTGTGCAGCCTGAGCCCGCGGGACCCGGAGAGCTCACGAAATGAACACATGGAGAGCCTGCAGCACAGATTGCAATAGGAGCAACAGGTGAACGGGAGGGACCCGGCGGGACCTCATTGCGACTGGTTCGAGAGGGGCCGTCCGTTGTTGCCCTAGACTCAGTATGAGGAGATGGCCTCGCAAAGAGGCTCAAGGTCTCATGTAGTTGTTTCTCACTTGCGCTCTCCATTCAATAGGAGTATAGACATGGTCTGCGCACAACTGTGACAGCGGCCTTCAGCGAGAATGATGGCAGAGCAATTCCAGATGCAATCCATGAGCTTCCTCCCTCCACGACGAACTTGTTCGGGCCGTTCGGCGCAGTCGTCGAAGCGCTGAGAGTGGGTCTAGAAACTAAGCTATCCGAAGCCACGTATGCAGAGAACCATACCCAGTGCACCCTCAGACAGCCTTCCCTCCAATCCACCCCCTAGTACCTCATGCGTCTCGCAGTCTTTCTCGCGCCGCTTATTGTGTTCGCCTCAACTCAAACGATGGCGTTCCCCATCCCAGTGAGGTTCCGAGAGCTCGAAAGGGTACCGGTAGGAGCAACTTCGATCACGTACTTAGGACAGGGCACTCAGCGTCGTTTCCATAGCGCCCGGGAATGCTTCACTGCCTCGCACTTGGCTGCGTGAAGGCGTAGGCGGGGATCCCCTCTGGATTGGGAACGAGATCCCCAGGTCGCGGTCGACGTGCACGGAGCTTGATGTACGAATTGTCGGAGAAAGCATGTCCCGCTGTAGAATGGTAGCCCTGGAGATGAGGTAATCGCATTTGAGAGCCTGATACACCGCGGATGGGGACGAACCAAGAGCTAACAAGACATCGCAAGGATGGTAGGTACGATAGGATGGTACACTGTACACCGGGGATGCTGCCCAAGACAATACAGGATAGAATACATGGTCTTCAGATATCGTCGATGTCGACCTCCTCGTCTTCGCCGAACTCGAAAGTGCACTCGCCCTCCTCATCGCCGAACGTCTCGGTCTCGTTGATCTTCGCATTCTCGGGAAGTTCGCCGTAGGCCTTCACTAGAAGCCATAGTTGACGTTAGGCTGGATGTAACTAGGAACCATATTCGGCGCACGTACAACTTCGCGCCTCGTCCGCGGTGTATTTCACAATCACATCAGCCTTGTCGTCCTGGAAGTCTCGCAGGGATATGAGGATGATGTCTCCTTGGTTGATCCAGACCTAGATCGAAGGAAGCGAGTCGCCACAAGATGAATACCACATTCATCCGATAGCATGATCGGTGACGCACCTTCTTCCGCATCTTGCCCCGAATATGCGCCAGCCGTTTCTCGCCATCGAAGCACATAGCCTCCAGGCGGCCGTTGCCCAACATCTTCGTCACCTGCGCATACTCCTGACCATCTTCACGGAAAACTAGCTCGCGCTTGTCGTCGTCGTTCTCGTTCTTTCCACGTCTCCGGTTCTTACCACCCTGTTGATCGGAGCATTAGACTGGTCAAAGGGAGTTCTAGTCCTCGTTACGAACCTTTCCCTTGTTCTGAGGAGCGGAAAGCGAGTCAGCAAAATTCTCGATGGCTTCGAAGCATTAGCGTACCTTCGGCATGATAAATGCTTCCTCTAGATTGGTTTCTCGGTATCTCTATTGGCGGGCAGTACGTGCTAACTTCAAGCAGCGGGTCGAGAAAGGAGGGATGTGGCGGGGAAGGCGGGGAGGAAGGCGGGGAGAGTCAAGGGTAAGATGGCCTCTTAAGGAGCGATGGCAGTCCGTGCGTGACCGTGACCATAACGCATGACTTCAGTGCGTCTATGTCACGTATGTGTCCGAGTTGAGGAGAGCTAACACGCATCACCCACCACAGCCCTTGTCCCGAACCCCCACCACGCCCGCAAAACACGATGGAACACGAAGTAGATGGCTGGATCGCACAGCTCAGCCAGTGCAAACAGCTCTCAGAGGCCGACGTCAAGCGGCTCTGCGACAAGGTGCGCCAATCCTCCTGATGTACGATAAGCCGCGGCGCCACCCATATGCACGACGGGCTCGTCGTGTCGGTGTGCGCTGTCGCTGGGTGGTACAATACTGACCATTGGCTGTGTTTGGACAACGCAGACGCGGGAGATTTTGATGGAGGAGTCCAATGTCCAGCCGGTGAGATGTCCGGTGACAGTGTGCGGAGATATTCATGGTCAATTCGTACGTGCTGCTCGCGTTTTACGTAGCATCCTATATTCACACTCAACACGCACCTCGCCTTGCTGTCGGTGGCTCCTTCATTTGTCCTCGTTCATTTGCACGTCTGCAGCATGACCTTTCAGAACTTTTCCGGATCGGCGGCAACTCGCCCGACACCAACTACCTCTTCATGGGTGACTATGTCGACCGAGGCTACTACTCCGTCGAGACCGTCACGCTCCTCGTTGCTCTCAAGCTCAGATACCGCGATCGAGTGACCATTCTTCGTGGAAACCACGAATCGCGGCAAATCACGCAAGTATACGGCTTTTACGATGAATGTCTCCGGAAGTACGGAAACGCAAACGTATGGAGATACTTCACCGACCTCTTCGACTACCTCCCCCTAACTGCTCTCATCGAGAATCAAGTACGTGCATTGCTTTTGCTCGGACGGTGTCAACTTTGCCCCACCTTGTTTCAGTCGCATTGTGCTACGGCACACGACTAACACCCACAAGAGAAAGGCTTGAGTGGAGAACGTGGTGACCCCATGCTCTCCCACTCTGCTGCCAGTCTCCATCTTTCGCCGTTCATGTTTGCCGGTCTTCTCGTTGGGATCGTTTGCGCTCAAGGGGCTCTACGTCACGCCCTATCTCACCCACCTCGAGCTCTCCGAGCACGCAAACGTTGATCTGGCCACGAGCGTTTAGATCAACCATCGAGATTTCGCCATATCTATGGGCGCCTGGACACCCTGACACCATGCAATGGACGCCCTTGCTGACAAGTTCGACAGATATTCTGCCTCCACGGAGGGCTATCTCCATCCATCGATACCCTGGACCATGTCCGTGGTATCGACCGTGTACAAGAGGTGCCTCACGAGGGACCTATGTGCGACCTCCTATGGTCCGACCCCGACGACCGGTGCGGCTGGGGTATATCGCCCCGCGGCGCGGGTTATACGTTCGGACAGGACATCAGCGAAGCATTCAACCACAATAACGGCCTCACCCTTGTTGCGCGGGCGCACCAGCTGGTAATGGAAGGTACGTCTTGCCGCATACGAGTCATCTCCGCGTTGACGTCACGCTGATCGTCGTCGGTCTTGATCCGCATAGGGTACAACTGGGGCCAGGACAGGAACGTGGTAACGATCTTCTCTGCACCAAACTACTGCTACCGCTGCGGCAATCAGGCAGCAATCATGGAGATTGACGAAAAATTATCCTATAGCTTGTACGTTCCTGCTCTCGAGTACGGCGAGTGTGTTCCCGCTGACGATCTTCCTGTATGCAGCCTACAATTCGACCCCGCTCCCCGAGCGGGCGAGCCGCTCGTCACACGTCGCGTCCCGGACTATTTCCTCGTGAGTCGCCCTGCACCCATTCGAGGCGTATGTTCATGTTGCTCATGTCGGCGATCGCTAGTGATCTGCTGTCACTCATTCGGCTCCTGCTCGCACATGCGGACTCGTGTCATTAGTACAGCATTTACCGTACATCCGTACTTTGTAGCATTGGTCGGACGCTCCGATTGCAAAGATGATACCTCTCGTGTACATTCTGAACGTATAAACAGACGTGCTTGTAAATGGTTAGACAGACAACAACGGTGTAATACAGGGAATCTCCCGAACGAATGGAATAGGCGTGTATGCGTCGTAAGTATTCACGATACTGGAAACCACCAAGTGCGCACTGGCCTCCGGTGAGCTTGTCGATGCCTGGGGTTTCTCACCCGGAGGGCTTCCATCGGCTCCCTTCCACACGAACGTCTTGGATGCATCCCCTTCTTCAGCCTCGTGCATTAGCCTTCGAAGTTGACATTGCAGATGCGATGCACGCAAAGCAGACATAGCTTCTTGTTCTTGCGTCCGAGCTTGCACGCCGGGTCCGGGCACTTCACAACGAGCGTACGAGGGTCGCGGGGCCGTCCATCCGGCGGGGTAAAGGTCAGGAACAGGTATTCAGGTGGGATGCGGTCAAGTGCCCGGTGGGGGACTTCGAGGACGCAGTTGTGGCAATACGTATTAGAAAGAATAGCCTCCAGCTCATCCAGGGTCGACGAGGCCAGCTGCTCGTCCCAAGGGTCAGGCTGGATGAATCCAATGTCAGTCACTGGTATGCGGATACAGCGAGCTCGCTGTGCGCACCTGATCGTCAGACGAGCTGTGTTCGAGTAGGACGGGGATCGGAACATCATCCTTGGTACCGTCGCGATGCTCAACGGGAATGCCGCCATTGTGAAGAAATTCTGGGAAGTCGATTACGGGTCCGGTGTATGTACGCGGGCTGTTCTTGTGGAATAGTGCCAGCAAATCGCGTGCATATACTGTATCAGCCGCAGTGAGGACACGGAAGGTAGATAGATGCAAGATACCGCACTTACCGGGGGTAGGGGGTTCAGGGACCTGAGGATCTGATTCGTTCCGCCCTTCCCTGCTATCGACCGTAGGGTTGTGGCCCGCTTGAGCATTGCCTGCTTGATCAAGGTCCGCCATGGGAATTGGGAGGATACGCCGTATAACGTCGCGACTTGCGAGCTCGTACGAGCAGTCGAAACGGTCCCTTTAATATGTCTCGTCAAGAACAATACTGACTCCATTGCCTTTCAGTGATACATGATCGGTTTTCTTACCACTGGGTGGGTGTCAGGGGTTGGTGGGGCGGGCACGCGCATCGCGCTAGGACCCATGCTCTTCCCCCTATCGGAGCAAGGGTAGGTGTCGGACGCCATACACTAGCTCACTGCGATAGTTTTCAGACGCTGTGCACACTGTTCCTGTAATGAGGCCAGGTCAGTAGATGATGCAAGAACATGCAAGCAGCGGCATGACGCGCTCTAGTTGTCAAAATTCCAATCGCAGGCCGATCGAAGCCAAGGTGGCCATGTCTCACACTTTATATGTAGCCTCCTCTCTATCGGACAATGTACATTGTAGAACCGAGAGACGCAACGGGGCATAGCCCTAAAGTAGTGAATTTTCCTTAGACGTCAATGATAGGTGTGATGAGACTGCGGCGTACCATACAGTCGTTAAACAGTAAATATGCAAGCTCGCCTTATGCATCGCTTAGCAGGTCCACCAAACAGTGTTCCTGCCCAGCTGAAAGCGAGGCACAAGATGCAGCAGTGACTCAATTTGAAAGTTAACTTTGTGCACAATAGGACCATTGCACTGTCAACGCGTTGAACATGCAAAATGTAGGCTGACTCTGAGGCAACATACCGCCTTCGATACATCGTCTTGTGTGCTGAGTCTGAGACAATAGATCAACGATCGTCGGATGCCCTGCCAGTGACCGGCGGCATGATGGGTGAGTGGTTGAAGGCAGTAAGCGCCAAATGTATTGTGACACAAGACGTGTCACGTGTGTGACAGTTCAGTCACCGGTCATAATGGGCGCTAGTCCGGTCTGGAGATTTCGTCTGCGCGCGCTTTGGACTTCGTTATTTCACCCTCTCACTTCCTCCACCATGGCTCAACCACAGGCGATGTATGCAACCGACGAGGTGAAATATACACTGTATTTCTTCACTATATGCTGACCGGCCTTGCAGTATGGTCGGCCTTTTATCATTCTGCGGGAGCAGGGGAAGAAGACAAGGAGCCATGGTGTAGAGGCAATCAAAGTTTGTGCTTGACCGTGTCGGAAAAGCGTCCAACTCACAGTGACTCAGTCACATATTCTTGCTGCACGAACAGTCGCGAACATCATCCGAACTTCCCTTGGGCCAAGAGGTTCGAACATGCTATCCTCGCGTGCACCCGCTTCCATCTCATCGGCCTGTTCCTCCGTTTAGGTCTTGACAAGATCCTCATATCCCCCGATGGCGAAATCACGGTCACAAACGATGGTGCAACGATTCTCACGCAGATGGAGGTGGAGCACCAGATCGCGAAGCTGCTCGTGCAACTGTCAAAAAGTCAGGACGATGAGATTGGAGATGGTACCACGGGTGTAGTAGGTTCGTAACGCCCGCGCTTTATCCAGGGCTTTCCTTACACCTCTTTAGTTCTCGCCGGTGCACTGCTCGAACAAAGCGAAGAGCTCCTTGATCGCGGCCTCCACCCTATCCGGATAGCGGACGGCTTCGACCGTGCATGCGCGGTCGCGGTCGAGCACTTAGATCGGATATCCGACCGCGTCCAGTATTCCAAGGATGATACCTCAAACCTCCTGAAAACTGCCATGACTAGTCTCGGAAGCAAAATGTACGTGTTTCTCTGCTGTTGGTTGAGTTTTCCATGCCATGCCTTCCGCCGTCTACTCTTCCCCTCGACCGTCACCATTCCATACAACTGCGCGATGCCCTATCCTCCGTCCGCTTCTGACGCCCATTTCACATCCGTAAGGCTTGTGTGGTCATGAGCGTGATGCTCTTGAACAAGCTCACTTTTACTCACTAAGTCGCCCTGAATGTCGTGCCTGCGATGCTGACATATTTCCAGTGTATCAAAAAACCACCAACACTTCGCTGAAATTGCGGTAGAAGCCGTCATGGCTGTCGCGGACCTCGAGCGGAAGGACGTGCCCTTCGATCTCATCAAGGTCGACGGCAAAGTCGGCGGCTCACTAGGGGACACCACACTCATCCGTGGCGTACTCATCGACAAAGACATGTCCCATCCGCAGATGCCGAGCTCCGTGCGTGACGCGCGCCTTGCGATCCTCACATGTCCGTTCGAGCCCCCACGGCCTAAGACCAAGCACAAGCTGGAGATCACGAGTGTGGAGGAGTATAAGAAGTTGCGCGAGTACGAGAAGGGCAAGTTTGAAGAGATGATCAAGCGCGTCAAGGACACGGGCGCAAATCTGGTTATCTGCCAGTGGGGCTTCGACGATGAGGCCAACCATCTCCTCATGCAGAATGACCTCCCAGCAGTGCGGTGGGTCGGCGGCCCGGAGATCGAGGTATGTGCTATTCATTAGAGAGAACCATACCTGACCTCGCAATCAGCTCATTGCGATCGCGACCAATGGACGCATCGTGCCGCGGTTCGAGGACCTCACAGCAGAGAAGCTTGGTCGCGCAGGAATCGTGCGTGAAGTCACCTTTGGCACGACGCGCGACAAGATGCTCGTCATCGAGGAGTGCGCGAACGCTCGGACAGTGACCGTCTTCGTGCGGGGAAGCAACAAGATGGTGCGTGTGCTATGCGGCATCGTTATCTACCTCCGGACATCTAGCTTACCTTGTGGCATTCAGATCGTCGACGAGGCGAAGCGTGCGCTCCACGATGCGATCTGCGCCGTCCGGAACCTCGTTGTCGATGACCGCGTCGTCTACGGCGGTGGTGCAGCAGACATTAGCTGTTCGCTGGCGGTGGGCAAAGCTGCGGACGAGGTTAGTGTATCTTTAGCGCTGCAATTTGAGTGACCTGGCTAACATCGAGTACTCTTTACAGATTCCGTCGATTGAGCAGTACGCGATGCGCGCATTTGCGTCTGCGCTTGACGCGATCCCGCTCGCGCTCGCAGAGAACAGCGGCCTCTCCCCGATCGAGACGCTCGCCGAGGTAAAGAGCAGGCAGGTCAAGGAAGGTAACTCGATGCTCGGCATCGACTGCATGGGCAAGAACCAGAACGGTACGTTCCGATACTCTCGTGTAAGGCGTTGTACTGAGGCCGTTCTACGCGCACTTAATGCAGACATGAAGAAGCAAAATGTGTATGACCCGCTCATCTCGAAACGGCAGCAGTACCTGCTCGCGACCCAGCTCGTTCGGGCGGTACTCAAGATCGGTGAGTCGCTATTCTTTAGCATGCCCCCGCGTAGAGGGCCATCGCTGACCTCTGCGATCGCGATCTCGTAACCACAGACGACGTCATCGTTTCAGGGGACGCAGACGCAGAATGAATAGACATGCAATGTACATCAGACGGATGCTAGCACACGAGCCTGGCATCAATGCATCGTAGCAGAAAGCAGGAGAGCAGATAAGATGTTAACGGCACGACCACCGCCTAACTCAAGACCCAATGCTCGGTGTGACTCTGATGTTGCCTCGTAACTCAATGTTTCTTGATGTGTCAAGGCTACGGTCGAGTCGGCCGATGTCCTGAGTAGCCTCTATGATAGCACATTGCACAAGACCATGGAGGGGTGTGCTTGATGACAGATGTTATGTGTTCAATACGCACACTATGCCGGCAGCGATGGAGCGATGAGATGTAATTTAGACACAATAGCTACGAGGCATGACACGAATTCACTTCGACGAGGTAGGTATAGAGTTGTAGAAGATGGGGATGTGCAAAGAACCTAGTGCGAAGCAATGAGGATGATGGGCAAAGGGGGGATCGAGAGAGTTCCACACGGTGCATCGGTGCTAACAGATAATACGTGTCGAGGTGCCATAGCATGTAAAGCAGTGGACGCTAACCGATGAGTCTGACAAGGAGAAGTTCGCCAGGAGGGCGAAGGGGGAAAAAGAGGATGATACACTAGTGAGAGCGTAGGATGCCTGAAAACGGTAGGGTAGTGAGAGAGTTCAATACGCACGGTGCGTCCGAAGATTGTTCGCGAGCCTATCCCCTGTCGCGGTAGTTTGCGGTGGTGTGTGTGTTGGACTGAGACAGTGAAGACTCGGTCATGTTGCTACGAGTGCCGAGTCTTGACTGTTCATTCTCGTTGGATATGTCTGATGATACTCGGCCAGCCTGCAAGCCTCTCTCACTTGCGGGAAGGGTGAGTCGACGAGAGATCAACTCCGTGAGCGTCGAGGAAGGAAGATGAGGAGAAGTAACCTCTGAGTCACAAGTGAGGACCAGTGGGTAAGTCGTGGGAGGAGTCTGTTGCTGAAGACTTGATGTTCTTGGTGAAGTCTGAGCTTGTTTGTCAAAGTCGTCCATAACTTTGTCGCGGGTGGGCGTCGACCCACTGACTGAGCTCTCGTACGAGTCTGATCATGCGCAATCAGCAAGCTATGCGCGACGTCATTGTACAGACCGAATAACGCACATGCAACGATATGAGCAGTTCCCAGTGCGCGAGGGTCGTACCGTGGGTGCCTGTATGGTGAAGTCACTTCGTGCAATGGAGCACCCGGTGAGAGGCGTCGTGAAACTGATGCAGTGAGGGAGGTAGAGTCTCGGAAATCGTGCTCAAAAGGCCGTGCCGGTGAATACGAGTTGCCGAGGCGCAATGAGGATGATGAGTTGCCTGAAGTGAGGCGTCCGGTGGCGGACATCCTATTCCCTAGTTCCCCATGTGTCCCTTCTATGAATACACAATGCCCATAGACATGAGTTCAGCCAGTCCTCTCAATCTTATGAAGGAGTACCTACCCTGTCGTGCTTCTTCGTCGGGTTGACGGTGAGTCGTCAGAATGTTTGTGGCTGCTGAGGTCGTATCGCCTGTGTTGTACGAGCTCCGAGTAATTGACGACCTCGCCGAGCTTTCCGTGTCCTGAGAATGGGAGGGTGAGTGGCTAAAGGATACACGTGTGCAACGTGCTCGCTAACTTACACTGCGAGCGTCTTGCAGCAAACCAATGTCACCAGGGAGATCCAGAGTGTTAGGCCAGTTGGATGGAAGACCAAGCATCGACCACAACACAGCGCTTAGTGTTTCACTCGACGGAGAATGGAGGATCATTGTGTCGGCCCACACCCACTCCTTTCGCGCTGTATCAGTGGGTCGTCGTTTGGGGACTCTTCTGGAAGCGACACTAATTTTGTGATGAGCAGCAGCAATTTCACCGCACTGGTGCGCGTACCTAAGGCCCCGTGGGATATCAAAGGGGGGAATACACATGTCATCCTCGTCCCATACGCGAGCGAGAATTATGTATGAAGTAGACCTATGATGCGAGTTGTGTTAGCGCATGCCCGGAGATGATCGAAGAGCAGTACAACGCACGTGAGGGTTTGGTCATTTACGACCGTCACTATTCTTGTACACTGCCTCAAGCGCCACAAGACAGACCTCAAGGCAGACTGTAACCTACCCTCAAACGCATGGCCGAGGTATGGCGATCCTACGGGTGCGTCGAAGTTGAATGAGGTTTGCACAGGTCGCGTATGATCTCGGTGAGTGTCATGTTCGGGTTCGCCCGTGCTTCCGAATGCTCTTCTTCCTGGTAGTAAGGCAGACAAGTTGTTCGCACAGACGAGGAGATCGTTGAGAATCGTCGAGCCCAACCAATCGTCGCCAAGGAACAAAGATGTTGCGATTGAAGGGTCGGATGTTTGATCCATGGTTATCGTGGTTCCCGCTGGCCTCATAGTATTGTGTTTGCTTGACCAAAGGTGGGAGCGGGATAGGTTCGAGATGTCTCTGCGAATCCAGCTCGGGTTGGACCCAGATCGAATCTCCATCCTGAGCTGCCTGCCTGGACTCTGTACCGTGTCGCTCTGCTGCCGCACAACAGCAGGCTCGGCCACGATCATCTCCGTGGGCGGCTGCACCCCGCTGAACAGCACGCTTATGCCCGCGCGCTGCGCGATGAGGTTCGTGCGGCTCACCTGCCGCTCCCACTTTAGATTCCGCTGCAAGCTTTCCGACAACTCCGTGTTGAGCTTCTGGCGAGTCGTGCGCGGCATCATCGGCAGCGAGGGGTCGGAGAGGTTGTACGTGCGCGTGAGCGTGCTCGTCGCGATCGCCGGGAGCTCGTGCGTCAACAGCCCACGGCTTGAATGCTGGCGCTTGTCATTCGGCCGCGAGAGGCGCCGCTTGACCCGCATCGCGTCATCTGGGATCTTCTCGTCGCTTTCATCGTCCTCCAACTCCTTGCCCAGCGGCTGGTCTTGCCCATTATCGTCGGGTACAAGATCCAGCGGTAAAGGAAGAATGGGAATGGGGTCGGGGTCGGGATCGGGGTCGAGGAAACTCCCCGAGTGGCAACTGTCGAAGATGGAGGGGAATTGTCCACCAACAGGAAGAGGGTCACGGATCGCAAGGGAAGAAGGCTCGCGACGAGGGCTACCGGCTCTGACACTAGAGTTTGAGGGTGTGAGAGGGAGATTCCGGTTTTCAGAGACGAGGTCCGGCTCTGAGGACGGCAGTGGAATGGGGTAGATCAGGCTCAAATGGTTGATTCGAGCTACGTATGTGTCTCGCTATTGGTAAGGGGAGGAAGTGGCTCAGAATAGGACAATAAACTGCAGGCAATGCACTCACCACTGATCGCAGTCGTTGGACTTTTGATTCCTGTCTAACGTCTTGATCTCGTGAGGTGTCCCTTTCGTTGTTCTCCTGTGCTGTGCCTTGCAGAGCCTGGTCTAGGTAGGACACGCACTGTGAGTACGCCATCATTGCGCTCAAAGGCTCGATATCGAGTAAGTCGAGGCGCACGGCTTCTCGTGCAAGCTCCACGGCGATCGTCAATGCATGTCGCGAAGATCGGGACCCGTATCCCCCTTTCCGTCTCGCACTCGAGATGTCAGTAGTATGTGGGGATCCGAGCGGGATTGCACTCGGTAGCGGAGTATCCGTCCGAATTGGAAGCCCGTGGCTCGAAGGACTGATGCTAGAGACAAGCGAAGGCGAAGTAGGTTCTGGATCGGCACTTGAACAATCGAAGTGAAGCTCGTTCGTGACCGTACCGACTGAACGGTGTATCAGCAAATAGAGTGTTGACGTATGCGAACTGCCACACTCACCACCATGCTCATCCACTAGTACTCGGGGTGCTAGGGTTTCCAGGGCATTTCCCAAATCCTCTGGAAATGCTCGATCCTACGATAACCGGCGGTTAGTAAAATCCACGCGTATGCATCTTCCAGCCTACCGACCATAAAGAGACGTGCGAGATCATCATCATCGGCGCAAGCTACCTGTGCGTCGGAGTGCTATGCATGACTTCGTCAATGTCGTACTACACGAAGCATGAACTGCCTTACTTTCAGGATATAGTCCAGGAGGTACTCGACGGGGTCATATGTCTGCTTTCGTGACAAGTTCAGCATCGATGTATTTTGTGTGAGATGCTACACACCTCGTCAAACGCCTCGAAGTCGTCATCCGAAGAAACGACCGGACGCCACGACTGCGCTCCTGCAGAGGGATCGCCATCTTCATCGTCGTCAGGAAGCTCATGGGGCCCTGCCGCAGCTCGAATTACTGTGTCGCGGAGAGGCCATCTGCGGGTCTTCATCTTGTAATAATTGACGAAGATAGACTGCTGGCACTTGGGCATGCAGGGGAGTGCCATGAGGTTTTCGCTCCAAGACGACACCAGTTCTCGGGGTCCATATCTCGAGAATACCGTGGCATCGGTACATCGTGACATGGAGACGCGGAAATCACCAGAGACGGAGGGAACAAAGCAGCTTCCTCCGATGACTAGCTCTCCGTTCGAATTGGTGTGGTGGAAGGCGGCTTCGGCCCAGACCGAGGTTTTAGTGTGCCCTGAGATGAAGATGATGTCCTTCTCCTGCAGACCGATTCCGCGAACCTGGTTCGCAAAATCGCACCAACTCGATAGATGATTTCGGATATATCGTCGGATGTGAACCGCGCAGTTGAGATAGGTCTTGTGAGCTGGCTGCTTGAGCATCAGCAACGCTCCCGTTTCCTCGTTGCATTGAAACCGCAAGCCAGCAGTTGCAGCAACTCCGAGCTCGCTAGAGCGCTCTTTGTCAGACTCATCGTCGAGTCAGCCGCCGGACACGTACCTGGCAGAGGTTGTCGTGGATATTGCGATCGACTGCAGGCTCCGGCTATGCAACTGAGACTGCGTGATGACGTCTGGTCTGTGAATAGTGGTCGAGGTAGGAGGGGTGAAGACTTCGAATTGGTCTGGCACGCCATCCTGGTTTATGGGATCGCTTGGGCCATGCATAGCATTGAAGAGAAAGCAGAAGTGGCCATCCTGGATGTAACCGACATCCCCGAGTCTGACCTCTCCATATGTGGGGTCGGGCTCGGGTCCCCACAACGGATGACCATATCCAAGAGGCATTAGCCCTTTGGCGTACAGATCCCAGGCATGAGCCATGGCGAAGCGAAGTCGTCGAGGAAGGGAACAGTAATCCCGGATTACTGAGAGATGATGGTAGTGAGTAGGAGGTTGAGGGGCATCTGGTGAACATGTAACTTCAGTCTCCACTGAATCCTCTCTACAAATACGTGTCAGAACGGTTAGCTGTGCCCGGCGAAGACACACTTACCAACACCCGACACGAGGCAGCCTAGAATGAGGCAATGTCAGTATGTCGGCATGAGGACTTCGAATACGTGCTTCTATCGTCCAACATCGTCTGGGACGATTATAGGGTTGACATTTAGTGTGAGTGTGTACAGGGCTGTGGTCTCTCACCACTACAAGGCACATTGTCAGTACAGCCTTATGTATAGCAGAAGATATGTGAGACTTACTCCAACTGGTAGGCAGGAAACGAAGGGACATGTACTTCAACCTTCTTGAACAGCGCTTGATCATATCGCAACCCATGAACAGATCGCGATACGCCCATTAGCTGAGAAAGAAGAAGAGGCGTTCTCGCGCTGGCTTACCTGTAGGATAGATGCCTTCTAGTCTGCTAGTCTTCTAGTCGTCAAGAAGCGCTTTTGAAATGGGATGAGGCAGGGTACTCAGTCTTCTGGAAGAATCAGCTATTTTCCGTTGTGACATGGCTATGCAACATTTGTATGTCAGGTGGGTAGATGAAGCTGAGGCATTACGAAGGGATTGCCGTAGGGTATATTTGAAGGATGCTCTTCGTCAATTTGATAGTCACGGGCCGTCAACGTTTACACGACCGTAGACCTGACGGCGGTGCAGCGATGAGGACCGTCCCCGGATCAATCTCTCAAGGAAGCATTGGGATAAGCACCGGCTTCACATAGCATGTCACGAAGCCCGAGGAGATTGGTAAGATAATTTTGGCTGCGTGAACAACTGCCAGAGTGGCAGCTCTGGGATGAACGCCGGTCATGTTCAAAAAGTCCAGACAAATTTCAGCAACGAGTACTCTGGTCACCATCAGCCCAGTACACATATCCGAACGATTAACAATCAAAGGTAAGTACATACCTTGAGATGTCATACTATGGTCGATGCACCGCATGCCGCAGAGTCCCGACATTTGCATACTCCGGCGGTTGCTGAAATACTACAAGTTGCCACTGCTGGCAGGCGCATGGCAGTCATCAACGAATGGTGGCTAATCCACCATAATAGCAAATTAGATGTTGGTTGCCAGTTGGGCGAATACCCCGAGGGGCGGAGGCGGGAGTGGTACTAGTAGTGATCAGAGAACTGCCATGAATCGCGAGACTTGGAGGTCCGAGGAGGACCGTGATGGCATTCCTAGCGCTTATGCTAGTGCTAGATTTGTAGTAATTCAAAGTATGTAATATGAATTATTTTCCCGAGTTGAACCATAAACGTCAAATTCTCAAACGCCTTTCAAGTTTTGAAGGCCGGTCTGCCAGGAGGCACATACACCATTGACTGCCAGTACTAGTAGTATGTTATCAGATCAGATCGCTACAATACCTGCAGGTACAAGCGTCCATGCACATGTCCGACCGGCCCGAGAGCAATAATGTAGTACGAGTCGACCGCACTACTCCGAGTAGTAAGTATCCTGAAAAGTCCCCATCGACTTCAACATCAAGCTTCAAGCTTCAACTTGTATGTTGGTGAACCGCTACATCTTGGACAGCGACGTGATGAACACCACCGCCAGAAGAGGGCTCGCCCTCCACCGACACCACTTGTCCATCATCCACAACAATGACTTCTCCGTCGATGGAGACCAGCTCTCTCTCGCTCTCGAAAGTACTATCTTCATCGGTGTCCTCGTCGTGGGAATCCGAGCCTGGAAAGCCAGAATAGCCGCCATGTGTTCGATGATGATCCGTGAAGGTGCGGATATCCGCCTGACGAGGTCGGATAGTGACGAACTGGAGGGAGCGGCCAGTTCCACGCATATCGTTACGACGATTGAGGACGCGAGAGTCGCATTTGCCTGATGCACACTCTGCGTATGCGACGGAGGCCTGGGGTAGTGATGTGAGAAAACGGCGACAGCAAGTGATAGAAATCGACGCACGGGGATCTGAGCAATCATGCTAGAACCATGGTCCCGACTATATGGAATGGGTCTCGCGACGACAAGAACGGTAGAAAGGGAAAGGAAGGCGACGAGCAGACCGGCTGCGAGCATGACCGAGGAAGGACGAGATGAAACGAGGATAAACCGGCGCAGCCGACACAAACTGGAATGGAGACTGACATGGCGTGTCAGATCGCTTAAGTACCTGGTTGCAGCTGACTCCTGTGAATATGTGTGGAGGGAACCTTCTCGACACAGCCCTATGGCAATGCACAAACGACATGAAGACCATCATCACGAAGCTTAACAAGATGGGTATGTCGACCTCGAAGTCCGCAGTTTGCGAGGAAGAGGGCAGTTGAATGGAGTCGTTTGCTCAACTTGTTAAGCGTCTTACGCACTGTCCGCGGAGGCTCTTCCCGTGTTGCTCGGTGTTACGCGACATCAACGAAGCAGGTCGCAGCTCTCACAGCAGAGCAGTAGCTGTAGACGCGCTTTGACGGTCATACGTTCGTATCCGATATGCAAAGGTATTTGAGGTAGAAACGGAAAGAACACACCTGCTAGTGAAGAGATAACACTCTATCTGACGAACGTTAAATCCCTGTTGTGCACTTGAACGTGTCTGGATGCCGAGTAGTAAGTGGAAATCTCACGGCACGTCCGCATTTCCGACCCGTAACAATGTTAGCGGCGACGAGCGGCGGTCAGAGCAAGAGCTGTGCAAGAATCCTCGTGCATCAAACTCAGTCACCACCGTGAACGACGAGCCGGCGATATCTCTCAAACGTCAACCGTAGCGCGCGAACGAGGCAGTGAAACTTCCACAGATGGCGCAGACCAGATGATAGGTGGATGAGTGTGAAGGTTCGTCCCGAGGCTATTCAACACGTATTCTGTTATCGGAATTACCTGCGGTGGGGATCGTTAGTAACACGAGAAGTATACGGTATCCAACGCATCCCTCGCACCAATACATCCCCGGGCCCTCGGCATCACATCCCGCTGCGAGCCTCACCGGCTCATCATGAGCACAGTTTGCATGTCAGGGACACACCCCTTCTCCTTCGTGAAGTATTCCACGATGTCCCGCGCGTCGCACTTGACCGCGGTTTTCAACATGTCTTGGCTGACAGCCACGCGGTCGCCCAGCTTCCTTCGCTTCGCACCGTGAGACGGACCGCTGTCGTCTGAGCGTGCGCAACCTCCCTGGTGACCATCCCCAGCGCTGAGTCGTTTGCGCTTCTTCGAGCTAGTCTGCGCCGCGGCCTCTTCGACAAACGCCTGCGGACCGTCCCGCTCGATGAGCATTCGCACAAGTGGAAGGCTCTTCCGCCGTATCGCGACCGTTACGGCGAGGGCCCCCTTGCAATCCGGCGAAGCTCCATGCGCGAGCAGGAACCGGACCAGCGGGGTAAACGCAGAGTAGACCGCTCTTGTGAGCGCGTATCCCTCGTACGAGTTTATGGCAATCTTGGGGATGCGCTCGTGCTCGTGGAGGAAGCGGAGGAATGGGAGAGGCTCGTCATCGTCCGTCCACGGCCGCTGTCTAGGGTCGTCCCGCGGCGCGAGGTTCCTGAACAGACGCTTCGGCAGTACAGTCGTGGGCTTAGATGGGTCGTCCTTGGAAGGCGTGTCGGGACAGCTCGGACGTCGGAAGACTGCCTCAAGAATTTCGCGGGTGCAGATGGGATAGCGCAGAATCCGCGACACGAAGCCGAAGGCGCGCGCGCTGGCAGAATACGCCGCGGCTTCTTCGTAGCAGCCGATGAGATAGTCCGCATGCACAGCAGTGGGCGCAGACTGTAACACAGCGTGGAGACGTTTGCAAGCCAAGGGCAGTGCCGAGGACAGTGCAAATATATGGATCTCGTAGAGAAGCTATAGTACGAGGAAAATTTTGAACAACAGGCACTGTACCCGAGTATTGGATAGTGCGTACCTCGACTGGTAGACGTTCTAGTGTTAGCTCCCGGCTCATCCAGACATTAGGCTGGAGTATTCTGACCGGGGTACTTTCGGGAAACTTGTAGTTCGTTCCAAACCTGTTATCGAAAAGTTTAGCTTCGGGTTCTACTCTGTTCTACTCATCACTTAATCAAGCGCTCGCCCCAACATTATGTCATACGACCCTAAAAGGCATTTCTGGGCCGCGGCGTTGAATCGTGCCACCAGTACTTACTGCCATCATACTGGTGGGTTCTGCCAGTACTGAAACTTGAACTTTACAACTTACTGGACACAACACAACACTACGCAAGAAAATGGCAGTGGGATCAATATTGGTCAACGAAGGGTCCAACTTTGCTACTTTCCAACTCCTCCTGACTCCTCCATTTATTGAGGGGACGCGCAACCATCGCAAGCCGATGAATGCATACCTCGCATCAGCATAGTACTATGAGTCACACTGGATAACGATGTACATCTCACCAGCGGACTGGCAGTTCATGGAAAGTGTGGGCTCACTTTGAGTACCACGATGTACCGTAAGTGCCACCTCCGATGAGATGACATAACGTCATCCCCGACCAATTTGAGTATGTCTACCGTACAGCAGATCAGATACGACAGCCTACAGGACCTGAGGCCTGAGGCCTGACAGGACTCGGACACGAGGCAACGGTGAAATCCCATTCGCCGGGAAATATTTGAGACACTAGAGTAAGTACTGGTGTGGCATACTAGTCTCCGAGAGTGGCTGACCATAATAGAAATGGATGACAGTCGATCCATTTTTGATATATGCATGTGGCACGCAATACATATGAATTTCCACGACGCCGATCAGGCTATAGCTACCACCCGCAAAAATAGTACTACTTTTAAGTCGATATTTCTCATCAATTGACGGCTATAATAATGTCCCTTAGTGCTGACCTCCATAAAATTTCCGGCTAAGGGACAATGTTCTAGCCGTCAATATTAATGGGAAATATGAATTGATCTTACGGGTGGTACATAGCTTGATCGGCGTCGTGGAAACTATTGCGTGTTGGGGGTCACCCCAAAATTCGGATACACTGTCCGCCGAGAGGCTCCAAACAGAACCAAACGGCAGGGCCGCTATGTTTACAGTTTCAGATAAGTAACTAAGAAGCTAGCACGCACTTAGAACGGCCACGCAGGTAGCTCCCTACAGTCGTCTTCTGCACCTCTCTCTCTTCGACTTACTTGGTTTTACCTCTACCCAGAAGACCAACAGGAAGTCAGACTCCGTCAAACGGCTCACAATGCGACTGCTCAGATCCAACTCCAACCTAGCATCACCCTTGTGGGCAGCCGTCCTCATGCTCTCCGGAAATGTCGCGGCCCACTCGACGCACGGTACAAGCTACTCGACCCTCATGGCCACGAGCATCATCTCCCGCAGCCAAGGCATCCTCACTGGCACCAGCGATCGCTCCGAGCTTCTTCAAGCCGGATTCACTCAGAAGGCTTTCCAGCGTCTTCTCGAACAATACCCCGACTCCCCCTCTGCGCCGCTCATCTCCGCCTACGTTGCGCGCAGTGCGGAATCGGTGATCACGATCGTGTCCGACGCGTTCACGGACACCACGTACCCGCTCGATCGCCTGTCTAGCGGTAACGCGCTCATTGCGCTATACGAGAAGACCGGGAACGAGACGTACCGCGACGCCTTCGAGGCTTTGCACACCTCCATCGGATTGCAGAAGAAGAACACGGAGGGCGGCTTGTGGTACTACGTCTACCCGGAGTGGTCGTACCTGGACGGCATGGCCTCGCTTGCGCCGTTCTGGACCTTGTACGCCGACCATTTCGAGCACGGGACCCAGCAGTCGGCAGCGGTGAACGGTGTTGTGAGGCAGATGGAGCTCCTGTGGCACCATTGCAAGACGGAGTCGGGGTTGCTGGTGCATGGGTACGACGAGTCGAAGACCGCGGTGTGGGCGGATCCGGAAACAGGTGCAAGTCCGATTGTGTGGGGGAGGAGTCTGGGGTGGTACACCCTAGCGCTAGTGGACACACTGGAGCTGCTGCCGAGGGACGCGCTAGGAGCGCGGCTGCATCTGACTGCGAGATTCAACGAGCTGGCGGCGGCAGTAGTGAGTGCGGCTGATGCGAAGACGGGCGCATGGTGGCAGGTGGTAGACCAGCCTGGACGCTCGGGAAACTACATCGAGAGCAGCGCGAGTGCGATGTTTGCGTACTCGCTGCTCAAGGGCTTGAGGTTGGGGTACCTGAAGGAGCGTTCGTGGACGCCTGTGGCGACCCGAGCTTATGAGTACATCGTGGACAACTTCGTCGTGAACAATGGAAACGGCACCCTGGGCTACAACGAAACCGTTTCCGTCTGTAGCTTGAATTCAACCGCGTCGTACGAGGTATGTGACCGTGTTAGGTGACCAATGATGAATTCCTCTGAGTCGCTGACTGCTCGTTTATCCTTTAGTACTATATCGGTCAGCCGATTCTTTACAACAGTGTCTTGGGCTCTGCAGCTTTCATCCTTGCGTCCTTGGAGTACGAGAGTCTCACCAACGTAGTCCGGAAGTAATCTGGATCTCAATCGTGTATCAGTACCCATAGGTACCGGTAAACTCCGAAGCCCGTTTTGTTCCTCGGCGTTGAAGTGAAGTCAAAACTAGTCTGAGAGTCAGTAGTACGACCGGCACATCACTGACTCAGTACCGTACATACCATGGTACTATGCATACGCAGGAGTACCGTGACCTATCGTGACTGACAGCAAATCATTGTGATTGTGGCGCTTCCCCCTTTGGTAGTAGAGGCGCCGAACATGCGAAAGTTCCGTCCAGCACCAGCCAGCACCGCGGCCGTGCTCGGCCGTGCTACTTGCTCCTCATCCTCGCTGTCAGACGACGACTGACTTCCCATTCTTTGACCTCGGTTCTCTGTGGATTTGCTGCTTCATCTCACTTGACTTTCATCGATTCGCGGCTGTGGTGGTGCTGGGAGAGAACGCGATGGACGAGGAGCGGTCAAGACTTCTTCCCTTGGCGTCGGAGAATTTAGGGTCGGTAAAGGTCTTTCCACTCATTCCGAGTCTGAAAAGAGATGTTGTGGTGAGTGGCAGACACCATCAGTTTGTGCTGTTTTCTCAAACTTGGCAATGGCATGGTAGAGAGATATTGGTATGTTCCCTTCGTTTCCAAGATCAATACACTAGTAGCCCTCAGCTCGAGACTGATGGATTTCCGAAGACTCTGCGTTGACGTGGGAGTGAGTACTACTGCATGATTCAGGCATGCGAGGAAGAGCTGATTACTGTAATCCCGCAGGCAGTTGACTGCGTCTGACATCAACTTTGCTATCGTCCGACCTCTCGTCTTCAAGTATGCAAGGCTCGACAACCTCGCCATCGTGTATGCATGCTTTGTCGTGCGCTCACACTTCCTCTCGGAGGCCGAGGACAATTTGGCATACTCTGGAGTTCTACTCTCGCGTGCAGCAGTATGTGAGATCCTCGCCATGAAGCTTCTAGGAACTTTTGCGTCCGATCCAATTCGGGTAGCGACTGTTCTGACTGCAAGTTGGAATCCCCTTGCCGGAGCACCGGAGCATGTCATTGACGACGTGAAGAGCATCGTTGGGCAAGACGGGGCATACGATCCGCAGTGCGCGTTAGAAGTCCGTAATCCTCCATGTACGTGTTCTAGCCGTCTGACGTCCTCTTCCTCTGTACGGTATCGTAGCTGGCCATTGCTACCGAATCGAAAGCATTCCTCGCATCCCCTCTCGTGCAGTCAGTTGTGAATGACATCTACGCCGGGCGAATGGTGTTCTCCATGACGTCAAATCGGTCGGTCTTGGCCGACAACTACAAGCCGCGCAGTATAGAGGTGTACGACGTGAGCAAAGCGCCCTTCCTCGACCACTACAGGCTACGGGTTCCCCGCTACGGCGCCATCCTGGAGTTCATCAACTTCGCGCTACTCCTGACAGCGTTTCTACTATGTCTCTTCAGTGCGTATCCGGATCTGCTCATGCTGCGTTCACGAGTATAACTCACAGGCCACGATTCAGCGAAGGACTTGCAGGCAATCAATGGGTTTGAAAAGGTGTTTATATTATTTGCTACAGCGTTCGCGCTGGAGGAGTACACTGCCTCTAAAGAACATGGATGGACTAGTGAGTCAGCTCTTCTTGCACCGTTCCGAGACTCACTAATTGGCTGCCTAGTCTACATCGCTAATGTAAGGACCTCATTTGCATGCTATCTCACGGGAACTGATGATATCTAGCTGTGGAACGTGTTCGACTCCTTCTTTATTGCGATTTTCCTGATCTACATCGGGTTCCGCATCAAAGGGCTTCACACAGGAGATCGTAAGTAGCCCAACATTCGTGTCAACAAATACCGTACTCACGGACAGTGCAGCGGCCGCATCCGATTTCGCCTTCGATGTGCTCGCATGTGGAGCCTGTGTTCTGTTTCCTCGGTGGGTGCTTGCCTTAGCCAGACAGATCATCGGCTCATTTACGCCATCAATATAGGCTTGCCTTCTTTGCCGTCTCGAATAATGTCGTGGTGCTGTTCGTCCGCATCCTCCAAAGCACACCGCCTTCATAGCTGATTCAAATATGTCGTTCGCACCATTTGCAGAGCCCTACGTGCAATGATGGCCGAGTTCCTGTTCTTCATCGGAATTGCGGCTATATGCTTCTCTGGCTTGCTATTTACGCTACACAATCTCGGTACGCGTCCTCATTAAATTATGCAGTTGCAATTCTAACGAGTCACATTCAAACAGCCGCTGAATCCGGGAAGTGGTCATTCAAGAGCATCGCGTGGTTGATGGTGCAGATCTGGTTCGGGAACACCTATCTCAGTTTCGCGCAGGCAGAGAGCTTCCATCCACTCTTCGGTCCCGTCCTAATGACAGTTTTTGCCGCGATGTCGAATACGCTATTACTTACAAGTGAGTCGCCAAGGGTCTACATAGGGCCATCGCTAACCACAAACTGAACAGTCTTGATCTCCATACTGTCAAATACGTTCGCAAGGATCGATGCTGTAAGCTGCGAACGATTCTCTCATGTAGATCCATGTACTCATCATACTATAGAATGCCAAACAGGAGTACCTGTTCCAGTTCTCGATCACGACAATAGAAGGGTACGTTGTCTGGATTGTCGAATCCTCGTTTCTATCTTGACCATCCTGCAGGGTCAAAGATGCACTCTTCAGCTATCAACCGCCCTTCAACCTACTCGCCTTCGTCATCTTGTGGCCTCTAAGCTTTGTGCTATCTCCCAGGGCTCTGCATTCCACAAACGTCTTCTTAATCAAAATTACGGTAAGTTACGCCCTTCGTCACCTCCGCATACGACAACACGGTAACACTCGTGACGCCTACAGTCATTTCCACAACTAATCGTCATCGCGATCTACGAACGCTTCCTCGCCCGAGGCCAAAAATGGCGCGTAGCAGGCTCAGAACGCGCGCACAACCTTTACGCAAGCCTCACCCGCAGCGTGAAGCACATGCCCATCCTCGATCTCCTCGGGTCCAGCTCTGCCGACGTCTACGAGGCGATCTTCGACGTCGACCTCGAGGGCGACGACTCGGACCTCTTCGGCGACTCGGACAACGAGCTCGAGTTCCCCTCCATGGTCCCCATGTCCGCCCCGCCCACCATCCAGAACTCGCGTTCGCACGAGAGCCTCCCGCGGCACCGCTCCCCGCTCCGGCCGATAGAGCCAGAGACAGAGACGGGGCCCGGCTCGCGCAGCCCGCCGCGCCCGGGGCCGCTCGCGCGCACCACGAGCGCGTCGCTCTCCCCGCGCAAGGCGCGGCTGCGCACACGCAGCGCGGTGTCGCCCGACCGTGTGCCCGTGTCGCCCTCGGGCTCGCCGCGACCGCGTAACGCGCAGCTGCCGCGGATTAACCCGCCGAGCTCGACGGAGGTTCCGAGCGCGGGCCAGCGGAGCCCGCTGGGCGTGCTGTTCGGGATGAGGAGGGAGCGCGTGGTGTCGATGGCGGGGGTGGAGGCGAGCGTGAAGCGCGTGGAGACGCTCGTGGACGAGGTAAAGAAGATGCCGGTGAACAAGCTCAAGGACGAGATGAAGGAGCTGCAGGTGCGTTGTTGCTCTGTGTTGTAGGTGCGGTCGTCAGCATGCTAACGCAACGCATGCAGGAACGGCAAGCGAGGATTGAGAACTTGTTACTGATGCTCACGCGCGGGATGAGGAACGATACTGGACATCATTCTTCTATACGTCACGATTCCATGTGAAACAACTGTGGTGGACCGTGTTCTAATCTAAAGCATATTGTATACGGACCTCTGTGTTGCTCAACATCTAGTTTGTCGTCCATAGTTCGTACCCGTTTACATTGTTCACCCGCTCGCCCGCAACTTGTAGGTCGGTGATACGGAATTGGAGTAAAGTTCGATTATTGTACAAGTACATCACAGCGAACCCTAATGGCAACAGAGATCCGATATTGGATCTTGAGGTAGTCGTAGACGGTGGAAGGTCATGCAAGAGTATATTGACACTCAAGCATCGCTCTTCTCGAGTCTGTCATGGTCGAGCTTCTCGTGCGTCGTAGGAGAGTCGAGCACGTCGTGTGCATCGACCTCGTCTCCAAAGAGCTCCGCCATCTGCTCGAGGGTTTTTCCTGATCATCAAGTGAGCAAAATTCGTGCGTGGAGTGCTTGGGCTGAGGAGTATGCACCTTTGGTTTCTGGGAAGAAGAGAGCGATGATAACGAAGTCCACTGCATTCAAGATGATGAAGACAAGGTAGTATTTCCAGGAGATGTTTGTGATCGCGATGTTAGATACCTACAACGCAGTCAGGTGGTGCCGGTAGCCTGGGATATGAATGAGGACGATTCGGACACACCTGAGAGAACAGGACGTTCAATGCCCAATTCGCGCAGGTAGCGACACTCGTTCCGATAGAACGTGTCCTCGTCGGAAACACCTATGACGCACACAGAGATGTCAATAACCGCTCTCTGCTCCTCCGATGATACGGCCTACCTCAGAAGCAAGCACCCAGCTGACGGGACCAAAACTCAGTGAGAAGAAAATACTCGTGAGAAAGATCATGGCGATGCCGGCTCGTTGGGCGACAAGGTTCGTGGACTCGTCAGGCGGGAAAGAGGCAACGATAGCGGTCAGAATAGAGTACGTGACGACGAAGCTGCCTGCGCCGAACATAAGAGGCTTCTTGCGGCCCACGGTGTCGAGGATTAAGGTGATGAAGCTGTAGCGCAAATCAGCTTGCTATAGGTTGACAGATTGCAAAGGCATGGTGTACGCACAAGAAGTTTGTGATCGGGCCCACGGCACCGTATATACCCTGGACGAGCAACGACTGACCGGGACTTAATCCTAGAGCCTTGTACATGGACGGCCCGAAATAGTTGATAACGTTGATACCGGAGAACTGCCCAAACACCTGAACGCCAACTGCGATGAGCGTGCGCCGGAGCATGCCTCGCGTTGCCCACAAGTCCGCAATGGAGCGTGAGCGAACGATGAGCTCCGCCTTGATCGTTTGCTCCATCTCTGCGAACTCGACCTCGGCGGCAGCCTGAGCTTCCGGCGTCGTACCGTGTAGCTTGTGCACTACAGATCGTGCCTCCTCGTCGCGCCCGCGCTCGAGCAGCCAGCGAGGAGAGCGCGGCATCCAGAAACTCCCTACAAAAAGGAGACCCGCTGGGGCGAGCTGTAGACCAAGTGGGAGTCGCCACTGAGTGTTGCTGTTGAGATACTGACAGCCGTAGCCGACCCAGTTGGCGACGATGAAACCGATACCGATCATTTGTTGCGCCAGTCCGACGACAAAGCCACGGTGCTTTGGTGGTGCGATCTCCGTCTAGTTCAGGCACGCTCAGCTCATGTGTACACTGATGTCGGTCAGGGACTCACGTTATAAAGAGGAACAGTCATCGACAAGATACTGCATAAGGGTACTCAGATACGCTTGGCCGAAGATGTCGACGACCCATACGCACCCTATCGCCACACCAGCAACTATACGGCCGATGAGCATCGTGGCAAAGGTGTTTGCGCCAGCTTGCATAGCACATCCCCATATCGAGATAGCTGCACCGAGCTGAAAAAGGGGTCGTTAATGGTGTTAGAAAGACTTCAGCCTCGAAAACTTACTTGAACTGTGCGCTGACGTCCGAATTTGTCGTTTGTCCTATAAGAGGAAGTTAGCATGGAGAACATCGACTTATTGGACGTGTGTACCATCCAGCTGCCATTGCGCCAAAGAAGCATCCACCTGGTGCAAGGGAAGTTTAAGTTGAGTTTTCTAGTGATCGGTGATCTTACCAGTGAAGGTAGACACGACCGCTCCGGATAAACTATCATAGTTCGCGGAGTTGCCAACGAAGTCCTTGAAGCTCTGGAAGGTTATCACAGAGGCAATAATTCCGCTAGCGAGGATGTTTCAGTTGCGAACCCTATACGCCCGCTTTCAGAGATGTGCTCACCTATCATAACTGCGGAGGAGGTAGAAAGTAACATGACTAAGCGACGGCCGCCACGACGAGGATCGAACCTACATACCCGAACAAGAAGGAACCTAACAGATGCGCATCGCGAAAGAAGTGTCAGTCTTCTCAGAAACAACCGATTCCGGAGTTCGGGGGCATTAGAACGATGTAGCACACACCTATCGCGCAGAACACTGCAAGCGAGATGTTGTAAATGCGACCCATCGTTGTTCAGGCGTCCTCCCTCTGGAGCTCGTCGTCGAACGTCGTGGTGCAAGAGCAGCAGGCCACCCCACGCCTGCCAACCCAGCTCCATGGCTTATATATCACGGATTGCTGGCCTGGATTCACACTCTATTCGAGACGCTATGACGAGGCGCCTGCCGGTATTCGGAGAAACTTGTGCCTTGAGAGCGAGGCGAGAATACTATAGCTAGTCATGAGACCAACATGAGAACGCTCCTCTTCGAATTGCGGCTTGCAACATTCTCTGGCCGCCCGCAACGGACCGCCGGTAACAGTGGTCCGGGAAGCGACGGCGAAGGCTCGGATCTTTTTGGTCATCTGTGAGAGGATGACTTGCGCGCTCCTGTGTATTCGTGTGCGGCGTCGGATCACAGTTTGTCAACGGTTCCGTCACGGAGAGTGTGGAGAACATAATGAACGGTAACCACGAAGCACGGCTGCTTCTCGGACGTACTCACGCATCAGGGACTTGGACAATGTCCTATGCTGCTCAGGATTGGTCTTGTAGAGTGCATCCGGTTCTTCCTTTGCGACTGTGACGAGCTGATGTACATCTGGTCGTACAAGAACTTTGAAGTGAGTACGAGCCTTCGTTATCCACCTCATCGTGCACTTCACTCCGTCTCAGCGGTGGGCGGTTCGGCTTCTGGTGGGAAATATAGAGGAAGCAACGATCTGAACGCATCTGCTAGTTAATCACAGGCTGCGACCATGCATAGACTGCTGCTTACTCGTATACAGCCTTGTCAGCGTCGCTCCACACCACGAAGATCGTGCGTTCTAGCTGGTAACGTACAGATATATGAGCCTATAATTGACCGCGAGAATTAAATTAAATTTGTACCTTGTCTCCGTCTGCCGTGTCTAGAAGCTGTCTCACGACATCGAGCGCGATGTGCGTCGCATCCTTTATCGGGTAGCCATAAACTCCGGTAGAAATGGAGGGAAAGGCCTGCATCGGTGTCAATAAAAGGCTCCCCAGCCTGGGTGCGCCGTTGTCATGGCGAGCTGGACATACAATGTGTTTCAAGGAATTGTCGACCGCAAGCTGGAGACTTGTCTTGTAGCACGATGCGAGCTGCTCGGCCTTTGTCTCGACCTTTGCAGAGGAGTATACAGGGCCTACGGTGTGGATGATGTGACGACTGAGCGAAGCTCATTTAGAAACATGTCATGAAGGTCATTGATTGAATCGTACATACGCGGGCAATTCATATCCCTTCGTGATCTTCGCGAATCCAGTATCACAACCATCAAGTTTCCGACCTGTGTTGCATTCGCTCAGTTCGATGATTCAACCGCTCATATTCAACCCCAAGATACTAGCCAGCGAGCAGACTCGCCATCTACCTTATACGATATACACCAGGTTGGATGGCACTCACATTCTTCTAGAAGAGATGGCCCCGCAGCGGCATGGATAGCGCCGTCAACTACAAAAGGATGAGCCGAAATGAAATCAAGACGCGGATATAGAAGCTCACCACCTCCGCCGCCTAGAAGTTGGATTCATGAGTTATTCAATGTTGTTCACAAGGTCCACATAGGGTATGCCCCTTGAAGGAACGTGACAATGCGGCGACCTACCGAGGAGGCTTCGCTTGGCTGCATTCACAATGCAATCGACATCCAATGTAGTTATGTCTCCTTGACTGCGGGCCATAAATGTGAGTACAAGTACGCGGGACGGATATGGGACAAGAACAGGTCGATCAAGCCGCCGATGCCGGTTCGGGTTCTCAGTGCTCACTGGATCTTATCACTCACTACAGTGACACTCTGTCCAACAGAGCAGGCTTGGAGGAGTGCTTTGCTGATTCAACAGAGTTCAGTATGCCTGATTTGTAGAGCTCGCGTAGAGTTGGGATTTTTGAGAGAGTAATAGTCGACATGGTGGTTTGTAGCAAGGTGTGAGTTGTGGATAATATCCTAATCGAGTCATCAAGGCAATGCGTGGGACCCAGAGAACTGGAGCCGAGACAGGCGTCTAGGTGTACTATGTGACCGAGACCTCGAGTAGATTTGGTCTGTTTTGTACTTTGACGACAAAACGTCCTCCCCCCGTCTGCTCCCCCCTCATTCCTCCCCGTCTCATGGGTAATGTCGCCTGCTGCTGCTCTGACCCGGTCAACTTCGACGGTGAAGTCGACCTCTACCATTTCGATCTACACCGCGCTGTAGGCAAGGGCGCTTTCGGCAAGGTATACCCGCTCTCGTCTCCACTAGCCTCACATTGGTGTGCTCACTGTTCGACGTCGATCGGCGCAGGTTCGAGTGGTCGAGCACAAGAAGTCCAAGAAGCTCTATGCACTGAAGTACATAGAGAAAGCCAAGTGCATCAAGCAGAAGGCGGTAGCGAATATTATCCAGGAACGTCGACTACTAGAGGAGGTATGTGCTCATCTTGTACCCATACCCCATGCTATTTGCTTCGAGCGGAAGACAAGCAGTCGAGTACTTTCCCCGCTGTTCATAGGTCTCTGTCGTGCCCTCCGCAGAGGGCCCCGGGAGATACTATGCCGTCAGGCGCTTCGCCGCGTCCTTGACAGATGTTGGAGCACTGGACTTCGCCATGGGAAGGTCGGACAGAGTTATGACTGGAGATCCGGAGACACGTTTCACGTCGACGTTGCCTGCAGCGCGAGATATCAGTTACGCCCGCCGCGGTCGGGAGAAGGACGTGCACTTTCTTCGAGTGTCCAGGCTAGGGTTCCACAAGCGTTGAGTCGCGTATAGCCTCGTCCTCGAGAAGTGGGTTTGTGAACGCGACGCGACGCGACGGCCTCTGCTCGCTGTGCTCGGTCGTAGGTTGGCTATAGGACTCTGTCGTTCTCACTGCGTGCCTTACATCTCTGTCGGCGCGTCGACGTGACGGGAAATTGCATCCGCTCCGAATCTCCGTATCATTCAACAGGATGATGTGCCGCACAAGCTGACGCCCGTCTATTACAGATTGACCATCCGTTTGTAGTGAACTTGCGGTATGCTTTCCAAGACGACGAGAATTGCTTCTTCGTCCTCGACTTGATGCTCGGTGGAGACCTACGATGTACGTCCACGTACAGCCTTCTGAGACCCCTTGCTCATTATCTTGCAGTTCATTTAGAGAGACTCCGATATATTCCGGAGAACGTGGTCAGATTTTGGATGGCCGAGTTGTCTTCAGCGCTCGAATACCTTCACCGGCAACGCATCATTCATCGGTATGTCGCTTGCAACGCCGTTGTGGCCTGGAACGCCATGCTAATTCTTCTGTCGCAGGGATTTGAAACCAGACAACATACTTCTTGATGCGATGGGGCACGCTCATATCACCGACTTCAATGTCGCTATCCATTATTCCGAGCGCCGCCTACACAGCAGCGTCGCTGGTAGCATGGCATACATGGCGCCGGAAGTGATAGGTCGTTTGGGTTACACCTGGCCGTGTGATTGGTGGAGTCTCGGGGTGGTTGCATGGGAGCTACTCTTCCACCGGCGACCTTTCGACGGCAGGACGTCGGAGAAGATGAAGAATTCTATTCTCAAGGACCACCTCCGCTTTCCTTCGACCTCGAAGGAGAAGTGTAGCAAGGAGGGACATCATTTCCTGCTTGGGGTGCGTTTGTTCCGCGTCTGCGTATATGCCTAGACTGACTCTCTGCAGCTTCTCGACCGCAATCCCAAGACTCGCCTCGGCTGCAGAGATAAGGACCTTGGAATCGACGATATTCGGAATCACCCATGGATGAAATCTATCGACTGGGATAGTATTGAGAACAAGGAGGCTCAGCCGCCATTCGTTCCTGATGTTCGTTTTCCCTTTCATCTGTCGTATCCGGCTATCGCTAATCCCAAATTCACGCAACAGATGAAAAAGGCCAACTTTGACGTGTCGCATGAGCTTGACGAGTTCCTGATGGTCGAGAAGCCGTTGACGCACTCCAAGCGAAAACAGAATCCCGACCTGGAGAAGATGAAACCCGAGCTGCGACAACTCGAAGAGCAGTGAGTTATCTCATTTTCGCTCAGCTTGGTGTGCCTCAGCTAACGTCAACGACCGCAGATTCACGCTCTACGACTTCTCCAATAACCGACGTGTTTCTTACTATCCTCACAATCAACCTATTACGAACACTGTCCGCGACCTACCGGACGACACCGACCCAGTTGGCCCTGTGCAGTCGATGGCCAACACAGCAACGATAGTTGGCTCACGGCCAACATCTCCCATCAACGAGGACGACATGCAACTGTATACGCATCAGCATCAGCCTATACCCTCCCTCAGCGGCCATGACGACGAGCGTGATCGCGACTCACCCGACCGCGACTCACATGATCGCATCTCTGAGGCGTCGGTCTCAATGTCATGACATGCTCGCTGGCGTCCTTTCATTACGTGACTTATTCTGCCTTCGTTCGTACGGACACTGCTGGATCCGGATATGTCCCCCTTCTCCTCATTTGTTCGACGTGAATCCCATCGCGGACTGTGCATATCATCATCCCATCCCTCATCGGCATTGCCTCGCTCCTCCATCCCCATCTCGGTCCTCATCACGCATGCATCTAATTATCTTTAACGGCTAATCTTGTACTGTCTGTCCCCCTCTCGCGACTCCACTTTTTCTCCTTACTTCCCCATTTACTTTACATCTCGCTGCTGGCACCGACACGGGTCTGCTGGCTACTCCCCTTCTCCTTCTGCACTCACGCACATCCCCTTATTTTCTAATTCCATTTCAGCCTTCATCCCGGGAGGCCTCGGTATGCACAGCATGGTCGCTATTTCCTACCTTATATCTCACGCTATTCCTGTTGTACTACAAGCTCTGCATCGCGCCCCGCACGCATGCACCTCCCCATGGCATGGCATCGGCGTCGGCATCGTGCAATGCATAGCATACCTATCGCAATTGGCTACGCGGAACGCTGTACCGGTGCTCGGCGGTATCGCCCCGCGCGAGCAGATTTCCAGAATCCGACAGCTGGCATGGGGGATCTGAAGCTCCCAAGTTCCGATGGAAGGCTCCCCGGTGTTCGAGGACAAGAGCAAACCTTGTGCGCGCGAACGCCCGGCGCGGCGGAGCTTGTTTGTTAAAGTTCTTCCTGCGGGTCGCTCTACCTCCGCTCCGCAACAAAACGTGTGTAGACGAAACGACGCCGGGCAGGTGCGCGAGGCGCACCAGGCGGTGGGTGCCGGGGGTGCAGCCGCAGCTTGGCCAGTGCTCGTATGAGAACGAGTTGGACGGAAGACAAGGGAGTGCGCGCGCAAGCTGTAGAGATACTTACAACAGATGCCAAATGGAGGTAGGTGCAGGGCTCGGCCATGCATTGCGCACGCGACCTCCGCGGACATTCAGAAGAACACGTTGTCCGCTGGGAGTACAAGGCGGGCCTGCGGATGGGGCATGCAGCTGGCCAATCGAAGCGCAATTCGAATTAGGGCGGGGGAGTGGTTGCTACGCGAGGCTCGAGCCACAGGGCCGTCCTCGAGCCCGGGCCCGGGACGAAGAAGCAGCGTAACGTTAGACAAGGATGACTGGAGTGGGAGGAAGCCAGGAACGAGGGGGGACTGTAGTAGTGGCATCAAGGGCGGGGAGATTGGGTTTGTAGGGGAGAGGTTAAGATTGCAACCGGTTCCTGGATAGGGCGACGGTGTCTACTAAGAGCTTTGGGGCGATGCGTTCAGTGCTCGAAGATGATGAACCTCGTGTACTTACTAGCTAGTAGTAGCAGTCGCTCGCCGGCCTAACGCACGTACGTTTTCGTTGTAATATTAAGCTCTGACACATACGTGCAGCTCCGGATGCCCTCCGAGCACTGTACTCGGCAATATTCGGCATTTTGAGCTCCAGTCAGTATACGTATGTTGGAAAGTTCGGAATCGTGTTCTCACGACAGCCACGTCGGCCAGGGGGCTCCATCCAAGTCGGGATTTGCATGCCGAGTCCTGACAAATCCAACTTGAACCACGATACCTGGCACCTGGATGATCGATGAGTAGTGATGAAAACACTCCACTGAAGTATAAAGATAAATCTCAATACCATGATGTGTCGGTCGACCCAAGAACCTGCCTAGACTCTACGTTTTCCTTCAGCGGTGACCGCAGTGTAGTACGCTTCAGCTCTGCACAATTTGAGGACATCAACGTCCCGGCCAACGGCGATCCTGAGTAACTTGAAGTAGGACTGCTTGTGAAAGCGGCGCCCGGGAGGCTACTGATCTCCAGAGCAGAACGAAAGCCGGGCCTGGTATGGCCCCGTACCCATCTGGTCTGGTGATGGGGTGCGAGCTACTACCACGACGGATGGGTACGAGACCAGGCCTGCCAGTGGTATAGTACATCGCAGTGCATCGGGAAATGCCGGTGGGTCACAGTTTGGCTGCGGCGCTCATTAAGCGCCATGTCAACTTGTTCCCATTTGCCATCATCCTTGCGGACGATCACCACAGAGTTGCCACAGCTATCCCACTCGCCCACTTTTGCCAATGTGTGGAGTTAAAATATGGAATTGCACTCCGCCCTGTACTCGCACTAGTGCACACCCTCGCTGCGGTTTGAAAATGTATTGAAGGTGTTAGTACTAGGCCGATATCTCGGACGACTTTGCGCTGTCGGCGTTGTGAATTCTCCTAGCTCCACACATTGTCTTGACTTTTTTCAGACCTCATGTGAGCGCGATAAAAAGTGAAGCTACCGCGGCGTGTCAACCGAGCCTTCCGACTCAACGCGCCGCCTCGCATTCTTTAGCACCCGGATATCCTCAAGCTTCGTTGACAATGTCAGAATACGATCATGATCAATGGCAGTACGTGATCAATTCCGGTATTGAACTAGTACTGCAGATTGGCTGATATCTGCGCGGATTCATCACTCAGTCAGGCATTCCAGGACGCAGGTTCCAATGCGTATAATGTGGACTCAAATGTGTACTTGCGATGTGTCAGTCCGTGTGAGTATCTGAAACTTCCTCATCGACTAACTATATGCTCATGAGACTCTTAGGTCTTCTCTTCTATGACTACTTCCTCACGTTGAGGGACGAGGTCCGGATCGTCTATCATACTCGCTGGACAGTCGCCACGATCCTCTACGTCATCATCCGATATAGTGCGCTATTATCTGCTGCGGCGACCCTATTCCTCAATGTACGCATCACCAAAACATCAGGACCCAATCTATCGGTGTCAGAGTACGTATACCATACAACAGCCCGAAATGTTGATTATCCTCACTGCGTTTCAGCTGCCGAAGCCTACTCCTAGTCAACGTGGCCAGTCAATTCGCAGCAGCGAACATGATCTCCGGTGCGTATGTTTCCTCATGTTGGCAGGTTAATCTCAACCGTATACCTGCGTGAACCAGCTTTTGTCGCGCTCCGCATCGGGGCGTTGTATTCTCGCAGCAAGATCCTCGTTATTTCCCTCTTCATCATGGGACTGGCTACTCCCTCTTCGCTTGAGTAAGTGAGTATCGCTTATCACGGTTCGCATTCTACGAACGGCTGATAGCGGATAGGCATCCCTTCTCAATGTGGGTAACATAGCGACCCCGCCTTGGCCAATGCCTACGTGCATTGTAATGCGGCCTTCAGAGAGCAGTCTCTTAGTTGTAATGTGCGATCGCTTCTCCATAATTCACGAGCACAATGACCTGATACTTCGACCTTCTCCTATACTAGAGCAAACTTCGGTGAGATTCTATCATCAATGTATCCTCCCCTGTATGCTGAGTCTACTCGTAGTTCCCCTTGTGTCCTCAACATACACGATTGCATTCGAGCTGGTCTGTTGGGTCTTGACGGTGATCAAGACTTGGGACACATACCGCCAAGGCAGGGCTCTTGGGATTCACACTCCTCTATCAACGCTTCTACTCCGCGACGGTAAGCGTCAATTTGATTGTTCCTGCTGGAATCTCATGCCCTCTTGTCCTACAGGTTCCATATACTTCATGTGAGAGAACTACTGTGCGTATATGAGTTGGGTAGTGCGATGCTCAGACCTTATACCCAGCATGGTTGTTATTCTATCTGCCTTCGAGATTACAAGTTCGCTCGTGAGTCATTCGCGATATGCAAGGTGACGCTACCGGACGTCTTACTTAAATAACGCGCTGGCACCTACCAGGTCGACAAGGTGAATGTTTCCGATTATGCACATCACTATCCGATGCTAACAGACTATCAGTTCCCTGACGCCATCAGCGCGGGACTCAGCCAGGCGTATGTGTCGGATCTGATCTTAGATCTACAAGGTTGTGCTCTCTAACAAACATTCGTTTGAATGTCATCAGGTTTGTTCCTATCTTTACGACGCGCTTCATCTCGCGCCTTCGTCAAGCAGATAGTACCAACCGGGATGCAGCGGCCACGGACACATCTCAGCTGAACGCACATACGACATCGCTGCAGGACCGAGTGTTTGCCGCTGTTGGTCGAACGTTCGATATTCGAAACGACCCCGCAGGAACCGACGACCTCTTGGAGAACGAAGAGGATCTACCGCCCGCTGTCACCGCTTCACGGTATACCGTGCCCGCACTGCTCTCCGAGCGCTGCTTGTGAAAGTAACGAACTTAGAGACAGTGATCCAGTTACATACTAATATTTCGGTTGTAGCTGCGGCGGTCGCTACACGGTTTTTCTGACGTGCCGGGTATATACAGCTATGGTAGTTTTCTGCTTTACTACCAGCAGTAGCTCTCGCCGGCGGCTAGTACCGATACGAGTCCGAGTCGTTGCCGTAGGGAGCAGTGCTTGCGAAGTCGTAGTCAGTGCCAGCATCTTTTACCATGCAGGAAAGGCTGTCACTGGTTCTGTTGCCGGTTCTAGCTGGGTCAGCAGCTGCCAATTACTAGCCTTAAAGCGTAAGCTTAAGCCCAGAGTCACGATGAGCCTGAGTGGAAGCTCACGGGCCGGCGTGGCCCTAGCGTCTACATTACCAAAAGTAGATAGACACGTTGACAAGCCTCACGACGCGCGGCCGCCTGGCATTGAACTTTTTCGTCCGAATTGCTCATTGTCAACTTGTCCACCATGATGGCTACTTCGCTTGCGTCCTTACGATCCCAACTCTACATCCATGGGTCAAAGATGACTGGTAAGTTCTGCGAATACGTTTTTGCTGCGTACAGATTCGTCGAATTTACGATGGGCAAAAACCTTCTTCCTAACTAGGAAAGTTGTTGAAACAGTCGTTGGATACCCAGCTCCTCGTTTTCATGCCTTAGCCTCCCGCGAAAGCAAGAAATGATACATGTCTCCCTCGACTGGAGTTCTTGACCACTTCGAACTTAGGAGTTCGGTTGAGAACCAGGCTCATGGGTTATGTCAAGGTTTGCCCCCTTCCAGTCATCCTCGGGGGCACCACCCCTTTAGAACCTCATACGTCTTGCACATGTCTGCTGACGGAGAAATTTTCTATTGTAGGTGGGCCGCCTTCAGCCCTTTGTAAAGCGATTAGGTTCAGGGTACCGCGTTATAGGACCCGTCAATGCTTCCCAGCACGAATTGATCAGGTGGCTGCACTACTGCAATCTATCTGACCACTCGAGGCGCCTTCAACTTCGCGCACACTCAACATATAGCTCCGGTACGTAAGGCCGTGCCGCGGCCGCCGTAACGATAGCATTCGTCTCGCATTCACTGCTCCCTGTCTTGCGATTCTGCGGCTCTTCGCGCCTCCTCCGACCGGAGTGGCTGCATTACGTGTGTCAGCGGAGTACACGCACTAACCTCTTCCATGTCTTGTCAGGACATTTCCAGAGAAATTGACGTCACCGGCACCCCAACGATTCACGTATAAGACTTCGGTCAGGGGTATTTGACAAACAACCATCCACCCCCCGGCTGGCTTCGGCCTTCCATCATGTCTGGCTACGATTACGACCTATGGAAGTGAGTTGTCTTCAAATCTTCATATTCATCATGGATAGAGAGCTGAAGCGGCTATAGCGGATACTTTCAGAATCCCGAGCAGGTCAAGTATTATGTGGCGGAGAACTACGTCCAGATCGCGAGTGCATGTGCGTACTGTCTGTCCTTATGGCTGTAACTTCGTCTTAACGGATCGCTCGACAGCACTACTCTTCTACGACTTCTTCCTCACGTTTGGTGATGAAGTTCAACTCTTCTACCGTCATCGCCGGAAACTTCCCACTCTCCTCATCGTCCTGATACGCTACAATGCCTTCCTTTCAGCGGCAGCGACCCTGCTGACTGATGTACGTTTCACGAAATATTCAGGACCTCATCTAACGATATCAACGTGAGTAACCCCTCTGATGGATGATATCCGTGTTCCCGATGCCGTGGTGGGTACAATCAGCTGCAGAGGTCTCCTGTTCCTCGGTATCGCGAGTCAAATAGCCGCAACGGTATTCGTCTCAGGTATAGCTCCTCTTATATCCTTGTTATGCCACGCGTCCTCACGGATGTATCCTTCATCAGCATTCGTAACGCTCCGTATCATAGCGTTGTGGTGGCCGCAAAGCAGGTGGATTGGAGGCTTTATCTTCATTGGTGGCCTCATTGCTCCCTCCTCTTTCCGAAGCGTGCGTGACGCTTATCGAACTACTCTCTGAGCTGTTAGTCTGATAACTATATGTTAGGTGTTTATCCTTCCTCGAGGAACCGTGCAGGTAGCTCCATGGCCAATGCCTACTTGCGTTACGCTGCTGCCATCGACCAAGTCCATCTCGCTGTGCGTATAGGCTTAGAGCTCGCTTATCCGCCAGTGGAGCGCATGCTAACCTAGCGTGTATGGATCGGCTTCGGTAGGCAAAGTGCTTACAGTGGGTGTCTCCGTTGTCTGTGTCTAGGCTAGTGAGCTTTGATTGATAGTTCAACGCCTTGCGCAGTTCCGGTCGCTGTGTCGGCGTTCAGTATCACATTCGAGCTTCTCTGCTGGGTCTTAACGGTCATGAAGACATGGAAAACCTATCGTGTTCATCTGAAGGACGGAGCTCGGACACGTCTGTCATCGCTTATGCTACGGGATGGTGAGGTGTCCGACAGAATCTCTACTTACATGCTCTCACGGCTCATCTATAACAGGATCCCTCTACTTCGTGTGCGAGCCGTGCAATCTTGTCGTGCGAGATTGAGGTTCTGACGCCTGCATTGCAGCATGTTAGCTGTCCTCGCCGCGTTTGAGATTTTAGGCTCCTTTGTGAGATTGTCTCTTGCTCTCGCTAAGTTCGTATTACTAACGGCTTCTAAGGAACTTGCTGTAAGCTTAGAGCACCTCTGGTATGACGAATCGCACAATGACCTGCGCAAGTAGTTACCCAAAGGTCTCGGCGCATCATTCAGCCAGTCGTGCGTTCCTAATCTCGTGGACCACTGCAACTTCATGGTGCTGATGGGCGATACAGGCTTATCCCGATATTCACGACTCGGTTCATCGCGCGACTGCGACAAACCGTGGATGGAGATGACACTCTGAACACGGTAGAAGTCTCGGATGCCAACTTCCAGCGCCAACCGACATTTAGTCGCACACATGTGGTTGCAGCCTTTGGCGGGCAGATACATGATCTTGAGCCCGAGGAGCCTCCCGAGCGTGCCGACGAGGCCTTGGTGGAACAGAACGACTCGGAGCAATGCGACTCGGATGAGAATGGATCTAGACCGTCTCATGGCAAAGAGTCGGAGTGCTAGCTCATGGGTGCGATGGGCTGTGAGTGGTATCAAAAATCCTTCCAAGTGCAGAGTATAAGTTGATGATACTTCGAAGGCCTTGGCATGAATCCAAATGGTTCATATCGGAGTATTGACGTTTCCTTCACGAATCGACTCGGACCAACGACTCACGCTGTATGATATATCCTATTACGGATCATGACCTTCACGGTACATACAAGATAGATGCATGTTACCCTTGAAGCTTAGAAAGCGCATAAGCGAGGATTACGGTGGTAAGAACTTCGGCGTAGCAGCGCTCCGAGTCCATAGGCGCCACACGCACGAGTTGCACCCCCTCCCCTTCAAGTTGCCAGCTCACCAACACATATCGGTAAGCGTCATTCCATTGTCTCGACGTCTCTCTACGATGTTGCTGATATATGCGGTGTTTGATGAAGTGCTATTAGTAAGGTCCTGCTGACCTACGTTCAGTATTGCCAATCAAGTCGGAAAGCGTCTGAACTTCACCATGTACACGATCTCGACAGGTCTTCGCGGTGGTAGTGACAGCAGGCTACTGCTACCGGCCACTTAACTGCTGCGTCTTCCGTGGTATACTCTTGACTCTGAGATGTAGCCCACGTGCAGCTCACAATCGGTGGTTAATGGTGAACACGGTCTATGGAGTTGTCAGGTTACCAAGATCATGGCAGGCAGTGACGTGTAGTAAGCTGTTATTTCGTGACAAAGCGAGTGTGCTTATCAAGTTAGCAACAACAGGTGCTTATATACTCGCTGGACATGTGGGGATACCCATTATCAATCCAACAGTGTTCGTAACTCGAGCTCAAGACTCAAGCTTGGCCATGGCTAGCGACAGCAGAACTTCTATCTTTCTCACAGGTGCTACTGGTATGACTCCCATTGCTCGAAGTCTCATCTCTCCCCACCCAGCTCATTCTGTTCAGGCTACATTGGTGGCGCCGTTCTGGCCAAACTGCTCAGCCACCCCAACGCAGACTCGTTCGATATCACCGTGCTCGTCCGCAATGCTGAGAAGGCGAAAGTTCTCGAGTCGAAGTTCGGTGTCAATGTTGTCGTCGGAACACTTCAGGAGCTCCAGATGATTCATGATATCGCCTTGCAGTCTCACGTTGTGCTCCAGCTTGTGAGCGTCACAGATTATCTCAAGTTGCTTGGACATTGACTGAATTTTGGTCTCTCAGGCAGACGCAGACGATGAGCAGTTCACGAAGGCGCTTCTCAGTGGTCTGAAGGATAGACATACAAGAACCGGCGACGTTCCGATCCTTATACACACCGTGGGTCGTCTTACTGAGGATACATACACTAGAGCTCATTTACCAGTTACGCAGTCCGGTACCGGAGTACTCATAGACAACGCGTGGGGCGAGTACGCAACCGAAACGATCTACAATGACCTCGACGTCGATCAGATCAAGTCAATCCCCGAAACCGCGATGCACCGCGCCGTCGATCTGCTCATCGTCGATGCGGACAGGGAGGGCTACGTCCGCACGCACATCGTTCTGCCATCCACCATCTACGGGATCGCGAATCACGCCCTGGTCAATGCCGGGGTGTCAAACCCGCACTCTGTGCAAGTCCCGCTGGTCATCAAAGCCTCGCTCAAGAGGAAGAGGGCCGGAGTCGTCGGGAAGGGTGCAGCGATGTGGCCGAATGTGCACATCAATGACAGTACGTTCCTTAGACTTTATACGCATACCTGAGCATACTAATAAGCTTCTTCCAGTCGCGGACTTGTACATTGTACTCGTCGACGCCGCCTTGAACAGCCCGGATAAGATTGGCCACGGCTGGGAGGGCTTCTACTTCGGGGAGAACGGCGAGCACACATGGTATGACATCAGCCAAGCTGTCGGCGAGGCGTTAGTCACGCTAGGAATCACCGACGAGGCTGCACCAGCACCCTTCACCACCGACGAGTTTATCAGTTACTGGGGAAGCGTGCGATGGGGCTCGGTGTTCGGCTCGAACTCGCGCTGTCGTGCAGAGCGTGCTAGGTCCATAGGGTGGACGCCGAAGTACAACAAGAAGGACTTCATCGAGAGCATACTTCCGGAGGTCGAGGCGTTTGCCAAGCTGTAGTAGTACTAGAAATGATCATCGATACATACATATGCAGTAGTAGTTTGTAAGTCAAGCTAATACTGAATTCGAATATTAAGTCACTAGGCGCTTATGGTGCTTATAAGTTATACATGTGCTGAGTCTTACCCTCTCCACCACTCCCTCTGATGGTCTCATCCCATGATCAGTTGAATACCCTCCCTTCCACCACTCGAACAATCTACCTCCGACACAGGATCTCTCATTATCCGTATGATTACAATCCGGTACTACTCGGAAACTCTCTGGGCAATGGATGATAATTTTGCGGCGGTCATGATGTCTACCGCGTTGAAAAGAATATCGCCAAAGTAGTTCCAGTATGCCATTTCTCACTCACGGGTCTCCGTTCAGTTGTTATACTAGTTACCAAGCAACTGACTCATTCTTGTTGTAGGCTATTATTGCCAAGTCTCCCGGCTGAGAATCCTCAGTATATCGACTACTAGGCTTAGCAAGATGGTGAAGAGCCTTCATAACCGAATCTTGGTCCAACGTGAGTATCTCAGGCAGGTGATCAACACGACACCAGAACGTTTGAAAGGTTTTACTTATAAGGATCCACCATGCGCTCGGCTGTTAATGTGTTAGTAAAGAACAGGTGACGGCTATGGGGCATCTCCATTTGCTCTCAGGTGCCACTGCGACAATTGCTAGTAAGCCTGGAGCTTGGATGTTTCTACATGGGTATGTTGACGAGTGTCATTACCAACTCGGAGGTATGCTACCGAAACACACATTCTGTCCGAATCGAACGATACGGATCGAACGACAAAATGTAAACTCAAGTGAGAGCAGCTGCAGGGCAAGCTAGTATATATGCTCCAATTTGCATACCAACATTCCCCCACCGAACTAGAATCAACATTCAACATTTAATACATGATTCAAGGTGGCAAGACCTCCATCTTTCTGACCGGAGCGACCGGTATAACCCCTCCCTGATATCCTCAAGCTGGCTCTTATTCACGCATCTTCCCACAGGCTACATTGGCGGCGCGGTCCTCGCTAAACTGCTCAGTCACCCAAGCGCAGGCACATTCGAGATTACCGCGCTCGTCCGCAACACCGACAAGGCGAACATTCTCAAGTCGAAGTTCGACGTGAACGTTGTCACTGGGACGCACCAGGAGCTCGACAAAATCCATGACCTCGCGATGCAATCCCATGTCGTGTTCCATCTCGTGCGTTGAAGTTCATCTACTTATGCCCTCATGCTCTAAGCTTTCGTTACGAAATCATACGGCCAGGCGGACTCGGACGACGTGGCGTTTATCAAAGCACTCCTCAGCGGAATGAAGGACAGGCACGCAAAAGTTGGCGACCTCCCTATCCTCATTCACACCGTATGTCGCACATTCTGTTCTTAGCATTCTACTCCTCTAACTATGTCTCGCATATAGTCAGGCACAGGTGTTCTGACCGACGACGCACGGGGCGAGTACGCGACAGACACCATCTACAGCGACCTGAACATCGAGCAGATCAGGTCCATCCCTCCCACAGCAGTTCACCGTCACGTCGACTTGCAGGTCATCGACGCAGACGAGCAGGGCTATGCCCGCACCCATATCGTATTCCCGGCGACAATCTATGGCATCGCGCAACACGCGCTCGTCGACGCCGGAGTATCGAACCCACACTCGGTCCAGGTCCCGGGAATAATCAAGGCTTCAATCGACAGGAAGAGGGCTGGAATGGTAGGAAAAGGCAAGGCGTGCTGGCAGGATGTCCATATCGACGATGGTGAGTGTTTACTGCACCGTTCCTAGGCGGACTTAGAATTGTACTGACATACGGCTCGCATAGTCGCGGAGCTGTACATCCTCCTCTTCGACTCGATTGTCAGCAATCCTGACAAGACCGGCCACGGCTGGGAGGGTCTCTATTTTGGCGCAAACGGCGAGCACAGCTGGTACGACATCGGCAAGGCCATCGGCGAGGCTTTCGTCGAACTCGGCATCTCCGCACCGGGCGAAGCGGAGCCGACACCCTTCACCGTCGACGAGCTCGTCAAGTACTGGGGAAACGAGTACTGGGGGTGGTACAACGGCTCAAACTCGCGCTGCCGGGCAGATCGGGGTCGGTTGCTTGGATGGAAGCCAAAGTACACGACGACAGACTTCCTGAAGAGTATACTAACGGAAATCAAGGCGCTCATGAAGCAGTCCTCTACAGACGCATATGTATGGAGGCTCATACCCGAGCCTTACTGATATGACCAGCTCGTGAGCTTGGGCAGTAGTAGTAATGCGACGTTTGCCACTGCCCGCACTCAGTGCAGAACTAGTAGACAGCCCAAAGCACTTACGATCAGGTTTCGCGGGTCGGAAAGTCGCTATGTTGAATATATCACTCCAAGAAGCCTTCCAGAGAGTACCCTGTATGCGAGCTTCTGCAACACTGAAATATGGCTGAGTTCATGCCAGGGTCATGTATTTTCAAGACGAACGACGGGGCGCTAATGGTGATCGCTGCTTTCCTCTTACCACCATATGATGTCTCTAGCCTCAAATTCATCCCTCTCGTATCTATCCGAGGGCTAACGATGTGGAGGCCGCATATCCGAAGCAGCACTTAACTTTCGAATAACGTGCTTGGCAGGGGCGAGTCGAGTGACAAGTTATACCCCGATCGCCTCCTCCTCCTATCCAGCAAACTCAACTAGACTCGCACTCCACCAATGGCACGTATATCCGACTCCTCGCTGTGATCCGGCAGGTCGGTCAACGTCCTCGTTCTGAAGGGGAAAGTGGGGAAACTGTTGCCGCCTTGCGACGTACTCTTCTGGCAGCCTTCAGCTTGCGTGGTGGGGGCGAAGGAGGGATTTGTTAGATCCCAGCAGCTGCAAATCCATCCTATATCACCCAGGTCATCAATAAGTCCCTTCAAGTTAGTCTATATGTCTTCCTCTCCCGAAAGAGTATCTATTCTCTTTACCGGAGCCACCGGTATGTTCAATGCTCCTCTTATGATCGTCTTATACTGATCGCTCCGACGCTCTCTATATACAGGTTACATCGGGGGCTCTGTCCTGCAGCGGATCCTGGCTCATCCGAAGGCGAGCACGTTTGACATCACCGCCCTGGTTCGCCACGCGGAGAAGGCACGGCTCCGTTCAGAGCAATTATTCTGTCAAGGTTTCAGTTGGCTCCCTCCAGGATATGGACAAGCTCTCTGAGTTGGTGAAGAACTCGCACATCGTCGTGAATACAGTGAGTATCTCCGCGATCATGTACTGATTGACATGCTCTGACGAAGGCTGTAGGCCATAATGCAGACGACGAACGTGCTATAAAGGCAATCCTCGCTGGACTCAAAAAGAGGCACGAGAAGCTTTGAGACACCCTCATCCTAATCCACACTGTACGCACTTACCCCGCTTCTCTCGTTCGGTAGACGGTCTAATATTGTTACTGTCGCAGTCTGGCGCGGCCGCATTGATAAACGACGCTCGTGGAGAGTTCGCCTCCTCAACCATCACCTCAGACCTCGACATCGCTTCTGCTCCACGTTCCGCACCGCACTACGGACTTGCTCGTAACCTCCGCAGACACGGATGGGTACGCACGTACGTATATCGTCTCGCCGTTCGAGATCAGATCTACGGCACAGCCCACGGGCCCCTCTTCGACGCCAGAATCGCGCACAAACATTCCATCTCCATCCCGTGGTTCATGGATGTGTTCTCTGCACGCGGACGTGGGGGTATCGTCGGCAAGGGTGCGAACGTGACATCAAATGTTCACATAAACGACAGTGAGTCCAGGATCATTATGTCGCTCGCCAATCGGGAGCAATGTCAACTGATCCTGGCATCGCAGCGGCGAAACTCTACTATCTGCTCTTCGACAAGGTTCTTCCGAACCCTGCGAAAATATGCCACGGCCGCGAGGGGTACTACTTCGTCGAGGTGGATGAGAACACGATGTATGACGTCGTGAAGGCCATCAGGGAGGCACTCTTTACCATTGGTCGGGTGGACAACTCGGCGGAGCCGACATTTCTGACCCCGGAGGAACGCGTCCAGTATTTTGGCAACGAGCAGATCGCGTTCATGCTCTTCGCGAACGTACCTTGTCGTACCGATCGCGCTCGCAGAGACCTGGGTTGGAAGCCGCAGCACACGACGACGGACTTCACTGGCGGAGTACGCGCCGTGGTCAAGGCGATTTTGAACGCTTGAACACTACTTGGATATCGTACAAATAATGGAAAGAGTAGGAGCGTCTTACGAATCTGTTGGTCTCACCTTCGTAAGACGTCCCGGGACTTTCATGTGGAGTTTTACGGGGTTTTCCTAGCAGCGAGCTGTGAGAATGCTCAGGCCTGTTCATTACACGTAGGAACGGGCCACAGCCTCTGCTTCTCAGAGTCTTGATGTACGAGTTTGTATTGCGGAACTATGTGTTGGTCTCAGGTTGGTGATACAAACAATTTGAAAGTGAGTGAATCAGCTGTATCCATGCTTCTATCTATTTGCTTACGTCGGCACACTTCCAGTACTTCTCGTCGCACTAAGCCAACCTTGAGTGGATGACAAAGCGCTTACTCACACCTACTAGGACGAGCTATAAGTCGTGCGGTAGGAAGAACATAGACCGTCATCTCGTGACCGTTAACCACATCCGCCACACGAACTCGGAAATACACTTACCCTACTCAAATTCGCTTCAGAGAACAAAAATGGCTCAGAGCGGCAAAACCTCTATCTTCTTGACCGGCGCTACTGGTACGCCTCCCATTCTTGACCCGGTATACCACCACCATCTCGTGCTCATCGCGTTGGGCTCCAGGGTACATCGGTGGCGCGGTCCTCGCCAAACTTCTCAGCCACCCCAGCGCGAACACCTTCGACATCACCGTGCTCGTCCGCAATGCCGACAAGGCGAAGATCCTCGAGTCCAAGTTCGGCGTGAAGGCCGTCGTCGGGACGCACCAGGAGCTCGACAAGATTCATGACCTCGCGGTACAATCCCACGTCGTCTTCCACATTGTGATTTATCCTCTCTGTATGTGCTTTGTGGCCCCCCTTTAACCAGTGCTGTTCAAGGCGGACGCGGACGATGTACCCTTCATGAAGGCCCTCCTCAGCGGGCTGAAGGAGAGGCACGCGAAAGTCGGCGATCTGCCGATCCTGATCCACACCGTGAGTGCTCCGTCCGTGACCCCACGCACCTCCCTCGCGCTCAGCACCCCCGCACGCGCACACAGTCGGGCACGGGCGTGCTCACGGACGACGCGCGCGGCGAGTACGTCACGGACACGGTCTACAGCGACCTCGACGTCGCGCAGATCCAGTCGATCCCCGCGAGCGCGCTGCACCGGAACGTCGACCTGCTCGTCGTCGACGCGGACACGCAGGGCTTCGCGCGCACGCACATCGTCATCCCGTCCACGATCTACGGCGTCGCGCAGCACGCGCTCGTCGACGCCGGGGTCTCCAACCCGCACTCTATCCAGGTCCCCGCGCTCATCAAGGCCGCGTTCGACCGGAAGCGTGCGGGCGTCGTCGGCGCGGGCAAGGCGCGCTGGCCGGACGTGCACATCGACGACGGTGGGTCCTAGAAGCACTTCTACAACGACCATACAGCGTGCTGACGCACACCCGCAATCCACAGTCGCGCAGCTGTACATCGTGCTGTTCGACGCGATCGTCACCAGCCCGGACAAGACCGGCCACGGCTGGGAGGGCTTCTACTTCGGGGAGAGCGGCGAGCACAGCTGGTACGACATCAGCAAGGCGATCGGCGACGCGTTCGTCGAACTCGGCATCTCCACGCCCGACGAGGCGGAGCCGACGCCGTTCGCCGTCGACGAGTTCGTCAAGTACTGGGGGAGCGAGTACGGGGGCTGGTACAACGGCTCGAACTCGCGCTGCAAGGCGGACCGGGGCAGGTCCATCGGCTGGACGCCGGCGCACACTACGGAGGACTTCATAAAGAGCATCCTCCCGGAGGTCAAAGCGCTCTTGAAGAAGTAATGGCCTGAGTAGGGCATGGTGAATCTACGACGCTGTGTTCTTAACGCCAATGAGCAGAAATTAAATTACTTACCTGGCATGCCCAGCTGCGACCGAGTAATCCAGTTGCGGTGGTAGTCATGAAGTGTATATGTGGCGACCACTGAACATTACAGATGCGGAGGTTAAAACAATCCTCGCTAGTATGGTAAACCGTATAACTTGAGTAGCTGCATAAAGGTCGTGTGTCACCCTCCGTGATGACTGCTGCCCCTCCAAATAGCATTAATCTGTTTCTGTCCCCAAGCTCAAACCAATCCTCGCCCAGCCATCCGCACCGTATCCAACACGGCACGCGCGACCTCTCCCCACAGATTCCCGAGCACGCTGCCCTGCCCCTCCGTCCCGCGCAGCCGTCGCCGCACAGCATCCACCGCGCGCCCACCTGCACCCGCGCCCGCGTTCCCCCCGGCGATCGCGCGCCGGCGCTGCAGGCGGAGGACGAAGGAGACGACGGGCACGACGATGAAAAGCACCGCGTAGAAGAGCACGCGGGAGCGCCCGGTGCTCTGCAGCACACTCTGCAGCGACGCACGGAGGAGCGCGAGCGTCGACGGCGCCCGCCCGAGAGCGCTGCCCTCCGCCGCCGCTGGGACCCCGAACGATGTCCGCCTGATGACCGGGTTCGCGGCGGTGGGCAGGGGCACGGGCCGCGCGCTGCTCCGCGAGCGCGATGCGGCGCGCTCCTGCTCGGCTGCGTACCCGTTAGCGTGTCCGTTAGCGTATGTGGAGCCGCGGCGCGTCTTGCCTGTGCGTGCGCGCTCCGCCGTCTGTGGCGTGACGGTGCGGGAGGTTGCTGTGCTCGCGAGACTGGACGAGGACGCGGAGTGCGGAGGGGTTGCGCGCTCTTCGCGTGGTTTGGGCGTGGGTGATTGAGAGGGCGTAAAGGGCGCGATGCCGCCGGAGAGGCGGCCGGACACGCCTGGGCGGACGGTCTGTGGGGTGGCGGTGTGGGTCGATGAGGAGGATGCAGAGGAGTCGGAGGGGGCGGGGGACGCGGAGCGGGAGGTGTTTGAGGATGAGGGTTCGGGGGACATGGCTGTTTGCACGCGGGAGGCGGAGACGGCTTCGGTACGCAGTTGACGGAGAGAGGCAACGAGGTGCTATATAAGTGAATTGCGCATGAGCGATGTTCTTGTTGCAGGCACCGGGGGCATTGGGAGATGTAACGAGCAGTTACATCGTGGTCACATCGTGGTCAACATCCACCTGTTTCTCCCGTGTGTCGCGGTGCAACATGCTAGAAACAGTCAAAATGATCCCGTGTCTTTGTGTTACATCCTGGATACATTTCAAATGTCGCATGTAACCACGATGTATCCAGGATGGAACACATTGACACAAGAAATTCATATTTGGATTGTAATCACGCCGTAATCACAATGTAACGAGTCGTTGCACCACACGACGTGCAATGGCCAAACTCAACGGCTCGGAAATTGAGGGGGAACAGGGTTGTAAGTGAGACATTCCAGCCAAATTCATAGATATGTCATAAGGCAGAGAGGTCATCAATTTCGAACGATCTCCAGGCTTGTCAATGGGTGGTTGGAAAGGTAACTCGGTCCTGTAACCGGAAAGTGTTTTGACAATCGACTAACAGTCTTCGTGTCCTATTGCACAATGTGGCAGCCGTTGGTCTGTGGCAGGACACAAACGTGATACGAAGACCGTCAAGACACTTTCCGGCCATTGGGCCCAGTTATCTATACTTTCCCATTCACAGGCTGGAAAAACCTTCTCGAAGTGAAGAATTTCCAATGCTCGAGAATCTCTCAGAAATCGGCCGGAATGTCTCATGTTCCAACCAATTTCGCAAAGATTTTGCACCCTTGAAATCGGCTATTGCACGTCGTGCCAGACCACGCCCCCGGTGAGGCTTATGCGGCGATACGTACCTGGCGGACGTCGTGGGGAAGCTCCCGCTCATATGTCAAGAACTCCTCTGCGTACACCCAGTCCTGAAGTCGCGGCAGGACGTGTAAGCAATACAGCTCGAGCACCTTCGAGTAGGCCTTCGGATCGTCCGCGTCGGACTCTTGCCCGTGCTTCGCGAGCCAGTCTTCTATCATGCTGCGACCAACTTCTGGACAGTCAAGTTTGAGACTGGCGAGAACAAGGGTGACCAGGATCTGTCCGGGGAGGAATGCGGACGTTGGTTTTTGCGGAGGGTCTGTCGGGGTGTACAGCTGCAGCGAACGCGCATGTAGTGTTGCAATGAGGGGCTCAGGGGTGAGCATGAGGTTCGCGCGCAAGGTCGGAGGGAGGCTTTCGGGGTCTTGAGTCGGGGGCGGGGAGGCATAAAGAGTGGTCTCGAATGTGATTCTCAGTATGTCCCATTTCCGCCGGTATGATGAGAGCGCGTCCTTGGTCGTCGCCAGTGAGGTAGGTGGTTCGACCAGAGAGAGAGCAGAGGTCAGAAGTGAGTGGGTCAGGGCGACATCGCGCTGGAGGAATGCGCGAGCGGCGCGGGGATAGAGCGAACGGAGAGTGGCAGCGGCTGAGGACGACGACGACGACGATGCGGCGGGATAGTTGTTCGCTGAAGACGGCTTGAGAGATAGGAGAGACGGGGCGGTCATCGTCGCGGTCGCAGTCGGCATGGCCGCTGTTTGGTGATATAAGTGGTCGGCGGTCGCAGGTGAACGTCAGAAACAAGTGCGGACCCGCGCGGACGCCCGACTCCGGCATCATCGAGGACGAGGACGGCGGGGATGGGCAGGAGAATGCGGTTTGAGGGAGAGCGTGCACGTGGACTCGCCGCGTCTCCGCACAGACACGCCCGATCGCGGCCCGTTTGCCGATCGCGCGCGGGGCAGACGCCACCTGCGACAGACGTCGACGCACGTCCTGCGCCCAGCTTCCTCTGCTCCCGCCCTCGACTCGACCCTCGCGTCTGCACCGAAGCTCCCTCCTTGGCCTGCTCTCGACGTGCGCAGCCGCGCGCTGCCCTCTGCGCCGCCACGCCCGTCTCGCGCCTCCCCGTCCGCGCACCCGTCCGCCTCCTCGCGCACGCATCTGTACCGTTTGGATTGCGTGTGATTTCTGGGACTTAAGGGTGTACAAAGCGTGCGCTGTCATAGTATTCTGGGACCTAAGGGTGTACAAAGCGTGCGCTGTCATAGTAGAGGGCGGGCGGGACTCTGGCTCGTGCTCTTCATACGGACGTGTACTCTACGCACATGTACTCTACGGACGTGTACTCTACGCACAGAACGTCTACAATACATGCACCTGCCCGCGCCCGTACCCCGTCTCCGATCTCCCCGCCTGAATCCACCGCAAACGTCTCGTGTTCGCGCACTTGACATGGGCGCCTATCCGCCGTCCTTCTTGACTTCCGACCACCACCATGCTCCCTGTTCCCGCTTCCCGCCTTCTTCTCGCCGCACGAATGGACATGTACACCCTCCGCGACGTCTATGTTGATGCAGACACGCACGCAAGAGGGACGCACTCACCGGTAAGTGTCCCCCTCCTGCTCCTCCAACCGCCATTTCACTCCGCCACCTCTCCACGCTACGCCAGTCGTCCGGACTGCAGCCTCGCTCGGGACGCCAACGCACAAGAATAGGCCACGTACCGACAGCGCACGTATCCATTCCGTGAACGGGCGCCTATCCTCCTTGACTCCCGACCACCATCTCCGAACGCAATCCGCCCCGATCTCCCAGTCTTCCTGCCCGCCGTCCACCTCCGCAAATCCGTAGCACACGCACCGGTGAGTTCATCTTCCCCCTCTCCGCGCAATCACAGTCGGCCGGAGCGGACGCCACAGCAGACGCTTCGATGGCGGGCGCCTATTATGCGTCCTCGCGACGTTCCGCTCGCGTCCTGATAGACGTGAGCACCGCACGGGAGGGACTGACAAGCGAGCACGTACCGTAGCCACCGTCGGCATTCACGGTTCCAAGCCGCCCCGCCCCGAGAGGCGTACCATCTCCAAATGGGAGGCTGCGAACGCACTGCAAAATGCGGTTAGTGACACTTCACACGCACCGGTACTTGCTCTGACAGTCTCGTGCGCGTGTCCTCCAGTACCATCCCGCAGCAAGTGCGACTCGTCGACAACGCAACAAGGAGCGCGTAGGCCCGGGACTCCAGCCGCTAGGATTGGACGGTGAACGCATTCGGCGGGCGTCCTTCGTGATTTCCGGCCACCACCATCCTCGCTCCGACTCCCTCACCCTCTCTCCACGGAGCTCTCCCACCCGCGACCTCGCGTTCGCAATATGGGCATGACGAATTCAGCACGTACCGGTGAGCTCCCCTCCATTGACGCCTCCGCGACGCCTCGGCGCCGCAGCTGCTAGCATTTCAGGTGAGTGCCCCATTCCGGGCCGCGTACATCGAGATGTGCGGGATATGACAATCACTCAACTCCCATGCCACCCGGCTCGCGTGCACCTCACAAGCGAGTCCCCGGGACGTCAACGCCAATGGGCAGCAGCCGAGTGCACGGTGCCGCCTGCGGAGAAGACCGCGATCATGACGTCTGAGCCCGCGTCTCCCGCGGGCACCACTGCTCGCGGCGCGTCCGCTCATCCTCGACGTCTGTCGTACCGTACCGACTCGCACCAGGTACGTCACCATGCGACAAGCGGCGTACCGTCCGCATCGCGCAAGCCGCCGGGAGCCCCGCTGACCTCTGGATCTGCCGACATACTCAGAGCGTGCGGGGTGCGCCGGAGCACCGCTCGACGAGGGCCGAGTGCGCCGGGATCATCCCTGCGTCGGGCCACGAGCACGGTACCGCGGACTCTGCGAGCGCCGCTCGGAAAGCTCGTCGTCATCGGGCCGCGCTCACGACGAAGCCCCTCCAGGGCTTCACGTGAGTCGTGCTCGCATGTCCTCTCGCTGACGCGACAGCGCACGGGGGCTGAGTCGCCGCACAGCGGCAACGGCTCGCACTCGCGCAGAGCGTGCGTGGTGCGCCGGATGACGACCGAGGGCGCGATTGCGGGACGACCGCGATCATCCCTGCGGAGTTCTGCAGGGCTGGGCAACGAGCGCGTACCGTGAACTCGTTGAGCGAGCTCGGACGGTACGTTTCCTTTGGCTTCGGGCACCGTCCACGGTACGTCCTCTCACTGACATCACAGTGTATGTGAGCTGACTCGTCAGCGCACGGCGGCGGCGGCTCGCTCGCCTCTGGTGCGCCAGCACGTCCGAGTGCGCGGTTCTGGGAAGACCGCGATCATCCCTGCGAAGTTCTGCAGGACCGGGCCGCGAGGACTGCTGGGGAGCTCCCCAGCTCTGAGGACGAGTCGGAACGTAGAAATCCCGGGCGGCAACCGCAGAGTACGCGGTACCGCGAATGAGTTGAGAGGGCCGTCAGATACCGGCCGACGACTCCGTTCCACTCGTCGCCGCACTCTGACGACCGTCAACCGCAAGAATGGGCGACGAGGACGCGTTTAGAGCGCTCCTCGCGCTCTCCAGTCGTGCTCACGACTCGACTGCGTCTCGGACCGGAGCGCGGATGGAAAACCGACACGGGTGACGGCACGTACCCTCGCTGGTCGTTCCGAGGTCCACAGATGCGCCGAACGCATGGAAGGAGCTCATCGTGCCGAGCTGCGTGCTGGTGACGTTCAGGTGAGTCCCGTGCATCTCTGTTCGCGCGAGCACGTACCGTTCTCTAGCAGCATGCAAGGACGACGAGTGGCGGTCCGGAACGCGAGCTGGAGCGGGCGGCGGCGGCGGCGGCGGCGGGTGCACATCGAGAACGGTGGGTGTAGCAGCTAGCTCACGTCGGGGGAGGCGGAGGACGGGCTGTGGTCGATGGAGGTAAGAGTGCAGAGCAAGGCGACACGTCGTGAGGTCTCCGGACCCCGCAGACGTGTCACACATCACGCGTAAGGGCCTAATGTGTGAATGCGTCCGCGTTGACTCACCCCAGATCTCAATACAGATCCTCAAATATTCTCGGCAATGTACCTCTCGGTACGTCGCCGCCCGCTCGTACATAGTGCTGTCTGCTTACGCCCTCGTTCCCGTTCGGCCCGTCTGTGCGGATTCGCGTGGTTCGGGAGCAATGAGCCAAATTGCGAGAGTAAGTACGAATACGTACGCAGCTGGTCCCCGGCCGTCGCATGGTACTCGTCGCGGTCGGACCAGTGTCGTTACGCAACAGAATTCGAACGCACGAAGCGGCGCGATGTGGTGTGCCCCACGCAGTCCCTCGTAGTGTAAGTTGTGCCTGTGTGACGGTATTATGTATGTGAGTATGTTAGCGTTGAAAGTTGACCCCGCCCGAAATGTCAGCACAGATATGTGCCCCTCCTCGCGATTCGCTCCTGAAGGGAGACGGGATCGTTCTCGCTGCCGTGTCGAACGACGGGACCAGCTATGCACTTGCGGTTGCGGCTCACGGCCCACGTTCCTGCGCTCGTACTCGCCGACTTCTCTATTTGGACAGTGTCGGTACACAATCATGGAGATAAACGGGTCTCCATGTCTACAAAAACTACGCGGTGTCGGAGGTCGACAGTTGCGCGTTGTGGGGGAATCCCGAGCGGTCAGGTCCGCGGCCGATACTTATCCGTGCGAAAACAAACTGACACGATGTGCACTGCGCTCTCGGTTGAAGGCCAGTAACCCGCCTTCTTTTGGCGTGCGCTGAGCATTGGCTACAGGTGCGCGTGAGGCTGGTATCTATTATGCTCGAGTATGGTACCGTCCACGCACGACACTGACAAGTGTTCTGATACTTGGGAAGCAGGAGCAGAACTGGTCCGCTGCACCCTGGGAGGCCACAACCGCACCACCTCGCCCGCTTCCATGTTTTCGGAGAGATTAGATCTCTCCAACGTCAAAGCGATTCCCGAGATTACATCGCTGTTGGCCGTGACGTTAGCCCGCACTTGCGTAATCTCGTATGTACTCATGTATACAGTGTGTCACTCAGACTCTTCCCATCCACTGACGTTTATCTCGCAAGGAATGCATCTCGATCCCGCGGTCTTACCGTCTCTCAACCATTTGTTCACCGCCGACTAACTATCGGTCCGTAGCCTTCAAGTTGCACATCTCAGGTCAGTGAAAGTGCAGCTAATCTCAGCGGACGAGGAGAGCAGCCCATTGCATTTACAGACCCCGGAAGATCGACAAGCCTGATGTGTCGGGCGTCGAGCAACTCAGATGACTCAGATACCTCGCAAATTCGACCCTGACCGTTACCAGATGATACAACTGTATTACAGCCACCCGTGGCTAATTCCGTCTAGCAACGAGCGTACGGCGGTCCCTGGACTAAATTTCTCATCACAGATGACGGAATTGCAACGCGAGCACGCACCAGCCCGCAAGACAAATTTGTTCAACACCTGCAGATTCGGACCTTGTCAAGCGGCTCCTCATACGACTCTGGATTGTAGGTGAATCTTGGTACTTACAGCTTACTGTGTGCTCATGCTTTCTCAAGAGCACGATTGGGAGCTTGGAATATAAGGTGCATCAAGTGGACGGGTGTCGTCTGGATACTGGCCGCTCAAACTTCCCGATTAGTGTTTAGCCACTCGCGTAGAAGTCCGGCCAAGCGCGGCCAAGTGCATCGCGTACGGCCAGCGCATTAGGTCCCGTCCGAAGCTCGGACGACCCCACACGGCATTCCGTTGGGGACAGCGTTGGGCACGGACCATGACGAGGGGTATAAAGCCTGCAGGAACTCGTCGAACTCCCACTGCATCCCCTCCCTCTTCCCCTTCCCTCCTCTCACCGTACGAACACCCCTGGTTTATGGCTGCACAGCGTCGCGGACCGCGAGCTGCCGCTCTACTGTGCCTTACGGTACGGCGGTACATGGTATGTTGTCCACCCACTTTGTACAGACGCGACTCCTGACACGTTGACCACAGTCTCAAGGCTCGTGATCGAGGGTGACACCGACGACGATTCCGCCTGGACCGTACCGTCGCAGGGGAGACGTGGTGCGTACATCTTATTTTTCTTATTTGCGCACGTGAAGACTAACAGGGATATGTAGGTGAATGCGTCTGATAGACACCTGTTACACCGGACTCCGCGCTCGGGATTTCGGATGCTTATGTTCGTTATTACCTAGTACACGGTGCGTGGTATTTTATTGGCCTAACTTTGTTATGCAAGACTGAATGTATTCTCTGTGCGCGGACAGCATTGTACTCTCCTCGGCGGCCTCAGGCTGTTTCCCGGGCCCGTGCCGTTGGACGGGACACATGGTACGTAGCACTTCGGTCCCCGGAGTCTAATATAGTGGTGCGGCTCGCTGTTAGCTACACGGTGCATGCTATGTGATTCGCCCAACTTTGTAACAGTGGGAGAATGACGGTAGTCTCTGCGCGTGAACAGTAATGTTCTCTGTTGGACTCTCGGGACACATGGTACATAGCACTTGGGTCCGCGGGGGCTATTGTAGTGGTGCGTAGGTAGATCATGCCACTCGGCGCCAGGCCGGGCGCGTGGGGTACAGTACTACTTGCTGCCTAGCCCGGAGCCGGTGAGGTGGGGTGTGAGAGTGGGACGTGCGCCGTCAGCAGCGGGAACACAGAAGTAGCCTGTAGTACGGATGTACGTTGTATCGTAGGCGTCGTGAATATATAAATCTATGCCGTACTACACAGAAATCCCGCAGTGGGTATTAGGGTCTCGTTGTGTGTCAGATCTACGGGCCTCGCGCACTATGCGCTCCGAGTCGTCGCCGCTACGATCTCCAACCTGCTCTCCCTCAAAGTCCCGGTCCTCATCAACGCCCCGTTTGCGATAGGTCCTACTTGGACTCAGCTCACATCGACCACAGCGTGCTGACGCACACCCGCAGTCGCGCAGCTGTACATCGTGCTGTTCGACGCGATCGTCAGCAGCCCGGACAAGACCGGCCACGGCTGGGAGGGCTTCTATTTCGGGGAGAGCGGCGAGCACAGCTGGTACGACATCAGCAAGGCGATCGGCGACGCGTTCGTCGAGCTCGACATCTCCGCGCCTGAGGAGGCGGAGCCGACGCCGTTCACCGTCGACGAGTTCGTCAAGTACTGGGGGAGCGAGTACGGGGGCTGGTACAACGGCTCGAACTCGCGCTGCAAGGCGGACCGGGGCAGGTCCATCGGCTGGACGCCGGCGCACACTACGGAGGACTTCATAAAGAGCATCCTCCCGGAGGTCAAAGCGCTCTTGAAGAAGTAATGGCCTGAGTAGGGCATGGTGAATCTACGACGCTGTATTCTTAACGCCAATGAGCAGAAATTAAATTACTTACCTGGCATGCCCAGTTGCGACCGAGTAATCCAGTTGCGGTGCGGTGGTAGTCATGAAGTGTATGTGTGGCGACCACTGAACATTACAGATGCGGAGGTTAAAACAATCCTCGCTAGTATGGTAAACCGTATAACTTGAGTAGCTGCATAAAGGTCGTGTGTCACCCTCCGTGATGACTGCTGCCCCTCCAAATAGCATTAATCTGTTTCTGTCCCCAAGCTCAAACCAATCCTCGCCCCGCCATCCGCACCGTATCCAACACGGCACGCGCGACCTCCCCCCACAGATTCCCGAGCACGCTGCCCTGCCCCTCCGTCCCGCGCAGCCGTCGCCGCACAGCATCCACCGCGCGCCCACCTGCACCCGCGCCCGCGTTCCCCCCGGCGATCGCGCGCCGGCGCTGCAGGCGGAGGACGAAGGACACGACGGGCACGACGATGAAAAGCACCGCGTAGAAGAGCACGCGGGAGCGCCCGGTGCTCTGCAGCACACTCTGCAGCGACGCACGGAGGAGCGCGAGCGTCGACGGCGCCCGCCCGAGAGCGCTGCCCTCCCCCGCTGCTGGGGCACCGAACGACGCCCGCCTGATGACCGGGTTCGCGGCGGTGGGCAGGGGCACGGGCCGCGCGCTGCTCCGCGAGCGCGATGCGGCGCGCTCCTGCTCGGCTGCGTACCCGTTAGCGTGTCCGTTAGCGTATGTGGAGCCGCGGCGCGTCTTGCCTGTGCGTGCGCGCTCCGCTGTCTGTGGCGTGACGGTGCGTGAGGTTGCTGTGCTCGCGGTGCTCGCGAGACTGGACGAGGACGCGGAGTGCGGAGGGATTGCGCGCTCTTCGCGTGGTTTGGGTGTGGGTGATTGAGAGGGCGTAAAGGGCGCGATCCCGCCGGAGAGGCGGCCGGACACGCCTGGGCGGACGGTCTGTGGCGTGGCGGTGTGGGTCGAGGAGGAGGATGCAGAGGAGTCGGAGGGGGCGGGGGACGTGCAGCGGGAGGTGGTTGAGGATGAGGGTTCGGAGGACATGGCTGTTTGCACGTGGGAGGCGGAGGCGGCTTCGGTACGCAGTTGACGGAGAGAGGCAACGAGGTGCTATATAAGTGGATTGGGCATGAGCGATGTTCTTGTTGCAGGCACCGGGGGGCATTGGGCGATGTAACGAGCAGTTACATCGTGGTCAACATCCACCTGTTTCTCCCGTGTGTTGCGGTGCAACATGCTAGAAACAGTCAAAAGGATACCGTGTCTTTGTGTTACATCCTGGATACATGTCAAATGTCGCGTGCAACCACGATATATCCAGGATGGAACACATTGACAAAGCAAAGTCACATTTGAATTGTAATCACGCTGTAATCACAATATAACGAGTCGTTACACCAGACCAACCAGACCACGCCCCCGGTGAGGCTTATGCGGCGATACGTACCTGGCGGACGTCATGGGGAAGCTCCCGCTCGTATGTCAAGAAATCCTCTGCGTACACCCAGTCCTGAAGTCGCGGCAGGACGTGTAAGCAATACAGCTCGAGCACCTTCGAGTAGGCCTTCGGATCGTCCGCGTCGGACTCTTGCCCGTGCTTCGCGAGCCAGTCTTCTATCATGCTGCGACCAACTTCTGGACAGTCAAGTTTGAGACTGGCGAGAACAAGGGTGACCAGGATCTGTCCGGGGAGGAATGCGGACGTTGGCTTTTGCGGAGGGTCTGTCGGGGTGTACAGCTGCAGCGAACGCGCATGTAGTGTTGCAATGAGGGGCTCAGGGGTGAGCATGAGGTTCGCCCGCAAGGTCGGAGGGAGGCTTTCGGGGTCTTGAGTCGGGGGCGGGGAGGCATAAAGAGTGGTCTCGAATGTGATTCTCAGTATGTCCCATTTCCGCCGATGTGATGAGAGCGCGTCCTTGGTTGTCGCCTAGTTGTTCGCTGAAGACGGCTTGAGAGATAGGAGAGACGGGGCGGTCATCGTCGCGGTCGCAGTCGGCATGGCCGCTGTTTGGTGATATAAAGTGGTCGGCGGTCGCAGGTGAACGTCAGAAACAAGTGCGGACCCGCGCGGACGCCCGACTCCGGCATCATCGAGGACGAGGACGGCGGGGATGGGCAGGAGAATGCGGTTTGAGGGAGAGCGTGGACTCGCCGCGTCTCCGCACACACGCCCGATCGCGGCCCGTTTGCCGATCGCGCGCGGGGCAGACGCCACCTGCGACAGACGTCGACGCACGTCCTGCGCCCAGCTTCCTCTGCTCCCGCCCTCGACTCGACCCTCGCGTCTGCACCGAAGCTCCCTCCTTGGCCTGCTCTCGACGTGCGCAGCCGCGCGCTGCCCTCTGCGCCGCCACGCCCGTCTCGCGCCTCCCCGTCCGCGCACCCGTCCGCCTCCTCGCGCACGCATCTGTACCGTTTGGATTGCGTGTGATAGCACGTATTCTGGGACTTAAGGGTGTACAAAGCGTGCGCTGTCATAGTATTCTGAGACCTAAGGGTGTACAAAGCGTGCGCTGTCATAGTAGAGGGCGGGCGGGACTCTGGCTCGTGCTCTTCATACGGACGTGTACTCTACGCACATGTACTCTACGGACGTGTACTCTACGCACAGAACGTCTACAATACATGCACCTGCCCGCGCCCGTACCCCGTCTCCGATCTCCCCGCCTGAATCCACCGCAAACGTCTCGTGTTCGCGCACTTGACATGGGCGCCTATCCGCCGTCCTTCTTGACTTCCGACCACCACCATGCTCCCTGTTCCCGCTTCCCGCCTTCTTCTCGCCGCACGAATGGACATGTACACCCTCCGCGACGTCTATGTTGATGCAGACACGCACGCAAGAGGGACGCACTCACCGGTAAGTGTCCCCCTCCTGCTCCTCCAACCGCCATTTCACTCCGCCACCTCTCCACGCTACGCCAGTCGTCCGGACTGCAGCCTCGCTCGGGACGCCAACGCACAAGAATAGGCCACGTACCGACAGCGCACGTATCCATTCCGTGAACGGGCGCCTATCCTCCTTGACTCCCGACCACCATCTCCGAACTCAATCCGCCCCGATCTCCCAGTCTTCCTGCCCGCCGTCCACCTCCGCAAATCCGTAGCACACGCACCGGTGAGTTCATCTTCCCCCTCTCCGCGCAATCACAGTCGGCCGGAGCGGACGCCACAGCAGACGCTTCGATGGCGGGCGCCTATGATGCGTCCTCGCGACGTTCCGCTCGCGTCCTGATAGACGTGAGCACCGCACGGGAGGGACTGACAAGCGAGCACGTACCGTAGCCACCGTCGGCATTCACGGTTCCAAGCCGCCCCGCCCCGAGAGGCGTACCATCTCCAAATGGGAGGCTGCGAACGCACTGCAAAATGCGGTTAGTTACACTCGCACGCACCGGTACTTGCTCTGACAGTCTCGTGCGCGTATCCTCCAGTACCATCCCGCAGCAAGTGCGACTCGTCGACAACGCAACAAGGAGCGCGTAGGCCCGGGACTCCAGCCGCCAGGATTGGACGGTGAACGCCTTCGGCGGGCGTCCTTCGTGATTTCCGGCCAACACCATCCTCGCTCCGACTCCCTCACCCTCTCTCCACGGAGCTCTCCCACCCGCGACCTCGCGTTCGCAATATGGGCATGACGAATTCAGCACGTACCGGTGAGCTCCCCTCCATTGACGCCTCCGCGACGCCTCGGCGCCGCAGCTGCTAGCATTTCAGGTGAGTGCCCCATTCCGGGCCGCGTACATCGAGATGTGCGGGATATATCCGCAGCAGACAATCACTCAACTCCCATGCCACCCGGCTCGCGTGCACCTCACAAGCGAGTCCCCGGGACGTCAACGCCAATGGGCAGCAGCCGAGTGCACGGTGCCGCCTGCGGAGAAGACCGCGATCATGACGTCTGAGCCCGCGTCTCCCGCGGGCACCACTGCTCGCGGCGCGTCCGCTCATCCTCGACGTCTGTCGTACCGTACCGACTCGCACCAGGTACGTCACCATGCGACAAGCGGCGTACCGTCCGCATCGCGCAAGCCGCCGGGAGCCCCGCTGACCTCTGGATCTGCCGACATACTCAGAGCGTGCGGGGTGCGCCAGAGCACCACTCGACGACGGCCGAGTGCGCCGGGATCATCCCTGCGTCGGGCCACGAGCACGGTACCGCGGACTCTGCGAGCGCAGCTCGGAGAGCTCGTCGTCATCGGGCCGCGCTCACGACGAAGCCCCTCGAGGGCTTCACGTGAGTCGTGCTCGCATGTCCTCTCGCTGACGCGACAGCGCACGGGGGCTGAGTCGCCGCACAGCGGCGACGGCTCGCACTCGCGCAGAGCGTGCGTGGTGCGCCGGATGACGACCGAGGGCGCGATTGCGGGACGACCGCGATCATCCCTGCGGAGTTCTGCAGGGCTGGGCAACGAGCGCGTACCGTGGAGCTCGGACGGTACGTTTCCTTTGGCTTCGGGCACCGTCCACGGTACGTCCTCTCACTGACATCACAGTGTATGTGAGCTGACTCGTCAGCGCACGGCGGCGGTGGCTCGCTCGCCTCTGGTGCGCCAGCACGTCCGAGTGCGCGGTTCTGGGAAGACCGCGATCATCCCTGCGAAGTTCTGCAGGACCGGGCCGCGAGGACTGCTGGGGAGCTCCCCAGCTCTGAGGACGAGTCGGAACGTAGAAATCCCGGGCGGCAACCGCAGAGTACGCGGTACCGCGAATGAGTTGAGAGGGCCGTCAGATACCGGCCGACGACTCCGTTCCACTCGTCGCCGCACTCTGACGACCGTCAACCGCAAGAATGGGCGACGAGGACGCGTTTAGAGCGCTCCTCGCGCTCTCCAGTCGTGCTCACGACTCGACTGCGTCTCGGACCGGAGCGCGGATGGAAAACCGACACGGGTGACGGCACGTACCCTCGCTGGTCGTTCCGAGGTCCACAGATGCGCCGAACGCATGGAAGGAGCTCATCGTGCCGAGCTGCGTGCTGGTGACGTTCAGGTGAGTCCCGTGCATCTCTGTTCGCGCGAGCACGTACCGTTCTCTAGCAGCATGCAAGGACGACGAGTGGCGGTCCGGAACGCGAGCTGGAGCGGGCGGCGGCGGCGGCGGCGGCGGGTGCACATCGAGAACGGTGGGTGTAGCAGCTAGCTCACGTCGGGGGAGGCGGAGGACGGGCTGTGGTCGATGGAGGTAAGAGTGCAGAGCAAGGCGACACGTCGTGAGGTCTCCGGACCCCGCAGACGTGTCACACATCACGCGTAAGGGCCTAATGTGTGAATGCGTCCGCGTTGACTCACCCCAGATCTCAATACAGATCCTCAAATATTCTCGGCAATGTACCTCTCGGTACGTCGCCGCCCGCTCGTACATAGTGCTGTCTGCTTACGCCCTCGTTCCCGTTCGGCCCGTCTGTGCGGATTCGCGTGGTTCGGGAGCAATGAGCCAAATTGCGAGAGTAAGTACGAATACGTACGCAGCTGGTCCCCGGCCGTCGCATGGTACTCGTCGCGGTCGGACCAGTGTCGTTACGCAACAGAATTCGAACGCACGAAGCGGCGCGATGTGGTGTGCCCCACGCAGTCCCTCGTAGTGTAAGTTGTGCCTGTGTGACGGTATTATGTATGTGAGTATGTTAGCGTTGAAAGTTGACCCCGCCCGAAATGTCAGCACAGATATGTGCCCCTCCTCGCGATTCGCTCCTGAAGGGAGACGGGATCGTTCTCGCTGCCGTGTCGAACGACGGGACCAGCTATGCACTTGCGGTTGCGGCTCACGGCCCACGTTCCTGCGCTCGTACTCGCCGACTTCTCTATTTGGACAGTGTCGGTACACAATCATGGAGATAAACGGGTCTCCATGTCTACAAAAACTACGCGGTGTCGGAGGTCGACAGTTGCGCGTTGTGGGGGAATCCCGAGCGGTCAGGTCCGCGGCCGATACTTATCCGTGCGAAAACAAACTGACACGATGTGCACTGCGCTCTCGGTTGAAGGCCAGTAACCCGCCTTCTTTTGGCGTGCGCTGAGCATTGGCTACAGGTGCGCGTGAGGCTGGTATCTATTATGCTCGAGTATGGTACCGTCCACGCACGACACTGACAAGTGTTCTGATACTTGGGAAGCAGGAGCAGAACTGGTCCGCTGCACCCTGGGAGGCCACAACCGCACCACCTCGCCCGCTTCCATGTTTTCGGAGAGATTAGATCTCTCCAACGTCAAAGCGATTCCCGAGATTACATCGCTGTTGGCCGTGACGTTAGCCCGCACTTGCGTAATCTCGTATGTACTCATGTATACAGTGTGTCACTCAGACTCTTCCCATCCACTGACGTTTATCTCGCAAGGAATGCATCTCGATCCCGCGGTCTTACCGTCTCTCAACCATTTGTTCACCGCCGACTAACTATCGGTCCGTAGCCTTCAAGTTGCACATCTCAGGTCAGTGAAAGTGCAGCTAATCTCAGCGGACGAGGAGAGCAGCCCATTGCATTTACAGACCCCGGAAGATCGACAAGCCTGATGTGTCGGGCGTCGAGCAACTCAGATGACTCAGATACCTCGCAAATTCGACCCTGACCGTTACCAGATGATACAACTGTATTACAGCCACCCGTGGCTAATTCCGTCTAGCAACGAGCGTACGGCGGTCCCTGGACTAAATTTCTCATCACAGATGACGGAATTGCAACGCGAGCACGCACCAGCCCGCAAGACAAATTTGTTCAACACCTGCAGATTCGGACCTTGTCAAGCGGCTCCTCATACGACTCTGGATTGTAGGTGAATCTTGGTACTTACAGCTTACTGTGTGCTCATGCTTTCTCAAGAGCACGATTGGGAGCTTGGAATATAAGGTGCATCAAGTGGACGGGTGTCGTCTGGATACTGGCCGCTCAAACTTCCCGATTAGTGTTTAGCCACTCGCGTAGAAGTCCGGCCAAGCGCGGCCAAGTGCATCGCGTACGGCCAGCGCATTAGGTCCCGTCCGAAGCTCGGACGACCCCACACGGCATTCCGTTGGGGACAGCGTTGGGCACGGACCATGACGAGGGGTATAAAGCCTGCAGGAACTCGTCGAACTCCCACTGCATCCCCTCCCTCTTCCCCTTCCCTCCTCTCACCGTACGAACACCCCTGGTTTATGGCTGCACAGCGTCGCGGACCGCGAGCTGCCGCTCTACTGTGCCTTACGGTACGGCGGTACATGGTATGTTGTCCACCCACTTTGTACAGACGCGACTCCTGACACGTTGACCACAGTCTCAAGGCTCGTGATCGAGGGTGACACCGACGACGATTCCGCCTGGACCGTACCGTCGCAGGGGAGACGTGGTGCGTACATCTTATTTTTCTTATTTGCGCACGTGAAGACTAACAGGGATATGTAGGTGAATGCGTCTGATAGACACCTGTTACACCGGACTCCGCGCTCGGGATTTCGGATGCTTATGTTCGTTATTACCTAGTACACGGTGCGTGGTATTTTATTGGCCTAACTTTGTTATGCAAGACTGAATGTATTCTCTGTGCGCGGACAGCATTGTACTCTCCTCGGCGGCCTCAGGCTGTTTCCCGGGCCCGTGCCGTTGGACGGGACACATGGTACGTAGCACTTCGGTCCCCGGAGTCTAATATAGTGGTGCGGCTCGCTGTTAGCTACACGGTGCATGCTATGTGATTCGCCCAACTTTGTAACAGTGGGAGAATGACGGTAGTCTCTGCGCGTGAACAGTAATGTTCTCTGTTGGACTCTCGGGACACATGGTACATAGCACTTGGGTCCGCGGGGGCTATTGTAGTGGTGCGTAGGTAGATCATGCCACTCGGCGCCAGGCCGGGCGCGTGGGGTACAGTACTACTTGCTGCCTAGCCCGGAGCCGGTGAGGTGGGGTGTGAGAGTGGGACGTGCGCCGTCAGCAGCGGGAACACAGAAGTAGCCTGTAGTACGGATGTACGTTGTATCGTAGGCGTCGTGAATATATAAATCTATGCCGTACTACACAGAAATCCCGCAGTGGGTATTAGGGTCTCGTTGTGTGTCAGATCTACGGGCCTCGCGCACTATGCGCTCCGAGTCGTCGCCGCTACGATCTCCAACCTGCTCTCCCTCAAAGTCCCGGTCCTCATCAACGCCCCGTTTGCGATAGGTCCTACTTGGACTCAGCTCACATCGACCACAGCGTGCTGACGCACACCCGCAGTCGCGCAGCTGTACATCGTGCTGTTCGACGCGATCGTCAGCAGCCCGGACAAGACCGGCCACGGCTGGGAGGGCTTCTATTTCGGGGAGAGCGGCGAGCACAGCTGGTACGACATCAGCAAGGCGATCGGCGACGCGTTCGTCGAGCTCGACATCTCCGCGCCTGAGGAGGCGGAGCCGACGCCGTTCACCGTCGACGAGTTCGTCAAGTACTGGGGGAGCGAGTACGGGGGCTGGTACAACGGCTCGAACTCGCGCTGCAAGGCGGACCGGGGCAGGTCCATCGGCTGGACGCCGGCGCACACTACGGAGGACTTCATAAAGAGCATCCTCCCGGAGGTCAAAGCGCTCTTGAAGAAGTAATGGCCTGAGTAGGGCATGGTGAATCTACGATGCTGTATTCTTAACGCCAATGAGCAGAAATTACTTACCTGGCATGCCCAGCTGCGACCGAGTAATCCAGTTGCGGTGCGGTGGTAGTCATGAAGTGTATGTGTGGCGACCACTGAACATTACAGATGCGGAGGTTAAAACAATCCTCGCTAGTATGGTAAGCCGTAAAACTTGAGTAGCTGCATAAAAGTTGTGTGTCACCCTCCGTGATGACTGCTGCCCCTCCAAATAGCATTAATCTGTTTCTGTCCCCAAGCTCAAACCAATCCTCGCCCCGCCATCCGCACCGTATCCAACACGGCACGCGCGACCTCCCCCCACAGATTCCCGAGCACGCTGCCCTGCCCCTCCGTCCCGCGCAGCCGTCGCCGCACAGCATCCACCGCGCGCCCACCTGCACCCGCGCCCGCGTTCCCCCCGGCGATCGCGCGCCGGCGCTGCAGGCGGAGGACGAAGGACACGACGGGCACGACGATGAAAAGCACCGCGTAGAAGAGCACGCGGGAGCGCCCGGTGCTCTGCAGCACACTCTGCAGCGACGCACGGAGGAGCGCGAGCGTCGACGGCGCCCGCCCGAGAGCGCTGCCCTCCCCCGCTGCTGGGGCACCGAACGACGCCCGCCTGATGACCGGGTTCGCGGCGGTGGGCAGGGGCACGGGCCGCGCGCTGCTCCGCGAGCGCGATGCGGCGCGCTCCTGCTCGGCTGCGTACCCGTTAGCGTGTCCGTTAGCGTATGTGGAGCCGCGGCGCGTCTTGCCTGTGCGTGCGCGCTCCGCTGTCTGTGGCGTGACGGTGCGTGAGGTTGCTGTGCTCGCGGTGCTCGCGAGACTGGACGAGGACGCGGAGTGCGGAGGGATTGCGCGCTCTTCGCGTGGTTTGGGTGTGGGTGATTGAGAGGGCGTAAAGGGCGCGATCCCGCCGGAGAGGCGGCCGGACACGCCTGGGCGGACGGTCTGTGGCGTGGCGGTGTGGGTCGAGGAGGAGGATGCAGAGGAGTCGGAGGGGGCGGGGGACGTGCAGCGGGAGGTGGTTGAGGATGAGGGTTCGGAGGACATGGCTGTTTGCACGTGGGAGGCGGAGGCGGCTTCGGTACGCAGTTGACGGAGAGAGGCAACGAGGTGCTATATAAGTGGATTGGGCATGAGCGATGTTCTTGTTGCAGGCACCGGGGGGCATTGGGCGATGTAACGAGCAGTTACATCGTGGTCAACATCCACCTGTTTCTCCCGTGTGTTGCGGTGCAACATGCTAGAAACAGTCAAAAGGATACCGTGTCTTTGTGTTACATCCTGGATACATGTCAAATGTCGCGTGCAACCACGATATATCCAGGATGGAACACATTGACAAAGCAAAGTCACATTTGAATTGTAATCACGCTGTAATCACAATATAACGAGTCGTTACACCAGACCAACCAGACCACGCCCCCGGTGAGGCTTATGCGGCGATACGTACCTGGCGGACGTCATGGGGAAGCTCCCGCTCGTATGTCAAGAAATCCTCTGCGTACACCCAGTCCTGAAGTCGCGGCAGGACGTGTAAGCAATACAGCTCGAGCACCTTCGAGTAGGCCTTCGGATCGTCCGCGTCTGACTCTTGCCCGTGCTTCGCGAGCCAGTCTTCTATCATGCTGCGACCAACTTCTGGACAATCAAGTTTGAGACTGGCAAGAACAAGGGTGACCAAGATCTGTCCGGGGAGGAATGCGGACGTTGGCTTTTGCGGAGGGTCTGTCGGGGTGTACAGCTGCAGCGAACGCGCATGTAGTGTTGCAATGAGGGGCTCAGGGGTGAGCATGAGGTTCGCCCGCAAGGTCGGAGGGAGGCTTTCGGGGTCTTGAGTCGGGGGCGGGGAGGCATAAAGAGTGGTCTCGAATGTGATTCTCAGTATGTCCCATTTCCGCCGGTAGGATGACAGCGCGTCCTTGGTCGTCGCCAGTGAGGTAGGTGGTTCGACCAGAGAGAGAGCAGAGGTCAGAAGTGAGTGGGTCAGGGCGACATCGCGCTGGAGGAATGCGCGAGCGGCGCGGGGATAGAGCGAACGGAGAGTGGCAGCGGCTGAGGACGACGACGACGACGATGCGGCGGGATAGTTGTTCGCTGAAGACGGCTTGAGAGATAGGAGAGACGGGGCGGTCATCGTCGCGGTCGCAGTCGGCATGGCCGCTGTTTGGTGATATAAAGTGGTCGGCGGTCGCAGGTGAACGTCAGAAACAAGTGCGGACCCGCGCGGACGCCCGACTCCGGCATCATCGTTTCCGGTACTCCGGGTCTCCCACGGGTGCCCTACCGGGAAAGGCAATTCCCGCCGCTGCGTTCAATGAACCACCACGATGAGGTCTATGATGATTCACACCATAATTAACACATCCCCCACTCGCTCGCACCCAACTGCCATATTCTACTCAACATGGCGCCCTCAAGTCTCTTAGGTTGGAAGCAAATGTTCTAGTGCGGTACTCATAGCGCATGCTACGACAGGCCAGGCACAATGCCATTCCTTAAAGCTTATAAGTGCATTAGAATGGCTCAGGGACTGAGCCTAACCACCAACTACAATTGGCCCCAGTGACTAGCCATGGAGTAGGTGAGCGATTTCCCTCGATAAGTTTGTGAGTGGAAAAGGCGAGAGACGATGACGCAGTTCGAATGGCATTATGACGATGTTCTCGACACGTTTCCCTTCGCGGGCTTTGCTTATAATATAAGCTCATCGACGTGCCGTTAATGTGCACAACGCACCTTCTCCTCCACATCCATTCTCACCATGGCCATGCTATTGCAGGTACGTTCATCAAACTCGTTTGCATTCTCGGAGTCCTTCATCGTCTGTTAACCACCCCCATACCCAGCTCGCCACATTCTTCACCCAATATCTCTATAGCGCGCAGAACGAGGTCCGAAAGGAGGAGAACGCACTCCGGATAGGCATCCTCTCGACCGCCAACATCAATTCTGCAGCCCTCATCAATCCTGCAAAAAGTCACGGAGGCGTCATCGTCTCGGCCGTGGCCTCGCGGAATCTGGAGCAAGCACAGAAGTATGCAGAGAAATACGACATTCCGAAGGCGTATGGGTCATATGACGAGCTGCTGAGAGAGCCCGGTATCGATGCAGTGTACATCAGTGTACCGAATGGCATGCACGGCAGTACGTCGCGTGCCTCCTTCCTATATGCGCCTCCATGATGACTATATGCGTGATATATGTAGCCTGGGCGAAGAAAGCGTTAAATGCTGGAAAACACGTCCTATTAGAGAAGCCCTTCACAGCGAACGCTGAAGAGGCACGATCTCTTGTCGATTTCGCAAAACAGAAGAACCTCGTCCTTGTCGAAGCCTTTCACTGGCAGTTCCACGTGCGCCTCTGCGCCTTACCTCCAGTCCTCTTCCCATGTCGCTGACCACCCCACGCCATGCCAGCCTGCTGCCCATTCGCTCAAAGCGCTCATCGACAGCGGCGATTACGGCCCAATTCTACGCACATATGCGACCATGACCACACCGAAGGGCTCGATACCGCGCAGTGACGTCCGGTGGCATTACGCACTTGCAGGCGGCTCGCTGATGGACATGACCTACGTCATCTCCTCGACGCGGTACTTCCTGGGGGCCGATACTCCACGAGAAGTCGCGGAGGCGAAGGCGCGGCCGTCTCCGCAGGACGGACGCGTCGACGACGCGATGGAGGCGACTCTGCGCTACGATGTCGGCGGGCGGATGGTCGAGAGCAGGATCTACAGCGACATGTGGCGTCCCAACCTGTTCGGAGTCATCCCGCGGGCATGGGAAGCACCGAGCATCGAGATCGAAACGGAGCACGCTACTATTTACTTCTACAAGTGCGTATTCACTGCTTTCGTATTGGTGAACTCGTCTTCCGACCGTCGAACTTGAACAGCTTCATGATGCCGCACCTGTACCACTACATCACCATCTACGACAAGCGCACGAGGCAGACGACGACGGAGAAGTTCTACTCTGGGGGGCCGCAGTGGGGCGGGAGGGGCGAGACGTGGTGGAGCACGTACAGGTACGTCGCCGTCGGTCTCCAGTCGGTCTTCCTGGTATGGAACTGACATGACGGCAGGTACCAGCTCGAAGCGTTCGTGGACAAGGTGCGCGGGCGCGAGCCGGCACACTGGGTCACTTTCGAGAGTAGCATCGCGCAGATGGAGACGATCGACATGGTCTACGAGAAGTCCGGGCTGGGCAAGAGGGTCAAGACCGCCGAGGACGCCAACTCTTAGGTCTTAGCCTCGACGTTTCAGCACACCCGGTACATGCTCTCTCCGTCTTCGTATGTACACATGCCTATCGATGCGCTGTCTCTGTCTTTTGTGTCGCGTTGCTACGTGCGCGAATGCAAGTCTGATGCCTTCTTCTTTCCTGACCGAGTAAGCGCAAGGGATACATCCAAAGATTCAACTAAATTAAATGGCGGACTTGAAATCGCTCGTGAGTATTAGCGTCGACGCAAGCCACAAAGCCCAACGACGAAGTCAAAAGCTCTTGCGCAGTTGTCCCATCCATGAACGAACCATCTGATGACGGCGAGGACCTGGAGTGCTCTACGTGCAGTTGGGCGGCAACGGCACACTCCAGGACAACCTCGCTCTTTGCCAATGAGCCATCGCGCATAGCGCGTGCAAATCCATGGATGCTTGTCGGGAGAATCTTCGAACATCTACAAGCTTTGTGAGTATTCCTTCATCGACGTCTTGAACACTAACGTGATACGAACTTCCAACAAGAACAGGAGGGCTTTCCCCATACACAACACATCCCAAGAGTAGGGATCGAGGCACGGCACACCGTGGGTTCTGCTCTGGGTTAAGTGTCCTAGATCCACCGGGGGTTGTGCACGCGGACCCAGTTCGAAGCGGCGGGAGAACCCAAAGTCGATTATATATATCTTGTTCACTTCGAGGTGCTTGTGATGTCTGACCGTAGCCTTAGTAGATATGACGGCGTTATCGAGAGCGAAATCCTGACAACATACACCAATCTTTAGCGATAGTCCTACTGGAGCCATGCTTAGGGACCGTACCATATGTGCGATATGCTGCCTATGAAGATACTCCATGCCCTGGGTGCACGAGTATCAAAGTTAAAATGTGTTCTTAGTCTGTCATGATATGACAAAAGCCAATCGTACCTCTACAATCTGATAGAACTCGTCGATCGCTTCGCGCAGTAAAGACCCACCACCAAGGTACAGTCCATAACCGAGTCTATCGCAGCCAGGCATGATCAGAAGCGGTGGCTCGTCGCGCACGATTTCGACCGGAAGAGTATGGTTAGGCGAAGAGAGATCGTTCTGGAGGAGGTGCTCGTAGATCTCTACTTCAGGAGAGCCAGGCGGGATGATTTTGATCACCCACGAAGGGAGATCGCGTTCGCGATGGGTACCAAAGACGACCTGCTATAGTATGGGATGGGTTAGCAAGCGAGCAGGTCATTATTGCAGCAGAACGAACCGGTTTCATCGTGCGCGGGAGATCGCTGATGCCCTTGGCTCGTATTGCTGGGTGTTCAAGCAGCCACGGAGGAGGCTTATACCACGTTTTTATGTCTGCGCCGCATCGTGGAACTGGGTTTTCTCCCATCCATGAGGGAGGCCGGAACCAGTCGTCGATCTGAGCTGCAACTGCGCCACTCATCGTTCGAAGCAACAAGAGGAGGAGGAAGGAGGATGTACTAAGCGCCCGGGCTGTCACTCGAGTACAAGCAGCCGTGCGAACCCGGCGGACCTGGTTTCGTACCCAGACGCGTAAAGCCTTCTCGCACCCATATTCGAGATGATCGCAAAAGCTTTTCGGGGACGTGCAATTGCACGCCCTCCATAACATGAGATCCACCACCGAGAACCTCTTCGTCAAGGACAACAATCCGAGACGGTCCTCGATCTCGGACTCAGATTCTCACCACTGCTTCAACCATCATCGACATCGCCAGCAAGTTGGATAACTCTAATAAGACTCAGCCTCATGACTTTCTGGAGGACGTCGGCATTGTTTACGGCTACGCTAGCGATATACTTTCATCGGGTCACAATCAAGCCACGGCCATTAAATCCAAACCAAGGTTCTCTCTCCAGTTTTCGCGCCGTGGCGCGAAGACGGTATGTCATGTATCTTCATTCATAAGCTGTCCCATCGACTGTGAGTACATACATTGCAGCGTTAATGACTTCATCGCCGACTAGTAGTCCGGTAAGTCGGGGAAACAAGGCAGACAGTGCCCCACTACGCATCTTCCCTGATTACCAAGCACTTACTCAGCTACCTGGATCATGTGGGTATGGTTCCGAAGAAGATCGAGGTGGTGAGAGTCCTAGATACGGATTTAGGCCTTCAAGAGATTCTATAAAGCGAACTCCTGAGGGACAGAACAACCCGACTTGAAGTCCGCCCACCAACGAGTACTGTGACACTAACACTGAATAGCAAGCCATGACTGAGAGCGGCAGAACGTCTATCTTCCTGACCGGTGCTACCGGTAAGACCACTCCCGGAACTATGCTACTGTCTTTTGCTGATCCCGGGTGGTCTACAGGCTATATTGGAGGCGCCGTCCTCGCTAGACTGCTTGACCATCCCAAGGCAAACACGTTCGACATCACCGTACTTGTCCGCAACGCCGAGAAGGCGGACATCCTCAAGTCAAAGTTCGCTGTCAAAGTGGTCGTCGGCACGCACCAAGAGTATGACAAGATCCACGACCTCGCCATGCAATCGCAAGTTGTGTTCCAGCTTGTGAGTACGACAAGCCTCTACTGCTCCACACGACTGATTCATGACACTTTTCCAGGCGGAATCTGACGACGTGCCGTTTGCGAAGGCCTTCCTCAGCGGTCTGAACGACAGGCACGCGAAGATAGGCGATGTCCCGATCCTCATCCACACTGTACGTCAGGATTTATCTGGAGTACTTGTCGCCGATCCTCATAACCTCCTGCAGTCCGGTACCGGTCTACTCAAGGACGACGCGCGGGGCGAGTACGCGACCGAGACGATCTACAGCGACCTAGACGTCGAGCAGATCAAGGCCATCCCTGAGACCGCGTTCCACCGCAACGTTGACCTGCTCATCGTGGACGCGGACACCCAAGGCTACGCGCGCAGCCACATCGTCCTGCCTTCAACGGTCTACGGCATCGCCGCGCACCCCCTCGTCGACGCTGGGGTGTCTAACCCGTACTCCATGCAGGTGCCCCAGCTCATCAGGGCCGCCCTCGACAGGAAGCGGGCCGGAGTGGTCGGTAAGGGGAAGGCGATCTGGCCAGACGTGCACATCGACGATGGTGAGTCTTTACAGTCGGCGTGGTATCCGCGCTCTCAGGCTAATATGTGTACTAACCTACGCCATCGCCCACTAGTCGCTGATCTCTACATCGTGCTCTTCGACTCGATCGTCAACAATCCGGATCAGACCGGCCACGGTTGGGAGGGCTTCTACTTCGGAGAGAACGGCGAGCATACATGGTACCAGCTCAGCAAGGCCGTCGGAGAGGCTCTCGTCTCGCTCGGGATCACCACTGAGGCCGAACCAACTGTGTTCAGCGTCGAGGAGCTCGTCAAGTACTGGGGGAGCGAGTATAGGGGCTTGTACAACGGCTCGAACTCACGCTGTCGTGCAGACCGCAGTAGGGCGATTGGGTGGAAGCCAAGGTACACTTCGGAGGATCTCTTCAAGAGTATTCTGCCGGAAGTGAAGGCGAATCTCAAGAAGTAGTGGAGGGTAAATCATAACGGAATACATCGTGGCGATTCGGATATCAACAGAATAGATCGCGCGATAGAAGTGCAAGGGCGACTGTCGAATAGCGCGTAGCGAGGACAAGTGAAAGGATGAACGCCGTGGAGACAGGAAGCCAGGGAAGACCGCGGTTGAATTTACTGGACTTTGACGCAAGTTACACTGGAGCCTGAGGGTATATCACGATGGAATATATTGTGGCGACTCGGATATCCAGATTGGATCGCGCGATAGAAGTGCAAGGTTGACTGTCGAATAGCGCATAGCGAGGACAGGCGAAAGGATGAACGCCGTGGAGACAGGAAGACTGCGGTTGGATTTACTGACAGCTATCGGCTTTGACGCAACCCACACAAGCCGACCATATAGCCAAATGCCTTTTGGAAGGCATCCCATCCATGAACGAACCGTCGTATGACGGCGAGCACTTGAAGTGCTCTCCGTGCAGTCGGACGGCAACGACACACACCCGCACAGCCCTTTTCTTTGCCAACCAGCCATCGTGCATAGCGTGTGCAAATCCACGGGATGGACTTGGGCTTCCCGTCCACGCTTGGGAACATCAACTGCGAGTCGTGTCAGTATTTCATTGATATGCATCAATGCGGAACTACATACCTGCGCGAAGCGGAGAAGCGTGTCTCCCAAACACAACACATCCCAAGAGTAGGCATCGAGGCGCGTGACACCGTGCTGTTCGCTGAGGGCCAAGTGTTCGAGGTCCACCGGAGGTTGCGCGCATGGACCCAACTCGAACAGGCAGGAGAAGCCATAGTCAATTATGTATATTTTGTTCAGTTCGAGCTGCTTCTGGTGCTTGACCGTATTCTCGGTAGCAATGGTCGTGTTTTCGAGATTGAGATCCTGATAAATGACATCAAAGACATTCTTAGCGATGGCTTTATGTGGCGTAACCCATGGTGAGAGTCCGTACCATATGTGCGACATTATTTCTATGAAGATACTCGACGCCCTGCCGCATGGATATCCAGGTCAGCCGCATACTGTCGCTGTCGTTGATTGATGGTCAAACGTACCTCTACGAGTTGGTAGAAATCGTCAACAGCTTCGCGCAACGTCCATCTCGTGAATCGTGTGCAGCCGGTTATCTGACAGCCTGGCATTATCAGAAGCGGTGGTTCGTTGTGCACAATGTCCACCGGAAGAGTATGGTTCGGCGAGGAGAGCCCGTTCTTGAGAAGATGCTCGTAGATCTCCACTTCGGGTGTGCCTGGCTGGACGATCTTTATAACCCATGAGGGCTTGTCCGGATGGGGATTTGTACTGAAAACGACGGCCTAGCGTAAGAAACAGTATATGAATCAGTGAGCTGTCAGGCCAGAACATGACTATGATTGAAGCACGAACTGGTTTCATCGTGAGTGGAAGTTCGGTTATGCCCCTGCCTCGTACTGCTGGATGTTCAATGAGCCATGGTGGTGGACGGAGGAATGCGGCCGCTCGGCCATGTCTAACGATGTCATTCATCCATTCAGGACGCTTATACCTGTCATCTTCTTGAGTCTCAGTCATGCTTCCGGGTGCGCCACCCGTGGTGCTAGATCAGGACTGTAGCTAGCTGCTGAACGCACACCTACAAGTGCGTGTGGACTGAAGGAGAGGTTTTCCGGCTGGGAAGTTGAATGAGGTTTACTAGCGCTCACTGCACAGAACAACCGTGTGACACACTGTCACACAGGGAGGAGGCGCCGTGATGGTATGGATCCATTCCAGACTCGGACTCACTGACAGAATATACGTACGAATCGCCGCTACGCTACCGGGGGTAAGGAACCTCCGGAGTCAGTGGTCTCTGATAGTCGGTGGGCGCGGCACTGGCACTGCTAAACCACAACATTCAAAGTGGCGGTCATGTTGGTCGGGAGGAAGCCCTGGCAGGGGAATATAGGCTGCGCTCAGCTTGCTCGATATACGTTACATGACATGTAGACACACCTATCATCCAGCGTCTGGAACCTCCAGAGCCATATCGCGACGCAGTGTGTTTTTGCACGGATCTAGAGCATGGCAAGATCATGCGGACTACACTGATAGATCCAAAGAGAAGTACTAGACTAAATGGCGGACTCGAGATCGCTCGTGAGTATTAGCGTCGACGCAAGCCACAAATCCCAACGACGTAGCCAAAAGCTCTTGCGCAGTTGTCCCATCCATGAACGAGCCATCTGATGACGGCGAGGACCTGGAGGGCTCTGCGTGCAGTTGGGCGGCAACGGCACACTCCAGGACAACCTCGCTCTTCGCCAATAAGCCATCGCGCATAGCGCGTGCAGATCCATGGAGGCTTGTCGGGAGAATAATTAAGCATCTACAAGCTGTGTGAGTATTCCTTGATCGACGTCTTAAACGTGGACGAGAGACGTACGTCCAACAAGAACAGGAGTGCTTTCCCCATACACAACACATCCCAAGAGTAGGGATCGAGGCGCGGCACTCCGTAGCTTATGCTAAGGTTCAAGTGTCCTAGATCCACCGGGGGTTGTGCGCGCGGACCCAGTTCGAAGCGGCGGGAGAAGCCAAAGTCGATGATATATATCTTGTTCAATTCGAGGTGTTTGTGGTAATTGACCTTAGGTTTAGTAGCTATGACGGTGTTGGCGAGATTGAAATCCTGGTAGCACAAATGCATCTTTAGCGATAGTCCCATGTGAGCAATACGTATGGACCATACCATGTGGGCAATATGGTTCCTGTGAAGATACTCCATGCCCTGCGTGCATCAATATCAAAGTAAGAATGTGCTCTTACACCACCGTGCGACAATAGCTAGTTGTACCTCTACAATGTGATAGAAATCGTCGATCGCTTCGCGCAGTAAAGACGCACCACCGTGGCGTCCGATATAGGTTTTATCACAGCCTGGCATGATCAGAAGCGGGGGCTCATCGCGCACGATTTCGGCGGGAAGAGTATGGTTAGGTGAAGAGAGATCACTCTTGAGAAGGTGCTCGTAGATCTCTATCTCTGGTGAGCCAGGCGGGGTGATCTTGATCACCCATGGAGTTATGTCCCGTCCTTGTTGCGTACCGAAAACGACCTCCTGTGAGTGGCGTCAGTTGAAGAGCAAGTCACAATGACAGCGTAGAGCGCACCTCTTTTATCGCGCACAGGACGCTGATACCTTTGGCTCGTATTGCTGGGTGCTCGACCAGCCACGGAGGGGCTTTGAACAGCGGATTTACGTCCGAGATGCGTCGTACAGCTGGATTCTCTCCCATCCATGAAGGAAGCCGATATAGGTCCTCAGTATCAGCTGTGCTTTCCCCGATTGCACCACTCATCGTTCCGGAGGGTGAGCCTTGTGGCGGTGGAAGCCGACTGCCCCAACAGGCCCCAACCGCAATAGGGAGTGTGCGAACTCGTCCGGAACCTTCCGGAGCGTGATCGATTGTGCAGCTCAATTTGGCAGCGATCTGAGGTGAACCGCCGTCACTCGACTGGACACAACGTACATACGTACAGTAAGTACTTGATTAATGTCGTTTCGTTCTTCAACTTGACTGACCTCGAGCCTATAGATGATACTCATAAGGCCCCTAGTACGCCTGGACAGGCTTTGCCCATGACGTTATCGAGCTAGTCAGGGTCCGGTCTGTGGACGGCCTTTAGCCTAAATCGCTGAATACAACACTACACGAAGCATGAAGCATGATAAGCATTGATAGTAAGTACTATCACTATCCGATATGGGATGACTAGCATTCAGTATGTTTAAATCAGGTACAAGTCGTTTTCCGAATCAAGTCCATAGAAAGATAGTAGGAGGCATACTGAGGTTTAGTGGCGAGGTGACAATCCGCAAGGCCCCACGACATAGCCAACTGCCCGTGCGCAGATATCCCATTTATGAGCGAACCATCGTATGACGGCGAGAACACGAAGTGCCCTCCGTGCAGTTGGGCGACAACGACAGACTCCTGTACACCCGCGCTCTTCGCCCACAAGCCATTGCGCGTATCGCGTGCAGATCCACGATGTCAAACCAGAGGTATTACGCATAGACTATAGAGTATTTTTAGGTGAAAATCATGTAGGAAAGCAAGAACCGTACCTTTGAAAAATATAGCAACGTTCTACCGAGGCATAACACATCCCAAGAGTATGGGTCGAGGCGCGAGATGCAGAGCTGTCGACTGAGAGTTGTGTCCCCGATATCGACCGCAAGCTGTTCACCTGGGCCGGACGAGAATTTCCGGGACAATCCAAAGTCGATGATGTATATCTTTCCGAGTTTGAGTTGTTCGTGATACTTGACTGTGGCGTCGATCGCCACGACTGTGTTTTCGAACACAAGGTCCTACCCTCGCATGTATCAGCTCAGTACTCATGCAACACACCAATAAGTGCGTATAGTACTGCATACCATATGCGCAACATAGTTCCGATGCAGGTACTCAATGCCCTGTCCATACCGAGATTAGGACGCGCCACACTCGTGCCTTGGATAGAATGCATACCTCCACAAGTTGATAGAAGTCATCTAGGGCTTCGGATAGTGTCCAATTGACATGTCTCCAACCCGTTGTCCGACAGCCTGGCATAATCAATATTGGTGGCTCACTGCGAACGATTTCGACAGGAAGAATGTGGTTTCCGGGGGAAGAAATGTCGTTCTTGAGGAGATGTTCGTAAATTTCGACCTCTGTGGAGCCAGGCACAACAACCTTGACTACCCATTGAGGAATATCTAAACTGGGATAAGTACTGAAGATGATATACTGGTGGTCGACATGCTGATCAGTAGGATGGTTTGACGCGCTAGAAAACAAACGCACTGGTTTCGGGACATGCGGGAGATCGTCTATTCCCTTGCATCGGACTTCAGAGCGATCGAGCACCCAGGGAGGAGGCCTTAAGGGGTCCACGTCCTTGAATATGTCTGTAGCTCCTGCGCCGCTCATGGTGGTTGCAATCAAATGAAAGTTCACGACGTCCGGGAAGGAAACAATAGGCCACGTGGCTACCACATGTTCGGAGAAATCCGTTGGCTTCAAGCTAGCGCTCAAGTTTCAAGCAACATCTCGGGCCAATTGCTGCTACTAGTGCCGGCCAGCGGTGCTATCACTGCTGTAAGTAATGTTTTGTGCAGGAAAGACCAATGGGCTTATACGTTAACTCACTAGTACTTACTATCTGTCAGCGCTTCAGCCTTCGCAATTTATTGTCATTAAAATCAAACCCTCGACGCGGAGAAAACGTTCCTGCCATGTGACTGGCACACCATCGTTATCGATGAGTATATAACAACATAGGTGGACCAACGGACTAGCTTGGACTTCGAGTTCACCTTCACCATCTTCCGATTGCTCAGAGGTCAGAGTCAACGTTCAAAGCCAGAGACCATGACCACTACTTGTACTCACCTTTTCGTCACAATAGATTTACACGGTCCCAATGACTCTCAGATGTTCCGCCACCATTCTCTCTGCAGTCAGGGATCTTGAAGCTAGATTCCCCACTGCCAACAGGAACATGTTCCTCCAAAACGACCACCTACCTGTCGAACTCATCGGCGAACACAGTGGTGCCAAGATCAAGTTGACCAAATACTGGGCATCTTCTCAACATGCCGGCCGTGGTCGGATGTACCTTAGCTTCAAGGTCATCTGCGAGGTTGGCGAAACCTACTGGAAGGAACTCACCGTCCATGTTGAGAATCCGCACGCTAGTCGTGAGGTCAACGCAGAGGCCGTCAGGAGAGCCATACAGTTTCTCCTATACGAACCTGATCATGTGGAGATGGCCTCCTTCAGGATCGTTGTGGACCCGATCAACGGCCAGATCGAGTTCGTGCCTCCGAGGCGGAACTAAGGAAGATTGCCAGGTGAGTAGTACTAGGAGCCTTCCGTCGATGGTGCAGTAACGTGTGGAACGACCAGTGCATATATCCGGATCCCTTACGAGAAGATTGTCAGTCACAGAGAAGATCGAAGTGAATCACTCACTTCTGCTTTGTCGATGTTGAGGCATACCGAGCCATCATGCACGACAGAGTAGAAAACTACCCGGTTGATGGGAACGAATGCTGTTGAATGAAGCGTGTTGCGATGTACATTACTGCTGGCACTCGGATTATCTGTATGTCCTGTCCTGTTCATCTGTGGCCAGGATCATACCACGTTTGGGAAACGAAGGTGATAATTCCGAACAATGCCTTGTAGAGAAGGCATTCCCTGTCGCGACGAGTGCACACGTCCAGCAACGTCCAGCTCCGTCTGAGCGCGCGAGGTACCACCCCACAATGATATCGAGAAATGGAGCAGTAAATGTCGTAGTCCATGTGAATAACCATTAGCCCTGTAATAGTAGTTGAGTACAAACAACAATAAAAGGGTGAGTCCATGCCGCTATGAACAGATCCGGGTATCAGAAATAATGAGGGTAAAATATATCCGGGGTAGTGTCGCAATGAGGGTATGCTTAGGTAGTATGTTAGATGTCCGTCCGTGAAGGTAGTGCTGTGGTATTACGGGTATAGTCGTGTGCTGGTCAGTCCAAATCCAAGGTCGTGCTCGCCGGCAGCTGGGCGATCTCCGGGGTATCCTTATAGTGCCAGCGGACTGTTGCGGAAGTCGTCAACGATTAGCACGCATTGCGCAAGACCGCGGGAACGTCACTCACATAGCACATGCTCGCCCGCGTCGTAGGCGTACCCGAAGAAGTCCTCCTTGTGGAAGCACTTCTGCGGCCAACGCATGTCCGCCGAGTAGCTCTCGTCGATGTCCTCCTCCTCCTCGCTCTCCTCCGCATCGCCGTCGTCGTTTAGATAGTCGTCGTACACCTCGGGGTAGTCCATGCCGCCGTACGCGCCGTCCGCGTCGCCCTCGTACGTGCCGTTCTTGACGGCGTCGCGGTGCTCCTTGTATTCCTGATCAACGGCTTTCCACGTCGCCCACCGCGGGACGCGCGCGCGCCGATATCCTGTGCGCACGCCTAGGCGATTGACGTACCGGCATTCGGTCGCGACGAACAGCGAGGAGTGCGCGGGGTCCCAGGCGAGTCCGACGACGGAGTTGTTGCCTGTCGATAGCTCGTACACGCACTCCTCGGCACGTATGTCCCACACCTTGACCTGCTGCGTGATATCGCCCCCGGTAAACAGCGCTGCGGTCGTGAAGTGTGAGCAAGCGGCACTCTCGATTACAATGTATTATGTGGCCTTGCTTACTAGGGATCCCGTCCGGATGCACGAGCACGACGTCAGAGCAGCCTTCGCGCTGAAGGCCCGTGTTGAACGTGAGAACTGGTAGCGGGCGGCGCACGTCGTACAACCGTGCGTAGCCATCGCCCCCTGCGGTGATAAACACATTCGGGTCTGCAGGGCTCGTCGTTATCCGCTGTACCTCACCGCCGTGCCCGAGATACCGCGCGACCCGTTTGCCGCCGTGCTCGAAGTCGATCGACATGCAAGCGTACCCGCCCGACTCTTCCGCACCCTCTGCACACAGCATGTGGCCGCTTGGAGCGTGGAAGTGCCATGCAGCGGGGAAGTAGTTGCGGTCGTCTGCGAATGATGCGGTTGTGTGCGACCCGGGAGAGTCTATACTCCAGATCGCGGCTTTGCCTTTGCCTGCGCGCGCGATACGACCGTTCGGAAGGACTGCCAGAGAGCCGTTGAAGCCTTGTTGACAAGCGAGTGTATTAACGTTCTGTAGACACTTAGGGACCTTGCCAGCTTCGTCTGGTGCGAACGAGAAGGATTTGATGCAGTCGTCGTCCGCAACGAAGACGAGTTTGCGGGACTCGTCCGTGGCAACATGGTGCGCTACCGTCGAAAGCTCTGGATCGATCGACGTCCCTTCGAGGAGGTTGGAAGACTGGTCACCGAGGAGGTAGTAATGCAGGAGAGGATTGCGACCCTTCCAGCCGCCACCTACTGACATGGCGAGAATGCTGCCTCCACAAGACAGAGACATGTCGAAGGGCGCAGAAACTAAGCTGTCGATAGTGAGCTGAGCCCGCGCCTGGTAGACTATATGCGCCGAAGGAGAGGTCGTTGTAGCAGATGGAGTAAAGCCGCCTCGAAAGCGCGACAGGCGGGTCGTCAGAGGATGTGGACGGGGCGTCTTGGTCCATGGACGTACACGAGCAAAAGCGGGAAGTTTGGGTGCGGCTGAGAGGAATTGTGAGCAAAGGGGTAGAGAGCGGGGCCAAAGTAGTGGTAAATGAGGACGACCAGTCAAATAGTACTCACGCGCTCCAGGCTTCAGCATACTGGTGTAGAACTTGACGAATGCGTCCAGGACGTCCGATCCTGGTAAGGCAGGACTCAGCCGCAATGCAGCCATCCAGATCAAGATGAAAGTTACGCACCTGCATTCTCCAGTGCATCCTCTACAAACGGCTCGTCATCGGAGTGTGCGAACGAAACCAGGGACGAGAAGCCGCCGTCTGGGGAATAAGCATATTGGAGGGAAGCATTCAGGATTGCGTGAGCTTTCTCGACAACTTCCGGTAGGTCTGAGGAGCCCCTTCTCTCCGCATCCCGCACCACGGTGCAAACGTCCTCGAGAATCTTGATATACTTCTTGTCCCTCGCTTTCCGGTCTGCGTCCGTCGACTTCTCCGCCTGGTGCGCCTTGAGATAGTGGTCCAGCCTATCGAGTAGCACAACATGTTGTGCCATGACGAGCAAGTAGATACACAGAACGAGAGAAAAGACTGGCCAGCAGGGTATAGGTTTGTGGGGTAGAGAGCAGGAGGGTGCGATGTGCAAGTCAATCCATAAGCGCCTAATGAGGGCTAGGCCGCCTAGCTGAGATTAGATCTTCCGTCGAACGTGATTCCATCGGGTATCAGGAGACTAAGGCACGACTGGGCTTCGTCCAGCGCAAGATACTTGGTCGTCAGCGCAAGTGAGGAGGAGAGGGAGCAGGAGGAGGAGGATTCAGCCACACACGCGTCGCGACGCGTCACCTGGTATAGCAGTCATTAACATCAGCTACCATATCGGGCAATGCCGCTCATGGTAGTGGCTGTTTCAGCCCGGGGCGATCTCCACGGCTCGCCTCGAAGCTCTCCTCGTTCTGTCTTCATGTTAGCCCATGATCCTGCTCCATCTTGAGCGTTGCCTGAGCGCACATCCTCGACGACTGAATCTGACGTCGACGAACTCGAAGATCTCTCTTGGCAATATCTAGATTATTGTTCAAACCCTTGCCCACGCTCGGATATATACGCGGGCATCCACCTGGACGATCCACGACATTCATTTCGTCGTACCATGACGGTCGAAACGCCAAAGCTCAGCTTTGTGTATTATTGCTCTGGCCACGGTCTGTCGTCGCATTCATCGCAGTTGTGCACCGTTCACTAACAAGCTAACACAGGCTATGGCCATGCGACTCGAGTGTCCGCATTCACTCGTCATCTTCTTGCTCTAGAGCGTTCACCAGCCGTCCATATCGTATCTTCTGCACCGAAGCATGTATTTGCAGACAGTATAGCCGTAGGAGGTACGTACGCCGTCTTCGCAGCGAGCCTCGATATACCTTTGCCTTGAGCATTTCTATGCTGTCCCCGACGCTCTCAAACAGCTGTCACACGCTGAACATCGTACCACACACCATGATAGCCTACGTATCGTGTGTGGTAAATGATGAAGGCTTGAGGGTAGGACTGTTGTCTGATTTCGACACGGTGTCTCGTGCTCAATCAAGGAGAGGCGTTCATGCCTCATTTAGATTATACGGGACTCGGAGAGATCTCGTCTCATAGTGGCCAGCGATCCTGCCTTAGCAGCTGACGTCTATCTACGTAGCTTTGTATCGTAACGCCAACATAGACCCCGTAATCGTACAACCCCTTGCGTGGGTTGCGTATTCTTTCGCAATGAGTTCTATACTAACTTCATCATAGATATCGCGTTGATCGGCAGAAGAGTGTGGATGTTTTGGAGAGTTTTCTCGCAAACGAAGACGACAAAGTCTGGGACGAAGCCCAATGGCTGAAGTCGATCCGGGCAGATTGCGTCTTGAGCGATGCTGCCTTCCTCGGCTGGTATGTGCAGTGTTTACTCCACTGTGAGGTTGACATACTTACCTTCGTGGCAGTCTTGCCGCACATCATGCGGGCATCCCTTCGGTTCTGATCACGAACTTTTCATTCGACTCGGTCTATAGCTATCTCTCAACGCCGCTGCTCGACGAGCCACCGAAACCTGAACATCCTGCCGTGGATGGCATGCTATCGCCTCCTTCCGCCAAGGCCAAGGAGGAACTCGAGCCAGACGCGCCGATTACTCTGGAAGTGCTAACCCCTCTGGTCAAGCACATCCATGACGGATATCGCTGCGCGGATCTTCTGCTTAGACTGCCTGGTGCAATCCCTCTGCCCTCGTTTGCTGCGCATCCTCATCTCCCTTCGCCTGATTGGGTAGACATTGAAGCTCGGTGCTTCAAGTCATTCGTGACCGATCACCTGACGCAACCACCGTCCACATACAAGCTCCTGCCCCAACTTCCCTTCCCGGACCAGTACCCTCGCAAACCGTTGTCACGCGAGGCGCGGCCTGCCCCTCTTCTGGTGCGCTCGCCGGATCCGACAATCTACAGCACTGAAGGTCGCAGTCGTCTACTCAACTCCATCGGTATTCCGACCGACCTACACGACCCAAATACTACGAAGATACTCATTGTGTCCTTTGGCGGACAAGTCTTTCACAAGCCGCACAGCAGAACGCATAGCCGGACCCCATCCAAGGCGGCCACGCCTGTTGCGCTTCCCCCCGCTGCTGCCAGTACACACCCGGCCTACGTACCGCCGAAGCAGCCACCGTTCCCTTCAATGGACTTTGCCGACCCGAAGCGACACGCACGCGCACTCAGCGAGGCTCTGCAGACTGTCAGTATTGCCCAATTCTCCGACGACTACCAGCACGAGGCGACACCAACCGTACGCCTACGCCCGATCCCATCCCGCCTCACCTCGTCAGACAGGCAAGTCAATCGTGCCCGCGCTCTGTCGCAGCTGCGCCTGGCGGGTGCGCCCCCTGTGGCGGTCCCGACCTCTCCGCGTACAAGCCTCGTTGCGACGTTTTCGGCTCCTGCGGACATCCCGGCCTTCCATGCCGTGACGATCCCCCCGACGCCGCGCGCGCAGGATGGGTTCGAGGCTGCCGTCGAGCTCAGCTGGACGACTGAGCCGGCGACCCTCGACGCCGAGCTGAAGCGCGAGACCGGGGAGGAGATCATGGACGAGGCGGACGTCCGCATCCTCCCGGACGAGTCGTGGATCGCGGTCGTGTGTGGGGTCTCCAAGGACTGGGGGAAGGAGGACGGGGAGGAGCTCCCGCACAATTTCTTCGTCGCCCCGCGGGAAGTGTACATGCCGGACCTGACCGCGGCCGCGGACGTGCTCCTCGGCAAGCTGGGCTACGGAACCGTGTCCGAGTGTGTTGACTCCTGCACTCCCTTTGTCTACGGTGTGTGAAGCCATCCCCGCGCTTGCTGTCTCGTCCGGTGGAATTACTTAACATGTTTTTTTGATAGTGCCGCGGCCGCTGTTCATCGAGGAGCACGGGCTGCGGTTGTACCTGGAGCGCGAGGGTGTCGGCGTCGAACTCTCCCGCACGCAGTACGAGGTAGGCGAGTGGGCGGACGCGATAGAGGCGGCGTGGCAGAAAGGTCGGGAGGCCAAGGCGCGGAAGAGACAGGAAGGCGAGACAGGGAGGAGGAATGAGGAAGGGAGGGAGATGGCACAGTATGTCGTTGACTGGGTCGGGCGATGGAAGGACGCGGTTGATCAGTGCGATGGCTCAGAGGTGGTCGGGGGTGTATGGGGTTGAGCGCAGAGCATTTGCGCCCGGACTTGGACCTACTAGTTGGACTGCATAGGACTTACACGGATCTGGCTCGTACGGACTTGAGTGTGCAGTATGTGCGACTATTGATACTCTTTTAGACGGTTTCTACAATCATATAAGCTAGTAGTAGTGTAGGTGACCATGATTCCGTGTGTCGTGCGTGCCCGAACCTGAAGCGCTCAGCTCCTCATGCACAAGCGCTGCTACAACTTCATGAATCCTGTGTCCTCACCACCATCGCGACCGTCTCCTCTAAACCTCCTATGCGTTCTGAGCAATGAGCGAAACACTAGTTTGCATTCTGCTCGTCACATCCTCGGCGAAAGGTTCGAATCTTGTGTACCACTGGCCCCCGTCGCCCCAAACAACACCTCGCCTCGCGCGTCCGCTCCCGACAAACGACTTTCCTGGCTCGGTATGGGACAATCCCTGGCGTGCTGCTAGCAGTACTGAGCACACTGCGGAGGAGAAGAGTGACGCGTCTACGCCCGCGCCTGAAGACCTTTCCGAGTACTTCTGGCAGCGGCCCAGCGTACGGCGTCCTCGAGCCGTCTCGTTCAGCCGCCACCTGCCCTCACACCCCACCTCGCGGCGCGCGTCGCCATCCAAGGACGGATCCGGTCGGAACGATGACGCGTCACCGTTTGCGCTCGGGTGCGGGCAGTGCGGCAGGGGGGCGTGCGCGGGGTGCATGGAGACGGGAGACGAGTACGACACGCTGCTCGGGTACTCGACCGAGTTTCTTGCGCAGATACTCTGCCCACAGAGCTCGATGTGCCACCAGAAATTCGAGCTTGTCGTCGACGACCTCGCGTTTATCGGCCATCCGGTGTGCGCGGACGGGGACGGCGGGTGGAGGTTCAAGACGGACAAGGCGAGGGCGGCCGCGCGGGGACGGGGGTCGAAGAAGGGGCAGTCGCCGCAGGTTGAGGAGAGGAACCTAACGCCGGAGCGCATGGAGAGAGGTGAGCAGAACTCAGGGCGCGCGCTGCATGTGCAGACTACTGGAGATTCGGGGATCAAGACGTTCCACTTTGTGCTGGTGCTGGACCTGCCGGACCCATCGTCTTCGGCGTCGGGCAATATCGCAAAGTATTTCGACACGATGTATGAACAAATCGCGTTCAATGTGACGGCGGTCCTGTACCAGGAGCAGGTCCTACACCAGTACGTGGAGACGGAGTGCGAACGGCTGAGCTTACTGAAGGACGAGTATGCCAATAAAGGTGCATAATGTCCCTTATCTCCATTTACATGGTACTAATCAGACGATGCAATGCAGGTGAATCTTTCGCCGACTTCATGTATGAAGCATTGAAGGTGTCATCCATCGCACCTGCGATGCAAACCTTGTACGAATCTATCGGGAAGAAAGATATTGCCCGCATAACTCTCCACGATCTTCCCCTCGAACTACAGCTCCCTCCGCATCTCGACTCTCTTCTACACGCAGAAGAAGAAGTCGAACCAGAGGAAGAGGTCCACGAAGAGGACGGCGAGCCGAACGCCTGGGGTCCCGAAATGAGCTTCGCGTGGAGGCTCCCCGCGCTCACACCATGGAAGGCGCTCCTGCGGTTAGATGACGACGACGAGCAGGGCTACGAGCTGTACATGCAATTGCGCACTGCACAGCTGCACCCAGAAGAGAGAGACTTGGCTGAACAGCTCCTGAGATTCATTGACCTGGCAACCGTCAATCTCAGTTTGGCTGACATGGCGAGTCTGCTCGATTGGAATCTCGAATCGCAAGTATACCCCGCCGTCCGCTGGCTTGTCCTCCATCGCAGGGCGAAGGTCGTAGATGTCGTCCACCAGGGGCTGAAAACTGTGTTCTCTATCCCCCAGAAATTCCCAGAACCGTACGTCCCGTGTCTCGTCCGAATCGAAGTCCGTCTCACGAGCGCCCATCTAGCCTCGCCGTCCTCTCCGAACAGTTCGCCGCCACCTTCGCGCAAGCAGGTGTCCCGCCTCTGCCGAAGCTTCTCGCGACGATCTCCACCGCGACGCACGCCCAGTCCGCGAACCACTTTTACGCGACGGTCGTGCGCTCTAAGGAGCTCATCCCCCTCTACTTCGACGTCGTGCTCTGGATGCTCAAGCGCGACCTCCTCATCCGCCTCCACCTCCGCATCCGCATCATCGCCACCGAGGAACTCAAGAAGCGCGTCCGCAAACGTTGGGAGGAGCACGTCATGCGCAAGCGGTCGCGGTCTCGGGCGCGGAGCGTCAGCCGCAGCCGGGAACGCGGTACCGAACGCGACAGAGGACGCGGCCGGGGACGGAGGGGCGTGGACGACGAAGACGAGAAGGGCGGACCGGTGCTCGAGCCCGTGTCCGAGTCGAGCCCGGTGGACTACTGGGTGTCACTGTCCCCCAAGACTGCGCGCAAACAGGCACGGCGGCGAGACTCGGAGGAAGCGGAGGACATCAAGGCGGACAGCGACGACGAAGCGCAGGACCGGGACCGGCGCGAGAAGGCTGACGAGTACGATGAAGAGTTCTTGTCGAGCAGCGCGGACGAGGGCAAGTGGGACGAGTACTACCAGAGTGGCGGGAACGACAATATCGCGTCGATGATCAGAGACCCTGCGCGCGCGGCGCCTTTTGAACGGCGGTGGCTCGCCGGGATGTCTGAGGGCAAAGATCCTCACATAGTCAGGCGCTTTGAGCGGTAGGTGGCCCGTTATGCTGCCTTGAGGCTCTCGCGCTAATGTGCACGGCGCTGCAGGATACACCAATACTTCGACGGCAAATGCTCGGACGACGAGATTTTGTATCGAGCAGAGATCTCGCGGAAGAACCTGCGAGAGGTCATCCATCACTACGAGGAATACGTACGTTCTCCAAATGTCTCTAACGCCGCACTTGTTCATCATTTGACCATACGTTTAGCTGCAAACATTCCTCCATCCATCATGAACCGCGTTCTACATTGATTCCCCAGGGTTTCTGTGCACCCACCCCAACAGCCTCTTCGCCTTCGAGCAATCGAAGAACCCATTGTCCGTGCTCAAGTCCTTGCCCTCCCTGATCGGCACCTCCTTCCAGTACCGCTCCCACAGCTCGACCGCGGGCAGCTCGTTCGCGACGTCGGGCGCGGTGATGAAGAACGCCTCGTGCCCGGCCCACCGCCCGCTCTCATCCGTTAGCGCGAGCAGGAATGCCTCCGCACCCGAGTCCTCCTGGACGTACCCCCATAGGTCGGACCTCCGCCGCTCGGGGTCGTCTCGCATCGCATGTTCGCGACTCGGCAGGGACCAGCTCAGGCGCAGGCTCGCGATGCGCATCGACGGGTACCTGCGGACGATTGTGTCCGCCTGGAGCTCCATAATTCTGTTGGCGTGTGCCTGTCAGCCGTCACTGGCGATGATAGGAATGCAGCTTGAGGAAGCTGGGGGCTACGCACACTTTGGAAAGACCGTACGGCTCGTCTGGCCGGCACGGGTGGTCCTCGTCGAGCGGGAAGTACTGGAAGTCCTTGCGCTCGGTCCACACGAGTGGGATGACATTCACGGACGACGCTTGTGCGACGCGGTTGATGCCCAGCTGCGTAACGATCGTGATCAACTCATGGCATCTATACTGTCGTGTCGGTCATGCACCGTACCTCCGCCGACGCCCGCAGGATGTTCCACGATATCACGACATTGCTGCGACGTACACGACGTTGTCAGCGATATGTGCCCCCCATAGTGCACGAGCTTTGCGATCGCACACTCACGTATTGTGTGCCTCGACGACGTAATCGCCAGGCGTGCGCATCGCAGCGAGGTTCACTACGCCCTCGCAGCCCTTCAGCAGCTTCAGGCATGCATCATAATCGCGCACGTCCGCCTCATGGAAGGTGACGTTGTAGTCAACGCGCCCTTTCAGATGCACAAGGACGTCAGGGATGGGTGCGGAGTCGATGCCAACGACGGTGTGGCCCTGAGAGATTGCAGCCAGGACGACGCGAGAGCCGACGGACCCGTTGCAACCTGCTATTGCGATTTTCATCTTCGGGCTCTTGCAATTGGGGCCCCGTCTCGACAGGCTGTCTTATGACTGTAAAGTCAAGGGGGACGGGCGTGTAGCGTACGCGTTATATACCGGGCGGGCACCCTGGGTGTCGGAAAAACAGCGCGGTATCCCTCCGGATGCGGGAAGGATGTGGTTGAACAGACACCGAGTTGAGCCTGAGTCGAGGGTCATCGGGCACCTCCTATATGCTTGTTTGTGCCGGCATTGGCCGCTCTCGGGTGGGTCAGCGGAGCACTCTGTGCCTTGCGCTTGCTCGGTAAAGGAAAGAAGGGTGGGGTCATACTGTACTTGTATCTGGCACACGGCTTCGCGAGGCTAGTAGCAACTCGACACAAAAGAAAGCGATAACGCTTCGATAGGCGTGTGTATATGGCGAAGGCGCGGCAGAGCCTGCACAGGGGATAGATGATCTCCCCTACATACTGAGACCGGTTGGTTTCTCTGTTGCGAACTAAGTATCATGCTCTCACAACAGCTAGATGAAATTCTCGGTACACTTCTGGACCTAGATGCTGGGCCTGAATGGGTCGCAAAGATTATCCAGCCTGACTCTGCGGAAGCAGAGATCTATAAGCATCGAGTCTTCGGAAGTTGTCTTTCTTCCCCCATCATGATGATGTCGTATATTTCTTATTACATATCGCCACCTCACCGCACCCACGAGACAACTCAGATTCTCTTGGCAACCTCAGCCTTCGGCATGTCACGGTCACGGGTCTTGGAGGTCGCCTCTTCCACCACCACCACCTCCTCCTCACGCTCCGAACGATGAGTGGCATAGCCGGAGAACATGAAGCTCAGACCAGGTTTCGGCTTCCTTCATGGTTGGGAGAGAACCCAGTTCTACGATGTGGCTCAGACATAGATCCGTGGTTCAAGGTCCCTCCATGGCTGCTTGAACACCCAGCAATACGAGCCAAGGGCATTAGCGATCTCCCGCGCACGATGAAACCTGTTCGTTCTGCTGCAATAATGACCTGCTCGCTTGCTGACCCATCCCATATTATAGCAGGTCGTCTTTGGGACCCATCAGGAACGCCATATTCGTCCGTGGGTGATCAAAATCATCCCGCCTGGCTCACCTGAAGTAGAGATCTACGAGCACCTCCTCCAGAACGACCTCTCTTCACCTAACCATACTCTTCCGGTCGAAATCGTGCGCGACGAGCCACCGCTTCTGATCATGCCTGGCTGTGATGAAACCGGTATCGAACGCCACGGCGGCGGGTCTTTACTGCGCGCAGCGATCGACGGGTTCTATCAGATTGTAGAGGTACGGTTGGCTTTTGTCATATCATGACAGACTAAGAACACATTTTAACTTTGATACTCGTGCACCCAGGGCATGGAGTATCTTCATAGGCAGCATATCGCACATATGGTACGGTCCCTAAGCATGGCTCCAGTAGGACTATCGCTAAAGATTGGTGTATGTTGTCAGGATTTCGCTCTCGATAACACAGTTATATCTCCCAAGGCCACGGTCATGTATCACAAGCACCTCGAAGTGAACAAGATATATATCATCGACTTTGGGTTCTCACGCCGCTTCGAACTGGGTCCGCGCGCACAACCCCCAGTGGATCTAGGACATTTGAGCCTTAGCCTAAGCTATGGAGTGCCGCGCCTTGATCCCTACTCTTGGGATGTATTGTGTGTGGGAAAAGCACTCCTCTTCTTGTTGGACGTACGTCTCTCGCCCATGCTCGATATGTCGATCAAGGAATGCTGACACAGCTTGTAGATGTTCAATGGTTCTACCGGCAAGCATCCATGGATATGCACACGCTATGCTCAATGGCTCGTTGGCAAAGAGAAGGGCTGTGCGGGTGTGTGTCGCTGCCGACCAACCGCACGTAGAGCACTTCAAGTGCTCGCCGTCATACGATGGTTCGTTCATGGATGGGATGCCTCCCAAAAGGCATTTGGCTATATGCTTAGTTTCTGTGGGTTGCGTCGAAGGCGATGACTGCTAGTAAATCTTACTGCAGTCTTCATGTTTCTACAACGTTCTTTCCCTCACTTTTGCTCGCTACACGCTATTCGACAAACACCTAGGGCTTGAACTTCTATCGGGTGATCCAGTCTGTTACTGTACGAATCGCCTCAATATATCCCGTTGTGATCTACCCCCGACTACTTCTTGAGATTCGCCTTCACTTCCGGCAGGATACTCTTCAAGAGATCTTCCGATGTGTACCTTGGCTTCCACCCAATCGCCCTGCTGCGATCCGCACGACAGCGTGAGTTCGAGCCGTTGTACCAGCCCCAGTACTCGCTCCCCCAGTACTTGACGAGCTCCTCGACGCTGAACACAGTCGGCTCGGCCTCGATGGTGATCCCGAGCTCGACGAGGGCCTCGCCGATAACCTTACTGATCTGGTACCATGTATGCTCGCCGTTCTCTCCGAAGTAAAAGCCCAGCCGTGGCCGGTCTGATCCGGATTGTTGACGATCGAGTCCGAGAAGAGCACGATGTAAAGATCAGCGGCTAGTAGGGGAAGGCGCAGGTCAGTACACATATAGTCTGAGAGCACGGATGCCGCGCCGACTATAAAGACTCACTATCGTCGATGTGCACGTCAGGCCAGAACGCCTTCCCTTTACCAACCACCCCAGCACGATTCCTGTCGAGGGCGGCCCTGATGAGCTGAGGCACCTGCATGGAGTACGGGTTAGACACCCCAGCGTCGACGAGCGGGTGCGTGGCGATGCCGTAGACCGTCGAAGGCAGGACGATGTGGCTGCGCGTATAGCCTTGGGTGTCCGCGTCCACGATGAGCAGGTCGACGTTGCGGTGGAACGCGGTGTCGGGGATGGCCTTGATCTGCTCGACGTTTAAGTCGCTGTAGATCGTCTCAGTCGCGTACTCGCCCCGCGCGTCGTCCTTGAGTAGACCGGTACCAGACTGCGGGAAGTTATGAGCATCGGCCACATCCTCGGAGAATTTCTGACGTACGGTGTGGATGAGGATCGGGATGTCGCCTATCTTGTCGTGCCTGTCGTTCAGACCGCTGAGGAAGGCCTTCGCAAACGGCACGTCGTCAGATTCCGCCTGGAAGAGTGTCATGAATCAGTCGTGTGGAGCAGTAGAGGCTTGTCGTACTCACAAGCTGGAACACAACTTGCGATTGCATGGCGAGGTCGTGGATCTTGTCATACTCTTGGTGCGTGCCGACGACCACTTTGACAGCGAACTTTGACTTGAGGATGTCTGCCTTCTCAGCGTTGCGGACAAGTACGGTGATGTCGAACGTGTTTGCCTTGGGATGGTCAAGCAGTCTAGCGAGGACGGCGCCTCCAATATAGCCTGTAGACAACCCGGGATCAGCAAAAGACAGTAGCATAGTTCCGGGAGTGGTCTTACCGGTAGCACCGGTCAGGAAGATAGACGTTCTGCCGCTCTCTGTCATGTCTTGCTATTCAGTGTTAGTGTCACAGTACTCGTTGGTGGGCGGACTTCGAGTCGGGTTGTTCTGTCCCTCAGGAGTTCGCTTTATAGAATCTCTTGAAGGCCTAAATCCGTATCTAGGACTCTCACCACCTCGATCTTCTTCGGAACCATACCCACATGATCCAGGTAGCTGAGTAAGTGCTTGGTAATCAAGGAAGATGCGTAGTGGGGTTACTGTCTGCCTTGTTTCCCCGACTTACCGGACTAGTTGGCGATGAAGTCATTAACGCTGCGATTTCTGTACTCACAGTCGATGTGACAGCCTTATGAATGAAGATATGGCATGACATACCGTCTTCGCGCCACGGCGCGAAAACTTGAGAGAAAACCTTGGTTTGGATTTAATGGCCGTGGCTTGATTGTGACCCGAGGAAAGTATATCGCTAGCGTAGCCATAAACAATGCCGACGTCCTCCAGAAAGTCATGAGGCTGGATCTTATTAGAGTCATCCAACAACTTGCTGGCGATGTCGATGATGGTTGAAGCAGTGGTGGGAGTCTGAGCAGTGAGTTCGAGTTTGGAGTCAGTGTGCTGGATTTAAATTAGCGCCGCTGTCACACAGTCTCCTGCAGTCTCCTGCAGTGTGCTCGGAGGGCGGAAAGCGCTGGACCTCCTCAGACTCCTCCCATCGACAACCGTCCCGGATTGTTTCCCTGACGAAGAGGTTCTCGGTGGTGGATCTCATATCATGGAAGGCGTGCAATTGCACGTTTCCGGAAAGCTTTTGCGAACTTCTCGAATATGACATACACTCGAAGGTGAGGCATTTCGGATGAATCACCTCGACCTCGTCATTGAGCTGTATAGGTCACAACTAACGTCAATCGTTTGCTCCAGTTATTAGAATACAGTTTCACCTCTACGACTTCACAATCGCCTCAGCGTCTAGTATGATGCTCTCCAGCATATCCTCAGACGTAAACCTCGGCCTCCAGCCGATCATTCGACTCCGATTTGCACGGCAGCGCGCGTTCGTGCCCCACTGCGACAAGGCCTTTTCCTCACTGCCGAAGTACTTGGGCAGCTCGTCGGCAGTGAATGATGTGGGCTCGGGATCTTCGATGACCTCGAGCTTGACGAGGGCGTCGCCGATCGCCTTGCTGATCTGGTACCAGCTGTGCTCGCCGTTCTCGCCGAAGTAAAAGCCTTCCCAGCCGTGCCCCGTCTTGTCGGGGTAGCGTATGATCGAATCGAATAGGACGATGTACAGGTCTGCCACTATTCATAATATCAGCACGCAGCGTTGTTAAGCTTAAGCTGGAATTTGTCGAAGACGCGAAGCGTGCTCGGAAAACTGAAAGAGCCATGTCATGACTCATAACACTCACCATCGTCGATATGCACGTTCGGCCAGATAGCTTTACCTTCACCAACCATGCCGGCACGCTTGCGCGCGATCGCGGCTTTGATGAGGGTAGGAATTTGGATTGATGTTCTGTTCGCTACAGAGGTTTGGGCGAGATCGTGGTCGGCGATTCCGTATATCGTGGAAGGAAGCACCGTGTACGTGCGGACGAAGCCTTGCTTGTCCGCATTAATGACGAGAAGGTCGACAGCCCGGTGAGGAGCACCATCTGCTATGGACCTGAGCTGGATCACGTTCAGGTCGTCGTAGATGGTGTCGGAGGAGTGTTGCCCTTTTGCATCGTCTATCAACTTCGCGGTTCCCGACTGTAGATGAGCGTGAATGCGAAGTGTGAGAGGAAACAAGGAAGTCAAGTCACCGTATGTATGAGAATGGGGAGGTCTCCGAGATTAGCATGTCTCTTCCTCATTCCACGCAGGATTGCCTCGACGAGCGGTACATTGTCTGAACCGGCCTACAGAGCAAAGCTGAACGATGGTGCAGTAAGACCCTCGGAGCTACTAGAGTCCTCACCAGGTTGAAGAACACGTGGGCAGTCTCTGCTAGGTTCTCGACGAGGTCTAGTTCTTCATGAGTACCGACGACGGCCTTCGCTCCGAACTTTGTCTCAAGAAACTTCGCTTTGTCAGTGCTGCGCGTGAGGGTAGTTATGTCGAATGTGTTTGCGCAGGAATGGTTTAGAAGTCGTGCGAGGACGGAGCCGCCAATGTAACCTATGCGCAATGTTTAGTCGGATGGCAGAGATAATCATGACTTCATTTTGAAGGCATCCGTACCAGTGGCACCAGTGAGGACTATAGGAGTTCTGTTCGACATGAGTTATGTTTAGTAGTGACCTGGAAGTGACAATTTAGTCTTGCCCTCGGCACAAGCACCCAGCGGAAGTTGCTACGTTGCTCGCTCTATATATCCCGAGTGCGCCGCAGGTGAATGTTAATGAGAACTCAACAAGCCGCACGAAGCCGGATGGAGTGGGTTCTGTCTGCTGACACCTCTGACGAAAGAAATGATGCAGTATGGTTCAGAGCACGAGTAACAATAGGAACCGCATTGTCCTCTTTGGTTACGTTGCGGAAGTTGGTGACGTTGTGTGCGAGCGAGATGACATCTAGAACGGCCTGGGGCGCTGTGTAGATATCTGGCGGTATCGATCGCGGAGAATAATGAAGAGGACGGTCGTCGTTGAATGAGTGGAAGCCAGAGGAAGGGACAATGTCGTCCTCATATATGTGGGTCGATGTCTGCGCGTGAAGATCGTCAGCACGAACATCACGGGGACTTGATATGGCACAAAGTCTTAGTCTAAGTCGTCCTGCTGAGGGGCATACATAATATTACAAGCACATAACGGCGCAATAGCACCATGCGCACACTAATCAAACACAACATATGAGGGGAACGATGCGGAGCAGGAGTAGGCATACTGTAACTCAGAGAGGGGACGGGTAGAAGAAATGCGCATGTAGAAATGGGTGTTCGTGTCGCCGCGCTGCGTCGAGTCCGTAGGTCCATGGTCGTACAGTCTATCACGACACCCTCGGAAGCTCCCTGGCCTTCACGAGGTTCATGGCATGGTGCACTCGCAGCTCAGTTGAACATCGGAGTGACCTTCCTGCTCTGCGGAAGCGCGGGCGCACGCTCCATCTCTCGATCCCGGGGGAGCTCGCCCGAAGGTCGCCCAGTCGCGCCATACCCAGTCGGGTACGCCGGGTTAGCTGGGTATCCCGCGAACCCTGGGGCGGGGCCGGACCGCCGCATGGGAGTCGTCGGCGCACTCCGCGTTGGGGTCTTCGGGCGGGACGGCGGCACAAGCTGCTTGCGCATCGCCGTCGGGGGTAGCCCGATCATGCGGGACAGCGACCATGGGAGGTCGATGCCTGAGAATCCCGCCGCGGACACGTATCTCGCGATCTCGAGGTGTAGCGTCGGGTAGTACGTAGTCGACGCCTTTCGTGCGATCTGGGTCGGGTGGCGTGAGCGAGCAAATACTGTAAGCATTACTCAGAACGTACCGCGAGGATGCGCTCAATTCCCGATGCAAACATGTCTTGATGGAACCGGAAGGCGGAGTGCTCGTGCTCCTTGTTCAGGTTGAGCGCTTGCGCGCAGCTCGCGATAGCATTCACAAACTTGAAGTGCATCGTCTATGACGAACATGTCAGCGAACCGCACCGCGACCGGGATCTGCACCGGCGGAGTAATGCATACCATGTAGCACATCGCCTCAAACTCGACTCCACCCGTCATACCACCAGGCGCTCGGGGCTTCTCGACTTTCGCCTCATCCGTCTCGCTCAAGTCCCATATCGCGTTGCTGGGATGGCAGAAGACCCAGAAATAGTCCCTGCAGATGTCGCTCATCTCTTGCAGGTACGTCTTGTATATGCGGGGTCGATGGAGCTCCTCGATGAACGCGTGAGGTTCGAGAGGCGTGCCTGGGGCCTCACTCGGGGGTGGCGCTGGGGTGAGGAGGAGAGACTTGATGAGTGAGAAAAGGGTGGCATGTGGTCGGGGAAGGACGACGAGATTGCTGGTGGACGTGACATTGGTTGTTGAACGCTCCCAGGGCACCGAACGTGAGCGCGAGTGTATGTAGCTGCTGCCTGTGGAGGGCAGCGCAGAAAGGGGATACAATTCAAACAGGCTGAGAAGCAGCTCAACCATCAGCTGGCGTATCGGAACGTCACCCGGCTTCTTGTCCGAATACAGTAGAGAGACGAGTTTGTCGAACGGAGCTGGACAGTAACTCCGAAGGGCATTGCAGCCCACAGCAGATGTCGAGAGCGCTTTGACGCAGCGCAGTAGCTCGTACAACATTTGATCGTCATGCTGCTCCTCCCTGAATAAGGTGTCAGATGCCGTATCTCCACCAAATACCTGTACTCGCCTCCATTCCACCTCCAGGATTTCGTTGAGGCGGGTGAGAATAGCGTCGTATCCACCATGCTGCAAGAATGCCTCCGTCCAGCTACCATGTGGGTGAGTAGCTAGACAACTACGCTGCGAAGAAGACTACATACCTAGCAGACTCATTCCTGAGCATGAGCCGAAGCTTCTTGACCGTCTCGATATCCATGGCCGTGCTGGATTGACCCAGGAGGATCTTGACATACTTCTCGGGAGTAAATACCGTCAGCTTCTTCTTGTCTTTCGACACCTTAAGCGGGGCAACTTGGACGGGCTGGGAGTCGAAAGCCTGTCGCCGCACGTCAAGTGATTTACCGCGAGAATGGCTGGTTCCGAACGGAGGGATGCGGGATGTTGCGGTCAAGTCGTATTCCTCTAGTGTAGGTTTCTGAGGACGAGGGGAGGAGAGGACAGATTCACTGCTGTGAACTCTACGTAGGGTGCGTGGGGTGAGAGGTGCAGCGACGGGTGCAGGTTTCATCTGTGCTAAGACGTGTGATGACTTGAGGAATGCCGCCTTTACCGTCGGATCCATGGTGGCTAGTTTAGGACGTAGCGTAGATGGAATTTGTAAATCATCCTATATAGTAGTTAGCAATGTAAGCAATACACGGCTCCAACCACACAATACAATGTGAGCCACTACTGTTGGGTGAGCCTTCGGAGATCCAACTAGGTTGGATCGCCAGAGACTCATGATTTGATTTGTGGCAGCAGCAAGGATTGCGGTTCGAGAGGTCCGAGGATCGGGAGAGCATGGATGAGAGAGAAGCGAAGCAAAGACTCACAAGTAGCCTATCGAAGTCCTCGGTCGGGATGACCTCCTGCTCAGCCTGCAGCTTCCCTTTCATCTTCTTTCGTTTCTCGGTCTTAGGTTTCCCCTGGGTATCGTAAGCAGTATTGGGGTCCGCAAAATAGTTCTCTTTGCCGTTGGATTCAGTCTCGGGAAGGTCTATGGGAGAGGTGAGCATCTGAAAGTCGGTAGACGCAATGCGCCTCGAAGGAAGGATGCTTTTGAACATGATGGTATCGCCTAACGTCGGGAAGAGGCTGACAAAGGAAGGAAAGAGGGGTGAAGGGCACAAAGGAGGACAGACAACGCAGGGAACGTTAAAGTCGGGTCTGAGTGGATGAGACGCCCGAACTCGAACATGAACCGCGTGCCGTAGGCGCCCTCATGTTTACGCGCGTCTGGTCACGTGCTCGCGTCTCATTAACTCCCAAGTCAGACTAAGTGTCAGCCCCCTTTAAATCGAGGCGACCTACGTTCGCACTGACCCCTCTAAGTCTTGCATCTGTACACCTCTGGCTCGTTGTATCAGCACACTAGTCTGGCGGGGGTAGCCGACAAACACTCAAACGATGACCCCTGGGAATTCCTAATGGCGACATGCTGTCAAGACAATGCACTGATGCGATTGCTTCAAGTCAACTTCTGGTTGACTCTCTCAAGGCTTGCCATTTCCATCCATCTGCACTGTACAACAACATCCGGCTATGTCTACAGCCTCTCATCTCTCTGCTGACGGCAAGAACATCCGCATACATCGAGTGTCGCGTGAGGTGAGTATTGATATTCCTGGTGTATATTGATCGTGCGCAATAAACCGGCTTCTTTCCAGGTTGACTTTGATGCATCTCCGGAATGGTCGTCTTACGCTCAGCTTATGAGCGATTACGACGCAGCGATGGTGCGCGGTTGGAAGGAAGAAATAGATACGTTGCTCGTCTTTGTGCGTGGTCAGAGGAGTGTTGCGTGAGTCTTGTCATTCATCCTATAACAGGCTGGTCTCTTCTCCGCTGTGGTCACCGCGTTCAACATCGAAGCCTACAAGCTGCTCCAAGACGATCCTTTCGATACGTCTATCCAAATCCTACAGCAAATCTCGCGACAGCTTGCAAATGGGACTGAGTCGACTGACGTATCGAGTCTCGCTCAAGTACGGTCGCCATTCCGCCCAGCTAGCCAGAACATACGCATCAACGCCTTGTGGTTTGCGAGTCTCGTATGTGCACTATTCTCTGCCCTCATCGGCATCATAGTCAAGCAATGGCTACGGGAGTACATGGCTGTTATTTCCCCGTCCCCCCGACACAGTGTACAACTTCGACAACATCGACATGACGGGCTGAAAGCATGGCACGTCCCCGAGATCATGGGGTTTCTCCCCATCCTCTTGGAGATATCTCTCATTTTGTTTCTCGCTGGTCTTGTCGATTTTCTCTTGCTTTTGAACTCTACAGTTGCTGCTATCACTACCGCTCTCGTGACGGCGGCCCTCCTCTTCTACGTGGGGACCACGATCGCGCCACTGTTTTCTACTCAGTGCCCCTTCAAATCACCACAAGCTTGGGTTTTGGTTCGTACACAGAGATGGGTCGCACAATGGATCCGCGCGCTCAATCCTTCGGGTTCATGGGAGACACAGCCCCTGCAAGAGTTCGCCAACTGGAGCGAGCGCGACAATAACTCCGTCGAATGCAACCGTGACGCACTGGACCTCAAGGCGATGACTTGGGTACATGCATCCTTCGTAGACGACAACATCCAGGACTCTCTCGTCTCCGTGATTACGGAGCTCAAACCTCATCATGCCACATCCCTCGTTGTTACTGCCCTTGCGGACGAGATGGACCTCTCCCCGCCGACATTCTCCCGGCTCATCCGCGACAGATCGTGTAGCAGTGCCCTGCGCGATACGGGAGCGCGCATTCCCAAGAGAACACGCACGCGTATGTTCAATATGCTCCTCAAACTCTTAGAGTATATCCCGCGGGACCATGACCCATCCCAACTTGGCGTGCTGGACGTCCTGTGGGTCCTCTGGGAGCTTTGCGTAGGCGCGTGCAATGCAGAAGACCAAGATCCGCTCCTGTATCAGTCTATCTTAAACGGCATGGCAGAACTGTTGAGCGAGGGCGAGCCTTTCCGCCTACGCCGTGCCGCCCTTAACCTCCTGTATGAGAGCACACATACCTGGACGTATATGTATTGTCCATCCGGTGAGCACGCAGTGTCATGACTCTTCGCAATACCTTCTACTGATTACTCCATCGCCGACAGCTGTCGGCAACATCATCGCTTTCGCGCGGACCTGCTTCCGGCACGACTTCAGGGATATGTCAATTAAAGCGACCACGGTCGCGCTTCTGCTGTCCCCCGGGCTCGACTGGGACGACGACGAGACGATGCCGCATCACCGGCAGCAGCTGGTGGGCCTCCTGCGTGATCTCTCGTGCTTCCTCCAGCAGTGCAACGAGGACGGGATCCGGTACGCCGATGAACGCAGCACGAACAAGCTTGTGTACGGGATCGCGGTGCTCGCTGAGAAGGACGAAGAGCTCGTGAACGAACTACTGCCGCGGGTGCTGCTAGAGGGGGCGGAGCTGGGTTTGCTGGATCTGTCGCAGGAAGAGCGGGTCATGTTGAAGGGGGTGCAGGAGACGCGGTTCGTACATGGCTTCGAGCGGTCTCGCAGGCATGTTGGGAACGGTGCTGCGGTATGATGTGATGGTACGTGGTCCGTTTCCTTCCTCTATTGCTAGAACCTGAAACGTATCATGCTCAAGGGGGCCGAAGGAGGCCATTGTGCAAATGAAACCCTTCAGTTAGGATTGTGGTGTCTTGCGGGATGTGCAAATCTGTCTCCTCGTTGAGTAGCCAGGCTCCGGGGGTCCCTGGATGCCAGTTTCAACTTTCAAGTGCGGAAGATTGGCTCGAGCGCGCTTACATGGTCTTCACGAGTCAAACACTGGATCACGTGTTCGTGTCTCGTCGCGCAGTATCACTGTCTCTGTCCGTGTCCTTCCGTCGTACAACGTTCACTCGTTCTTGATTCGTTCAGTATAGTCCCTCTCCATCAAGTTTGCCAGCCTCCGTCTGCTACAAGTTTGCCCATCTCAAAATGCAGCGTTTGAAGTCAGCACGCCAGCCTATAGCCTTGCCACTGGCCAGTAAGTCCGCGGCCGGTGTGTCAATCAATCGAAGCTTCGGATGGCAATACGAACATCAAATCGCAGGAACTGCAGTCGGCGCTGCGGGTTACTCATTTCCAGCGACCTCCGACAATGTCTACAGCCTCTCAATTATCTGCGACAAACTCAGCATCGAAGAGGTTCCGCACGCAGCGAGTATCGCGAGAGGTTAGTGTCGGCAGGCTTGGCCACTCAGTACTCAAGCCTTCTCCTCATTTTGCTATATTCTGCCCGTTGACCAACTGTCCAACAGTTTGACCGGGAGACCTCTTCTCCGGACTGGTCATCGTATGCACAGTTGATGAGCGAATACGACGAAGCAATGATACGGGGCTGGAAGGAGGAGATCGACACACTACTCGTCTTTGTGCGTCGTCCATAGCGATATTAGGGTGCTGCGGAACTAATAACAGGATCTGGATCCTCGACAGGCTGGCCTGTTTTCTGCTGCCGTTACGGCGTTCAACATCGAAGCCTACAAACTCCTCCAAGACCCCTTTGACATCACCCCACAGTTGTTGCAACAGATTTTGCAGCAGCTTCAAGCCCAAGGGGCAAATGCAGCGACTAGTATCGGGATAACTCAGGATGGAGGGCGACCAATCTTTCGTCCATCTGGTCAAAGCATACGCATCAACGCACTCTGGTTCGCTAGCCTTGTATGCGCACTTTTCTCCGCCTTAATCTGCATCATGGTCAAGCAGTGGCTGAGGGAGTACATGGCGATGCTACCCCTGTCGCCCAGACATAGCGTTCGACTTCGACAACACCGACACGACGGGCTCATAGGGTGGCGTGTCCCCGAACTTATGGCCCTCCTCCCGATCCTCCTGGAACTCTCCCTCATCCTGTTCCTTGCTGGTCTTGTCGATTTTCTCCAGCTCTTCAACTTTACTGTTGCAGCTACCACCACCTCCCTAGTTACGGTAGCACTCCTCTTCTACCTGGGAACTACACTCGCCCCTATGCTGTCTACCCAGTGCCCCTTCAAATCACCCCAGTCTTGGCTTCTTTTCCGTGCTCATAGGCGCTCCACGGAGTGGGCCCAGAAAATCCCCACACCTTGGGTTTCTTCGCAAAAAACGCGACCAATGCCGAAATTTGCCAACTGGAACGAGCGTGACAACAGCGTCGTCTGGAGTAGGCACGACGAGCTCGATCTGAGAGCCACCACCTGGATACACGCCTCCTTTGTGGACGACGACATCCAAGACTCCCTCATCCCTGTGATCTCCGAGCTGAAGCCCAGCCATGCTACGTTCCTCGTCTTCACAGTCATCGCCGACAAGATGGGCCTCTCTACCTCGACGTTCATCCGCTTCGTCCGCGAACGGTCGTGTAGCAGCACCCTGCGCGATGCGTGCACGCGTCTCGGGCGGAGGACGCGGAGACGGATGTTCGACATGCTCCTGAAGCTCCTCGTGCACATCCCGCGCGACCAGGACCCGTCCGAGCTTGGGGCACTGGACGCCCTCTGGGTCCTCTGGGAGCTCTGCCTCGGCGCATGCAATGCGGACGACGAAGACCCGTATCTGCACCAGTCCATCCTGAACGGCGTGGCCGAGCTGCTGAGCGAGCACGAGCCGTTCCGCCTCCGCCGCGCCGCCCTGAACCTCCTGTACGAGAGCACGCACGCCTGGGCGTACCTCCACTGTCCATCCGGTGCGCACACTTCGCCAGGACTCTACACGTATGCCACTGATATCTGCTCCGCTGGCCCGGGACAGGTATCGGCAACATCATCGCGTTCGCGCGCACGTGCTGCCGCCACGGCATCGCGGACACGTTCGTCAAGGCGTCCGCGGTCGTGCTCCTGCTCTCGCAGTGGCTGGACTGGAACGACGAGGAGGCGATGCCGCACCACCGCCAGCAGCTCAAGGGGCTCCTGCGCGACCTCGCGCGCTTCCTAAGGCAGTGCAACGAGGACGGGCGGCGGTACGACGAGCGCAGCGCGGGGAAGCTCGTGTGCGGGATCGCGTTGCTCGCGGAGAAGGACGGGGAGCTGGTGAGCAAGATGCTGCCGCGGGTGCTGCTGGAGGGTGCGGAGCTCGGCTTGCTGGACTTGACGCATGAGGACCGGGTCATGCTGAGAGGCATATAGGAGACGCGATCATGCTGGGAATGTGAGAGGTGCGCCTGCCGTTTCAAACCCCTCGGATGTTTAATTGAATCAGACGCACTCCTAGCACCCACGGCCGTAAATTCTATTTGCGATGGTCGCCTCCTTCGAGTGTCCGAGCCTGCTGATCAATGCCTTCAGAGATAGACGCGCACAACGTTTGAGGATCATTTGTGAGTACACTATTGTGGATGTGTGCGAGAGTTGAAGACGGCTAAATCATATATCCCTTTTGTGGACAGAATTATCGTGGCGATGTCGTCTTCAGCAAAGCGCCGTCGTGTGAGTGTAATCAAAGGTGCGCCTGCGATTCCATTTTCCTCGGCTGTTGCATTGAATCAGACGCATACTTAGAAACAACAGCCGCAAATAATATCGCCGTACAGTAAGAAACATACAAACAGAAGGACGCCACTCCTAGGTATGCTGATGGTCGACTCCTTCGAGTGGTCCGAGCCTGCTGATGAGAGTGTATTTGCAGTACCTTTTTTTCTCAGAAGACCCTAGTTAAAACGAGCTCAATAGCGTGTAATTTGATGCCCTCCACCACAACATGTTACGCAAAGTCGACCATATAAAGTTGTTGACTTCGCTCGGGGTCCTCAAGTACTAGTCCTGAACATACGCAACAACAAACCATAAGGTCTGCTGCGTTCGCCAAGTGTACGCCGCTCGTTCTCCTGGATAGTGTCTGGGGTGGCGGTGTCATCTACTACGCACCACTGGGTCCACTTCGTGCAATTCAACGCAGGCTCGAGATATATCTCACTTCGAAACTCTTGAAACCTTCCAAACCTCCTGCAGCAGATATCCCCTATTGATCCCAGGTTCATTGCACATCATGGACGCTCACAGCCGTTTGAGGATCGCTTGTGAGTAAACTATTGTGTGCGAGAGTTGAAGACGGCTAAATCCCATATCCCTTTTGTGGACAGAATTCGAATTATCGTGGCGATGTCATCTTCAGCAGAAGCGCAGCACGGGTACCCAGGATCCCATCCTTGAGCGTCCTTGATTGCTCGCGTGCCCAAGAGCGGACTGCACCGTGTCCCGGGGATGGTTTGTGGCGTCGCCCGTCCGCTCGATCACAAGTGCACTCAAACAACACATTCTGTAGGCATCGTACACCGGGATTCCAAAAGTAGTGCACATGGACGGTCGCCTTCGATTGCACGTAACGTATGCATGCTTGGAGCTCCGGTGTTAGAATACATTCACATCAATCAACTACGATTAACCTAAACATGTGTGTGTCTCGTGCCGTACATACATAGCAAGTCCCGCGAGAGTGCCGCGGCAGGCGCTGTGCGCGGTGCCAAGGTCCGCAGAGGTTGTACAAATACTAGCTGGTGATAGTTGAGCGATGCAAGTATTGTATGCATGGCGAGCCCCGGTGAAGCTGTGTACATCGTCCTCCTGCGCTGGGCGTCCGCCGGCTACGTAGTCGACCGTGGAGCAGCTGGCCCCGCGGAAGCATTCGCCAATCGCACCTTGTCTCCGAGCATCACCCAGCAGCCCCCATCCCGCCCCCTTTCTCCATCCTCCTCCTCGCCCCAAGCAGCCCGCCCGCCCGCCCAACGCCCCGCCCTCCGACTCGACGCACTGACGTCGGTGGCTTCGCCCTCCAAGCACGCGCCCACGCCCCCGATCGTGTCTCCGCCTCCCGCCCTGGCCTCTCGGACCCGCCGCAGACCGCTCCTCGGCCTCCTCGCGCGGGGCCATCGCCGACGATCCAGCACCCTCGACACCCCCACTCGCCCGTTTGGCACCCCCGCAGCCGCCGTCGCGCGCGCGCCTCAGCAGCCCCCCTCGCAGCCTGGCACGGGAACCAACCAGAGCAGCCCCTCTCCTGCCACGCCCCCCGACCTCATGACGACCGCCCCGATGCCCGCACCCGGACCCGGCCCCGCGTACCCGCAGGAGCCGGCGCTGGCGCAGACGAAGGCGGGCCTGAAGACGTGGTGGAACCACTTTACGTTTGCGCAGAGGGTGAAGAAGGAGGCGGAGGAGAAGAAGGCGGGCGCGGGCGAGAGCATGGTGTTCGGAAAACCGCTCAAGGAGAGCCTCAAGTGCGCGAACGTGCAGATCTCGACCGCGAATGCGAACGGGGAGCTCTACGTGTGGGGGTACATCCCCGTCGTCGTCGCGAAATGGTGCGTCCGGGCCCGCCCTCTCTATCCCCGCGGCTCATTCCTGTACGTGTGCTGTTGCCGTTGCCGTTACCAGTGGGCTGTATCTCAAGGAGAACGGTACGTCGGCCCCCCTTCGAACTCTGGCAACGTGCTGAGGCGTCGTAGCGACTGAGGTCGAGGGTACGTTCCGTGTCAACGGGTCAAATAAGCGCATGCGGGAACTGCAGGCCATGTTCGAGAGCCCCCCACGAGTGCGTGACCCTCCTCGTTCCTCTTCACACCGACCCGTAACCTGTCGTCCTTCGCCGTGTGCAGTACGGGAAGAGCCTCGACTGGAAAAAGGAGCAGTTCACGACGCACGACGTTGCCAGTGTATTCCGACGATACCTCACCCAGATGCCCGTACGTGCTCTCGTGTATCGCTTGCCCGTATTCCCTAACGTATCGCAGGAACCCGTGATACCCCACGACATGTACCATTTGGTGAGCATTCCTCTCGTTCTATGCCGTGCTCTCGCTGACCGCCCGTAGTTCCGAGACGCCCTTGGTGAGATATGTGCAGAACTAGCAATAAATGGATCATCCGCTGATGCGTCCAGTCCAGCAAAGCAGCCACATAACGAAGAAGAAGTGATAGCGACATACAAACGCCTAATCCGGTCATTACCCCGTGCAAACCAGTACCTCCTGCTATACGTCCTGGACCTGCTCTCCGTGTTCGCACGCAAGTCGGACAAGAACCTCATGACGGCGAAGAGTGCGTCTGCCACACCTCCATCGCGGGCGTGGGCTTCGATACTGATACAGGCAAACGCGGTGCAGATCTGGCGGTAATCTTCCGGCCGGCCCTTATCGCACATCCCTCGCACGAGATGTCGCCGCAGGAGCACCAGCTCAGCCAGGACGTGCTCGAGTTCCTGATCAAGCACCAAGACTGGTTCATGCTCGACATCCCGCCACCTCCCACGACGAAGCCGTCGGACAGCGCGGTGACGGTGCCGATGACGGAGCCGGTCGCGGACATCCTGGTCAGCTCAGATGAAGAGTGTGGTGGGTGGAAGCTGATCAGCAGGGATGTGCCCAAGAAGATCGGACGGCGGCGAACGACGGCAGAGAGAGGGAGGCGGGTGCTCGAACACGTCGTCTACAGCCACACGCCATGTAATCGTTACTGCAATGATAATAGTATGATACCCACGGCGCTGCGAGCGTTTGCGAAGAATGTGCCTGCGTGCGAGTCGGGGTGTGCCGACTCAGGGGGATGGCCGGGTGGCACTCGCGACGGGGGGTGCCGAGGCACGGAGGGTGCCCGAAGAGCGAGTACTGAGTGCAGAGATAATGCGGAAGATAGGGCGTGCGGAGGGACATATAGAAAAGTGGGTGCGGGGGGGACTGTTGTAGAGCGGGGCGGACGGACACGCACAGCACGCTGCCAGGAGATGGCGAGAACTTTTTCGGGGAGAGATATATTGTGTACGCTAGGGTACATGGTATATACGCATATCAGAGCGCAGTACTCGTAACGACACGACAGGGGAGGAGGGGAGGAGAGGCGAGGGAGGGGAGGGGAGGAGGAGAGGAGGAGAGGACGGCGGACGGCGGTGGACGACTCGTAGGAGTCAGTGCCGGATTTGGACGGGCCGGCGCCTATATGGGAGAGGCGACTCGCTCATCCTCGGCCTTCGTTCTGACCACCACCTGCGCCTGCTCTGTCCGCGTCCCGCACCCCGCACCCCCTGCTGCACATATGCGCTCTGCCTGCCGCCGCTTGACCGCCTCCTCCTCTCTGCCGGGTCTGAACGCAGCACTGTGATCTGTACTTCAAGCCGGCCGGTGCATCCTTGTCAGCTGCCAGGATCCTCGCGGAGACTCGTCTAGCTACTCAAGTACTCACCTCGTGCGCACATCTCGCTCTTGTCGTCTTCCTCCGCCGCCACTCCTTGCGCAGCCCGCCCCGCCGTCGAGCCCTGCCTGCTGTCCTCGCCCGACAGTCATTCCTGCGGCCGAATGGCGTGCGCGCGCCCTCGACGCCCTCGACCTGCTGCGTTCCGCGTTGTCTTCACTGCTGGAACGGCTGCAGAGCGCACGCGCGCACGTCTGAAGGTCAGTGTGCGCACTCAGATCGCATCCGTTCGACGCGTGACGTCATCTGGCCGATCGCGTCCCGGCGCTTGGGTTTCCATTTCGAGTCCGCCAGTCCTGTACTCTTCGCGCCACATACGCGCTCTCTGCATCTTCTTGAGCACTCATGCGTGGACCTGGACCTAGCAAGTACTCACTTGCTGCAGTCGGCCGGTCTGTATCCTTGTCCCCCGACTCGCTGGCTCTCGCACACGCACTCGGACGGTCGCTCACCTCGCACTCCTCCTCCGTCGTCCCTCCCGCAATCCCACTTCCGCAGTCCCCGCCGCCCGACATCACTCCTGCTGCCTCGGACTTGTGCATGCGTGACCTCAACGCTCGAGTCGACCTGCTGGATCTCGGGGGCCGGTCGTCTTCACTGTCGGCATAGCTGCGGAGCTCGACGACTGGCGACGCGTCTAGATCTGTACGAAGGCCAGTCCAAGCATGCGCACCCAGATCGCGTCCGTTCGACGCGTGACGTCATCCGGCTGATCGCGTCGACGTCCTGGATTCGTAGCAGTGCCCCCGCCACCTCTACCACCGCGCCGAACGTCAGTCGAGTACGGTAGCACGCATGGCAGGATACATACCGAGTGAATCCGCTGTGTTCGCACCGCACTCGAGTTCCGGACCTGATCCAAAACCCGAAAGGTGAGTCGCGAACAGCATAGAGGACAGACACACGTACCCGAGCTGCTCGCGCGAGACAGCCTGCTCCTGGAGACCTCCATCGCACGGGACGTGCGCCTTCTCCCGCCGTCCTCGCATCCTCCGGGAGCTCGTGCGATGGTGATCCGGAGAGGGGCGACACCGAGCACGGTGCGTCAGCGACCAGAAGTCCCCGATCTGCGCTTTCGACAGCGGCCTGCCTCGACGCGTCTTCGAGCTCTGTCGGCGTTGAGAACGAAGCTGCAGGTCAGTCCTGAGTCTGAGTGGCGAAGAGCATGCGTACCTGAGCTACCCCCCAGTCCCGCGAGTACACAGCCATCGCGCACGCGTCCATCCGCCCGGAAAGCCGTGGGCAATTATCGGCCCCGGCGTGTGAGCGTGACATGCTGACGGAGTCGACGCGAAATTCGAGCGGTGAGTCGCAGCTACACATCGTGAACATCGGAAACTGCGCCCACCTGAGCTACTTCCTCGTCTCCGCGAACGATTCAACCACAACGCGGCAAATCCGCTTTCAAAGACATCTACAGGTGTCACGTTCTCCAGCCTGCTTCACGTCCTCGAGAGCGGCGACGCCGAGCTGGGGACATCACGAGCGATAACTGTCCAGCCAACGCGCATCGGAGTCGCGTTCTCTTCGCGCAGTCCGCCTCTGTATCAAGGCTGCAAACCCGAACACCGTCAATGCTGATATTAAGCAAAACATGAGCTAAGTTAGTCGCGACACATACCTGAGCTGCCTCCCACATCTCCAAGCTCTCCCGGTACAGGACTGAGAGGTGCTGTAAGTGCAGCGTGTCACACGCGCACGCTGTCAACACGAGGGTGATGCAGAAGGTCAGTCCGAGTGTGAGTCAAAGATACGGAAGAGTCGCGCGTACCCGAACTACCTCTGCATCTCCAGGTAGTGCTCGACGCTCAGCCATCGACCCGTGCACGCTCTCCGGGTCTTCAATATGCGTGTTCTTCAGTCCGACTCACTCGGCAGCGGAGTGAGTGTCGCCAGTCTTGGATTCCCGTGCGCGATGCGATCACAGCGCGACCAACGCGGTGTGCGTGATGTGCCGAGTGCTCCGGTCCACAGGGACTGCCATCTGAGGCCTGAGGGATAGTAGACCGCCTGTCGAGTGTGGGCCTGAGGGGAGGACATTCAGGATGGTCTTCTTGAGGGCGGGATGGCCCCGTCGAGCGCGGTCTCCGCCGGTAGCAGCGGGGCCTGGGGGGATCGAGTCTGAGCGCATAAGGTGGGAGTTGGATGCCACGATCACTAGGTTCAACTTACCTACACAGATCCGTGTGGGAAACATCCGTGATACGCCCGTGCGGAACGTTCTTCGGGTGCGCCCGCCGGGGATACAAATGTGCCCCAGACGCACAGAACTCTCGCGACGGAGAGTCATACTGTCGTATGCATGTTCTGCACACTCCTACATCCTGGTTTTCGACACTGCACAAGAAACACAAGGACAGGGTGTGAGGCAGCAGGAGAGGAGTTACCACCCGTGCAGAGATATCTCTGGGAGAGTGATGACTCCTCTCCTACTGACCCCTCCTCGCTTCAGAGCATGCACCTGCCTTCAAATTTCCAGTGATGGAAGTGTGCACGGGCGGTACATTTTACGTATTATGTACTGTCCCTTGCTCGAGCTCACCGGGATGCTCCTGGAAACTCAGTGTCTGTGCCAGCTGTGCTCACAAGATGCACAAGACATCAATACAAAAGTTGAGAGAGATAGAATAACATACGAGTGCTCGGAGCGCGACCAGAGGCAGGTCTGATGTCCATCACATCATGCATACTACCGATTTCCGACGCCGCCGGATATTTCGTGAGCCTGGAGCTGACCGCACCTTTCCTGTGATCGGCGATGTCACTGCATGAATTCTTAGAAACGGATGCGGAGACGGCGTACCAGCATGTGCATCTGCCGAGGACACGAAGTTATGTCAGCGTTGAACTCGGACTTGGGATTTTGACATGCACTAAGCAAGGACTAAGTACCTATTTGTGTCACAAAGAACAAGTCGTTCTGCATGAGTAATAAGTCAGTAGTAGAGCTGCACAACACAGTCTTTCAAGGTGCGCTCTGTGATTCAGGCGGCGGCGGACTCGGATTCAGCCATCACAGACTCGGACTTCAATACGTACCTGCCGCCGACGGAGAGATCACAGATAGAGCCGGGGGACGCAATGCTGAGGCAGCATAGTCGTAGTCAAGGACTTTGATGGAGACATTGTCGTGGTATGGTAGAGGCCGATTTGGGTCGGTGTTGAATGATGTGGTTCGAGAGAAGGCGCAGCGGGCGTCACCGGTACCGGATTTGGACTGAGAAGCTCGCTCGGCAATTACTCACCTCCTCCTCCCAACGCTCACAAGCGCCGCGCAACGGAAACTGCAATTGCTGCCAGAGGCAGTAATGTCCAGAGGTAAGGATCATCTGTGCTCTGTATATTATCTAGCATAGGTCACCGAGATCATGCGCAGCTCGCATACCACCAGTAATCGTGCTCTCCACTCGGGGAGTCGCTAGTAGGTGATTCTGGTTCGAAGATGATGATTTGCACAACTTATTAACATTGTCGTCGCCAGAACTATGCAAATACAGTCCCGGGAGGTGCCGGGGTATGCTCTATATGGGTCCGCGGTGTCTGAGTACCCCGAAAAGACAGAAACAAGCAGGAACTTGTGCAGATTCAAGACCCCGTCTTCCTGCCCTCGCCGGACAGTTCTACGACAATAGGTGCCAGAAAATTGCACCGATCCCACCCTGAGCGCTCATCAAGCGGCTCGTACTCGGAGCGGTGAATCCAGGCAAAGTTCATGCGTGCTGGGAAGCTGCACGCCGTGTGGTTCCATGGTCGACGATACCCACACTCCCCCGTGTCCCTCTCTGGTTGGACGCCGCTCTCAGCCCAGACCGACGAGCCCGCGAGTGCTCACGTCACCTGCGTCATCACTCCTCTGTCGTGACCGCGGGAGTTTGGGCGAGAATCGAGTCAACAACTCGAAAGGGCAACCCCTCGAGGTATAAGACGGCGCACATCCTCCCTCCGTCCACCATCATCCTCTCTCCCCTCTCTCCACCTTCCTTCCCCTCTCCTCCCCCCCTTTCTTTCTCTCACCTGTACTCACTGGTATGTGCGTCTCTACTTCTCTGTGTAATGGCGACAACGGTTATTGACCATTGTATCCCATAGCTCCCGCTCTCTTCTCCGACTTCGCATGTCCGCAACCGCGACACTGGCCTCCGCCGTGCTGCACCTCTGGATCCCGCCAACAATCCGATCCGGCGACGTACTCTGGACTGACACATGTGAGTATACTTCCTCGTCCTTCCGGTTTTTTTACGCGCCTGACCTGCTCTCCTCCACAACAGTTTAGTACTACTACCTGCGGCACAATCCCGATTGCAGAGGTGAGTTTCAACGCTTTATTCAAGCCATCTCTGACTACTCTATTACTCAGCCTCAGCACAGTATACAACTCGCGAACGCGTCCCCAGAGGGGATTGCACGACACCGGAAAGTCTGCGCGCGGCATGCGAGGTACGTCATCTCGCACTTCGTCCATCCGCAAAGCTCGTGTCACTGATAGGATCTACGTATCCGTCTCCTGCAGATCCATTCCCTGCCATTCCGGCCCCGAGCTCGTCTGTCCCATTGACCGCTCCCCGAGCGATGCGCCAGGTGCGTGCATCTGTCCGTGTGCGTCGCGCGAACTTGAAGCGTGCTCTCTGGCGCGCGACTCACCGCGCATGCGCACATGGCAGATCTCAGACCGGTGTCTTGCTCAGACTCGCCTCGCGACGCTGAAGTCGGCCCGATTGTATCCCATAGCTCCCGCTCTCTTCTCCGACTTCACATGTCCGACCTGCTTTCAGGCTCATGCATGCCCGTACCTGCGGCATAACAAGCTCTATCCCGACTACTGAGGTAAGTTGTAACGCACTATTTAATCCGCACTCTCTGACTACTCTATTACTCAGCCTTAGCCTCAGCACAATGCACAAGCTGCAAACATGTTCCCAGAGGGGACTGCGCGACGCGGGAAAGTCTGCGCGCGGCATGCGAGGTACGTCATCTCGCACTTCGTCTATTATCAGAGTTCGTGTCACTGATAGGATCCACGTCTTCTGCAGATCTATTCCCTGCTAATCCGGATCCGAGCTCGACTATACCAAGGCGCTGCATCGACCGCTCCCCGAGCGATGCGCCAGGTGCGCACATCTGTCCGTGTCCGTCGCGCGAAGCGTGCTCTCGGGCGCGCAACTAACCGCGCATGCGCACATAGCAGATGAACCGGACTGCTGCGTCGCGCAGATCTGTGTCTCGTCTCGCGACGCTGAAGTCGGCCCGGTCAGTACCCCGTACATATACTAGTAGGGTACTCATGAGCTGACTTGATGTTGTCAGGCTTGGCCAGTGTGCGCCTGTCGCCCCGATTGCAGCTGAGCTACTACACCGTGACCCACGCGGTGCGCCTCCGACCGAGCCCACGACTCCGGCTCCGACTCAGGTATTTACCCATATAGTGCGTATCTGCACCCCTTCCTGCATCTCAAGCGCGATCCGAATGTCAACCCTACAGCACCTCGTGGGCGACACGGATGCAACGGCTTCTTAGTCACTCCCTTCTATCGCTGGCATGCCGGACGGCCGGTCAAACGAAGTAAGTCACAACCTGTTTATTAGTATCTCACAGTCCGTTCGACCGCTGACCGCCCGCCGATACTACCAGGCCCCGCCCTCGCTCTTATCTACATACAAGCTACACGGTCCGAAGCCTGCGATACGTTCCCGCTGGCTACACCGTCACGAACGGCTCCGGGCGCGCCGGTGAGTGTTGCCCATGCACATTTACATGCTCCTGCGCCTAACACTGACCGGACATCGCAGGGCCGCGCTCCCTACGACGTCGCCTCTCTCTCTCCCCTCTCTCTGCACACCGAGCAGGAGAGCACGTCCGGCACGCCCGTCTGCCGCTGTTCAAGTTGTCCCCGCACAGCAGCGCACCGATGAGAGAGCGCGGGCACGACTCGGACGCCACGCCGCATGAAGTTCAAGTTGATTCATTTTCATAGAACCCGACTACTACATACATAGATAGTACACAGTACACAGTACATAGCCCGTCCCGCGCCGCCCTGACTCGTCCCGGGTCGGGCACGTCCCGCCCGCTACTCCGGGCCCCACTGGCAGAGCTTACCGCGGGATCTGTACACACGCGACGGATTGGACTCGGACTCGGACTCGTAGCACCCGGAGGGCGCGCGGGGGGCGACGGCTGAGCGCAGTCGGCGCCCTCCGAGTCCTTGTGCTCGAGACCAGGCGGCGGCGGCGGTGGCGGCGGTCTTCACCCGCTGTGGCCAAGTCGGCCGCGGGAGGCGAGTGTTGCAAGCACGGCCGGGGCGGGTCCGGTCGCACGAAGTCGAGGTCTGAGGCCGAGCCGCGGAAGGGGACAGCCGCGCGCACGGCCGCTGCTTCTAGACGTGCTCGCTGCGGCGTGTCTCGAGCGAGTACAGACGACGGCGACGGCGGCGGCGGTGAGCACGTCGTGGGCGGCGTCGAGATCGCCTCGCGCTGGACGTGCCAGTGGGTCAGCACATGAACACAGCGGACACTGGCAGGGAGCGGGCGAGAGACCGACGCGCTCACGGCGCACTCCGAGTCACTCCGGCTGGCAGTGTATCCTATCCGGAAGGACCGCCTCTCGTGCCCGGAGAGTGCCCATCCGCGACGGCGCAGCGGCACATGAGGTCGACTTGAGACCTCACGTTTCCGGCTCCGGACCGCGTCGCTCGCGGTCTCCGACGCCCCTGCATGTGTTCCAGGGTGTGTGCGTATGGGGGCAGGCCGTCGGCGGGGCGGGAGCGCATGCACTCTCCCGACACCCATGAGATCGTCTACATGGCGATTCTGTCGACCTCCTCCGCTCGCCGTGCGAGCGCGTGCATCCGGTGCGGAACGTTCGGGCGATTCTGTGAGTGTGTGTTAGCATGCGGACGGACGAGGGTGCGGGGAGATATGTCGGATTTGGCCGCGCACCTTCGGCCGACTCGGATCTGGACGGCCTCGCGTCGTCCTGCGGAATCCGCCGTCGCAGGAGGTCGTACGAGTGTCGTGCATGCTTGCACATGTACTTATACTCGAGTGCTGGCCGCGGAAGGGGGGAAAAGGACGTGTATGAGATGTCGGCCGGGCCCATGGAATGCAAGGAAATGGTCGATTTCGACCGATTTTCCAATGTCGTCGGATCGGCCCGCGATTGTGGGGGGTGGTGGATAGGTGTTCGCGGGTGCTCGGACGCGGATCTGTGCGGCAGGGGAGCATCAGCGTCGGAATATATAGCGATTTCGCTCACAGTATGCGCGCTATTGGGGATGCAGCGCACGGAGTTGTGGGTCCTGCACGTCGAAGCGCATATGGTCCGATTCGGGGATGGAGCGCGAATCGGATAAGCCCATTCGCATGGCAATCCGACGAGTATTCGCTCCGCTGCAGGCGGAATTCGGTGGGGGGAGGAGGAGTTGACCTTGTATCCTATGCAGGACGTGTTGCACGACAGTTGGAGCTGAGGATAGAAGACGGTCAGTGACAGGTTTGTATGCGCATATGAACGCACGTGCAGTTGTGGGTGAGAGAGGGTACTGGTGTTCTCGAGATGGCGGCGACGTGAAGAGCGGGGGCGGCGACGTGAAGAGCGGGGGCGGCGACGTGAAGAGCGAGGGCGGCTGTGGTGGATGCGTGCCAGAGGGCGGCCGGGATAGAGCGAGGCCGGGGAGGACGGTGTGCGAGTGCGGCTGAGAGCGAAGGTGAGTGTATGCGGGTGTATTTGGGACTGTGCTTCTGTTGAAAGTTGATACAGGTTAGTACACAATGTAGCGGGCAGGCTATATGCGCTCACCTGTGGGTGGGTACCGGTCCGCGTCCAAGGCAGGCAGGCCCTGCACTCGAGTGGCAGGAGCGGACGGGGAGTGTCCCGGGCGTGGTTTGTGGCGCAGCCCGTCCGCTCGATCACAAGTGCACACATGCCATCGACGGTCGCCTTCGATTGCACGAGCTCCGGTGTTAGCATACATGCACATCAATCAGCTACGATTAACCTAAACATGTGTGTGCCGTGCATACATAGCAAGTCCCGCGAGAGTGCCGCGGCAGGCGCAGTGCGCGGTGCCAAGGTCCGCAGAGGGTGTACAAATACTAGCTGGCGATAGTTGAGCGATGCAAGTATTGTATGCGAATACGGAAGCTGTGTACATCGTCCTCCTGCGCTGGGCGTCCGCCGGCTACGTAGTCGACCGTGGAGCAGCTGGCCCCGCGGAAGCATTCGCCAATCGCACCTTGTCTTCGAGCATCACCCAGCAGCCCCCATCCCGCCCCCTTTCTCCATCCTCCTCGTCGCCGCAACGCCCCGCCCTCCGACCATCCTGGACTGTGCCCCTCGACGCACTGACGTCGGTGGCTTCGCCCTCCAAGCACGCGCCCACGCTCCCGATCGTGTCTCCTCCCGCCCTGGCCTCTCGCACCCGCCGCAGACCGCTCCTCGGCCTCCTCGCGCGGGGCCATCGCCGACGATCCAGCACCCTCGACACCCCCACTCGCCCGTTTGGCACCCCCGCAGCCGCCGTCGCGCGCGCGCCTCAGCAGCCCCCCTCGCAGCCTGGCACGGGAACCAACCAGAGCAGCCCCTCTCCTGCCACGCCCCCCGACCTCATGACGACCGCCCCGATGCCCGCACACGCACCCGGCCCCGCGTACCCGCAGACGCAGGGGGAGCCGGCGCTGGCGCAGACGAAGGCGGGCCTGAAGACGTGGTGGAACCACTTTACGTTTGCGCAGAGGGTGAAGAAGGAGGCGGAGGAGAAGAAGGCGGCCGCGGGCGAGAGCATGGTGTTCGGAAAACCGCTCAAGGAGAGCCTCAAGTGCGCGAACGTGCAGATCTCGACCGCGAATGCGAACGGGGAGCTCTACGTGTGGGGGTACATCCCCGTCGTCGTCGCGAAATGGTGCGTCCGGGCCCGCCCTCTCTATCCCCGCGGCTCATTCCTGTACGTGTGCTGTTGCCGTTGCCGTTACCAGTGGGCTGTATCTCAAGGAGAACGGTACGTCGGCCCCCCTTCGAACTCTGGCAACGTGCTGAGGCGTCGTAGCGACTGAGGTCGAGGGTACGTTCCGTGTCAACGGGTCAAATAAGCGCATGCGGGAACTGCAGGCCATGTTCGAGAGCCCCCCACGAGTGCGTGACCCTCCTCGTTCCTCTTCACACCGACCCGTAACCTGTCGTCCTTCGCCGTGTGCAGTACGGGAAGAGCCTCGACTGGAAAAAGGAGCAGTTCACGACGCACGACGTTGCCAGTGTATTCCGACGATACCTCACCCAGATGCCCGTACGTGCTCTCGTGTATCGCTTGCCCGTATTCCCTAACGTATCGCAGGAACCCGTGATACCCCACGACATGTACCATTTGGTGAGCATTCCTCTCGTTTTACGCCGTGCTCTCGCTGACCGCCCGTAGTTCCGAGACGCCCTTGGTGAGATATGTGCAGAACTAGCAATAAATGGATCATCCGCTGATGCGTCCAGTCCAGCAAAGCAGCCACATAACGAAGAAGAAGTGATAGCGACATACAAACGCCTAATCCGGTCATTACCCCGTGCAAACCAGTACCTCCTGCTATACGTCCTGGACCTGCTCTCCGTGTTCGCACGCAAGTCGGACAAGAACCTCATGACGGCGAAGAGTGCGTCTGCCACATCTCTATCGCGGGCTTGGGCTTCAATACTGATCTAGGCAACCGTGGTGCAGATCTGGCGGTAATCTTCCGGCCGGCCCTTATCGCACATCCCTCGCACGAGATGTCGCCGCAGGAGCACCAGCTCAGCCAGGACGTGCTCGAGTTCCTGATCAAGCACCAAGACTGGTTCATGCTCGACATCCCGCCACCTCCCACGACGAAGCCGTCGGACAGCGCGGTGACGGTGCCGATGACGGAGCCGGTCGCGGACATCCTGGTCAGCTCAGATGAAGAGTGTGGTGGGTGGAAGTTGATCAGCAGGGATGTGCCCAAGAAGATCGGACGGCGGCGAACGACGGCAGAGAGAGGGAGGCGGGTGCTCGAACACGTCGTCTACAGCCACACGCCATGTACCCGCTACTGCAATGATAATATTATGATACCCACGGCGCTGCGAGCGTTTGCGAAGAATGTGCATGCGTGCGAGTCGGGGTGTGCCGAGGGGGATGGCCGGGTGGCACTCGCGACGGGGGGTGCCGAGGCACGGTGGTCGCCCGAAGAGCGAGTACTGAGTGCAGAGATAATGCGGAAGATAGGGCGTGCGGAGGGACATATAGAAAAGTGGGTGCGGGGGGGACTGTTGTAGAGCGGGGCGGACGGACACGCACAGCACGCTGCCAGGAGATGGCGAGAACTTTTTCGGGGAGAGATTAATTGTGTACGCTAGGGTACATGGTATATACGCATATCAGAGCGCAGTACTCGTAACGACACGACAGGGGAGGAGGGGAGGAGAGGCGAGGGAGGGGAGGGGAGGAGGAGAGGACGGCGGACGGCGGTGGACGACGACTCGTAGGAGTCAGTGCCGGATTTGGACGGGCCGGCGCCTATATGGGAGAGGCGACTCGCTCATCCTCGGCCTTCGTTCTGACCACCACCTGCGCCTGCTCTGTCCGCGTCCCGCACCCCGCACCCCCTGCTGCACATATGCGCTCTGCCTGCCGCCGCTTGACCGCCTCCTCCTCTCTGCCGGGTCTGAACGCAGCATGATCTGTTACCTGTACTTCAAGCCGGCCGGTGCATCCTTGTCAGCTGGGTCCTCGAGGAGACTCGTCTAGCTACTCACCTCGTGCGCACATCTCGCTCTTGTCGTCTTCCTCCGCCGCCACTCCTTGCGCAGCCCGCCCCGCCGTCGAGCCCTGCCTGCTGTCCTCGCCCGACAGTCGTTCCTGCGGCCGAATGGCGTGCGCGCGCCCTCGACGCCCTCGGCCTGCTGCGTTCCGCGTTGTCTTCACTGCTGGAATGGCTGCAGAGCGCACGCGCGCACGTCTGAAGGTCAGTGTACTGTGTGCGCACTCAGATCGCATCCGTTCGACGCGTGACGTCATCTGGCCGATCGCGTCCCGGCGCTTGGGCTTCCATTTCGAGTCCGCCGCCTGTACTCTTCGCGCCACATACGCGCTCTCTGCGTCTGCTTGAGTACTCGTGCGCGGAACTGGACCGGGGAAGTACTCACTTGCTGCAGTCGACCGGTATGTATCCTCGCCCCCCGACTCGCTGGCTCTTGCACACGCACTCGGACGGTCGCTCACCTCGCACTCCTCCTCTGTCGTCCCTCCCGCAATCCCACTTCCGCAGTCCCCGCCGCCCGACATCACTCCAGCTGCCTCGGACTTGTGCGTGCGTGACCTCAACGCTCGAGTCGACCTGCTGGATCTCGCGGGCCGTGTCGTCTTCACTGCCGGCGTACTAGCTGCGGAGCTCGACCACTGCCGATGCATCTAGGTCTGTCCGAGAGCCAGTCTGAGCATGCGCGCGCGCGCACTCAAATCGCGTCCGTTCGACGCGTGACGTCATCCGGCCAATCGCGTCGACGTCCTGGAATTGCCGTGCCGCCGCCATCTCTACCACCACGCCGCCGAGGTCAGTCCAGTACCATAGCACACATGGCAGGATACATACCGAGTAAATCTGCCCTGTCTCGCACCGCACTCGAGCTCTAGACGTGATATAAAACCCGAAAGGTGAGTCGCGAACAGCATAGAGGACAGGCACACGCACCCGAGCTACTCGTGCGAGACAGCCTGCTCCCGGAGATCTTCATCATTGCACGGGATGTGCGCCTTCCCTGGCCGCCTTCGCGTCCTCCGGGAGCTCGTGCGGCGGTGATCCGGAGAGGGCGACGCCGAGTACGGCGTGTCAGCGATGAGAAGTCCCCGGGCCGCTGAGTCTGCGCTTTAGACAAATGCCTGATTGGACGCATATTTGAGTTCTGTCGGCGTTGAGAACGAAGCTGCAGGTCAGTCCTGAGTCTGAGTGGCGAAGAGCATGCGTACCTGAGCTACCCCCCAGTCCCGCGAGTACACAGCCATCCATCCGCCCGGAAAGCCGTGGGCAATTATCGGCCCCGGCGTGTGAGCGTGACATGCTGACAGAGTCGACGCGAAATTCGAGCGGTGAGTCGCAGCTACGCGTTGTGAACATCGGAAATGACACTCACCTGAGCAGCTGAGCTACTTCCTCGTCTCCTGAACGATTCAGCCACAGCGCGGCGAATCGACATCTGCAAGCGGTCTGGCAGATGTGCGCATTCTCCAGCCTTCTTCACGTCCTCGAAAGCGGCGACATCGAGCTGGGGACACTGTGTAAACCGGCGAGCAATCAGGGAGCTGAAGGTGAGCTTGGGTCGCCGCACACACCTGAGATGCTCCCACATCTCCAGTCCCAACTCGGAAGGTGCGCTCCCTTCACGTCTAGAGGCTTGCCCGGCACAGGAGTGAGAAGTGCTCTCCGCGCAGCATGCGCCGTCGACACGGACTGGATACCGAAGGTCAGTCCAAGTCCGAGTCAAGGATATGGAAGAGTCGCACGTACCCGAAGTACCTCTGCACCTCCAGCGAGTGCTCAACGCTCGGCCTTCGACCCGGGCACGCTCTCCAGCCGTTCAATATACGTGTTCCTCAGTCCGACTCGCTCGGCAGCGGAGTGAGTGTTGCCAGTCTCGGATTCCCGTGCCCGACGCGATCACAGCGCGACCAACGCGGTGTGCGTGATGTGCCGAGTGCTCCGGACCACACAGACTGCCATCTGAGGCCTGAGGGATAGTAGACACGCTCTGCAGCCTGTCGAGCACATGGGCCTGAGGGGAGGACGTTCAGGATGGTCTTCTTGAGGGCGGGATGGCCCCGTCGAGCGCGGTCTCCGCCGGTAGCAGCGGGGCCTGGGGGGATCGAGTCTGAGCGCATGAGGTGGGAGTTGGATGCCACGATCACTAGGTTCAAGTTACCAACACAAATCCGTTTGGGAAACATCCATGATGCGCCCATGCGGAACGTTCTTCGGGTGCGCCCGCCAGGGATACAAATGCGCCCCAGACGCACAGAACTCAGACTCTCAGGACGCAGTGTTATACTTCAATCGTATGACATTCAGCACACTCCTGTGTCCTGATTTTCGATGCTGCACAAGAGACACGAGAACGGGATGTGAGGCAGCAGTGGAGGAGTGATCACTCACGCAGAGATATCTCTGGGAGAGTGATCACTCCTCTGACCCCTCCTCGCTTCAGAGCATGCACCTGCCTTCAAATTTCCAGTCATGGAAGTGTGCATGGGCGCGACATTTTACGTATTACCGACCTTTGCTCGAGCTCACCGGGATGCTCCTGAAACTCAGTGTCTGTGCCAGCTGTGCTCACAAGATGCACAGAACATCAATATGAGAGATGAGAGAGAAAGAATAACATACAAGAGCTCGGAGTGCGACCAGAGGTAGGTCTAATGTCCATCCCATCATTCATGCTACCGATTTCCGACGCCGCTGGATATTTCGTGAGCCTGGAGCTGACCACACCTTTCCTGTGATCGGCGATGTCACTGCATGAATTCTTAGAAACGGATGCGGAGACGGCGTACCAGCATGTGCGTCTGCGAGGACACGGCAAAGTTATGTCAGCGTTGAACTCGGACTCGGGATTTTGCCACGCACTAAGCAAGGACTAAGTACCTATTTGTGTCACAAAAAACTCTCCAAGTCGTTCTGCATGAATAATAAGTCAGTAGTAGAGCTGCACAACACAGTCTTTCAATGTGCGCTCTGTGATTCAGGCGGCGGCGGACTCGGATTCAGCCATCACAGACTCGGACTTCAATACGTACCTGCCGCCGACGGAGAGATCACAGATAGAGCCGGGGAACGCAATGCTGAGGCAGCATAGTCGTATTCAAGGACTTTGATGGAGACATTGTCGTGGTATGGTAGAGGCCGATTCGGGTCGGCGTTGAATGATGTGGTTCGAGAGAAGGCGCAGCGGGCGTCACCGGTACCGGATTTGGACTGAGAAGCTCGCTCGGCAATTACTCACCTCCTCGTCCCAACGCTTACAAGCGCCGCCCAACGGATACTGCAATCGCTGCCAGAGGCAGTAATGTCCAGAGGTAAGGATCATCTGTGCTCTGTATATTATCTAGCATAGGTCACCGAGATCATGTGCAGCTCGCATACCACCAGTAATCGTGCTCTCCACTCAGGGAGTCGCTAGTAGGTGATTCTGGTTCGAAGATGATGATTTGCACAACTAACTAACATTTACGTCGCCAGAACTATGCAAATACAGTCCCGGGATGTTCCGGGGTATGCTCTATATGGGTCCGCGGTGTCTGAGTACCCCGAAAAGACAGAAACAAGCAGGAACTTGTGCAGATTCAAGACCCCGTCTTCCTGCCCTCGCCGGACAGTTCTACGACAATAGGTGCCAGAAAATTGCACCGATCCCACCCTGAGCGCTCATCAAGCGGCTCGTACTCGGAGCGGTGAATCCAGGCAAAGTTCATGCGTGCTGGGAAGCTGCACACCGTGTGGTTCCATGGTCGACGATACCCACACTCCCCCGTGTCCCTCTCTGGTTGGACGCCGCTCTCAGCCCAGACCGACGAGCCCGCGGGTGCTCACGTCACCTGCGTCATCACTCCTCTGTCGTGACCGCGGGAGTTTGGGCGAGAATCGAGTCAACAACTCGAAAGGGCAACCCCTCGAGGTATAAGACGGCGCACATCCTCCCTCCGTCCACCATCATCCTCTCTCCCCTCTCTCCACCTCCCTTCCCCTCTCCTCCCTCCCCCCTTCTTTCTCTCACCTGTACTCACTGGTATGTGCGTCTCTACTTATCTGTGTAATGGCGACAACGGTTATTGACCATTGTATCCCATAGCTCCCGCTCTCTTCTCCGACTTCGCAACCTCTGGATCCCACCAACACTCCGGTCCGGCGACATGCTCTGGACTGACACGTGCGAGTATACTTCCTCGCCCTTCCGGTTTCTTCACGCGTCTGACCTGCTCTCCTCCACAACAGTTTAGTACTACTACCTGCGGCATAATCCCGATTGCTGAGGTGAGTTTCAACGCTTTATTCAAGCCATCTCTGACTACTCTATTACTATTCAGCCTCAGCACACTGGTATACAACTCGCGAACGCGTCCCCAGAGGGGATTGCGCGACACCGGAAAGTCTGCGCGCGGCATGCGAGGTACGTCATCTCGCACTTCGAAGTCCATCCGCAAAGCTCGTGTCACTGATAGGATCTACGTATACGTCTCTTGCAGATCCATTCCCTGCCATTCCGGATCCGAGCTCGTCTGTCCCATTGACCGCTCCCCGAGCGAAGCGCCAGGTGCGTGCATCTGTCCGTGTGCGTCGCGCGAACGTGAAGTGTGCTCTCGGGCGCGCGACTCACCGCGCATGCGCACATGGCAGATCTCAGCCGGACCGCCATGTCGCGCAGACCTGTGTCTTGCTCAGACTCGCCTCGCGACGCTGAAGTCGGCCCGATTGTATCCCATAGCTCCCGCTCTTCTCCGACTTCTCATGTCCGACCTGCTCTCAGGCTCATGCATGCCCGTACCTGCGGCATAACAAGCTCTATCCCGACTACTGAGGTGAGTTGTAACGCACTATTTAAGCCGCACTCTCTGACTACTCTACTACTCAGCCTTAGCCTCAGCACAATGCACAAGCTGCAAACATGTTCCCAGACTCGGGGACTGCGCGTCGCTGGAAAGTCTGCGCGCGGCATGCGACTCGGAGGTACGTCATCTCGCACTTCGCTTGTCCTCACAGCTCGTGTCACTTATAAGATGTACGTCTCCTGCAGATCCATTCCCTGCCAATCCGGATTCGAGCTCGCCTCTCCAGACTCCGAGAGCGCTGCGTTGACCGCTCCCCGAGCGTTGCGTCAGGTACGTGCATCTGTCCGTGTGCGTCGCGCGATCTTGAAGTGTGCTCTCGGGCGCGCGACTCACCGCGCATGCGCACATGGCAGATCTCAGCCGGACCGCCATGTCGCGCAGACCTGTGTCTTGCTCAGACTCGCCTCGCGACGCTGATGTCGGTCCGGTCAGTACCCTGTACATATCGATCGCTCGTGAGCTGACTTGATGTCGTCAGGCTTGACTGTGCGGCTGGCGCACCGACTGCAGCTGAGCTGCTACATACCCCGCGCGGTGCGACTCCGACCGAGCCCACGACTCCGGCTCCGACTCAGGTATTTACCCATATAGTGCGTATCTGCACCCCTTCCTGCATCTCAAGCGCGATCCGAATGTCAACCCTACAGCACCTCGTGGGCGAGACGGATGCAACGGCTTCTCATCCCTTCTATCACTGGCATGCCGGACGACCGGTCAAACGAAGTAAGTCACAAATTGTTCATTAGTATCTCACAGTCCGTTCGACCGTTGACCGCCCGCCGATACTACCAGGCCCCGCCCCCGCTCTTATCTACATACAAGCTACACGGTCCGAAGCCTGCGATACGCTCCCGCTGGCTACACCGTCACGAACGGCTCCGGGCGCGCCGGTGAGTGTTGCCCATGTACATCTACATGCTCCTGCGCCTAAAACTGACCGGACATCGCAGGGCCACGCTCCCTACGACGTCGCCCCCCTCTCTCTCTCTCTCTCTGCACACCGAACAGGAGAGCACGTCCGGCACGCCCGTCTGCCGCTGTTGTCCCCGCACAGTCGCGCACCGACGAGAGAGCACGGGCACGACTCGGACGCCACGCATGAACTTGAAGTTCAAGTTCATTTTCATAGAACCCGACTACTACATACATGCATAGTACACAGTACACAGTACATAGCCCGTCCCGCGCCGCCCTGACTCGTCCCGGGTCGGGCACGTCCCGCCCGCTACTCCGGGCCCCACTGGCAGAGCTCACCGCGGGATCCGTACACACGCGACGGATCGGACTCGGACGCGGACTCCGAGACTCGTAGCACCCGGGGGGCGACGGCTGAGCGCGGTCGGCGCCCTCCGAGTCCTCGTGCTCGAGACCAGGCGGTGGCGGCGGTGGCGGCGGTCTTCACCCGCTGTGGCCAAGTCGGCCGCGGGAGGCGGGAGGCGCAGACCGCGGTCCGAGTGTTGCGAGCACGGCCGGGGCGGGTCCGGTCGCACGAAGTCGAGGTCTGAGTCCGAGCCGCGGACGGGGATGGGGATGGGGACGGGGACGACGCCGGCCGCTGCTTCTAGACTCGTGCTCGCTGCGGCGTGTCTCGAGCGAGTACAGACGACGGCGACGGCGACGGCGGTGAGCACGGCGTGGGCGGCGTCGAAATCGCCTCGCGCCGCTGTCGCGCTGGACGTGCCAGTGGGTCAGCGCATGAACACAGCGGACAGAAAGCGGGCGAGAGACCGACGAGCTCACGGCGCACTCACTCAGTCTCTGGCTGGCGGTGTATCCTATCCGGAAGGATCGCCTCTCGTGCCCGGAGAGTGCGCATCCGGCGCGACCTCGCTCGAGCCGACAAGGCGGGCGCAGCGGTGCATGAGGTCGACTTGAGACCTCACGTTTCCGGCTCCGGACCGCGTCGCTCGCAGTCTCCGACGCCCCTGCATGTGTTCCAGGGTGTTTGCGTATGGGGGCAGGCCGTCGGCGGGGCGGGAGCGCATGCACTCTCCCGACACCCATGAGATCGTCTACATGGCGATCCTGTCGACCTCCTCCGATCGCCGTGCGAGCGCGTGCATCCGGTGCGGAACGTTCGGGCGATTCTGTGAGTGTGTGTTAGCATGCGGACGGACGAGGGTGCGGGGAGATATGTCGGATATGGCCGCGCACCTTCGGCCGACTCGGATCTAGACGGCCTCGCGTCGTCCTGCGGAATCCGCCGTCGCAGGAGGTCGTACGAGTGTCGTGCATGTGCAAGCAAGCACTTGCACTCGCGTAGTGGCCGCGGACGAGGGAAAAAGGACGTATATGAGATGTCGGCCGGGCCCATGGAATGCAAGGAAATGGTCGATTTCGACCCATTTTCCAATGTCGTCGGATCGCCCCGCGATTGTGGGGGGTGGTGGATAGGTGTTCGCGCGTGCTCGGACGCGGATCTGTGCGGCAGGGGAGCATCAGCGTCGGAATATATAGCGATTTCGCTCACAGTATGCGCGCTATTAGGGATGCAGCGCACGGAGTTGTTGGTCCTGCACGTCGAAGCGCATATGGTCTGATTCGGGGATGGAGCGCGAATCGGATAAGCCCATTCGCATGGCTATCCGACGAGTATTCGCTCCGCTGCAGGCGGAATTCGGTGGGGGGAGGAGTCGACCTTGTATCCTATGCAGGACGTGTTGCAGGGGCGAGACGACAGTTGGAGCTGAGGATAGAAGACGGTCAGTGACAGGTTTGTATGCGCATATGAACGCACATATGAACGTACGTGCAGCTGTGGGTGAGAGAGGGTGCCAAGGGGCGCACTGGTGTTCTCGAGATGGCGGCGACGTGAAGAGCGGGGGCGGCGACGTGAAGAGCGAGGGCGGCTGAGCGTGGCATGCGCCGCTGTGGTGGATGCGTGCCAGAGGGCGGCCGGGATAGTGCGAGGCCGGGGAGGAGTACGGTGTGCGAGTGCGGCTGAGAGCGAAGGTGAGTGTATGCGAGTCTATTTGGGACTGTGCTTCTGTTGAAAGTTGATACAGGTTAGTACACAATGTAACGAGCAGGCTATATGCGCTCACCTGCGGGTGGGTACCGGTCCGCGTCCAAGGCAGACACGGCACTCGAGTGGCAGGAGCGGACGGGGAGTGTCCCGGGCGTGGTTTGTGGCGCAGCCCGTCCGCTCGATCACAAGTGCACACATGCCATCGACGGTCGCCTTCGATTGCACGAGCTCCGGTGTTAGCATACGTTCACATCAATCAGCTACGATTAACCTACACATGTGTGTGCCGTACATACATAGCGAGTCCCGCGAGAGTGCCGCGGCAGGCGCAGTGCAGGTGCCAAGGTCCGCAGAGGGTGTACAAATACTAGTGGTAGTAGTCGTATGCGAAGATGGAAGCTGTGTACATCGTCCTCCTGCGCTGGGCGTCCGCCGGCTACGTAGTCGACCGTGGAGCAGCTGGCCCCGCGGAAGCATTCGCCAATCGCACCTTGTCTCCGAGCATCACCCAGCAGCCCCCATCCCGCCCCCTTTCTCCATCCTCCTCCTCGCCGCAAGCAGAACGCCCGCCCGCCCAACGCCCCGCCCTCCGACTCGACGCACTGACGTCGGTGGCTTCGCCCTCCAAGCACGCGCCCACGCCCCCGATCGTGTCTCCGCCTCCCGCCCTGGCCTCTCGCACCCGCCGCAGACCGCTCCTCGGCCTCCTCGCGCGGGGCCATCGCCGACGATCCAGCACCCTCGACACCCCCACTCGCCCGTTTGGCACCCCCGCAGCCGCCGTCGCGCGCGCGCCTCAGCAGCCCCCCTCGCAGCATCCCCAAGCGGGCACGGGAACCAACCAGAGCAGCCCCTCTCCTGCCACGCCCCCCGACCTCATGACGACCGCCCCGATGCCCGCACCCGGACCCGGCCCCGCGTACCCGCAGGAGCCGGCGCTGGCGCAGACGAAGGCGGGCCTGAAGACGTGGTGGAACCACTTTACGTTTGCGCAGAGGGTGAAGAAGGAGGCCGAGGAGAAGAAGGCGGGCGCGGGCGAGAGCATGGTGTTCGGAAAACCGCTCAAGGAGAGCCTCAAGTGCGCGAACGTGCAGATCTCGACCGCGAATGCGAACGGGGAGCTCTACGTGTGGGGGTACATCCCCGTCGTCGTCGCGAAATGGTGCGTCCGGGCCCGCCCTCTCTATCCCCGCGGCTCATTCCTGTGCGTACGCCTGTCGTTGCCAGTGGGCTGTATCTCAAGGAGAACGGTACGTCGGCCCCCCTTCGAACTCTGGCAACGTGCTGAGCCGTCGTAGCGACTGAGGTCGAGGGTACGTTCCGTGTCAACGGGTCAAATAAGCGCATGCGGGAACTGCAGGCCATGTTCGAGAGCCCCCCACGAGTGCGTGACCCTCCTCGTTCCTCTTCACACCGACCCGTAACCTGTCGCCCTTCGCCGTGTGCAGTACGGGAAGAGCCTCGACTGGAAAAAGGAGCAGTTCACGACGCACGACGTTGCCAGTGTATTCCGACGATACCTCACCCAGATGCCCGTACGTGCTCTCGTGTATCGCAGGAACCCGTGATACCCCACGACATGTACCATTTGGTGAGCATTCCTCTCGTTCTATGCCGTGCTCTCGCTGACCGCCCGTAGTTCCGAGACGCCCTTGGTGAGATATGTGCAGAACTAGCAATAAATGGATCATCCGCTGATGCGTCCAGTCCAGCAAAGCAGCCACATAACGAAGAAGAAGTGATAGCGACATACAAACGCCTAATTCGATCACTACCCCGTGCAAACCAGTACCTCCTGCTATACGTCCTGGACCTGCTCTCCGTGTTCGCACGCAAGTCGGACAAGAACCTCATGACGGCGAAGAGTGCGTCTGCCACACCTCCATCGCCGGCTTTAACGCTGATACAGGCAAACGCGGTGCAGATCTGGCGGTAATCTTCCGGCCGGCCCTTATCGCACATCCCTCGCACGAGATGTCGCCGCAGGAGCACCAGCTCAGCCAGGACGTGCTCGAGTTCCTGATCAAGCACCAAGACTGGTTCATGCTCGACATCCCGCCACCTCCCACGACGAAGCCGTCGGACAGCGCGGTGACGGTGCCGATGACGGAGCCGGTCGCGGACATCCTGGTCAGCTCAGATGAAGAGTGTGGTGGGTGGAAGCTGATCAGCAGGGATGTGCCCAAGAAGATCGGACGGCGGCGAACGACGGCAGAGAGAGGGAGGCGGGTGCTCGAACACGTCGTCTACAGCCACACGCCATGTAATCGTTACTGCAATGATAATAGTATGATACCCACGGCGCTGCGAGCGTTTGCGAAGAATGTGCCTGCGTGCGAGTCGGGGTGTGCCGACTCAGGGGGATGGCCGGGTGGCACTCGCGACGGGGTGTGCCGAGGCACGGTGGTCGCCCGAAGTGCGCGCACTGAGTGCAGAAATAATGCGGAAGATAGGGCGTGCGGAGGGACATATAGAAACATGGGGTCCCGCGTGGTTATTGTAGAGGGGGTTGGAAGGACGCACAGAGCACGCTGCCAGAAGATGGCGAGAACTTTTTCGGAGTAGGGATATATTGTGTGCGCTAGAGTACATGGAATACATGCATATCAGAGCGCAGTACTCGTAACGACACGACAGGGGAGGAGGGGAGGAGAGGAGGAGAGGAGGAGAGGAGGAGAGGAGGAGAGGACGGCGGACGGCGGTGGACGACTCGTAAGAGTCAGTGCCGGATTTGGACAGTGGGCGCCTATGTGGGAGAGGCGACTCGCTCATCCTCGGCCTTCGTTCTGACCACCACCTGCGCCTGCTCTGTCCGCGTCCCGCACCCCGCACCCCCTGCTGCACATATGCGCTCTGCCTGCCGCCGCTTGACCGCCTCCTCCTCTCTGCCGGGTCTGAACGCAGCACTGTGATCTGTACTTCAAGCCGGCCGGTGCATCCTTGTCAGCTGCCAGGATCCTCGCGGAGACTCGTCTAGCTACTCAAGTACTCACCTCGTGCGCACATCTCGCTCTTGTCGTCTTCCTCCGCCGCCACTCCTTGCGCAGCCCGCCCCGCCGTCGAGCCCTGCCTGCTGTCCTCGCCCGACAGTCATTCCTGCGGCCGAATGGCGTGCGCGCGCCCTCGACGCCCTCGACCTGCTGCGTTCCGCGTTGTCTTCACTGCTGGAACGGCTGCAGAGCGCACGCGCGCACGTCTGAAGGTCAGTGTGCGCACTCAGATCGCATCCGTTCGACGCGTGACGTCATCTGGCCGATCGCGTCCCGGCGCTTGGGTTTCCATTTCGAGTCCGCCAGTCCTGTACTCTTCGCGCCACATACGCGCTCTCTGCATCTTCTTGAGCACTCATGCGTGGACCTGGACCTAGCAAGTACTCACTTGCTGCAGCCGGCAACCGGGCTGTATCCTTGCCCCGACTCGCTGGGTCTCGCACACGCACTCGGACGGCGGTCACTCACCTGGCAAGTACTCGTGCTCCTCCTCCGTCGACCTCCCGCAATCCCACTTCCGCAGTCCCCGCCGCCCGACATCACTCCTGCTGCCTCGGACTTGTGCATGCGTGACCTCGACGCTCTCGACCTGCTGGATCTCGGCGGCCGGGTCGTCTTCACTGCCGGCATAGCTGCGGAGCTCGACGACTGGCGACGCGTCTAGATCTGTACGAAGGCGAGTCTGAGCATGCGCACTCAGATCGCGTCCGTTCGACGCGTGACGTCATCCGGCTGATCGCGTCGACGTCCTGGATTCGTAGCAGTGCCCCCGCCACCTCTACCACCGCGCCGAACGTCAGTCGAGTACGGTAGCACGCATGGCAGGATACATACCGAGTCAATCCGCTGTGTCTCGCACCGCACTCGTCTAGACTTGATACAAAACCCGAAAGGTGAGTCGCGGACAGCATAGAGGACAGACACACGCACCCGAGCTACTCGCGCGAGACAGCCTGCTCCCGGAGATCTCCATTGCACGGGATGTGCGCCTTTCCTGGCCGCCTTCGCGTCCTCCGGGAGCTCGTGCGGCGGTGATCCGGAGAGGGCGACGCCGAGCACGGCGTGTCAGCGACGAGAAGTCCCGCCGAGTCTGCGCTTTAGACAACGGCCTCATTCGACGCATATTCGAGCTCTGTCGGCGTTGAGAACGAAGCTGCAGGTCAGTCCTGAGTCTGAGTGGCGAAGAGCATGCGTACCTGAGCTACCCCCCAGTCCCGCGAGTACACAGCCATCGCGCACGCGTCCATCCGCCCGGAAAGCCGTGGGCAATTATCGGCCCCGGCGTGTGAGCGTGACATGCTGACGGAGTCGACGCGAAATTCGAGCGGTGAGTCGCAGCTACACATCGTGAACATCGGAAACTGCGCCCACCTGAGCTACTTCCTCGTCTCCGCGAACGATTCAACCACAACGCGGCAGATCCGCTTTCAAAGACATCTACACGCAGACGTGCACGTTCTCCAGCCTGCTTCACGTCCTCGAGAGCGGCGACGTCGAGCTGGGAACACCACGAGCGATGAGTGTCCAGCCAACCCGCATTGGAGTGCGTTCTTTTCGCGCAGTCCGCTTCTATATCGAGGCTGCGAAACCGAGCACCGTCAATGCTGATATCAAGCAAAAGGTGAGCTAAGCTGGTCGCGACACATACCTGAGCTGCTCCCACGTCTCCAAGCTCTCCCGGTACAGGACTGAGAGGTGCTGTAAGTGCAGCGTGTCACACGCGCACGCTGTCGACGCGACCTTGATACAGAAGGTCAGCCCGAGTCTGAGTCAAAGATATGGAAGAGTGGCAGGTACCCGAACTCCTCTGCATCTCCAGGTAGTGCTCGACGCTCAGCCATCGACCCGTGCACGCTCTCCGGGTCTTCAATATGCGTGTTCTTCAGTCCGACTCTCCCGGAAGCGGAGTGAGCGTCGCCGGTCTCGGATTCCCGTGGGCGACGCGATCATAGCGCGTCGACGTGGTGTGCGTGCTGTGCCGAGTGCTCCGGACCACACAGACTGCCATCTGAGGCCTGAGGGATAGTAGACACGCTCTGCAGCCTGTCGAGCACATGGGCCTGAGGGGAGGACGTTCAGGATGGTCTTCTTGAGGGCGGGATGGCCCCGTCGAGCGCGGTCTCCGCCGGTAGCAGCGGGGCCTGGGGGGATCGAGTCGACTCGGAGTGCATGAGGTGGGAGTTGGATGCCACGATCACTAGGTTCAACTTACCTACGCATATCCGTGTGGGAAACATCCGTGATACGCCCGTGCGGAACGTTCTTCGGGTGCGCCCGCCGGGGATACAAATGTGCCCCAGACGCACAGAACTCTCGCGACGGAGAGTCATACTGTCGTATGCATGTTCTGCACACTCCTATATCCCGATTTTCGACACTGCACAAGAGACACAAGAACAGGGTGTGAGGCAGCAGGAGAGGAGTTACCACCTGTGCAGAGATATCTCTGGGAGAGTGATGACTCCTCTGACCCCTCCTCGCTTCAGAGCATGCACCTGCCTTCAAATTTCCAGTCATGGAAGTGTGCATGGGCGCAACATTTTACGTATTACCGACCTTTGCTCGAGCTCATGTGTGCAGCACTCCTGTACTTCAGTCTCTGTACCAGCTGTGCCCACAAGACACACAAGATGCACAGAACATCAATATGCGATATGAGAGAGAAAGAATAACATACAAAAGCTCGGAGCGCGACCAGAAGCATCCCATCATTCATGCTACCGACTTCCGACACGGCCGGGCATTTCGTGAGACTGCGGAGCTGACCGCACCTTTCCTGTGATCGGCGATGTCACTGCATGAACTTTTAGAAACGGATGCGGGGACGGCGTACCAGCACGAGCATCGGCCGAGGACACGAAGTTATGTCAGCGTTGAACTCGGACTTGGGATTTGACATGCACGAAGCAAGGACTAAGTACCTATTTGTGTCACAAAGAACAAGTCATTCTGCATGAATAATAAGTCAGTAGTAGAGCTGCACAACACAGTCTTTCAAGGTGCGCTCTGTGATTCAGGCGGCGGCGGACTCGGATTCAGCCATCACAGACTCGGACTTCAATACGTACCTGCCGCCAACGGAGAGATCACAGATAGAGCCGGGGGACGCAATGCTGAGGCAGCATAGTCGTGATACAAGGAATTTGATGGGGAATATTGTTGTGGTATGGTAGAGGCCGATTTAGGTGAGCGTTGAATGATATCGTTCGAGATAAGGCGCAGCGGGCGTCACCGGTACCGGATTTGGACTGAGAAGCGCGATTGGCGATTACTCACCTCCTCCTCCCGACGTTCACAGGCGCCGCGCAACAGAAACTGCAATTGCTGCCAGAGGCAGTAATGTCCAGAGGTAAGGATCATCTGTGCTCTGTATATTATCTAGCATAGGTCACCGAGATCATGCGCAGCTCGCATACCACCAGTAATCGTGCTCTCCACCCAGGGAGTCGCTAGTAGGTAATTCTGGTTCGAAGATGATGATTTGCACAACTAATTAACATTGTCGTCGCCAGAACTATGCAAATACAGTCTCGGGACGTTCCGGGGTATGCTCTATATGGGTCCGTGGTGTCTGAGTACCCCGAAAAGACAGAAACAAGCAGGAACTTGTGCAGATTCAAGACCCCGTCTTCCTGCCCTCGCCGGACAGTTCTACGACAATAGGTGCCAGAAAATTGCACCGATCCCACCCTGAGCGCTCATCAAGCGGCTCGTACTCGGAGCGGTGAATCCAGGCAAAGTTCATGCGTGCTGGGAAGCTGCACACCGTGTGGTTCCATGGTCGACGATACCCACACTCCCCCGTGTCCCTCTCTGGTTGGACGCCGCTCTCAGCCCAGACCGACGAGCCCGCGGGTGCTCACGTCACCTGCGTCATCACTCCTCTGTCGTGACCGCGGGAGTTTGGGCGAGAATCGAGTCAACAACTCGAAAGGGCAACCCCTCGAGGTATAAGACGGCGCGCATCCTCCCTCCGTCCACCATCATCCTCTCTCCCCTCTCTCCACCTTCCTTCCCCTCTCCTCCCCCCCTTTCTTTCTCTCACCTGTACTCACTGGTATGTGCGTCTCTTCTCTATGTAATGGCGACGACGGTTATTGACCATTGTATCCCATAGAGGCTCCCACTCTCTTCTCCGACTTTGCATGTCCGCAACCGCGACACTGGCCTCCGCCGTGCTGCACCTCTGGATCCCGCCAACACTCCGATCCGGCGACATGCTCTGGACTGACACGTGCGAGTATACTTCCTCGCCCTTCCGGTTTCTTCACGCGTCTGACCTGCTCTCCTCCACAACAGTTTAGTACTACTACCTGCGGCACAATCCCGATTGCAGAGGTGAGTTTCAACGCTTTATTCAAACCATCTCTGACTACTCTATTTCTCAGCCTCAGCGCAGTATACAAGCTGCGAATATGTCCCTAGAGTGGACTGCGCGACGCGGGAAAGTCTGCGCGCGGCATGCGAGGTACGTCATCTCGCACTTCGTCTATTATCAGAGTTCGTGTCACTGATAGGATCCACGTCTTCTGCAGATCCATTCCCTGCCATTCCGGCCCCGAGCTCGTCTGTCCCATTGACCGCTCCCCGAGCGATGCGCCAGGTGCGTGCATCTGTCCGTGTGCGTCGCGCGAACGTGAAGTGTGCTCTCGGGCGCGCGACTCACCGCGCATGCGCACATGGCAGATCTCAGCCGGACCGCCATGTCGCGCAGACCGGTGTCTTGCTCAGACTCGCCTCGCGACGCTGAAGTCGGCCCGATGGTATCCCATAGCTCCCGCTCTCTTCTCCGACTTCACATGTCCGACCTGCTCTCAGGCTCATGCATGCCCGTACCTGCGGCATAACAAGCTCTATCCCGACTACTGAGGTGAGTTGTAACGCACTATTTAATCCGCACTCTCTGACTACTCTATTACTCAGCCTTAGCCTTAGCACAATGCACAAGCTGCAAACATGTCCCCAGAGGGGACTGCGCGTCGCTGGAAAGTCTGCGCGCGGCATGCGACTCGGAGGTACGTCATCTCGCACTTCGCCTGTCCTCACAGCTCGTGTCACTTATAAGATCTACGTCTCCTGCAGATCCATTCCCTGCCAATCCGGATTCGAGCTCGCCTCTCCGAGAGCGCTGCATTGACCGCTCCCCGAGCGATGCGTCAGGTACGTGCATCTGTCCGTGTGCGTCGCGCGAACTTGAAGCGTGCTCTCGGGCGCGCGACTCACCGCGCATGCGCACATGGCAGATCTGAACCGGACTGCTGCGTCGCGCAGATCTGTGTCTCGTCTCGCGACGCTGAAGTCGGCCCGGTCAGTACCCTGTACATATCGATCGCTCGTGAGCTGACTTGATGTCGTCAGGCTTGACTGTGCGGCTGGCGCACCGACTGCAGCTGAGCTGCTACATACCCCGCGCGGTGCGACTCCGACCGAGCCCACGACTCCGGCTCCGACTCAGGTATTTACCCATATAGTGCGTATCTGCACCCCTTCCTGCATCTCAAGCGCGATCCGAATGTCAACCCTACAGCACCTCGTGGGCGACACGGATGCAACGGCTTCTTAGTCACTCCCTTCTATCGCTGGCATGCCGGACGGCCGGTCAAACGAAGTAAGTCACAACCTGTTTATTAGTATCTCACAGTCCGTTCGACCGCTGACCGCCCGCCGATACTACCAGGCCCCGCCCTCGCTCTTATCTACATACAAGCTACACGGTCCGAAGCCTGCGATACGTTCCCGCTGGCTACACCGTCACGAACGGCTCCGGGCGCGCCGGTGAGTGTTGCCCATGCACATTTACATGCTCCTGCGCCTAACACTGACCGGACATCGCAGGGCCGCGCTCCCTACGACGTCGCCTCTCTCTCTCCCCTCTCTCTGCACACCGAGCAGGAGAGCACGTCCGGCACGCCCGTCTGCCGCTGTTCAAGTTGTCCCCGCACAGCAGCGCACCGATGAGAGAGCGCGGGCACGACTCGGACGCCACGCCGCATGAAGTTCAAGTTGATTCATTTTCATAGAACCCGACTACTACATACATAGATAGTACACAGTACACAGTACATAGCCCGTCCCGCGCCGCCCTGACTCGTCCCGGGTCGGGCACGTCCCGCCCGCTACTCCGGGCCCCACTGGCAGAGCTTACCGCGGGATCTGTACACACGCGACGGATTGGACTCGGACTCGGACTCGTAGCACCCGGAGGGCGCGCGGGGGGCGACGGCTGAGCGCAGTCGGCGCCCTCCGAGTCCTTGTGCTCGAGACCAGGCGGCGGCGGCGGTGGCGGCGGTCTTCACCCGCTGTGGCCAAGTCGGCCGCGGGAGGCGAGTGTTGCAAGCACGGCCGGGGCGGGTCCGGTCGCACGAAGTCGAGGTCTGAGGCCGAGCCGCGGAAGGGGACAGCCGCGCGCACGGCCGCTGCTTCTAGACGTGCTCGCTGCGGCGTGTCTCGAGCGAGTACAGACGACGGCGACGGCGGCGGCGGTGAGCACGTCGTGGGCGGCGTCGAGATCGCCTCGCGCTGGACGTGCCAGTGGGTCAGCACATGAACACAGCGGACACTGGCAGGGAGCGGGCGAGAGACCGACGCGCTCACGGCGCACTCCGAGTCACTCCGGCTGGCAGTGTATCCTATCCGGAAGGACCGCCTCTCGTGCCCGGAGAGTGCCCATCCGCGACGGCGCAGCGGCACATGCGGTCGCCTTGAGACCTCACGTCTCCGGCTCCGGACCGCGTCGCTCGCGGTCCCCGAGGCCCCTGCATGTGTTCTAGGGTGTGTGCGTATGGGGGCGGGCCGTCGGCGGGGCGGGAGCGCATGCACTCTCCCGACACCCATGAGATCGTCTACATGGCGATCCTGTCGACCTCCTCCGCTCGCCGTGCGAGCGCGTGCATCCGGTGCGGAACGTTCGGGCGATTCTATGAGTGTGTGTTAGCATGCGGACGGACGAGGGTGCGGGGAGATATGTCGGATATGGCCGCGCACCTTCGGCCGACTCGGATCTGGACGGCCTCGCGTCGTCCTGCGGAATCCGCCGTCGCAGAAGGTCGTACGAGTGTCGTGCACGCTTGCACATGCACTTGCACTCGAGTGCTGGCCGCGGACGGGGGAAAAGAGACGTGTATGAGATGTCGGCCGGGCCCATGGAATGCAAGGAAATGGTCGATTTCGACCGGTTTTCCAATGTCGTCGGATCGGCCCGCGATTGTGGGGGGTGGTGGATAGGTGTTCGCGCGTGCTCGGACGCGTATCTGTGCGGCAGGGGAGCATCAGCGTCGGAATATATAGCGATTTCGCTCACAGTATGCGCGCTATTGGGGATGCAGCGCACGGAGTTGTTGGTCCTGCACGTCGAAGCGCATATGGTCCGATTCGGGGATGGAGCGCGAATCGTATGAGCCCATTCGCATGGCTATCCGACGAGTATTCGCTCCGCTGCAGGCGGAATTCGGTGGGGGGAAGAGGAGTCGACCTTGTATGCTATGCAGGACGTGTTGCACGACAGTTGGAGCTGAGGATAGAAGACGGTCAGTGACAGGTTTGTATGCGCATATGAACGCACGTGCAGTTGTGGGTGAGAGAGGGTACTGGTGTTCTCGAGATGGCGGCGACGTGAAGAGCGGGGGCGGCGACGTGAAGAGCGGGGGCGGCGACGTGAAGAGCGAGGGCGGCTGTGGTGGATGCGTGCCAGAGGGCGGCCGGGATAGAGCGAGGCCGGGGAGGACGGTGTGCGAGTGCGGCTGAGAGCGAAGGTGAGTGTATGCGGGTGTATTTGGGACTGTGCTTCTGTTGAAAGTTGATACAGGTTAGTACACAATGTAGCGGGCAGGCTATATGCGCTCACCTGTGGGTGGGTACCGGTCCGCGTCCAAGGCAGGCAGGCCCTGCACTCGAGTGGCAGGAGCGGACGGGGAGTGTCCCGGGCGTGGTTTGTGGCGCAGCCCGTCCGCTCGATCACAAGTGCACACATGCCATCGACGGTCGCCTTCGATTGCACGAGCTCCGGTGTTAGCATACATGCACATCAATCAGCTACGATTAACCTAAACATGTGTGTGCCGTGCATACATAGCAAGTCCCGCGAGAGTGCCGCGGCAGGCGCAGTGCGCGGTGCCAAGGTCCGCAGAGGGTGTACAAATACTAGCTGGCGATAGTTGAGCGATGCAAGTATTGTATGCGAATACGGAAGCTGTGTACATCGTCCTCCTGCGCTGGGCGTCCGCCGGCTACGTAGTCGACCGTGGAGCAGCTGGCCCCGCGGAAGCATTCGCCAATCGCACCTTGTCTTCGAGCATCACCCAGCAGCCCCCATCCCGCCCCCTTTCTCCATCCTCCTCGTCGCCGCAACGCCCCGCCCTCCGACCATCCTGGACTGTGCCCCTCGACGCACTGACGTCGGTGGCTTCGCCCTCCAAGCACGCGCCCACGCTCCCGATCGTGTCTCCTCCCGCCCTGGCCTCTCGCACCCGCCGCAGACCGCTCCTCGGCCTCCTCGCGCGGGGCCATCGCCGACGATCCAGCACCCTCGACACCCCCACTCGCCCGTTTGGCACCCCCGCAGCCGCCGTCGCGCGCGCGCCTCAGCAGCCCCCCTCGCAGCCTGGCACGGGAACCAACCAGAGCAGCCCCTCTCCTGCCACGCCCCCCGACCTCATGACGACCGCCCCGATGCCCGCACACGCACCCGGCCCCGCGTACCCGCAGACGCAGGGGGAGCCGGCGCTGGCGCAGACGAAGGCGGGCCTGAAGACGTGGTGGAACCACTTTACGTTTGCGCAGAGGGTGAAGAAGGAGGCGGAGGAGAAGAAGGCGGCCGCGGGCGAGAGCATGGTGTTCGGAAAACCGCTCAAGGAGAGCCTCAAGTGCGCGAACGTGCAGATCTCGACCGCGAATGCGAACGGGGAGCTCTACGTGTGGGGGTACATCCCCGTCGTCGTCGCGAAATGGTGCGTCCGGGCCCGCCCTCTCTATCCCCGCGGCTCATTCCTGTACGTGTGCTGTTGCCGTTGCCGTTACCAGTGGGCTGTATCTCAAGGAGAACGGTACGTCGGCCCCCCTTCGAACTCTGGCAACGTGCTGAGGCGTCGTAGCGACTGAGGTCGAGGGTACGTTCCGTGTCAACGGGTCAAATAAGCGCATGCGGGAACTGCAGGCCATGTTCGAGAGCCCCCCACGAGTGCGTGACCCTCCTCGTTCCTCTTCACACCGACCCGTAACCTGTCGTCCTTCGCCGTGTGCAGTACGGGAAGAGCCTCGACTGGAAAAAGGAGCAGTTCACGACGCACGACGTTGCCAGTGTATTCCGACGATACCTCACCCAGATGCCCGTACGTGCTCTCGTGTATCGCTTGCCCGTATTCCCTAACGTATCGCAGGAACCCGTGATACCCCACGACATGTACCATTTGGTGAGCATTCCTCTCGTTTTACGCCGTGCTCTCGCTGACCGCCCGTAGTTCCGAGACGCCCTTGGTGAGATATGTGCAGAACTAGCAATAAATGGATCATCCGCTGATGCGTCCAGTCCAGCAAAGCAGCCACATAACGAAGAAGAAGTGATAGCGACATACAAACGCCTAATCCGCTCATTACCCCGTGCAAACCAGTACCTCCTGCTATACGTCCTGGACCTGCTCTCCGTGTTCGCACGCAAGTCGGACAAGAACCTCATGACGGCGAAGAGTGCGTCTGCCACATCTCTATCGCGGGCTTGGGCTTCAATACTGATCTAGGCAACCGTGGTGCAGATCTGGCGGTAATCTTCCGGCCGGCCCTTATCGCACATCCCTCGCACGAGATGTCGCCGCAGGAGCACCAGCTCAGCCAGGACGTGCTCGAGTTCCTGATCAAGCACCAAGACTGGTTCATGCTCGACATCCCGCCACCTCCCACGACGAAGCCGTCGGACAGCGCGGTGACGGTGCCGATGACGGAGCCGGTCGCGGACATCCTGGTCAGCTCAGATGAAGAGTGTGGTGGGTGGAAGCTGATCAGCAGGGATGTGCCCAAGAAGATCGGACGGCGGCGAACGACGGCAGAGAGAGGGAGGCGGGTGCTCGAACACGTCGTCTACAGCCACACGCCATGTACCCGCTACTGCAATGATAATATTATGATACCCACGGCGCTGCGAGCGTTTGCGAAGAATGTGCCTGCGTGCGAGTCGGGGTGTGCCGAGGGGGATGGCCGGGTGGCACTCGCGACGGGGGGTGCCGAGGCACGGAGGGTGCCCGAAGAGCGAGTACTGAGTGCAGAGATAATGCGGAAGATAGGGCGTGCGGAGGGACATATAGAAAAGTGGGTGCGGGGGGGACTGTTGTAGAGCGGGGCGGACGGACACGCACAGCACGCTGCCAGGAGATGGCGAGAACTTTTTCGGGGAGAGATATATTGTGTACGCTAGGGTACATGGTATATACGCATATCAGAGCGCAGTACTCGTAACGACACGACAGGGGAGGAGGGGAGGCGAGGCGAGGGAGGGGAGGGGAGGAGGAGAGGACGGCGGACGGCGGTGGACGACGACTCGTAGGAGTCAGTGCCGGATTTGGACGGGCCGGCGCCTATATGGGAGAGGCGACTCGCTCGTCCTCGGCCTTCGTTCTGACCACCACCTGCGCCTGCTCTGTCCGCGTCCCGCACCCCGCACCCCCTGCTGCACATATGCGCTCTGCCTGCCGCCGCCTGACCGCCTCCTCCTCTCTGCCGGGTCTGAACGCAGCATGATCTGTTACCTGTACTTCAAGCCGGCCGGTGCATCCTTGTCAGCTGGGTCCTCGAGGAGACTCGTCTAGCTACTCACCTCGTGCGCACATCTCGCTCTTGTCGTCTTCCTCCGCCGCCACTCCTTGCGCAGCCCGCCCCGCCGTCGAGCCCTGCCTGCTGTCCTCGCCCGACAGTCCTTCCTGCGGCCGAATGGCGTGCGCGCGCCCTCGACGCTCTCGACCTGCTGCGTTCCGCGTTGTCTTCACTGCTGGAACGGCGGCAGAACGCACGCGCGCACGTCTGAAGGTCAGTGTCCGCACTCAGATCGCGTCTGTTCGACGCGTGACGTCATCTGGCCGATCGCGTCCCGGCGCTTGGGCTTCCTTTTTGAGTCCGCCAGTCCTGTACTCTTCGCGCCACATACGCGCTCTCTGCGTCTGCTTGAGCACTCAGTACTTGTGCGCGGACCTGGACCGGGGAAGTACTCACTTGCTGCAGTCGACCGGTCTGTATCCTCGCCCCCCGACTCGCTGGGTCTCGCACACGCACTCGGACGGTCGCTCACCTCGCACTCCTCCTCCGTCGTCCCTCCCGCAATCCCACTTCCGCAGTCCCCGCCGCCCGACATCACTCCTGCTGCCTCGGACTTGTGCGTGCGTGACCTCAACGCTCGAGTCGACCTGCTGGATCTCGCGGGCCGTGTCGTCTTCACTGCCGGCGTACTAGCTGCGGAGCTCGACCACTGCCGACGCATCTAGGTCTGTCCGAGAGCCAGTCTGAGCATGCGCGCGTGCGCACTCAAATCGCGTCCGTTCGACGCGTGACGTCATCCGGCCGATTGCGTCGACGTCCTGGAATTGCAGTGCCGCCGCCATCTCTACCACCACGCCGAGGTCAGTCCAGTACCATAGCACGCATGGCAGGATACATACCGAGTAAATCTGCCCTGTCTCGCACCGCACTCCAGTTCTAGACGTGATATAAAACCCTGAAGGTGAGTCGCGAACAGCATAGAGGACAGACACACGCACCCGAGCTACTCGCGCGAGACAGCCTGCTCCCGGAGATCTCCATTGCACGGGATGTGCGCCTTCCCTGGCCGCCTTCGCGTCCTCCGGGAGCTCGTGCGGCGGTGATCCGGAGAGGGCGACGCCGAGTACGGCGTGTCAGCGATGAGAAGTCCCCGGGCCGCTGAGTCTGCGCTTTAGACAAATGCCTGATTGGACGCATATTTGAGTTCTGTCGGCGTTGAGAACGAAGCTGCAGGTCAGTCCTGAGTCTGAGTGGCGAAGAGCATGCGTACCTGAGCTACCCCCAGTCCCGCGAGTACACAGCCATCGCGCACGCGTCCATCCGCCCGGAAAGCTGTGGGCAATTATCGGCCACGGTGAGCGTGACATGCTGATGGAGTCGACGCGAAATCCGAGCGGTGAGTCGCAGCTACGCATCGTGAACGTCGGAAACTACGCCCACCTGAGCAGCTGAGCTACTTCCTCGTCTCCTGAACGATTCAGCCACAGCGCGGTGAATCGACATCTGCAAGCGGTCTGGCAGATGTGCACATTCTCCAGCCTTCTTCACGTCCTCGAAAGCGGCGACATCGAGCTGGGGACACTGTGTAAACCGGCGAGCAATCAGGGAGCTGAAGGTGAGCTTGGGTCGCCGCACACACCTGAGATGCTCCCACATCTCCAGTCCCAACTCGGAAGGTGCGCTCCCTTCACGTCTAGAGGCTCGCCCGGCACAGGAGTGAGAAGTGCTCTCCGCGCAGCATGCGCCGTCGACACGGACTGGATACCGAAGGTCAGTCCAAGTCCGAGTCAAGGATATGGAAGAGTCGCACGTACCCGAAGCCTCTGCACCTCCAGCGAGTGCTCAACGCTTGGCCTTCGACCTGGGCACGCTCTCCAGCCGTTCAATATGCGTATTCTTCAGTCCAACTCGCTCGGCAGCGGAGTGAGTGTCGCCAGTCTCGGATTCCCGTGCCCGACGCGATCACAGCGCGTCCAACGCGGTGTGCGTGATGTGCCGAGTGCTCCGGTCCACAGGGACTGCCATCTGAGGCCTGAGGGATAGTAGACCGCCTGTCGAGTGTGGGCCTGAGGGGAGGACGTTCAGGATGGTCTTCTTGAGGCCGGGATGGCCCCGTCGAGTGCGGTCTCCGCCTATAGCAGCGGGGCCTGGGGGGATCGAGTCTGAGCGCATGAGGTGGGAGTTGGATGCCACGATCACTAGGTTCAACTTACCTACACAGATCCGTGTGGGAAACATCCGTGATACGCCCGTGCGGAACATTCTTCGGGTGCGCCCGCCGGGGATACAAATGTGCCCCAGATGCACAGAACTCTCAGGACGCAGAGTCATACTGTCGCATGATGTTCAGCACACTCCTATATCCTGATTTTCGACACTGCACAAGAGACACAAGGACAGGGTGTGAGGCAGCAGGAGAGGAGTTACCACCCGTGCAGAGATATCTCTGGGAGAGTGATGACTCCTCTCCTGACCCCTCCTCGCTTCAGAGCATGCACCTGCCTTCAAATTTCAAGTGATGGAAGTGTGCATGGGCGGTACATTTTACGTACTATGTACTGTCCCTTGCTCGAGCTCACCGGGATGCTCCTGAAACTCAGTGTCTGTGCCAGCTGTGCTCACAAGATGCACAAGACATCAATACGAAAGTTGAGAGAGATAGAATAACATACGAGCTCGGAGCGCGACCAGAGGCAGGTCTGATGTCCATCACATCATGCATCCTACCGATTTCCGACGCCGCTGGATATTTCGTGAGCCTGGAGCTGACCACACCTTTCCTGTGATCGGCGATGTCACTGCATGAATTCTTAGAAACGGATGCGGAGACGGCGTACCAGCATGTGCGTCTGCGAGGACACGGCAAAGTTATGTCAGCGTTGAACTCGGACTCGGGATTTTGCCACGCACTAAGCAAGGACTAAGTACCTATTTGTGTCACAAAAAACTCTCCAAGTCGTTCTGCATGAATAATAAGTCAGTAGTAGAGCTGCACAACACAGTCTTTCAATGTGCGCTCTGTGATTCAGGCGGCGGCGGACTCGGATTCAGCCATCACAGACTCGGACTTCAATACGTACCTGCCGCCGACGGAGAGATCACAGATAGAGCCGGGGAACGCAATGCTGAGGCAGCATAGTCGTATTCAAGGACTTTGATGGAGACATTGTCGTGGTATGGTAGAGGCCGATTCGGGTCGGCGTTGAATGATGTGGTTCGAGAGAAGGCGCAGCGGGCGTCACCGGTACCGGATTTGGACTGAGAAGCTCGCTCGGCAATTACTCACCTCCTCGTCCCAACGCTTACAAGCGCCGCCCAACGGATACTGCAATCGCTGCCAGAGGCAGTAATGTCCAGAGGTAAGGATCATCTGTGCTCTGTATATTATCTAGCATAGGTCACCGAGATCATGCGCAGCTCACATACCACCAGTAATCGTGCTCTCCACTCGGGGAGTCGCTAGTAGGTGATTCTGGTTCGAAGATGATGATTTGCACAACTTATTAACATTGTCGTCGCCAGAACTATGCAAATACAGTCCCGGGAGGTGCCGGGGTATGCTCTATATGGGTCCGCGGTGTCTGAGTACCCCGAAAAGACAGAAACAAGTAGGAACTTGTGCAGATTCAAGACTCCGTCCTCCTGCCCTCGCCGGACAGTTCTACGACAATACGTGCCAGAAAATTGCACCGATCCCACCCTGAGCGCTCATCAAGCGGCTCGTACTCGGAGCGAGGAATTCAGGGAATGTTCTTGCGTGCTTGGAAGCTGCACACCGTGTGGACGATACCCACACTCCGCTGGCCCATCCCCGTGTCCCCCGCTGGTTGGCCGCCACTCTCAGCCCAGACCGACGAGCCCGCGGAGGCTCACGTCACTTGCGTCATCACTCCTCCGTCGTGAGCGCGGGAGTTTGGGGGAGAATCGAATCAACAACTCGAAAGGGCAATCCCTCGAGGTATAAGACGGCGCACATCCTCCCTCCGTCCACCATCATCATCCCTCCCCTCCCTCTACCTCTCTCTCCTCCCCTCCCCTCCCCTCCCCTCCTCTCTCTTCTCCCCCTCGTACTCGCCGGTATGTGCGTCTCTTCTCTATGTAATGGCGACGACGGTTATTGACCATTGTATCCCATAGAGGCTCCCACTCTCTTCTCCGACTTCGCAACCTCTGGATCCCACCAACACTCCGGTCCGGCGACATGCTCTGGACTGACACGTGCGAGTATACTTCCTCGCCCTTCCGGTTTCTTCACGCGTCTGACCTGCTCTCCTCCACAACAGTTTAGTACTACTACCTGCGGCATAATCCCGATTGCTGAGGTGAGTTTCAACGCTTTATTCAAGCCATCTCTGACTACTCTATTACTATTCAGCCTCAGCACACTGGTATACAACTCGCGAACGCGTCCCCAGAGGGGATTGCGCGACACCGGAAAGTCTGCGCGCGGCATGCGAGGTACGTCATCTCGCACTTCGAAGTCCATCCGCAAAGCTCGTGTCACTGATAGGATCTACGTATACGTCTCTTGCAGATCCATTCCCTGCCATTCCGGATCCGAGCTCGTCTGTCCCATTGACCGCTCCCCGAGCGAAGCGCCAGGTGCGTGCATCTGTCCGTGTGCGTCGCGCGAACGTGAAGTGTGCTCTCGGGCGCGCGACTCACCGCGCATGCGCACATGGCAGATCTCAGCCGGACCGCCATGTCGCGCAGACCTGTGTCTTGCTCAGACTCGCCTCGCGACGCTGAAGTCGGCCCGATTGTATCCCATAGCTCCCGCTCTTCTCCGACTTCTCATGTCCGACCTGCTCTCAGGCTCATGCATGCCCGTACCTGCGGCATAACAAGCTCTATCCCGACTACTGAGGTGAGTTGTAACGCACTATTTAAGCCGCACTCTCTGACTACTCTACTACTCAGCCTTAGCCTCAGCACAATGCACAAGCTGCAAACATGTTCCCAGACTCGGGGACTGCGCGTCGCTGGAAAGTCTGCGCGCGGCATGCGACTCGGAGGTACGTCATCTCGCACTTCGCTTGTCCTCACAGCTCGTGTCACTTATAAGATGTACGTCTCCTGCAGATCCATTCCCTGCCAATCCGGATTCGAGCTCGCCTCTCCAGACTCCGAGAGCGCTGCGTTGACCGCTCCCCGAGCGTTGCGTCAGGTACGTGCATCTGTCCGTGTGCGTCGCGCGATCTTGAAGTGTGCTCTCGGGCGCGCGACTCACCGCGCATGCGCACATGGCAGATCTCAGCCGGACCGCCATGTCGCGCAGACCTGTGTCTTGCTCAGACTCGCCTCGCGACGCTGATGTCGGTCCGGTCAGTACCCTGTACATATCGATCGCTCGTGAGCTGACTTGATGTCGTCAGGCTTGACTGTGCGGCTGGCGCACCGACTGCAGCTGAGCTGCTACATACCCCGCGCGGTGCGACTCCGACCGAGCCCACGACTCCGGCTCCGACTCAGGTATTTACCCATATAGTGCGTATCTGCACCCCTTCCTGCATCTCAAGCGCGATCCGAATGTCAACCCTACAGCACCTCGTGGGCGAGACGGATGCAACGGCTTCTCATCCCTTCTATCACTGGCATGCCGGACGACCGGTCAAACGAAGTAAGTCACAAATTGTTCATTAGTATCTCACAGTCCGTTCGACCGTTGACCGCCCGCCGATACTACCAGGCCCCGCCCCCGCTCTTATCTACATACAAGCTACACGGTCCGAAGCCTGCGATACGCTCCCGCTGGCTACACCGTCACGAACGGCTCCGGGCGCGCCGGTGAGTGTTGCCCATGTACATCTACATGCTCCTGCGCCTAAAACTGACCGGACATCGCAGGGCCACGCTCCCTACGACGTCGCCCCCCTCTCTCTCTCTCTCTCTGCACACCGAACAGGAGAGCACGTCCGGCACGCCCGTCTGCCGCTGTTGTCCCCGCACAGTCGCGCACCGACGAGAGAGCACGGGCACGACTCGGACGCCACGCATGAACTTGAAGTTCAAGTTCATTTTCATAGAACCCGACTACTACATACATGCATAGTACACAGTACACAGTACATAGCCCGTCCCGCGCCGCCCTGACTCGTCCCGGGTCGGGCACGTCCCGCCCACTACTCCGGGCCCCACTGGCAGAGCGCACCGCGGGATCCGTACACACGCGACGGATCGGACTCGGACGCGGACTCCGAGACTCGTAGGACCCGGGGGGCGACGGCTGAGCGCAGTCGGCGCACTCCGAGTCCTCGTGCTCGAGACCAGGCGGCGGCGGCGGCGGTCTTCACCCGCTGTGGCCAAGTCGGCCGCGGGAGGCGGGAGGCGCAGACCGCGGTCCGAGTGTTGCGAGCACGGCCGGGGCGGGTCCGGTCGCACGAAGTCGAGGTCTGAGGCCGAGCCGCGGACGGGGATGGGGACGGGGACGACGCCGGCCGCTGCTTCTAGACTCGTGCTCGCTGCGGCGTGTCTCGAGCGAGCACAGACGACGGCGACGGCGACGGCGGTGAGCACGTCGTGGGCGGCGTCGAGATCGCCTCGCGCCACTGTCGCGCTGGACGTGCCAGTGGGTCAGCGCATGAACACAGCGGACAGAAAGCGGGCGAGAGACCGACGAGCTCACGGCGCACTCACTCAGTCTCTGGCTGGCGGTGTATCCTATCCGGAAGGACCGCCTCTCGTGCCCGGAGAGTGCGCATCCGGCGCGACCTCGCTCGAGCCGACAAGGCGGGCGCAGCGGCACATGCGGTCGCCTTGAGACCTCACGTCTCCGGCTCCGGACCGCGTCGCTCGCGGTCTCCGAGGCCCCTGAATGTGTTCCAGCGTGTTTGAGTGTGGGGGCGGGCCGTCGGCGGGGCGGGAGCGCATGCGCTCTCCCGACACCCATGAGATCGTCTGCATGGCGATCCTGTCGACCTCCTCCGATCGCCGTGCGAGCGCATGCATCCGGTGCGGAACGTTCGGGCGATTCTGTGAGTGTGTGTTAGCATGCGGACGGACGAGGGTGCGGGGAGATATGTCGGATATGGCCGCGCACCTTCGGCCGACTCGGATCTGGACGGCCTCGCGTCGTCCTGCGGAATGCGCCGTCGCAGAAGGTCGTACGAGTGTCGCGCATGTGCAAGCATGCACTTACACTCGAGTGCTGGCCGCGGACGGGGGGAAAAGGACGTATATGAGATGTCGGCCCATGGAATGCAATGGAATGGTTGATTTCGACCGATTTCCCAATGTCGTCGGATCGGCCCGCGATTGTGGGGGGCGTTGGATAGGTGTTCGCGCGTGCTCGGACGCGTATCTGTGCGGCAGGGGAGCATCAGCGTCGGAATATATAGCGATTTCGCTCACAGTATGCGCGCTATTAGGGATGCAGCGCACGGAGTTGTTGGTCCTGCACGTCGAAGCGCATATGGTCTGATTCGGGGATGGAGCGCGAATCGGATAAGCCCATTCGCATGGCTATCCGACGAGTATTCGCTCCGCTGCAGGCGGAATTCGGTGGGGGGAGGAGTCGACCTTGTATCCTATGCAGGACGTGTTGCAGGGGCGAGACGACAGTTGGAGCTGAGGATAGAAGACGGTCAGTGACAGGTTTGTATGCGCATATGAACGCACATATGAACGTACGTGCAGCTGTGGGTGAGAGAGGGTGCCAAGGGGCGCACTGGTGTTCTCGAGATGGCGGCGACGTGAAGAGCGGGGGCGGCGACGTGAAGAGCGAGGGCGGCTGAGCGTGGCATGCGCCGCTGTGGTGGATGCGTGCCAGAGGGCGGCCGGGATAGAGCGAAGCCGGGGAGGACGGTGTGCGAGTGCGGCTGAGAGCGAAGGTGAGGGTATGCGAGTGTATTTGGGACTGTGCTTCTGTTGAAAGTTGATACAGATTAGTACACAATGTAACGGGCAGGCTGTATGCGCTCACCTGTGGGTGGGTACCGGTCCGCGTCCAAGGCAGACACTGCACTCGAGTGGCAGGAGCGGACGGGGAGTGTCCCGGGCGTGGTTTGTGGCGCAGCCCGTCCGCTCGATCACAAGTGCACACATGCCATGGACTTCGATTGCACGAGCTCCGGTGTTAGCATACATTCACATCTGCCGTACATACATAGCCAGTCCCGCGAGAGTGCCGCGGCAGGCGCAGTGCAGGTGCCAAGGTCCGCAGAGGGTGTACAAATACTAGTGGTAGTAGTGCAAGTATTGTATGCGAAGATGGAAGCTGTGTACATCGTCCTCCTGCGCTGGGCGTCCGCCGGCTACGTAGTCGACCGTGGAGCAGCTGGCCCCGCGGAAGCATTCGCCAATCGCACCTTGTCTCCGAGCATCACCCAGCAGCCCCCATCCCGCCCCCTTTCTCCATCCTCCTCCTCGCCGCAAGCAGCCCGCCCGCCCGCCCAACGCCCCGCCCTCCGACGCCCCGCCCTCCGACTCGACGCACTGACGTCGGTGGCTTCGCCCTCCAAGCACGCGCCCACGCCCCCGATCGTGTCTCCGCCTCCCGCCCTGGCCTCTCGCACCCGCCGCAGACCGCTCCTCGGCCTCCTCGCGCGGGGCCATCGCCGACGATCCAGCACCCTCGACACCCCCACTCGCCCGTTTGGCACCCCCGCAGCCGCCGTCGCGCGCGCGCCTCAGCAGCCCCCCTCGCAGCATCCCCAAGCGGGCACGGGAACCAACCAGAGCAGCCCCTCTCCTGCCACGCCCCCCGACCTCATGACGACCGCCCCGATGCCCGCACCCGGACCCGGCCCCGCGTACCCGCAGGAGCCGGCGCTGGCGCAGACGAAGGCGGGCCTGAAGACGTGGTGGAACCACTTTACGTTTGCGCAGAGGGTGAAGAAGGAGGCCGAGGAGAAGAAGGCGGGCGCGGGCGAGAGCATGGTGTTCGGAAAACCGCTCAAGGAGAGCCTCAAGTGCGCGAACGTGCAGATCTCGACCGCGAATGCGAACGGGGAGCTCTACGTGTGGGGGTACATCCCCGTCGTCGTCGCGAAATGGTGCGTCCGGGCCCGCCCTCTCTATCCCCGCGGCTCATTCCTGTGCGTACGCCTGTCGTTGCCAGTGGGCTGTATCTCAAGGAGAACGGTACGTCGGCCCCCCTTCGAACTCTGGCAACGTGCTGAGCCGTCGTAGCGACTGAGGTCGAGGGTACGTTCCGTGTCAACGGGTCAAATAAGCGCATGCGGGAACTGCAGGCCATGTTCGAGAGCCCCCCACGAGTGCGTGACCATCCTCGTTCCTCTTCACACCGACCCGTAACCTGTCGCCCTTCGCCGTGTGCAGTACGGGAAGAGCCTCGACTGGAAAAAGGAGCAGTTCACGACGCACGACGTTGCCAGTGTATTCCGACGATACCTCACCCAGATGCCCGTACGTGCTCTCGTGTATCGCTTGCCCGTATTCCCTAACGTATCGCAGGAACCCGTGATACCCCACGACATGTACCATTTGGTGAGCATTCCTCTCGTTCTATGCCGTGCTCTCGCTGACCGCCCGTAGTTCCGAGACGCCCTTGGTGAGATATGTGCAGAACTAGCAATAAATGGATCATCCGCTGATGCGTCCAGTCCAGCAAAGCAGCCACATAACGAAGAAGAAGTGATAGCGACATACAAACGCCTAATTCGATCACTACCCCGTGCAAACCAGTACCTCCTGCTATACGTCCTGGACCTGCTCTCCGTGTTCGCACGCAAGTCGGACAAGAACCTCATGACGGCGAAGAGTGCGTCTGCCACACCTCCATCGCCGGCTTTAACGCTGATACAGGCAAACGCGGTGCAGATCTGGCGGTAATCTTCCGGCCGGCCCTTATCGCACATCCCTCGCACGAGATGTCGCCGCAGGAGCACCAGCTCAGCCAGGACGTGCTCGAGTTCCTGATCAAGCACCAAGACTGGTTCATGCTCGACATCCCGCCACCTCCCACGACGAAGCCGTCGGACAGCGCGGTGACGGTGCCGATGACGGAGCCGGTCGCGGACATCCTGGTCAGCTCAGATGAAGAGTGTGGTGGGTGGAAGCTGATCAGCAGGGATGTGCCCAAGAAGATCGGACGGCGGCGAACGACGACTGAACGCTCCGGAGGTGCGTGGTAACGTGCATGTTGCGCGCAGGACGCCGCTGAAGAGCCGCTGTGAACGCTGCAGAGAAATCGCCAGTGGAAGGAGAGAAGCTGTCGCCTGTGGTCGAAACACCCCCCTCGCGCTCGAACTCAATCGTCACGGTGACGCGCAGCCGGACGCTGCCCTCGTCGAAGACGAGCCGGATACCGGAGGAGGAGCGCCACGCGAAGCTCGTCAAGAAGCAGAAACGTGCGTCCGTGCAGCCAGGGCGCACGGCGAGCGGCGGCCCAAACCACGGGTGACCGGCCGCCCGCGCGATGCTGCCCAGTACACGTCCTCTTCATCGTCGCTCATTTACCCATCGCCGCCGCTGGCACCCCGCTTCCACACCTGCTATACCACCCCTACATGTACACCGCCTTTGCTAGCTCTATCTTCCGTGCGTCATATTCCCGCCCTTCTACTGCAACTTGGTGGCGGCAGACGGGGCCCGACCGCGAGGGGGCGCCGGCTGCCGTCGGATGTCCGTCACGATGTTGTTATGATACATATATTGTTGTTGCGATAGTCTTCAGACTGCCTGAGCTCCATGCATTGCAATCGTCTCCGTCATTTGTGCTCGACCGTGACCCATACCAGATATTCCTCACTCCCACAGTCACTGAACGAAATCCCGCCTCTCTGAGCCCAGTATCCCTCCTCCTCCTCCGCTACCTACCTACCGCATTCGATCTCGCGGCACAAACATGTTGTCATAACGTGGACTTTGTTTCGGTCAAGGCGTACGGTACATACTTAGTCTTCGGACAAGGACGCGCTGCCGTGGTGTATATTTAGCGCAGTTATAAGTAGAAAGCGCTTGCTGCTTTGCCTAATCATATTTCCGCCGTCATGTCCCCTCCCACCCAGCTTGACAACGGTTCGACCACGGGCAACCATTTGGCATTCGGTACTTAGATGTAAAACGAGTATGTGCGGCGGTAAGATGTGTAGTTGCGGCGGAAGACATAGGATGATGTAAGCGCTCGAGCCCATGGCCAACGTTGAACTAGATTACTGCCATTTTCACACCGCTTGTCGTTTGGGCGCGCGCGTCGTGAATGGCGCCACACGACAAGCTCTCCCAAATCCTCCCCCTTTGAAACTTCGAAACTCGATATCTCCTGAACCGCTGGCCGTAATGCCTTGATTTCTTCATTGTTCTACTCTACTTGGCGATCTGCATCTCTCGGTGCTCTAAGCTTGACGATCGGACCACTCTACCCTCCTCGGCTACAATGCCCCCCCCAGTTCAGCCACTCCGATGCTCGACAGTGGATATCTCCTCAATGGATCCATATTTCGACACGAAGTCTTCGATATCTTGGCTTGGAGGCTAGTGGGAGGATACGGGCTCGATTTGGTACGTCCCTCATCGCTCCTCGCTCTCATCGGCAACTGGCTCACCCCCTGCCATATCATCCGCGCAAACACCGTCCCCAACCTACTAGGAAGACTGCTGGGAAGGCTACATGCTTCATACTCTGGCACTACTCGACGATGCACACTGAACGGTACTCGTCTTTACCCGACGCTGCGGCTGCGTCGTTGCAGACCACACCGCACCCGGAATTGCTACCCTCGACACTCGAAACACAATTCCTCTTCAACTACGATGGATATGGATGTGATTCTTCTTGATTTAGGATCGGATGGGTCGTTTGGAGGGTATAGAGGAAGATAGGTGTGTTTTCCACCATCCGTTCTTTCGCTGTTAGTACCTCCCATGTGCCCCCCTTGTACAACATGATAGCTATCATGCCTACTCGTGTCAATACCACTGGAATATGTTTTAAGCACCTCCAATGAGTGGAAAATAGTCACCAGAAAGACGACATAGGCGTCCTAGATCACAACCCTGTATGTGCTCTCTGTGAACCCCATGAAGCATGGACATACGTTGCAGTAGTCCATATTTCCATGGAAAATGTATTTGATTGACACAAAGAAGACTTCTCACTCATTCCCAACACTTGCAGATGCTCACATGGTATATATTCTGGTAAATGAGACCATGAATGAGAAGGAGTATAGTATATCGCCTCCAAGAGGAGTACTGGGTGGGGAAGCGGATATACACGATAGATATATATGTAGAACACTCACAAGCATTCTCAATGCAGTAGACATGCCCTTAAGCCAATTTGACCGAGGTCCTGTTATTTCTACGTGCAAATTGACATAGCCGAGGGGTATGGGGGGAAGGAGCATATTGACAGCGATGGAATGGACAATCAAAGACACACCATTCTCCTTCCATACCCTCCAGACCACCCATCAGATCACGAATCCGCAGAAATCACACCAATATCCAGCGTGGTTGAAGAGGAATCGTGTTTCGAGTGTCGAGGGTGGCAGCTCCGAGGAGGTTGTGGTCTGCAACGATGCAGCGGCCGCATCGAGTAACAATGAGTACCGTCCAAAGCGCGTCGTTGAGCAGTGCCAGAATAGGATGCATGCATCCCAGCAACCTCCCTAGCAGGATGAGGACTGTGGATGATATGGCAGGGGTTAAGCCAGTTGCCGATGAGAGCGAGGAGCGATGAGGGACGTACCAAATCGAGCCCGTATCCTCCCACTAGCCTCCAAGCCAAGATATCGAAGACTTCGTGTCGAAATATGGATCCATTGAGGAGATATCCACTGTCGAGCATCGGAGTGGCTGAACTGGGGGCATTGTGGCCGGGGAGGGTAGAGTGGTCCGATCGTCAAGCTTAGAGCACCGAGAGATGCAGATCGCCAAGTAGAGTAGAACAATGAAGAAATCAAGGCATTACGGCCAGCGATTCAGGAGATATCGAGTTTCGAAGTTTCAAAGGGGGAGGATTTGGGAGAGCTTGTCGTGTGGCGCCATTCACGACGCGCGCGCCCAAACGACAAGCGGTGTGAAAATGGCAGTAGAGTTGCTGTGCGGGCGAGGCAGTCCGCGGCCCATAGCCCTGGCCGTCGAGAATTGAGCTAAAGGCGTCCGTCCGTGCTCAAAGCGCTCTGTCTTCCTCTCTCTCGCACGACACTCACGAAGGGCCACGCTGCCCGCCACTGACGACCTCGACTGACTGAGACAAGCCACCGGGCGACCGACGACTGGCAGCCTGTGACGCGGCCAAGTGACGAACATAAGCGACTTCACTGAATTCGGACGAACTGCAATGCCGCCCCGGGGCCGTGACACTGAAAGCCCGGTGGGGTCGTACCTCCCTGTGCGTTTCCTCCTCAGACTCTTCCCAACGCGCGCCTGGCCAAGACTGACCTTGTCTGAATCATTCCCCTTCAAACACCCTCTTTCGCCGACCCGGACGCTGCTGCGCAGCCCCCACACCGTTTATCTAGCATAGACGACCCGTACGCCCTCACCCTCACCCCCTCCCCGCGACACAGCTCCGCCTCGCTCGACTACTCGCGGTCTCCCTCCCCCGCGCACGCGGCCCGCGACAGCTACATCCGCGTCGAGCACACGGACTCCGACGACCCCGCGATGCCGCTCAGCCAGGGACACGGACACGGCCAGCAGGGCTACGCCAACGTCCGCCCGTCGTACTCCAACAACGCCTTCAGCTCCAGCGCGTGGCTCGAGAAGGAGCAGTCCCGGAGCAGGCGGTCCAAGTGGATTGTGAGTCCTGTCTTATCTTCTCTTGTCCTAGGACCGTGCACGCATGGGGGTTCAGCGGCGTCTGCGCCTTGGGGAGGTGGGCGAAGCGAAGGGGGCACGGTCCTTGAGCGTGAAGTTGAATTTGCTGCTGATGCGTCTCCCACTGGCCAGGTGATTGGTGCCGTGACTGCTATCATCGTCCTCATCATCGTCGGCGTTGCAGTTGGGGTGACCGTGGCGAAGAGCCACAAGTCCTCGGGCTCTAAATCCTCGTCGTCCAACGCCGTCACGCAGTCCGACCCCAACGACCCGAGCTCGTTCGTGCTCGATTCGAGGCTCAAGAAGTCGTTCTTCGCCCTCGCGTACACTCCGGAAAACTCGCAATACCCTGCCTGCGGCAATAACCTCCGTACGTCTCGTGCATCTCCGTTTGGTCCTCCAAATCGCTCACAAGCGCTTCGCGTTGCACAGAGGATATCATCACGGATATTCAGGTAAAGTAGCAGGAGTTACATCGCATACGAGGTGACCGTGGCTGATCAGCAATTGTTCTTGTCAGCTTATGTCGCAGCTCACTACGGTATGCTTACATCCGTTCTATGACCGTCACCGACCTGGAGCTGATACTGTTTGGCGTCTCAGCAAATCCGTTTGTACGGCGCCGACTGCAACCAGACCGAGCTCGTGGTACGTGACGCTGCACATAGTGCACTTCTGCACGGTTGACTGAGTACGGGACACAGCTCGAGGCGATCAAGCAGACCAAGGTCGACATGCAAGTCTGGCTCGGAAACTACCCAACCGCCGACGACCCCGCCCCGTATCAGAGACAACGGGATGCGATCATCGCCGCCATCCAGAAGTACGGCACTGACCACATCGCGGGTATCAGCGTCGGAAACGAGTTCATCCTGAAGTGAGCTTCACCACGGCCTCCTCCTCTCACTCACAGCATATACTGACGCACACGCTCAGCTGGGTGCTCGACCACGGCTCCGACGACCCCAACAGCGCCGCCGGCAACGCCGGCGCGCAGCTGCTGCTCGCGAACATCACCGACACCCGCCAGGCGGTCGCGGCGCTGAACCTGCCGAAGAAGATCCCGATCGGGACGGCGGACGCGGGCAGCTTCTTCAACACGCAGGTGCTGCAGAGCGTCGACTTCGGGATGGCGAACATCCACGCGTGGTTCGCGAACCAGTCGATCGCGGACGCCGCGGGCTGGGTGGCGGACTTCTTCCAGACGACGAACGTCGCGGCCGCGGCCGCGCTCTCGAACAACCCGACGATGTACATCGCGGAGACGGGCTGGCCGACGGTGAGTGCTTTGTGCTTTGTGCTCTGCCGGCTGTTGGGGGGCTCGGGGTCGAGGCTGATCGTGTGTGTACTATCGTACGCAGGCTTCCAAGGATGTGGGCAGCGAGAGCAATGGGCCGTCGACCGCGTCGGAAGCCAATCTTCAGGTGCGTTTGGGGAGCTGGGTCGTTTGGTGCTAGCACTGAGTCTCCTTGTCCGGTAGACCTTCCTCGATACGTGGGTCTGCCAAGCTAACGCCAACAACACGGGCTACTTCTTCTTCGAGGTACGCAGATCCTAGCTACTTTCAGGCGGCATAGAAGTTGAACGGTGACCGTTTGTAGTACTTCGATGAGCCATGGAAGGATGTCCAATTCGGTGGTGTCGAGGTGCGTTCTGGACATTTTGTCAAGACGGTGGTGTGTTATTCTGGGCATCACTCACTCTGAGACTTGTTGCAGGGTCACTGGGGTCTGTTCTACTCGAAGTAAGTCGTGCGACGTCGGTGCATTCGTTCGGCCCCCTGCTGATACCTGCTCTTAAACAGCCGAACTTTGAAGGATATCACCATTCCGACTTGCAACTGAGCGGTGAGCGGTGACTATCCGGCCGCGGCACGCTCCTTGTCCCCCTCCCCCTCCCATTCTCTAATACCGCGACACCTTCAACTATCTTCGCGCTGACACCCAACGCGATCCTCCGCGCTCGGACGCTTCTCTTTACGACCTCTCCTCTACAAGTTTACCCACTTCTATCTCTTCACTGCTGCAGCATAGCACCACTCTCAAGTTTTACGGACACACACATTTCTTGTTTACCTAGTCTCGTGCTGGACATTCTATCTTGTTTTCCCCTAGCTGGCTTTGTTTACGTATCCCCGTTGTTGACGTTGGTTGTATCCGCTGTGTGGGCTCGGGTTCTCGCCGCCCCTTCCACGGACTTGATTGTTCGAAAGAACGAGAACGAGGAGAACTACTCATGTTACATACGTACGTAGCATACCGATACTTGCGTCTGCTACTACAACCACTGGTAGCAGTGATATAATGGACATGTTCTTTCAGCGTCGGTTTCATGCAGCTGCATTAATACGTTGGAACTTGGCTGAGAAAGTGTTCAGAGCGAAGCGCTAGCTCTGCGGGCGGGAGTCCGAGACTTTGGCTGAACTTGGAAATTCACCGCACCAGTTCGACGAGATGCACGTGAAGCGGCCCTGTGTATACCGGTCCCGGTTAGGTCCCGGTCCTCCGGCTTGCTCTCCTCCGCCCCGGGGTACCCCAACTCGTCTTGTACTATATCCACCTCCTCCCTATTCTTCCTCGTGCAATCCCTCTGGGCTCGTTTCGACGTTAAGCGTCTTCCTACCCGCTTTCCAGGTCTTCTTACACCGACACGCGATGCCAAAACCCACGCAACTCACGCCGTTTGGCTACGCGCTCGCCGGAGCATTAGGAGGATGTGTCAGTAACGCGTGAGTCTCTCGTTGCTTGCACTTCAAGCTTCAAGTTTGAGTGGTGCAGAGTGCACTCGATGTCGTGCTTCATAGCCCTGTCAGGTTGCATGCGCTCGCTATCTGTGGCTGTCGAGCATAACGTAGCCGCAACATTATATCGCTTTCTACTATTCAACCCCTGCAACTCCTTCAAGCCGTCTCCGTATTGTTCATCCGCGTTGGCACTTCATTCGCTTGTGGATTCTGTCTCTGGGGCCAGGGTGCCGGTGAGTGAGGATACCGCCGAGCGAGCGACCCCTCCAGTGAGATATCACATTAGGAGCATGCAGACAACGTAGTCTCCTGATGTCCACGCGCGTTGGTGGAGAGTCAGCATATGTACTGTTGCTTCTGATTGCCTGTGAAGCAGTTGTCGCGTTTATTCCTCCCGTGCAACTCGGCCCTATCTATCGCTGGTCCCGTATGACATCATGACTTACCAACCCTACCTCTTCATACAGTGTCATATACCCGCTGGATATGTACGTGCTATTCCACCAGACACTTACCAGCAGTCTAACGGATAGCGAAGCGTGAAGACCCGTATCCAGGCGGCTACTATCGGCGCGTCGGACCAGGAGAAAATAGGCGTCCTCTCCGTACTCGAGAGTATTCTCCGGGAAGAAGGCTTCATGGGGTACTACAGAGGATTCATGGCGACAATGCTCAATACGTTCTCTATGCGTGAGTCCACACGCGGTCGCGGTCTTGCCCATGCTCACCACTTGACCCGCAGAGTACGCGTACTTCCTCTTCTACTCGTTCGTGCGGACGTCCTACATCAAGCGGCTTGCCGCGAAACGCCCCGCCGGGAGCGCAGCGCCCCCGCTGAGCACAGCAGCCGAGCTCATCCTAGGGGCTGCCGCCGGCGCGCTCGCGCAGATCTTCACGATCCCCGTCTCGGTCATCGCGACGCGGCAGCAGATCGGCCGCTCGCTGGACAAGACGAAGGGAAAGGCGAAGGGAAAGGCTGCTGACCTGGAGGGCGGCGACGAGTCTGCGCCTGGGGAGAAGGAGAAGGACGAGTACGACGACTCCCTCCTTGGGGTCGCCCGCGAGATCATCGCCGAGGAGGGCGTGACGGGCCTCTGGCTCGGGATCAAGCCCGGCCTCGTGCTGACTGTGAACCCCGCGATCACGTATGGCATGTTCGAGCGGGTGAAGGGCATCATGCTGCTCGCGAAGGGTGAGACGAACCCGAACGCGAAGCTGAGCCCGTGGCAGGCGTTCACCGTCGGCGCGCTGAGCAAGGCGCTCGCCACGATTGTATGTCCCTCGCGTTGTCCGCACGAGCGTGTGCCCGTTGTACTGAATTGTGTTCGCAGGTCACGTACCCGTACATCATGGCGAAGGTCCGCATCCAAGCGCGGTCGGCGGATATCGAGGACGCGGAGGAAGAGCACGTCGCGCTGCCGAAACACAACAAGCCGCACCACAACCCTGGCCACGCTCACGTCGGTGCGCTCACTGTCCTCGCGCGAGTGTGGCGTCGCAACGGTTTCGTTGGGTGGTACCAGGTCCGTAAATCGACCCTGCCGGCTTCTGTCCGCCCCTCGTACTGACAGCATTGTCGCACAGGGTATGGGTGCGCAACTTATCAAGGCGGTGATCACCCAGGCAATGTTGTTCATGTCCAAAGACCAGTTCGAGCACTGGGCGTTGGCTATCATGGTCCTCATCTGGAGGTTGCGCGGTAAACCGTAGAAGATGACGTTGTAATGATCACTGACATCCTACTATCTTACTCCTGTGCAACACACGTACATCCAAGGTATCATATAGAGCTTCGTTACCTAGCTACTCTCGTACTTTTTAGTGTGCTGTTGAGACGTTTCTAAGGCGGATATTGGTGGAATTCCTCTGCAGGTCATATATCATATGTTAAGTACTAGCCCGTCTGACCGCCCCCGAGGAAATCGGAGTTGAAGTTTGTCACGTTTAATGTGACTATCGCGTTGCGTCACACATCGACAAGCGTTTCCGAGTCTTTCGCCCAGCTTTCGCCGCTACCTCTGCGCTGCCTCCTCCTCCGGCTACGGTCCCCATATCTCATTACCTCCGCTCTGCGCCGACACTCTAAGCAGCGGACTTTCAGGCTCAAGTAGGAATCTCTATGACGTGGGCAACCAGATCCCTCGGTCACTATGCCAGGTATCTTCGCACGACACGAGGAGTGCGGTCGAGCGGACAGCCAGCTAGCTTGAGTAGGCACCTAGTATGTCTAAGTTATTTCCTCCAAGGTCGAATACTCATTATTCTGCTAGCACATCACCTCAACTACTCGACAAGAGGTCGCGAGCCCGGACACTGCTGGCAATGAGGCCGAGGTGCTAGAGCAGACCTCTACGCCCGTCGCCGGTCCTTCTTCCACTCCTTCCCCAGTACATAATGCCCTCAGAAAACCCATTAAACACCCACTCAGCACCCTCGACCCCGCTAAGCTCACGCCATCCGACTACGTCGATCTCTCCGGCCGCGTCGCCTGCGCCATCACACTGTACGGCAAATCCATATCCGTTTCGTACACGGGCACTCGCGGCCACGACGAACAGCAATTCTTCCCGCACGGCACACATGGCTTCTTCTACCTCGCGCGGAGTCCGCGAATGCACTTCCTGACCTCAGAGCTCCGCTTCCGGATCTCAAACACGTCTTCCCCCGGTGCGTTCGAGCTCGGGCGCGACCTCATCGTCCCGTATGGGCTCCCGTGGAACGTCCCGCTCGCAAAGATGGTCGGCTGGCCGAACTGGTTCCCGGTCATCTGGAAGCTCATGGGGGACGGGCTCGTGCCGTCTGCGGTCAAGAAGATCCAGCCGGAGTTCCTCAAGCCGTTGCAGGAGAGCGGGGAGGTGATCGGGCGCGTGTTGCATTCGTACAACCAGCCGTTCATCTACAACTTCGGCAATAAGAGGCCGGGGTCAGTGCTGCTCCTGGGGCGGCACGGGCCGAGGCTTGTGTCTTTGCCCGACATCTTTGACGGGAAGAACATCATGGAGCTGAACTCGTTGAAGGGACTTAAGGATGTGCGCGTGCCTGTTCAAGGTGAGTTTCTCGTTGTCACCTCAGCATGCGGACGACGAACGACGTGCTATGTCAGGAACTGCGATACTATGCTTCGTGAAAAGCAGAAATAGGGCAGCAATACGCGTGCTGCGTATCGTCAATCGCCTCAGGTATCCACCTGGGCCGGACGGAGAAGAGGTGGCCGCGGACGGGACAGAGACGGCTCGCTCAAAGCAGCCCAAACTCAAGATCTTCCCTGGCGAGCTCGCACGCGTGCTAGGGACTGCCATCACCTACCCCATCAAGAGCACGGATTTCATGGACCCTCCTACAGGCGAGGAGGCGGTGGAAGAACCTTCTGAAGCCGCAGAACCTGATCCAGCTGCAGAACCTGCTCCAGCTGCAGAACTTACTCCTGCTGTAGAGTCTGCTCCAGACGCAGAACCTGCTCCCGCTGTCGAGCCTGCTCCAGCCGCAGAACCTGCTTCAGCCGAGGATGCAAGTCCGGAGCAGCCTAAACCTTCGGCAGCGTCTTGATTTGCACTACTATCATCTGGGTTGTCGCGGTACGCATACATACACCCTTTGTGCTACTCAATGTCACATGTCTCTGCTTCATGTCATCAAACTAGTGTCAGACGATGGAGCGCGCATGTTCAGGATGGCGCTCATATAGAGTTTGACGGCCACATCATGATCATGCACAGGTCCTCCGAGTCGGAGTCTGTGATGAGGGTCCGTGCCAGCTCACAAGTACTACCGGGTTACTCCCTCAATTGCCACTACAAGTACGCGGCGAGGGCTCTCTCTCTCTCGTCTAGTGTAGTCACACATGGGGACTTTTCGGCGGTCGATACAGTCCATAGCAGCCTTGTTCCGGAGACAACGGTCTTCCAAGCGGGAGGAAACTGAGAAGCACGAGGTGTCCCTTCTGGACTCCCTTCCTGAAGAGATCCTTCTCCTTGTATTGCACTGCTTATCACTGTCCGACCTCATAACTTGCCAAAAGGTCGGTCGCAAGTGTGCATCATTCCTAAAGACACTAAAAGGATCTTACCCCCGTTCCCAGGTTCGCAGGCGTCTCGTCCGAGCCATACGAACAGACCTGTCGCTCCAGTATAAGATGGAGCTCGAGGAGAACGGGATGATCGATGGCCCTCTCGTCGACATGCCCATTTCGGAGAAGCTGGTTCGTCTTCGCAAATATGTCGACAGCATGCGTACAGGCTCTGCCTCCTTCAAGTTATCCTACTCGGCAGTACGGGCAGATAACCACACAAGCGAACATACGTGGGAAGCCGAGACGTCGTATGACAACTCGCTCGCATACATGGTTCGCGATCAACACGACAGGGCTACCGCCTACATCGTGCACGCTCTTCCTTCGGAGGCCTTCGGCATCCCAGCACGGCGGTGGTCTGTTCCTATTGACCATATCAGTGATACAATTTTGCGTGGAACGGTCGATCTGTCTCAAGATTTGCTCGTCTTGTCGGAGCGGGTAGCTGCAAGCTGGTCAGTATGGCTAGTGCTCGATCCTTCTCTCCATGATAGCTGACATCCAGGTTTAGGAACATGAGGATTCACCTCCTATCTGTGGAGTCTGGGGAGCCACATCCATCTGCGAGTCGACCGTTCCTACCTCCAGCCGCATTCAACCAACCAGACGAGGCGTTCCTCATTCACATATACGGTCTTCGAGTGCGTGACCGATATGTAGCATGGGGAATCTCTCCGAGTGGCTCAACGTCATCGCATGTCGAAGTATGGGATTGGAAGGCGGGTTCCTTGGTATGGGTGCGTGGTGAGATCGTCTACATCCCTGCGAACTTAATTGAGAGGTGAACAGCACTACCACTGCAACTTCAGAGCCGTCTTTGCTCTGCTTGATGATGGTTACCTCATCGTGGCCTCGGCCCCGGGACAACTCGATATATACCAACTGGGGTACCATGAAAGCAACTCAAATACCGAGTCAGAGGCCGCGACGGGTCCTCGTCGTATATGCAGCCTCGGAATGCCTCCCATGAATCGCAGCCGGCACATCGAGATCTCTCACATCTCTACTAGCACGCCCTATTCCGCCGCACCTCTCCCCTTCCAAATGGACCCCGCCTCGAGTGTCGTGGTTGTGAACTTTTCCGTGATCTTTCCGTCGCCAAGGTCACGAATCCTGGCGCCCCTTCGTTGTGTCCTCATTATAACGCAAGAAACGATTCGACGGTGCATATCCCGGACAAGCCAGCTGCCAATCCCTCACCCGGACCCCGTGTTACGCTGGCTCGACTGGGGACCGGGAGGGAGCATACTCCTCGGGCATAGTCCCGCGCTCAATGGGTTCTCCATCCATCTCGACTCCAACCCGTTTGGATCCACGTTTCCGATCCTCATTGAAGGTCCCGATGGCAGCTCCGGCAGGGTTATCGTGCTGCAGTTGAGCAAATGGGCCGCGCGGCGTGCGCGTCACCGCCATGGAAAGACCGTCGGTATGGGTGCAGACGACTCGACGCTTCTCGGCCCGGGCGGCCTGTATATGGATATGAAAACTCCTTTCGAAACCGAACCCATGGCCTCTTCTATCACCGACCTTCCCGGACTGTGTGGATTCTATCCCGCAACCTCTATCCTGTTTCCTCCCGGTAATGAGCCGGACGATGTCTCTATGTGCTACGGCGGATTCGTGGTGAACGTAAGTGCAATGCACTGTCTGTATCTTAACAGAGTGCTAAGCTAACAGGTGGTGTAGTACATTGACTCGACAGACTGTCGTGCTAGTGGATTCGAAGTATTCAATGCTTATTGAGTCTCCCGCCGCTAGCCCGCATCAGCAAAACGTCCGATTCACTTGATGCCTGGGAAACACTTGGACGCACTGGATGCCTCTGATCCAGTGCGTCCAAGTGTTTCCCAGTGCCACTGGCAGCGGCTGGATCAGTAGGTTCATTCTCTGATCCAGTGATCACTAAGTGGTGTCCAGTCGTTCCAAGTGGTAAGCGCACACATCGATACGACAAAATGCAAATATATTAGTGCTAGTACTACTAACAATACATACATCCTAGCACAGTATACAATCGACATACGACTACTCTAATGAGAGAACGTGCGTAGAGACACTGGGCGAGCACACACCATACGGCTAGAAGATGCACGGACGGCGACAAAACGTGGCCGAAGGCTGTCTGGGAGAGGGATGTTGATTCAGACGTTGAAGGCGAGCCGCAATCAGAAGGAGAGAACACCCGAGACCCTAGAACCGCCAGAGAGAGCTCGACGCCAGCGTGAGTGTCTAGATCGACTTGGAGACGAGCTGCGAGTGGCAGGAACCTCGGGCGGTGGTGATGACACCGCCGGCAGGCTCATTGGCAGCCTAAGGACAGAAGAGTTGATGGGCGAGGTGCTCATGTACCTGTCCGAGGCGACGGCGCACTGGCACGACAAGCGATTGCCGTTTGAGGGCTGGAAAGAGGAAGAGGGGCTATAATGCAGCAGCCATACGCACCTTAGAAGGACGGGGATGACGATGGGCTATTGCACTTGTAGGTGATGCTCCTGCGAACGGGGGGTGGGGTGGGCACGGACTTGTCCAATCCGAGTTCTACGAAGAGTGAGGATAATGGATACGCACATTAAAAGGGATAGACCGACAGCGTCGAACAGCCCGTGAGTGACTTTATAATGATGCTACAATATAGGGGGACTTACCAGTCAGTGATTGTAAGCGATGAGCTCAACAACACGCACTATTTTGCTTCGATGCCCCCTACAAGGACCATCGAGATGAATGAGATATGTCAAGAGGATAGCAGAGCGAATTAGCATGCATAATCGTTTGGCGACAGGATGACTCACTGGCCCCTGTAAATTTTCAACAACCCAGTAATGAGCGGGGCGCATTTGTGAACTCATAGACGAGAGAGACTAACCGGTAATTGGATCCAAAGTAGACTTCGTCGGAGGCTCTGAGAGAAGATGAGGGGAGGGAGGAGGATGGGTACTGAGGAGGATGACTCCGAGTCGTACAAGGTCGCCTTCGAGTGCCACAGATTAAACAGGGACAAACAGAGGACTTGGGCCGAAACGGACTGGGCTCTGGGCGCCTGGCTATCAGGGTTCGTTTATGAAAGAAGTTCGGCAAGTGCCGGTGGCACTGCAGTGTCAATGAAGGCGGCAAACTGAAGGTAGTTCTCACCTGGCACCCAAGAACGTTCCATCTGGATGTTTACAGACACGATGTAAGTTGCTCGTCACCCGTTCCACATAGGACCTTGATACGATATGAGACTCCACAAGACCATGGCGGTCAACAGTAGCTCGCTTCCGAACCAAGAGCCTCAGTAGTACGCGGCGGTTAGCACGACTGCCAGCATGCATATCGTAAGTCAAATCCAACGAATGTTTTTACATGTGTGCAATAATGATGTGTCTTAGATATCACACAGATGAGCCGACCAGGCTGCTCCCGTCTGAAGAAGGCGAAGAAGAAGTAGAGCCTGACGATCTTATCTGGCCAAAACATGAGCCGCTGCCAGGATCGGACCCACCCAATGTGATCAAAGAGCATAGATTCGCCTCTCTCAAGCCCTCTTCTCTCAGCATTGCTGACTACGTGGACTTGTGCGACTCTGTGTGCCATCTTCGCTTCATCTCCTCCGACAGACCCCTCAGAGTCGGTTACAACACCTTCGGATCTACCCCGCTCCCCTTCACGAGCTTCCCCTCTCTTACAACACAGGGCTTTTTCTACTGCAGGACCTACCCAGACCACCCCCTGGCCTCAGAAATCAGGTTTAGGCTCACACCTAGACCGTCCCCCGTATCCTTCCACTCTGGCTGCGACTTGCTGAAGAGCAACAGGCTCCCGTGGAACATCCCTCTGCTGGCGATGTTCAAGGATTACAGAGCGTTCGAACCGCTCGTCCAGTTCATGTCTTCCGAGAAGATCCTCCCCGAACGCTTTTCCTTGCAGGAAGTCGATGCGTTTGGGTATTCGCAGTTCGCGGCTATCAAAGAACATGCCTCCGTCGTCCTGCGCTCGTTCGGGGAGCCTTTCTACTACTCCTTCAAGCACCAGAGCCCGTCACTCTTGTGGATAGTTGGCCGAAACCGAATGAGGCCGCTACACACGCGAGATCTATTTGATCTTCCGTACATCGCTCGTACACATGGACATGCATCCCTGCCACTCGAAGGCCTTACCGACGTCGAGCTGAAGACCATGGTTCCTCGAGCGGGTGAGTCCTCTGTGGTTGAACACAGTGCAAGCTCGTGCGTCGATACTGACGAGCTCCCTATCATACATAGGTAGCGGGTTGTTCTCTCTTGAGCCCTCCGCGGACGACGGAATCGCCATCAGATGCTTGAAGCACTGGCAAGCTGCGAAAACGTCGTTCTGGGCAACCATGGACGCGTCACGCCCGCCCTCCGCGCCCAGATTGACTATCCGCGCGGGAGAGCTCTTGCAGATCTCCGGGCGACCAGTGTTATATGGGTTGAGCTCCTCGCGCTCGACCGGGGCAATCGAGCTGCTCTATCGGAACACTACTTTCAACGATATGTAGGATCTGGAATGTCACGACCAAAGAAAATATGCTAGTAAGCCAGCGGTGTGCGCGTCGTGAGCGTACATACTGTCGGTTTATTGATCAGCACTACTGAGCTTAGATGCTCAACTGCGTTGTCCCTAGTAAGAGGGCCACGACGATTGAGTACACCCGCACTCGTGGAGAACATGTTGTCAGTAGGGCCAGGAACTTCGGGTAGGTTCGTAGACTGCCCGGTCTTTTATATTGTTCAGGTCAGCGTTACTGTTGAAACGTTGAAGGACCGTCCACCCCCCCGTTCAGTAAGTTATCGCCGTCTGCCTAGGGAAGACTATGGATCCGGAGGACTCTAAAATGATGGCGGCGGATGTCCTAACGCGCGGCTAACAGCTGCAGCACGGGCGCTAGCCGGACCGGCAGCCCGCCTGAGGACTACCGGAAGTGACGAGCTTTGTTCCGCCACCGCGTTCGTGAGGCCGTCGTCGGTCGCATACTATGCTCATCGTGTTCCATGCTCATCTCGACTGTGACAGGCTGGCTTGCATCTTTCTTTGCTGCCTCTCTCTGGGACCACCATCGCGCCTCTCAGCCGCTTGAAGCGCAACGCCTGCCTGCCCCTCGGGCTCTAGAGTTCGAGCTTCGCCATTTCCACGCTGTCTCTCCCGACGCTCACGTCCTATTCCACGACGTGCGCAAGTCAGACGTCGATGCGCTCACTACAACTACCACCGGGGAATCGTTAAGCTACTCCCTTCGACCACGCAGAGTGAAAGCACGTCGGCCCAACTCGATTGATGCCTTCAACCGCGCCCGGGTGCGCTCCATGCGCTTTCAGGAGACGGAGGCGATAGACTGGGATGAGGTTGAGATAGACGGGCCGGATGTGGAGGATAGGGAGACTTTACTCGTTCTGGCGAAGATGACCAACAACGCATACCTTTCACCGGGTGAACAGGGATGGTACGACCTAGGGGGGGAGTGGAACGTGGTGAGTCTCATCGGCCATCTGCAACCTTGTTTGTGCTCTGTAGACGGAATGTCATGCTATTAGTGGGGGTCAGAGTGAGCGAATTTGGGTGATTTTGGCTCGGAATCTGCAGATGCGTCGTCCCCAAATTCGCCTTCGGATTTGTTCGAACATCTCGCGCTTAGCAAGATTCTGAGCAACATCTCGCTTTTGCAAAAGCTCCTCGGGAGGAGCTTTTGCGGCGCAATGTCGCGGATTTTGGATTGTGGAACGTCGAGACGGTTGTACGACGTAGATCTCAAGCGTTTTTCGTCGTACGACAGCGTCGCAAAAATTCGGGTCGGTCAAAGCAGCACTCGATTTTCGACCTCGATGTTGGGTATGGATACCCAAGATTCTCCTCAGATTCTCCTCCGAAATCGCCTCGAAATCGCCCACTCTGACCCCCACTATTATGGGGAGGTCAGAGTGGGCGATTTTGGCGAGATTCTGGGTAGGATTCCAGGAAGCTTTTGGTCTGTCAAAAGCAAAAGCAGCCCTCAAAATCGGGGCTTGCTCTGACCTCCCCAATCGATTCCCTAGGGCCAAAATCTGATTTTGAACTCTGATGGGAGGTCTCTTCAGTCCCTCCGAGCTTCTTGAAAAGCAGAATCGCGCTCTTCCGTCGCAAAAGCTCCTCCGGACTCGCTTTTAAAGAATCCGCGATTCTAGGCGATTCTGAGCACGAACAAATCCGAAAGCGCTTTTGCAAACATCGCCTCCCAAGAATCCGTCCAGAATCACCCCCTATTATTAGGGGTGGTCAAAGATGAAGGTTTCACAGGCCATTCTTGCAAGGGTTTTGCGACGATTCTGACACCCGAATCGTTCATGAAATCGTCTCCATCTTTGACCACCCCCGCAGCAGACCTATCGCTTCGCAGAGGGTTTCCGCATCAAAGTCCTACGTAAACGCTCCCTGGTGGTCGAAGCGCATCCCCAGAATCGCCTTGAATCGCCCGAATCGCGAATTGGCTTCCCTGCCTCGAAGCAAACTTCGAATCGTCCATTGAATCTTCATCTTTGACCACCCCTATTTTGGCCTTGTGATGTTCACAGAGAATGTGAGGTCGGCGGTGGCTTACAATGCTCATTCTCTCACTGCAGAGCTATCCGTTTGGCTGGGAACCGGACGACGACGGCTTCCGCGGGCACGTCTTTGCGACCCCCGACAACTCCACAATCGTGCTGTCCATCAAAGGCACCTCCGCTGCATTCATCGGCGGAGGCGGCCCCACCGCGAAGAAAGACAAGTTTAACGACAACCTTCTTTTCAGCTGTTGCTGCGCACGCGTCGATTGGACATGGACGACCGTGTGCGGATGCTATCGCGGCGGGTGGAAGTGCGACCAAGCCTGCCTAGAAGATGCTTTGATAGAGGACAGTCTCTTTTATCCCATAGGAACTGTGAGTAGTAGGTTTCACATGTACTTTTCCCGTGCAAACACGCTCACAGAAGCGGATGCCTGCGCACAGAATTTGTACAACAATCTCACATACCTATACCCTGACGCCAATATCTGGATGACCGGACATTCGCTTGGCGGCGCATTGGCCTCGCTACTGGGAATCACGTTCGGCACCCCTACTGTCGCAATGGAAGCCCCAGGAGAGAAGATGGCTGCGAAACGATTGCACCTACCCACTCCAGTACGCGACTCATTCCTCCTATCCCGCGCCGTACAGTATGCTGAGTAGGACGCAGCCTGAAGTCCAGCACGTCACACATCTCTACCACACAGCCGACCCAATCGCAATGGGCACATGCAACGGCGTGCTCTCCTCGTGCGCACTCGGTGGGTACGCGATGGAGAGCAAATGCCACCTCGGCAAGACAATCCTATACGATACTGTCTCTACGCTTGGGTGGGCGGTTGATATCCGGACACACACTATTGTGAACGTCATCGAGAAGCTGCTTGCGAGTCCTTGGCCGCCCGCTGTCGAGCAAGGGCGCGATGTCCCAGAAGCGCTGGCCGAGGAGGATTGTGTTGTGAGTACGATGTGCCTCTCCGTGCATTTCAAGATCTGATCACCCAATTATCAGGAGTGCTTCAGCTGGGACTTTGGCGAATATCCATAGCAGATTGATGTAATGCCATACGACCAGTTTGTTTGTGGGATATACACAAGATATACATACAGCGACGACTTGGAGTTCGAAATGCAACAGTGGTTATTAGACGAGAAAGCACGTCTTCCGTTGACTCGGAGGTGCTGTCTACGCATGCATTGTCCTTCGTTGTCACTACTGGTGCTAGCTGTTCTATACGTGAATTCAGCTTGTACGAGTACTTAGGGCGATTTGCTGATAAGGGGTTATCAAAATCCTTGGGAAACAGTTGAGTATGCAAATCCCGATTTCCTCCGGGAATGAGGTCGACGCGGGTCCGCGTCTTGCACGCTGTTGCACACATCCTCGACCGCCATTCCTCTACATTCACGCATGTTGCGTGCTCTTCCTGTCTCGAGGGCAGTAGGCGCACCTTCGGGCAGAGCTGCGGTTCGGGTTGTCCGTCGCGTGAGTTTGCCAACCTCTTGGTCTTTTATGCTACGTCTGACAGTACCCTGCAGCGGTTTGCGACGGAGCCGCCCCCCGCACCGCCCAAGAAAAAGAACCGCATCGTTCGGAGGCTGGTGCTGTATACTGCTGCTGGGGTATCGACTTTCTACGTCGGAAGCGCGTTCGTCTCCTTCCAGGTACCGCAGTACCGGGAATTCTTCGTCGAGCAGGTCCCTCTGGGTGCGTCCTTCCTCCAGTATGCCGAGGACCACGAATGGGATACTGTCACTGCGAACGACGTGGTTGAGTCTGGGAAGAACGTGGTGGTCGTTTCGAAGGAGTTCTTCGACAACTTGATGTCCAAGGTCAACAAGGACAGCGCGAAGGACACGCTCGAGAAGACCAAGGACAGGGTCAAGTCCGTGGCGAGCTCCGTCAAGACATCGGTGGAACGGAGCGAGGCGAAGGTCTACGACAAAGGTGCGAAGGCTGCTGCTATTGCCAAGCATCAATCCGTCCAGTTCTCTGAGGGCGTGGAGGAGCTGGTGCGCAAGGCCGAGGCGGCGCTGGCTGGCAAGCCCACCGACTCCCTGCCAGACGCCACGACGACCCCTGCGCAACCAGCCACCGGGCCTCCCGACTCTGTCCCTCCCAAACACAACGACGAGGCGGCACAGCGTGCGCCTGGGGTCTATGACGCACCGCTTCCCGTCGGCTTCGAACCTCCTCCTGGCTATTCCCGTCCAAAGCCCCCGCCGAAGCCCACACCAGAGCCCGCGAAGACTGCGTCTGCGCCGCCGCCGCCGCCTCCCGAACCCCTTCCACTCGTTGCCCCCGCTGTTCTAGAGTTCAGCGCTTCAGAACCCATCATCGCACAGCTGGCCACGGTCATCGACGACCTCGCATCCTACCTGAACACGAACCCCGCCGCCGCGGACAAGGCGCGCGACATCCTGGACACCGCGAAGATCGACCTGACGCAACTTGCTGGCCGTATCGACGACATCAAGGCGGCGGAACAGAAGAAGCTTGAGGCGTCCCTCGACGAGCAGGCGCGCGAGTGCATGCAGTCCCTCATGGAGCTCGAGATGCAAGCTCAGGACAAGCTGGACAGCCAAGAAGACGGGTTCCGCAAGTTCGTCGAGCATGAGCGCGCGCAGATGATCCAGGAGTACCGCAAGAAGCTCGAGCTGGAGCTCCAGACGCAAAGCGAGATCATCAACGAGCGGTACGTCTTAATGCCGCATTCTTGCTCAGACTACCCTCATCCTCGCCTCGTCTAGCCTGAAGGCCGAGGTCATCGCGCAGGGCATTGAGCTGCAGCGCCGCTGGATCCGCGAAATCAAGATGCGCGTCGAGCAGGAGCGCGGTGGCCGTCTTGCCAAGCTCGACGAGATCGCGACAAACCTCAAACGTTTGGAGCGCGTCGCCCTCGACAACTCGGCCTACCTGGACGAGAACATCCGCGTGCACGCCCTCTGGTCCGCCCTCCGCGCCGTGCACCATGCCGTCGACTCGTCCGAGCGCAGACCGTTCCGCGAGGAGCTCCGTGTCCTCCGCCACGTCGCTGCCGCGCGCGAGGACCCGATAGTCACCGCTGCACTCGAGACGCTCGAGGTGTCCGACGTTCCCGACGTGGGCGTCGAGCCCCTCGCAGACCTGGCCACATGGTTCTCGTCCTCGGTCGCGCCGCGCGTGTCGAGCGTCGCGCTCGTCCCGGACCAGAATGCCGGCGTTCTGTCGTACCTGGCCTCGAACCTATTCTCCTCCTTCCGCTTCCAGCGGCACGGGCTGGTCGAGGGCTCGGATGTGCTGAGCGTGCTCGCGCGCGCGGAGTTCTACCTGAATGAGAAGGACCTGGACAGCGCGGCGCGCGAGCTGAACCAGCTCAAGGGCCCTGCGAAGGTCCTGCTCACTGACTGGCTCGACGCTGCCCGGAAACGGCTAGAAGTGCTCCAGGCATTGCAGGTATGTCCGGTGTGACTATGTTGTCTGCTTGATGGCTCAATGATGGTTCCCTCCGTAGGTCGTTGAAGCCGAGGCCACGCTCGCGTCGCTCTTGGTGGTACAAGACTAGACATTACGTAGTAATAGCTTACTAGATTACAACATTGGACGCTGTACAGGCATTCGCAATGTGCATGGCCAGTCCCAGATTTTTGCTGATAGGCTGTAGAGAATGCATGTTGGGCACCAAGCGCAGTCACAGATAAAGTGATATTACAATCCTCAAGTCACTGGCACAGTAGTATACGGTGGTTACAGAGCGACGCCATGCATACATCGTTACTGACCAAAGCCTCCATTATTGTACTGCATATGATATCCACCAACGGGCGGAGGTGACACCGACGGAGCCGGACTCACTCCTGTCCCAGCCTGTACGCCCATCAACGCACACTCGCAGATGACCTGTGCCCTCCGCACGACGGTCTGGATGTTCTCCGTCGAGAGCCCGTTTGCCCCGGGCGGGCCGCGCGAGACCTTGACGAGCCCAGGGAAGACCGTCGCCCCGACGCGGTCGGGCTCGCCCCTCTCGGTCTTGTGACAGCGCTTGACGAGCTCGATCTGGCGCGGGTTCATCGTGTTCGCGACGTCGGGGACGAACGCGCGGTAGAAGGCGTCGACGGAGCCCCCCGAGCTCGACGGCGCCCCGTGGAGCATGCGCGAGAACTCGTACGCGGCCTCGAGGACAGCGAACGCGCCGCCGCCGATCGTGTTCTTCTCGCCGTGCTCGAGCGCGAGGATCTTGGTGAGGTTGGGCATGTGTTCTGAGAGGAAGAAGCGGGACATGTCGGGCGAGCAGTGCTCGACTGCCGCGGTGAATGTTTGGCGGCGCCAGACTGCTGCGACAGTCGGGTCTCCTACAAGAGACGTTTGTGTTGGGAAGGGTCATGATGATGGGCCGGAGACACATACGGGAGAAGATATGTTCGTGTATCCGCGTGAGCTGGATGTTTGCCTCGGCGGAGTCAGTGATGATCAGGCAGTTGATGATGCCCTCCGAGATGGTCATGGAAAGGGCATGACGCAGCAAGCTCTGGACCTGAATCCCTGTCGCTGCTGGCGCATGTGGGCCGAGCTCCGCTGGATCATCGTCGAAAACATCTGCGAGTGCTGCTTGTCGGATCACGTCTAGCGGGGCTGGGGGACTTCGGACGACTTCTGCAGCCCAGCGGTTGATTTGCCTTTCGAGTGCAGAGGCAGCGTTCTGTTCATGTACACGTTGTCGATCGTACCGGGGGATGTTGAGATGTAAGATAGTATGCGACGCACCTTGATGGAGAAGTCGTCCACCGAATTCCAGCCGAGCTTGCTCACTCCGAGATGGCTGTTCTGATTCGACCCTTCAAGCAGCGCAATACGCGCGCGCAGCGCCGCTACCTGCTTCTCCTGCTCCTGAAGCTGCCCCCGCTGCTCCTCGACTTTCTCGTGCGCAATACGCTATGATCCACGCATTAAGAGCTGTAAACGGTTTCGAGACGGAATGAACGCACGAAGTTAGTGAGCGCATAACGGTATTGCTCTCCAGAAACTACATCAGGCTGCCCTTGGTACGCCATCTCAGCCAGGGTGTATAGGGAAAGCGAGAGAGTTGTATGGAGAGCATGGCGGAGGTGAGGCCTAACGTATAAGTAGGGCGCGTTGACGGCGCGATTCAAATCGTATCTGACACAGCCGCCGCCAGATTGATCATATTATCAGTACAGTGGCAGACCTTGGCAGCCTCTGGCTGTACTTGCCAGTGTTGCGGCTTTGCTACTTAGGGCCGACTCGTGTTGAATAAGTTGATCACTCCACGGTCAACTGCGTACTGCAATTACTGTACGAGACTCTGAGGCTGTTTCGCAGCAATCCCGGTGCGAGCCACAAGAAGATCACAGTCGAATGGCAATTACTGGCAACCCGCAAGCAATACATACGGCGCCCTCTGTACTAGTTCCCATCATAAGTATAATCCGCGCCCAGAGACCTCGGTGTGCAATCCTAGAGATACATCGTCAGAACCAGAACCAATATGATTACTTTTCCGTTCAGTTGCGTGTCGTCAATAGGCCTCCGACGCGGCTTGATACACCCTTCTATCCGTGCTTGCTCGACACATGTCCCTGAACGAACCGCCTGGAGTGCGCAGAAGGGCTTCCGGAGTGTCGAATTCCAATATTTCTCCCGCACTGAGGACCATGATACGGTCGTAGTCCAAGACGGTCTTCAGCCGGTGCGCAATTGTGATGACGATTGCCTCGGCGAACTCTTCCCGAATGGTGCGTTGGATCTGGGATGCCCAGCATGATGCATGATGAGTCTGGCTCCCATTGGTGGATTTAGTGTAGCCCTTGCTTACCTGGTCGTCAAGGTCCGAGTCGATCTGCGAAGTCGCTTCGTCCAGGATGACTACGTTGCTGCGGCGCAGAATAGCACGGGCCATGGCGACCAGTTGACGCTCCCCGGCGCTGAGGGAACCAGTTTGGCTGATGGGCATGTCTAGCGTGATCTCGTGCGAGCCTTGGGAGCGCTGAAGAGAACCCTTGAGGATCGACGTGAGGCGACATCGCTCGAGGACGTCCCAGCATTCTCGATCCGTATGTTCGTTGAAGGGGTCAAGGTTGCTCCTGAGGGTGCCAGAAAAGAGAGAAACATCCTGACTGATGATAGTCTGCAGAGCCACCGTTTTAGAACCAGAAAGAGCTGGGGGATAGATGAAGTACGCACGATGCGGCTGCGAAGGTCCTCCAGACCGATTGTGGTTATGTCGATACCGTCAATACTGACACCCTTCTCAGCAACGCGCAGAGACCACATTAAAGCAAGTCGCGACTCACATGATGTGGCCTCCACTTGGCTCGATAATCCTCAACAGAGACATCGCCAATGTCGACTTCCCGGACCCTGTCCTCCCAACCTGAACAATTCATCAGCGAAATGAGACGCCCAAAAAGATGTTTTACACACAATGCCAATCTTCTCCGAAGGCTTAGCATAGAAGGAGAGATTCTTGAGAACGGCGGGAAGATGCGGAGCATATCTAACGACCAGATCCTGCACGACCAACTCGCCATTGCTAGACGGCCACCCGGCAGGCGGGCGTTTGTCTGAAATGACGGCCGGTGCCTCTTGAGGAACATCGAGGTACTCGATGATGCGCTCCACCGAGTTGAAGTCAAGTTCGACCTGCGCCAGCACCCTGCACAATCACCGCAATCAGCATGTGTCAAATCGCTATTGTGTGAACCGGAAGTCGTACTTGACGAGTTGTCGCGAGGCATCTGCGAACACGCCCGCTTGCACAATGACGATGGCCGCGTACCCCGAGGACACCGACGTCCACAGAGCGAACAGCGTGGTCATGTACACGACCACAGACCCGAGGCCTGCAGGACACGACCAATGATAAGCAACAAGCACACGCTCAGACAGAAGCAGCTCAGGGACTAACAATCGTAGCGCCAGTTCAGCCACCCGGCGATCAGCCACTACCACATCGCATCGTCAGCCAGTCGTTCGCGCGCAAGAAAATATATTGAAGGGAAGGAGAAGGGAAGGGAAGGGAAGGGAAGAGACGAACATAGACGTGGTCGAACGACTGGAACTTATCCACCCGCGTGTAGAACCTGTCTTGATACCGCTCCTCCATCCCGAACGCGCGCACGTGCGGCAGCCCGCGCAGGAGCTCGTCAAAGCCCGCTAACGCGGGCGAGAGCGTGACGGACTCGAGCCGGCGGAGGTCGCGCGACGCGCGCACGTACGAGGGCGCGAGGCGGATGTAGAGCCACGCGATGACGAGCGCGAATGGCGCGAACGCGGGCACGACGGAGATGATGACCATGAAGGAGATGACGAAGTTGAGCGTGCCTTGCAGCGCCGCGCGCCCGGAGGACTGGAGCGCGTTGTCGAGGATGTTGATGTCCACGGTGAAACGGTTCAGGATGCGGCCGATCGGCGTGATGTCGAAGAACCGGGCGGGCGCACGAGAGAGACGTTGGAGCATGGAGATGAAGAGAGAGCGCGAGGCCTGGAGACTAGCATAGTACCCGAGCGAGATGTAGAGCCAGGTTGCGAAGGCGCCGGCGGCAGAGATGTAGAAGTAGATCATGAGCCATGGCTTGACATCTTGATCTGGCGGCGGGAGGTTGTCCAAGAAGCCTTCTGTATTGAAAACCGGCTGCTCGATGACAGGTTCGGATTGTTTCTCGTACGCTTCACCCCATCGAGCAAGGAAGAACTGCACGGGGAACCAAGGTTCGATACTGAAGTGCTGACAATTTGCCATGCTCACTTACCTGGAATCCAACATTGATGCAGCGGATGAGGAGCATCAGGGCGACAGTCAGTATCCAAGAGATGAGGCCTGCAGCCTTGATGTACGTCCAATACGTTCGTAACGAGACGCGTCCCTCGGCACGGGACTCGTCATCAATCAGCTTGCCTGCACTCTTGCTTGCCTGCTCTTGCGACAGAAGTCGAGGTTTGCCATTCGCGATGACAGACTTGCCTAGGTCCGCTTCATTGTCAACTTCGGTAGCAGTAGCCGAAGACGCCTCCGTGGCGTCCTCATCTCCGGTGTCTTCTGCCTCCACGAGCTTCTCCAGTTCTCCGCGGTCACGTAGATCGCTAGTGGAGCCGCTGCGCACCATTGCACCCGAAGAGAGCTCTACAAGGTAAGCAGCGATCGGCAAACACAAGCTGATGTGGTGTGTGACAAGGATAATGGTACGTTTACGCGCGAGTGGTCCTGACAGCGCGTTCTTCACCAAATGCGTGGCGGTATGTAAGTCGACGGCAGCGAGTCTGTGGGAGGTCAATACAATTGCTGAAGAAGCCATGGTGATCAATGACATACGGGTCGTCCAGCAAGATGACCTAGGAGAACATGTCAACGGTGTTGTAATACTTCGCTCACATGAAGCACATACCTTCGCCGGAGAATACAAGGCTCGAGCAAGAGCAACGCGGGCGCGTTGTCCGCCAGAAAGCGTGATTCCCTTCTCTCCGATCTCTGGAAGGATGGTCGCGTCAGATGCATCCAAAATCGAAAGTCGGTAAAAAAACAAACCAGTCATATCCCCAGCGGCAAAGATTTCGAAGTCCCTGGCCAACGCGCATGCCTCGACGACAGCTTTGTATCGCGCCTCGTCGTATCCATAGCCAGCCCCGAAGATGATGTTGTCGCGGATGGTTGCGTGCTCCAGCCACGGGTTCTGGGCACAGTACGCGACTTGGTGTCCCGCCTTGTTGAGTATGACGCGGCCCGCGGTGCAATGCATCTCTATGCTGTACTTCAGCCGTGGGCGGACTGCCTCGTAATCAGCGGCGACGTACCTCCGAGCATCGCGACCAGCAGCGCGCTCTTCCCAGCCCCGGTCGGTCCGCTCACCAGGGAGAGCTTCCCGGGTGGGAACCTGATGTCGAGGGGTCCGAGAGTGAACCTTGCTGGTGCGTCCTGAGGTTCGATGTCCCATTCAAACGTGGCGTTCTCAAACCCTATTTCCGCCTCGTTGGATGACGAAGCATGGGGGTCACGCTTGAGCGACGACGCCCAGTCAGGCACTTCGGGTTCCGCGAGGAACTTCTGGATACGTTGCATGCTGATGTAGGCTATGTTGAGGACGTCTCAGTACCGATCACAGCCGCATACAGAAGCAGAGGCAGGACTGACCGTGGAGCATGGCGAATACTTGTCCGGGGAGTTCCATCATGGGGCCCTGGAGGTACGAGAAGAGAGATATAGCGGTGAACGCCGTCGCAACAGTGAGCTGCTGCTTGGCGAAGACGGTGTAGCACACAAACGTGGCGAGCGCGGTCCCGGAGGGCATCCAGTTCCAGATGAACGTGATGAGGATGTCGACCACGTTCGCCTTGACACGCCACTTGAGCTCTGTCTCTCGCGCCTCCCGCACACGCTCGCTCCAACGGAATTCTGCAGTGGCCCTCGAGTTAGCGAAAGTATTGACATGGAACCTGGGCGGTGATATTCACCCCAGCCATAAAATTTGAGGAACCGGATGTTCTGGAACAGCTCGTTGACGGTATTCATCCGCCTGTCCGCTGCCTTCCAGCTGTTACGGAACAGCTGGCCATGATGTTTGAGCATACATCCATTACGGGCGAACAAGGATAACGCACGTATACATCGTACTTCGCGAGGGGTGTGTTCAGCGCATATACGATGATAGTCACCGCGACAGCGGTGAACGCGCTCCAGCCCAGAACCCTAGACATAAATCATAAATCGCTCCAATATCTAGGAACCGGAACGGGAGCACTTACCGGTATAGGTAAATCAGAGCGATTGTCAAACGGACAGGTGCAAGGAAGAAGCCTGAGAACTGCCAGAAACGGTAGGCGACAGCGTATGCATCTCCTCTGCACCAGCACACCGTGAGTAACTGTGCGGGACCAGGCACAGTCAAACTCACTGCATTAGATTGACGATCTTCCCAAGATCGGCGTTGCCTTCTTCTTCCTCGTCGGAATCGCCCTTCTGGGTGTTCTTCCCGCTGATGTCTCGTCGCTTTAACGCTCTGGAAATCAAGGCGCGATGAGCTCATGCTGCAGGGCGCGAGAATGGGGCAGACACACTTATGATGTAACGTGCAGAAGAGCTGGCCTCTCGCGCGCTCGTAGCAGCGCCGAGTGAACCACCGTTTGTTCGCGTCTACTTGAGCGAATGACAGATTCGCGAGGAACGCGATCAACGCAAAGAAATAAGCTGTTCTCTTCGCATCGGGGGAGGGGTCGGCGAGCGCTTTCAGTATCCGCTGTAAGGCATACGGAGGAACGAAGCCTATACATCGGTCGGTCAGCGGGTTGACCATGCGCACGGCCGAGCAAACGCGTCTGGCGTACCGACTGTTGCACCCCATGTCTCCAGAGATACGTCGAGAATTAAGTCGAGCGAATTAGACACGAGTAAATAGCGTAGCAGCGAATGGCGGGGATGACTGCGGGCAGCATGAGCGCTCGGTGTCAATAGATGCCCACGAGATCACGCACTCGGATGTGTATTGTAGGTACTTCCTGAAAAGATTCTTGTGCGTAAAATATGGCGAGAGCTTCCAGACATCGGTGGCGTTGACGGTCCGGGCATTGGATATCTTGAACAGCGGTTCCACGAAGGAAAACGTGCACCAACTCCACAAGTCGACGCTGTCCTCCGGCATCGTGTACTCGTTGGACGATGGCTGCGGATGTATCTGTTATGAATCGCGCGTGGATGGCATGCGTCCACACTGGCACTCACGTCTGATGGCGTCGCGACATTTGGCCCGGGCCAGAACTGGCTGAGGGGGTATGTTCCGGCCAGCCAGACGAGGAACGACACGGCGCACGCCTGCAGCGCGTACGCCGCGACTAGGCCGAACCGCACGCGCGGCTCCAGAAGGAGTAGCGCGAGGTCGTAGAGCGCCGCGACCACACATGTCACGTAAAAACATATGAGGAGGTATGGGGGCGTCACTGGCGGCCTGACGAGGATCCGCGTGAACGCGACGGTCTACCACGCCACGACGGACGGCCATCAGTCCCGCTATGCTCGTCCGGGAAACGGAGACGCAGGACGCACCCAGGACAAGAACGCCATCCCCGCCCGCAGGCTGTCCTGCCACTCGCCGACCTCCTCCGCGTATGCTAGCACCGCGAGCCACCCGATGCTCTGCAGAACGGACCCGGCGGCGAGCACGCGCGCCTTCCATGGCGCACGGTGGAGCGGGCATGGCGTGGGCGCCTCGACGTCCTCGAGCGTGAAAAAGTTGCGGAAGGGGCCTGTGAGCGTGCGGGCGACGCGTTGGACGGCCTTGGGGTATGGCACGCGTGCAGCGAGGTCGTATGTGAGCCCGAGGAGCGCCGCGCTGGCGGGGAGGATGGTCGTGACGAGGAGGGTGAGGCTGGGGACGTCCAGGAGGTCGCTGAGGGGCCCTGGGCTGTCCGGGAGTGCGTCGGGCACGGGGGGTGGACTGAGATGGGTCGGGAGGAGGAAGGCATGCTGCGCCGCCGTGCTCAGGCTTGAGCTCATCGCGCGGCTGGTGCGGCCGGGGGGTCGCGCTGGCGTTCACAGCGGAGAAGGGTGCGTGAAGGCTCTTGGGAAGGTGCACATCGTGTTAAGCGACGAGGAACGATATATTTCCGCCAGGCAGGCTCTGCACGCGCCGAGAGGTCGCACGGGGCTGGCTGCGAGGCATCGCCGTGCCCCAGCCTGCAACCCGCGCGCGCGTCCCGGCCCCGTGTTTCTCCTCAATACCTCCCTGATACATCCCCGTTCTCCGCGTGTGGCTCGTCGCGCGGACCCGACCATTTCAACATGGCGACCGCGCTTCCCGAACGTGCACACATCCGCCGCATTGCTCCCAGTCCGCATCGCGCTCGCATCGCTCACATCAATCGCGATGGCTCGCGTTAGTATGTACTCTGTACATAATGGAACTCTATAGCTTATCAGCAGGAACGTTTCGAATGTCTGGCAACGTCATGAACATCGACGGCGGGATGCGCGCGGAGTTGCAACCACTCGAAGCGGATGTAAGTCCTTTCCCTTTACCGTGCACCAGAGGGGCCCTCTTGACGTCAACGGACAACGCGTCCGACGGATGAAGGTATGTGCCGGACGAATAACCTCGCGATGCGCAACTTCAGGAAGGGAACACACGATAGCGAAAGTATCGCTTGCGCGAGTGACGTCAAGGTACAACGTAGCCTATATCTGTCTCTCAGCCCTTTCGGCGAATCAGCATAAAGCTCATCCACCGTGCGTTCTGAGACCAGGGGTAGTCCTCATCGACCAAAGGCTGGAATCTCAGCTCAGGAAGTACTTGACAGGTTTGAGTATAGTAGGCCACCCTATGCGGTCCGCTGACTCGCTCGGCTTCACATTACGCCAGTAAAATGGTCCGCAGGTCTGCCTGATGCAACATGAGTGGAGGCCTCTTGCAACAGATGGCAACCACTTACCTTAGCCGAGCTCTCCAGCTCATTCGGTGTTCACAAATCGGGCACACGATTATTTGCAGAAAGTACGTTGGCTGTTTTTCCGAATCAAACAGGCTGACGCCGGATTTGCTCGAACACCTAGGTTGACAGAATGGTCAACGTATGAATCTGCGGATTATCACCTGGGTCGAAACTGGGTAGATGAAAGAAGGGCAACGAGGCCCCCCACACGCACGGCGCACTGGGGTCTGGAGGGCGAGAAGCCCGAGCTTCTGCGGCGGTCGTTCATCTTGAGCTTGTTCGACGCACCCCGAAGGCGGCGAGGGAGCCAAAACGCAGAGGCGCGAGCATGCTTGACGTCAGAAGATGCCACGTTAAGCGGGCAACCTCCATGCCGAACGGCCCATAGCTGAACCTGCAGTGTGCACGAGAACTAGGCCATATCTTCCATTCAAGAAAGGAGGCAGTATTTCCATCGTCTGTCGAAGACAATCGAAGGAGTCCAATCCGACTGCAGATGTCGGCATGATTGGGGCATATCCGAATCGCGGTTGACGTCAAGATAACGGGGGGCATCCCGTAAGGCGGGGGTGTGGCCTGCCCAGTGCCCAGTGCCCACGCACATCATCTGATGAGGAGATGTGGCAAGTCTTGCTTTGTCTGATTCGATGATCATCGACATCGACGCTCGAGCCACGTATCTGATCCAAGAGAAAGGTTTGTCAGAGCAAATGCACACGGCCTCGACCCACGAGTGAGGTTTTTCAGGTTCCGCGAGGGAGCGGCGTGGCAGGGATAATTAACTCGAGCGTAGATCCGACGTACCCGACTTCGAGTATGGAATATCAAGAAAGGGTACCGGCGGGGTGCACTAGATCGGTCCTCCTGTCTCAAGAAATCTAGACGAAGGCGTGGGCTGCGTGGGGTACATGAGGCTGCTGCATAAAGCCGCCTCGCTGTCCGGTGTCCGAGGAGGCGAGCAGTTGTAAGGGTGATAATGCGGGCAAGATGAGTATGTGGCCCGTATCCCGAAATTGGCGCACAAATCATTGATGTGCACATCCGGTTACTCGGATGGCATGGCCCGTGCAGGGACAACCACACTGTGTAAGTTGCGTGAGTCTGTTAGATGAGAGCGAGTATCATGCTGGTCGTACTCATCAGCGCGTCTCGACTCTCGGCCGGTCGTCCAAGAGTCGTCCGTGTTTCTTAGCCTATCAGGGCAGACCAGATGAGCATCATGTGTGTAAGTATCTGAGCACCTGAGGATGATGCTGTACATTCAATTCCTCCACTGTCAAGGACCTGGATGTGATTTGGGAAGACGGATAACTCAGAGCGCCAGTTCGATGCGGAGATTCCGGCCATTGGCATGAGATGAGAAGGAGAACCCACCCGGTTGGCGGGAACGCGTTAGTCAACGCAAGGCACCCATCCGGATCATAGCTATGTCCCTGACCGTCGACGGAGCTAGCAGCACCATGATAGAGGGCGGTTGAGGCATAACCTGGGAATAGAAAGGTCATGAAATCAACTAGTGTGGCAGAGAGAGACAAGCCGGTGGAACGAGACATCCCAAACCAGTGCGGGGACGCGTCTGTGTGGGGAACTGGTCAACGATGCCATCTCGGGGGCTTGACGACTGACCTGGCACTGTGGCACGGCGGCCCTAAATGTCTGAGAACATCTGGTCATCGTGCGAGATTGCAAGTGTGGCCGAGTGAACGCCCACTTAGAGCTCGCGGGGAAGCGGTTGCCGTAACTGTGTTTCAAAAGTCAGCTGAGGCGAGCGGGGCAACGCGCACGGCGGTATAAGAGGCGCGGCCCACGTTCCCGACGGCCTCTTTCGCCACCGTTACCGACGACGAGCTCGAGGCAATTGGCAGCGTGCAGAGAAGGAAAGATCGTCGAATCGCAAGTAGCGCACAGCGGCTAGCCCGGCGCGCGCTCCGATACTCGCTAAACAATCCGCACCACCGTTGAAGGCGTCACTTGTCTCTCCCTCTTCCTTCCACCACCACCTTCGCCCTTACCACCTACGCGCAAGTCGTAATCGCCCTCCTTCCCGCCCCCCTGCATCATTCGCGTCTTCTGTCCCTACCTTCTCGCACCTTCTCTTATTCGATATACCCTCATGGCGCCCGCAGTCGCCCACCCGGCCGGTGTGAGCTTCATCGACGAGCATCACAGACCCGTCGACAGCGAGGCCAGCACGTACTACGGCGAGGGGGAGCGTTTCAGTCGCGGGCGGACGTACAGCGCGGTAGGAGAACCATTCATTCTCTGTGCCATCCGCTTTACTGACTCGACCATTCATGCTTCCAGTCGTTCGCCCACGGCTACAACCCCAAGCGGCCGCCCGCGTTCCAGGACGCCCTGCACCAGCGGGCCCGCCGCATGTCGCACGACGAGAAGGGGTCCGCGCCCCGGCGATTCCTCATCGACGTCGATGAGACCATCCGCGTCGTGCTCGAGCAGGAGGACACCGACGGCGACTTCCAGATCTCGGTCACGGACGCCGGTCCGAAGCTGATGGCCCTGGGCACCGCGACGAGCAACGGCTTCAAGAGCTTTGACATCCGCGTGAGTGTTCGGCCGCTCTCGTGCCTTTCTGCAATCCGTCTTCCCCTTTGTCCGGTCGGCCAGTGGAGCTCCGCCCGGTGAGGCTGAGACACGATGCTATGTGGGGAGAGGAGATGCGAGGGGGCGAGTGCTGTACGGCGATTGAGCGCATTGCGCCCTATTGGCATTGCGTCTGACTGCGCTGCGGGGGTGTCGATCTCAGATGTGATTGACGCGTAGCGCGGGGGCTCTCAGATTGGTGGTCTTGTCGAGATGTTGACCCGGAGCAGCCTTGATTATTGAATGCCCGCTGCCTGCGCTATCATTCCGAAGTTATCTCAAATCGGTATCCTGACTGACGTTCCCTTCCAGGGCACGTACATGCTCTCCAATCTCCTCCAGGAGCTTGCGCTCGCGCGAGACCATGGGCGGAAGCGTATCGTGCTGGACGAGGCGCGCCTCACTGAGAACCCAGTGGATCGGCTTTCACGGATGATCAAGAACTCATTCTGGAACGCGTTGACGCGTCGCATCGACGGCGACGGATTAGAAATAATCTGTGCAGACCCGAAGAACCGTACTGGCCGTATAAACCCCCGCATATACGTCCCTCACGGCGAACCCGAGATGGCGGAATATTACCGGAAGGTTGCAAGGGATAAGCCGCATCTGAACTTGGATGTTCAGGTCCTTCCCCCCGTACCTGACGACCCAGTATTCGTGAAGAGCTTGAACAACAAGCCTGGAGTCTTAGCTCTTGCGATGCAGCAGGTGAACGATAGCAAAGGCGGCAAGACGCTCAAAGGCATCCCCTTCATCGTTCCCGGCGCACGGTTCAATGAGGTATGTCGTCATTAGACCTGTCGTCATTCCTCGCTAACGGTGACCTTAGCTATACAACTGGGACTCTTACTTCATCTCCCTAGGGCTACTTGTCGATGGTTACGTCAACATGGCAAAGGGCATGGTCGATCACTTCATCTTCGAAATCAAGCACTACGGCAAGATCTTAAACGGCTCGCGGAGTTACTACCTGTGTCGCACGCAGCCGCCGTTCCTAACAGACATGGCGCTCCAGATCTACAACCAGCTGGACCGCTCCGACATGGAGGAGAACCGCGCGTGGTTGAAACGCGCTATCCAGGCCGCCATCAAGGAATACCACACCATTTGGGTCGCTGAGCCGCGCATGGATCCCAAGACGGGTCTGTCGCGTTTCCGTCCTGATGGCTTGGGTATCCCCCCGGAGACCGAGGCTACTCACTTCACGCACATCCTCGAGCCGTATGCCGCAAAGCACGGGCTTTCGGTCCTCGAATTCAGCGAGCGCTACAACGACGGTTCTATCAAGGAGCCCGAGCTCGACGAATACTTCCTCCACGATCGCGCTGTCCGTGAGTCCGGCCACGACACCACGTACCGGTTCGAGAAGCGGTGCGCGAACCTCGGCACCGTCGACCTGCAGGCGCTCTTGTACAAGTACGAAGTCGACATCGGGACTGCCATCCGCGAGGTGTTCGACGACGAGCTCGAGCTCGACGAGGACTTCCTGCTCACGCCCTTCCCCGCGACGCCCGAGTCGTACGCGGACAAGCGCAAGTGGGAGAGCTCGAAGAGCCGGATGCAGAATAGCGAGGAGTGGTTCCAGCGCGCGGACTGGCGCAAGGGCATTATTGACAAGTACTGCTGGAACGAGAGCAAGGCGCTGTACTTCGATTACGACACGGTCCAGGAGAAGCAGAGTCTGTACGAGAGTGTGACTGCGTTCTGGACGCTCTGGGCGGGCTGTGCGAGCGAAGAGCAGTGCTGGAAACTCATGTGCGTCGCGTGCCTGCTCCATCTGACAGCTGGCAGGAGGCTGATGTTTCGTATCCACCCAGCTCCCAGTCGCTGAAGAAGTTCGAGGTGCTGGGCGGCCTCGCCTCCGGTACCGAGGAGTCTCGTGGCAAGATCTCGCTCGATCGCCCCAACCGTCAGTGGGACTACCCGTAAGTCGCTTCATGTATCCAATAGTGTGGCTGCCTTAACTCAATCAATGTTCTTGTGCAGATACGCCTGGTCAGTATAGTATACGCGTGTCATGCACGCGCGCCGATACTCACGCTACGTACCCCACAGGCCGCCGCATCAGATCATGACATGGGTCGGGCTCGAACGATACGGGTACCTCGAGGATGCCCAACGTTTGGCGTACCGATGGCTCTACATGTAAGACGCTCCTGCTTCGCCGCAGCACGTTGTCTGATCTGTTGCCCCCATCGCAGGATGACGACCGCATTTGTCGACTTCAACGGCGTCGTGCCTGAGAAGTTTGACGCGGTCAAGCTCTCCCACCTGGTCGACGCCGAGTACGGCAACCAGGGCATCGACTTCAAGATGGTGCCCCGAGAAGGCTTTGGTTGGATGAATGGTACGCAGACCTCCCATTCAGCTTCAGTCATCGGTCCCAAGCTCGAGCTTACCCTGCACCCTCTTCCTCCTTCCCAGCCGCGTACCAAGTCGGTCTCACGTACCTCTCGACCGGAATGCGGCGCGCGGTGTCGGCGTGCACCAGCCCGGAGGTGTTCTTCGGCAACTACCTCAACCCGCAGCAGGCCGCCCAGGCGTACGCCGCGGCGTCGAACGACCCGCTCGGTCTGGCCATGGACACGCTCAACCTGGCGTCCCCAGTCATGTCGCCGATGGGGCACAGCGGATCCGGGTTCGACATCCCCGACCTGTCCTCGCACTGAGGACTGAGTCGCTTCCCGTCCCGCACCCATCTTACACGCCTTACGTCTTGGAACCTCGTCTGCTAAAATAATCCAGCGCACGGCCGCACATAATCACCCTGGGAGGAACACGTTCCAAGACCGGAGCCGCGCGAGTTCTCGGAGACCTGTTCGCCCTGCGTTTTGACGGATTCTCTTTTCATTCTTGTATGATTGACTGACCCTTACGCTTTACGTCTACGTCTACGTCCATGCCCGCGCCCGTGCCCGTCCCCTCGTTCTGCTCAGTGCCCCGTCGCCTCCTCTCTAATCATGATAGATAGAGCTTAGACGGCCCGCAACCCATCCCTGTACAACAGCAATGTTCTTGCAGAATCGTGTAGATAGCCTCGAGAGAGCCTCCTTGTGAATATTTATCACTTACTTGCGTACCGCGACCTGCTACCTCCTGCTACACTACCTCGATCCCTGCGCTGCCGCAAACTCGGTACTACACGGTGACGTCACTGTCTTATCTGTCCCGGACATTGATGCAGATGTTTTGACGGCGTCTCCCGGCATGGCATTCGAACCGCAGGCATGCCATACGGGACGCCCGTGCGCAAAGTTTGCATCCCTCGTACGACGACGTCTCCGAGTCTTCGCAAGTTCGCAACTGCAGCAGGTGAGCGATGTCGGAGAAGGTGTCGCAAGCGGAAGAGGTCGCCGCGGATTCCACGAGCCCGGAGCCGGGCGCGGAGGCGCGGCGATGGATGACCACGCGCAAAGAGCTCTGGGCTTTTTACGTCTACTACATCGTAAGCATGTTTTCTTTCTGCCCTCTCCCAATATTTTTGTGAATTGAAAGTGCCGCCGCTCACGCTCACCGTGGCCTGTACGCCTCGCAGGGCAACAATGGGCTCTCCGGGTTCAATTTCGGGCCTTCGCAGTTCCAGAACCTGCTCTTCCTGGCGGGGTACGACCCCAGCCAGCCGCCGTTCACGGCCGCGTGCGGGGCGGGCACGGATTGTGTGCTGCCCTACCTGGGCCAAGTCCGCGACGGTATGTATAGCTATCCGGCCTTCTGTGTCCTCGGGGTGATCGAGAACCGACGGCGAACGTTTGAACGTCCGGACAGTGAACTCAATCGTGCTTCTCACGAACGGGATCAGCTTCGCGCTGCAGGCCGTGGTGCTGCTCATCGTCGGGGCGTGGGCGGACTATGGTACATGGAGGTGAGCCCGTGTCTAGTTGACTCTTAGGTGCAGTGAGACATGCAGACTTACGATCGTCTGGCACAGACCGAACATCACGATATTTTTCACCATTCTTGCCGTCGGTGTCTCGTTCGCCTGGCTCGGTGTAGAGGACCCATCGAGATGGGAGGCAGGAGTCGCCTTGTACATCCTCGGCTGTGAGCCCCATCTCTTCTGTTTGTATGGCCCAAACAACAGGCTGATGCACGGGTGACGGAACAACCTCCAGTGATCACGTACCAGGCTCGTTGATATTCTCTGTATTACTATCACTAAGCCCTGACGCCTTGCTACGAACGCCCACAGTGCGCGCTCACCTTTTGGACCGCCGCGTTCCCCGGGCTCGCGCGTGACCTCCCAGAGGTGCAGGAATCCGCGGCCCAGGTCGCGTCGGGGGAGAAATCGTAGGTGTTCGCCACTACCCCCAAGTCCGCACCTCTGAACACCGTGTCCACCGATCCGTTGCAGAGTAACCGAGCATGCAGACTACGAGTCGATGGAGAGAAACCGGATATCCAACGTATCCTTTGCGGTCTGCTCCGCGGGGGAGATCCTCATCCTGGCGGTCATGGTCGGGATCCTCAAGGGGCTCAGGTCGGACGAGAGTACAGAGAACAACACGAAGGCATTCAGCGTGCTCATCGCGTTCTCCGGAGGGGTCTGGCGTACGTTGCGCCGCTTGTGAAACGTACGGACGCGAACTCAGCTGACCTACTGTTGTCCTCCAGTACTCTGCGCTCTGCCCTGGTTCTTCTTCGAGAAGCGTCGCCCGGGGCTCGCGTTGCCCGTGGGCGCGTCGATGCTGACCATAGGCTTCAAGCAGACCGTCGTGGCCTTCCGCGAGTGTATGAGACTCAAGCAGACGTTCTTGTATCTCATCTTCTACTTCCTCATGTACGTCCGCCATGGCGTCCTGGGTTGAGGGTTTGCAGTCGTCTGACCGCCTTCTCTCTCTCCAGGGGCGACGTCCTGAACACGACGGTGTGAGTAACGAAAGGCACACATGGGTAGAAGGACAACGCTAACGTTACCTCTTGTTCTTCCAGAACCGTTATAGGCACATTGCAGAACAGGTCAGGGTCTCTCTCACAAGTCCTGGCGTATGACGCAACATGTTGCGTCGCGTCGTCCACCTCGAGCCTCGTCGGCCAAGTCCAGTGCCAGTCCAGAGCTGACCGGCCCCTTCTCATCACCCCAGCGTCGTGTCGTACTCGACGCTCCAGCTCACGCTCCTGCTGATCGTCGGCATCGTGGCCCAGGGCCTCGGGATCTAGTGCGTGTCCTTTCCCATCCCGTCCCTCGTTCTCCTCCACACCTCCCGTCCCTGTCCGCGCTGCCGCACTCTCCACCCTCCACCCGGAACCGACCCTTCACAATCACACTACGTCCGAGCTGCGCACGCTGACAATGACGACCGCCACGCTCCGCCCACCCGCAGCCTGTTCTGGCTCGTCCAGAAGCGGTTCCAGATCCCTACGAAGACGGTGCGCCCTTCTCTTCTCTCTTCCCTCTTCCCTTCTCTCGCGTATCGCGTATCGCATGCTGAGTATCGACCCCTCGGCCCCTTCTCCGCGGCGCGCACGTCCACCTGGCACGCCCACTCCTACGCCGCGCGCGCGCGCGCACGCGCAGATGCTATGCTTCAACGTGGTGTGGATCCTCGTGCTCACCATCTGGGGCCTCATCGGCATCCACACGGACAAGTTCGGGTTCAAGCACGTCTGGGAGATCTGGTGCGCCGCCCTCGTCCCCCATCCCCCGCGTGCATCCGTTGCCAGTGGGCACTGACATCCCTGTGTACGCGCACAGGCTGTACCAGGCGTACTACGGCCTGATGGTGTGCCCGTGGTACGCGTACAGCCAGACGATGATCAGCGAGGTGTCCCCGCTGCCGCAGATGTGCGTCCCCTTCTCGTGTCAGAGTCATACACCCAGACTGTGCGCGACGCTGACCACGCCGCGCGCGCGCCAGGTTCCTGTTCTTCGCGCTGTTCTCCGTCGTGGGCAAGACGTCCGCGTTCATCGGCCCGCTCGTGTCGTCCGCGATCATCACCGCGTCCGGGAACAACGACAACTACCCGTTCGTCTTCCTCTTCAGCCTGTGAGTCCCGTCCCCCTTTCCCCCCGTGCCGTGCGATCGTTTTCTGCCGACTCACACTCACCTTATGCCCGTCTTCGTCTCGCGTTCGCGGTCTGGCTGGCCGATGCCTGCAGCGGGGCGCTGAGCACCGGCTTCCTGTACTTTGTCGACATCGAGAAGAGCCGGACGGAGTGCGCGGAGTTCGTGCTGGCCGAGGCGAAGCGCGAGGCGTTCGTGGATGCGGACGCGTGAAGCACTGAAGATCCCCGTCTACGTCTACGTCGTTGTGCCCCCGGAACTGGCAGCACTGATTGCCAGTGCAGGAGCCGCGTCCCCCCTAGCCCTGGGCAGAACAGATCTGAGAGTTCCCGGAGGACGGCTGCATGCATTGCGCACAGAACGTTAACGCAGCTGAAGCCGGACGACGCGATGGATGTTGTATACGTATATATACGCACTCTAGAGTCTAGACGACCGTTATCGATAACGTTATGTAGAGCCTGCCATGTACGCTCAGAGTACGTTCACCAATGACCATGGCCAGACACGTACACCCGGTCCGGAGCAATCATGAAACGAACTCTGGATGTCCCCTAGGCCTACGCGGTACCGGTCGCATGTCGACGTCGCTCGCGCACGCACGCAGCGCTCGCGATCATATCCATATGTGTGCATTCGAGGGCTGGCAGACCCAGTATACTCGTACAATAGTACTGGTACAGTAATAGTACAACGGCCCCGACGATATCCGGCATTACCAACGGTGATAGTACAGAGTACAGTGATGTCACACAATCCGCGCAGCGAACGACCGAAACAACCGAATAGAAAAGAAAGAAAGAAAGAACAAAAGGGAGAAATAAGGAACGAGCGAGCGGACGGACGGACGAGACGAAAGACGCGAACGAAGGCGGTGGAAGGAAGGAGGGAGGTGGGAACGAGCAGCGCACTCGACAGCGTACACGACCCCGGCGGCAGCGCACTGCTACTATACAGACAACGACAAACCCCCAAAATCCTGTTTTCCATTTCCTTCCACGATCTGTTTTGGCCCGCTGGCCGCCCGCGTCGAGCCACACGCGATTCACGGACGCACTCGCACGTACGTGCATGCGCCCTACGCCGCGTCCGCGTCCGCGTGCGGCCGCGACCACAGCCGCGCACGGAGGCGAGACGGGCCACAGACCGCAGACGTGCGCGAGCAAAGAGAAGGGCGGGGCCTGCATCCCGGGCGTCGCGCGGGGGCAAGGAGCGGCAGCGGGTGATTACACGGCCCGCGTCTGCGCGTTTTGCGGCGACTGGACAGCGCACAGAGCGGGCCGCGGGGTCTAGGGGATGTAGTGTGCGTACATGTACATGTATGATGTATGGGGGAGTCGGACGCGGGACCAGACGAGCGGGGCAGCGAGCAGGAGCGAGGGTGGGAGGGGGGCCTCGCCTGCCGACGTCTAGTTGAACCCGTCGAAGTGGCCCTTCAGGATCCGCTCGCCCATGGGGGACGGGGCCCTGGGCGGGCGGGTCGTGCCGGGGGCGAGGGTGTTCGCCCGCCGGGCCTTGCGGGTCGGGGTGGTGGAGTCCATGCCCGACTTCATGCCCGAGGGCGTCGTGCTGCGCTTCGCATGTCCCTGCATACCCGGAGCGTTGACCGGCTTCAGGACCGGAACTGGCGGCTGTGGGGACCATGTGGTTCAATACACGAATTGCGCAGAGGGGGACACCGGAACTCACCCTGGCCATGTTGCCGCCCAAGGATAGGCGGCGAAGCAACCCGGCGGCGCGCTCCTGCTGGGGTACGGGGACACTGGGAGGCGGCTGGTTGAAGCGGTCCTGCCCAGGCCAGGCAGCAGAACTCGCGCGCCGGGCATGGCGAGCAGCCGGTTTCTCAGGCTCAAAGACGTCCTCGTCTGTGGGATGTGAGATTAGCGTAGGAGGTAAAGTGAGTCGCGTGCGGACGGACCTTCAAACAACGCTCCGGACATGCCCCTGCGGAAGGGGAATGTCGCGGAGGGCGGAGACTTTGGGGACTGGCTCAACAAGTAGGAGAGAATGGGGGAAGTAGACGGGCTGATGGGCGCAAGGCGGGGTAAGGTGCCTGAGGTGGGGGTGGGAAGAGGAGACGCGGGGGACGCAGACGAGTCCGAAGATGAGTCGGAGCTGGAGTTGGAACGGCGGCGACCCTCGATGGGGATGGGGAGCGAGTGGGGGACGTTGTTCTCGTTGTTGGCCATGGCAAAAGAATATATTGTGTGCGTACGACAAACGAGAGATATGGTAGGAGCAGAAAGAGGAGGTTTAGCACGCAATTCGTCTCTAGTCCTTATATCCCGCGCTCGGGGAGCGATACAAACTCCGATCTAATGCACGCTCCATCCACTCCTCGGCTTCTCCCGACGTTCTCCTGCTCTTCTCTGTCCTCTACTTCTTCCGATCCTCCTCTAGCCTCCTCTGTGCTAACTACGGTGGAGACTGGCTCCAGAGCGTCGAGTCTGCCCACACGACTGCCCGCTCATGTGCCTCCATCCCCGCGCACGATGAGCTCAAGTGGACCATCTCCAGATTCGACAAATCTCCTTTCAGTCTGGTACCCCGCACTCGCCTCGTGATGTTCCCTCTGATCGACTGCTGTCACCAAGTCTGCATCACGCGTCCCTCAACTGGCATCTCCATCCCAACATCTCGTCCGGAAAATATCAATCACCCCGGATCCGGTGCACCGGGCGCAAGCTTAAACTCGTCGAATTCTTAATTTACAACCTTGCGCGGTCGTCGTTCGCGTACGTCCACCGACTCCCGCCGGCACAAGTCCACAAGTCCCGACCAGCCTGGACGAAGCGCAGCCAAGCCCAGTCCGCTCACCCCATTGCGACCGTCGCAGCCCGTTGCTGCCCTCTTCCTCACCGACGGCCGTGTCAATGTCATGGTACGATGTGCATTCGATAAGCACCAGGAAGCCGGTAATAGCGCTGCCTCGAACCTGCTCTGCTCACATGTCCATCCCCACACGCGTTCTCGTATTCAGTCGTCCAACTCTGCGCCCGCCCCAGGTAGCCTCCTTGACCTTCTCCCTCGCCCCCCATGCCTTCTCTCGCAGCGCCAACGGACGTCGCTCGGAGCCCGGATGCTCCTCCGCTGTACGTCAATGTCAGCACGCCTCGGTCTCAGTCGCGTGCCCCCCAGGCTCTCAAGATCTCACAGCCATCGCGCACGATCGGCACCACGGACGTCGCTTCAGGCCAACCCCACAGCTGCAGGCTTCGCCGTACTACTGCCGCCATCGGTCGCAGCTACCTAGCAGCTCTCTTGGTGCGCCTCATGCCTTGGCACTCGTCCCACGCCGTCTTCGCAGTGGGAGCCTGGCCCGTCGAATCTTCACGAACCTCCTGCCATCGCCCACCGTGCCTTCCGTTCTCATTGTCAGCAGCTTCTCTCTTCTCTCGGCTCCCGACTCTCGATGTTGGAGTGACTAGTGACTGGTGACCGGTGATCGGTGACCGGTGAGGCCAGTACAGTACTCCCCACTCCGAGTGAAGTGCGCGGGCCCCGGGCAAGGTTCAATATCAGCATTCGATCCTCTTCGTACGTCTCCGTCGGGATAGGTGCAACGCTAAATGCTTGTGCATCACGTCCGCGGAGTCCCATGATGCTCTACAGCCTCTAGCCTCTGGCTCTAACCCTATAGCTACGCCACTGTCTACGTAGACGATCAGACTCGAATCACCCGACCCCCATGGCCAGCCAGCTCGATGCACGCAAGGAAGCCGAAGCGCGACTCAGACGCCCCTGATTGCTCAGCAGAACCCTGCGAGCAGCTATTCCTAGCCTCTAGGCCTGACTCCAGCTGGCCCGGCGGATGCATCATGCCAGTGGCCTCGACGTCCTCCCATCCGACGGTAAGCTTACTGTGCACTGTGCACACCCCCAACTGACGAGCCTGATGCATCACGACGCACGCACGCAGTGGCACCGCAGGGTACCGTGCGCTTTGCACTGCACTGAATTGCGAGGTGCAGTCCGAGAATGCCGGGACCGTGCGTAGGACCCGGGACATGTGTCCATGGCCTCCTCCAATCCCTATGAATCTGACCATCCCGGCGATCTACTCGGGTGCGCCACAAATCCCTGGATTCAGGATCCCCTTCTCAACATACTCTCTGCCCACTGCCCACTGCCCGGGTCCTTGGAACTTGGAAGGGCCCGCGACGATCGATCCATCACATCTCTCTCGCACGCCGGGCAAATTGCAATCGCGGGGGCAGAGACGGACACCCGTCTGGACGTCTGCGCGCCTTGCCCGGATCCCCGTTTCGTGCGCTCGTCGACAACATACGTATGTTTGGAGGAGCGCAGTGTTCACTGGCAATCGGAGGTGCGGTTGAGAATCCCACCGCGGACGCCGCCACACGCCTGCAGCTGCTCACTGTGTATCCACCGTACTCTTACGTGCTTGCGCTCGGAAGTTTCTAAGTAATGTTGTCGACAATAGTCGTCTAGAGAGCTACATACAACGTCCATCGTGTCAAGTAAGTAGCAGTCCCACGCCCTACGGGGTCGTGTCTGGTCGTGTACGCTCAGGCTGTCGAGTGCGCTTCTGGTACGTTGTCGACCACCTCCCTCCTCCCACCGCCTTCGCCTTCGTTCGTGTCGTACCACTATAGGTTACTGCACGAGTATGTAGTGGGTCTACCAGACCTTATATAGGCTGGAATGCATCTGGATTCTGGACACCATTTGATGCGCTCGCGCACGTCGCTCAAGGGACATGCGATCGCTAGGGGATATCTCGTTTCATTGCTCTCGGACCGGGCGCATGTACTGTATCAGGTATCTACCAATGTAAGGACGGCGTGCCAATCAGTACTAAGTAGGAGGGAAAACGCAAGCGGAGATCGCGAGGACGCAAAGCGAGACGGAGACTGACGGGGAATTGCAATTGGGCTAGCGCTTCTTCATATAAACTCGTGAACGAACGTGGATGGGGCCGCAGCAACGGATAGGAAGGAGGAAGGAGGGAGGCGGGGAAGGAGAGGGATATAAGTGGGGGGCGGGGGATATAGGTGAGGCGGGGCGTTCGTTTGTATCGTAGTATCAGACATATGCAACAGGGAGACCGAGAAGAGGATCGTGGAGAGGTCGGGTGAGGGCCGGAGCACGGGCACACTAACCACACCGAACACACAAGAGACGGGACACGGGAGGCGGAACCAGTGGCAAAAAAGGAGAATAAGAGTAGGGCTAGGGCTGGCGAGCTGTAAGTTAGAGGCATAAGCAACGGCGGTCGGTGATAGCGTAGAGGGTAGCGGGTAGAGCGGAGAGCGTAGAGGACCTTAATGAAGATGGGGATGAGAGTGTGGGGAGGGGGGACGGAGGGAGGGAGAACACGAGCGCGAGCGGCGAGGAGAGCGATGTCCGACTTGAATGATCGTCAACTGGAAGAAATATATATGTGTATGTGTCAACTGCAGCTGTCCGGTCTGTACATCGTGCGCGAGGGAGACTTTGGGAGCGAGTGCGAGTGCACGGTGGTCAAAGGGAGGCACACCTACACGCCCACAGCTGGAGCCCTGAAGTCTGGGGCCTGCGACAGCTCTTCACCGTCGCACCTTCAACACGCACGCAAAACTTCAGACTTCAACTTCCTGCTCCGCGTCTCGGGAAGTAGACGCGTTCAGTCCTCGTCGGGGATGGACGCGACCTCCAGCTCATCCGAGATGTCGACGTCGACGGCGCTGACCTTCGGCGCCGCGCTCTCGAGGAACGCGACCATGTCCTCAAGGTCGGCCCCGGCCTTCCCCGCCGCAACCGAGCCAGCGGCGGTGTCCGACTCGGTCGCCGTCGTCTCGGACTCACTGTGTGCCTCGGGGTCGGCCTCTGAGACGACGACCTCAACCTCGACCTCGGGTTCGGATTCAGCGGGGGTTGGGGCTTCGTCGGCGGGGTGCGACTCGGTCGTGGTGACCTCCTCAGGGTCGACGGGGCCGTGCTCTTCTTGTGCCTGGGCGGATTCTTCTTCGACGTGGTTCTGCTCTTCGGCGGGCTCCTGCTCGTGTTCGTGCTCGTGTTCGTGTTCGTGTTCGTGTTCGTGCTCAATAGCCTCAGGCTCCGCAACGTGCTCCTCTTCAAGTTCGCGCCCGACCGCCGCCTCTTCGTGGTGTTCGCCTTCAGCCATCTCTTCGGGCTCGTGGTGCTCGACGTGGTCCGGTTCGTCGACGAGCGTGCCTCCGGACTCCTCGTGCTCGTGGCTCACAGACTCGGCGTCGTCCGAGGGCGCCGCCTCGTGCGCATGCTCCTCCTCCTCGTGCGATACGGCCACAGCGACAGCGGCGCCCGCAGCGACAGCCCCAACCCCCGCGGCGGCAGCGACCGCAGCCTTCGTCTTGACGTCTTTGGCCTTAGCTCCTGCGGCCGTTGAGCGCGGCTTGGCCGTGGCGCCGCCACGCGCAGGGTGCCCGCCTCCTCTTGTACTAGTAGTAGAATGAGCGGTGCCCTTCGCGGGCGCAGCGGCAGCGCTCTTCGCGGGGGCTGGGGTCGGGAGCGACGGCTGGCGAACCTTGGACATGCTCGCGGCCGTGGGCTTGATCAGGCGCTCGAGCGTCTCCTTGGACGCCGTCGGCTTGCGGACGGGCTGGGACGCCCCGGCCTCCGCGCTGCGCGCCCGCGCGAGGGACGCCGCCGTGGGCGCGAATAGCCCGCTTGAGGGCGTCGGCTTCGGCTTCGGCGACGTCGCGTGCGACGGCGTCTTCGCACGCACGGAGCCGGAGGAGGGTGTCTTGGGCCGGACGGCGGAGGAGACGGAGGGCGTCTTCGCGCGCGAGGGTGTCATGGACGCGCGGGAGGACGGCCGGGACCTGGAGGGCGTCGCCTTCGGGGTCCCCGTGGGCTTGATGGAGGAGAGGGTGGTGGAGGTGGACATCGACGAATGGAAGGAGGAGGGCGGGGACTTGGCTGGGGTGCGGATCGTCTTCGTGCCGACGGTGCTGGGTCTGCCTTCGCGCGGCTTCGCTGGCGGCGTCGCAGGAGTACGTGTGGAGGTCGACGACGGGCGCGGGGCAGCGGTCTTCGCAGCGGTGACGATCTTCTTCCCAGGCGATGTAGGAGGTGTGGGGGAAACGATCTTATCTGGGGTCACCGGGGACACTGGAGCGGGCTCCGCCGCCTTCTCTTCGACCACCGGCTCGGGGATGGGCTCAGGGAGAGCGGGTTCTGGCAGCGATACGGGTGCAGGCGGCTCTGGTGATTTCGCTACCGGCTCGGGCTCGGGCTCGAACACGCTCGCCACGGCGGGCTTGGGTTTTGGCGGCCACTCTCGCTTCTCCTTCAGCTCCTCCTTCGCCGCATCTCCGGTATGCTGCGAGGTGACGCTTGAGGATCGGGGTGGGGCACTGGCGGCCGACGCAGACTGCCTCTTGTTCTGCTGCTCAAAGCGTCCGATCAGGTTCGCGACGCTCTGACGTGGACGTTCGTCGGGCAGCGGCCTGCGGCGGGGCGGGTCAATCACGATGGCAGATGATGCGCGTCGATCAAGGGAGGATGGTTGCGTACATTGGCGTTCTGGATGGCTGGTTCTTTGCACGCACGCGTAGAATGGACTGAAAAGGTGGGTCGCCCTCGCCGGCGAGAGCAGGTGGTGAGGGGAATGAGCAAGGGTACTGAAACGATGGCGGGGACTCGGAGGTTCGTGAACAAGTCAACTGCTGTGATGCACTGCTCCAGGCGCGGACATTGATCCCTTTCGGAGTTTCAACCATTCGCTTACTGGACTAATCAACACTCTTACCTTCCCTCAGCCTTCCCTTGAATACAGATCGACAACACAGGCTTCTCCTTCAGTTGACCTTACAACGTTGACGATCGCGAGCAACAAATTAAAAGGCATCTCCACGAGGACACAATCAGTGGTCTTGTTGCATGATCAGTTCACACAGATGAGTTCGACACGTCCGATGCATCCGAGGCTACTAGTATAATATACAGTATTGCGGACATGTGGACTACACCTAGAGTCTAGCTAGAGACACCAGTATGCGTAGATACCTAGTAGACACGGCATGCGTCGCTGCCGCATACATATACATGCTGAGGCTGCGTATACTGTCCTCTCAATCATACGTGCACTATCGATGACTTGAAGGAGAGAATGTGGCGGCAACACTCGATAAAGCATACTGCTGCGTTCTGACGATGGTATTGAAGAACATATCGGACATACAAGACTAAGATGTAGGTCTCCTCCGAACCCGCAACAACTCCTTCCAACTTCCTCTGCTTGTCATGAGTGCCAGCCGAAGCGATACCTCGTAGGCAGCAGGAAACTAGTCAAAGCGAAGAAGCCACGGAGAACAGAAAGAGATCAAGATGCTCTAGAAGACTGGAACGCGGACAAGGAGACGGAGAGCAACCCCAAGCCCGAACTTTTGTGTCTTCAGGGATTTGTTCTGAAGAAACAGTAAATTTCTTGCGAGCTTTATATATGCGTAAGATGCTTACATCATTGCTTCACACCTGCCCTAATGTATTAGGCGCGCCGATAGACCCGCAAACGGACCCCGGACCGTTCGAGTCGCCGGTGAAAGTAGCTTCGGATTTCGACGCGACTTGACCTGAACCAGCGGGCGACCGCCGACAACGAGGCTAGCAACGACCTGGCAACGACTTGTCGGAACCAGCTAAACGTCCAATATCCTCAGCTCAACAAACATGTCTGCTGTCTCATCAAAACCCCTCACTCTCGCTCGCGTCGAGGACATGACTCTTGGATCGTTCGCGTTCCTGCAACCGTCAGAAACTCTCGACCACCTTGTCCGGTTTCTGAGTACTTGGAGTGGAAGCGAGTTGAGTTTATATCGATCTCCTCTCTGACGTCCTGTTGAACCTAGTCACGATGTAGCAAGCTATTTATGGTATGTTGTTCCACGTCGTCGCGTCGTGAATTACATGACGAGTCTGATATGACGGCATCTAGATCGTCCAATATACGGTGAAGCTCATCGTGCCGTTCTTGCAATGGCGCGCCCGCTTGCAGCATGGTGCTGGCTTGCGCAAGGCTCCCCTCAGCCCCTCGGCGGACAGGCTTGCGAAGCTCGGTAGCATCATTGGCGATGTACGGATGTTCTACCGAATCTGGGGTACGTCGTCATGCTCCCGCGCACATGCCGCATTTGACCCCATATGCTCCATTCATTGCAACGAAAACGAAAGGTCTTCTGCCGATATTCCAATGGCTTATCGCTTTGGAACGGAGTCCTTCACCGACGCGCAAGATTCGTACCATCGAGCGCCTCCAGGGATGGTCGATGCTCGCGTACTATCCCCTCGAGCACCTTTACTACCTGCTCTCCCACTCCGTAATCCCCGACAAAATCTCCCTCCCGTCACTCACGGCGTTCGTTCCCTTCATTCGCACCCGGCCCAGCGAGAAGCACATCCCCTTGGACCTCGGCACCCTCGGCATGTGGTCAACGCGGTTCTGGGCTGCATATGTCTTCCTCCAGCTAGCTCACCTGCGCGAAGACAGCAAGCTGCTCGGACTCCGTGAACGCACGCTGAGCAAGACCAAGGTGAGATTTTCCGCTTCGCAGCACTTGAACAGTATTGTTTTCTGATCGCCGCAATGCCCAAAGACCGGCGCGTCTCCGGCTGAGAAAGAGGACATACGCAAGAGGAAGAAGGCGCTCTTGAACGAGTACATCGTCAACTTGGCATACCTGCCACAAACTATTCACTGGTATGTCTCTCGCCGTATTTACTTTAATAACATCGTCTTCCCAAGATATGACCTGAGCGCCTTGGCGTCACGGAGTCTGGTTCCACGGAGTTTGGTTCTCCAAACCCTCTGCACCATTGGCATGCGTTCCTTGACCATCTCGCATGGTCTTGTTGTAACTGTCATCTTCCCGCTGGAAGTCGGCTGCGCCGAAGGCTTCGTTCTAAAAACAAGGGATCCTCGCCCCCTGTTGCCGCGCAACGGCATAAGATTCATAAGAAAGAACACTGTACCGCCTCTTCACGTGATGAAGGCTCGCAAACTGCTCTCTAAGCAGCATGCTCGTGCAATGGCGACCTTGCGCCTCGTGAAGACGACGTTTGAGGGTACGCACTTGTTAAGGCGCACGACGGGATATGCGTCGGCTATCCTCATGCAGCCAATATGACTCATGCCCCCCGTCAGCGGGCTTGACGGGTACCCTTCGCGGCGCAGTCTTTCCCACCAATTGGCACTTTTTGCATGGTACCTGGGTGCTCGTGGCGACTATCTGCCAGGGACCCAGTGTGCGATGTCTCAATTGCCATCTGTGTCTGCGCACGTCATGATCTCAGTTATAGCGATGCAGACTCTCCATCGTCGCGGTCATTGTCCCCGAAAGTGGGTCGTATCTAGCCGTATCGCACCCACGATGGCCGAGTTGTTCTTTCTCTTTGAATTGACGGGGCCGTGGGCGAGCCGCTCCAGATAATTCGAGCGCGTCAGTCCCGCTTGCAATAGCATTGTTGCTTCTATCGCCCAAATTTCGTCGCGCATAACTAACTAACTGTCCACTCGTTACAGGTCGACTGAAAAGGGAATCTTCTCGAACGATGTACGTATCGCCATTGCTTCTTCTATCCCATTTCTAGCGGCTGCCTTGGGTCTCAACCGCTTCCTCATCTATCACGCACTGGTTCCTACAGTCGGGTGTATTTACGGCCACGACCACAGCAGCTGTTATCTATGGCTCAGCTCGCTGAGAATGCCGTACCACTCGAGATCGCAGTGACGCTAACAGGACTTCTTCTCCCTAGGTCTGGCTCAACCTGCTCGGCCTCATTGCGGGCATCGCCTCCTGGAAGAGCGGCTGGGAAGCGACCGCGTTGCAATCGCCCCTCAGCGGGAGCGAAGTTTTCCCTCCGCCGCTCGAGCCGACAGACGAGAAGCTTGCACCCTACTTGGAGGACCCTCTTAAAGACGCCATCGAGGCGCCGTCCCTCGACGAGATGTAGGCAGGAAACGCGCGATGCTTCGATTTGCTCCGTTTGCGTACTAGGGACGGGCTTTGGACTGCTCAGCGTCCTAGCCTTTGATTCTCCCGAGTCGCCCTGTGCCCCCGCTAATGTTTTCACGTGGTCGACATGAGGTACTGCATCGTGTTTCCTACTTCTAGATGTTTGCACCTAGTGCTGCTCTGTCTCTACCGATATCTTTGCAACATGGGCACAACGTGCATGCCTGCTAGGTGTGGGGTTAGCTGCTCGCCAATTCTTCGGCGCTCTTGGACAAAGTTTGACAGCCGTGTGGCATGATTGGGTCCCTTGTTGTGAGCGCCACGAGGGATTTTCAACGCCGAAAAGCTTCCTCTGCCTCTGACGAGCTGGTAGTCCCCAAAGCACGTGTCTTCAGCCTCATGCATCGTGACTGGGAACAGCTATGTGAGGGGATGAATACCTCGGTGAAGTTGTGGTACATGATGCGAGGGAGACTCGCAACCGATCCTGAGATGATATCATGGCCATCATCAGCAATGGGGTATTAGTCTACATTGATTCTTAAACCTTACTCTTCTCCACCGATTAGCCCAGGAGAGGTGCCACTGCCTGGCACTACTGTATCACCAGAACTAGAACTTGGTGCCACCGGTTCCTGATAACTTATCGGTTGTGTTCTGAACAGCATGTAGATTTCCCGCAGTGCAATCATCAGCCTCTCAGCTACAGAACATAACAGTAAGCTCAAGAAATACCAGTATCCGTGGTGGATAGTGGATTACATATGCTCATCATCCCGTCGATCTCAAGGTCGCACTGTTGGATCAACTACAACACCTACCAAATGAGGAAGGGCGCGTCAGATCTCGATTGCACAGCCGACAACCTTATTCGGCCTCGGAGGCTGTGAGGCTGTGCACAGTTCTACGCGAACCACATCTGGGGCCTCTTCCGGTCACCCCTCCTCCCTTGTCCTGCAAGCATTCTGGGAGGCAGAGAAACGCGGACAACATACCTGGGAAGAATACCACCCGCTAGGAGCCGCTAGGACCAAGACGTCGCGGCGCACCGGATCGTGCAAGTTCATGGAAGCCTTCCTCAGAACACACAGCCTCGCGAAGCTCGGGCCCTGACCCCGCTCCGCGTTGCTGACTCGCGTCTCGGCGCCGTCTACGGCCCGCGCTCGAGCCCTGCGGAGGCCACGTCGTCGAGGGCGGCCTCTCGCCAAGGACCGACTGTGGCCATGCCCATGTCCGCGCACCCCCTGGGCCTCTGCCGCTTTCTAGGTCCCCCGACTAGGATTCTCGCAGCCTGTCTCGCAGTTGAAAGCTTGCGGTGGACCTTTGGAAGCAGCTCCATGAACATGTCTTCATGCTATGCGTGGGACGTCCTATCGGGCACCAACGAGGTGGGGCCTGACGGCAGCGGGAATGGACCGGGGGGGCTCGAAGTGCTGCGCACAGTGACAGTCAACTCTAGTAAGTGCCGGTGCTTTGTGGACGCGTCGGATAGGGCTGATGGGCTGTACATGCTCCAGCGTGTTCTGGGTCGGCCAGGAGGGTGCGTATACCGCCGTCATGTCGAGCCGGGAATGCAACGCGGACCTTGGACCTCAAAAACGACTGGGCAGTGCCGTCAGAGGTGCAGAAGCCCCTCAAATTTTCTCGGAGCTTGGTTAGGTCTTGTGGTGAGTCGTGGATTCATTCATCGGCACTTGAGAGCTGTGTCCGGAATATCATGGACCAGAGATATGTCGGTGCGTGACCTTCTATGAGCGAGCCTCGGAGTTCTAACCACCCTATCTATCAGCAGGACTGCATTGCCCAGTCTAAAACTGAGCCGCTTTCCGATTATCGCTCTTCCGCAGCGACCACTTACGAGATACGGCAGGACGTACTCGTCATCTACTATGAGACACATCCCTCGACGTTCAACGTTCAACTTTGAAGCGCGACAGGGAACCCATCCTGTGCAGTGTGCGCAGCCCGACGTACTACTACCGTCACGCTTCGCGTGCGGCTTTACGACTAATATCCGGGCGGCAGTGGCTGGTGCGCCTCCCCACTAGTACTACGCCTGGAGTGTACACCTCTCTCCCAATGCTGCGCTTTGGCGGCCTTCTCTTACCTCGTCCAGTCTACAGCCGCAACCTGTGCACGATCGACCAAAACTGGATGCACTCCTAGGGTTCACAGACGGGCGGAGACCCACGAACGGCGTTCTCATTATCGTCCCGCCACCGCAATGACACCCATCCACCCATCCGATCTCGGACGGTCGGTTTGCAGGTCCGCATTCGCGGGAGAATCCGACAGATCATCCCAAGCCTGTGCAGAGTGTGCGCGGGTTCACATGTTCACACCGAGCGCGAGGCCGTTGGTCACACCGCTACACCCGCGCGGTCGCTGCCCAGAGATGTAAATCCCACTAGGCTGATGCTCCTGAATCGCCGCTTGGCGCTGGGCGTGGCACACGAATACACGTATATGTACATGTGAAAGGAGGAATGTGAAAGGAGGACTTCGGGTTAGCTTAGACAGTACTTGCGAGCTGCGCATGTGTTTGTGTTCACGGCGAGCCGTACTAGGCGTCGGGCGATGCAAGGGGCGCTTTGTTCGAGTAGTTCTGTAAAGTCGTGCCATGTTCCTTATATGCTATACACTGACAGACTACCAAGTCTTTGCGGAACGCTCGGGGATCGCAGCCGGGAGTATGGTATTGGCATGACGCACGCTTGGTAGGGAAGTGCTTAGTGCGGTACTATGTATGGCTTGGTATGCTCCTGAGGATCAAGATACTGCCGAAGAGATGACCAGTGTTCGGAATGGCTTCATTCGTGAACTTTCGGATGGATGATTGCAGTCCTCGATGGGAGAGAAACCATAAGTTGTATTTGGTAGTAAGTTAAGTTGCCGTCCACAGACTTTGATGATGTCAATGTATGCCTCGTTTCCGCGCAGTCACTCGGGTTCGGATACTTCTGCCAACTATACGTGCGCCCCGCCACTTCGTTCTGATAGTACACTTCCACTTCGGAGCGTCTGCACGCTCAAATCATACCCCACACTCTCACATTTGTCCACTACCCCATTGTACCCCAGCCCCGTAGCAACGTGGGCTCATTGTCGTCAACGCAAGTACCTTCATCGCGAGGCAGTCCACACTATAGTACAGGTAGATTCTACACAATTAGGGAACACGCCAAACACCGGCCGGGGCCAATGCGCACACCAATACCGCGCAAACTTGATCATGTGCTCACGAAGTCGAAGTATATCTGCGAGAAAGCTGCTTCTCTCGCCTGCGTCAGGGCACGCGTCCGAGATACACACTACACGAGGCGTGTGCCCCTCCGTCGGGAAGCACGTCGAGTCACATTGGTATGCAGCCGTGGACGCGCTCGCACATGCGGTACCTGGGTGTCCTCGTAGACGTATGGATGTTGGCGGTCGCTCAGTGAAGCTGACGTCCCAGGATGAACGGGGGCGGAAACTTGAAAGCTGGCAGGTATGGAGAGAGCGGGCGTGAGCTATAACCATATCGCTTTTGGGAACTTCAAAGCAGTGGTAACTTGTCCCGGGCCTGAGCCTGATGTTTGTAAGTTAACGTTATCATGAGATGCCTAGAAGCCCAACTACGACCCTGCCGTGTGCTCATAGCTTGTGGGCTGGGCGCTGTTGTGCGATGCGCTGGAGGAAGATGGTTGACCCTCTTACGAGTTTCTGCGCGGTGTGAGGATCATATGGAGATGGCCGTACGCATCCATATAGCGGAGAGCCTGACAGTGAGCGTCACTGACGAACGTTCGTTAACTGAAAGCTTATACTGTGTCACCACTGTGAATATGCATCCTTGACAAGAACCTAGGTACTCGACGTACCTTGGATAGCTAAACCGGGAACGGTGACCCGATGGCACAGTCGAGAACGGGTGCTCGACTTGGCTGGACAGATATCGGGCCGTGCAATCCTAAGAGACGTCGTTGAGTCAGTGAACGTCATTGAGGCCTGAGGAGAACTGGTGCTATATCGAGTCAGAATATCAGATTAGTACAGTCGAAGTACGAAAGGATCAGTACAGGAAGAAAGATGTTTGATCTTTTATCGAGTTGGGGTGTCGAATGAATGATGTGGTATTGTGGTTTGCGGTTCCTGCACACGCAACCAACTAGGGATAGTTGTGTTCTGGTTAACGATGTGTTAGTTGATCTTCTGGGCCGATTTAGCTGCTAAATAGTGACTCGTGACAACGCTCAATGAAAGGGTGCTGCAACTACTGCCATAGCTTGGATTAGGAGTGACGGCAGATGTCATTGCCGGAATCTCTGTCGACGGATACGTCTGATTGAAGCAACGAGATCGTGATACACATGCGCGCAGGCTACTCAAGAAGGTGCCCCGCCACGCATGTGGAAGCTAGATATCATTTAGTTTTATATCAAAACCCTCCGTGTGTTAGGCGTGGTGGGGCATTGGTGCGCGTGAGGGGTTTGGTCAAACCTAAGATATCACTCGAAACCTAGCAAACCATCTCCCTACCGAGGAGCTCAATGACGCCTTAGTAGTGATGGGGAAGGCGTGGAGTGGTCTCAGGGAGGACTTCCCGTGCGTTATTCTTCATGTTTCTCATGAGGTCCTGCGCTCCATCCAAGCACATACGAAGCGGTTCGAACATCGCCGTGGCATACGCATGAAAGCCGAAACAATACCGACGACTTACTCGATTAGTCGACTGAAGTGGGAGATGGGGGCGATATACATCGCCGGATGCAAAAGCGGTTGCAAGATGAGGATCGTCGCATGCAGTTGCAGCATTGCAACAACTACCGACGCGCACTGCGCGGTCTGTAGGGGACCAGGCCAAGACTGGTATCCGATACTCGGGATACACCCCATGCCGAGTGTTGGCAGAGCCAAGGCTTAGGCCTTAGGAATGCAGTGGCTCATATACGAGCTCATAGCAATCCGGGCTGTTTACTGCACGGCGTTGTCGGCCTGATCCCAACTGGGGCCGTTGCGTGCATCAGCGCCCCGACGTGCGCGCTCGAGGCAGCGCGAGGGTAAGTATACCGCGGCAGCCAGATGGGCCACGGAGACAATGTCGCGGGCGAAGGCGTGGAAAGCGTGCGGGAGGAGCGTGCCTGTGTGGCGAAGGATGACGGGGGGAGGGAGCGGGAATAAAACGCAAGAGTGCCAAGGAGCCTTATCCAAAACATTTGGCGCCGGACACTGCCTCGGTTCTATGTAGAAAGCTGCGAGGTCTGGGATAAAACGAACTTGTTGCAAACGTTCATGTTCCCCCGCCTACCCCGTCTCCACGCCTCTCTCGCTCCCCCCGCCTCCACCGACGACTTCGCGCAATAATATGAACACCAACGACAGCAGCCATGACATCCCCGCCATAGTCACCACCGACCTTTCTTCCACCCCCAACCTCACCGTTGAGCCTCCCGACGACCACGATGCTTCTGCTCCCGCTCTTTCGTCCTCTAGCAGCTCCCCGAGGTCGCCTCCCTCTACCTTCCTCTCTCCGCTGAGCGTTCCCGGCGCGCCGCGCTCATCTCTTGACGCCCAGTCGCAGTACACGCCGTCATTGTCACCGGGTTCCCCAGTCCCAAGCTTCACGAGTTCTGTCGAAACACACGTGCCCCCATCACCCACCCTTTCAACAAACTCGGTCCACTTCGCTGCACCTACCTCTCTTGCCCTTCGGGAGAATCGCCCGGAGGACAAGAACGGTATGTCCTCATTGAACCTCCTCAGCCCCCACTACAACCCCCACCGGAGGAAGGGGTCCGTCGCGAGTTCTATGGATGGTAGTATCGAAGGAACGGAGCCCGACTCCCACAGCATCTCCCTGCAACCCCTCACCCCACAACACACGGGCGGTGATGGCAGCACCATTATGTCTCCGACCCACACGCACTATGACGGCGCGTCGGATGTGGATGGTACGACAATGCGGTCAACCTCCATGGAACGTCCCAAGGTTGACGATATTGCGCGGACAGGGAAGGCGCACGCTGCCAACGAGAAGGACGAAGACGAAGCGCGTCCCGTGCTCGACCTCGCACAGGACGAGAACATTGATGCCGGTCCGTTCGGTCTCAAGCCATATAAGCTCGCGTCACTCGTGGACCCCAAGAACTTGGATTTGCTGAGGGAGATGGGTGGAGTGAATGGCCTGCTGAAGAGCCTCGGCACGCACCGCAAGCGTGGCTTGAGCAAGAAGGCCCTCGCGAAGGCCACCCACGCCTCCCACCACGAGTCGTTCGCGTCGCCCGCTGACAAGGACGGGAGGCCCGGTGCAGGAATAGATCCTGGAGCTGGAACAGGCGCGTCACAGCGCCATGACCGACAACCCGACACCGCCGCCGGTGGCGTGCCAAAGCTAGTACTCACGGGCCCTGGAGGCGACGACGGTGCTTCCATTCATGATGCGGCTCCGGGAGAAGATCCCGAAGAGGGCAGTGGCCCGGCCTTCGACGCCGACATGGACGAACGGCGGCGCGTATACGGCGCGAATGTCCTCCCGACTCGCAAGACGAAGTCTCTTCTGCAGCTTATGTGGCTCGCGCTGAAAGACAAAGTTTTGGTATGTTCAGAAACACTGTCTACCCATCGCCAGTCCAAGCCTAACCCCTTCATCTGTAGGTTTTGCTGTCAATCGCCGCGGTCGTCTCGCTAGCCCTCGGTTTCTTCCAAGACTTCGGCACTCCGCGTCCGGAGGGCGAGCCTCCTGTAGATTGGGTGGAGGGTGTCGCTATCATCGTCGCCGTCCTCATTGTCGTAAGTCGATATATGCTGAAGAAATTCGTTCCGCACTAATCGTTGCGGACAGGTGATGGTCGGCTCCCTCAATGACTGGCAGAAGGAACGTCAATTCATGGTGCTCAATGAGAAGAAGGAAGAGCGCGGCGTCAAGGTCATTCGTAACGGCGTCGAAATGATAGTGGACATCCGGGAAGTCGTGGTTGGGGACGTAGCGCTCGTCGAACCAGGCGAGATCGTTCCCTGCGACGGAGTCTTCCTCTCTGGGCACAACGTGAAGTGCGACGAGTCTGGCGCCACTGGCGAGTCGGACGCAATCAAGAAGATGTCGTACGAGGACTGCGTTAAGGGTGCTGTAGAGGGTGAGGGAGCCGGCGGAGGGGACCTGAAACATACCGATTGTTTCCTGATCAGTGGCAGCAAGGTGCTTGAAGGGTATGGCAGCTACGTGGTCATAGCGGTCGGAACGCGGTCGTTCAACGGCCGTATAATGATGGGTACGCCACGCACAACAGTAATCTAGCGCGACTGTACTGACAGGTTTTAGCTCTCCGCGGCGATACCGAGAGCACTCCCTTGCAGGTCAAGCTCAACCACCTCGCCGAGCTGATCGCCAAGCTTGGCAGTGCTGCCGGTCTCATACTCTTCGTGGCCCTGATGATCCGGTACTTCGTGCAGCTCGGAACTCACAACCCGGAGCGCACTGCCAGCCAGTGGGGACTTGCATTCGTCCAAATCCTCATCATTTCGGTGACTCTCATTGTTGTGGCCGTGCCAGAAGGTTTGTAGCCTCACCCAGACCTTGTGTTTCATGCCACCTGACGTTCTATCCGCTAGGTCTACCGCTCGCCGTGACGCTCGCCCTCGCGTTTGCCACGAAACGGATGACGCAGGAGAAGCTTCTCGTTCGCGTTCTCGGCTCTTGTGAGACCATGGCCAACGCATCTGTCATCTGCACGGACAAGACCGGTACACTTACGCAGAATGCCATGACGGTGGTCGCCGGAACCATCGGCGTTCACTGCAAGTTCGTACACCGCCTCGAGGAGAACATGGAGCGCACGAATGCCGACGAAGAACCGGGGATCAAGGGCGCGTCATCGAAGCACAACCAAGACTTTTCCATCGATACGGAGCACATCAACTCGACGCTTTCGCCTGCTATCCAGAACTTGATAAACAATGCCATCGCCATCAACTCCACAGCGTTTGAGGACGTCGACCCCGACAGCGGGGAGAAGGTCTTCGTCGGTAGCAAGACAGAAACGGCTCTCCTGATGTTCGCGAAGGAGAATGGCTGGGCGGACTACAAAGCCACCCGCGATTCCGCAGACATCATTCAGATGATCCCCTTCTCGAGCGAGCGCAAGGCCATGGGTGTAGTTGTGCGCCTGTCGAAGCATCAGTATCGCGTCTACCTCAAGGGAGCCAGCGAAATCCTCACGAAGAGGTGCAGCCACCATGTCGTTGTCGAGCGTGGGTCGCAACAACAGGACGACGATGTGGAAACTCGCCGTATCGACGACCTCGGACGCGACAACATCCAGCGGACCATCATTTTCTACGCCAACCAGACCCTTCGGACGATCGCAATATGCTACCGCGACTTTGACTCCTGGCCACCACGGGGCGTGCACGCAGATTCGGAGGACGAGGTAAGTGGTTCGCTCGATGTACTCGGAATGACTCAAACGTCTCGCAGGTTCCGTACGAAGCTCTCGCGCAGGACCTCACGCTCATCGGTATTACCGGCATCGAGGACCCTTTGCGTCCCGGTGTACGTGAGGCCGTCGCGAACTGCCACAAGGCCGGCGTTACAGTGAAGATGTGCACCGGCGACAACGTGCTCACGGCCCGTTCCATCGCGCTTCAATGTGGCATTTACACCGCAGGTGGCGTTATCATGGAAGGCCCCATCTTCCGGCAGCTCGAGAAGCAGGACCTCCAGGACGTCGTCCCCCGTCTCCAGGTGCTTGCACGTTCATCTCCAGAGGACAAGCAACTGCTGGTCGAGACCCTTCGCGAACTCGGCGAGATCGTCGGCGTCACCGGCGACGGTACCAACGACGGTCCAGCCCTGAAGAAAGCCGATGTCGGTTTCTCTATGGGTATCGCCGGCACGGAGGTTGCCAAGGAGGCTTCCGACATCATCCTTATGGACGACAACTTCGCATCAATCGTTAAGGCGATTATGTGGGGCCGCTGCGTCAACGATGCCGTACGGAAGTTCCTCCAGTTCCAGATCTCGACGAACATTACTGCTGTCATCATCACCTTTGTCTCTGCCGTCGCCTCCGTCCAGGAGGAGTCTGTGCTCTCTGCGGTGCAATTGCTCTGGATTAACATCATCATGGACACCTTCGCGGCTCTTGCTCTGGCGACCGACCCTGCGACGCTCTCTCTGCTCGACCGTAAGCCTGACAGGAAGACCGCGCCGCTGTTCTCTGTCGATATGTATAAGCAGATCATCGGACAGTCCACGTACCAAACGATCATCACACTAATCTTTCACTTCTTGGGCGCTCGTATTCTCGGTTTCCACCATTCGGGCGATTCTGCCGTTCAGAAGAGCCAGGATGCTACTGTGCAGACTCTGGTGTTCAACATTTTCGTCTTCGCTCAGATTTTCAACTCCATCAACTCGCGCAGACTCGACAACCGCCTCAACATATTCGAGGGCATCACCAAGAACTACTACTTCATGTCCATCACCCTCATCGGTTTGTGCATGCTCGATGCCGGTTTGTCCACCCTACTGACTTCGACTTTGCATATCCAGAGATCGCGATACAGATTTTGATCGTGTTCGTTGGCGGTGCTGCGTTCCAGGTCACCCGTATCGGTGGTCGGGAATGGGGTATTGGTCTCGCTCTCGGTGTCGTCTCGATTCCCCTTGGTGCTCTTATCCGTTGCATCCCCAACGCTCCCATTGAGCGGTTCCTCATGAAGATCCGTGTTCTGCCCAACCCGGATGTCCTCCCGACGACCCGACCCGACGCAGAGTGGAACTCGGCGATCCAGATGGTCCGCGACAACCTCAGCATGTTCACGCACGTCCGTGGCGCCCGTTTGCGCTCGTCTTCGTACGTGGTGAAGAGTCGCAATGCCCGTCTTGCACCCGAGTCCCGCGTCGCACTGTAAGTCCTCGTAGATATCGGTCGTTGCTCTCCGATACTCATATAGGTTGCTAGGCCGTCTATCATGACGATGGTGCCTACTCTCATCGCTTCATCCATCGGCGCCGGCTGGGCACCGCAATCGCCAAGCGGCCTCTCCCACCCAGCGAGTTTCGACCCGTCGAAGTCGTCTGCTGCTCTTTGGGAAGGCAAAATCCAGATCCATCCGGACACTAAGCCAGATGACCCCGTAGTGCAGAGGTGGGGGGCTGTTGCGAAAACGACCTAGACGAACATCGGACATCGGACTTAGGAGCCTTAACGGACCGCCCTGCACGACACACACATACACGAAGTAAATTGTATTCGCCGCCCCTCGTAATGACCGCCACACCCCAACATAACGTCGCCCTCCACCTAATATTGACACGTCCAATAGTCACTCACGCACATATTCCCTCGCCGCGCAAGATAACCCGTCATCCAGCTTTCGTCCCTTTCCTTCGGCCATGCATCAACCCCCATTGGGGGCCCTGCCTGTGTTTTGACCACTCATGTATATGATGAACTCCATGCTGGTATGGTACATACGACACATGATCTGCATCTGCATCATTGCCCGTCCCTTCGCATTCGCACCCACCTCAGCTTGCTGTCTTTCCTCTTGTCTTTCCTCTTCCTTAGTAGTCACGGAAACATACCAGATGTGCGCATGCGGCGTGCGTAATATAGAGATATTTCAAAACGTCCGCCCGGCATGCCCTCGTGTCATTGCCGTCGTTCATGACTTGCGTGCGGGCTTACCTCGATGTCACGGTATGTGTTTTCCGATACTTCTGTAGCGCTGTTGACGATCCGTCCGTGCTCGTTGGCAGCCTATATTCGGCACTAAAAGGTACGAAGCCGTACTGCACTATAAACGATTCACCTCCAGGAGATAATTTTGGAACTCGCTTGGGCGCGGGTGCCGGGTCCGCCAGCACATTACCCCGAGCGAGGTCCTGGTGACTGCCCATCTCGGCAGAGGTGAGTAGGTGTGGCAAGCCGACATATAACCGGACCAGGTGTCCACGCAGCAGACGTGGCACTCCAAAGGGCGTAGGTCATGCGTACAGTCGAACGAGCGTCGTTTGTCCACCCCCGCGCGGGCTCACTGCCAGCTGGGTTGCAACAACCGTTAATCCTTGCTTCTCAGAGCAGGTGCTTCCCCCGCACCGCTGTTAAATTTGGTACGCCTCTCCCCACTGTTTTGTCGATGATGCTCCGCGCATATTCATATGTTGTGTCTGAGGCGTTGTGCTGTAGCCCCGGATGTATAAAACGGACGGAGGCCCAAAGCCTTGGCATCGACAAACCGCCGGACATCCGCGAGTCTCGACGACATGCAGCTCTCGACCACTTTCGCCCTCCTCGCCGCGGCCGTCCCCTACGCACTCGCACAGGCTCAGGTCTGGGGCCAGTGTGGTGGTATCGGGTTCACAGGCCCGACGACCTGTGTTGCGGGCAGTGTCTGCACGGAGCAAAACGCGTACTACTCGCAATGCCTTCCCAGCAGTGTGAGTCTTACACGCGAATCTCGCACGCTAGGCATATGCTGACCGCCGGGTATGTTATCTAGGCTGCACCCCCGCCGCCCCCAAGCTCAGCTCCTCCAGCACCGACAACTACCGGCAGCAGCCCTGCGCCATCAGGCAGTGGTCTTAACTCCCTCGCCAAGGCCGCTGGAAAAGTGTACTTCGGTACTGCAACGGACAATGGCGAGCTCTCTGACGCCGCATACACCGCGATCCTCGACAACAACAAGGAGTTCGGTCAGCTCACCCCCGCCAACAGCATGAAATGGGTAAGCGTGACATATCATATACCCGATTCATATCGACTACTAACGTCACGATCATCGGGGCTCATAGGATGCCACCGAGCCCACTCGCGGAACCTTCACTTTCTCTGGCGGCGACCAGATCGCGAACCTCGCTAAGGCGAATGGCCAGCTCCTCCGTGGACACAACTGCGTGTGGTACAACCAGCTGCCGAGCTGGGTGGCCAATGGACAATTCACCGCGGCCGACTTGACGACTGTCATTCAGAACCACTGCAGCACGCTCGTCAGCCACTACAAGGGTCAAGTCTGTGGGTACATTCCATACTCATATTACGGAGTATGACGTTGACATGCTCTCCCATGACAGACTCCTGGGACGTCGTCAACGGTGAGCGACGACTTGCCTGCTAAGAAGTCTCAGGTTGCTGACATGTGCCGTCCACAGAGCCGTTCAACGACGACGGTACCTGGCGCCAGGACGTCTTCTACAACACCCTTAACACCGACTACGTCGCGATCGCGCTCAAGGCCGCCCGCGCGGCGGACCCGACCGCCAAGCTGTACATCAACGACTACAACATCGAGCAGACGGGCGCGAAGGCGACCGCGATGCTCAACCTCGTCAAGCAGCTCCTCGCCGACGGCGTCCCCCTCGACGGTGTCGGCTTCCAGTGCCACTTCATCGTCGGCGCCGTCCCGACCTCGTTCCAGACAGTGCTCGAGCAGTTCACCGCGCTCGGGCTCGAGGTCGCGATCACCGAGCTCGACATCCGCACGACGACGCCCGCGTCGCAGAGCGCGCTCGCGCAGCAGCAGAAGGACTACCAGACGGTCGTGCAGGCGTGCATGAACGTCAAAGGCTGCGTGGGTGTCACCATCTGGGACTTCACCGACAAGTACTCGTGGGTGCCCAGCACGTTCTCAGGCCAGGGTGCCGCGTGCCCGTGGGACCAGGTAGGGCTTGCGCGATGACCACCGGAAGAGGGATGAGAGCTGACTGTAGCCTTTTTATCGCAGAATCTCGTCAAGAAGCCGGCGTACAACGGCATTGTCGCGGCCCTCACTGCGTGAACGTCTCTTAAAGGTTACCATGTCGGTCCAAAAATAGAGAATGCCAAGTGTACGATCAGTTATCGATTATGGGCCGCTATATTCCTGGACACGACCAGTGTTCAGGTCTCAGAACGAGAAACCTCAAGTCCGATTCACGTGACTTTTGGCACCCCGACCCCTGGCACTCCGTGCGTCAGCAGTGATGTCGTCCGATGTTCACGGAGCTGTAGGGAATTAGTGAAGGCTTGTCTTCCTCGTACCACTACATCCCCACACTCATCCGAACGGTGTTAGCACCAAGCCCCTTCCCCACAGCTCCGTACATGATCGGCGTAAGCGTCCATGTATGTACGGATGCACAAACAGATAATGAGGATGTGTGAGCCGACTTAGAGAGGAAGCTAGCCCCATCAGCCTGCGGACGTAGTCTGCTTTCAATTACGGGCTTGAACCGTGTGCCCCCCAATCTGAGTTTGTCAGCATGTATTCGATCTCCGACCACGCGTCAAGAACTATACACGACGACGCGTCCGAGACGCGTCGCCAGCGCCTCCGCCTTCGTCGAACTGCTGCCAGCAGGAGAGGGCGAATCGTGAGTGTTCCGAGATGAGCTAGACGACAGAGAGCTGGCTCGGAATGAGAAGTGACTTGCAGGTGTGCTTGACCAGTAGCAAGATGACAAAGGAGACTCAGAGGATGACATGGGAGACGGAACGCAGCTGTCGCTCAAGCGTTCACGGTCCACGGAATATGACAAGCGCCCCGTGTCCATATCGAGCGATTTCTTCCGTATTAGGGCTTTTTTACGAATTAGGAAACCATCGCCTTATATGGACGTTCGGATCAGTCGGCATTTTTAATCACCGCTGATATGGGACCACAGGGTAAAGTGTCGAGTTTGAAAGCAGACGTTAGACAGGTCCGTCCGCCCCCCGTTCAATAGGACCTGTACATCGTCTGCCTAGGGGAGACAAGGTCCCTACGGGCTCGAAGCAGCTTGTGGGAAAATATGACCACGGTGGTGATTTCGAGACGGAAGATGTATACCCGGTCGTCTCAATGACTGAGCTAAAAGGTCCTGTGAATAGATGGGCGCACTTTCCTTTTACACCTCTAAGTGTCCGTCGTCTAAACGTGCATAAACGTCTATGTCCCGAACACACCACCAGTCATGCGGTGAAATATATTACAGGATATACAGTCTGGGTACATATGAAAATAACCTGCCTAATACTTGATACGATCAATGGTTTCGAATTGTCAATGGCAGTTAATAAGCGACGAGGGGCCCAAGAATATTATAGCTCATGCTTCTGATCAAAGAAGTACGACCCTGCAATACCTCTATGATCGACACATGGAACTGAAGGAGGATGGGCAACACTATATCCCATGCAACACGGTAAATGGACTGTCCAAGCTTCATGAGTGCGAAATTGTCTGCCTATCTATCCTGGCAGGAGGCCACTGATTCCAGCCTGATACGAGATATCAATCTTTACAGGATGAAGCGCAAGCTGGGTGGCAAAGTTGTGGTGCACAGTGAATGAGCGGGCCGTGTGAACAAAAATGGTGTTTTGCACAGGGTTCGTAACTTCGAACTTGGGCACTACCGATGCTCATACGTTGGTGAACCTGAACTAAGCAAACAATGGAAGCGGGAGAATTGCGATAGTGCCCTTTTGAATTTAAAGAACAGCGGAGCTGTCAAGGACAGACCGGCAATGTGAATAAGACGAGCGGAGAGGTCAGAGAAGCTTAAGGGTAGGGAGCTGGATCCTAGAACCTTAGCGGAGAGCCCAGGTGGATGGTAACTCTTAATCTCGAAATTAGAAGCCTTTAAACCAGCTGAGCTTCCCTCGTCAGTCTCCTTGGAAATCTGCCCTTCAGTTACTATGGACGTCTCTAGACTATCAAACCCGACAATGCTTAACTCCACCTTGAGCGGCCCAACAACACTCTACATCGTAGTCCATGCACGCATTTCGACCCCCACCCGACTCATCTCCCACAACGCTGCTCACAGGAACCTGGTCGGTGACCTCTTCGTCACACCGCCGAGGCCGATCAAGATTGGCATGTACGTCCAACTCGTGGAGATCAGAGCTATGGATGAGTCCGTCCTGGACGGCTCGATGAACCGTCTCTGGAGAATCATTCCTGGCACGGAGGTCCGAGGTTGGATAGCAGGCTTCAAGTCCCATGAGCGGTGCTCAGTCGAATTCATCGTCGCAAACGACTGGGAGTATAGGTCGGACTCGGGCATCTCCAGTGCGTACATCACCGTCAAGTACGACGCGGGCGTAACAGTGTGCCTCGGCGTCGCGGACCGTATTGTGCGCGCCTGTCTCCGAGCGTCACGAATCCTCCCGCACACTCGGAAGCTCGCAATCATCCCGCTGGAAGCATTCAACAAGCTCGCTGTCTTTGACACTCCACCCCAAACCCCCACCCCCACTTCAGCAGCGAGAACTACGTTTGTCTCCCCGAACTCTCCGGTGACAGCACCCTCTCCACTAGTTCCAAAGACATCATCGCGAAACCCATCGAGGCTCGATACCCCATCCCCGATCCCTCCACTCCCGGATAGCATCTCCCTCTCCAAGACGTATAGGCACATCACACATTCTACGTGGCGAAACCGCGAGTCAATCGAACTGGCTACAGTCCATGAAGGATCGATGGTTGATGATGAGGAGAACAGGAGCTCAGCTGAGAGTGCTGCAGTGGCGAGCACGGAGGAAGATACTTTTAGATGCAAGGTTGGAGCTTGAGGTGAGTAGCGAACATGACTGAGCAGCCCTGCACACATGCTAATACTGTGTACCTAGCCTTGAATCATGGAACATAGTTCTTGTTTGGATGATAAACAGTCGTTTACGTGTACGGAGAGCGTACAATATGTCCAGATTTGCATGGTTGTTCTTGAGCACAGCAGAGGTTTGGCGTCCCAAAATGTAATGTACAATGATCAAAGGTCGGCGATGCTACAGGCGCTGATAGACGCGGGAAAGGAATGTGGCAAGGACGAGCGGAGTCCGAAAGCTGCTCCTCGGCAATGTGACCCGGGCGTGACTTCCTTCAAAGAAATGAGCGAACACTGGGGTCAAACCCTCTGTTCCCTTGCTCCTCTCCTCAAAGCTTCACAGATATCTCTCAAAATTGGCAGTCAGACCCCTCGGTAATCTATCTACCTGCCAGAAGAGTTTGAATTTTATCGGTGCAGAGGGGACGGAGCTACACGCGGGAGGAGATTTCTCCGGCGAACACTGGGTCACGATAGTAGTGCTAGAACGAGAAACCTCAAGTCTGAATCACATGACTCTCAGCACTGTGACTCCTAGCACTGACTCAGCAGTCATGCTGTCCATTGTTCACAGAGTTTGACGTTACAGTGGGGTTTTTTTGATGTGTTTTGTCTCTAAAATGTCTATATTTGCCTCCCGGAACTTACCATTCACCCAGATATGACCAGATGGGGCTACACTAAATACTGACTTTGCCTGTATAAGGTATTTCTGGACTGTGTAGTCATGGTAAACTTGGTCCTTCGAAGAAGGTCTGTTAGGCAAAAAGGGAATCATTCAACAGCTGAGTTTGGGTATACTCCACACAACTGTCTGCAGACGGCCGCCCTATGTTGGTATTTAGGGTAACCCTATCCGGTTATATCTGGGTGAATGGTAAGTTCCGAGAGGCAAATATGGACATTCAAGGTAAAAAATGGCCCTTGGTAATGTGTCAGAAAGCAACGGATGGGGCTAAAATTGCCATAGATGGCTGTCGGATGGGCAAAAGACGGCAAATAGATGCTTAGTCATCTAGATTGGGGCACATCAATTTCAGACATATTTGGGCAGCCTGTGTGTAGACTACCCGCCCTACGTTGTCTGGCCCTTCAAGTTCCGTCTCTTTATTAAAAATTCCTCAGTATATTACTATAAGCTTATACACTGCACAGGTACATCAACCACGACAGGCAGCCACGGATGCGGCGCTGACAAGCGCATCCGTCAGCAAATAGCGAGTCGATGCACTGATTTGGACTGTACCATACCGTCTACAGCTGTGGGTCAACCAAGACACAGGAAGTGTCTCCAATCCAGCACTCTCGCTCTCATCCTCTCTATCTCTTGATCTTGCCTAAGAGCCCAATCTGCACTTGTCCACCTCCGCTTTGCGCTCATCAACGGGGGTCTCGCTGCTCGAGCAAACCCTTGGGCATCGCGACAGCGGTACTACTCTACTTCCAGTGCCGAGGCGCATAGGCAACGTACCATTAACTCACTCGCCTCAGCACCGATCTGGACCTAAATGTGCATGGGTACAGTCAGCACACACCAAAATCGGAATCACTCTGCAACTTATCGAGCTCCTGTCACCGACCGCTTCCTTTGCTGTACCACAACTACCCCCTGCCGACTGTTGAACACGGCGTGACAGTGAGCGTGTCTGGAAGGACATGGTGCGTACTGTTATCCACGTTCTACATGCACATATGCGTGTGCCCGAGCTTTCAGTCCGACTAAAGGCCTGCACTGTGCCGTGTCAGTCTCAAGTTGTGTGTGAGCAGAGAATGTATCACACCTAGTTTGCAGTCGATAGCTCTTGTACACTTGAACGAGGAGCCCTTGCGTTCATGCGTGCATCTGTGAAAGCACAATTAGTGTCAGCGACAACACATGGTGTCTTCGAATGGACAATCTGCGTACCTTGCGTAGTGTGCAGTGAGACAACATGTATGCTGTGTCAGCCCCACCTCTCGAGACCTGGACAAGCCGAGAATGTGCCGTTCCTCATTCAATCGCGAAGCTAAGAGACCGACATTGAGGATGCAATTGCTGCAAGGTAGGCACATGAACGAAAAATGTCGTTGGCGCATCAGCGGAGGGTGGCATCACCTCGGGGCGGAGGACAAGGATGTCGAACACGGGGAGCTCGACCTGTGGGCGGGAACATCAGTGTTCTGCTCGGGCGGGGAGGGAATAACATAGACGCACTCGTGAGCAATTAGTGCTGTGTGCTTGTCCTAATAGTGGGTGTGCGGGGCTTAGTACGCATGCATGTACGGCACCCCACATCCAGGGGCGGGATGATCTGCGACAGTGGCTCAAAGATTGTGGCCGGGAGCTGAACAGAGGCTTAGGGCGCTCGTAGGGCGTTTGAGAGGCGCCCAGCATAAGTAGAGTATTACTAGCGCTATGTCCTGCCTGCTGTTCTAGCGTGACGACCTCATGCGCTTGGAAAACCAGATATGTGCCAGGGGATAGGGAGTATGTCGATGAACATGTGATAATATATTGAAGATTTTAGGAGGGATATGTGTAATCTGGTGGTTAAGACTTGGATGGCGCCGAACTTGCCACATTGCTGGACAATTTGTATCCGTGGTCAGGAGAGCGCTGATACGTCGACTGTAGATCTAAGGCTGAAACCAACCAGAAGACCACAGAAGAACAAGAAAGGCGGGGAGTCCAGTCGATTCCCAATCACAGCGGTGAGCCGAGAGAGCGTCGACGGGTCAAGGAGGGACAAGAGGCGGACGACTACGTCGAGGAGACCGCCGAGAGTCGGCGTCGCGTCGACCGTGTAGGACGACACTGAGGGAGTCACGGCAGGGCGCCGGGCGAGTTTGTGCGAGTGGAGACGGACGTAGAGCGACGAAGCGTAGGCGACAGCAGGACGGACGATCCAGACTAAAGAGAACGCAGCGTAGAGGCCAAAGAGCGCGTCGACGACGACAGTCGGCGTTCCCGACATCGCCGAAATCCGTACTCTGGAGGGGAAAACCAAAACTGAATTCCGAGACACTGCTGCGCGAACTAAGTATTACCGCCGCGACGAACGGCCGGTCCCGCGTGCTACAACCCGCCGTCTGACTAACAACCCGCCGCTATCTGAGACCCTGCGCCCCCTGGCCCTAAACCTCGCCCCGGCGCTTGCCAACCTTCTCGTCGTGACGGTGGCTGTGCTCCCGCGTCGTACCGTCCCAGTCCCGTTCCGTACTGCTAGCCGTCGGGGGTGCGCGGTCCATGTCTCCGTCGGTGGCGAGTCGGCGCTGGTCCTACCGCCGTGTCGTCGGCGGTCAGGCTGTTGGCGGTGGCCGCTGAGGCTCGAAAATACAGGGCTGGGCCTGTGGGGCACCCAACAGCGCCTAGTGTTGTGGTGCTCTACCATGTGACCGTGTATCGACGCGTAGCCGCTCGCTGTCACTGGCCTTGGAAGACTGTTGTCCTGACTCTGACCTTCCACCTGTCTGCCAACAGTCTTCAACCAATCGTCCATGTTATTTGGAGTGCTCTAGGTTGTGGTGCTGATCGACTGGCTTGTGGCAGATTGGAGCCAACCCTCTTGTCATAATCATCCTCGCTAGCTACTAGTTATTAATCGAGCTGCCTGTCAGTAGTGACTTGTTGTGGAGGTGCTTGTCTGCTGTGCTCGTTGTTCGAAATTGCTCACCTTCCAAGTGGTGTCCATTGTCTTTCACCAAAGGTGACCTTCTGAAGGGCATGAATAGTGGGATTTCCTGCATGATTTCTGGGCTGAGAGACTTACGGTGCTCATCACCGTATTGCGAGAGCATTTAATATATCTATAATGAATATGGAAGAAATATACAAGTTGATGGATAAATTGGTTTAATACTGCTCGTCAATGTGTACAATCCACTTTGTTTATACACGTGCTGTAATGATATATCTCTACCAGGGGATAAACTCTCGACATGGAGTACGGCGTTCTGTACAAGTACTGGGTGGTTGTGAGATGAGCGCCAAAGGTTAGACAGAAAGATAGTGACTGCATACTAACAGGCATGTAGTTATAGAGTCTGTGTTCATGATCCCATCAACAAAGGGGATTTGGACTATACATTGTAGGCCCCAATGTGTACATTGGACACAGCAAGTAGGGAGTTGTAGCTGTTGTTCAAGTTCAGTTTGAAACATATTGCTGATTTGCCAATATATGTTAGTTACGTATATTTAATTTCTGACATATGAGAAATAAGACGCACTTGTAAGGAGTGAATGAATCAGGAAATGTCCCAGATGGAATCAAGAACCTCTCTGACACAACATTGTACAGTGCAGGGTAAAGTGGACAATGGTACAGATGGTACTGAACACATTCTCGGCGGTGTGTACATGTGCTGTTTAAGTAGATGTAAGACGTTCAAGGTTAACTGAAGTATATGGAACCATCTTACTGGCAAGATAGCACATCTGTTGGACTTGCCGCATAACACTTTTCCCCCCTGCGGCAACAATGTTCACATCGTGTGGACAGTTGAAAACGTGCTAGAATCTCTGACGGGATGACTGGCTGGCAAGGGGTGTTGCGCAGAGTGCAGTCCCTGGGATGTTACAGTAAGATGTTTAGCAGAAGTTGACATAAAATAATGAGAACAGACTGACTCGCAAGAGGGGCCTTCTGAGACCTTATGGCATTTGTAGATAGAATGTCCGTACTGGACGTTGTAGAACTGTGCACAGCTACGACATGGGTAGAATATGTCGTTGGAGCGTGGCCTAATTTGGCGGGGTGGGTGAGGACGCTGGTAATGCCTGTTAGTTATACACATAAATCATTATAGATACACTTACAGCAGTTTTGGAGCTGGGTATAATAAGCGACAGCTCCTTCTAACATGATATCAAGCATAAATATCAGTATCGCCTGTACCATTTTGTTGTTTGTTTTAAACACATACCAGATAGTTGCTTCTAGCACTGCCATATCGGTGTATATCCACAATAGATTCACAAATGGACATCTAAAGGAATAATTTAGTAATATAATAAACTGAGATGTCACATTGCGCCTACATCTGATACTGGAGCATTATATGTGCTGGGAAGGGTTGTCTGCGGTACAGTCAGAAAATGATGCCATAGATGGATAGATACAACACTGCAGTGCAATAATGTTTGTTTCGGTTCATATAAACACAAACATACCTGATGACATAGACTTCCAGACATATTAATGCCACTAGAACCGTAACAGGTTCCAACGTCTTCTCGTGGAAGTCCTAGGCGAGAACGGATTGATTGGTATGCTGCCAGAGCATCCTCTGCAATGTATGAAACACTGTTGGCGTCCATTAAGAAGACACGTTGCTGTATGTGGCGATGAAGAGGGTGTAGGATGATATGTGTTGAGCAACATGTTCCGAATATTTATATGTGGGGTATGGCATAATTGTCACATGTCATGTTGCGTGCAAACTAGTCAGCTGCTGATATGCTGTGTAGCCTGTTAGTCAGTGTGCTTTATAACAATACCGGTACAGTCATGTCCAATCTAACTATAAGTCGCCAGTGGACCTGATTTGGCAACTACATCTTCTGGATCACCAACACTAGTGACTCTTTTCTGACAGGGTCTGTATATTACACTGCATGTAGTCAAGAGCAATTGTGAATACTTATAGCTTAGTTGGTATATCACTCTATAACATTGCGGAGTGATGATGTATGTGTATATCATGAGAATTAGATCTAGGTTGTGGTTAAAGCAATGCCGATGGAGTCGGAGTGGGTACTGACATGTTAGACTAATGGAGTTTATCTGCAGTTGATGCCCTAGAATTGGACCACAAATTTAGTCAGCACAACACTAGAAGCCTGCCGATCATGCAACACTGATGCCATGTGCTCTAATTTGCACATTGCATGACAGTGTCGTTCGTTGTGGTTATAGTCAGTTACAGTTCACAGATTACAACCAAAAAATAACATGTTTAATGCGGACATGTTATACACCGTTATGATGCAGTAGTCTCTGGGTGCATCAAGGAGTACCATGGTGCAATAACAAGTGGTGGTAAATAGAGTGACATGGCGGTAATACACAGAATGCTCAGAAGTGGGACCTGTATCGGATATTTCTGATATGCAAGATTTATACAGAGACACAAGTTCAGTAGCTTCATGTATAGTGCGATTCCTTGTCAACCTTGTTATTAGTGTGATCTCAGATTTCAAGCTGTTATACTTCCACACATTTTAGTTGTTGTAGAGACTTCTTACTGTTACCTGTAAAGTCAATAGTCACTACTATTTGGTCTGCACTAGGTGTCTGTTCCTGTCAGCTCTGTACCGAATGTTCTGGTACAAGGCCTATACGTCCCGTTGAAGAGAACGAAACTTACCCGAGCCCTGGAACCACACCAAATAACACTCTATTTGTGCCCTCCAGATGACAGTAACTGGTGGAAGTTGATTGTCATCCGAGTATTGAGCACTGGTAAGGAGCCAAGCAATTGGTTAAAGGTTGCTCGTGGAGATGTGGAAGTCCAGAGTAACAACGACAGTATCCAAGGCTGGACAGAGCAAGCAGCTACATGTCAGACATGACGACGTTGCTGGGTGTTCATGACGGTAAAGCCTAATAAAATTAAATACGTCAGCAATATGGGAAATCTTTTCTGTAGTATCTGGTTTAATGTGAAATGCTGCGAGCCAATGATGGTCATTAGAGGGCAAAAGTAGCAATATAGAATGTGTCTGAATGCAATGGATGGGCTAAAAATTGCCATAGATGGCTGTTGGGCCATTGAAGGATGGCAAAAAATTGCTTACTCATCGGGATGGGTATGCAGGAATGCTCGACAATTAGGTGCTCTGCCAGCCATGGGTCCATTCAACGCAGCAGCTACAAGTCATATGGTGATGTGATAGATTCGGAGCAGCCCAGCACTCAAACACTGTATTGCACAGCCCGTGTAGTAGAGAACAGGATGATCGTTAGACCTAGCTTCGGATGTCGACGAACTTCCCTCTGAAATCGCTCACCTTCAGTAAGTCCAATGTGAATCAGCTATGTCAAGTCGAACACGTACGGTGACTGGGAACCTGTTATCTCTCTTATTCCCAGTTAGATAGCCTTTCTCGTGCTCGTCTGGACATGCATTTCACCTTGCATACAAGAGTTGCCCCTTCAGTACTTCTCGGACAGTTTGCCCGTCGTTCTATTTGCAGGGGTTATAATTCTCGGCGGAATTGTCGTCCGGGCTTTTCCGGTAGAACAGAGTTTGTCGGGGTCGATCGTGAGAATCAGGGTGTCGCGTCGTCATTAAGCGCTTAAGCACCGCTGCGGCAGCGAGCGCTCCAGGCTGAGCGCTGGCCGACGCTGAGCGCTGACTCGGACGCCTGAGGCTGAACGTTGAACGTTGAACCTCTCTGTCATCGCCGTTGTGGTCAACGACACACTCCACTCCGCCTCTTGTATTGTATGTGAAATCTCGAATACTATCTTGCAATTACTGGAGCAGAATACACCGTACGTCTATGCTTGGATCACACCGCGCTGTTGAATTAAATTTGCGTGGTAGGGTCGAATCGTTGCCGAGGCCAGCTCACGGCTTCAGTCGAAGTACTGTTAACCGAAGGTCTACCGTCGATGGATGGTTCGGCAGGTCCAAAATTCTTAGGGCAGATCGATCTCTATGCGGTCGTTCACTGCAAATTCTCCAATCCGTCTCTCGTATGGAACGGCCTTCGTGCTGCTGAGCGGCTGGCCATATGCGATCTCCTCGTGGAGCCTGTGGCCCCCGTCAAGGTGGGCTCATCCGTACGAGTCATAGAAATCGAATCGCAGCCTCCAGCGGAAGGAGACTCAACTGACCTGTGGACTACCTGTCGACGGTGGAGAGTGGGCCCTTGCGTTGCATCAGGAGTGGTCCTTGGGATCCGTGGATACGAGTTGGACATGGTCGAGCTGCTTGTGAGCAACGACTCCCGCGCAGCTGGCGTACTCTCAGCTGGTGGCGGAGATGCCGATGCTGTAGACAACGCCTTGGTGTCAGTGCACTACGTGGAGCAGTCGGGGACCGTACATTTGTGCCAAAAGGCGCGTATGGTTCGTGGTCTGCTGCGACTCTTCAACTTACTACCTCGGTCGAGAACTGTTCAAACAATGAAGATGGAGCGATTTCTGGAGGTCCTTGACGGTCCAGTGGGGGTCCCTTCGATGGCGGCAGTACCGTGCTCTGCAGATGGGTTACAGGCCAGTCAGTTCGACGTATCGACTGCGGTGCTGTCCGGTACATGCTCCGACTCCATACGCTCTATGCGACTCTCGTCCCATCCTCAAACAGCACCGACATTCGAGTCTTGCTATGGTGTACCACTACCCACCCGAGCGGCAGAAGCACAGTTCAGCAACGTTTGGACTTGCAACTACCGGACCAGTCGGATTGGCTTCAACGGGAGCTTGGTCTCCGTTCCTGAGGACGGCGGTTCGAGCCACGGATCACATTGTGCAGGTGATGCCGAAGATCACTGCGTGAGCGATGACGATTCGAGCACTATACGGGGAGTTCCGGTCGGAGGAGAATCATGAGGTCAGTGTTACGTCTATAACATACGTTCGACTCTTGAGGAACTGTTAACCCTGTGCATTGATCGCATCGCTCCGTAGATCGGCCATTGCTCCTACGACCGCTTGGACAAGTAGTCCGCACAGAGCTTTGGGATGGTGCTGGAACTCACTACGTTTTGGATACTACGCCATTTGTCGCTGGATATGCAGTGGTCTTCGCTACGTTGTTCTGCTGAGCTGATGCCTTTGGACTGGTCAATGCCGTCGAGATGGGGATGTTGAAGTTGCGCAGACTACGCCCGTATACGTTGAGTGAATCGTGGACTGCTAGATTGGATTCTCCACTTACGACACAAACACAGATAATATGGGGATATACTCCTGTACAAGTCAAATTCGTTCTGCTTGCCATTACTCGTGGTATGACACCTTGTGATATGATGATGCTGATGATCCGGAAGATGAGCGTTATTCGGACGAGATTCCACGGTCACTCGAATGTTAGGTGAGTTCTGAAGCTGTAGCACGAAGATGCCGATTCAGGAGAACACGTGAAAGGACATAGTGAGTCATGATCGTTACGCAGTACCTTCCAGTAAAGCCGGAACTCCTGAACTCACGGAATCCGTGCAGATCGGCAGTCGTGAAAGACGATCTCCAGCGGAGTTACTGGGGCATCCGGCACATTCCGCTCATCTCCGACATCGCACTACATCCACATAGTACGAGTGTCGACCGTCTGGCGAGCTTGGTTCACCGTGACGAGTAAGTGCCGATCAACATCTCGCTAGGTGTTGCCGAATATATCTTAAACTGTCTTTGTTTAGAGCGGTGTTCTCCAGTTTTTGCTGTGTAGGCAGTACGCAGTGCTTGGGACCCGGATAAAGGCGGAGGTGACGTGGAAGATCCGTAACCATGGTGGATTGCTATACGGTTCGTACTATTCTGCGTGCTTCTTGAACTGCAGGTGACTAAGAGATCTGATCCGGACATCGCAGCAATGTGGATATACAGCGATGATCTTCCAGACTGCGAGTCTGCACTGTATCTGTAATACGTATAAAGATAAGCTTCAGTCCACTCACTTAAGCAGGGATGAAAATAGATCTCGCAGTTGCGTGAATGTAGGACAGTGCTCATCGCGCTCGGGTCAGAGAATAGTAAGTAGACGTTGCGATTGTGCTCTGTAATCCCGGGAGCAGCGGGATGATCAGGAGTATGCGGTGGCGGCGGTGTCAACAACTTTGTAGAGTGTGTTGTTGGCAGGGACATCATCGTAGCAGCGGTGGACTCAACTTGGTATATAACAGGGTAGTACCGCATAGATATAGCGGTCCAAGCTGTGTATCCTACCCTTTCTGCTAGTGAGTACTACTGTCAGTTCGCTGTCTTAGCATCCGAGCTAAAGGTATTGTCAGGATCTACGCAACGTGGGTGTTCGGACAAAGCGGCCTCCACTCACCTCGAGCTGTTCAGTTCTGGACGTAAAGAATGGACATGTGTGAACGGTACGAGTTGCTCGCTAGTCTGGCTTCTTGGTCGCTGACAGACGGACAGAATGCCCTTTGACACGACGGAGCTGGTACTGGACAATCTAACCGTGCAGGACTGTATGTCTTGGCGTCGTGTATGCCACCGAGCATACGCTCTGGTATCCCAGTACATGCGGTCAGACCTCCGACGAAAGCTCCGGCCCTTCGTCAACAATCCCGCTCGGCTGCTTGATATCCTGTCGACCCATCGTGCCGTGTTTGGAGGAATGTTTGCACTCGCGTTTTTCCTCCGTGATCCGAGCTTCCGCTTCGAAACGCTGGACATATACGTTCCGAAGGACCTATACTCCGACTTGGTGGACACCGTCGAATGCATCCTCGACCGCCCGGCAGAGACCGTTACTGCGTTCGGGATTACGCGGAGTTGGAGCAGCCGGGAGACGTTGGCCTGCATAAGGTTCCGTCTCGACAGTTGTCGGTCCATCGTGGTTCACCGGTCTAGCTCCTGGACAGCACTTTCCCCGATTTGCCGATCTCCTTGTACAGCGCTGTTCAACTACGTCTCGGCGTACGCGTTTGGATGCGCTTATCCCCATTTGACGATGCGGTGGCGGGCGTTGCTGGCAGATCTGTCTCTGGACGACCCGCTTCCCTTCGACTTCTGGACGATGAACAGTCTCACCGATCAAGGATTCCAGATATGTTGGTCCCCGGCGCGGCTATCGCAGCGTGTCCGGACTGCAAGGGGGTTGGGCGGTTCAGGGCCAGGGATGTCGGCCGGTGCTGTTGATGAACGGACAGCCGGCGATATGCGGTTCGAGAAGTACGGCGATTACCCAGCGTCGCTTGCGAACAGACTACGACCATCGTGGGGAGCGGCGGCTGGCTGGCAACGACACTGGTCGACAAGACGGCAGAGGTCCTGCTATGCGCACGAGGACATATGTCCTAGGCAGTTTCGGTACTTCGGTGATCGGTCTTGTTACATGGACTTTTTCGACCCATTGTCAGGGGATCCCGCTAGGCTTGTTGATCAGTTCGCTATACCGTACGGCACCATTGTTGGTTGGAAACTGGAGAGTGGGTACCTGTGCACTGCGCCAACGTGGAGGTGTCGAGCGATTGACCCCGATAGTACGTTGTTGCAAGATGGAGTTGTATGTTTACCTGCGTTGCCTGGCCCAAGTCGCTTACAGTATATAGAGCACTGGAAGTACCCACCACTGTATCTGTACCTTATTGCGTAGGAAGGAGTAGCGAATAGACACTGAAGAAATGTAGTTTGCTTACCGTTTATGCCGTTCTCCGATGGTGAAGTAAACATACAACGGTGGTACAATAACATTCTTTTCATCTGACTTTGGCTGTCTCGTGTGGATTTCGAGCAGTTCAGTGAGCGTACCAGAGTGAGAGCAGAAGCGCCTGTTTCGGCATGGTCTTTAGAGGACTCGGATAGCTGATATGTTCTCGATATACAGATTCATAGATGACAGCATGCCTGCTCAGAGCTAGGTGGAACACCGTCTAGTATCTCGGACTGCGACAAGTGTGCTCCGTGCACTAGATTGAATACCGGCGATGGTTGTGCGTCAAGGAAACTGTTCAAGTTTGTGGCAGGCCGATGACGTCGTAGCACCGCTTTTTTCGGTAGCTATATGTGGTGCCTACGTGGCGCTTCCACACTCTCACGGATACACTGTAGCCCGTTGTTGGGCTACCCACTTGCTTCACTGCTGTTTCTCTTTCGAGACTCTGTTCATTCGCACGTCTAGCCACATCTCAGTACGTTACCTGTCTCACAGCGGTATTAGGTGGTTCTAGCAGTCAACGGCCTCCCATTGCCAGCGGCGTCCATTGACATTGATCGAGCTCACCAGGTTCGGTAAGTTCTATCGCCCAAGGCTCACTTCGTTGCATGGCAGGAACGCTGAGATGGGTCACACGTTCGGAGAGACACGAAGCAGGGAACACGGTCCCCGCCCACCGCTATGGCGGAGTACGGAGTTCGTCGAGTGAGTAATCAATGATCATGGCTGAAAAGTCATCTGCATGAGAGTCACGTTCGAGAACGTCGCGATCGCCAATGCTGACGAGCGGACCAGTACCGTGTCTTACGCAAGGACGAGGACGACTCTAATTACGCGATGGAGCTCCCCAACAGCGAGGGTGTTTCGGGGATATTAGATGGGATTGGGCAGGATATGTGAGTCCCGTTGTCTTCCCCTTTCCTTCTGTTACTCTCAGCCAGCAGGTGTCACTAACACCTTCATATTTGGACGCGACAGCCTTACCGCCACGATTGGCGGCGCTCTCGAAGATGATCCGGCACATCGTCGCTGTTGTCTGCGTCGCGAAGCTGTGGTAAATGACCACTGTGCTCTTGCTCTTGCACGTCGACGAGTTCATTCGCGCTGTTCGGATGACGCGAGTCCGGGTTTCAGCTCCGGATTGTCCAGCCCATATGGTTCTCTAACGTGTGCTCACAGTTACGCTCGATTGCATCATTAGTCTTGCCAGGATCGAGTCAAGCAGCCCGAACAACCGTCCGCACTATATTTGCAGGTGAGTAGGCCATTGTTGTACAACTTTCGTTCCCTGATCTCTCCACAGAATCACAGTCGTGTTAGTCGATACTCAGTCGTTAAGTACATCTTCCACATCCTTCCGCTACGTATTTCTGTAAAACTAGAAGAATCAGAGCCGTATGCGAACACCTTACCGGGAGATAAGCACCATGTAACGTCCGTAGCATCGGATAAGGTCCGGAAAATACCCGTATGTTCCTAATGTTTGCACTGGGAGGGGTGGCAATCATGGGTAACCTCCCTATTGTCGTGGTTATGATCTACTATGAGTACATGGGGTACGTAGTGCAAAGACCATGTTGGGAGACAAAACCAACTTAGAGCGACGTGAATACTATCCGGACCAACATGACATCCGGTTCAATGAGTGATCACCAGTCTGGATGAACACATGAGCTATACCGTCAAGGAACGAGTACGTCTACGAGAGAGCGATGCGTGCGGAATAGAGCTACGCCCATGAGTGGATGGAAGGAAACGACTTGACCAGACAGTGAAGGGGGATGGGAATACTACGACGGGCTGAGATGTCAGCGAATCATGTAGAACCGGATCTCCGCAGTCGCACTCCTCTTCACAAGCGAAAGTCGTCCTAAGCCGCCAAGCAATCATAGCCCCGAACGGTGGGACACCCGTCCGACGAGCTTCGGAAACGGCAGGGTCCAATGGATCAAATAGGGCCATTATGGAGGCTTGGTCACCGAAATATCGGCCTTGTACTGGACACAGAAATTGGCGTCTGAGACACTGATGGGTGTGTTGGACGGATGGGTTCCGGCTGGATCTCCGGTGCTCCGGCCACGCAGTGGGACTGACCGCGAAATGGAAGCCGTTGCGGAGCAGGATGTCCATATTGAGGGAGTCCAGGTCCGTCATATTGAACATCCTGAAGTCACAGAATATAGCACGTCGACGGAGGGTGAGTGTAGGGTAGGAACATCCGAAGGAGTATTCGGTGACGAAGTTCATGAGCGCCGTGGATGGGCTTCGCACGACACCGGACAAGGGTGTAATTGTGAACGAGCGGAAGACAATGATGGAGTTCCCGTTCGGAAGCGTGAAAGTGGTGACCGCCGACAGCTCCCGTTCGAGGGAAAACATGCGTTCCGTGGAGACTGAACATGCGGACATTATCGATGCGCCGTTGGCAGGACATAGACGCATGCGGTCCACCAACGAAGAGTAAGTCGAGCCGGGGGCGTGGATTTCCATGACGTTCGTGCGGACGCGGCTGTCTCTGAGAATGAAGCGGACAGCCGCGACACCGGAAATGACTGCACGGTGGGCGGTGAGTAGCTGGAGGAAGCAGAAGGGGTAGGGGAACCATTGGGAGAGTACACAACGGAGGTCGCGACGCATCGAAGCCGAACTGTTTGCGTAAGTCATGTGGCATACAGATCGCCATTGTAGGAGAGCCTCGATGTCCATTGTGTCGGCTATCATGCCCTGCAGTTCTGCATGAAGCCTATGGAATAAAGTGAGATGAAAGGTCCTACAGAGATTGGACGGAATACTTGGTCACCTACCGCTGAACGGCCGACATGGCGAAATGTAAACTGCCACTGACAGCAGACCGGGGACTGGCGCAGTTGTATAAGTCAGCGAGGAGGTGTGACAGTCATGTACGGCTCCGGTACATTTACCTTTCCAGTTATATGGTAAATCCTGGGGAAATAATGCTGCAATCGTGCACAGAGGACGGGAATCACCACCACCGCAAAAGTAGCCGTTTATACGCAGAGAACCATCCGAGAGAACTCTGTAGTTTACACTCCTTTCGGAAATCCCGGTGTAAACGGATTGTCTTTGGTACAGGAAGGGATATGTGAAGCTCGAGTCATTGATCGGACTTACAATTGGAATCAGGTTACTCAGACAGAGGACTGCTTGATATCGCTGCTCACATGGAAATCTCTTCCATGAATAGCCCGAAGTATCCGGAACTCGCTGCGGCTGCGGCGGCAGAAAGGGTTACAATCCGTTGTGTGCGGCGGGTGCTGCGGTCTGCTGCGGTATGTGACTGTTTAGTACTATCGAGTCGGGAAAGTATGTCATGTCCTTGAATGAACGATGTTACTCACATAACTTGCCATGCACACCGATGTTGATACTGAAGCCACGAAGACACTACATCCGATGTGTGTAGAGAAGCGGGTAAGCTTTCGGTAAAGTCACACACTTGACGTTACGACACTAACGGGGAATGATGACTGCCGGGCAACACGTCAGCTGCGGAAGGCGCGACTGCACAGTGAACGTACTCTTCAAGTTCGCTTTCCGTACATGCTCTGTATTTCCCGGTTCCAGATCGGTGCACAGCGCGAGTGATGTTCGGTCAGACGTTGCTGTGATATTTGCCTATACAGATATAAACCTTTCGTGTGGGAAGATCCGGAAAACTCGTAGGAGCTCTCTTAGGCGGGGAAGAGGCTATGGCGTGGAATCTAATTTAGAGGATGCGGTGCTGATCGGTGTCATACTGGTCTCTGTGAATCTTGTCTAACTCGTTCAGGCGGTTCAGCTCGACGCGAATCTCACCTTGAAGTTCGGCGAATATCTTCGCGCGGTTGAACGGTCGCAGTATCGCTAAACCGGCGAAGCTCCGCACACGGGACAGCATCACATAGACCCCTTGCAACGACTTCGCACTTGCTATGTCCACTATGGCAGTGCTCAGTGAACGACCTTGAGACTTATAGTCTGTGAAGCTATACGCTGCTATGATGGGAAGTTGAACGCGGGAGAACTTGACTACCTGTGCAGCGGTGTCGACGGTTGCTCTCTTCACTGTCCACTCGATGTTCGTAGTGACGGGGAATATAGGTATGACATCCTGTTGTGCAGTGTCAGAAATCTTACCGGACCCCGGAATATGGACATATACGACTTGCGGTATCCGTTCCTCGTCGTCCAGTTCATATTTGATGTCCCTGACTACACCTATAGCGCCATTTACTACCTGGTTAGAGAACGCTAAGTTCTCCTGAACCATCACTTTCATACCTGGGAATAGTCGTAGTCTTGCGGGGGTATCTTCCGTGCGGCTACTCTTCAGTCGTCTCAGCGCCTTCCCAAGAGACCCTTCGACCTTCTTCCCTTTGATGTAGTCAATGGAGTAGTAATCCGCAATTTCTGCACCTATGTGTGCCGCGTGCCTGGTGAGAAGTAGGTCGTTGATAGCGTCCCTTATGGTCTTAACGCCTACGATCACTGGAGAGTCCTCGAACGTCGCGCGAATATGAGAATCTGAAAGCATGGTGCGCGTAAGAACACGTTCGTGCAAGGCAGCATGATCATCTGCTTTATGAGTAGCGTACGCAGTCTTGCTCGCGCCAACACGGATGCGTGCCAACAGCTCTGCATACTTGGGGTCCCCATGCTGTCGCTGGTTTTTTTGAAGAAGAACGACTGTCTTCACGAGACGCCACAGGTATGCACCTTTCAGGTTCTTTACGCCGGGTCCACTCTGATGGAATGCTGATTGTAAGCTAGGGTTGGATACTAGGTTGTGATCGAACAGTGATCTCGCCTTTACAGGACGTAGTTGGCCGAAATCGCCCATGAATATCACATTCACTCCACCAAAAGGTTTGTCAGCAGCTGTACCAGTTAGCCCCTTGGCTCGTTGGACCCTGGTACACACCTCACATAAAGTGGATGTTCCCAACATGGAGGCTTCGTCTATAACAAGGTATTCCACATGTTCCCATAGCTCCGTCAATTGCTGGATGTCTTTGGGAAGAGCTCCAGGAAGTAAGACGAGTGAATGGATTGTGTATCCACCTATCAGCAGTGCCGCAGCTCCAGTCGGTGCCGACACAAGAATCTCCCTTCGACGTCCTAGTAAGTCGAACAAGCGCAACACAGCGTTGACGACATGAGACTTACCGGTACCGCCTACTCCTCCCACGTACATAAGAAGCTGCTCGCCGCCGAAACAGATGTGTCTCGCAATGGTTTCAAACGCCCTTTTTTGCTCCTCGTTGCCATATAGGCCGAACTGAGTGGCCACCCCCCGTATGATTTCCACGTCCGTTGTGTCGTCGTTGAGACCGCTCGTCGATGAGGTCCCGTGTGTCCCAGTGTCCAAACGAGTGATGTCCGTAACGGGCCACTGCTGATCGTTTACTCGCCTGCGTTTCGGTGGAGGCGAGATAACTTCAGACTGCACAGGTGGGCGACGTTTCTTCTTCAGCTGATTCATGATAGTTTGCTCTTTGTCGACCATTTGTCGATCGCCGTCCACAATCATTGCAGCTGTACCGTGCGACGTGGTATCGGGAAGTGAGCTTGCTTGTGGCGGGCTGAACGCCTTCTCCAGAGCGACTCTGACGGGAATTGTTAGTGATCTATCTATGCGAAGCAACATCTGCTCATCTGTCTCATCCTGGTCACTTTCGCAGTCGTCGCCTTCAATCTGTTGATCAAAGTGGACAACGTCCGGGTCGTCAGGATCGTCTATGAGGCCTTGAGCTGCTAGATCTATGGCCGGTAAGTCGTGAGCCGCGGTGTCGTTGGGAATACATTGTCTAGACCTTCGCGCTGCTGAATCCTTGTCTCGGGCGTCTTTGCATTCGCTTAGGACATTCATATTGCGGATTATGCTGTGGTGTTCAGTAGGTATCAGATGCCGCTGACGTGTGTAAGATTCATACCATGACTCTCCTTCTAGCTTCAAATCTGATGGGCTACGCCATGGCCGGAAAAGAATGAGCATCGTTCTTGCCCAGTCATCTCGCTCACTGTCTCCTCTGTCACCGCGTGGTATTCTGTCTCCGAGTAGGACAGGGATCATCCAAATCACCCTAGTTCGGATCAGGTGAGTTTCGTGCTGAGGATGGTCATCGGTAAAGAAACCGCGCGCCTGTTCTGGACGACCACCATGACGACGAGTGGATGTTCCCCGTTGCTGGGCTTCCTGGCGTCGCTGGATCCGGAGAGTCTCACTACTGTGCGAAATCTTCTCGGTTAGCCCCGTGTACTGATACAAACCCATGGAGTCGAATGGCTCGTTCTGTGGCCGGTGGACGTAGTCCTGGTGCTGATTGATTGCGGAGATGGACCCATTCCCGAGCGTGAGAGTGACCGACTCTTCTGCGGAGTCGTTCCCATCCTGTGTATTTTCCGCGACCAAAGGTGTATCGAATGAAGTCGGATCACCGGGGAGACCATGAACGGAGTCGGCCGCGTGGGTGGCGTTGCCTGGTGTGGATAGTTCGGCGTCTATGTCGACTTCGTGCATTTGCGAGTTCTCGGTGTACATAGTCTGGGTGGAAGATAAATTATCCACATCAGAACTGGCGTTTTGATTATGTGCAGTGCTGCTGTCTGGTAAATGAGCATGGTTAGATGCCACCTGCTGAATACTGGAGTCAGTGAAATGTCGCACCACCGTTCGTTCGAAGGAGGCAAAATGGAGGATACGGTACCGGTGACTGGTATAATGATCACCGCCGCCGATCAGGTAACTCATTACCTGTTGGTGTGACAGTTCCACCCGACATAACATACTGTTGACAGCGATTGTCAGTGCTCCAGTGTCGTGCTTTTGTGTCCACTGTTCCACGTGCTCATACTTGGTACTGGCTCTTTTGATCGCGTACAGTAAAGCAGCTAGACCTAGATGAGCAGGTATTGCTGACTTGGTGATGTAGTCAGTGACGTAGTAGATCAGAGCTTTGGCACCTTCACCTGAGCCAATATGCTTGATGTCCATATTACACTTCATCAGAAATACAACAAGGTCGTTGTAATTTGCGATCATACCGTGTAGTCTGCGAAGCAGTATAGAACCGGTCTCGTCATCAATCATTGTAACGGGACGAGTTCTTCCATCCATACGCATGCGACAATTTGAGTCCGTGCGGGGATCGGACTGCCGGAGGTATTTCCAACATGTTTCCGTATGTTCATGCCAATTGAATCGCTCGACGAGCTCGTTGACGTGTTGCTGATACCGAACCTGGAATACGGATGCAGGGTATGCGTTTATAAGTGGTCCTGTGGTGGTGCCAGGATGCCAATTGTTGTCATCCTCTCGATACTGTGGCCGGCGCAATGAGTGTTCATCCCCGGGTACGTAGACATCCGTTGTTCCTAGGAACTCACATTTGATGACATCTTCTAACCAGCGACACATATCCTCACGGTACTGTTCAGAATCAATCATCATATCACGCATTTCTTGCGGAGACGGGTGGCCTTTGATCCATATCAGCATATGACAGTGTAGCGTTCCACGTACTTGACATTCAACTGTACCATAATACGCGAGACTGTACCCAAATAGACCTGGTTCGGCTCGGCCGTGACGAAGAATAATGTCAATAAAGGAAGTTATCATGATGTGAAAGAATCGGGCGCACGAACCTGGGTTCCGTGCAACCAGCAGCTTTCTCTGCCATTCGGTCAGGCGAGTCCCAAGCTCAACGTGCTGCAAGTCGATGTTTTCTCCAGCGAGCAAGCGCACGAGTGGGTGGTGGATGTCTGACGGATTCAGTGTAACAAAGAACGCCGGGGTGCCGTGGAAATGCACTAGGGACCGGATCTCGTTGCGCATTCCGAGGCGATATCCAGTTGTTCCCGGCAAGTGTCTTAGAACCGTACTCACTCTGTTCACGAGGTTCAGCAGATCCCTCTCGTCCTGATTCTGCACCTCGTAGGTGGGGTTTGCGGTGAATCGGATAATCAGTCGTTCCAGGACATGTTTGTCCACTGCCATGAGACGCTCGACAATCTCTCGTTGCTGCGTGATCTTCACCCTGAACTTGACGGAGTCGCATATCTTCTTCTTCTGCAGGATATTGTAGTAGACGAACGCAAAGTCGGCGTCTTGTTCGAATGGACTGTCGTGAATCTCCAGCAAATATCGGAGTTGTTCCTCCAAAGTCACCGTGACTTGACGATCAGGATGATGGAACCCACCTATACCCCATGGATCCAGATGGGGAAAGAGCCACGTTAGCAATCTGTTGTTCTCGAAATCAGGAATAAAACGTTCTCCTGTTTGCGTTCTGATAAAGCGTCCTCCGTGTAGACAGTGGAACAGTGCCTTCATCTTCATGTCACGGTATGACACGGGAGACTCATCTCCGCATGTATAGCCAACGCTTTCCATCAGCAGGTCTGAATCTGCCGCCGGTTCCGTGATCACTTGGTTCCTCGGTGTGTAATCGTTAGCAGCCTCGTCAGGTGCACCTCGCTCATCTATGAAACCGATATCAATCGCACAAGGGACACCCTCGCCACGTGCCTTGTCCTCGTCAGATAACAGGGCGTCGGCATTCCTCGCGCTGTACCCATGAAACTCGGTATCTGCCATGTAGAACGCGTTGGAACTGACCAAGAACTGGACGAGTGTGGTGACAATTGATGGACGTACCAGAACGGGACTCAACTTGCGGATCGTCTCTTTTGTAGGACGGGTTCGTCCGACGAATACCGCACATGCTGTGTCACGCACCACGGAAGGAGGTGGAGGAAGAACTGTGTTAAGATGCGTGGAGTCCTGAGGCATTATCAGTACATTTCCCTTCAGGAACCGCTGCTCGGTCTGCGGGTCTTCGAAATGGCTAGGTTGCGCCGCAGGCTTAGGAAGTTGGCTGAAACGATACGATATTCTGCTAGCCCTCGCGCGAGCAATCAGTAGTTTCTCAAACTGAGTACTCTTCTGAAAAGCAGCCTTCACATCATCCGGCAAACGTTCATGACCGTAGTATAGCCAATTTGCAAGACAGAGCTTGGGCATACGGCACTTCTCTACAAGCTCGCGGTCGCATACCCGACACAAAGTGAGCGATGCCAAACTTTGCGTACTGCTCATCCCCATCGGATCCAGTATGGCGAGGTTGTAGAGCTCCACATCGTACGTTTGCGGCATGACGTGGTCCGGTAGAGACCTGTTCTGCAACAAACCCAAGTCAAACTCAGATGGGTGAACGGCACGACACATATCCTGAGTGGACCAACGCGCACACGCTGCACATACCTTCGAGCGGAAATTCGACGACTTCATTCTCGACTCCCATTCTTCTATTATCTCTCGTCTGAGAGACTCGTCCGCTACCTGCATGAAGGTCCGATCGAGACCGTCCTGACCACTGGTCCAAATTTCTCGTTTTCTCTCCACTTTTTGCGCCGACCGAACCTTCTGAATGGGTGCGAATCGAAAAACGACTGTAGGGCAACTCCTCGTGCAGACGTGCTCCCGTAGCTTGTCCCTCAGGGTAGACCACCCGTCACGGGCAACAACCGCTATTTCGTGGGCGTGCGCGATCTCCCGGAGATCCCCTGCGTGCCACATACTGTAAGAGCAAAATATTTGTGTCAGCGAACAGTTCACAAGAACGTCCCCGCTATCTAGGCGCATCCTAGACAGCGGTTCAGGATTGGATAGCATGATGGGGTTGGCGAACCGGTGCGTGAAGTCGAGCTCGAGCTCATCCCCATCGCACAGTTCCAGTGTCAAGCACCCTTCACGGGGGACACCAACACGACCTGATGTGTGCACTGTTAGCCGGCTCTATCGGCATCCATCAATGCACAGCAACACGTACCACATGCAGGATGGTCTGTCTCGTAGCGAACCGCTGTAAGTGTCTTCCAGACATCTACGACGACCAACGTCAGTGCACCCGTTGAAAATGTTCTCGATAAGTAGACATACCTTCAGAGGTTTCGCTTATGCATTCTATGCACTCGGAGAAAGCGGCGTGTACAGTCGACACATGGTCTGAGAAGCTCGTCAGGACTTGAAGGACAACTTTCAAGAACTACTAACCTGAGTGGCCACCTTCTCCGCTGTAACGCTGTCTGAGCAACGACACGTCTGTCGCAAATTCAAGTATCGTGTCGCGTTGTGATACTTGCATGGTGCTTCGTTCAGGTACATGAACCTGGAACTCCCTGTACAGCTCTACACAGAACTTATACTAAATACCGTGTGGGTTCATCACCATTACCGCTGTATTGTGACAATAGTCAGGGTCGATCGGTAAGCAGACTCGGATTTGTGGATAAGGCATTGCTCGATTACACTGACTTCGTAAGCCACCGGTCTATTTGCGACGCACGGTGATTATGCAGTGTTCCGGGAGATACGGAGTTCGATCGTGCTAATCGACGATGACAACCCTGAGTTACGCAGCATTCATTTCAGATCGGAATATATCGTTTTATAAAGGACAGAGCTTACGGTTGCACTCGTCCCTCGTGTCGTTCCCTTCAGCTCAGTCCATCATGTTTAGTCCCAGCGAAAACCTACCCTTGGCCAATATCGCACAGGGCAACAGAGGCCGATACGTGCTGTTCCCCATTCAGTACCCAGCAGTAAGTGTTGAAACAGTGGGTTTGATGGTTCTGCTCTGATGAGTTTATTAGCTCTGGAATGCGTACAAGACTTCACAGTCCTCGTTCTGGACTGCGGATGAGATACTTCTCGAACAAGATACCGAGCACTGGCGTCGCTCGTTGCTTCCACAGGAACGCGAGTTTCTCTCCGTGATTCTGGCTTTTTTCGCTGCGTCAGACGGCATCGTAGCGGAAAACTTGGCGCTGCGGTTCATGCAAGAGTTGCCCATACCGGAGGTGAACTGTTTCTACGGCTTTCAAATTATGATGTGAGTCAATATCGACTCAGGCTGCGGTGTTTGTCACGACTTACTGGTTCACAGGGAGAATGTGCATGCCGAGGTGTACAGCAAGTTCATTCAGGAACTCATTGAAGACGGCGCAACACAAGCGCTGTTATTCGATGCGGTTGAAAGCATGCCTGCTGTCAAGGCGAAAGCAGACTGGTGCCTTCAGTGGACTGCTGCCACCGACGTACCTTTGGCTCAGCGCGTGGTCGCGTTCGCGATTGTCGAGGGCGTCTTCTTCTCCTCGTCGTTCGCCGCGATGTTCTGGCTCCGTAGTCGGAACCTGATGCCGGGTCTGACTTTTGCGAACGAGCTGATCTCCCGGGATGAGGGGCAGCACACCGACTTTGCTTGTCTGCTGTACCACCACCTGGACTCTCCTGTGGAACAAGAAGTGGTCAGCGACATGATGAAAGAAGCGGTTAGGCTTGAGAAGATTTTCTTTCATTGTACGTGCCGATGCCGGGAGCGGATGTTACTGAAACTGATGACTTTCCAGCTGCTCTTCCCGAGCCTCTCGTCGGTATGAACGCCGCGCTGATGCACGATTATGTTGAATACGTCGGAGACTTCCTGCTTGCCCGTCTTGGTTTTCCCGTCGTATTCGGGAAGGAAAATCCGGTACGCACCGTTTAATTCATCAAACAGGTCTTCACTGAATAAACGTGCAGTTCCCTTTCATGGAACAGTACTCTATTGATTCGAAGGCCAACTTCTTTGAACGACATGTCAGCGACTACGTGGGAGCTATAGTCAAACATACTGACTGTTCTCGGCCGACAGATGGCAGTGTCTGAACCTGTTGGGTGGTGATGCAGGATTTTCACGGTGTTCAGCGGAGTCGGTGTGCTGCCCATTGTAGGAATATTCACGTAGTGTGCCGGTGTTGTAGTTGAGCCGTGTGATCGCAGTGTTGCTGGAGCTACGTCCCCTCACACCCCCTCAATGCTATGAATACGATGCCAGAAGGTGTCAACCTGAAATCGGAAGCCCGTTCCCCCTCTGACGCACTTTGTAACTAGTGACTTACATGTCATCCGATTCGCTCGGAAACCTTGACGCCGTGGTTGTCCAGCACAACACTCCGATTTCCGCGGCCGGGCAACGAGAGTGTTCGCCGGTCGTCTCACTCTACTGCGGCCGCAGTGAGTGCGTAGTTGATTGTCTGACTCGACAATCTGGATGGACCTGTTTGAGCAACGTGCACAGCGCAGTATCGTGACAGGTGCCGACAAGGTCGGCAGACATTCCCTGTTGTCGATTGGTCATGGACATCCAAGTAATCTAGTTGCTCCGACTTACCCAGAAACATCGTGGCCGGGAAGTACATAAACCGGTTCTGGCCGCATGTAAGAACCCGTCGTCCTCCTCTGTTAGTCGCCGGTGTAGTCATACGATATGTCTTCTCGCCCCAATGGCGTCGGTTCGAGGTTCGTCCTTTGTCGTGAACGCAGTGCTATTCATGATGGCTCATAGCTGAATAGTCATGTCTTCCCAACAAGCGAGGAATGTGCTCGGCGTTCACATGACAATGGTGTCGGTCCGAGGTTCGTCCTTTGTCGTGAACGCAGTGCTATTCGTGATGGCTCATAGCTGAATAGTCATGTCTTTCCAACAAGCGAGGAACGTGCTCAGCGTTCACATGACAATGTCGACGGGTTGCCTGAGCAAGCAATATCCCCATCTCCGTCTAATATCCATATCGGTACATTGCATCATTTTTTGGTGATCGTCGACAGGGGAACTCCGGTGAGTGGGTGCAACAACGTGAACACATCTCGTACTGACGTTCGATCTAGATGGTGTTTGAGATCATCATCGAGCTGTCCGAGCGAGGCGGCAGAACAGTACCTTCTGTAACGGTTCAGAGACAGACGGGACTCCCGGCAGGCGATGGAGAACGTCGTAGGATTTGGGCCTTCTTCTCTGCAGAGATACAGGAGGAGCTGTCAGAGGTGTTGAGAGTTGCGTTCGCTCGTAGGGAGACCGACACAAGAGGAAGTAGAACCACGACTGACAGAGTGGATGACGCAGTTGCCGAGGATGACAGGTAATTGTGAGCTGCAGTCGTCATGAGGTGTCGAAGAGTACAGGAGACAGAATTTCGAGCTTGCCATTCGTGTAGAAACTGGAAGTTATTCATCTATTTGTACATCAGAAGACAATCACAATGCTCGTTTAGATATTGAGACATACCCGGCTAACCTTTTCGCAACAGTAGTGGTATCCTCCCCTACCTTCCAACGTCTCTTACACGTCGACAGTCTTGCAGTACCATGTTCACGAAGCGCTTCTTGGTTCTTTGGAAACTGTGCCTGTGCGAATGCGGAGCATGGTACAGGTACATAACCATGCATAGGTTTTCACTGCAGGTTATGTCGTTCACGTACTGAGAGAGTCGTGTTTTCAGCGCAGTGATTGTACACCCTACGCGATATCTTGGAAGAAGTCGAATCAGTGGTCATGTATAGACTTCAAGCATGGCCCAGCGCTCCTTACGGGAAGTACACGTGTGCGGATTCTATGACGTCAACGCTCCCGAACGGAGACGCTCAGCTTCACAAGATCGGAGCCGACCTCCGAATAAACGCCTTTATCTCTGCAACGTACGCCGACTGCCAGGATTATCCGTATCCTTCAGACTTCCGTCCCGAACTAAGTACTATCTGTGCATCTACTTTCCGGTGAGTGTTGCCCACGTGCTATGTTGCAGAGCGGCCACGATGAAAAACAACGAAAACAGGAGGCACAAACATCACCTCCTCAAAGCTGTGTCCACTTCGACTTCGACATTACAACCACTGACCGCCGGAGACTTGCTTGCTCGACGTGTCAGCGCGTGCGACGACGGGGACGGTGCAGTTATCACGTTCGCTACGTTCAGTCATTCATGGAGCGGAAGCATGCATTACAGTGCTCTACAACATTGACAAAGAGAAACCGCGGCGCTCTGGATCTATGGTAAGCAATTTCTCACATAAGATGCGGATGTTGGTGTCGTCGATTACGGACTGTCCAATGACGGTCATATGTGAAGCTATGAGGGCGGATAGTCCAAACGTCACTCACCCTAAGTTCTTTAAGATCCTGAATTGCTCGGTGCTCCACTGCGTCTCTCACCGTTGTTCGTGGAAACCGGACGCTATACGAATGTTCTCCGTTGTAGTGGATAAAGGGCTTGAATCGCTGACCGGTCTTCTTTATCATGCTGCACGGCAAAGGTCCCAGCACCTTCTGCAATGCAGCAAGACGTCTCTCCGGTCTCGTAGTGAAAGGAAAGAGAGGTCTGCCAATGACAATCTCCGATACCACGCAACCCACGGCAAACCAGTCAACAGCAGAGGTCCATCGGAGACCTGTGTACTGGTAAGCATTGTCGCTGTGGTGTAATGATACCGATGAATCATCATCTCACCCATGGTCACTTCAGGAGCCCTGTATCTTGAAGTTCCGATCATCCCGTATCCGCATTCCTTGCCTGCCAACGCATCGGAGAAGTCTATCAAGTATATCACCGTACTCTTTAGCTGTGCTACCGCAATGAGCACGAACCGTAAAGCATGAAATCCGGGAATCCTCGTACCATGGTTGCGTGGTCACGTCCCGGAGACTTGCATTCGAACGTCTCTCCACTACGTAGCAGGATGTTGTCGGGCTTCAGGTCAGTATGGACTATCGCCAATTCATGAAGGACTGCATGACATTTAATCGACAGCACGCGATCAGAACACAGTCACTTACATTCCACCGCGTGGCCGAGCTGAGTCACCATATGTGTTGTTTGTTCTTTTGGTAACGGCCAGACACCAGGCGTTGCTAATATGTTCGTTAGGGACGGACCGAGTAAAGGGAAGACAATATATGGACGAGGTGAATGCCTTTCTTCCTGGATAATGTGCAGGAATGAAGCAATCGGGTTCCTGATGAATGATAGACATTGTGAGTTCGTTTTCAGTACTTTTCCCTGTCGATTGGTACTTACTTGCACTTCAGCTGCTTCCCGATCTTTGACCCGATCTTCCGATACATGTTGGACTCGTTAAGCATTGACAGACCATCCTCGTCCACCGGGAGGTACTCCTTCATTGCGAAGACAGACCCTCCGGAGCACCGGCGAACGCGATATACAACGGCGTACCGGCCCTGCCCTGCGACACCGAGTCGAGTGACTTGTAGACAACATCAGCGTAGTTGGACGTCAAGGAATGCTTGTACTCACATTGTTCACGGCTCATCGATGCTGCCACGCTCGGCACTGAGGTGTAGGTCTTACTCTTTCCCGTCTACTTAGCGTGGTTGTCCTGTTAACATGTGTACAGCTAGATATGCAACTAGTCCACATGGAGAGTCTGTCACGACTTACCGATCGAGTACCGGCAGTAGGTATGTCGCGAGATGACGAGTTTGGATAGATTCACTATCATAAGCATAACACAGGAAATCCATATGGGAAGGGACGTCGAACTGAATGACTGCGGCTCGCACATCCTGTCCAGATATTAGCTGTGTGTACAGCTCAGCACAGTCACTGCCGCTTTCCACAGCCGCGGACTTCCCAGATGTCGCGCTAGTTCTCGGTTGAATGTGAGTCCGATCATCTCGGGTCAGTTCGACGAGACCGTCTCTTCCCTCTCACTCGCTGCCAGATAACGAACAACCCGTTCTGTCTCGTATATTTGAACTTCATTGACAACTGGCCTACCTGAGCCACCCCACTCTGCACCATAACGCTATGGTAAATATGTCAATCCCGCATTCCTTCAGCACCGCTTCCTGACAGACATCCGTCTACCAGTCAGGCCTGCAGGACCGTTTTCCCCTACCGCGTCGGGTCCTTGCCCACCACGCACAATCGAAAGCCACTCATCTTGTGTAAGTGATGCTACACGTAGCCGGAGTTTTTTCCGGTCGTTCGCGGATCGACAACTGACCAGTGACTTAATCCGTCCGTCATAGGCGGAACGCGTACTTGGGATCCCTCGTCACCGAGGCCATGGATTTTCCGACCCTTGCCGCATGGAGGTTGACGTGTCACGCAGCTTACAAGCAGACCGTTGACCATCACTCCCGAAGAATCCGACGATTGGTGTCCAAGTTCCTTCCGGCCTCTCGCGAGTTACTGAGACTGATGAGCCTTTGCGAGGCCGTCATCGGAGGCGAGGTCGCCTTGTCATTCGTCCACCCCGAGAGTTCGGTGGAGCCGGAGGTACTGGAAATCTACATTCCCCTCGGATGGTTCGGTGTCTTCATAGATCTCATCATGCATGGCTCTTCGTTCAACATCGACATCAACGTGCTATCCATCCAACCAGTTGACGGTCCTATGCAGCGGCGCAGAGGAGTTCGGTGCGAGGCGATACTCAAGGCCCGCACGTCGAACGGTCAACTCATCGCCCTGTACGAGTCCACCACATCCAGTGCGTGTACCCCGATCAGCCTCTCCTGGGTGACAGCCTTGGTGAATTTCGTGTCGGAGTACTCCTACGGTAGTGGGTATCCACGACTCACCACAAATCGAGAAGCGTTCTTTTCTGACCTCGGTGTCCACAACCTCCGCCCACACGAACAGCGAACGCTGGACGCATTGGTCATGTCTGGGTATCGATTCACGGCTCCTGCACCGTTGTGGCCCCGCGACCTCTTCCCTTCTCCCCCGCCCTTCCTTCCTCCCAGGCTGGTCTCTCTTTGCGCAAGAGATGACTTCTGTTGCCCAGACCAGGGTCGATACTTCGGCGATCGAGGCTCCATCGTCGGACTGCTCGATCCCATTCGCCACGGTCGCACTTGGCTTACAGTCCGCTGTATTGCACCGTTCGCTCATATGCCCATTTGGCGGATCTGGAGCTCGCACCGATGTACGAGGGATTGTAGCCGAACCGACAGCTTGCTCCCACCGGCTGTCATTTCTATTACCACACGTCAACCTCATGACACCTCTATCTTCCTGCCGATACATTACGAGCACGATGATATCCCACCCATCTCGGAGCTGGATAGCATTCGACTTACCGCTGCGGTCTGACACTGTAGTAGATCTTTACGGCGATCATTGTTGACTTTCTGATAGGCTAGATGCGTGGGTACGGATCTCGCTGCGCATGTAGGCTCTAATATTTACGTCCGCTCGGGATTGTGACGTCTGCTTCGATGCACAGTAGATCTGGTGTATTTAATCCAGTGAGTCACGGAGTACTACATGGTATGAATGACAACCTTATATCCCCGCAGAAGCTACGGACTGCTCATTTTAAGTTCATCCGATATCAGCGGAGTCGTCGTTCAGTCGAACAGGTACGTACGTCAGCAACTTTGTCACCCTATTACACTTCCGTGTCAATCTCCTTCAGCAAGGTCCGCTGTCACTCGAGCACTGCACGGTGAGTTATAGGAAGAATCGTTGACATGTATATTGCTGCAGTAGTGGTGGGCGATTCACCCGTACGGTATTTCCATCGCGGCTGAACCGCTACGCTCGACCACACACCTGCCCCTTCTTCCAATGCTTTCAGATGTTCTTCCTGCTGTTTCGACCACGCTTGCTCGCTCACGGCCGGAGACTCTCCTCCTCTCAGACAATGAATCTACCGTCCAGTACGTCGCTCCTTCCCCAACAATTACGACGATGCTAATTAAAGCACATCAGTATCCCTACCGAAATTTTGTTCGAGATCATCGACCATTCCTCTGTTACTGCTTTGATTGCATGGCGTCTGACCTGTCGTACGCTATTCACGGCCGTCGCGACACAGCTGCGCCAGCGCTACGAGATTTGCGTGGGTCCATTCGTCCACGACCTCGAGCTTTTCGACTCCACTCTTCGCAGCCACGGGGCCGTCATCTCCGGATCTATCGCGCTCTACTACTTCCTTCCGTCCGAGCGGTGGACTCCTCGGGACATGGACATATACGTCCCTGATCACAAATTTGACTCCTTCGTTGCGACGATCACTTCCCAACACAGCCTAGGCTTCACTGATGCCGAGAATCGAGGACCGACTTCCTTGCATTCTGACGTGGGCAACAACCATTTCATAAAAGATATCGTTCGCTTCACCACTCCGACAGCTCGATATGTCGACGTGATCCGCAGTGGTCGCGATAACCCCCTCGCTCCGCTACGCGGATTCTGGTCCACCGTCGTTCAGAATTTCATAACGCCTGATGGTGGGGTTTGCGGGTACCCAAACCATACATTCCGACGCCGCGGGATCATCAACATGAAGCTCCGCGGTTTGGTACCATCCGACTACCGTGCACTTACAAAGTATCAGGGAAGGGGTTTCGAAATGGTCCCCAGTAGCTGGTTCACTCTCACACGCACGCGCCCAACACGTTTCGGTCCGTTCTTCGGGAATCGAGACGCATTCTTGGTTCATTTCCGGAAGGAGCCGTCTCCCCATCTGCCGACACTACCAGTTATTCCCACCGTGCATAAAGGCTGGCTAGCGCGACAAACCTATCCTCCGACAAACGGAGAGGTATGTGGCAGATGCATAGTCTCCGCGCACGGTATTGACATGATCCTATTGAAATCTGCTGCAGTTCGTCTCGTATTCCGAAGCTCCCGATAGCTCTCCGACAAACAAGGATGCGAAACCCGACATTCACGGACCGAAGCTCGCGATAAAGTTGGAAGTGACCGAGTCGTTGGATTAGTACGGCGTTTGGGAGTGGCTGACATGCGGTGCCATTTAGCATGTATTTCTCACGTATCGAGATCGCAGTAGAAGATGGGACTTCTTGACGTTTTAGTGGCACGACCCGCGCATTCGTCAGTGAGATGATTGCACAGTTCGCGCAGCTTCTGCTCTGACTCCGTGTAACCACCGGTAGACAGCAATCGTCTTGGCTGCTAAGCAATGTATTCTCACGAACTTGCATGATCGGTTATAGTCGATGTGCGTCCTTTCTGTCTAGATCCTCTAAGCTGTCAGCTCATGACCTCTTGAAAATGACCACTCTGAATGCGGAGGACACTGCGACACCGCCGTTTGACGTCGCTCTGACCGAGCCACAGCTCCTACATCAGAGCACGCTGCCACCCATGTCTTCCATCCCCCACCTGAACGTCACGCTCCACCTTGGAACCCGCAAGATACCTTGCTACACGTGTTTGAACGCGCTTCTTCCGGTAAGTCCTGAAACGTCGCCATAGACAGCTCACACCCTGTTCTGACTTGTCTACCCGTAGTGTTTTGGCCAAGGAAGCCTACGGTGTGGACGTTGTTTTGCACTCCGACTACGATGCGACCGGGGGCCATGCAGCAACACTTCCGAGTTTACATTCAACCTCTATGACTGCGTGCAAGACGGAACAGTTTACGGTAGCGAGGGTGAAGATTGGTTGCTTGGTCGTAGGCCTTACCCATTGCACATCTGGCCGAAAGATATTACTCCCAAACTCCGCGTATTGGAGTTATCCCCGCGGCCCATCACTCCCGACTATGACCCATCGTTAACCACCACTCCATCTCCCGAGCTGCATGGGGTACCCTCTCCAATTAGCTCTCATGCTAACGAGCACGACCTGTTACACACTATGCCACTTGTTCCTTCGCCGGTTGTCCCGTCGGATAACGGCTCCCGCCAAATGCTACAACACTCCCTAGCCTTAGACACCGCCGGACTGGACATGGAACTCGAAAGCGATCTAGAGGTGAGATCGTGCTAACCGTTTCCGCGTCATACTGACAGGGTGGTTTCCTTCTCATTGCACAATAAGGTACATCCACCCAACTCGAACAACCACTTAATATCGAATGCTTCTGACAGCAAATGGTATCCGCTGCAATACGAGTCATCCCGGAGCTTCCCTGAGGACGCCCACTTGCTGTGTAATCTCGTCCCGGACGTTGAGGACGGTGGCATCCTCACCCCTCCACTGTCCGAAGCTACGTGTCCGCTACTGTACTGACTATACATACTTTGTCATGGGATCAGGTACGTGGCGTTGTAACTACCACCTCCTAATTCGCCGGCTAACTGATGCCGAACTTTTCATTTGCGTCTGTATACTAGCATTCCAAGTTAACAACTTGTACTCAGCTGCTACGTGTACCGGGGTAAACTTTGTGCTCCGACGTCTGGACGTTGCAGCTCACATGTGGTGCGGCGAAACTGAACTACAGTCACACCTCTTAGTTCTGCTCGGCGCCCGGTCGCACCACTACAAGACCCGGAAGACCATGACTGCCATGATCTCACGCGTCGGTCCGGCTCCAGCTATATCTTTCCTCCTCCTTCCTCTTGCCTCCACATACACAATATCATAAATTGCCATCTTCCCTCACCCTGCTAGCGAATATACTATGTCTTGTCCTGTTCATCTCTATATTGTACTACTAGTACTAGCCAAACATGTTTTCGAGCGCGCGGCTCTGACCGGCAGCTTACTATGTTGGCTCGGGCGCCATTCTCCTTACATCATCGACATACCATATTAGGACGGGCATCGGCCAGCGCTTGGATCTGAAAATCCGCGTCAGCGCTTTGTCCTTGATCTTCTCCTCCTCCAGTCTCCTCCTCCTCCTCCTCCTTCGCCGCACGACTGGTCGGCCGTGTGGCATTGTTTCTCGGCGCCTCCACTCTCCGTTGTAGACGCACATCGGAGCCAACGACGTGCTCTCATCCCGCTTATTGTTGCTGTTCCGGCTCTAGTAGTAGTAGTACACCCGCTCGCCAGCTCCGCTGTACACACCCCTTCAGGTACGTACCATGCACTCCGCATAATAGCACTTCTAGTAGACCACTGACTTTACGTTTCGTCGACCAATGCGAACCAACGGCTCATTCGTTTAATCGGAATATAAACCTCAACTCGCTCTCTGTCTCACTGGCACTGGCTCTGTACCGCGAGATGTGTCCCCTTTCACAATTTATTCCGGCCGTTAGTGTCGTCGTCAATGTTTTCCCCCTGAGTTCGCCAGCAACCTCGCGCCTCAGGGGGGCAGTGTTGCCGTGGATATAAGTATATGTGCGCCACATTTCACGCATACAAGCTTCGTTATTGAAGTGCGGCCAGATATACGACTATGTCGATAGCAATCGTAAGTTGTTGCACACTAGAGCTACTATTCCCATTGAATGCGTACTATAGCTGTCACATAATCCCATAGTAACATTGGTTTATTTGGACCCGGAGTTTCACGCCCTACCATATCGCGCAGATGTTTCGCCTAAGAAACCCGGCGAAAGGGAAGTATCCCCCCTGCCCCCCCATATCAGCGTGCCCGATTATACAGATTAGTGTCGTTCCACAGGGTTCATTGAACCCGCTGCCGGAAGCGTTTCGCGTGTCTAGGCTGGCACGTCGTGATTGTAACCCCTTTGCTCTATTTGCTTGCAAACGACAGTGACACATATCCTCAGCCCTTGTCTACAGCTGTATCCTTCACATTCTGCACCTACCAATCCCCGAAACGATCTGTGACGTCTCTATCGTCGGTGACATCCATTAATCCGACAGCGGGGACAAGTGCAGACTCGACTATAGCAGCATATCGGCCCCCTTTTGCTGGCATCGCGTTCCCTGGCGAGTCGGCGAGGTCGTATAAAACGGTATGTCTTGAGGCGTATCCTTCACATTCTCCGTTTACGATCCCCCAAACTCATCAGTCACATCTCTATCGTTGTTGGCATCCATTGACTCGACAATGCGAACAAAGTGCACACTCGACTATAGCAAGACACGGCCTCCATTGCGGGCACGTCACTCCTTCGCCAGTCGGCGAGGACGTATCAAAAGGTACATACACATCTCCAGCCATGCGTCTACGCGAGACACTTGTTGACCTCCATCCGCAGTATCTGATGCAATGTCGCCTGCCCATCTCGAAGACCCCATCCGACTCCTCCAAGTCGGCTACCGTAAAAAGCGTCGTGTCGTTACTCTTCTGTTGCGATATGAACATACTACATGTGTAAGTCATCGTTCATTTTGAATTAGCCGTAAAATCAGTGCATGCCCTTCTCATCTACGCATCACTGTGCGATGAGTCTCAGCGACGCTCATGCCCCCTACGTACACGTACGTCTCCCATACTTCCTTCCACTTGCTGTTCGGCTTCTTAATTGCCCCCGCTCTGATAGCGTCTGGGACGTCTTGAATTGACAGCTCCATGGTCTTGACTACCGCGGCGTATGCCATGCAGACACTCGCAGGTCCAGTGCACTTGTCGACGAATGTGTCCGGCGTTCCTCACTGAGAGACTAGACGATGGAGCTCTTCTGCGATCTCCTTCATCACCCCTTCGTCCCCGCTATCCAGGAGTCGCGACACCTGTCCCTGCACTCACACTCGCCCGACATGCCTGTCGTAGTATCCCGACGCGTCTCAGCAATGGCGACCTCATCAGTCAAGGATGTAGAGAATACAAATGTCTTTGCCGAGCCCTTGGGCACGCATTGCTTCGCGGACAAGACAGCCACAATTTGCGGCTTCGGTGTCACAGCATCTCTGGTGACCGGACCCAACCTCCGGACTCCGCGTGCACCTATTGGTTACGGCCACCCCGTACTGCTACGTTCAGAATGCATGACACGGGCATGGACGGATGTTGTGCTTTAGAGCCTTTTGTACGTGCTATCACTATTAGTTACCATCCAGTAACTGCGCTGCTAACGTGCGATGTGACACTAGCTGCCGCACTGGCTACCACCTCGACTGATCGTACTAACGACATGTCTACAACGCAACATCCTTAGTACTCCCCGGCACAGCCTTCAAACCACGCTCGTGACACCATGTCCATCCGCAGGTCTGCTTAAACGAGCCGGCGGCTTAGATGTATATGTTCCCACTAACGCGAAACTTCTTCCTAGTATGCATCCGTACGACTTCAAAATCCCTTTCCATACCGACAACAACACAGCCCTTTCAACGCATGGAACATATCTCCACATCTGGGGTACTACTACTGTACGTGCAAACTCAACCTTCTTCCAAGCTACACGTCTGTCGTGAGTTATTATCTACTAGCTCAGCCTCGACAACCGCCCGCCGGACACTATCTCCCAACAGGAATCAGAGACAGCGAAAATCCCCTTCACGGAAGTGCGACTCACCGAATTGTTGGTTACGAACATGCGCGGTCCTCGAACTTCACTTTCTACCACGCGGCCTCTTGCGGATTGGGGCCACCAGGTCTGACTTGTCCTTGTCGGACAGCCCGTCATATTGAACGCCCGTAATCCCTCCAGGCGGAGATGCTTCAAAAACGATCACGATCCCATCCTCGCTCGAGGATACCGAGCTCTCGGTCGTAGACGATGCCGTGGAGTTGGACGAAGAGCACGACGGTGCCTCCCTGCCAGACGGGTCAACACCATCGTCCCGTAAAGAGACCGATATGTCTTCAGCGTCGGCGTTGAGTTCCTTCCCTCCATCTCCTTGATCTTCATTCCCGCTCAACGTCAGTCTCAACGTCTAACGACCAGCTCAGCAGGACATACCTGTGGACTCGAAGACCCCAGTGCTATTTTCCACTACGACACGATGCGCATCGACCTCTTGAAACGGATATTTAATGTCTAAATTAGCACTGCGCGCCCGCTTCTTGCCCTTGCGAGCCTGCTGGACAATGTTCGACGAGGATACACGATCCGGATCCTCGATCGTGTTGTCTCCTTGAACGACGTAAGCCAGTTTCCTATGACTGTATTCATATCACCACTCACCGTCCAGCACCTCGCCCTCTCGCAACGCCTCTCTAGTCACACTGCCCAACTCTATCTCACTGAACAGCTCCTCATTCTCGACAGCCGGAGGTGTATCGTGACCGACTCGTACCAAGTCGATGAGGACGAAATTCGGATACCAATCCGATTTGCCGACGACGTACGAGATGGTGAACGATATCGCGACGGCATCTCCACGTACCAACTGACCTGGTGGACAGTCGGATATGTTCTTCAGCATCCCATCCTCCAGTGCGAAAACACCCGGACGGGCGGGATTCGCACGATAGAGCCTGGAGCGCCGGTCGGCAGCCTTTACCCATTCGTGCAGATGGGCTGGAGGAACTGGCTTTGATCTGTTCTCGTCCACCCGTAGGAACATCGGTGTCCGCATCCAGAAGCGCTGTGCTAGAGTGCCGCGCATTCCTGACTGCCACGATCGTCTTTCCTTCGGTTCAACTACATTGAACCCGTCGACGGTTTCCATGTAGCTGTCAATGGCCTTGTTGTTATCAGCGCATACTCCGGATGACACTGCACTGAACTCCTCACAGATTGCGCCTCGAACAGCCCTACATCCTCGGTGGTATCGAACGAGTACGAGTAATGGCAGCGCCAGCTCGCGAACTCGCACCTAATTCAGCAGTAAGGTGAGTGAACGTCGTCTGTGTGTATCCGGATTAACTTACCGTCTCTGTGGATCCACATACTGGTCAGTACTGTTCTCGCCGGCAACGAGATTTCCTGTTTCCACGGGATCACTGCTCGCAAAGATTGCGGCGTAACTGAAAACCACTGGAGCATTGCTCGCCGGGTCACAGAGCTAAGCAGCAAGCAGTGAGTGACGAATTGATAAAACATGTATACAAACTCGCTCACCACCCATTCCACGCGGCTGACCCGTTTCGCATGGAACATCTGTTTCGCTGTCCCGATGGACTTGCAAGCGACCTCGAGAGGAACATCACTAAGCCGCAATGGACGTTCCTTCCACATATCGACTGTTTCGCGCGCAATGAAAGACATCGTGGTGTGGGGGGAATAGGGATACAGGTGAGTTTTGTTCCAAACTATCCAGTTATATATACCATTTCTTCATGTCCTCGCCAGTTCCGATACAAACACGTCAATATCGTCCGGTGCTGTAGCGCATAACTGGATTTCACCGCACTACGACTACGCGTACATCCTAGCATGTGGCTGCGCCTTTCCCATCCACAGTACGTACAGTTTATCCCATTGCGCATTCCGACGATTCATTGCCCGAACACGTCGTCTCTGTTGATTCAGCGCATGTCGGTGACAACAGCTTACACATACGCCGATCGTTGCTCATGTCAGCTGAACCTGTGCTGTTGAAATTTGCAGTGTCTCTCCAGTGTCAGGGCTTACAGATTCGTCTTCAGGGTCTGACACGTTGCACCCACCATCGCTAGTCCGTGCACGTCGCCCGAATACTGTCCATCACGTACTGTCAACACCATCAACAACGATAACCTCAGCTATCAATTGGATCTGGTCCGCTCGGTCCTCCAGAGAACGAAACATGCAGACGTCTCCCATTCGGAGCACACCTGAGTCGTTTCATCTGACCGTTGCGGACAGTGCCTATCGTCGCATACTGAGTTGTCAAAACCTCCCGGGAACTGTACAGCCTCGCGGCCTGAACTACACCGTCACTCGAGACTCAGCGAGGTGCATATGTCCTCGGCCACTATAGTAGCTAACTCAGCAATTTCCCTGGTTAGTCAGTCCTGTTTGGTCAAGATGCACACCACTAACGACATCTGCAAGCACATGCGTGCGATCGGCTAGACTACTGTCGCTCAGAAATGGCGCGGTGACGGACCGTTCCCTTCATCTGTCGGTAATATTTACTTCAACGTACAAACCAGTCGACATTAGATTGCTACGGCAGTGCTGTGCAGCTCCGGCGCTATCGGCACTACCAGTCGAGTCACTCTCTCTCTCCGTGTCTGCAAAGCAACAACGAAGGAATCCATTCCAGGTGATCGCATACAACGAGCGTTGTATTTGCAACGAAACAATTTGAAGCTGAATAATAAAGGCACCGCACAGACCGCGGAGACAATCTCATTTCTAGCGGATCTCCGAAGACATATCCTTTTCTGTCACTCCGCGTACACACCACTCATATAGACTGGTACGATAAACAATCGGTACTCCGAGTCCGATGGGATGGGATCTGACTACTCCCTACGTGCAGCTCTACGCCCAGTCCCTGCCCGTTAGCTGATCCGGATTGCATCTTTGCTATAACACGACTAGTGTCTCGATCGTCTCTTCTCTCGGGAACCACAGCGACCATACTGCGGGGGGGTAGGTATGGCCCCCGCTCCGCAGCGACCTCTAACCCCTACGAGTATTCCACATCACCCGGGAACATCCTCCATTCCAGGAACGCAGCCGACCGCAGTCGCCGTCGCCGTCGGTAATGGACTGGCGGTAGTTCCCGCTCCGTGCACAGTTCCGAAGTTGAAGAACCTGGATTTCCAGCCGCTCTCCTACCACCGTTAAGGTTTTTGTGACAGCAGGTACTCGACAACCGTGCCTTCTTGGACGCGGAATCCAAACAGATGTTTCCTTCGCTTAACCCCGTCGCCCAAAATACACTCTCCGTTCCCCAAGGCTTACTCCTTGCTACTTTCCTCCGTTGAGCTCATTTCATCTCTGGAACAGGGTCTCGGGCACGTTCCTGTGCTGCGGAACCTACGAATGTATCCGACAGGAATCGGGTAACTGATATACTAGCTAATGGTATAAAAACTGTGTCTCCGGGAACGGAGGCAGCTCCAACATCTCCTGCATTCGCCTCTCCCCCCGCAATGTCGACAGAACCCACTATCCTACCATTCGACGACCGCCAGCCCTTCGGCAAACGTCGGGCGACGGACGAAGTACGACCCTCTTCTTACATTGTGAAACGAAGTGAGCACTACAGTCTCTATCTCTCCTAATGAAAACTTGAAGCGCTGATCGAATACATTTTAGACGGGTGAGTTGTCCGGTCTCGGTGTGCGTAGACATCCCAGCTCATGAATTACAGAACCATCCAACCCTTTCGCGTACTGAAGGTAAGAGAGGTCTTTCGTCTCGTGTTTCATTCGCTTATTACAGCGCCGCCAGTTGCTGCATACGCTGAAGACGGTGATTTTCGATACACCTGCTGGTCTTGACGACCGACACGTTCGCTTACTGTCTGCTGCAGCTCTCCTCGGACCTCAACTTGACCTTTTTCGACTTAGCAATGTGAGCTTGTCTCACGAGTCAGCAATGCTTTGAGGCTTAGCTAACATTCTTCTGTCCCAGCCTCACGGAGTCGGTGGTGGCCGGTATCGCACCTAAGATGACGGCACGCGAGTTACAGGTCAGTTAGTGTTGAAGTACACCGTGTTCATCGCACGTAACCCGTTATAGATGCACACCGCCAGGGTGGTGGCGACGCACACTAGCAAGCACCCCAACTACAGCAAACTCGCAGCCCGAATCATAGTGACGGCCATTCACAAGAATGTGCACCAGTCGTTCTCAACCTGGGTGAACACAAACGGTATGGCCTTTCTGTTGCATATTATCCGATAGGTCAACTCACGAGACGGTTTGCAGCGGTCAAGCTTCACCTTCATCCTCGTCTCATCGAGGCCGTTGCCGTGCACGGACAAAGGCTGGACGCCGCTCTCGTTCACTCTAGGGACTTTGATGCCTCATTGTGAGCCGCTCCTCTTATCAGAACGGCACATGCCACTAACATACGGCAAGCTTGACCATCGGCACCTTGATACATAGATATCTCGCCAGTGATGATGGTTTCCCGTGCGAGCGACCTCAGTTTATGCATATGCGGGTCGCAGTGACCATCTACGGTTCAAACCTGCTCGGCGTTCTGGAGACCTATGATGCATTGTCTCGGGGGTTGTACACACACGCAACACCGGTCCTGTTCAACGCAGGCACCCTCAAATCTCACTACTCATCGTGCTTCATCTATCAGCCGGAGACCGCAACGATCGACTTGTTGCTACGGGGTGTCGCGGACGTCGATACACTTTGGAGAGCAGAGGGCGGAGTGGGCTTATCGCTATCCGGTGTTCCTGCTCGCAGGTGTGTCCATACAGTACGTTGTCGACGTCTACTGATACCCTGTGACAGTCCTTTTCCTCGGTCTCAGCCGGGTCTCCTCGCGCTCCTGCGGATCTTGGAGGGCCATGCGTCGTTCCTGTCAGAGGCAGGCCTCAAGAGACCATGTGCAACCACGGCTTATGTGGCGATATGGCACTACGACGTGAGACTCGTCATCCCTTGCAGGACGTCTCGATCCGGAATGCGGATGAAGCATGTTTTCCTCGGGCTGCTCGTTCCCGATATTTTGTGAGTATCGCGGTTGTCTTCCTAAGCGCTTGCTTACTCCGGGCTGCACCTAAGCATGATGCGCCTGAAGGCTAACGGGAAATGGTCCCTGTTCGATCCCATCGAGGTTCCTGACCTCCTCAACACCTACGGCGAAGAATTCGCCCTCAAATACGAGGAGTACGAACGTAGCGACATCCATCGCGAGACCGTCGATGCGTCTGTACTGTATGGCCAAATATGTGAGACGCAACGAGAGACCGGTACGCCTTTCATTTCCTACCAAGAGGCCCTCAACTGTACGTGCACTGTTATCCTCTCTGTGTTCTACACTAGTGCTCATCCTGGCGTGCTGTCCGTCCAGACAAGAACAACCAGAGTCATCTTGGCATGATCCGGTCTTCCAACCTCTGTACCGAAATTGTGCAGTACTGTTCTGAACGAGAGCCCGCCGTCTGCACTCTTGCGTCCGTGTCCCTTCCTCGCTTCCTCAATAACGACTGCACTTTCGACTTTGAACGCTTGCACATGGCGGTGAAGCTCGCCGTTCGGAACACGGATGCATTGATCGATCTTGGGGACTACCCGGACCAACTCACACGACAGTCCGCGAGGCGGTCCCGTTCCATCGGCATTGGCGCGCAGGGGTTGGCCGACTGCTTTCGTGCTCGCGGTTACCCGTTCCACTCTCCCGAGGCACGTTGGTTCAACAAGCTTGTATTCGAGACCATCTACCATGCTGCCTTGGAGGAGAGTTGCGAGATGGCGCGTATTCGGGGTCCGCATGCGACGTGGTTCGGCTCGCCTGCTTCGCATGGTTTGACCCAGGATGTCATGTGGGGAGTCACGCCCTCCAACCTATACGACTGGAATACTCTGCGTGACAACATCGGAAAGTATGGGCTGAGGAATGCGATGCTTACCGCGCAGATGCCCACCGCATCCACCGCATCTCTGCTTGGCAACTACGACGGAACGGAAATTCCGACTAGGTGCGCCTCTTCCGTGTATCCTTACGATTGGTATTGACTTGTTGCCGTGTCAGCAACATAACCAATCGCCGAGTTTTCAGCGGCGACTATGTTCAATGGTGTCCGTGGTTGGTCCGCGATCTGGTAAAACACGGAGCGTGGTCCGACCGTATTCGTACCGCTATTGTCCGGAATCACGGTGAGCAATCCCTACTTCTCTCACTGCTGATACTCTGACATTCCAGTCCCGCAGGTTCTGTCGCCGATGTGCCCGGAATTCCGCACTTCATCAAGGAAGTGTACAAGACCGCGTGGGAGATTGATCCCAAAGACGTTCTTGAAATGGCCGCGGATCGTGGTCCATATATTGACCAAAGTCAAAGCACAACTCTGCACATGGCGTGGCCTACGACACCGGCCCTGGCATGTCTTTCCATCATACTATACTGTATTTCCACTGATTGAACGGCACAGCGGGACTTACAGTTCTATGCGTGGGAGCTAGGCCTCAAGACGGGGATTTATTATCTCCGATCTAGGGCACCCACGTTCGCTCTTCCATTTGGTGTATCCCGCAATGAGTGTGTCAACGTACCTCAAGGTTCTAGTTTGTCACAGGCCCTCGTTTCGATCTCACCCGCACAGGACAACCTCGACTCCGTTCACGCAGCCGTCATCGATGTCTCTTCCGGCGTCGAGCTAGCGCCGGCAGAACCTCCGTCGACACCTACTAGCACGGGTCATTCTGTAAGCTTCGATGGTTCGCTTTGATTTGTGGACATTAATGCTTACATGCCATTGTACTAGTCATCCCAGCCAGCATCTACATGCTCGTTTCGCCGTCCAAACCCTGCACACTTGACCGACGATGTTCCTCCCCTCAACTTAGATGCAGGTGAAACCCCCTGCATCCCTATTCCACAGCCCGACTCACCCGAACACTGTGGTCACGCGAGTGGTTTGGACACCGGCCCGGATCCCTTCACTAATCTCTTGGTGCTGGACGACGAGTCTCCTGTCTGCGACGACTGCTTGTATTCTCAACTGCCTATTGTCGCACAGGATCTCAGCGCAATGTGCGATGGATGTAGCGCTTGATCGCTGCTTCTCTCTTCGTTCTATAGTTCGTACGCCCTCTGTCTCACGCTTTGAAGTTGACTGGTGTGTTTCCAGTGCCGTCGCCGTCTGATAACGATTGCAGATCCGATCTCATCCATATGCAGTACATCTATGTGCTCCTCGTTCTTGACCTCATGCTCCCTTCCTCTGACGTGTACATTTATGTTTCTATAACTCTTTCACCGATGTATTACCTACGGCGTGGTAGCTGTCAGTACGTGTGTCCTTTGAATACACTTGGTGTATTTTCTCCATACCTCGTACGGGAGTACGTGAAGCGTCTGCGGTCGTTGTTGAACCATCAACGTGAGCAATGCGCTCTGAATCGTGTAAACTCTAGCTCCTCAACTGTCCTCGTCGCTCTATTCTAGTGTAGCGTGTTCACGTGACGGCGGGCCCGTTCGCACGGTATTAACTATGATAAATGAGCCTGTAGCTTCTCTTCTGGGTTGCTATGAGCTCAGTAGTCTCTCCCCATCTTCCGCATCCTACCCAACTTCGCAATCGTGCCCCACAAAGTCTGTGAACCCTCTAGTCGTCTCCAGCCTCTACTACCACGCCACCGCGACGGTGGGTTTTCCGTAGTGCGCTCTGTTAGAATTTGCTGACAACTCATTCACTGTTAGCGTACTAGACATCCATTACGCATGTCGGAGACGCGTCTCTCCGCTGCTGTTGGATGTCCTACTTCGACATCTACTCCTGCATCCCAAGACTGTGAAGACAACACTGTCCGCTAAGGTCGTTAATCCATTCCTTGTATTCGCGTCACTAGTATATAACCCACGATGAATCTATTCACTACCATATGTCGGCTTCGCCAAAAGAGTCGCTTCCGGTTTCGCGGCTTCGGGCAGAAGCACGTTGCCATCCTCGATACGTCTGGATGAGCATGTAGATCTGAAGATTACAACACAGAAAGCACCGTCGAGTCCGACTAAGAAGCACCCTGGAAGTATATGTCGCTGCACCCAGTCTCACTGCGTGGTCATGTTCTCACCTGCCCCAGCACCATTCTCGCCCCCAGATCCGCATTTGCACGTTCCGAAATAATGGCGTACAAAGACTCAACGCACACAACAGCGTGGATGAACCCGACCATCGAAGGTATCCAATGGTATTGGCCGTACATGTAGGATTGACCATGGCTGTATCGTACGAATTCGGTCCTAACGTATTCCCATCAACATTCAGGTGAAAAACCTTTCAACCGCACAAAACGGATCTAGGCAACGACGCTGGAAGCTGTTAAGAAATATCCGCTCGTTGAATATTCCATTTCATATGTTCCACATCGCCTGAGCTCCACTGCTTTGGCCTCTCCGTTACTCAGGTACGAACAGCAAGCCCTAGTGTTCTCCGCTCGCTTACGCTCTCCATCACTGAGCGGCTTCCGCTATTTAACATTCGTCAAAATGCAATCATTTCCAACTGAGTTCGCGTACGACACTTGCACGCCGACGACATAGATGGATAACCGAGCCATCCGGTTCAACCGTGCTGCAACGGACAACATGACGGATGAGGCGACTGCGCATTAGACACACGAATAACGGACCAGACTTGGGGGTCCCTTGTGTAGCGCGTTCGGGTTAACCGAACTTAGAGATGGGAATTCGACGTGCCATCCAGGATCGCTCCGACTCCGAACCCGGTCAGGCCGGTGGTCCGTCCGTATCCACCAACTAGAAGAACCTGCACGAACGGACTTCCAAGGCCTGCTCAACGTCATCAACCTTTCTGCTACAGAGCAAGACTACACGGCGGTCTTCCGGACCGCATTGACAAACAACGTGGCTGAGGTATGCCGAGACGCGCTTTGGAGTCGTGCCAAGTGTCTGTCCCCTGTTGTCGACCACACGAAGCTACGAAAGCCATTAAGTCCGCATCTACCCACAGCGGCCGACTGTTTTTCTGTACGACGTCGTTGAGCTCGTACCGCGCGATACACGCACCGCTGTAGGAGGGGCACGCATGACTACAAAGTTGACAGGCTATTCTGTGACATCTCACCAGTCGAGACCTGCGGAGGTGAGTGCTACTTTGCGTCGTCCGTTAACCATCTCTGTGAGCTCCCATTACAGCCCGCCTACGCCCACGACAAAATTCCTCACTCCCCTGAGCGAGGCACGTACTTGCTTGTCTGCCACACGGCCAGGACACAGTCGTAAACACAGCAGCACGGTTGTTATTGGACCACGACGAATGTGGCATACTGACTGCTGCCCATCCACGGATACGAACCTGTCTCAACGCCTGCAACTGCACAGTTGACCGTTGCAATACCAATTGGACCTGGACTGCACGACCGTCGAACGCCCTGGACGTCACGGCGGCACTACGTCAGCAATACAACGCAATTGCTGCGTGCGGATGGAGAGTACTTTCGGTACGTTGAGCACCTCCGCATGCGTGACGTGCATTGATATGTGGATGTCCGACTGATGTACCCGCACGCTCCGTCATCGTTCGCACCTCGACATCCTGATCATCTGCACTTTCGCCCCCTACACGTCGAATCATTGGGAGCCTAGGAATATCAACACAACTGGGGACAACAGGTGCACGGTAGAAAGCTCATATCGTTCATCTCGGACACGCACTCGTGACATGAACAACAAAGCATATCGGGACTTGCACCTCCAGGGACGCCCACTTCTTGGCGAGAGGATGTTGCGTGACTACAGGCGCATGATCATACCAGGACTACACTACATGCACGACATCTGTCAACACGTGAGAAAGAAAGACAGCATTGATTTGGGGTCAGTCGCTCAATATTCGAGGCGCGGGGAGACACTTACCAGTTGACATAGTAAGAACGCACAGCTCTGCCAAATCGCAAATGATTTCACTGATAGCGGGTATGTGTATCTCCAAAACATGTTCGGGACCGGACTCTCATGATAGATAAATAGTCCCTCGCGCAAAGAACTTCCGGCGCCGAGTGGAACTCGGTGAACGCTGTGTGCGACCCAATACAATGTACTCAGCTCAGAACTGCCCAGTCTACCGACGCGCTCACCATCCACCTTGGGATGCGCACTCGACGTCAACTTCGAACCTGACTTCCGATCGTCCAATCCCAACAACTCCGCTCATTCACATGTTCCACTCAACGACGTGCGACTGTCACATTCAGAACCAGCCGACTCGCTGCTCTAACGTGGATGGTGCGACTCTAGCCCAGCGAAGTATTACCTTTACCGATTGGTCGCGTCATCTGCGAAAGCTGATCATTTTGATACCTATTCGTCCCCCACCCCCGAACAACCCTCACCCGTGGACAAGGGACATAGGCGACACGGAATGCAAGCTTGCGCAGCGCAGCAGAACATATCAAACGTGCGGGCTGGCTGCATCGTGCGAGCAGTCTGTTGCGTGTACGCTGGGCTTCACTCGCCATGGACTGGCGCGAGCACTTTTCCTGGCGTCCTGGTAACCGGACCTACTGTGCGTATCGCTCACTGCTCAGCTCAGCACTGCTTATCCAACGTCCGCAAGTCACCCACGACGTTCCGACAGTTTTGGAAGCCCGTCGCTTCACTGACATGTTGCGAGCCGCTGCCCTCTCTCCGACTTCTACCAGAGACCAACTCGGAGGGTAAACAGGCATGGCCACTCGCTACTATGCTTCTGTAGGAACATCGTGCGTATTACCAGACGTGTTACCGGATCCCATGCACGCTGACGGTGCCTCCTCACTATAACCCGACTCGGACCTCAAGTGCTAGTAGTATTTTCAGTCCGGGCACGAGTGCCCCGCTATGATCTGTGAGACCCAGAGCTTAAAATGCCCCTGTACTCTGCCAGTGCATGTCCTCCGGCGACACCATCACTCTCCCCTCCTCCCAACAACTTGAAGTGGCCGCTGTCACACGCCGCCGACCTCACACCAGCGCTCTTCTGGCACCGCCATTGCATAGGGCGCTAGTCAGTCCAATGTTCCCCCACGCACTCCTGGGAGCCCTGAACATCTCCGACAGATGAATTCTCTCTCCAGAACGCATGCTGCTGCAAATGATCAAATGAAGGCAACTGAAGTCAACCGCCGTCCCGACGATTAGACCGCTTAGACCACCCTCATGGACGGTCCGCTTCAAGCCTTATAGAAATAGATATACTGTTCAAGTGTAGTCTTAGTATTGGATATTAATCGTCAAATGTGATGCAACAAGTACTGACATAAAGATCCGCAGGGACTTCGTGGATGCAGCACAAGCGACAGCTAGGTCGTTCCATGATTGTTTGTCTTGTAATCCAGTCATTGCTGAGAAACATCCAGCATAGCACTGACTCACAGGCTGCAGCGTGAGAGTCACGATGGTAACATTTGACAAGAACAGTCTCCTGCCTGTGGCTTGTAACAAGTCAGCTAAAGGACTTTACTGGCAATACAATGCCGGACGTCAACAACTGAACGCCGCAGTAGTATCACTGGCACTCAACATTGTTGGTACTTGAATACTACATAACATCCACCACCCGCTCGCCTGCTCCGTCCGATTGTTTCCTAACTTGAAGTGTCATATCAACAAGAATGATTTATCATCTTACTTAAAATAAGCTTCGATGCGGGACAGCAGTGCGGCTTTGTGCATATATACACGGAGTTATAACAAGTTCGAGTCAACAACCAGTGCCAATAGTCCCCGAGTGCGGTTCAACCTTCCAGTCAGCTCGTTGATCAACAGCTCTACCGGTGGAGTCTACTAGTCACAGACTCCAAACTCTGAGCTAGCGATGAGTTTGACTGAATGATCCCGCGGAGACACAGACACTCCTTCAAGTTGTGAGACCCAATACCAGCTTAGGAGCGGTGATTTACTGATGAACCAATGCAACAATTATCTACCACAGAACTGTGGCGTCCTGGCAGCTTGGACATCTCAGAAAAATTCAAAGTCGATATATTCTAGCTACATCAAATCAGCATCAGCAACGTGTATGCTCCGTTTTATGCGACATGGCTAACCTCATGTTGCCACGAGACCATCTACTTGGAATATCCCTGAGATGTTCAAGCTGGACGGAACAATCCTGTGGTAGATAATTGTTGTGTTTGTTCATCGGTAAGTCACCACTCCTAAGCAGACGATAGCCCTTCTCATTAACATACTGTGGAGCTCTACTAGTACCCTCTGTACATGCTAAATACATTGATTGTTGGCATGTCAGCCAATACACATCCTCCGTGCACGCTACATATGATAACTGCTACTACTTGCCATACATGTTGATATACGCTCTATCTTTTCCGCCTTGATGTGGTAGCTCTGGGTCACTGGGCAAAACACACACCCAAACGAGCACAAGACAAGCTATGCAGTACGTGTCAGGTAGAGAACAGGTCCCCGGTGTAGGTGCTCGACTTTACATAGCAGTTCAAAGATAGACTTCAAGGCGAGCAGCTTCGGATGGAAGTCAGTCGACTTAGTAAGCTACGCATAGAATTTCACGACCTCTGGAGGCTTGGACAGTCTGGTTAGAATGTCAACGAAGGCTTTCTAAGACTCGGATTGTTGGCCCTTCTCGTTAACATACCGTGGAGCTCCACTAGTACCCTCTGTACATGCTAAAGACGTTGATCGATTGCATGTCAGCCAATACACATCCTTGCATGCTATCTATGATAATTGCTACTACTTGCCATGCATGTTGATACACCCTCTATCTTTTCCACCTTCAAGATGGGGTAGATCTAGGTCACTGGGCAAAACACACACCCGAACGAGCACAAGACAAGCTATGCAGTACATGTCAGGTACAGAACAGGTCCCCGCTGTAGGTGCAGGTGCTCAACTTCACATAGTAGTTCAAAGATAGACTTCAAGGCGAGCAGCTTCGGATGGAAGTCAGTCAACTTAACAAGCTACACATAACATTTCACAACCTCTGGAGATTTGGACAGTCTGGTTAGAACGTTGACGAAGGCTTTCTGGGACTCAGACTGTTGGCCCTTCTCGTTAACATACCGCGGAGCTCCACTAGTACCCTCTGTACATGCTAAAGACATTGATCATTTGCATGTCAGCCAATACACGTCCTTCACGCTATCTATGATAATTGCTACTACTTGCCATGCATGTTGATACACCCTCTATCTTTTCCGCCTTCAAGATGGGGTAGCTCTGGGTTACTGGGAAAAACACACACCCGAACGAGCACAAGACAAGCTATGCAGTACGTGTCAGGTAGAGAACAGGTCCCTCTTATCTGTCCTAACACAATGAGACCAGTAAATATAAGTGGCTGTTCGAAACCAAAAACTTCGTTAATGTTAGCTTAGCCTTCAAGATCTAGATATAGCAAGATTTATAAGCCCCATCACAGGCAACTAGAGTTTCTGCAACTTACCTTTCCACCGAGATTTCGTTATATAGTAATTTCTTTGTAGTACACTCCGTTGTATGGCAGCCCTTGCATCTCAGCATCCACACCACTGAGTATGTCGAATCATATATTGCAATAACCACAGAACATCACATATACAAACTAGCCTGCACTCGCACATTGTAAACACCATATTTTAAAATTGTACGACTCAAATATTAAATATTGTAATGATGTTGCTGCCTATTTTAGTATGGCATACAGATGATCCGCAGTTCTAACAACCGCTGCTATAAAATCCCACAGTACTTCGTATCTCCGCAAAGTGTAAGCCATGGCAACAGACCTCCAAACATCCGCCACACTACGCCGGGAAACTCGCGGAACCACATCCTCTATCCCGACACAATCATCCGCATTTGTTCCTATCGCAGCCCGATGGTCAGGTTATGGGAAACATTGCTGGAAACGCATAGGTACTCCGAAGACTCACACATACAAACTCGCCACTTGGCCACTGCTTCCTTTCTGTGAGGGAATGCTTGTCAAAGTCTACGCCATAACTCAAGCTGCATTCTACTCACCGACCCATCAAAAAGACGACCTCGGATTGTATGACCCACACGTCCAAGGTGCTATCACAAGGATCATTCCACACCCTTCCTATCCATTCCACGCGATAGTCACTGTCGTCAATGAATGTCAGCAAAACATTGTCCAGATTATCGACATTCACGTACCCTGTCATCCCCGTGTCATGCTCTCCCCACACTCTTACATCTCTAACCCGCACACCGCACCCATCAAGCACGGCATCATCGTTACCGACCTTATCGATCCTGCAACAATTCATCACAGCATGTGGGTCGAACATTGCAAAGGGGTTATGTGCTTTCAGCCGGAGCATGTGGTGGACGCAAGGATTCTACTACGAAAGCAGGAGGGGAGTGTTAATAGGGATGACGAACAGAAATATGAAGACGCAGCTCACAGCGACAACGGACGGGAATCGCAGGACTCTGAAACAGAGGGCACCAGTGCAGAAACAGAGAATCCGGTACCTCGCAGACGGCGACGCACCACTCGCCCACCCGTTTATATGTCTTTCTCCTCGATACAGGAGACGCCGATGAACCGACCACCTGACTGCTAGCCGGTGAGTACAACGCAATCAATCTGAGACAAATCACAAACTCATCTCCCGCATTTTTGTCCGTACTGATTCAGGAGACACGTGGGACCACAACCTCACCTCCAGATCTGAAACCCACAGCCGCACGACCTACTGTTGACCTCCTGCGTGATTGGCGCTGACCGGGCCGTCTCTGATGTGTTGTCGGCTGTTGACCATGGACTTACCGATATGGATATGCTCGTATCACTTATCCGCCACCATCTCCACTTCATTCGATCGACAATACTCTCTACCCGTATGAATCAACTACCCGCTCATTACGGTATGCTCTACAGCCAACGATGAATCCGCCACATTGTTCTCATGCCGAAACCATGTACGCCTATTGTTCCATCCATGACCGTCAGGGTGACAAGCAATTGTGTATGCTACGCATCGTTCTGATTTGCGATATGACCACCAAACGAGCATGTACTACTTATTCCGGAAAACGGGTGTTCTCCATTCAATATTTGCATACTCGCGTCGCCATTACTTACACAATATAGTATGCGAGACATTCATCCGACCGGTCGACGCTTCCCAACTCTCTCGTTTGCTGAGCGTGGGGCTGCGCCCCCCCGTCCTGGTCCAATTCCAGAGGAGACTTCTGGAAATGAGAATATAGTCATGCATCCTCTCGTTGTTGTGCAACTGGTAAATCTGCTACACAGAGGAAGTTATATACGATGCGCATCGACCGGACCCAAGGCCCGTTCTCAACGCGCCTGTTCAGAGTTGGTGTTACGGGACAAGGATAATCGGATCTAAGTTCTCGCACTGCGCAGGGGCAAGTAAATGCACGTTCAGCATAGATGAAACAGCTATAGGCTATAGTCCACTCAGTCTGCACCGAACAAACCACGCGATGCACCACAACTTATCTCGACCGGGTTGAACTCACCTACAAACGTTAACGCATATGTGGGCGTGCTTCCTACAAGGCTGTGTTGTGAGCAACCCATAGCGTCCACCGCACTTTTCTGGTCCCTTGGGTCGCGGGAGGTCTCAGTTTGCGGGCCAACAAGAGCTCGGTTAGAACAACGTGGCAACCTACTACAACGAGTGGAACCGCCAAGAGAAACACCGCGGCGAGGGGGACAGCTTACGGACCACTCACATCACATCGGACAGAACAGATAGAGCGAAGCGCTTCGGCCTCCCGCCAGACCCGGGTTGACACGACGTATCCCGAGTTCATTCTTCACGGAAAGCCCCCCTTGTCTGATTGGACGGTACGCACCTTTTTTTGTAACTGGCTAGTCCAGACCCACACTGTAAGAATACCGATTCTGAGACAGAGTCGGGACATATCTATACCGGTGCTTACTTATCCAGTACACCTCACGAAATGACATCAATCAAACATCGAGACGCTACGTAGCAGTACGTAGCAGGACACCCTGACACCTGTTATGTGAACTCCGTACTCAAAGGGTGCTTCCCACCGACGCTGCTGCCCTACTTCTGCTCCCCTACTACCCGCCTCATCGGAGCTGACCACATCCGATACAGCCTGGTTCGTCGGTTGCGACATTGACGTACACCATACCGCCTAGTCGACGGGTGCGCTCGTGCTCATCACAGCGCATATTTGCTTCGCATTTCCACAGACCCCGTGCAAACTTGAACGTAATCGGACCCTTTGTAGGCGCACGCAGGACAACGCGAACCCGTATATCCCCAACCATATCGTACAATCGATATATAAGCACATAGAAGCTTGTGCTCGGCTGTTCCGATAGTCCCAGATTAGTAGAGTTCCCACCGGCACCCATGCTGCGGTGCAGTGTCAACGATTGAGTCGACCTCAGTCACAATCGACAGCACGTACCTCATCGTTCGCGCCGTCTCGTCTGATCTTGTCCACACTGTAACCATGGTGCCAGAGACTCGGCACCACCTAACCATGATGATGATGGAAAGTCACGTTCGCTTTCCCCGAGCCCGAATGTCCACTCAAAATAACTGTGGGACCATTTGTTTATACATGGTCCAGATAGGCACCTCGTTGTTGATGATGCTCTTCCGAGAGCCCCTCCTCCGGTCCGCGTCAGCAGCTGCGGTTAGGCCCACTGACACCCACAGACAACAATTTGCACTTACCAGTTACGTAGCCTCATCTACCCTCGGCGGGCTGGACAACGTTGCGCAACGCATGGCATCGAGTACTTTGGGCGCGCCAGCAGGCGCGGGCAGCATTTCCCTACAACGTACACACCTACTATACATTTATCAGGGCCATACAACTTTCCAACGACTCAATGCTCTTAACCTAACAGACCTTCGGCATCACCTAGTCGGCACACGGTGGACAATTTCTATGAGCAGTCTGTTCAGTATCACCTCGCCCGTCCCAGGTGCACTTGTAACCCACACTAACCTATCTCGTGCAAGGTCACTCAATCGTGCGGCGATAACCACAAGTTCGTCATCCGATCCGACCGGATACCAAACATAGACCACATACCACGAGTACCAGCCACGAGCGACTGTCATTGCTGAACTCACTCCTGGCATCCAGAGTACCCTATTCACGTTAGCTATGTTGTCAGATGTATACGACCTTATGAAAAGCCTCCTTCGAGGTTTACGAGAATGCCCAAGCTGTAGCTGTAGCATATACATTCCTAGACTGGACGCTACTCATGCTGCGGTCAGAGTAGTCCCGTAAACGTATACAGACCATTAGCTAGGACGAAGACTTACCGCGTGCTTTCCCAGCCCCACTGCAGAGGAGCTTAGCGAATTATATCAGATGTGCCTCATCACAGGCGACACGTTGGTCCCGGACGCGACATTCACGATTCAAAGCGAAGCTCCCGATTTGGGCGGTCCTGATAAGAAAGATCCCGCTGCATCGCCGCTCTTTGTGAAACGCTTACGTACTCAAGCGTCTCCATCTCCCGATTTGGAACGACTCAGGCGCCATCTCACTCACTTACAACAGTTCTCCCTACTACTGCCTGCATTGTCAATGAAACATTTCGCAATCAGTCAATGGGGATGAGAGATCGACTAATATTACACGACTTGTATCATAACGTACGGTATCCCGGACCTTGACCGTAAATAGTACAACTCGACATTCAAGTAGTGAACATCATCATGCATCTGTGTTTTCAGCTGGATTGCTTCCTACAAATGCTTCACAAGAAATACTGATACTCTGCAACATGAGACAATACGTACTGCGCTACTACGCCATCCAAGAACATATCGCATTCGAATCCAATGCAGTTGACTGACGCGTCGTCGACGCCACGCACAACCTACGGCACGATCGCGACCGGTGGAGGCATGAGAGGGGGCGCGGATATCACCGTCTCGTACAGTACTCGAGACGGTGCCCCGTCCATGGCCGAGCAGATGAACTCCACCGAGAAACAGTACAGAGGCTGCGCAAAGTTCCCGTCAGCGTTCGCGTCATTCCCAGGAGTCTGAGACTGCCTGAAGAGCGTGACCGGGCGGACGTGCACATAGCCCATGTTGATGCCCGTCACAGACGACCGGAACGGAACCGGGGACGTCGCGGGCACAATCGTGCAGGCCGTAGCACCGTGGTTGCTGTCTAAAACCACCGTGCCGGGTACAACTCTGATAAACGCATCAGTCCTCCACTCTCGCGACTGAAAACGGCGCGACCTACCGGTACACAGCCCCAGCCCACCAGATATCCTTCCCGTGCATGGACACGTCCGGCGTCCTGTACAACGAAACCCGTCAGCAGCGAAGCGCTGTGCAGCAACACCAGTATCGCAAGACTCACAAGTTATCGAAGCCGTACCGAATGAACGTGGGAATGGGGATGTGGGGGACCCCCGGCATCGCAAACGTTCCCCTCTGCGGCGGGATGGAAGTAGAAGAAGCAGGCGCGGCAACGAAGGGCGCGGGCGCCGGCGGCGCGTCGTGACCACCGACCACGGTACTGCCCACGTCGGACAAGTGGTCGTCCGCGACGGGCGAGGCAGCGGCCGTGCTATGAGATGCGAGATGTGGGGCGCCGCGTTGAGAATCACATATGACTGAACGTACCTTCCGTACTGCCCCGGAACCCCGGGAGTCTCGTCGATGGTTGAGATAGATGCCATTTTCCACAGTATCATCCACAGAGTGAAGAGGAGCTGAGGGACTGACGTTGAGCGGGGCGACGAAGGGAAATCGTCGTTATGTAGGCGCTATAATTAGCGATGGAAAGATGCGGAGAACCGCACGCCAATACGTACCATGCCCGACGGACCAGGCGTAGAAGAGCGGGCAATGCTCTGGAACAGGTGCTAGAAGCAAAGGATAGTTTTTGAGGGTACTTGAGGACCCTGGGCTGAACTGTAAACACCTCTTCATGCACAACACGACTACCCCCACTTACCTTCCAGTAACACTGTCGCTCTCGAGGAACGAAGCTTACCAGGCTACTCACAGATGCAATCGCGTCCACTGCGCTACCACCGTTGGCGTCACTACCCAAACGTACTCGAACCCCTCGAACCGACAATTCGGTAAGATTATCTTCGATCCCGTCTCTACACTTATTTGAGTATAGACTATCCCGAATCAATATAACTCTAAACTTTGACTAACGGACCCAATCACAGCCTACCGCAGCACATTCCAGTTAAATTACGCTGAATTATGTGAGCCCCAGACCAGTCTGTGAGCACGTCATACCCGTCCGACTCACTCGGATCAATTCGAATCGAACTTCCTGGAAATTCCCCGCACTTGAGCTACACGTCCGTCGTGTCCAGGTCTGCCCGGAGGGGCCCTACTTATATTATTTGATCACTCCATTGCTCACTAACTTAACAAGGGCGGCAGCGCGAGCTCGACGAGAATTAACAGAGAACAGCAGTACGCAGTCGCTGGAGGATCTGTCTGACACCATTCAAAGCGTCCAAACTCCCCTGGGGCCAACCGGAGCAAGACACAGATCCACATCCTTTGACTGACCCACTCATATCCTACAAAGTGTTGCAATGCGATCTCGACGCGACTTTGGCGATCGACTAGGGCCTTGACTACATTCACCACTTCTCGTGCGCAGGACGGACTGTGAGCACCTCAGTTAGCTGCATCCAATGGTCTTTCAACACCAAATCACTTACGATCCAACTCCCAAGTCCACGCGGACCTGTCTTGCTCGACGAGATAAAGGTAGCTCTGCGATATATGTGAGTACCTGATTGGTGAGTGTGCCGGCAGCACTCTACCTTCGCAATGCTTTCCGCGTCCAGGCGGGTGTCACGGTTGTTCTTGTACCGTTCGGCAGCCTCCCCAGAGAAACGGGCCAGGGCAGCATCAGTCAAGATACCTGCGATTTTATATCAATACTAGATGGACGCCTGTGACATTTGCCCTCATACCTCCGTCAATAATCGCCTAAGGACAGTCGACACATACAATCAGACATTCAGAAGTCCCACATGAAGACAGGGATGCCGACTTACATGAGCAACCTGTCATGGTCAAACCGTCAGTGCCTTCCCAAAGTTAACATTCGCGTGCTCACATACATGAATGTTCTGCTTGCCGAACTCCTTTGCAAGGCTCTGGCTCAATGCCCTGACGCCAGTCCTGGATGCGGAGAGAGCGCTTGTCATGACGTTCCCCCGAATGCTGGCCGTCGCACCCGTGAATAGCAGCGTTCCCCTGGCACCGCGCTCGTCAAGCTCGTTCTGCTTAAACGCTAGAATAACTCGGCGCGAGAAGGCGAACGCAGCGGTGACATTTGCCTCGAGCGAAGTCGTGATGTCCTCCTCGGTCACGTCGAGGAAGCCCTTCCACAGCGGGATGCCGGCGTTCCAGAGGGCAACGCGAAGCTCCGAGGTGCCAGACGAGCTCCACTTGTGTGCGGCAATGGTGTCAAAGACAGAAAGTGTGTCTTTGTACGAGTAGCTGGAAATCGGGAAGGCTGCCGCCTGTGGAGGGTACTATGAAGCATTGCCACTAGAATGACATGAAGGATGTTCATTTACCTCGCCGCCTCCACTCGCGATTTCCGAAGCAAGGCGATTGAGGTGGTCAGCGTTGCGCGCAATGAGGGCGACGCGGTATCCCTGCTTCGCGAACAGACGACTGCGAAGGTGGCATGAGACATAGGCATTCGCGTGCGAAGTCTTGCCACCTGTAACGTATGTATACACTCACGCAGTAGCTGCTCCAGTACCTGGTGCGCCCGCCATAATCTTATGTCAGTGCACGGCGCTGAGAGAGCACGAGAAAACATACCGGAGCCATTGCCGATGCCAGCAACGACGAGGAGGGGGCGAGTAGACATAGTGGTTGTGGATGAAGTTGAGTAACTGCGATCTGGAGTCCGTGCGATGGTAGACTATGCAGAACGAGCGCCTTCTCCACGATGTCGTGCTTACACATTCACCTCAGCAAGACAATCCATTTAGTCACTACATCGGTCATCGCCTCGGGGAGGAGTCAGATTTCTGCTAGCTAGAGGACTTGCGCGATGATGCATTGATGACCGGAAGGGGAATGATCGGTCTAGTTGACAGGCGCCTGTTTTATTGCAGAATCTAGTCAACGGTCACCTTGTCGGTCGAGAATATAGAGAATACCAGGTGTACGATCAGTTATTGATTAAGGGCCGCTATACATTCTTTAATCACTCCATTCCTCCGAGTCAAGGTTGACTTATCGGCGACGTTCATACCCCTTGGAGTCGCAGACTACAACGAAATGGGTAGGTTGGTGAACGTTGACTAGGAGTACTGCAGGATACGTGGGGGGAATAGACTGACTTGGGGGGAGTGGAGCATTAGAAGTGTGTGTCAAAGTATATGCCCCGAAGGACTACTGTAACCATCCAAGTCCGGCCAACGGGATAGGTGAAGCCGACCTGATCGAACGTTTCAATCGCCTGGAGCCAACCGGAGCAAGCCACATATATATCCATTGCCTGACTATTCATATCCTACAAAGTGTTGCAATGCGATCTCGACGCGACTTTGGCGATCGACGTAGAGCTTGACTACATTCACCATTTCTCGTGCGCGGGACGGACTGTGAGCACGTCAGTTAGCTGCAACTCAATGGTTTTCAAAAACCGCTCCACTTACGATCCAACTCCCAAGTCCAAGCGGACCTGTCTTGTTCGACGAGATAAAGGTAACTCTGCGAAACATGTGAGTATCTTATCGGTGAATGTACCGGCAGCACTTTACCTTCGCAATGCTTTCCGCGTCCAGACGCGTATCACGGTTGTTCTTGTACTGCTCGGCAGCATCCCCAGAGCGACGGGCCAGGGCGGCATCCGTCAAAATACCTGCAATCGTATGTTGATACTCGATGGATTCTCGTGACACATGCACTCATACCTCCGTCAATTATCGCCTAAGGACAGTCGACACATACAATCAGACATTAAGCAGTCGCACCTGAAGACAGAAATGCGAACTTACATGAGCAACCTGTCATGATCAACCCGTCAATGCCTTCCCAAAGGTAACATCCGCGTGCTCACGTACATGAATGTTCTCCTTGCCGAACTCCTTTGCAAGGCTCTGGCTCAATGCCCTCTGGCCGCTCTTGCCTGTAGCAAAAGCGCTTGTCGTGACGTTCCCCCGAATGCTGGCCGTCGCGCCCGTGAAGAGCAGCGTTCCCCTGGCACCGCGCTCGTCGATCTGGTTCTGCTTGAACGCGAGAATAGCTCCGCGCGAGAAGGCGAACGCAGCGGTGAGGTTCACCTCCAGCGAGTTGTTGATATCCTCCTCGGTCACGTCGAGGAAGCCCTTCCACGCCCCGAAAGCGGCGTTCCAGAGGGCGACGCGAAGCTCCGAGGTGCCAGATGAGCTCCACTTGTGTGCGGCGATGGTTTCGAAGACAGAAAGTGTGTCCTTGTACGAGTAGCTGGAAACCGGGAAGGCCGCCGCCTGTGGAGGGCAATCATGAATAACTGCAAAATGTCATGGAGGATGCTCATTTACCTCGCCGCCTCCACTCGTGATTTCCGCAGCGAGGCGATTGAGGTGGTCAGCGTTGCGCGCGATGAGGGCGACGCGGTATCCCTGCTTAGCGAACAGACGACTGCGAGGGTGCTAGTGGCATGAGACATGCATTTGCGTGCCTGTGACGTATGTATGCACTCACGCAGTAGCTGCTCCAGTACCTGCATCGCCCGCCATACCCTATATCAGTGCACGTCGTTTGAAAAACACCAGAAAACATACCGGAGCCATTGCCGATGCCAGCAACGACGAGGAGGGGGCGAGTAGACATGGTGGTTGTGGATGATGAGTAGGATTGGTAAGCTGCAACTCGGAGTCGGTGTGATAGTGGACCCTGGGTACGCACCTTATTGAGCATATATAGGGCCGCGCCTTCTCATTTAGAACCACGATGTCGTGCTCGGTTCTTACACATTCACTTCAGCGAGACGATTCATTAGTCACTACTTCGGTCATCGTCTCGGAAAGCAATCACTAGTCAGCGCTCAGCTCTCCAGTAGTATGGCCACATCTTGCGTCTACATAACGCATGCGCACTAAGTGTGTGCACGGCGACGACACGGTGTTGAGTACAATATTATATACCAAACACCGATATCGGACTTAAAAATATGATTTGCCAACATCGCGTACTACCTTTCGCAATCCAATATATTCCCGGCGAATCAAGTGAGAGCGGCGACAATACCGTTATATGCCGGCTTAATATTGAGGTTCTGTTGGCCAGAAAGTGCGTTAGCTTCGTCAAGCAGAGTTTCCAGTCGCGCTCCTATACGCACCTCGTCCCAAGGCAACGCAGCGCCTTGTCCAGAGAACACGCTGGGCACCCACGAATACTGACGCAAGCGCATGAGCATATGACGATTACGCGCGCAACGAGCCTGCGTCTGATTTGTCCTCACCTTGTCCGTGTAATCCCAGATCGTAATCCCGACGCACCCCTCCACGTTCACGCACGCCTGCACGATGCTCTGGTAGTCCTTCTGCTGCTGCGCGAGCAGCGCGTCGGTCGCGGGCAGCGTCATGCGGATGTCGAGCTCCGTGATCGCGACCTCCAATCCGAGCGCGGTGAACTGCTCGAGCACGGTCTGGAACGATGTCGGCACAGAGCCGACGATGAGATGGGCCTGGAAGCCCACGCCGTCGATGGGCACGCCGTCCGCCTGGAGCTGCTTGACGAGGTTGAGCATCGCGGTCGCCTTCGCGCCCGTGCTTTCGATGTTGTAGTCGTTGATGTACAGCTTGGCCGCGGGGTCGGCGGCGCGCGCGGCCTGCAAGGCGATGGATACGTAGCTCGTGTTGAGAGTGTTGTAAAACACGCTCGTGCGCCAGGTGCCATCGTCGTTGAACGGCTCTGGAGGAGGGCAAGGGAATTCAGCTGGAGCTGGTAACACCCGAGCTAACAGGGCGCACCGTTGATGACATCCCAAGAGTCTTCGAGGTAGCTTAGTTAGAAGATATACAAGTAGCAGCTGGCAATCATGAGAACGTACAACTGCACTCAACGATGAGCGAGGCATTCGTGATAAAAAACAAGCACCGCACTCACATCTGGCCCTTGTAGTGGCTGACGACCGTGCTACAGTGGGTTTGTATGACAGTCGTCAAGTCCTCAGCGGTCCACTCGCCGTTGGATACCCAGCTCGGAAGCTGGTTGTGCCATACACAGTTGTGTCCGCGCAAAAGCTGACCGTTCGTCTTGGCTAGGTTGGCGACGACGTCCCCATTGGTGAAGGTGAATGTCCCGCGTGATGGCTCAGTCGCGTCCTACACATGTTGGTGTCAGCGACTCTGGGGGCGATTGGTATGGTTTACCCATTTCATGCTGTTTCCTGGCGTGATCTGGCCAAACTCCGTCGTGTCGGAGAGCTTCGCGACATACGCAGAGTCCGAAAGCTCTGAGTTATCTGTGGCGCTGCCGAAGTACAGCTTCCCCACCGCCTTGGCGAGCGTGTGCAGACCCGCGGTGGAGCTCGGCGTCGTTGCCGACGCAGTAGTCGTGGACGTCGAGGAGGTCGTAGCCTACAACGGGACTGGTGAGCAACAGGAACAGTATGCGTATCGGTTATGGGTGATGAGAAGCTCTTACTGCGCCGGGAATGCATTGCGAGTAGTACGGGTTAAGAACTGTGCAGGTAGAACCCGCCACGCAAGTCGTGGCTCCTGTCCAACCGGTGCCTCCGCACTGGCCCCACTGCTCGGCTTGTCCGAGCGCATATGGGACGAGTGCTGCAAGGACTGCGAACATGGTGGAGAATCTCGACATCTTGCAACTTGGCCTGGTCGTTCGGGTTCGAGGAAGGTCAATGCGAGTCTGGCATTCATCCAGATGGATGCGAAGGCTTTATACGTCGTCAGACGTACGCACCCAGGGTCCAGCTGCGCACTGCTACAGGGAGAAGAGATGTTGAACACATGCGCGTAGGTACACGCGTGCGGAACATCGTCGACAAAATATCGAGTAAATTATCCGGCGGCGCAGGTGTCCAGGTGAACAGTCCAGCGTCGAAACGGTGACGTTCGGGACCGGCTAAGTTCAAGTACCCCATCATGACGACCATGAGCATGTCGCAGCAGAACGTCTTCGAGAAGGGTTGCGGTTGTTTCCGGGCGTTCTCGTGATGATGGAAGTGCCTGAAAGCTGAGCAGATTATGGTCAACGGGCATTCTTCGGCCACCTTCAGATGCAAAGAGCGGCAATGAGAAGTACTGCGGCATTGCTCGTGAAACTAGGGCGGGTGGATGGTACTTATTAATAGTACTTGGGCGTGTGCAAGTGCTTTAATACTTTGTTTGAAGCGTTCGTTCGAACTTCGCCGGACTGCGAGGCACACCTACCTTCTAGGACTACCGCGCGGGCCGACACAGGAAGCATGACCTTGGTCGATCTTCGATTCAACACCGAGAATCAATCGCGACAGGGCTGCGATTCAGAATGAAATCGGCAGAATCCTGACTCACACGGGAAATCCTCAACTCAGATGTCAAGGAAGTACACCACTACTCCCAATGATCCCGGCCCAACTCCTCCAAACATACTTGCCAAATTGCTCGACTTCGCTTACGGACGAGTCGGCCTTTTTAGTCAGGTCCAGGACATCATCCAGAAATTGGTATGCGGTGTGTGGAGACGTCAGCTGGTGCAGCTCTGCGCAGGTACAAGAGTCAGTATGTGTCAATGTTGCTCGAATGTCACTAGGCGTACCTGCAGCACCATACGCCGCCGCAATGGCAGCCCGACGACGGAACCACGCAGGCTATGACACGTTGAGAAGACCGCGAGAGAAGGGAAGAGGCAAACCTGCTCACTCCTACAGATGTATCCCCAGTCATATGACACACGTCGTCTGCTATCTTGGAGACGTGTTTGAGCCCAGGCATAGGATCAAGCGGCGGAAGACCTGATGACGGGGACGCAAGGAAGGCAAAGGCCTACGACACGACTTAGAGCCAGCATCGTTCGCGACGAGGGGAATAAACTAACCTCGGGTAGTAGATGCAGAACCGGCTCGTTCGCCCTGAGTCTCGTCTCCAACACCTGCTTGAGCTGGACTGGCTTGGAACGCGCCGAAGACGAGGATTTCATCTCTTCCCTCGCAAGGTCAAGCCACCCATTGATGAGAGTTCTACGCGCATCATCTTCATGGCCAAAGAGCGAGGTCACCGCGGCATCTGAAAGAGGTTTCTCGTGGGGTGTAGGGAGGTGGAGGACAGACTGGGCAAGGGCCTCGCGGGAGAACCCGTATGTTCGGACAAGAGGTACTGCGAGCTGTAGAAGCTGTTTCCTAGCACGCTCAGTCCCAGAGGAGACTGGCAAGCAGTGTAGTGATAAGATGTACTCACTGCAACATCGTCCTCCACAGTCTCTCAGTACTGCTAAGTCGCTAGTGCTCCTGTTCAGGTCCTGGTTTTCGTGTCTGGCAGGTCTGCCCTGCTCTGCCCGGAGGGCCCGTGTTATTCAATCCCCGCTGGTGACTCCGAGAGAGAGTTTCAGCGCTCCGCACCACATCAGATCTCAGATCGCAGATCTATGCCGCAACTAAACCTCCGAGTTTTAACCTATTAACATGCTTAACGTCTCTTAACGTCCATGGCGACCCCCAGAGTGTCGACCTCTTGCGAGGTGTCGTCTGAAGAAGTGCTCCTCCGCGATATCTACACTCTCAGCGCAATCCTGACCAATTATCGAGATGGCAGATCACAGCACGCGGCGGACAAAGACAAGCAGCTCACGTTCTGGTGAGCACCACTTTCCAAGAGAGAAAGTTTGAAGGGTCAAACCCAGTCGTGGCTGTGACAGGAAATCTCGAGATCACGGCTGAAGGATACACGATTACGGCCGCCGTCGTACCTACAAATGACAGTCGGCCTCGAATAACACGGCGAACTCCGCAGGAGAGGCCACACAAATCATACCTGTCGACGTCAAATACAGTGCAGACAATGCGAGGGAGCTCTTGACGAACCCTGGGAGGTCCGTCGCCGCGACCATCCCAACATAAGTACCATCGATCGCTGTTGCTGATGATTAACTCATCACTTTAGAGACATCAAAATCGAAGATCACGTCCGCGACGTTTTCACAATCCTCCTTCACTACATGACGCTGTCTCATAATTGGTGCAGAAGATGTCACCTTCGATTATCTTGAGAACACCCACTCCATCGCCGTCATCCGCTACGTCTCATTTCTCGCGATCCCGCTGTCAGCGTCGAGAGCCATCCTATCTCATATGTTCAAATCGCTGAACGCTGTCGCCGACGTGTCCTTGTCGATGGTCACCTTCACTGGCCCCTTGATACTCAAATTCCCCAAGGGTTGGATAAGAGACATCCATGAAAGGCTGAAAACTAGGTTTGACGCCGACCAGAAGGAAAAACTGCGTAAACTCTTAGAAGAAAAATTGAAAGAGCTTCCGCTCGTGACAGTCCACGCTGAAGCAGCACTGATGGCCGCGGCCGTCCAGGTCGCAGAAGGGAAACTAATCTCTGACGCACTACAGGTGAGTCGCTCTCACCGACTCGGACTCGCCGTTGCTGTACTGTTGACGTGAGGCCCACCCCCAACAGGCGACCACTGCGAATGCACAGAAGATCCGGATTGGCGTCTCGAGGAAGTGCTGTTTCTTCTCTGCACTGCTCGGCGACGAGCTGAATAAGTGGGGTGAGGGAATAGAAAGATACCCGCAGTTCGTCCTGCCTGGGCGACATGGGATCATCTTCCCGTGGTATCCGCCTACAGGCGTCCCCGTTGACGTGCTCAGTAATATGGTGCAAGGGCTGGAGAAGGTCCTCAAGACATATCTTGACGCAGACCTGGGGACCGGGAGTGCTAGACCTCCCCGACAACATCAGTGCGCTCCGACATGGACGAAGTGGACAGTGAATCTTTGAAAAAACCCCAGAAGTAGTCGTCGCTGTTGCAGCATATGATCATATTTTCTTGTACGTCCAGCCTACACACGAGTCCGTTGTTGCGCTTGTCAATGCATCCTAGCATCCATGCGTCATTTTGCTAGTATATGCTATGTACGTGTGAATTCTGGCAGGATTAGATTCCCATAGTACAAAGTCGATCGTGAAGCTTGAGGGTTAACGTGTGGATCCCGGTTAGCTGGCTCAAACTCAAGCTCGAGCTCTACAGAAGCTGATATGGTGGTAGTGATGATGGGACACTGGGCAGCCTGAGCATGCAACTATGATCGTCAGCATGCCTCCTGCATGCCTCTTCCGATCTACATAAGTACACTCTCCCAGCTGGTCACAGTACATAAGTAGTCGTGACTCGTGCGTCTGTTAGACATTAATCTGCCTAATCTTATCTGGGCCGGGCCGGAGATTGTTCTGTCACGTGAGTTAGGCGGATCTGAGATCTGAATTTTGCCTCTCTATACTACGCGATACGCAAGGCATTTGCGTTCAACGACCATGAGCAACCTAATCTCTTCAGTAGCATGGTGAGTATCTACGCGGGGACCTTCGAATCTTCACTCACCTCATTCGCAGGGTGCGTCGTGGGATATCCGCTAGACATCCCGTGAAGTATGTCCTCGACGATCAGGAACTCGAGCGCGTGAGCGCACTCGCACGGATCGAGCTCGAGGACGCGCGGAAAGAGCTGGAACAGGCTCACAAAGCTGCTCAAGGCATGGGCAAGGGTGCGGAGGGCGATGAGGCAGATGATGCAGATGCAGACGAGGACGACGAGAGTGCCTGGGTCGAGTGAGTGCCTTACCTGCTCTACTTGCACTTGTCGTTTTAAGTGCACGAGCTTGAAGTGAAGACAACGAAGCGATGGATGAGGACGTACCCATGGATCAAGACGAAGTCCCAAAACCAGAGGTCGGGAAGGCAAGTGGAGATGACCTTGAACAGTACCACCTCGATGATTACGATAATGATGAAGCTATGCCTGGTGAGTTTATACCCGGTCTCTGTATAACACGCAGCGGCCACCCGAAGCAAAGAGTGTGAACTTTAACATCGCTCGTCAGGCATGGGGCCGTTTAGCAACATCAAGGGCCTCACATATTACCGCAATAACGAAGAAGACCCATACATCACACTAAAAGAAGACGAGGAGGAACAAGAGCGCGAAGAACTCGAAGTCCTACCGACTGACAACCTCCTGGTCATCGCGAAGACGGAAGACGAGGTATCTCAGCTCGAAATATTCGTCTACGAAGAGTCCGAGGAGAACCTATACGCACATCACGACCTCATGCTTCCCTCCTTCCCCCTCTGTCTCGAATGGCTTGACTATCCTCCAATATCTTCCCCGGCGCGACAGTCCTCATCCTCCACTGACACGGCCCAGTTCGGCAACTTCATCGCCGTGGGCACCCTCGAGCCTGAAATCGAGATCTGGTCGCTCGACACCGTCGAGGCGATGTACCCGGACATGGTGCTCGGCCGCCCAGACAAAACCGCCGCGCACGTCCCCGTCCCGCTGGGCACGGGCAAGAAAAAGCGCAGAAAGACCAAGGCGCGCGCCGCGAGCACCGCGCACCACGTCGACGCGGTCCTGGGCCTCTCGTGGAACCGCACGCACCGCAACCTGCTCGCAAGCGCGAGCGCGGACAGGACCGTCAAGCTGTGGGATCTCAACCGCGACCCGACGATCAACGGGGAGGGCGGCGAGGGCGAGGGCGCGTTGCGGAGCTTCGACGTGCACAAGGACAAGGTGCAGGCCGTGCAGTGGAATCAGACCGAGCCAACTGTGCTCCTGACTGGAAGCTACGACAGGACTGTGCGGACGTTCGACTCGCGCGCGCCGGATGCAGGCGTGGGCGCGGTGGTGGGCGCAGATGTCGAGGCACTCCGCTGGGACCCCTGGGAGCCGCACGGATTCTACGTGAGTGCCTGTTTCACCGAGAAACCGCGCACCCCTCATCCGATGGCATCGAACGACACTCATGGTCATGACGTCCATTTAGGTCTCGCTCGAGAACGGGCTCGTGCTTAACTTCGATGCAAGGACGCTGCCGTCAAATTTAAATACGCCTTCGCCCGCGCGGTTCATGCTGTCCGCGCACGACGGCGCCGTGTCTGCGCTGGACGTGAACCCGCACATCCGCGGCTGTCTCGCGACCGGCGGCACGGACAAGCTCGTCAAGATCTGGAACGTCGCGGAAGACCAAGACACTGGCAAGCGGCAAGTCAGCCTTGTCATTTCCAGGGATCTCGGCGTGGTTCGTCCTTTCTCCGCTTCTATTCATATGCCAGTCTGGGACGTTGAGTATGATTGGCACAGGGCAAAGTCTTCTCGACGTCCTGGTCGCCAGACGACGCGCTCACTCTCGCCGCGGCTGGCTCGAAGGCCAAGCTGCAGGTGTGGGATATCGGTGCCAATGCTGGCGCCAGGAAGGTGCTTGGGCCGAAGCTCGCTGAGGCCGGCAGGGCGCTCAAGGAAAAGCAGGGCGGCGGCGTCATCGGGGTCGCGAGCGATGAAGAGGACAGTAGCGGAGACGAGGGCGGAGATGATGAGTGATTGCAAACTAGACAATTGTTTTGTGCCTCCCGTACCATGCATTGCTTGAGTTACGCTGTTCTGCTGTTTTGCTGATGAGAGTGGTGATCTAGTAGTGTGTTCGCCATAGATGGAAAAGTATGGGGTCAGGGACTCCAGCAGGGCACGACCGGTACATTTCGTTTATCCGCTGGGTATGTACAACACAAGAACACGCCGCCGCGATCCCTAGGAGTTCTATATCACTACATGAAATCATCATCGCCCAAGTCATCCAAAGCCTCCTCATACGCGTTAGTGTCGAGCCTGCATATCTAAAGTATTAGCCGATCTCGATAGAGTGGATGAGAACATCAAACGTACTTGCTCGACGGCTTCGCGGCGGCAAGAGCGGGCTTCGCTACGGTCTTAGGCTTCTTCTTGCCCGAGGCCTTTTCGCGCTGCTCCTTCTGCTTCTCGTTTGAGAGCGCTGTGAGGCCGCTCGCAACCTTTCGGACCTCGACGTCGCGCAGGGGCATCGCAAGTTCGCGGACGTGGTGCTCGAGGAAGGTGGCGTACAGTGGCTTGCCTTGGTGCCGCTTGACTATGTACTCGATGATTTTGTCCGAGAACTCGACAAAATCGTCCTTTGTCCGCGGCTGCGCGGAGATGAGCCAGTCCAGCTCCTTCGAAGAGGTGCCTAGAGAGTGCGCAGATAAGTCAATGATATATGGTTGTGGGTGCGCGAGTTTGGGTCAACGGTTGCAGCATACATCCCAATTGCTACAGTGGACACGCATAGTCTTTCCGTATAAGCAGAGGTGTAAAGGGACTTACCGCCAAGAGCAGTGGCCCCAAAGAGGTCTGCAGCGTTGTTGAGATCGGCCGCGAGCTCCCTCTCCTTGTCTCGCCGCGCCTTCTCTCGCGGGTCCAAAACTGCATCCTCGTCGTAGTCAAGGTCTCCTGCAGCCACACGGGCAGCCTTCTCCGCCTCCTTCTCCGCGAGCTTAGCCTTCAGGGTGCCCTTTTTCTTTGGCGGTGCGATAGGCGCGGGTGCAGGTTTCTCCTCTTCTTCTGCGGAGGATGCCTCCCAGTCACTCTGATGTGGCAGATCGGGGGGAGCTTTGTGAGATCGCGCTTCACAAACGTAACATATGGCAAATGAAGCGCACCACAGGCCCGTCCTCTTCCTCGTCTTCTCCGTCCCATTTGCTCTTCGCCGGTTTCTTCGGGACCGGGGCGGAGGAGGTAGGCTTTGGCACATCGTCGTCAGACTCTTCTACACTCCTTGCAATGATGAGACATTGCGGACATAGTCATCAGCGCAGAGACGTACCCCAGTCAGACATAGCGGCGGGGTGAGGTAGATGGTTAGCGTGAGGTAACTTGCAGAGTGCGAAGGTGCAGATTGGGTGCAAAGGACGCAAATCTACCCGATTATTCTGCTACGGCAATCCCCGAGCGACAGCTATCATGGGCGCTATTACGCCACCATCGTTTCGCCTGGCAGTGGTAAATGTAAATGTATGTCATGAGCTTGTGTCATTGTGTGACTATCCTGTACTTTGTGATACTTTGACCACATCCGCATTGCACACCGTTATTACTGGACCTTCCCTTTTCAGAACACCAACCGAAGAGACTGATGATCAGATCCAGCTCCTGTGACAAGAACGGTGTGGCCTTGAAGTTGCAAGATTCGGCGGAGATGGTAGTAGTTTGGTATGGGACCGTATGGTGAGATGAGCTGTTCCAAAAATTCGGATGGAGTCAGCGCGGACCATCGGAGAGCGGCTCAGGGACTGGTCCCTGGACGACATTGACGGAAGGCACCCCGTGGGGAACCTTGGGGAACTCATCTGGGGCTTGGGCGGTATCCACAGGGGCAATCTTTGTTCTCATGATGCGCATGGTCTGTCTTGGGCACCTGGTTTGACATCTCGACAAGATTCCCGCAGCCGGAGAGTTGCAAGACCGACACCCGGAGCAGCATACGTTATAAGTATACCTCGACCCTCCTCCTCAGGCCTCAGGCCTCAGTCCTCCCCCCACCGCCCTCCACACTGCGCCCAGTATGTCTCGCCTTTCCTCTTTATCTGCCCACACCCGCCCCAAGTCGCTGGCCGCGGTGTCAATCGCTATCCTGCTTGTCGTTCGCTACTTGTACAAGAAGAAGCGCGCCTCCGTCTTTGGAGATCCGGCCAAGGCTGCGAGGCGCATCCGTGGGCGCGAGGATGTATACGACTTCGACGAATACGATGTGGTCATAGTGGGCGGTGGTGAGTGAACAGCCATGATTGACGCGTTACGGGCTTCTTGAGCGGAGTCGACAGGGACGGCTGGATGTGTGCTAGCCTCGAGGCTCACCGAAGATCCGTCTATCCGAGTGTTACTCCTCGAGGCTGGCTCAAGGTACGGTTCACGACTTATCCGTCATTGTCCCGCTTCGCCAATGAATGTCTTGCAGTTCCGCCAAAAACCCGTTTGCCATCATACCCGCCTCGTATTCACGGTTGATGCGCTCGCAACATGACTGGGATATCTTCACGGTCCCTCAGAAACACGCCGGCTCAGAAGTCAAGTATTGGCCTAGAGGTAATGTCCTCTACCACACACATGCCGAAAATTGGGTCCTGGGGAACTTCTTCATCGGATGCGCGCTTCATGCCAGTCAGATGGATCATGAAGTTGGATATCACGCGTGTATTTCGGGTTGACTGCTGGACCGGAAGAAAGACCGAGTGTGAATCCAGGAGTCAACGTCTTTCGGCATGGATCCTTTAACGAATTGCATCACTAACCTTTATGTGGATTAGCCAAACTACTTGGAGGCTGTAAGCTCGATGCTTGTTCACCGAAACGACGTATTGACTAGGAGATACAGGCACATGCATGAATGCTATGATGTGGGTTGGGTTTTGATGATCATAGGACCGAGCCTTAAAAGTGCCCAGCTTCCACATAGGTGCCCCGGAGGACTTCGACGAGTGGGTGGCCCTTCAGAAGGGCCAAGAAGGTGCATCGCATTGGGCGTACAAGGAAATCAACAAGTCAGTCTTCTTGTTCACGCCTCGGCGACCTAGCTCACGTACGGTGTCTAGCTGCATCAAGAGGTTCGAGAAGTTCAACCCTAGCCCGAAATATCCCCTGGTGGACGCGTCCTTGCGCGGAAACAACGGTCCCGTTCAAAGTAAGACTCATCGATGTCATGGGAATCGCGACTGCTAACATGGCTTGAACTCTAGCGGGATACGGCTATGCAACCGCAGGGACGCCAAAGTTCATCGAAGCATGCGTTCAGAACGGCATACCCCACGTTGCTGACGTGAACACGCCCAAGGGAAGCTTAGGTGTCACAAAGGTGCGTCCCAACAGGCTGCATTGCTCGTAAATATCCACTGAATTCTTTGCTCGCCAGGCTAGTAAGTCATCCGAGCTACCAGTCGTTTATATACTCAGGTTGACTGACTTCATCTGCAGTGACATACATCACTTCTACCGGTCGCCGGGCCAACGCAGAGTTCTCGTATTTGACGGCGGAAGTCCTCGCAAGACCGAACTTGAAGGTCATCCCCAAAGCGCATGTAACGCGCGTACTCTTCGACACCGCAGCAAAGACGCCTCGCGCCGTTGGGGTCGAGTTCACCCGGCCCAGCGGGGATACATTCCAAGTCAGAGCAAGGAAAGAGGTCATCGTGTCAGCGGGCGCAGTGCATACACCTCATGTACTATGTCTCCTACCTGATCGTGCTATTGTATTCGCTGACGTTGCTTACAGATCCTCATGCTGTCTGGAGTAGGCCCGGCAGACCACCTGATATCCCATGGGATACCAGTGGTAGCAGATCTTCCTGGTGTTGGCTCGCATCTCATGGATCATGTCGTGCTTGACTTGAATTTCCTCGACAAGTCACAGAGCAGCATCTCCCACCTCAACGGAAACACGTTCGCCGATGGCCTCAAACTCATGCGCAGCTTGCTGTATTATAAAATCACAGGCAGCGGGCCGTTGACAACGAACGTGAGCCCACAGCCTTATCGAGCGAACGCGAAAATGACACGTTTGGGACGATGAACAGATTGCAGACACGATTGGATTTCTTCGCTCGGACGACCCGGTCATATTCCCTCCGAGCGAGTACCCGGTAGGGCAGGTCGAGGACACAACATCAGGTCCAGGCGCGCCCGATATCGAGATATTCTACACCCCCACTGCCTACATCAAGCATGGACAGGTCCCGATGCGCCCGAACCACTACTTTGGACTACATGGCGTCCTGCTCAGGTACGTGCCGCACATCTACCAGTTTCCAAGCTCTCCTCATCGTCGACCTGCCAGACCAACAAGCACAGGCACCATCCGCCTGAAGTCCCGCGACCCACGGGAGCCCCCCGTTGTCGACCCGAACTACCTCTCCACGCAGAACGACGTCGCGGTCCTGGTGCGCGCCGCGCGTCTCCTTTCGCGGATCGTACACACCGAGCCGCTCGCGTCGATGGTCGATCCCGCCGGTGCTGAAGATGCTGCGCTTGACCATACCTTCCACGAGCTGGACGACGCGGCGGTCGCGGACGCGGTTAGGAAGAAGGCGGAGACGCTGTACCATCCGGCGTGCACGGCGCGGATGGCCCCGCAGGAGGACGGGGGCGTCGTGGATCCGTTCCTGAGGGTGTATGGCATCCCGAACCTGAGGGTCGTGGACGCGTCGGTGTTCCCGATGATCGTGAGTGGGCACACGGTAAGTCGCGTTTTTGGACCGTGCTCGAGAATAGCTGCTCATGAGTGTTTGGATAGGCTGCTCCTGTGCTTGCTATCGCGGAGAAGGCCGCAGACCTGATCAAGGCTGCGCTTTCTTCCACAGCTTGACCATCATGACGGTTAGACAGGTCCGTCCTCTCCCCGTTCAATAGTACCTGTACATCGTCTGCCTAGGGGAGACAAGTCATGACGCGACTTCGCTCGGATCGTTCGGAGACTGATATCTTGTACATCTGCGTATGCGTTCTTGTAAAGCCTGCTATATTTTCCTGTCCTATAAGTAGCTACTGCGCACAGCTGTGCCCCCCCTCTCCTCGTCGTCGCGCGAATACCTCCTCCAAATTGATCTTCTCCTCGCCTCCTCGCCGGTAAGTTTTTGATGAGTAATCCGGCTTATAATTACCGGCGCGAGTTAGCCGGCGGCAGTGGCGGTGCATATGCGGAGCTGCAGCACCCTGCGCTAAATGTCGTTCGAACTTGTCTTCAACGCGTTGCAACCAGCTCCAGGCGGCCGTGCCTTTCCAGCGTGTCAGACCCGCACCAATCTATATACCCACTCACGCTTTGCTTTTCTACTTGGCAGAACTCTCTGAAGGGCGTGTTTGCCTGAGGTACTTACATTGCGACTCACTGGACTTGCTATTGTGCGTTAACCATTGCCACCACCCCTACTCCGTTAGGAATACCCAACATCCACTGTTATCACCCGCTTGGTCTCAGTAAGCTATGTCTATTGACAGCGTAGTACGTCTAGCCATACACCATTTGACTGCTGGATCTTCCTGATATCATTCTCTACAGCCACCGGGCCAGCCCGTATTCGAGGCAGAGAACGATGCGGAATGGGAAGACATTCCTTACATGCAAGTTTCCCCGCAATCGATCGAAAAACCCGTGTTTACTAGAGCGACTCCAACTCCCACCAGTGTTCCTGCGACCCCTCGATCCACAACCCGCAGGCGCAAGACCGGAAAGACAATGTTCATTGCACAACCACAACAGACCCCGCGTCGACTTCCGCAGGTTCAAAATCCTCGCGCTAAGTCTCTGGGTGATATCGTCGGCTCACAAGAACAAGTGAAGGAAGCACTTGTACACGGCGCAGCATCCTCCGTGCGGTACTTCGGCTCTGTCCTCACGCACGCGTTCCAAATGTCCCGGCGCCCGCTAGGATTCTTGGTCTGTCTGTGGATGCTCGCGTTCCTCCTGGCACAAGTCTCGGACGCCATCCTCCGTCCGGTATGCAGACTCCCTCTGATCTCCAGCACCTCGCTCTGCACGCCTCGCCCCGCTAAGGAAGCGCAGTGGGCGGACTACCCCAGCCTCGTCGAGATACAGAGCCACAGCTTTGAGCCACTCATCGACGGGACTGTCAGCGGCTCGGCGTTGAGCCTTGATATCAAACAGGCGGAGATGGCGACGAGAGATCTGGTCACTCTCGTCAAGGTCAGCGACCTCAAGAGTCGCCAGCTCATAGCTGAGTCCCTCGCGGCATTCATCGAGGATGCGAAGAAGGCCAGCAGAAGACTGCATTCTCTGAACTCGAAGATCAATGGCGCAGTGGATAGGTGAGCCGATCCATCTTCACGACCATCTGCCCTGGTCCTCAAGTATTGTACCGTACCGCTTGCAGGATCGTAGCGGTCAACGATCACGCTCTACGCACCATAGAAGACGCACAGGCACAGGACAAGCCCATTAATGCCCTCGTGCGGGTGATATGGCCCTTCGGTCACGGTGCTACGTCCTCCTCCTCACAGACCGACGTAGTGGAGTCATTCCGCCACTCTATGGATGTCCATGCTTCCGAAATGGCAAAGCTCATCCTCGCAGTCGAACTAGCGCTGGAGCACCTCGACACCCTCGATGAGCGCCTCGATGCGCTGCATGAGCTCTGCGCGCGCGAAAACCTGACGCTGAGCGCTGCGCGCGATCAACTCCTCTCTGAGCTCTGGACGCTCCTGGGCGGCAACCGCAAGCAGCTCCGCAAGTTCACAACGAACCTGGAGTTGCTTCAAGCGCTGGGCGAGTACAGGAAGCGTGCCCGTGCGCATGTCGCTGCCGCGATGCAGACGCTAGAGGGGATGGGCGAGGATATGGAGGACCTGAGGGAGCGCGTGGCGGCCCCGGAGATTGTGGGCGACCGGATCCCAATCGAGGTGCACATGAAGAGCATTCAGAGTGGGATGGAGCGGCTGAAGGAGCAGAGGTTGAAGGCTCAGGAACGCGAGGAGCAGTTGATGAACAGGATCTTGGGGGTGAATGGTTCTTGATATGGGTGTGCGGCTTGGGATGCTATCCGGATTTTCTTTGCTATGTATGTGTTCACGACGCAGTACACGACCACTTTTCAGCGCTGTTTTACTGCCAATCCCCCAAATGGGTGTCGTAGTTCGTCAATAAACCGAGTCAAGAGGCTCACGGTGTACTACTAGTAGTAGTGTACTATGAGACTCGGAGGGACCCAACTTGAATAGCATGGCAAAGGCAAACATTATATGACAGGAAGCAGAGTTGTCGAAACACCATGGACGTTGAGAGAAACACAAACCATCGCGGTGTCCACCGTGGGGAGTACAAACATTCTCCAGGCCTGCCAAGGCATCGGCCCAACCGGGCCCCGGGCAACGTGACGGGGGCGTCTAGGTTACCACAAGGAGGAGTTGAGAAATCACTCAATTCCTACTACCCGACGAGTCGGAGTCAGTGGCCCCATCACCTTCCCTACCACCGCTCATTGAGTAAGTGGGAACTATCGGTCCCTTACTCCTCGACAAGCACTATACTCTACATCGAAAGCAAGTGAAACGTCGATTTACCTGGACTTCTGATGCGGATCGACAAACTCCTGCTTATGAATGTCCACAGTTCACCATCTTACCACCGTTTGAAAAACGAAAGGCTCACTAACTTCATTACTGACTGCGAGCTGCGTTTCAGAACCTCGATGTCTTTATTATCACAATATAAATATATTGGCTACGCCGCAGGTCCGGACTTTATCAGCAGTGAGTAGCCAAGTTGCAGTACCTTCGTTATCGCGGCAGCCGCAACTGGAAGCCTACTGCCAGCACGTTACGGTGTTACTATAACCTGAGCTATTGACTGTCAAGGTATTTACAAGGCTACACCGCTGTTTACTAAATGATCTGGGATGCCTCTTCTCACCTTGTCTCTACGCAGCGCCAGCATGGAGATTACCGAATCTGCAATGCTTCTCGAACTTCTTTTTGCCATGTCATCCGAGTCGACCTCTCTGCAGACGCCTGTGTCTCTGTTCGTCCCGATCCACGCTCCCTTCGACTGGTCGCCATGCTTACCATAGTCTCCCGTATCGTTCACAAAGCAGTCTCATTCAGGGTCAGACGTCGAACCATTCACTCAGATGCCACGTTACCGCGAACAGAGCCGGCCGACCTCACGAACACTCCCATGAAGAATACCCGCGCAAGGGCACGGGTCGTGCTACTCTCCCTTCCGGGGGAGATCCTCATCAACATTCTGAACCTCTGTGATGTAGCCGACTTATTCGCGTGCAGCCAGGTATGTAACTCGTTCCGTTGTTCATATTCGTGATGTAGGTTTGACATGAGCGTTGTTTAGGTTTGTCGTGAACTGGACTATCTTATCAGGATCGAGCTTCCTCTGCGATACAAGATCCTATTGGCGATAAACGGGATGGTCGATGGGCCTCCTGGCCCTCTATCGTTGTCAGAGCGGTTTCATAGACTGCGCGTGTATAGCGTTCGGTGCCGTAGCGGTCCCGACGCTTTCTCGAGCACGAGCTCTGAGTCGTATAGGTCAAGTTGGAGTCCCCCTGCTCAAGGTGACCACGGTTGGGAAGTCCAGCTCTCCTTTGCGGGATGCACCTCGTATATCGTCATCAAGCGCTCTCAACATGCCTTCGAGGTATACGCTCCGCCTCTTGGGTTCGCTTGGGACAGCATCTTGTACCACCAGACAATACCACTGGCCCTCTTTCCTGAAGGCATTGTCGCTACTGCCTCGGTCGATCTCTCCCAAGACCTATTGGTCGTGTTTGTAGACCCTGGGCTTGGCGGGTAAATGATCATGCTGGTATTGATCTCGCAATGCCGTTAATTCATTTTCACAGTCACCTCCTCGTTCACCTGCGAAGACTAAGCCATCCACAACTACTCCACCCTCACACAATCTCTCCAATGTTTCGCATCACACGTTCGCGATCATCATTCGCGGATGTTCGCCCACCTGAAGTGTCCAGTATTCAAATCCATCAACACTACATAGCATGGCTGCTATCGTCTGCGGATGTAAGTCTTTGTAGTCTTGAGGTATGGGATTGGAAACAGGGGATGCGAATTTGGGTGCGTCTCCCATGGCATCGTGATACAAACTGTCTGATGTCAGCTTACAGCACAAGCGAGTGGGTCGGTGTGCTTCATTCACACTTCTAGATGCCAAACATGTCATCGTGACCTCCAGTTCGTGGGCGGAGCTGCGCGTATACCAGTTCCAGCAGCCACCCGGATCAAGCGCTCCGCCCAAACATCACATCCTCAAGCTCGGTCTTCCTTCAGACATAAACGATTGCCGCATTCAAGAGTCTAGCATCCCCTCTCCCCCTCCTGATGTTGAGTTTTGGCCAGATCCTTCGCTGAGAATCATCACTGTTACTTTCGACCATTCCCCACCCGTCACCAGGAGGAAACGTGGCCGAGGTGGAGTTCTCATCCCATACGGGACGCTTAAATTCTTTATCGAGGAAGCAGCGAAGGACTCACCCATCTCCATGATTCTACATAACCAAATCTCGTGGAAGGTATGGGGTCTGCATGGGAGTTTGCTTGTCAGCGTTCCAATCACATGCGTCCATTGGGACCTACGCAATAGCTACTCCTTCGGCTCCCGTATTCCGATCCATTCGCCGAGTACTGGATCCATCGCAGTCTTCGACCTCAATCCCTGGGCAGCAAGATTCGTTCGCAATCCGCACATGCGCAGTACTCACTGGGCCCAGCTGGCCGAGCTTCCCGACCCGAAGCCATTCTTCGGGACCGAGAAAGCCAAAGTCGAGCATGCCGTCCATTATTTCTCGCGAGTGGTTGCTGGACATGGGAACACGCTGATCATGGGACATGACGGGTTTTCCACTGTGGTGAGTCTCACATCTACGCCCTTATGACTCATAGAAATCCTCTGATGGCACTCTGCTTTACATGCATCCAGCGAAATTTCAGCAATGGCTATCTCACGGTGACGTCCTACTTCGTCAGAGGCGACCCGGAATGGCCGCGGGGTAGATACATGCACGGGTCGCCCATCAATAATCGGAACGACCGAGCACTGGTGCGATGGAGTGTATGATACTACTCAACATGTATACCCCCTCCGCTTTGGATTCTACTGTATCCGGCGAATGGTTCGTGTCTTAACCTTGCCCTTCGAATAGGAGGAACATTTGATAACTTCAAAACCTCGTATAAGAGCTCAATTCCGTGTTAATGATAGTACTTCAAGGACACACGCCCGTAGTGTGCTGCCGTACGCTCTATGTCAGTATTGCTGTGAACCTGCCAGTACGATTCGATGCCGTTGCGATTGCCACATGATGGTGTGGCAGAAGTTGCCTAAAGGGGTTATTCGAGCGCACGTAGTACCGTTGCGCGTGGTTTGTGGTCACGACACAGCTTTCAACCTCTCACGTCGCCCACCACAAGCATCCGTAACTTTGGTATACCGTATGGCGTTGTACACACCTTACACTTCCAAAGGGGCTGGCTCGCTTGCACCATCGGGGTCGAATACTACCACCGAGTTTGACATCTTGAAAAGTTCTCACAAGTGAGTGAATGCTTATTCCTGTGACTATGTGGCTCATCCGATTTGAGCTCCAGGTTTCTCCGGGAAGACGACGAACGTGATGATAATCAGCTCTCTTGGGACGAAAAGCTCGCGAAGAAATACTACTCATCTCTATACCGGGAATATGCTGTCTGTGATCTGAAGCATTATAAGTCTGGCAACGTTAGTGGTCTTTATGCCTCGATAGTATGTTCAGCTTACGAACGGGACGCCAGTTTGCGCTGCGTTGGCGTACAGAAGAAGAAGTTCTTTCAGGATATGGGGAGACTACTTGTGGCAACACTCGCTGTCCACTGCACAAGGAGCTCCCCGACCCTGCCGATGACGTACGCCCTGCCCTAACAACTCTAGAACTGCCGTTTTCGTACATTGAACGAGGCGAGAGCAAGTTCGCCCTCGTGAAAGTCGTGCTTTGCGCCAAATGCTTCAAGAAGCTGATGTGGAAGCGTAACAAGGATAAGGAAGAGCTCATACAGCGGGAAGCGCGCAATGAGCGCCCCGAGTCAGGCCATGACGGTGTCATGTACCCAACAAGAACATCGGAAGAGCAGGACGTAGTCCCCGCTATCTCGGAGACACGAGGGAAACACAGGGAAGAGGAAGGCCGGCACGATCGTAAGGGGCGTACTTCTGACGAAGATGCTCCTGGGCAAGACCGTCACAGGCGCAAACGCAACTCCCGTTCTCGCTCTCCCCGTCGTTTCACAAATGGTCGCCACGGATACGACTCGTGATGCGAGAGTGCTCACGTTTACCCTATCTATAATCAAATCAGTACGTTATGATATCGCAGCGGCATGCTCTCATGTATTCAACATATTTCTACAGATGCTCTATCGCGGACCGTTTGGGCCTAATCGTCTTCCCATCTTCTGTGTTCTTCAAGATATTCTTCCGCTGCAAATCCCCAGTATAGGAGTTCTCTCTCATCCATGCTTCCAGCGTGTGGCTGCCAGGGTGCATCTTCCTTACCCACGACATATCCCGGGCGATGACATCGTCTCGCCACAGCGCCCACCATCCTGAGAAGTTCTCTCGCCATGTAGTAGATCCATCGGACTCGCGCTCGTTCGCGACCGGGTCGTCTACCCCCTCGAAGTTCCCGAACCACTCGTCCAGCGTCTGGTGGACGACGATGGCCCTCTGCCCCGTCACCTGCTCGAACGTTCGCACGAGGTAGTCCCAGTCGACGATGTCACTCGCGATCTTCATCTCCGCTCCGGACGTCTCTTTACGATGGTCAAACGTGTACCTTGCAAAGAATCCGAGGTCGGAGAGCGCGATCATGGGCACATGGCCGTTCCCTACAGGAGTTGCGAAGACCGCAGTCCCGTCTGGACGCCGTTTTAGCGGTCCGAACATCATCTGGTCCGACGGATTAGCTGCATCCTCGCTCGCAGAATCCTGAACACACGACGTACGTTGAATAGCATGTCCATGTATGGCCCGGATGTGACGATGCTCCACGACATCCCGTCTCGGCCGAGATCAGATGGCTGCGAACGCATCCAGTCTGCTACCCGTGCCTTGCCGTCGTAATGCTCGCAGCGGTACTGGGGATCGTAATTTCCGGCCTATGACCCGTCCGTCTATTTGTCAGCCTGCCCTGGTGCGGCTCGGGGCACATGCGAGACGAGCTACCGACCTTCAGCGCATAGTCCAGGCTGCTCCAGACGTAGTGGCGCACGGCACCGGCCTGCTTCGCGAGCTCGAAGATTCTGATGCCGGCCCACACCTCCTTCTGCTCGCCGACGGTGAAGCCGTCTGTGTTGACCCATGCGCCGTAAACGCCTTCTAGCGCACGCGCGACAGTCGGAAGGTCGTCGAAGGCACCTGTCAGCGGCGAATCTGGTTCAGCAGGAGCCTGAAGCACGGACGCGTCGTGGAGATGTGTCATACCCTTCACGCACTCGACGCCGCGGCCGGTCAGCTCTTGTGCTCGTCTGCTCGTGGGGTCGCGGGTTAAGGCCCGCACGGCGTAGGGGGACGGCGACCCGTCGAAGGACGGCGAAAGCAGCTTGTCAATGACCGCGAGCCCTTGGGCCCCGGTCGCGCCGATGACGAGGATGAGTTTCTTGCCGTCGTGCGTAGAAGACATCGGGGGTGGAAGTTGGACGATGGAAGAGTGTCGGCGGCGTGGATGCGCAGGTTGGCCAAGTTCTTGCAACGGCGCATTTGTTTCTTTATATATCCTCGCGAGCTTTCCGGTCCTTTCTGAGCGGTTTAGTCCTGGTGCTAACCGCTCTTGCTGCCGCGGACTTGCGCCACCGGTACTGGTGCAATTGCCATCCGCAGCGTAGCAAGAAGGTCGTGGACAACGTAGTTGCTTACCTCACGTATCCGCGAGACTTCACCCGTGCTAGCCCTGTCGTTAACTTCGGCGGCCCTGCGTGCCGACATGGCACATCGGAAGACCGACTGCCGGATCGGCCCTTCGTACCCACATATCTGCCCATCCGGTGTAGTAACCAGGGCCATGGGCGTGCTAGCTCGAGCACTGTCTCACACTGATTGCCTGTTTCTTGTCTGATAGGCAATATGATGGCAGTGGCAGGCATAAACTTCAGAGGTGGCTTCCTACGGTACGGACTACATTGTCCGGTCGGTAACCTGAGAACGAGCCTCGCAGCCTCGTGCCACCTAGACGGATACAGCCCCTGTAACGACGGCGGCGAGTAATGAAACTCTATGCCTTCAATGCGACGAAAGGCCACAGCTCTGCTTCCTCCACCTTCTGAGTGCGCTTGCCGGTGAGCGCCATGACCTGGTATTGGGAGCCCATCCCCGTCGGGTCCACCAACCGGTCGGCGGCTTGCTCAATCTGTTTCCGACGCCCGTCGTCTTTCGCGGCCGCTTTAAGCGCGCTGACACGCGCCTGAAGGCCCATTCGTTGCAGAAAAGTCGCCTGGGACACGGGCCCGAGATGAGCAGCTGCGTGGCGGAAAGTTCAATGTCAGCCGTGCCGACGATAGAAGTTGCGAGCGGGTGCAAGAGTTGGCTCCAGTCAGATGACGACGAGACATCTCCCCCCTAGCTCATGCACAAGACAAGGACACACCTAAATCTGCCGCGGCTTCTTGTAGATAAGCGAAGTCTACGTTGACAGTGAGGTCGCATTCTCCAGGACGGTGGAATACGTCCACGATCTTGTGGTCTTTGAACGCCTGGTTAAATACGAGTAGTAACAGTCAGTGACCGGCCGTGACTGTATTCCCGGCGAACCTCGAGGCCATCCAAGGGTATAGCGCGCCTGGCTGGACTATAGGGCCCGGAGGAGTTTGAGGGAGAAGATAGAAAGAGTGTACGAAAGAAGGAAGAAACCACTGACACGGAACGAATTCCCGTAAACCTTATCCCCACCATAGTCGACAATAAGAGCGCTTCCTGCGGAACGGACTCCGTCAGAGCCATTGTCCTGCAGTAGCTCCCCTATCCGGCGGGCGATTTTGAACGCAGCAGGGCTAACCTCGACACGGGACCCGGTCGGTAGCTTTTGGAAGCGCGGTGACGATAGCCCAAGTAGTGTTGATGATGCTGTTGGGGCAGGCGATAGGACCTGTCGGAAGCGCGCCAGGCGGCTTTTGGGCGGTTTCGCGGAGAGGTCAAGAGAGGGATTCGCGGCAGGGTTCAACACTAAGCTCGTGGCAGGGTCAGGTCCGGAGGCTATCAGTACTTCTTGCCAGCCTTGGTGGGTTTTCTGGGGGCACGGGTAAGGTCAGATGGCGAGAAGCAGCCACATAGGTTTCTCACCTGCAAAAGGTGGAAAGGTAGAGCGTCGAAGAATTCATGAGCCACTACCAGAGTGAACTTGCGATCGTCATGAGGTACTCCATCCAAGGAGTCATGCCATTGCAAGCTCCATCCGTTGGTCTGTATAATAGGCCCGAGTTTCGCCTGCTGGGCCGAACGCATTGACGTACTTGTCTCTATAAGTTGAATTTCCTCCATTGCGGAACGAGCTGCCGGGAATTGTGAGAACACCTGTGTCGTCACGAAGTCACTTCCCAAGAATGTCTACATGCGAGCCGGCGGTACGTACTCGGAGGACATCATGTATGAGCGTCCCGCGGCCAGGTCCAAGTTCCACCAGACGGATCTTGCGAGATGCTCCGGCGTACATCCATTGAGAGAGCATCCAGATTCCAAGAAGCTACGTCGAGCGCTGAGAGTTCGTTATCACTGATGCCCAAGCACCGGACTGCGATGGACTTACTTCTCCAAACACCTGGCTGATTTCTGGGCTCGTGATGAAGTCACCTTGCGAGCCAAATACTGGGTGAGCAGAGTTCATGTAGTATCCCGCTGTCGGATGTGATAGACACATCTGCATGTATGTCGCGAAAGACACCGGGCCTGTAGCCTTCGCAGGTAGTCAGTATGCGAGCTTCGTCAAAATGATGTAGTAGGATGAGAAGGACCACAACATGACACCGGAAACAGTGACCCATGCAACGGACTGATACATGAACTACACCGCAGACAGCCTGTCCCATGCTGGGTATGTTTCAAATGCTGCATGCAACCAGCATGGAATCAAGGGATATCGTTAAGTGCCACGCAAGACATTGGCTAATGAACCGAATGCGAACAGATTGCAACACCGTCTTATACATCATGGTGTTCCCGGTGTGAACGAAGCCTAGGGCGCAATGGCGCGGGCAAAGTCACAAGGTAGCAACTGACGATGTCATGCACACCGATCTAAGTCCGTCTTGAATACCACGGCGTAGAGCGCGCGATATTCCAGAGGCCTCGAAGCGGATTGTTCCACCAAAGGGCACAGGTTTGGCAACGCCCTATATCCGTTCACCGACCCGTACATCCGTTGACCATACGATTGCTGTACCGTGTGGTAAAAGTCGACGCGCCGAAGAGTCATGTCAAATGCGATCTACGGCTGGCACACATACCTTTATAGTGTCAAGGAGGAGTTTCTCTACCTCCGTCACGGACCCAGATGTCGCATAGCATCTCCGTGCAGCGATGCTCCAATGTTTCTCCTGGCGGTGTAAAGAGACGGACACACCGGTCTTGAGAGCGTTGAATAACCCGCGGCTCCGGGTCCACTGAGTCATGTCGTGTCACTCTGACGGTTTCTCAATGCGCCAGTATGCAGCGTGTTTGAGTAGAGTGCACAATGGCAGTATTTCCGGACCAGAAGCGATGTAGGAGTCAGAGGAAGCGTAGTGGACGGAGGCAGAGATGCGACCGGCTAGCCCGAGTACTCGCGTCGCGTCCTGTCGCGTCGCGCCGACTCGCACGGCTCCGCGCGAGCGCTTGCGCCTCAGCCTGACTTTACTTTTTCAGCGCATAAAGATGTTAAGCCTCCTCTGCGACTCCCCACTCCCTTCTCCTCAGCAGACTCTCGACCAAGTACATTCTCACCCTCAGCCGTTCAACAGAGCCAGCTCAGTTACCAAGAGACTCCCCCTTCCACTATGGCTACCCGTAGGTCTGATCGGCGCGCTCATGTTAAAAGATTGACTGAGATCTTGGGTTGTAGGCGTCCAATTCGAAAACAGCAGCGACATTGGTGTTTTCTCCAAGCTGACCAACAGTTACTGTCTGTGTGCGATCCAAGGCAGCACGAATTTCTACTCGGCCTTCGAGAGCGAACTTGGAGATGTCGTTCCGATTGTGCACACGAGTATTGGAGGCACGCGAATTATCGGTCGGCTAACGGCAGGTATGTGATTTGTATGATTGAACCCATTCCCTATCACCAACTCGTGCATGCCAGGCAATCGCCATGGTCTGCTTGTTCCCTCGACCACAACCGATCAAGAACTCCAACATCTCCGCAACTCCCTACCCGATGCCGTCGCGATCCAACGTGTGGAAGAGCGACTATCTGCGTTGGGGAACGTCATCGCCTGCAATGACTACGTTGCGCTAGTCCATCCTGATATCGACCGAGAGACCGAAGAGATCATTGCCGATGTACTAAAGGTGGAGGTCTTCCGACAAACAATTGCCGACAATGTGCTCGTCGGCAGTTATGCGGTCATCTCAAATCAGGGCGGCGTCGTACACCCGAAGACCAGCATCCAAGATCAGGATGAACTCAGCAGCTTGCTACAAGTTCCACTTGTGGTATGTGGCTCCGACGAACCGAGCTTGATACGCATTTTGATCATACATGCGTTTACGCGCAGGCCGGTACCGTAAATCGCGGATCGGACGTGCTGGGTGCAGGCCTCGTGGTGAACGACTGGTGTGCGTTCACTGGGCTAGACACAACTGCGACAGAAATTAGTGTCATCGAAGCAGCATTCAGTGCGTATTTTTTTACGTCTGTCGTGGTTGGGCCGACAATCCTTACATCATGCGCGCAGAGCTGCAAGGACAGAGCTCGGCCGCAGTCATTGGCGAAATGCGCGATACGCTCATCGACAGTTGGGCGTGAACATGCGCTCGCTCGGTGTATTCTTCCGTGGGTGTTATGTAACATTACAGGGCAAAAGGCAGTCAGTAATACATTACAAGCTGTTTCTCTACCACCGCAATGTAGAACAATCTCTCCGAGTCCCAGTAATTTGGCTCCGTACGGCAGCGCGAAATGCGCGGGATGCGGCCTCTCCAGTAAAGACCAATAAACTGCCTGAATCGACTAAAATTGAGAGGCACGAGTACTGCACGCGGCCGCGCGCGTCACATGTATGACGCGTGCCTCGCGCATCTCGCGCGGCGACGCGCGCGCGCATTCTATGAAGCCTCGCTTCGGAACTTGCTCTGTACTACCATTCGTCGCGCACCCCCCTCCTCTTCCCTGCACAATCCTCTAAGCTACCAGCCATTTCCTTATCTCGCCGAGTTGCTACCGCTCTACATCCCTATCACCCAAACCGAGGGATGGCGACGAGCATTAATATTCGCCCTCCAAACGGGGCCCTGCGCTCCGTTTCTGCTCCCCCGCACAGTGCTCCCGAGTCAAACACTATACGACGTCCAGTCGAAGACGATCTGCGCCGAAGGTTGCTCAGTAGCTCTGTCGGCGAGGGTATCGACCTTCCAGATACGCCCCCCTTGGATCTTATGGCTCAGCTCCAGCGTTCCGGCCCTTCTATCGTGAAGACCCGCACGGGCAGCGTTCTGTCGCGCGGCTTCATTCTCAAGACCGATCATTACCCATCCGGTACGCACTCGATACCGCGCTCGCGCGCCGCTCTTTGGAGTCTAAACCTTGCGCGACACAGGCCGAGCACTTGACCTTGACATCAACGTCCATGGCGCCCCTAACTTCCGCGCCCCGAAGCAGGGCAATCTGAATGTCTACGGGGTTGCCCAGCCGCGCACACAGGGATTGCGAGCCATTCTTTCTGTCCTACGTTGTCGGCCCGACATCACCGACCCTACTCATGTCGTTTGGTTTTGCACTCGAGAGGAGCCAATAGGTGCGTGCCGTCCTTCTCAGAATCCAGTACGCGCGTACGTCGGTGGAGTGGAGGAGGTGGAGTGCGAGAGGGGGGGATGCGTGCCAAGAATGCATGTTGATACGTGGTGCACTTCAAGTGTATATATCCGGTCGACCGTTTGTCCTGCGTGACGCGTCGGAGCCAAGACGAACGTTGAAGCTGTCTGATCGTGCGGAAAACTTGGAGGAGATCGAAAGACGGCTGAAGAATGACATACTCGCCGAAGCTGCCAAGTGAGTTTAAAGCGCAGGTAATGTCCGAACTTCCGAATGACCATTGCCGTGCCTCCAGATTTGGTGGACTTGTTCTTACCCACAACGAAGTCGGTAAGGCTATACCGACAAGCAGTCAGTAGTGGCAAGGTACTCAATCTATGGAACTGCAGCGTCGGACTCAGGGAATGGCGCGATTCTCCCGACCTGGACTGCGGTCGATGGAAACAATGTCAGAACACAACGTGAGCTGATGGAGTACATGCACAAAGAAGGCTGGAACGTCGATGTATGTCTATCCACCTATCTCACATACAAAGCCGCTAACTCCATCTCCTGTAGTACTACCGGTACGTCCCAAGGATAACCTCGTTTATAGTGCTCATCGTCTCTACAGTATACCTATCTCCCCGGACCGGCCGATCGAGGTATTGGATCGCCATGCATGATACCAGTTCGTATGTGCTGACTGCACCCTAGGACAGCTATCTCGATGCATACCTCCGGGTAATCAAGGGGACTGACCCTTTAACTACCGCGCTCGTGTTCAACTGTGGTATGGGCGCCGTTCGAACGACATTCGCTATGGTCGCTGCATGTATTGTGCGTCGGAAGCAGATGATTGACCGAGGGTTGGAAGATCCGTACAATGCGAGGTCATCCGGCTCAAGATCAGGAATAAGCACAGTAAGTCGATTCGTCAATTGATGTACACTTCCTCTAAAAGTGAGCCTGTTCAGCCATCAGGGATGTCACCGGTATGCTTGCAGAGTTCTCTAGATACACTTGATTCCTTCCTAACCCTCATCAGCCTACAAATGCTAAGATCTTGCAGTCGCTCGAGCAGGCCAGCGCGCAACAGGATATGAATCGCTCGCTGCTTCGCATCACGTATATACTCCAACAACGTGAGCGGCCTATTTCTGCTGAATAGCCTCAATGCCCATACCATGCCTGCAGAACTAGAGACTAAGAGCTCGCAATCCGCGATCGAGCTCCTTCTCAGCCAGCCGAGTCTTCTCGAGGCGCTTCGGAAGGCTCACATGGGGAACTACGGCGTCATTCTCAGTCTGCTTGGCTGTCTCGAGCACGGAGTACGAGCAAAGAAGCTTGTCGACAAGGTCATCGATGTTTGTGCGTCCACTCTGCTTGAGCTTGCTATCCGGTTCAGGATGGACACTGACAAATCGTAGGCGACCATGTCGTGAATCTGAGAGAAGAGATTTTCTTGAATCGCGTGCGATACTCCCTAACCACAGCCGTCGATGACGCAGAGAGAGATAACTTCTTGAGCAAGGCCGTGAAGTCCCTTGAGAAATAGTGAGTGATCTAGAGATTTGCCCTTTTCGGCACACTGACGTCGTGCAGCTTCTTCGCCATTGCGTTTGCGAACTATGTTGAAATGCAAGACGACTTCGGACAAAGCTTTGCAGACTGGTTGAAGGTGACTCCTGTGCCCCGCTTCGCAGGTAGAGTAGAATGTAGAATGCTAACCTCCACATGCGACAGGCGAGAACAGAGATTTGGACGTGAGTTACATCTCTAGAGGATCGCCTAAGATGTATTGACGCCTTTGTAGTCAGGTCATGTTCCTGCGGAAAGCACATGGCTCGAAACTGGGCGTGTTCACTCCAATCAACGACCTCTCTGCGTTGTCCAAATCTGGCGCAGATCACCGCGCACTCCTTCCAGGACAGCAGAACGATGTTGCGATTGCAGGAGGGCAAATTCTTGGGGACGAGTATTCTGACCACGTCGTTAAGGTAATTCCGAGCCACCGTCTGCTATGGGTTCCTCCCGATCTCATGAGACCTGTAGAATCGGAGCGGCATCATCCTCAGAGAGGGGTTCGTGATTCTCAATATCTTTTCCGACTATGGATCTGACCGACGTGTATTCCGCGACTTCTCGCAGTACACTGCTGAAGTCGGATCAGTGGCTCAGCCGCTCTTCAGTTGTGGCTCACGGAGTGCGCGGCGCTATCAACTTCCGCAACATCCCAGGCACGAATATCTACGCGCTTGGCCAGCCTACCCTCGAGGCGATCGACGAGGTTGTGCACCGTGTACAAGCTGCACATCCCGAGGCGTCGCGCATCATGTGGCTTACTCTGCGCGAGGAGCCTATCGTCTACGTGAACGGTGCACCGTATTGTCTGCGCAGGGAGAGGTTCTCGCTGCGCAACATGAAAGGTACGATCAGTAATGCCTATGTAGCGTACAGCACTAAAGCAATTCGATAGATTATGGTGGAATATCAGCTGACCGTCTTGAAGTTCTCGAAGAGCGGTTGCGTGAAGACGTCGTTAATGAAGTCAACACTTTCGGTGGACGGTACGTGCGCATATTGTTATGCTGAATCATAACGTTCTAAATGATACATACATTGTAGACTCTTACTGCACACAGAGACCCCCGATGGTTCCGTGATACCTGTCTGGGAAGAAGTCGACAGCGATAACATCATGGTACTGAAGGACGTAATGGCTAAGCGAAGACGATTCGGGCAACATGTCGAGCTCGTCTACACACGCATACCCATCACATCGGAGCGTCCTCCGGATTTTAGCGACTTGAGCGAGCTCATCGAGGTTATGATTCGAAGCAATGCCTCGAGCACACCTATAGTGATCAACTGTCAGCTTGGACGTGGCAGGAGCACCTTGACTTCCGTGCGTATATCGACCCACACGCTCAAGGCATCTCGCACTCACGCGTACGCTTCTAGGTCATCCTGCTGCTCATCCAGCAGTGGCTTGCGAGTGCGACGCGCCTGCGGGACCCTTCTACACCGGGACCTCTGCAGCGTTCGATGACTGCGTCTTCTGTGATGACAGTGAATGACTTCGTTCCGCACCACGCGACGCGCCAGTCGTACCAGATCATCAATAGTGAGTGAAGAGTCGCTCACTCATCGTGTATCGAGTCTTACGCTTCGCCTCATGCAGGCCTCCTCCGTGTCATCCGCAAGGGCCCGATGGTGAAGCAAGCTGTTGACGATGCGATTGATCAGTGTGCGGAGGTCATCAACCTACGCGACTCCATCGAAGAAGCACGCTCTCGCGCGGAGCAAGCCAATGACGAGAAGCAGCGGCGGATGTTTGCGCACAAGGGGCTGCAGAACCTCAGGCGGTACTTCGAGCTCATCATCTTCCAGGCGTACTTGCAGTCGACGGAGCCCGACACGATGCAGACGCACGAATCTTTCGAGTCGTTTGTGAAGAACCGCCCAGGTACTAGATGGCCCTTCTTTCGTTTCCTCGTTGTGCTACAGCTCATAACTGTGCTATGGATAGTCATCAAGACATTTGAGAAGGAGTTGCTGTCAGAGGACTTCAATACCCTCAAGCCGCTAGAGCGAGTTGGCGTCACAGAGGACGTTGCTCTGCCAGACGAAGTGCGCCAAGTCGTAGCTAACCGTTCGGGAAGCATCTTGTCGGCGTCGACAATCCTCAAAAGCGACTTCTTCTCCAACCTCCAGAAGATGAGTCTGCCAGAGTGCGTCATGTCTCCAACACGGTCATCTGTATGGACATCTCAGTCTCATTTTATGCAGACGCATCGAGGGCGCGCCCAACTTTAGACGCGTACCGCTCTCACTACGACGTGTCACGACGCCGGTATCGTCACCAGTGTCGGATGACAATGACCGATTTGACTTCACCACCGGGAGCGACAACAAATGGGTCTGCGGCAGGTATGTCATTTTCCCGAAGGATCGGATATAATCTGATGCCGAATCCATACACCATAGTGGTATGCCGACGGTGGACGGGTATGCGATACCAATACCATTAGCTGGAAGCAGTCAGAAACTGAAAGATGTCATAGGTTACGGCGGGCGCTGCAAAGAGTGAATGCGTACCCTGACGGTACCAACTCTGTGTATTGGACGTCATTACGAGAGGTCAGTTGGGCGGCGAGTCCCTAAATCTAGACTCTGACACGCTAACGCGTTTTGTTGGAAAGGAACCGGTCATCTACGTAGCCGGTCGTCCACACGTCCTCCGACTCATCGACAAGCCGCTGGAGAACGTCGAGTACGTCCCACACAACCAGTTGCCCGCTTCTCTCCCCTCACACGGCAGCATAATTTAGGGCGACAGGTGTGACCACCGCAGTGGTTGAGGCCATGGAAGACAATCTCAAGCGTGATGTGATCCGAGAAGTGCGTGCAGGGGAAGGTCGTATTCTGCTCCATGACGAGGTCGAGGAACGTCCGGGCGTCTTCAAAATTATCCCTATTTGGGAACAGGTTGAGGAGGATGATATCATGACCCCGCGAGACGTCTACAATTTGATGATTCAGGAGGGATACAAGGTTAGCGTTCTGATCACCTTCAATCTCTGATATTGACTCACGTCGTTCTCATAGGTCGACTATGGCCGGGTGGCTGTGGTTAGTGTCTTCGTGATCGTATTGAAGTCATGGTCGCATCCTGAATCGTTCTTTATAGACAGACGAGCAGGCGCCGTTGCCTGGTGCACTCGCGCAACTCTTGACGCGGGTCCGCTCAGGATTGCTGAGCGGCCGGACCGCCGACTTCATATTCAACTGTCAGATGGGTCGTGGTCGCACGACAAGCGGAATGGTCACCGCCTGCCTGATTGCTTCCACTATGACCTGGGAGCACGAGCAGGAAGGCAGCTTCGCCGAAGAGCCGACTCAGGGTGGCCTTACACAATACGACTCTATTGACGGACCGTCGGAAGAGGAAGCCTATTTGCAAGGTAATCTCGAATGTCCGGACTGTATAGGATGAGCGCTGATCCGAATCGGTTTGAAAGGAGAGTACAAGGTGATCCTGCAGCTCGTCGGCGTTCTATCACACGGCAAGCTTGCGAAACGCTTGACGGATCGGGCGATTGACCAGATGCAGGATGTCCAGAACCTGCGGAAAGCGATATACGAGTACGTTCTAGGACGCTCTCGACCTCTTGTTCAGGCGGTATATTGATCCGTTGCTCCTCTGCCCTAGCTACAAGCTGAAGGTATCTGCATGCGAGAAGGGAAGCGTGAAACAGCGAAAGCTGATGGATCTCGGCGTGAACTACTTGTACGTCGCTGCAGGCACCCAATATTGTAGTCTGTGCTGATTGATGCGGCGGGACCTTTGACAGATATCGATACGGCACGCTGATCGTGTTCGCAAACTATCTCATCGAGGTGCGCGAGGCAAAGACGGAGGAGGTGAGCTTTCCGGAGTGGTTGCAAACCCGGCGAGAGATTACGATGCTGCTTGGGAAGAGGTCTTTGGACTGATGGACATGCTCGACGTTATCCTATACCGCATGGACTTTACTGTAATACATGCAGAAATATGCCGCAGGGTTGAGATTGAGTGACGCAGCATCATGATCGTGATGTACAAGGTGAACAGGAGGAGTGTGAGACCACCCTCGAAGGCAGTACGGAGACACGACGAGGCCGGGAGAGACTCGATGGACTGGAGACACGCAGGGAGGCAGACATGAATCAAAATGCTAGGACGTTCAACGGCAAATGCCCAGCGTGTGCAGATATCGAAGCACGATGGTATGCGGCGAAGGCCTTATTAGTGCGCACTGTTGCAACTGCAGCTACGACGAAATCATACGGTACGCCTACTGTCCGTTGAGAAACATACATGTATACAAGCACATAGCAATGAGCATTGCATACATATAGGATAGGTGAATAACCCATACGTGGTATCGAAGGCTCGCCTCATCACAACTCCCGCAACCGCAACACAATATTCGTCGCGAGCGCCCCGACCAAGAACACCGAGAGCACCGTCGGCCCGTACTTGTCATAGTACATCCCCTCCGCACGGCGGTGGCGGAGGTTGTACGCGCGGTACACGAAGATGATCGCCGAGTACGCAATCGCGACGAGCGCGACCCCCGTGAAGAGCCACGCGCTGATCAGCCCAACGGTGTCGCCCGGCGGTATGAAGTTGAGCAGCGTCGTCGCGATCGTGCCGATGTAGATCCCGAAGTGCAGCCATTTCTGCGCGTACGGGTGAGAACGAACGTGTGACGCGGACGAGAGGGACGAGAGACAGTAGACTCACGAAGAACGTCCGCTCCGCCGCGAAGTACACCTTCGGCTCGATGCGGACCGGCACCGCGATCCGCTTCCCCGCCGGGGCGCTCCAGCTGCGCTCGAGCACCCGCTCGTCGCCCCGCGATGTCCCCTCCCCGCGCGCGCGCGCGATCCGCGCCCGCTCCTCGTCGTCGTGGTCGTCCTCGTCCTCGTCGTCCGCATCCGCATCGTCCACCGTCGCGCTCCCCGCGTCCGCGTCCCCGTCCGCGTGGCGCTTCACCGCGTCCTCGCGCAGGCGGTCGCGCAGCGTCTCGTCGAACGCGGACGACGGCGCGAGCGGGTCGATCGACATCGCGCGCGCCTGCGCGGTGCTCTCGAGCGCGGACGCGATCGTGTTCGCGACCTTCGCGGCGGCGTTCGAGCTCTTGAGGAGTGGGGCAGCCTCCTCTGCGTCCGAGTCGCCGTCGGCGTCCTCGCGCGCTTTGCGCTGGTCCTCCTGCGCGCGCTCCTTGAGGTTCTTCTCGCGGATCGCCGCCGCCGCCGCGACCTCTGGCCCGGAGAGACCCGTGCGCTTGTGCTCGTCTCGCGCTGAGCGATGGTGAGTGAAGGCGGCCTCCCGGGCTTAAACAGATAGCAACTTACCGGGTGCAAGGTACATCTCTTCATCCTCTTCGCCTTCGGACACGGGCTCTACGTAGTGTTGCCGCTCGGGAGTGGTCTGGCCAGACGTCTCTGTCCGGGACGAGGTTCCTTTGGACGACGACGAGTGCAGAGGACGCTCAATGGCGACGACACCGGTATCGGGCTTGAGAATATCGACCTCCACTGAAATGCACCCAAAAACTCTTCAATAACACGCATCCCCACATATCACCAGAGACACTCACTCTGCGGAAGCCAAAATGGCACGAGGTCGACGCGGTTCGGCAGCAGCGTGGCGCACCCGTGGATGAACTTGCTGAACTGTGGGCCAGTCAGCTACCGGTCGAAAACAGCCATCAATAGCACGGCGTGCACGACTCGCCTTCGGAACGGCTTCCACAAGATGTGACGAGACCAACTCTGTGACCCACTGCGGCGGCTCCTGTCCGAATTGCGTCTGTAGCTTCACCTCGAGGACACCGTATCTAGGCGGCACATTTCGATCAGCGAAAACTCCGGTGAAGACCGTATGGTGTACTCACTTGAACGGCTCCTTGTCTTCCGGTGGCAGCTGCCCGAACGGGTGATCTATGCCAATGTCCATCCTCCGCCAGTTGTCCCCAGCACGAACGCGCCCGTCCCAGTTGTCCTCCCTGATCATCGTCAGCTCCGTATCGAGCGATATGCGCACGCGCGCGTCGCCCGGGAGCTGGAAGGCCGTGCGGTTGTAGAAGGTACGCATGACGGGCACGAGCTTCTTGGTGAGCACGGAGTACTGCACTTCGTTCGCGAGCTGGATCATCCCGTCGACCTCCTGCTGCGTCTTCTTGCCCCGCGTGACGAGCTCCTGGAACTCGGCATCCATGGTATATTCTCCGCGCAGGAAGGCGTTGACTAGGTGCTCTTTGATCGGGAAGCGCGCCTTAACTGACTTCTCGCCCGTCCAGTCCTCGCGATGGGTTTTACGCTCCACGAAGATCTGTGTCGGCAATTGTGAATAGATTGAACGGATGGCTTAGAGGAGTGACGCACGGTCTTCTGGTTCATATCTCCGTACCAACGTAGACGGACAGCCTCTGCCCCCTCAGTTTTCTCCAACCGCCCCAAATACAACTCTAGGTCCTCGTTGTCAAAGTAAACAGAAGATATAGCTGGATGTGCGGTGAGAGGTGGAGGAAAACCTGGCATCGAAAATGTACAAACCTGCATCTTTAGGCTCGAACTCCTTATCCGGGTTGAATACTGTGTCAGGAGCGATCAGCATGACATGTGACATGTGTGCGCAAACGTCGTGCAACTGACCAAGTACGGGTAAATGGCGAAGAATTGCGAGCTTGAGATGGACGAGGTTATCGGGATGGACCTACGAACCGCGATGCTCAACGTGCCGTCAACCACTCTATGACGTCATAGTGCTGCGTACCCAGTACTTTGTCGTTTGGCGAACGAACGCGCTCTGGTTCCCTCCGGCACTGGAGTCGCCTTGCACAGGGTGACCGCGGGTGCGCACGAGGTCATACAGTCTGGAGAGCTTAACGATCAAACTGTCCCAATTATACTTGTAGAACGGCCGCTTCTCTAGGAACTCTTGAATGAATGTGGGTTTCAAAGGACGGTTTGTTTGTTTCTTGAACGATACCTAGTCAGTTTACGCGTCGGGCGGAGCATGAGAGCGACTCGTACATCGTGTTTCTATTGCCATACGCGGGGAAGAGCGGGGAAGCGTCGCGTGACCGTCGTATCAGCTTCGGCTCGGCGGGGATAGGAACAGGGACGGGCGCACCTTCAGAATCTTCATGAAGCCGGTGATGTTGAGCTTCGTATACAGCGCCAAGTCGTGTACGTCCGCCACAAGAGTGGCGACCTCCTCCTCGAGCAGCATGAACTGATCCTCCAGAGCATCCACAGATAGGGCGTCGTCGTCGTCGTCAATGTCGTCATCGTCATCGTCCGAACCCGCATCCTGAGTTACCGCATCGCGACGTTGCTGAGCCTCGGTATCGGTAGGACCGCTAGACTCTTGCTGGTGATGACCGTTGGTATACTCGGAGGAAGAGACAAGGCGCTTGACTGCCTTCTCCGCGTCGTTTATGCGTCGCGAAAGCTCGAATGTCTAGCTCCTTGGTCGGGAATATGATAGGATGGGCGTGTACAAAGCCGGAACTCACCTTAGTCTTCTGAAAGTTGTGGATCTTGTCAAGCTCGCGCTCGAGCATCTTGGTGAATTCCTGCTCATCCACATCGGACCAGCCCCGGGAGGTGGTCCGCGCCTGCAAAGACCGAATTGAGCGCGAGGAATAAGAGGTCGTGTGCCATGTTTGCGCACCTTGAGCTCGCGCTTAAGCAGGTTGTAGTCGATGTAGAATGGACGCCATTCGTTGTAAAGATCGTTCTGGGCTTAGAGAGTGAGCCAAGAGCAGTCGGGGAGAGGAATGGAGGCGCACGCTGATTTTACGACCGAATTTCATGGCAAGGGCGAGGAGGAGGGAGGAGGGCGGGTCTGAGAACACGCGCGACTAGGGAAGGTTAAGAAGGGAAACGCCTTGCGGGAGAAGGACAGCGGCCATTCGGAGAGAATGTGCAGCCAAGGACGGTCGTCCCAGAGCGAACGTGCGTCGGCTCCCTCTCCTCCCTCCGAACAGACGCCGGTCTCGCGTCCAACCCTGTCCAACCGTCGCGCTCCCCGGGACTTCCCCGGGCCGTCCCTCTCCTTCCTCCTCCCCGCCATCGTCAACGCCGCCCTCGTCGCGCCCCCCGTCCTCAGCGACACACATGTCTCGCCCATCTACATCCAGACAGCCCACTGGCACGTCGATGTCCGTCGCCAATGGCTTGCGTGTGGACAATGTCGCGAGGACGAAGATCCTCCTGCTGGGCATGCGCAGAAGCGGCAAGACATCCATTCAGCAAGTCCTCTTCGACAACCTGCCGGCCAAAGAGACCCTCTACCTCGAGACCACCACACAACTCACGAAGCACCACTTTGAGTGCGTCTCTGCTGCTGCAAGTCATTCGCGAATCCTTTGACGAATCAGCGCTGCACCCCACAGCACCGTTATCCCTCTTGAGATCTGGGACTGCCCGGGAGACGCAACCTTGGACTCCCTCGATGTCCCCCTCACCCAGTTCTCGACCATGATCTTCGTCATAGACATCCAGGTGAGTCCTTTTGTCGTCTTCACAGCCAATGTCGCTCGTTTGTCTTGTCCCGGGAGATCTTCCCCCTGCCGGATTCTCGATCGTGCTGCGAGGTTATATGAATTCTTGAATTCTTGGGTTCATCTCCTCAGCCGCAACTCCAGCCCACGCGACAGGGGGGTATTTAGGTGCACGTTCGACGCCCCCGCGTGGTTCTAACTTATGGGCGCTTATGTATCCCCAACACTGGCCTTGGCACTCGTTGTAGCATAATTGAGGGTAAATTTTAACATCCGTCGACTCCTGTAGGATCTCTATCAACAACCTATCAACAAACTCGTCGACCTCGTTATCACAGCATACACTGAGCACCCGAATCTAAACCTCGAGGTTTTCGTGCACAAGGCGGATGTGCTTACCGAGGATTACAAGATTGGTCAGTCAGCTGCTCTCCTCAAAGCTCACTGTGCTGAATTTTCCCTTGCACTGCGGATTTAGAGAACTTTCGGCATATACAATCTCGAGTGCTGTCCGAACTCAGTTACGCCGGAGCGGAATATGAGACCATCCCAATCAACTTCCAACTAACATCGATCTATGACCACTCATTACATGACGCGTTTTCGCGTGTACTTCATAAAGTCATTGACTCGCTTCCATATCTCGAAGATCTGTTGAACGTGTTCTGTGCTGTGCGTACCTGCCAGTCATACTCCGTTCCTGAGCTAATGTCTGCAACAGAACTCACAAGCTACTAAAGCCTTCTTATTCGACACCGCATCCAGGCTTTACGTTGCCACAGATGCATCCCCTGTAGATCCTCCGACCCACAATTTATGCAGTGATTATCTACGAACACTGAACGCTTTCGGGCCACTATATAAGTGAGCGTCTCGACTTCACCGCTTGTCGTTCCGCTCTCAACTACGTCCAGGTCATTATCAGCAAGCCCCCTCCGCATGCGCACAGTCCGGCCAGACCCAGCAGACTCCCCGCCCGCCTCCGCGCCCGCCTCCGCGCCCGCCTCCCCGAACCTTGTGCCACCCCCCGCATCAGCAAGTGCCACGAACTCACGATTCGCATCCCCGCTCGCCTCCCCCGTCTCCCCATCGCTCTCCACGCGTCAGTCTCCCCAAGTCCCCCACCAGCCTCTCCCATCTCCGTCCCCCCAGCACCCCCCGCACCTTGCACACTCCGCGAGCACGGCGACCGCGCGCCCGTCCTCGAATCGCACATCCTCCACCGCGTCCCACTCGCACTCTCACGCGAACGGAAACGGGAGCGGGAACGGACACGGGGAGTTACGCGCAGGGACGGGAGCTGGGGGGAAACCAGCGTTCTACCCGAGTGCGGCGGCGTCCCTCGCCCCGACCGCCGCAGGCGCGGGGACGACGCTCACGTACCACCTCATCACGCCCCAGCTTGCGCTCCTCGCGCTCATCCCGACCGGGGTGTTTGACGCGCGGCGCGGGCTCGTAGAGTACAACGTCGTGTTCTTCCGGGAGGGCGTGCAGGAGATCTGTGAGGTCGAGTTCGAGGCGAGGGGGGGAGGTGCATGATACGGTACTCGACTATACTACAGCTTCATGCGAGGTTGCTGGCAAGTTGACGTGCTTACCGGAAGGACATGTTACCCAGACAGCTCTGAATCCATGTCAGTTCTGTGATACAGTGATCTAGGATGTGACTTTTGACATTCAGACTGACTGTCTCGTGCTGACCGTTCGGCGCAGTTACTAGAGCCCTTACAATATCTATCGGATGTTGCAATTGTCTCATTATGCCTGCAAACATGCCAGCTGTGAGTCCATGGATTCGATGCTTTCCTGGTTTAGATCCTCCACGAAGACGCCTGGTGAAGATGACAGCCGCAAGGTAAAAACCCTACTAGTTCCCTGATAACACGGGCCCTCCGGGCAGACCTGTCCACGAAGATGCAGTTGTTCGTGAACAGAACGTCGAAGAAGTACTCACCCGGCTGTAAGTATAGTAGTGGTAGTAGTATTAGTTACTTATTCGGACATATCAACACAAAGCGCCGCGCCTCGGGCTGGCTTCGCCAGCCCTTGGCCAACGGCGCGGAGCATTGAGCTATCTCTACTTCCCTGGTGTTCGTAGCGCCAGTCGCCGTAATATCTGCTACAACTACGGACTTAAGTCAAGTTGCGATTCCACTCTGTGTATCGGTAAGTCGCATCATACAGATCAAGCAGCAGTTCTTCCAGGTAATTGGAGGCCGCAAGCCGAAGCGTCAGGCGGTAACCAATTGAAGAGGTAGAAGTTGTTCACCGTAGATCGAGTTGTCACAGTGGCATCTCGGTCTACTAGTGCGGCGCTCGTACACAACAGATCCTTTGAGTTATCGTACATAGAGCCTAGACCATGTCCAAACCCAACACACTCGCATTTGGCAGTCACAAATACTACTTACTGGCAACGCCAGTAAGTAGGGATGGACTATCGGAGCTGCATCAGCTAAGCTCTGATTTGCGATGGGATTTACCACTCACCCCGATCAGATTGAGATCGCAGACGGTAGACCTGCAATCTAGTTGCGGATATCATAGCCGGTGACTCGACCGGCACGGTCCCTGCCAGGTGATGTGAACGCTTATCATGCTCATTGACACCGGTCGAGTGAGGAGATACCATAGGCCTCTCTTGACAGCCTCTTGGTTAATCTCGCGGTTGTTGGCAGAGGGGTCATAGACGTAGATGGTGAACGTCTCCTGGTATCCGAAGGAAGGTGCGCAAACGGCGATGTTGTAGCCCAGATATGATGGGATGTCACCGTGGTACGACGCATGCGTCTTCAAGATGTCGACAGTACCTTCGTCGCTGTATGGGTGTCCTTTTCGACCAGGCATTATGTCGTTGTGCAGGAAAACATTCGGGTTGATAGTGGGGAATACGCTCGACACAAAATGCGCCACAGCCTCGACAGCAGCTTGGGGGCATCGGTATCTCACTTGTTGGGCCATCGTGGTCGTTCTGGCAACTGTAACTATGACTCGGGAGATTATGGTTAGTCCAGCTGTAATACACTTCAAGCTACTATAACTCACTTCAAAGCTGTCCTGAAGCACTTCTGAGGATGGGTTTGGACGGCTGGGAGTAGTACACTGAATAGTGACGGGAACTTGAGTTGAGGATATCGATATCAGTACCTCCAACAGGTCGCCTCCTCATCCTCATCCTCAATATAAGTGATCAAGTTTGTCCTCGTGCCGTCCTTTTAAGGATTCTTCATTAGTGTTTCGACTGGGCGCAGGCCAGATAGGAAAGACTGATACTTACGATGATGTATCGGATCAAGCACAAATACCAGACAAATAGTACCGCCCACTGACTTATGTAATCGGACTACAAAAGCAGCCCTGGCTCTAGCGCTTGCACTTCCCCTCTTGCCAGCCAACTGCCAGCACATATACTGAGATGGGTGGTGCGGAAACTCGGGATTTTCTTCATCCACCTGCATGGTTATTTGAACATCCGGAACTACGGAGCAGAGGGATTGACGCCCTCCCGTACACGCTAAAGCCCGTTTGTCCTTCACTCCGAAGCTGATATCTTAGGGTTGTAACTCGCGACTGACTCCTGCTCTTCAGCTTTACGTCTGGAGGACTCAACCACGACCGGACAGCGCTCCATGGGCAGTGAAGATTGTTCGGCCCAACTCCACAGAAATTGATATTTACGAGTATCTCCGCAAGAACGATCTTTCTTCCCCAAACCACACACTCCCCGTGGATATCGTCCAATGCGATGAACCGTTCTTGATCATGCCAGCCTGTGACATTACACACTGGATCCGTAGGAGATGGCAGCTTTGCGAGACTCTGGATGATTTTTACCAGATCGTCGAGGTATGTACGCCACACTTGCGGTGGTCAGCCTCCTTCGATCTCATCCACACAGGGCATCGAATATCTGCATAAGCATCACATTGCTCATATGGCATGTACTCTTTCTGTGTTCTACTGCGCCGGCATCCTGCCTAACATGCGTGCACGCTTTGACTGTAGGATTTCGTGCTCGACAACACAGTTGTGGCTCTTGAGACAGCGGTTAAATTTCACCCGCAGCTCGAGCTTGGCAAGATATACATCATCGACTTTGGCCTTGCCCGCCGCTTTGAGTTCGGCCCGGGCCAACAGCCTGCGGTAGACCTGGGCCACCTGACCCTCAGCAGAACATACCACATCGCACAGCTCGACCCGTTTGCCTGGGACGTATTATGCATGGGAGAAACTCTCGAGCGATTTCTGACGGTACGAAGCTTACCTCTTCTGTATACGAGTTGAATGTTGATTTGTTGACATCACCCAGTACATGTATACTGTTAGTAGCAGGCCGCCGCCCAAGATCTGCACTTGGTATGTGCAGTGGCTGATTGGGAAAGAAAAGGGCTGCACGGGGGTTTGCCACTGCCGTCCGACCGCGCGGAGGGCACGGCAGGTGCTCGCTGTGATGCGATGGCTCGCGCATCGATGGGATACTTGTGCACACGCCTTTGAACGTGTCATTGGAATCTTCACTCACATACGACGCCGAGCCTGACATTTGTATGTTATATGTATAGTTTGTAACACATTGGTGCTGCCGTTGGTCCTTGGATAATAAGTGCTCCCTATTAATGATTCATTTAAACAGGCGAGTGAACTGCGTACCATCACTTTCAGGTGCATCCACATATATAAGACCGCATAATTGCGCGATGGTCGCCCCATCCATTGAAACGAATACTTCGAACATGTTGCGTCGCATACAGGGCAGGATAATACACATCCTCGCACCTGCAAAATTCGCGTCTGCGGGTTCGTCGCACAGTGCACTGCGGTTGTCGGAGCATGCACTCTTACCAATGGCCAGTACTACTGGGACTAGTACTATTGCTGACGATATGTCATAACATCAGGATCTCCGCCTCGATAACACGATCACAGCTACCTAAGATACTGTTAAGTACCACAGACAACTCGAAGTGAACAAGATATATATCATCGACTTTGACCATTCACGCCGCTTCGAACTAGGGCCGCGCGAACAACCTCCGGTGGATTTAGGACACTTGAATCTCAGTGCAGCCTACGGTAGGCTCGCATGCCAGCCTCTCGTATTGCGTACCTTAATATAGAGGCTGGTATTACTTGAGAGGGTGGGTAAGGGACCCCCCCGTGAGAACGTCGGAGCTTGAATGCGAGAGCTTTCCCTCCACTCGGGTTTATCCGAAGCCGGTGCGTCGCGAGTACTAGTAGTAGTACTACGGAGCGAGTCCTTTCGATACGCGTACGCACCCTGCGCCTTGCGACAGAGATCCGTCTCGCGGTCCCGACGGCTGTACGACCCACGAGAGTGAGACACGGGTAAGTACTTGTGAGTTGTCGCTGGTACTAGTGCCCGACTCACGCCGACTTTTGCAGCCGGATCATAGCAATGATAGCGGTGGTCCTCCGCCGCCGCCCGCTCCAGTACTGGCACCACTAGATGCCACTAGTGTCAGTAACAGTACACCGGCAGAACAGCCGGTAGGATGCTCCTACCTTACACCACCGCTATGCGATTTATTGACCTTCGACATAGGTACCCGAATCTCCTACCGCACAATTGTACCGGTCCTTCACACACGATCTGCAAACGACACTCCCGAATCGATACTTAGGTCCTCAGACTCAGGCATACGGTACAGGATTCAACCAGCCTGTTGATCCTGACGACCGCCCATCCCCGTCCGGACCCTCTCCGTCCTCAAGTACCGCCTTCAGCTTTGGCCAGCCATCGCTCTCGGGTAGCGCATCGAGCTCGGGTAGCGGGTCCTACTCGCTCGCGTCGCCTCCCGCCCACTCCCTATCCTCGCCCATACATCTCACCTCGAACATATCCGGCGCATTTACCGGCTTCTATGGGGCGACATATCCAGTCGACGCGCCGCCGAGTCTGTACTATCAATCACCAAACTACCCCGGAACGACTGCTAGTGCCGTTAACGAGCAGCGCTACGCGGAGTCCTCTCTGGTCAGCAATGTCTTCGAGGGGATTTCGGTCCCCACCGAGCCAGGTCCACGCAACCGTGCATGGCACCAAACTCTCAGCGACGACGAACGTCTGATCGTTCTACTGCGGTGCATGAAAAATTGTGGATTCTCCTCACTCGGCGAGTTCCTCGCATTACTCTTTCAGAAGCGTCAGGGATCGGCTGTGAATGCAATCATCAACGGTCACGTCACCGGGTTCCTCGGAAAGCAGAGTCGCCCTGGCACACAGCCCGTCGACATACTCAGTCTATGGTACACGCACAAAAGCTCTGAAACTTTCGACACCGAGGGTCGACCGGTGCCACCTTCCTTCCCATCACTCCCTCGGTATGCCCGACCTCGAGCCCAGCGGCTCCTGCCAGCGGACACACCGCCCGCCGCAGCCACTCTGGGTACCTCGACGCGCAGCGACTTTTTTGACTGGTTTCTCTCATCTGTTGTTCTGAAGACAATCGACCAGGAGCAAAAACGGCTACTCGAGCCGGAGCACGGGTTCGTTCTTCACGACCCAAGTAGCCTTAGTTGGAGTGACATTCTCGCTTGGGACGCTAAGAAGACGGAGGATATTATTGCGACTCAGGTACGTATCCCGATCCCTAGTACAACACTCGTCCATATGCTGAAGTAAGTGGATGATAGGCTCCTGTACTCTTTGCAGTCATAACGACGGCGTGTGTCAGTAAGCGAACGCGCAAAAAACTGGAGGCAGCAGCTACACAGGGCGCTATCCCCAGTACAGCGGCCGGTGCTGCGGCAGGCGCTCTGCCGGATAGTAGTGACGACGAGTCCAATGATGCAGAAGAGCACACTCTGAACGAGGGCGGCGCGGCGGATAACGACGGAGCGGGTAGCGGGCAAGATCCATCGGGACATACCAGAGACGAGGCCAACAAGGCTACAGAGGATGTCGGGGGCGATTTGAAGCTGCGCCGTGACCCATGGCTGGTGAGTTGAGGTCATACATGTATATCTACTCGTTGTCTTATCCGAGGTCTTGCCCAGGTCGCCATTGTCTTGATCCTAGTGGCTCTACATGTTCTGTACCAGTATGCGACGGCATTTCCCACATTTATCAGTATCATTCTCTTCGTTGCCGGCACTCCTTCACGTACCTTCCGCATTCTTGGCCGGTGTGGCTTCTCACAATCGTACTCGACGACCATTCGCCGTTTACACACACTAGCGGACGATGCGAGCAAGACGATCCGCAAGCTGGGACAGCGCGCGAAACAATCTGGACTGAGAATTCTTCTGATTTGGGACAACGTCAACAAGAATTCCCCGTCATGGCAGAAGACTTTATCGCGTCAGGTAAGCTACATCAATTCAAAGTGTTTCAAGCGCACAATCAAATCATACTACTAGGATATCATGCAGAGCGGCACAGCAGCCACCATTATAAAGCTCGAAGACGTCCCTACGGATGCACTCCGCCTCACACCGCTTCTCCTTGGCATAGATGGAGGAAAAACACGATTGAAGCTCACGTTGAACGACCTCCGTAAAGACATTGACTGGGCACATATACGGGGGGTCGGCACCGGGATGGTTCTGCGCGTCTGGCTTCGGTATATCCCCGCTCTCTCTCCCTTCCGCGCCGACGTCGAGCGGATGTTCACGGAGGAACATTGCAAGCACGCACTGCGTTTGCGCAAGAGCGAAATATACTCACTCCGCTGCTCGGCTTTAGATGAGGCCAGCAATGTCGGGACATGGGCAATTATCAAGGACCTCGTCAGCTCACAGTTGGGAATACCTTTGGATTGGCTCAACGACACCATCATCCCAGTATGTGGCGATCAGCTCACTATCGCACATGTGCGCAAGGTCCGGACGTTTCGCAAAATGTTCGCTGACACGCCTGCCGATCGTGCGGAACCATTCGTACCCATCATCCAACTATGGCACATGAAATGGACACTGCAGAAGGGTATCTTCAACCTCGGATACAAGCCAGACACTGCTGGAAGAGGGGTCTTCGGGATGCATCACGACGCCGTTCTTTTGGGACGTGACTCTGTGAAGCGAGAGGACTTCTACCCTCGACACCATTTCCTTTCCGATCGATTTGACACCATGGTTCTAGAGGCGCTGAGGTCAGTACGCGTAAATTATCGTGCACGGTAATTCATGGAGCCTGACGCAAAGTGTACTCACGGTAATGCTATAGACTTCTCTGTGTGGAGGAGACAGGTCAAAATCCTCCGGAAGGTCTCTCGTTCGTTGAGGGGGTGGCTTGGTACTTCAAGACTGCGAACCCGATGGGCGAACACACTTTTGAGGCCATCTCGAGCCTAGCTAGCACAGTCTACCAACGCTACATGAACCCTAACGCTTACGATGCGTGTCAGTACGAAGACCGGCGGAACCCACAAGTCTACGGCCCGTCCTCATGCAGCTCCAGCACCAGCACCCGCCGATGCAGACGGCTCGCAAGCTGGATGGACTGGTGACACTGTGCTGATGAACAATGTTGCCTTCCTGCGACTCACATTCTGGTACCTCGAGATGTGCATGGCAACCGCTGAGGGCGATATTGGTAGAGTGTACGAGATTATGAAGGCAAGTAGTAGTTTAGTAACGCTATCACACATTTCTACCGGGATACACTGCTAATGTTGTTGCCCTCATTAGCTGCTGCGATTCTCGTTCTGGGGCGCGGGCTCTACAAACTATGGTAACGAGCTGCTCGATCTCACTTTTGACATTTAGACTGTCTCGGGCAGCCTCGGCCTTCAGCGTGGCACGGTGGATTCTCCCTCCGTTTCAGGCGTTCGGAGGCGGCGTGCCAGTACGAATCTCTCTGCGAGTGTTAGGTAAGTACCCTTTTTAGCCCCCACTCGACCGTCCCGAACTCCGAGACAAGGGTGTTGACGTTCTCCTAGATGTGTCAATCTAGTGCCTTTATTCACGAATCGTACAGCGAGTCCCCAACTTCTTGAAGCAACCAGCCGGCGCTCCTGCGCACACCTTGAGTCCGAAGCAGCCCTAAGTTCCAAACAGTACGTACACCTTAGATCACAAGAATATATTACATCATGCCGGAAAGGTCGGGCCGATTCGCATGGCTGGATACACGACGACGTATTATACTCGAGTCTCGTGTTGACGTTGAGGGAGCATCCCTCCTCCTGCTCCTCCTGCTCCTGCTCCTCCTGCTCCTGCTCCTGCTCCTGAACGATCAGTGGCGCGGTCTGATCGTCCATGAAAACATGGCTCATACTGATGACCTTTACCGACTCCCTTCATGGATGGAGGAAGATCCTGTTGTAGAGCGCGACCCGGAGGCAGAAGCACTGTTCAAGCCTCCTGCGTGGCTGCTTGAACATCCAGCAGTTCGAGACAAGGGCATAACTGAACTCCCACTCACCATGAAACCGGTTCGTTCTGTGTTGGCATGCTGACTTGTGCATGTGCTGACGCATGCTCCCTCATAGCTTGTTGTTTTCAGCACGCGACTAGGCCGTCCGCCATGGGTGATCAAAATTGTATCGCCTGACTCGCCAGAAATAGAGATCTACAAGTACCTTCTCAAGAACGATCTCTCTTCACCTAACCATACTCTTCCGGTCGAAATCGTGCGCGACGAGCCTCTGCTTCTGATCATGCCGGGTTGTGGGTCAACGGGCAATACACGCCTCATGAAAAAATCATTACGCCACACTATCGACGATTTCTACCAAATTGTAGAGGTGTGTTTAGTCAGTGTCGTATGACATATTTGCACGCCTTTGACACAAATTCTTCACAGGGCGTCGAGTATCTCCATAGGCACAATATCGCACATATGGTAAGCATGCACTCTTACCAATGGCCAGTATGGGACTATTGCTGACGATATGTCATAACATCAGGATCTCCGCCTCGATAACACGACCACAGCTACCCAAGATACTGTTAAGTACCACAGACAACTCGAAGTGAACAAGATATATATCATCGACTTTGACCATTCCCGCCGCTTCGAACTAGGGCCGCGCGAACAACCTCCGGTGGATTTAGGACACTTGAATCTCAGTGCAGCCTACGGTGTCTCACGCCTCGATCCCTACTCTTGGGACGTGTTGTGTTTGGGGCACACACTCATCTCCGTGACGAAAGTAGGTTTCTCACCCTTGACATCCACGCTGAGATGCTAATAAAGCTTGTAGCACGAATACCTTAGGAACGAGAATCTCCCATGGATCTGTGCGCGCTATGCTCGTTGGCTCGTCGGCAAAGAGCAGGGCTGTCCCGGAGTATGCCGTTGCCGCCCAACTGCACGCAGAGCTCTTCAGGTACTCGCTGTCATCAGGTGGCTCGTTCACAGATGGGACGCCTGCGCAAGGGCACTTGGCTATATGGGTGCCCTTTGTGGGTTGCGGCGAACTCGATCCGATAGCTTCTAATTCATCACGGGCAGGGACCCTAGCGTACTCCCGGTCTTCATGATGTGTCTGCAGCATTTACTCCTTCATGTTTGCTACGCTACGCACTGTTCGTCTGCGCAGGGAGAGGTTCTCGCTGCGCAACATGAAAGGTACGATCAGCAATGCCTATGTAGCGTACAGCACTAAAGCAATTCGATAGATTATGGTGGAATATCAGCTGACCGTCTTTGAAGTTCTCGAAGAGCGGTTGCATGAAGACGTCGTTAATGAAGTCAACACTTTCGGTGGACGGTACGTGCGCATATTGTTATGCTGAATCATAACGTTCTAAATGATACATACATTGTAGACTCTTACTGCACACAGAGACCCCCGATGGTTCCGTGATACCTGCGGTGGACGGGTATGCGATACCATTAGCTGGAAGCAGTCAGAAACTGAAAGATGTCATAGGTTACGGCGGGCGCTGCAAAGAGTGAATGCGTACCCTGACGGTACCAACTCTGTGTATTGGACGTCATTACGGGAGGTCAGTTGGGCGGCGAGTCCCTAAATCTAGACTCTGACACGCTAACGCGTTTTGTTGGAAAGGAACCGGTCATCTACGTAGCCGGTCGTCCACACGTCCTTCGACTCATCGACAAGCCGCTGGAGAACGTCGAGTACGTCCCACACAACCAGTTGCCCGCTTCTCTCCCCTCACACGGCAGCATAATTTAGGGCGACAGGTGTGACCACCGCAGTGGTTGAGGCCATGGAAGACAATCTCAAGCGTGATGTGATCCGAGAAGTGCGTGCAGGGGAAGGTCGTATTCTGCTCCATGACGAGGTCGAGGAACGTCCGGGCGTCTTCAAAATTATCCCTATTTGGGAACAGGTTGAGGAGGATGATATCATGACCCCGCGAGACGTCTACAATTTGATGATTCAGGAGGGATACAAGGTTAGCGTTCTGATCACCTTCAATCTCTGATATTGACTCACGTCGTTCTCATAGGTCGACTATGGCCGGGTGGCTGTGGTTAGTGTCTTCGTGATCGTATTGAAGTCATGGTCGCATCCTGAATCGTTCTTTATAGACAGACGAGCAGGCGCCGTTGCCTGGTGCACTCGCGCAACTCTTGACGCGGGTCCGCTCAGGATTGCTGAGCGGCCGGACCGCCGACTTCATATTCAACTGTCAGATGGGTCGTGGTCGCACGACAAGCGGAATGGTCACCGCCTGCCTGATTGCTTCCACTATGACCTGGGAGCACGAGCAGGAAGGCAGCTTCGCCGAAGAGCCGACTCAGGGTGGCCTTACACAATACGACTCTATTGACGGACCGTCGGAAGAGGAAGCCTATTTGCAAGGTAATCTCGAATGTCCGGACTGTATAGGATGAGCGCTGATCCGAATCGGTTTGAAAGGAGAGTACAAGGTGATCCTGCAGCTCGTCGGCGTTCTATCACACGGCAAGCTTGCGAAACGCTTGACGGATCGGGCGATTGACCAGATGCAGGATGTCCAGAACCTGCGGAAAGCGATATACGAGTACGTTCTAGGACGCTCTCGACCTCTTGTTCAGGCGGTATATTGATCCGTTGCTCCTCTGCCCTAGCTACAAGCTGAAGGTATCTGCATGCGAGAAGGGAAGCGTGAAACAGCGAAAGCTGATGGATCTCGGCGTGAACTACTTGTACGTCGCTGCAGGCACCCAATATTGTAGTCTGTGCTGATTGATGCGGCGGGACCTTTGACAGATATCGATACGGCACACTGATCGTGTTCGCAAACTATCTCATCGAGGTGCGCGAGGCAAAGACGGAGGAGGTGAGCTTTCCGGAGTGGTTGCAAACCCGGCGAGAGATTACGATGCTGCTTGGGAAGAGGTCTTTGGACTGATGGACATGCTCGACGTTATCCTATACCGCGTGTACTTTACTGTAATACATGCAGAAATATGCCGCAGGGTTGAGATTGAGTGACGCAGCATCATGATCGTGATGTACAAGGTGAACAGGAGGAGTGTGAGACCACCCTCAAAGGCAGTACGGAGACACGACGAGGCCGGGAGAGACTCGATGGACTGGAGACGCGCAGGGAGGCAGACAGATATATCAGTCGCCGTGACATCTGCACGTGATGGGAGAGCTGGCTCACCGCCCTTGAGGAATCTGTCGTTGGCACCGACCGCTGCGCTTTCGCTCCCGCTCTCTGCGACGTCCTCCGCATCGTCTTCGTCTCAACAGACATCCCTCTGTCCTTCACCCGCCGCGCCCCGCGCCTCGTCGACGACGCTCACCACGACTACGCCCTACGAAGCCGCTCTCATTATCTAGTACACCGCCGGCTGGTATAATTCCCCACTTCTTTTCTCTTTCCTCCTACTCCCCATGGTTTCCTCGCGCTCTCTCGCAAGATGCCTCCTTCTCCTAGTTCTTAACGCCGTTCTTCTCAGTGGAGCAAACGCTGCTGGTCCAGATTTCGTTCCCGCATATCCTACCCCAATCCCTCATCCTTTGGTAGCACGCCAGGGCATATTCGGTCCCGGGCGCAGCACGGTAACCGACACGGCTACACAGACCAATACAGGGACAGGGACTGGCACCGGTACTGGAACCGGTACTGGCACTGGGACCGATACTGGCACTGGAACAGGAACCGGGACTGGAACTGGAACGGGCACGGGTACCGATACTGGCACAGGTACTGGTACCGGTACTGGTACTGGCACTGGCACGGGTACTGGCACGGGTACTGGCACGGGTACTACTCCCACTGACACCAATACCTCAACATCCACCTCCACGCCTACCCCCCCGTCCACTCCGCCCTCAACGTCTGACACCGGTACTCCCAGTTTGTCGGTATCAACAGACGCAAGCGGTGGGGAAGTCACCGTCACTGTCACTCCATCGCAGACGCAAACCAATACATCTGCCTCTTCTACCAATACCTCGGGTTCGGACACTACCAAGCCGCCGAAGGACGAGGGTGTCAGCCAATCCACCATTATCGGCCTTTCAGTCTCTGGAGGTGTGGCGTTACTGGGTATCGGGGGCTTCCTGGCTTGGAAGTTCACCCGCAAGCGGTTCTCTGACGATGATTTCGACAGTGAGTATCTTTCTCTACTATCACAAAGCTACAATAGTCTGCCAGGCTCCCGCTGGTTCGTGCGTGCTTCGCAGTGGGCGGTGTTCATAGCCCGAGAAATGCGAGCGCCCGCCGCAGTGAGCATTGCCGTGGCAAGACCAATTTCCGCTTCGCCATCCTGCACTAAAAATATTGACATTATTCCCAGATGAAGCCATCAAGTGGCCTGACCTCAACAACACTCACGGCGAAGACGGCGGCATCCGTGCGCCCCTACCGACCAACCGGACAGGAGGCGCTGGCTTCGAGACCGCATCGTCTGTCAATCTCACACGCCCGGACTCTCGTGCAGGCAGCGTCGCGCCTTCCGCTGGCTCCTCCACCGACCTCTATTCGAGCCATGACCCCTACGCAGTACCACCGCTCCCCCATGCCAACCCAAATGTGCCTTACCGCGACGATCCCAACCAGATGTACTACGACCACGATCCGTACGCACAGGCCCCTCCTGTGGGTGAGGCCTACGCCATGACCCAGATTAACCGCACGCGCTCTCCGGGTCCACAAGTAGCGTATGGCTTCGATGGGCGCGCCAGTCCTGCTCCCCAGCAGGCCCTTGGAGTCGATTATCGCGCAAGAAGTCCGGGGCCGGCTGCCTCCCTCTACGCTGGCCGCGCTTCGCCGGGACCTCAAGTTGGTCGTATGTCACCTGGTCCACAGATGGCGTATGGACCCGGTCCTGGGTACTAGGCGCACCGCTGACCTCAGGGTCGCGTGTGCTACGCGGAGTGGTGGCTGGGCCATGCACCGGTGTGGAAGAGTCGGGAGATGTAGCAGATGGAGGTGTCTGTCATGGACTGTCGGGCTCCGAGGAGTCGACTGGAGATGGGCTTGGTCCAGGGTGCGCCGAGCGCTGGCATCGAGGACGCATCGCGCGCGCGCGGAAAATCGGGCAACGCACGATTCGATACCCATACCGGTACAGGACCCCGCTTCGTCTGCAAGTTTACAAGATGGGTCGGGCTGCGCGCCGAAGGGGAGCAGGCTGTCGTTCGTTTGGACTGGACTGTATGTTGTGCGCATGCTGTCGTTGTTGCTCCCAAGTCGTTATCTCTAATGCAAGCTATCGGATCCTCGCTTGGCCCCGCGCGACGCTCCCTGCAGGTCCCGCGCACTTGCGTGCACGCAGACACGACTGAGATTACAGCCGGTTCTTCGTGGCAGACTTGGCTATCTCGACTACCTCTTCCCTATCCCATCTGCGCGGTTGCTTGTTGGCATACTTTATCATTATCTTGTTCTCGTGAGTTGCGTCCGCATCCATCGTTTCACGCCATCACCAGCACTTCTTGTTCACATGTCACCAAATCATCCCCTTCCCCACCATCATGTACATAACATAGCCGGCATTTTGCATTTGTGCCTCCCAGACACATCCCCTCGTTTACGATTTGGACAATACCATACTAGACGGCAGCATGCTCGTAACTCATCTCGTCAAGGACCCACATCACATTGTTCTAACTTCTCTTCGCCCCCCCTCCGACCGTGCCTTTCACCAGTCACGGCACCCCCCTACCCCCACGCACGGACTGACGGGCATCGTTCTATGTTTATGTAGACTCTGTGCATTTCTTCGGACACAGTTCTTCGCTCCTCTCCGCGTCGTCCGTTTCTTGGGGCTGCGCTACTATCCTTTCGCTGTGCGTATTGTTCCACGTATGTATATATATATCGAACGCAACCGCGCGTGCGCTGCGACGTCGCCCGGAGAAGCCACCGCGACGGTCGACGTCGACCTCTCGCGCATCTGCACTGTATAGGCTGCGTGCGTGCGTCTGGCGCATGCCATGCTACGGCGCACCATAACATACTTGCTACTGCTGGCTCCGGCTACTGCCGCGGGCTAAACCGTGCCCCGCCTACGGCCTCGTGCGGGTGCGTGTGTGCTGCCTAGGGCCGTCCGATAGCAGCCATCCGACGTCCAGGCGTCCAGGGTCCGCGCGGGTGCCATCTGTCACTTCGGGGCGTTAGGGCGGCATCGAGTGGTGCCTGAAGAATGCTTCGAGCCCAGGATGCGCATCGCGCGCCGGCCCCGGAGTCAATGAGCATGTCCGGAGTTTGGTGCTGAGCGCATGCCCGGGGACGCGATCGCGCGAGCACGGAGATGGGGGTTCTGGAGCCTAGAGCATCGAGTTCTATGTTGCCATCGCGCGCGACGTGGACGAGTTCGCGTTCGTGGCCCGCACGCGGCAGACGTTTGCCTGCAATGATGTGTAGTGACAGCCAGAGCAGACACCGATCGCGAGAGTGCGTAGGCGGCGCGTGTTCTCGGAATGTTGCACATCCATGTCTGGCTAGGTTTGTGCAGCGTTGATATCGAGGGGCTCCCGGTGGTCGGAAGGCCCGGCGGAGACACTTTGCGGTATTTTGCAGTGATGTCCGTGTATACGTGTATACGTGAATCGCGAGCGAGTCTGACATCGGTGTTCGGCGGGCTCGCTTCAAGAACACTTAAGCTTGAATTCTGGGCATGTCACTGCAGCAACGCAACACGAATTTGACCCTGGATGTTATATGTCAACGCGCGTCCAACAGCAAAGTAAGCGTACGAATAAAACTTACAGATGTGGCACATTCTCTTCGGACCTCTCGATGACGTGAGAGGGCTCGTTGTACTAGTACCACAGCGCGGTCTGGGATGCTCGGGAGGTCGCGTCTTAAACCTAAAATAACGATACATAATGTAAGTAAACTCGTCGTTGCACATCCACGTCCTGTGTCCGGACGGCAACGATGGGAAACGTCGGGAGTCTCGGCAACAATGGTGCAGCCGGGCTGACGAGGTTCGGGTTGAGTACATGTCCAAGTCGTCCGCGGCGGTCTCCCAAGGCCTGGCAGTGCGGTCTCGGAGAACAGCATATCGTAGCCGGGAGCTGCTGCCACGCAAGATCTAGAGTGGAGTGGGTAAGTACTGTACGTGCAGCAGAAGGGGGCGCTGAGTGCAGCTACGACCGTGACGGCATCATGATCACGTAGTGATAGGCTGCTCACAGGAAGGATATCCACGAGGGAGATGCGCACATCGATCATGAAGCTTTGAAGACTACATGAGGTCAGTCATCTAGGAGGTCAGTCATCTAGGAGGGTGATCCCGGACAACATTCAAGGGGGCATTCCCAGGGCATTCCCTTGAACGTTTTGGAGTGAGCTGAGGGTGACTCGGACGCACAGAATTGAGATCTTACAATCACCCGGCAGCATTTATTGAAGTTGTCACCCAGACTGGCTGACATGGTCAAATGTATAGACTCGAGCTGAGACTCGTGCTTCGCGGTTAACGGTTAGCAATTGTAACTGTGTCAGGATGTTGTAAGTAGCACACGTCATCACTTACAGGCAACCTAGCCATTAGAAATCGTGAATGAACGAGAGGAATGGATGCTGACAGGAAACCGAAAGCTGGCATTGTCAGTGGAATATTGAGACATCAAGCACTCGGAGGAGGTCAGAGTGACGGGCGTCTGCACGATCACGAGCAACGGATCGGTTTTGTGGCCGACAGCGCGTACGAACGTTAGCTCTGCTGCCATCATCCCAGCCCTTATTACAAAAGGCAGTCGGTGGGTTCCTATGTCCCCATCTGCCCTTCCGGATACCGTCAGTCTCCCCGACGCGGTTTCCGGAGCGTCCGCTCTCTCGCGACGCGTTTCTCGCGGCGTATGCGATCCTCTTACATACACTCCCCATACCCGACATCCCACCTGACCCTTCGTTTAAAGGCACCCAGAGCTGCCTACCCACTCTCTCTTTCTCTCTCTCGCTCAGTCCCTCCTTGATCCCGCCTCGGTGAACTCCATGTCGAAACCGACCAGCCGCTCTAGACCTCGAGCCTTTGGTCTCTTTCCAGTCGGCAGAAACAAAGCTAGCCCCGCCCGGACTGCGAGCACCAAACGCGCCAGCATGCGGAGGAGCGTCATTCGCACCGACGCGACCGGACACGCGTTCGTCCCCAAGTGCGCCGACGATGAGGAGACTAGCGGAAATAAGCTCACGGCGATGATGGAAGACGGGCATTCCCCCAGGTGAGTCCTTTCGCACAACTTTGTACACCCTCAATCCCCGTGGTTCGAATTCCCCCCGTCTGCGCCTGGATCCGAGGGCATCAGCGAACCTTCGCTTCACACTTCCTGGACCTGAGCGGAGCTCGAGCACTGTTCGGAATTCACAGTTTGGACCGAGTGACCGGGCCATGTGCTGTGTTCCCACCCCCTGATAAGTACTCCGTCCAGGAACACTACGAATGCGTCCTTCTCTTCTTTCGTACCATTGCCCTAGTGTCCTCTGCACATTCCCCTCCATCATATAACTCCCCTCGCCTCACCACTCCCTGTCAGATTTTGACTAACGACCCCATTCTCCAACTATCAGACCACCGAACGACATCCCTAGTGCAACCGAGATGAAGGACACCCCTTTACCCCCCATTCCTGGGGATCAACGGTGCGTATCTTTCGCTTCGTACATGGTGGGCGCGAACCCGGAAGCAGAATGCGTCAAATTGCGCCCATGGTATGCCCTAGTGACGCGCAGCCTGCATCAAAAACCATTTACCCTCATTTATCCCGCATCGCTTTATTGGATAAAAGTATACTCATGGGCGGGCACATCTATTGCGCAGGATCCACTCACTACCTCCTCAACCGAACCCGAGACTGCCGCAACCTCCTCAACAGTCCATTTCCCTTAACCCTCGACACAGGTGCGTTCTTTATGATTAGGCAGTTCTCCAATCTCCACCCCTATCCACCGCTTTGTATCCGCGCAATGTCGATCACATCGCTTTCGTCATTCCGTGTTGTACTCCACCTCTATTAGGCCAAGGCACTTATTCCACCTCCTTAATACAGCTCAACCATGCCACCACAACGACAACCACCAGCTCAACAGCCCAACCTCCTTCGACGCCTCACTTCCAAGTTTCGCTCCTCATCTCCATCTCTTGCTTCGAAATCCTCACGCGACATGCCTACCTTGCCCCAGCGCAAGAATACGGTTATACGTCTGCCAACTATGCCACAGGGCCCGGTACCTGCCAAACCCGTTGAAAGCGACTTCACTTCTGCGGAGCAGCGCCGAGCGGCCCTTCGCGCGCGAGGCCTTGTTCCTGCGACATCTGTTTCACGACGCTTCCGCGACGCTGAAGGGTTCATGATGACCTTGAGCGAACAAGAGGCGGAGATTGACCGACGGTATACCGTTGTCACTGGTCCACCAAGCTCCGATGATCATTCAGAAAGCGAAGCGACAAGGATCAGGGAGGCGTGGCTCGCCAAGCAGTGGGAGGCCGCATCACCAGATGGCGGACGTTCGCACGAGGAAGCTCCGCGGAAGAGCGATGCTATGGCGCGTGCTAGCAAAGATGGCACAGTAGCTGAAAGCAGTCCTGTCCGGGCGAGTTTCGTTCAGGTGACCACGCGCTCTCCCACTATTGCGAACGTCGAGGAAGGAACCTCCCTCACAAGCCCGCTGGCTACCACCGAAGACGATAACCTGCGACATTCTGTGGACACGGACCCTGTCCCCCCTCTCCGCACGCCCCTAGGTCCGCCTGAGGAGGAGACGCCAACCCGGGTTGATGTGTCAACAGCGGGAGCTGCGCGCCCGCGCAGGGAAAAACCCCCGCCAATAGTCGTCACTTCCCACCGAATGTCACAGGATGCGAGGGCGCAGCAAAGCATCACAGTCGCGATCTCCGCACCCTCCGACGCGAGCTCATCAGACGGGCGCCCTCACACAGAACAACGAGGGCGGCCGGCAGCTGGCCTTCACGCAACCTCACCGCCTCTAGGCCAGGCCTCTAGCACCACAGCGCGCGGTCGCACGACCACCGTTCCGGCCCTCTCGCCAACGCGCACCGTGTCCTCCAGCGCAGACTCGTCCCTACCAACGCCCACGACAACGTGCTTCCGTGGCGACTCTTCTGTCTCGCACGGGTCCACGTCCCATTCATCGGACAACGGGCACGAGACGGTACACCGCCCGCGGCGCGGAAATGACGAGCTGAAGGCGAAGCGGCGGGCCTCGGGCGGCGCGGGCGCAGTGATCATGGAGGAGTACAGCGAGACCGAGCCATCGTCCGAGGGCGGCGAGCTCGGCATGGCCGTGCACGCTCCCTCGTCACACGAGGCTGGGGCTGCTGCTGCGACGCAGCCGCGTGTCCTCGACCAGTCAGCGGCGAAGCAGAACAACCGGAAGTCGTTCAGCCTATTTGGCAAAAAGTCGCTCGACGTGAGTACGATGCCATGGCCATCTCGTTGATCTCCGGCACTGCCGGTGATACCTCTTGTGCAGGGAAGGCACGCTCACGCAAACTTTCTATCGTTATAGGTTCCCAGGGAGACGAGGACGGCATCGTCGATGCTGAACTTGCGACGCGCGTTCACGTCGGCCAGACCGAGGCCCAAATCGACGGTCGAAGAGAGCGCGGAGGCGAGAAAGCCGTCCAGGACCCGCTTACCGCCGTCGAGCTTCCCCTCCTCGAGCATAAGGCCGGCGAATGCGGACGCGACTCCAAATACGAGGCGCAGTTCGACTGGGGTGGGCCCGCGTCCGCCGAGGCAGGCCGTTGCGCCGACCATGCACAGTCGCGGCAGTATCCTGCTGCAAGCGCACACGATCGAGGACGAGGAGAGTCGCCGGTTGAGTGAGATGGCGTTTCTCACTTGATTCGTGTCCGCGCGTTCTCCTGGTATTCCTGTTCACCCCGTCTGCGTGCTTCGTCTTCGTACGCCAGGCCCGTCATCCCACGCCTTCACCTTCAAGACGACTGTTCACCTTACGCGACCCTTCTAACACGTACGCTGTACATTTGGATTTTTGGTGCTCATAGAGCACCTGCTTAATTGGCTGATACACTCGGTTCGCGCTCTTGCTCGGATCCTCGCTTTCGCATCGTTTTCACATACATAGCATCCTGATTCATGCTCCTGCTTTTGCTCACTGCATATCTTGTCCGACTGCGTATTTCATGTCGTCCTATCGCACGCTCCCCTCGAGTACTGTCTCATACATAATAGCATACTGCTATGCATCCCATCGCTCACACCGATGACTATCACGCTCCATTCCTCAGCCGCATCGCACATGGCCTCTTATATTATTGGGGTACTACGCGTGGACACCGAGTAGTTACTGCCTAATACGCGTAATGCGGCATGTATCATATGTAACGACGTACGTTACTACGTACCGTACACTTCAATCTAAACTTTTATTACTCTGTCCCTTCCTGCTCGTTGCTCATCTATAGCTAGAAGATCTGTGAGCGCTTCTCGACACCATAATATTTCAGTGTGTAACCCTCGGGAAAATTCTGCCAGTCTCATCCTAATGTCCGGATTAGCTGTATTCTAGCTGGGTGCATCGAGGTCCAGACGTATGTACAGTACTCCAAAGACATTGATTTGGCTGAGTCGACGGAAGAGACTGCAGGACTTGGGCGCTCCGAAACGCTCTATCTCCCCCCATCCTTTCCTCCATAACATCTGGCTGCCTGGGCCTCTAGTCAGCTTCTAGAACGCCATACGGACACGATGCGCAATTGAGCCACGTCTCATATTCTATCATAGGCTGTGGTTAAGTTTCATCGCAAATCTCGTTGAATTTCATGTGAGTATCCTCTCCGAGTCTTGGTCGGATTCCCCGCAGCATGGCCAATCGTATCGGGGAGGTTGCTCATGGTGTGCCATGCGAATATGTGTATTGTTGACATGATCACGCTAACGGGCTGTCAATAGAATGCGGGGCAGACTATGTACTGGTTTGCTGCCTCGACTACGCACACAATGCTCTGGCCCACACCCACCTCTCTCCGTCAGACTCGTACTCTCTGTCCGCCATCTCTCCACCAAGAATAAGGCTCCCTACCGGCACGAGTCCACGCTGTCAGCCGGCTCTTCTTATGAAGCTTCAAGTGCAGACGCGTCGGAAACGCGTCCATTCGTCGTCGAACGCATAGGAAAGCGGGAATGCCATATCTCATGGGCATCAGAGGAAGGCTCGGGCGTTGAGAAGGAGTGGAGAGATGTCGCCTCGCCGAGCGCGGTAGAAGGGAAGATTGCGGCACCGACGAACTCGCTCTCCGGGCGGATATCGTCCTGGCTTGGGCAGATGTTCCTCCCTACGAACTATCCACAGTCCGTACATCGCTCGTGAGTCTCTTTCTGTTCCGTCAAGCCTATCGCGTCACGAAACGGCACCCCTCATTATGTGATCAGATACCTCACCTTTCATGTCCTCCAGTTCTTCGAGACGTTTCTCTCCACGGTGTCGTCCGTGCTCTGCAACCAGGCGCTCCTTACTGCCGTTGGGGTCTCTGCTGAGGGCAGCTTGTTTGGGGCGGTTGCGGTGCAATGGATTATCAAAGACGGGGCGGGCGAAATTGCGAAGTTGTTCTTCATTCGGCGGTTCTCCCCATACTTTGACAGTCACCCGAAGACGTTCACGCTCTTGGGGGAAGGATTACAATGTCTGGGGAGCGGGCTGCAGATTGCCACCGTGCTGATCGCGCCCACACCAGGGAACTTCCTGCTTTGCGCCGGTCAGTCTCCCTCGCCTTCTATCGCCGAGTGATGGCCGGCGGTCTGACTGACGAGCCCGACGTCGACAGCTGGGGGCAACATTTTCAAACTTGTGGGGGGCGCGGTGCGTATCCGACCAATGGCTGGGACTAGACATGCGCTCATGGGGCCCGGCAGATCTGGTACACGACGCACATCAAGTTCATTCGGTACTTCTCCAAGCAGGGCAACGACGGCGATGTCGCAGCCAAGGATGAGTCCCAGTCGTCCGTCGCGCAGCTCGTGGGGTACGCGGCCGGCGTCGGCCTCCTCGCGGTCTCGCACGCGCCGGCGTACCTCTACGGGATCTTCTTCCTCTCCGTGCCGGTGCATCTGACGATGACGGCGCTCATGATGCGCGGCGCGACGTTCGAGCTGCTCACGCTCCCGCGGCTGGGCGTGCTTGCGCAGACGTTCGTCGAAGAGCGCGAGGTGAGGGCGGTGGAGGAGCTCGATCGGAGCGGCGCGACCGGGCTCTTTGGCGAGTTCTACAGGAGCGAGAGCGACAGGTGGCTCACGCTCGCCCCGCGCGTCGGTGACGTTCTCCGCGTAGGCTCGGACATCGATCGATCGCGGTGGGAAGTGTGCGCGCGGGTGTTCGAGGTGAGTGATCGTCATCTTCTGCGCGGACGTGCCCGAGCTGACGAGGGTCATATGCTTACCACCGTCCAGCACGAACGGTACCTTCTCCTGCCTTGTGATTCGCCTCGAGGGACGCAGGTGTCTGTGTTCTTCCGCTCGGATGCGTCGAACGAGGACACGCTGCGTTCGGTCCTGCACGCTGCGTTGGTTCGCGAAGCGCTGACGAGGGAGGAGCCGTGGCTAGAACGCGATTCGTCGCGGGCGCTGGGGCAGGAAGAGAAGTCGTTCGCCCTGGCTGCCTCTGCACGTCCGTCGCTGCGCTCCGTCCTGCTAGATACGCATGCAACTGCGAAGGAGGATTATCCTGCGTTCAGGCAGGCGTTGGACGAGCGCGGGTGGAGGACGGACGAGCTATGCTTCGCGGACCATGGCAACCGAGTAAGGTGGACATCATAGTTAACCTTGCAGATACGTTGGCAGTCCCATTCACGTCATGACCAGCGGTTGCTTGTCACTCTCCTCCCCTGCCCGGCCCTCTAACAATGGGTGTCGCAGACTCATGACTACTCAGTATATATCATTTAGAGACACCCTCCATTCCCTCTTGCATTAATACTGCTACACTAGAGATGATAGACACCTATGTTCGTATAATCACACCCATCCCACTCTCACACACTTCTCCTGATACAACACTGTAGCCCACAACACTGAGGATAATCCTCTTCATGACTGCGTCGATGTTGGACTAGATGCAGCGTGCATCATGTTGCATGATCCGGTACTGTGTCCGGACGCCCCCGCAAACAGAAGTTATGTATTTCACGAGGCTCTGCCAGTTGGATATACAGCGTCATACCGCGTTACAGAAGTCTTGGACGATGGGTCGCTCCTGTGGATCTTTGATGATCTTTTACATAGCGCACCTCTTGACGCTGCTTGTGGGACATATCTATGATCTTGTTCTGACTGCCAGCGGCAGGAAGCTGTATGAGAGAGCTCAACATGAGTTATAGACTCCTCAGGTTACGTATCAGCGTTGAGATCTCATCGATGGCACACATACATACAGTCCAACAAGCGAACCCATGACAACCTCATTGACATTGGATTGACCTGGATTTCCGCGACGGTGTCCAAGTTCAAATCATGTAGGAACCATCTTACATACATGAAGCCTTGGGCAATCGATAAATGATCTAGATGGCTGCGACCAGGGCGCGCGTTTGGGCTTGTCATGCTATGGAATCTGGATTACTTCTCGACGACAGTCCCGAGCTTCATGGAGCTCCGAGCATGAATCGTAGGTTCGAGGGCTGCGCCGACCGTATTACAAATGGCGTTGAAAACTTGCAGTCGGCGTGCATTCGCTAGGCAGGGGAGCAGTAGGGTTGATCCTAGGCTTGCAAGGCAGATTATTCGCGGCGCATGGCGCAATCATATAGATGATGATGTAGAAGCACATGAGGAAACTGCCTGGCCAAGAAGCGGCGACGTTCCTTTGCACGCTGCGGCCGCATGTGGGGGTGAAGCACCTCGAGTAGGAGATTGTGTCCAATACTAGCCAATACTTGGCGAGAGGCAGACGGCCGTTTTGGAGCAGGGAGCCAGGAGAGTATGTATGTGGGGAACCAGCAGAGCGGAACGGGGGCGGAATGAGAGAGATCGGGACTCGTCAATCTCGCGCCGCCCCGCCCGCGAGTGCGCGCCTGCCTTTTCGGGACTTTTGAGTCTTCCACCGTCTGACGCCCGCATCCGTTGGGGTGCTGTTAGTGGGGGCGTTTGGGGAAGCTCGTATAAAAGTTAGGTTCGCGTACCCGACGCGTTTCTGCACCTCCCATCCGCTGGGTTGACCGCACCTCCTCGTCGCCCCCTCCCCCGACGACGACGAAAACGACCATGTCCTTCTCCCCTGCTTCCGCCCAGGGCATCACTATCCGCCCCATCCAAATCCATTCAGGGCCAATTAGAGTGAGTACCCGCGCTCTTTGCTATCGATGGTCATAGCCTGTCTGCGCGGGGAACACGAAGCGCGAGGGTCGAGCGGGCACTGGTGCTGTGTGTGCAAGATGTTGCGCGGGCTGCTGGGAGACGCGTCACGCGTCGCGCACGACGGGATCGCGTTGCGCGTAGACCCGGCATCCAGCAAATATGCACATCCTACTGGTTGCTTGCGCGCATACAATCCAACGCGCGCAGGCTTTGCGAGTCAAAGGCAGGACACTGCTAACATTTACTCCTCAGATCTCCATCCCTGTGTCCACCCAGGCGGACGAGTGGACTGCCGCTGAAGTCCTTAGAGATGAGTTCACCCACGTACAGACGACCGAGGACGCTATAGAAACCACCGCCGCCCTTGAAAACACGACGGAAGCGAGCGTCGAGCTCCTCTCCCGCTTCTTGAGCTTTGTAGCTGGAAAACTAGATGAGGACGCGCAATCGGAGGCCGCGCGCACCTCCATTCTCCTCAAGTCACTCAAGTATTTTACCGCGTCCTATCTCTCTACTCAAGACATTCACGTGATTGTCGCCGCGTTCGACACTGAGGTCCGCAAGACGGTTCTCACCGCCTACTTCCAAGCCCTCGCCGCCCTCGAGGCAAAGAATGTGCCTGATATCCCGCGCGCGCCCTCCAGCGCTCTACTTTCGGCGGCTACACGCGGGGACGCGTCCATCTACGCGCTCTTTGGTGGGCAAGGCACCAACGAAGTCTATTTCGACGAGCTCCAGATCCTCTACGACATCTACAAGCCTTACGTCTCATCGTTTCTTGCTACTATCACCAAGGACGTTCTCACTCCCCTCGTCGAGGAATCCGAGGAGGAAACCCTCTACACTCACGGTCTCGACATCATCTCATGGCTGTCGGGCGCGTCTCCTCGGCCTCCAGTCGCCTACCTCGCTTCTATCCCCATCTCATTCCCGCTCATTGCGGTCACCCAACTGACCCAGTTCTTAGTTGTATGTCGCGTCGCGCAACTGACGCCGGGAGACCTCCGTTCGCGGTTGCATGGCGCGACTGGTCACTCCCAAGGTCTCGTGTCTGCTCTCGCCATCGCGGCATCCACGACATTTGAGTCGTTCTATGAGAACGTGTCTAAGTCAGTCAGATGGTCCTTCTACTCCAGTCTTCGCGGCCAGCAGGCGTTCCCCGTCCTTGCGCTCGAGCCGAGCATTGTAGAAGACTCGGTCGAAGGTGGTGAGGGCGCCCCAAGCCCCATGCTTTCGATCACGGGTCTTTCGCTCAAAGACCTCGAGAGCCATATCGAGAAGACGAACAAGCACTTGCCCGATAACTCAAAGATCGGCGTGTCGCTCCACAACGGTCCGAAGGCGTTCGTCGTCACTGGCCCGCCGCGCTCGCTGTACGGTCTGGTCACACATCTTCGGAAGGTTCGCGCACCAAGTGGCCTCGACCAGAGCAAGACACCCTTCTCGCAACGCAAGCCTGTCTTCTCGGTTCGCTTCTTGGTTGTTGGCGTCCCCTACCACAGCAAGTATCTCGAGGACGTCGCCGATGAGGTCATGGACGACTTGGAGAACCAGGAGCTGTGGACGAAGGAGGACCTCGGCATTCCCGTCTATCACACCGAGAACGGTACGTATGGGCTCGTGAACGTCATTGCAAATACTAACTTCACCTTCACTAGGCTCTGACCTTCGTTCGGTCTCTGGCTCCCTCACCCGTGCTCTTTGCGACCAGATTTTCACCCTCCCCATCCACTGGTCTCTTGCTACCAAGTTCCCCGACACTGCCACCCACGCTATTGACTTTGGACCCGGTGGACTGAGTGGTATCGGTCCCTTGACCGCCCGCAACCTCGAGGGTCGTGGCGTCCGCGTCGTCGTCGCCGGAGACAAGGCGAAGGGCATCGCCGAGCTTTTCGACGCTCAAAGGATCAAGACCGAACAATGGTGGGCGAAGAAGTTCTCGCCAAGTCTCGTGAAGACAAGGTAAACAATATGATCTATGACTTGCACATCTATTTACTCACATACGGTTTTTCAGCGATGGCACCATTCACATTGATACCCCCTTCTCTCGTCTGCTGGGCAAGCCCCCGATCATGGTTGCTGGCATGACCCCAACGACCGTGAAGGCGGGATTCGTCAGTGCAGTTCTCGACGCCGGATACCATGTCGAACTCGCTGGTGGTGGCCATTACAACGCTGCCGCTCTTCGCTCCAAGGTTGCCGAGATCCAGTCCAAGGTCCCCGCGGGCGTCGGCATCACCCTCAACGCGCTCTACATCAACCCCCGCCAATTCGGCTTCCAGTTCCCACTTTGGCAAGAGATGCGCAGGGAAGGTCTTCCCATCGAGGGCTTCTGCGTCGCCGCTGGTATCCCCAGCACGGAGAAAGCCGCTGAGATCATCGGCGCCCTTCGCAGCGCGGGCATCAAGCACGTCTCCTTCAAGCCCGGTTCCGTGGATGGCATCCGCCAGGTCGTCAATATCGCTGCTGCGAATCCCGATTTCCCCATCATCATGCAGTGGACAGGCGGTCGTGCAGGGGGCCACCACTCGTGTGAGGACTTCCACCAGCCCATCCTCTTGACCTACGCTGCGATCCGGCAGCACGCCAACCTCATCCTCGTCGGCGGCTCGGGCTTCGGTGGTGCAGATGACCTGTGGCCGTACCTCACCGGAGACTGGTCTGTCGAGAGGTATGATGTTCAGCCCATGCCCTTCGACGGCTTCCTCTTCGCGAGTCGCGTCATGGTCGCCAAGGAAGCACACACGAGTTCTTCCGTCAAGGACCTCATAGTCGCTGCGTCTGGTGTCGATGACGCTCAATGGGAGGGTACCTATGCGAAGGAGACCGGCGGCATCCTCACTGTTCGCTCAGAGCTTGGCGAGCCCATCCACAAGATCGCGACCCGCGGGGTGAAGCTCTGGAAGGAGTTCGACGACACCGTCTTCAAGCTGCCGAAGGAGAAGCGCGTAACCTGGCTCGCCGAGCGTCGCGCAGAGATCATCGCGAAGCTGAACAAGGACTTCGCCAAGCCCTGGTTCGGCTGGAAGAAGGATGGCTCCGTTGTCGAGGACATCGCAGACATGACGTACGAGGAGGTGGTGCTCCGCATGGTCCGCTTGATGTACGTCTCCCACCAGGAGAGATGGATTGACCAGTCCCTCCGCAACCTCACCGGAGACTGGCTGCGCCGTGTCGAGGAACGTTTTGCTGGGCACAAGGCCGGCGACAAGTCCTCTCTCCTGCAGTCGTTCTCGTCCCTCGACAAGCCCGCCGAGTTCATCGAGCAGTTCTTCAAGGCCTACCCCGCCGCGACAGAGCAGCTTCTCGCTTCAGAGGACAAGGCCTACTTCCTCGCCATTTCCCAGCGTCCGGGTCAGAAGCCAGCTCCTTTCATCCCCGTGCTCGACGCCACCTTCGAAGTTTGGTTCAAGAAAGTTAGTAGCTCCTGCATCCGCCATCTAGTCGTGATCTAATGCGTGTTTTACAGGACTCCCTCTGGGCTGCCGAGGACATCGACGCCGTCTTCGACCAGGACCCTCAGCGTGTCTGCATCCTCCAAGGTCCGGTTGCTGTCAAGCACTCCAAAGTCAAGGATGAGCCGATCAAGGAGCTCCTCGGCAACATCACCTCCATGTTGGTCGACAAGCTCGTCGATCGTCTCTACGGCGGCGACAAGTCCAAGATTCCTTCCATTGAGTACCTCAGCATCAGCCCGCCTATCGCTCGTCCATCTATCGCTCCCGCTGTCTCCGGCAACACTGCAACCTATGTCGTTGGCCAATCGTTGCCCGACACCTCCGCCTGGCTGGAGACTCTCGCTGGAACCGAACTCAACTGGCTGCACGCATTCCTCACCTCTAAGACCATCGTTCAGGGCACCGCATACGTCGACAACCCCATCCGCCGTCTATTTACTCCACGCCGCGGGCAGAAGGTCATCGTCGAGACCGATGGCTCCCGCCCTGTCAAGGTTTCGTTGTACGGCGCCGCCCGCTCGCACGGTGTGCACGACCCCTCCTTCAAGGTTGTCGAGGTGACGTTCAGCACCGAGACCTCCACCATCAACCTCACACTCTTCGAGGAGCGCCGCGAGGTTGCCGTCCCGCTCCACTTCCACTTCCTGTACAAGCCTTCCATGGGCTTCGCGCCTATCCACGAGGTCTCCGAGGACCGCAACACGCGCATCAAGCAGTTCTACTGGAAGCTGTGGTTCGGCGACAACGAAACCCTTCCCGAGATCGGCCTCCGCGACTCGTTCACTGGGCCCGAGGTCACCATCGACGAGGACGACGTAGAGACGTTCTGCGCGGTCGTCGGCAACCAGGGCGAAGCGTTCAAGTCCGCTCGTAACGAAACCCCTCTCGCTCCAATGGACTTCGCTATTGTCACCGGGTGGCAGGTACGTTGTGAAGGCATTCTGGTTCTACTACTTAGTGCTGACTATCATTCAATCTAGGCCATCATGAAGGCTATCTTCCCTGGTCCTGTCAACGGCGACCTCCTCAAGCTTGTCCATCTCTCGAACGGATTCCGTCTCCTCGATGGTGCCAAGCCGCTCAAGGCTGGCGACGTGTGCAAAGCTGAGGCCCGGATCATCGCAGTGATTAACAGCGACGCTGGTAAGACCGTGAAGGTCAAGGGCTACGTCACGCGTGGTACAGAGCGCGTCATCGAAGTCGTCTCGTCGTTCCTCTACCGCGGCCGTTTCGACGACTACGACAACACCTTCGAGGTCATCGAGGAGCCCGATTACGTAGTTGAAGTTGCGAATGACGCCTCCGTCGGCGTCTTGCAGTCGAAGGAGTGGTTCGAATGGGACGATGATACCAAGCCCCTCCAGGCTGGCACAACTCTCGTGTTCCGCGTCCGGTCTGAGGTTACGTACCGCAACAAGACATGCTACAAGACCGTCAGCGTCTCTGGCGACGTCTTCGTCCGCGACCAGATTAAGCGCCTGGTTAAAGTCGGCTCCGTTGACTTCCTCCAGGACGACTCGCGCGGCAACCCCGTCGTATCATACCTCCAACGCCATGGCAAGCCGCAAGGTCTCGTCAGCCCTCTCTCGAACGATGGCTACACTCTCGTTAGCGGGTCCAGCACGATTTTCACCTCTCCCGCGACCAACGAGCCGTATTCAAAGATCTCTGGCGACTTCAACCCCATCCACGTCAACCCCTACTTCGCTGACTACGCCTCTCTTCCCGGCACGATCACCCACGGCATGTGGTCGAGCGCGGCCACCCGCAAGTATGTCGAGAACGCCGTCGCACAAGGCCAGCCGGATCGCGTCGTAGCGTGCGTATTTGGTTCCTGAGGCACGACCTCTTTGCTTACTGTTCTATCGTAGGTACGACGTTGCCTTCGTCGGCATGATCTTGCCAGGCGACGAGCTCCAGGTGAAGATCAAGCATGTCGGTATGCGCGACGGCAACCTCGTCGTCAACATTGAGACCGTCAACAGCCGCGGCGAGAAAGTGCTCGCCGGCACTGCCGAGGTCGCTCAACCTACCACCGTATATGTCTTCACTGGCCAAGGATCCCAGGAGGCCGGCATGGGCATGGATTTGTACAACAACTCTCCCGCCGCCCGTTCCGTCTGGGAGGCCGCTGACGCGCATCTCACTGCCGTCTACGGCTTCTCGATCGTCGAGATCGTCAAGGACAACCCGAAGGAGAAGACGATCCACTTCGGTGGTATCAAGGGCCAGGCGATCCGCCAGCGATACATGGACATGACTTACGACACCATGGACAAGGACGGCAACGTCAAGACGCTACCCCTCTTCCGCGACATTAACGTCCGCACGCAGCGCTACACCTTCAGTCACCCCAACGGTCTGCTCTTCGCGACCCAATTCGCGCAGATCGCCCTTGTTGTCACTGAGCGCGCCGCCTTCGAGGACATGCGCTCCAAGGGCCTCGTGCAGAAGGACTCGGCATTCGCTGGTCACTCTTTGGGCGAGTACTCTGCTCTCGCATCCATTGCGGACGTCCTCCCTATCTCTGCCCTCGCCGATGTCGTCTTCTACCGTGGTATCACCATGCAGCGAGCCGTCGAGCGTGACGCGCAAAACCGTTCGAACTACGCCATGTGCGCGGTCAACCCAAGCCGCATCTCGAAGAAGTTCAACGATGCTGCGCTCCGCGAGGTCGTCGACAACATTTCCTCTCGCACTGGCTGCCTTCTGGAGATCGTGAACTTCAACGTCGAGGTAAGCAGTCTCATTCTTCGTGAACCGATGTCTCTAACGTTTCGGTCATCAAGGGGCAACAATATGTCTGTGCCGGAGAGCTTGTCGCGCTGCAGACCCTCACGAACGTCCTGAACTACCTGAAGATGGAGAAGATTGACATCCCCAAGGTCATATCCTACTACGTATCTGGGGTGACAGCATGTATACTGACATTATTTCCTAGCTGACGGAGAAGTTCACGGTAGACAAGGTCAAGGAGATGCTTGGAGAGATCGTCAACTCGTGCCACGCGAAAGCGAAGGAGCTGCAGGCGAAGGAGGGCTACATCGTCCTCGAACGTGGCTTCGCGACCATCCCCCTCCCAGGTATCGACGTGCCTTTCCACTCCCGCTACCTCTGGGCCGGTGTCATGCCTTTCCGAGCATGTAAGTATTTCGATCTCCTTGCCTATATTTACTCACTAACATAACGCTTCTCCAGACTTGTCGAAGAAGATCAACCCCGCACACCTCAACCCCGACACTCTCGTCGGGAAGTACGTGCCGAACCTTGTCGCCAAGCCCTTTGAGGTATCCAAGGAGTATGCGCAACTCATCTACGACCAAACCCTTTCGCCGCGCCTGGACAAGGTGATCCGTAAGTGGGACCAGGACAACTGGGGCTCCGCAGAGCAACGCCAGAAGCTCGCGTACATCATCCTCGTCGAGCTCTTGGCATACCAGTTTGCTTCACCCGTCCGCTGGATCGAGACCCAAGACCTTCTCTTCACGCAGTATCACTTCGAGAGGTTCATCGAAATCGGTCCTTCTCCGACGCTCACTGGCATGGCGACTCGTACGCTCAAGGCAAAGTATGAAGTTCGCGACGACTCCGTCAGCCACCGTCGCGCGATCTTCTGTCACGCGAAGCACACGAAGGACGTCTACTACCAGTTCGAGGAGGAGGCTGAGGCACCTGCTGACGACGCGTCCGCTGAGACTTCGTCCCCCACACCCGCTGCCGCTGCTCCTACACCCGTCGCCGTTGCAGCTGCTCCCGCTGCTCCTTCTGCCGCAGCCGCTAGCATCGAGGACGTGCCGCTCAAGGCCACTGAGGTTCTCGTCGCGATCATCGCACAGAAGCTGAAGAAGAAGGTCGAGGAAGTACCGTTGTCCAAGAGTATCAAGGATCTCGTTGGTGGCAAGTCGACGATGCAGAACGAGATCCTCGGCGATCTCCAGCTCGAGTTCTCCTCCGCTCCGGAGAAGGGTGAAGAACTCCCACTCGAAGAGCTCGGCTCGTCGCTCGGTGTCGGGTTCTCTGGCTCCCTCGGCAAATACACCTCCGGTCTTGTCTCTCGCCTCGTCGGTAGCAAGATGCCCGGTGGCTTCAATTTGTCCGCAATCAAGTCGTACCTGTCCAAGACTTGGGGTATTGGCTCCTCTCGGGCCGACGGCGTGCTCATTCTCGGTGCCACAATGGAGCCTGCTAAGCGACTCGGTTCTGAGGGCGAGGCAAAGGCCTGGTTGGACGGCGTTGTCGGCGTCTACGCCCAACGCTCTGGTATTTCGCTCTCGTCTGGTGGCGCTGCCGGAGGTGCTGCAGCAGGTGGAGGAGCCGTGATCAATAGCGAGGAGTTCCTCAAGTTCGCAGCCGATCAAGACCGCTTCGCTTCGCAGCAGGTCGAGCTTTGGATGCGGTACCTTGGACGTGACTCGCGTGCTGGTGAGATCAAGTACGATGCGGAGAAGGCGAGCGCCGAGCAGATCCAAGCTCGTCTCGACGCTATCGCCCGCGAGCACGGCGACGTTTACATTGACGGCATCCAGCCCATCTTCGATTCTCTCAAGGCTCGCCACTTCGACTCCTCTTGGAACTGGGTGCGACAGGACGCTCTCCTTATGTTCTACGACATCATCTTCGGACGCCTCACCACTGTGGACCGCGAGATCACCGCCCGCTGCATTGCGATCATGAACCGTGCCGACCCCGACCTTCTCGCCTACATGCAGTACTACATCGACCGATGCGACCCCGAGCGTGGCGAAACTTACAAGCTCGCCAAGCAGTTCGGTCAGCAGCTCATTGACAATTGTCGCGAGGTCGTCGGGAACCCTCCTTTGTACCGTGACGGTGAGTACATCATATTTCCAGGCTATCTCTCTTATTGACGCATGTCATAGTGACCTTCCCGACCGCGCCGCACACCGAGGTGACCGCCAAGGGCGACATCATCTACAAGGAGGTTGTGCGAGAGAACGTCCGGAAGCTGGAGGCCTACGTCGAAGAGATGGCCAGCGGTGACACCATCGTCGCTCCCTCCAACATCCAGAAGATCCAGGAAGACGTTCTCAAGCTTTGGAATGTCGTCAAGTCACAGCCAGAGATCAGCGAGGAGCAGAAGAACCGGATCAAGGCGCTGTACGAGGGTGTTGTCCGTTCACTCCGCAAGCGTCCCGAGTCCCGTACTCGCCACAGCGGACCCCGCACGCGTCGTTCATCGTCGCAGTTCCTTCGTCCCCAGATATCCAACGTCGCATCCGTGACCGCTGATAAGGTCCCCCTCTTGCACCTCAAGCGCAAGGTCGGCACGAACTGGGAGTACAGCAGCAACCTGACCGGCGTTTACCTCGACATCCTTCACGAGATTGCCACGTCCGGCACCACCTTCAAGGACAAGAACGCTCTGCTCACGGGTGTTGGGAAGGGCTCTATCGGTGTCGAGATCCTCAAGGGTCTACTCTCGGGTGGCGCGCATGTCGTGATCACCACTTCGCGTTACAGCCGCGCGTCCGTCGAGTACTACCAGGGCATCTTCCAGCGTTTCGGTAGCAAGGGTTCCGCTCTCACTGTCGTACCCTTCAACCAAGGCTCGAAACAGGACGTTGAAGCCCTGGTCGACTACATTTACTCCACCCTCAGCCTCGATCTCGACTACATCCTTCCCTTCGCCGCCGTTCCCGAGAACGGGCGTGAGATCGACGGCCTCGACGACAAGTCCGAGCTGGCCCACCGCATCATGCTCGTTAACCTCCTCCGTCTCCTCGGCGCGGTCAAGAACAAGAAGGCGAGCCGCCAGTTTGTTACTCGTCCCACACAGGTCATCTTGCCTCTCTCTCCCAACCACGGCTTGTTCGGCAACGACGGCATGTACTCCGAATCGAAGATCTCACTCGAGACGCTCTTCAATCGTTGGAACAGCGAAAGCTGGGGCGAGTACCTTTGTCTTGCCGGCGCTGTCATTGGGTAAGCTATGCCATTCTCTGCGCATGTACGAGTTCGCTGACAATGTTTTAGATGGACGCGTGGTACCGGACTTATGGAGGCTACGAACACCGTCGCACACGACCTCGAAGGTCACGGTGTTCGTACCTTCTCTGCGAAGGAGATGGCCTTCAATATCCTCGGCCTCATGCACCCGCTCCTGTTCAGCATCACACAAGTGGAGCCTATTTGGGCCGATCTGAACGGTGGCATGGACCGTCTCCCCGACCTCGCCGACATTACTACCCGTATCCGTGCTGACCTGTCGAAGAAGAGTGAGCTGCGTCGTGCGATTGCGCGCGACAACGCTGCCGACTTCAAGATCGTCAACGGCGTCGAAGCCGAGCGCGTTCTCCAGACTGTGAACGTGACGCCCAGGGCGAACTTCCAGTTCTCGTTCCCGACCTTGGAGTCTGCAGAGTCCCTCAACAACCTCTCCCAGCTTCGTGGCATGCTCGACCTCGAGAAGGTCATCGTCGTTACCGGTTTCGCGGAGGTTGGCCCTTGGGGAAGTTCGCGTACCCGTTGGGAGATGGAGGCTCGTGGCGAATTCACCATCGAGGGATGCATCGAGATGGCCTGGATGATGGGCTACATCAAGCACTTCGACGGCCGCTTGAAGGACGGCTCGCTGTACGTCGGCTGGGTCGATGCGAAGTCAAACGAGCCCGTCGACGACAAGGACGTCCGGGGCCGCTACGAGAAGGAGATCCTCCAGCATGCCGGTGTGCGCCTGATCGGTACGTTGTGTGTGGCCGTATGAGTTGCGAACATCACTGACGACGACGGACAGAACCTGACCTCTTCCGCGGCTATGACCCCAAGAAGAAGGTCTTCAACCAGGAGATCGAGCTCCTGCACGACCTGGAGCCGTTCGAAGCCTCGCAGCTCGACGCCGAAAAGTTCAAGTACGAGCACGGCGACAAGTGTGACGTGTGGGCCGGTGAGGGAGGCCAGTGGTTCGTCAAGTTCAAGAAGGGTGCTCGTGTATTCGTCCCCAAGGCGTTCAAGTTCAGTCGCCTCGTTGCTGGGCAGATCCCTACTGGCTGGGACGCGGGTCGCTACGGTATTCCTGCCGACATCATCGCCCAGACAGATCGCGCGACGCTTTGGGCTCTCGTGTGCGCCGCCGAAGCTCTCAACATGTCGGGTATCACCGATCCCTATGAGCTGTACCAGCACATGCACCCGTCCGAAGTTGGCTCTAGCATCGGCAGCGGTATGGGCGGTATGGAGAGCTTGTCGCGCATGTTCAAGGACCGACGCGACGAAAAGGACGTGCAGAACGACATCCTTCAGGAGACGTAAGCCGCATAATTCTCCCTATCTGCGTCCTTCTCATCACTTTATTAGCTTCATCAACACCACCGCTGGCTGGGTGAACCTCTTGCTTTTGTCTTCGAGCGGGCCGATCAAGATCCCCGTTGGTGCATGGTAAGTATTGACTCTCCGTGCTCACACAGCAGGTGATTGACCCACTTGTACAGTGCTACAGCGCTTCAGTCCATTGAGATCGCTTGTGACACTCTGTTGTCTGGCAAAGCAAAGGTGATGCTCGCCGGTGGCTTCGACGACCTGAGCGAAGAAGGATCGTACGAGTTCGCCAACATGAAGGCCACCAGCAACGCAGAGACCGAGCTCGCAATGGGTCGTGAACCGACCGAGATGTCTCGTCCGGCAACCACAACGCGCTCAGGGGTGAGGGTTTCCTTCACGTTCAGAAAAGACTTAGACGACTCACGTCCTATTTAGTTCATGGAGGCGCAAGGAACTGGCGTGCACGTCCTGATGAGTGCGAAGACAGCTCTCGAGCTTGGCGCTCCCATTCGCGGTGTTATCGGATTCACTTCGACCTCTACGTAAGCATCGAGTTACATCGCGCTCTAGCTACATAGTGCTGACTTTGCAATAGCGACAAGGCTGGTCGCTCCGTCCCCGCGCCCGGCCGTGGCGCATTGTCCATTGCCCGCGAGGTTCACACGAAGCACCCAATGCCTATCTTGGACCTGGGATACCGCTCGCGTCAACTGTCATACCGCCGAAAGCAGATCTCTCAATGGTTGGACAATGAACGTCAGCAGCTCCAGGAAGAAGTTGAATACCGCAAGAGCCAGGGCAATGACGTGGACGACGAGTACTTGTCCAACCGCATCGCTGACATCGAGAAGGAGGCGGCACGTCAGGAGAAGGATGCCATCGCCACGTACGGTATGCTTGAGGGCGTCGATCCTCGGGTGGCGCCTCTGCGTCGCGCTCTAGCGGTCTGGGGTCTTACTGCTGACGATGTCGGAGTCTTGTCCATCCACGGTACGAGCACCGGCGCGAACGTAAGTGTCGTGGATGAGTCTTCCTGTCCGCCGTTGTTGATACAAAGGTTCTTCTGCAGGAGAAGAACGAGACACACATCTGGAACGATGTGTTCACCAATCTCGGGCGCACCAACGGCAACGCGGTCCCTATCATGGCGCAGAAGAGCTTGTGCGGTCACTCCAAGGGTGGCTCCGCCGCGTGGCAACTCGCTGGTCTCCTCCAGAGTGTGGAGTCGGGTATCGTGCCTGGCAACCGTAACGCGGAGTGAGTACTTCTACGATGATTGACGAAGTGTATTTGCTGAAGGACTTTACAGCAACATCGATGCGAACTTCAAGCAGCACACTTACTTGATCTTCCCGTCGAAGACCATCCATACGGACGGCATCCGTGCTGGTGTCATGGTATGTCCGCATTCTCCGATCCCCGTGTATCCGTTAGTCTTAATGTTTTTCCCTCTCCAGTCCTCCTTCGGCTTCGGTCAAGTTGGTGGTACCTGCATGATTGTGCACGCTCGTTACCTCCTTGCTGCCCTCGAGCCAGCTGTCTACGAGGCGTACAAGTCGAAGAACCGTCACCGCCAGCGGCTGTGCTACAAGGCGATGAGCGAGATGATGACATCCAACAACCTCGTCCGGGTGAAGGACGCTCCGCCCTACAGCAAGGATCTCGAAGCGCCTGTCCTGCTCAACCCTCTGGCACGCGCGACGTACAACCCCAAGACCGGCAGCTATGAGTTTACCGCCAAGCTCGCCTTGCAGCCCGTGGTGGACTTCTCAAACGTCAAGGCTGTTTCGGAGGTTATGTCTAGTGGGGCCACCGCTGGCGTTGGGGTTGATCAAGGTACGTCCTCTTAAATTGTCAGTATTGCGCTTCTCTGATCACAGCTCTCCACCAGAGCTGATCTCCTCCGTGCCGTCCTGGAACCCGACATTCGTCGAGCGCAACTTCACGCCTGCTGAAATCGCGTACTGCCGGGCGCAGCCGGCACCGTCTGCCTCCTTCGCCGCACGCTGGGTGGGCAAGGAAGCCGTGTTCAAGTCGCTCGGCGTCGCCTCCAAGGGCGCGGCCGCCGCGATGAAGGACATCGAGATCCTCCCCGACGAGTCGGGCGTCCCAACGGTCGCTCTGCACGGCGACGCCAAGGCGGCCGCCGACGCCAAGGGGATCGTGAAGGTCCACATCTCGCTCAGCCACTCCGAGGTACGTTCTGCGCCAGCTGTGCGTGATTGTGCCTGTTGACTAAAACAAACATGTCTGTAGACCACTGCCATCGCCTTCGCTCAGGCTGCGTCGTCATGAACAATGAACAATGTCTCGCTCGCATACGATCTCTCACTCATAATGATAACGGACTAATCGCTGCTCGGGGCCGTGAAGTTTTGGAAGGTCTTCGCATCTCTGTACTCTGTCTCGCTACTCGCACGCATCTCATGTCTCGCAACGTTTCCGTGTATCTCCTTACGACAATAGATTCCATTCGCACTCTCTGATACTCGACTCTACGTGAACTGACTGCGGCAGCTAAAACATTGAATATTGAGTACTGAGCCGTTAACGTCTCAGAGCAAGGTGAGGAATGGAGCACGATACCCGACTGGACGTCTCGCTCACACTGACTCAGGGCATCTCGAATGATTACGACAGTCGGACTTGACTTGGAGACCGCGACCGCACCCCTCCGAGTCGGCGCGTTGAGCGTGGAGGGTAGGCCTTGCGCGAGGCTCCTGCTACCTAGCATTTTGATTGTAGCGAGCATATGGATGGTTCGCATGCACACCTGAGCTTGTTGAATAGTGGTGTACTAATGCGTCCTGCCGCTCAGCGACTTTGAGCTTCGGCAGTCCTGTACGCTCGAACGTTACTGTAATTTACTCCGAAGTGTTGAAGGCAGGCCTTGCGCCTGCTGATCCTGCTTGGACAGTATTATTTCCTCTGCTCATTGCGATGTTCATAAGGATACGAGATCGTGCTTCGACATCTGCAACCTACAGCTATGATGTGCTAATGTCTTGGTGCCTGTCGCCGTTACGATAAAGATCGCTTCGAACGATGTACTCCGCCACCCGCGCAGTGACCATCTCCTTCCATCGCTCGTCGTGGCCCGCTATCCGCTCGCGGACCTCGCTGCTGCTGTACGCACACTCCCTCTCCCCGATATCGACAAACGCCACACGGTCTGCCGGGGCGACGTCGTGCAGACGCTCCGGCAAGGGCACGTCAACGGCGTGTCCGGCCCCCGACACGGTCGTGGGCGTGCTAGAAGGGGCGCGCCGCGCGCAGATCACGCGCGCGTCGTTCTCCGCGGGCGAGAGGAAGCGGTGCAGCGCGTCGGTCATGGCGCGCGCGTCGGCGTAGTACCGGGGGGCGAACAGGCGGACGATCGTGTCCGTGCCCATGAGGAATGTGAGCTTCGGGACCGGTACCGGGACAGTGATGGAAACGGGGACAGCGGGGCGAGGCGTTTGCACAGGGAGGTCGAGGACTGCGCCTGCGGCCACTGAGCTTGCAGAGTCTGAGTCTGGGCCGAGGTGGAGGATGCGCTCGCGGAGGAAGTCGAGGAGGAGGTCGGCCTTGCGCACGAAGGTCGGCTCGTCGATGATGGCGACGGCGACGTTGCCACTGGCACCGGGCCCGCGCGAGTTCTCCGCGGACAGGGACGGGGAGAGGTCTGAGAGGTCCTGCGCGAGGAGAACCATCATCTCCATGCGCTGCTCGAAGGTCGCGTCACCCGGCTTGAGCTGCTTGTCCGCGTTGCGCACGGAGAGCAGGAGCAGCCGCGCGTCGAAGTCACTCTCGCCGCTGTTGGCTGCGGGAGACGGGGATGGAGGCGGGCGGAGGGTCGCGAGCGCGAGGTGCGCGAGGGTTGGTGGGTTGAAGGACGAGTCGAGCACGGAGATCTGGAGGGTCGGGGCGCGATAGGGGTTAACGGTTGGAGGCAAAGGCCATCGCGGGTGGGGTGTGTGGATGAGCTCTACTGTTGACAAGCCGCGCTGTACGCGCTGTAGGAGGGCACTGAAGCTCATGCTTCGTGGGATGGCTGGAAGGAGTGGGTGATGATCCCCGAGTCGAACGCAGATAGATATCTTGCGCACTTACATCGCTTGGCCTGTTCGTTATTCGTTACACTCGCAAAACCTGCTCGAGCTCGACAGTAAGTACTTACGCGGATGATGAGGAGGAGGACGAGAGAAAGTTGTGGCGCGCGACCGGATTAGGAGGGAGTAGATAAGATAAGATCATTGATCTCCGATTGCACATACTATTAGAGCCTCGTAGAGAGAGGCGGACTTTGTGATCGCACTGAAAGCACTCGACGATGCCTATGGAGAAAGACGCCGACGGTTTTTACACGGCTCCCCCTGGTCAGTCCGCCACCATCCTCCGCGGGTCGTCCCCTCATGTCAGAAACAGCTGCCTCTGCAGCTACACCTGCAGCGACAGACCCCCCCGCCGAGGGCTCGCCAAAGAACGATGCTGGTTAGTATCCCCCGCCACTCACACTTGCCCCCGCATCTCACCGATCGTGATGACATTGGCACCCAGTCACAGACCTCATCAAGTCCACCTTCGAGGTTTCGGTGAGTGCATGCACATATATGCACCCTAGGACGCGTCGTAAACGCGTTTTTCGCAGGTCACGCTCGCAGATCAGCAAGCGGACCCCAACTCGCCGTTATTCAGCGCGAAGACCTTCGAGGAACTGGGATTGTCAGTCGATCGGATAAGGCTGCAGATACGATGGAACGCGTGCTCATGCATGGACGGCGGACAGGAATCCAGACCTCCTCAAGGGCATCTACGACATGGGCTTCACGAAGCCATCCAAGATCCAGGAGCGTGCTCTGCCGCTCTTGCTTGCTAGCCCGTGAGTATTCCTACTTCCCTCGTCCGTGCGTCCTGGGGCAATCAGATAGAGCACATGTGGTGTCCAAGACGCGTCTGCGTTTCATTCGGGCGCAGAGTGGCGCATGCCCTTCATCTCGCCTGAATTTCGAAGGCATGCTGCGCTAGCCTTCTGTTCTGTTCCATTGCACGCGTTTACGCTCTATCCCCATCCATGCTCCTTTATTATCTTCGGTTGTCAGCAGCCACGGCCGTTTACCCACACATCCCATCATAAAGACACTTGAGCTATAACGCATACCGCTTGTCCTATTCTGGTTACTTATCAGATGCTGCCTGTAACCAGCATGGGACCGGAATGCATCGCTAAGTGGAACGTGAATCGCATTTGGCCCATGATTACGCTTTGATCGAGATATATCAGCTTGCTATATGGTTCACTGCCCACGGTCTACGGCACTCGGGGTGTCCAAGACGCATTTCATTCGGGCGGAGAGTGGCGCATGCCCTTCATCCCGTCTGAACTCTACAGGCATGCCGCGCTAGCCGTCTCTTTGCACGCGTATATACTCTATCCTAATCTCGAACCAGCCATTAGAGGACGGTTCTCTGCTTGGACGAAGTTCCGGGCGGAGAGTCGTCCTATAACGTCTGGTGACTTTCGTATAGCCGGGTAGGGGTTTCTCTTGAGCAAACTTCTTTCACTAGCTGCAGCCAACTCGAAAAGCGGCGAGGCACCATGCGGAATAACCTGCAAGTGAAGTGGTCGACTCTGGTGGACTGGGCGGCGCGTCGGTCCAACATGATGCAGGCGCTCTATGGATACCCCTACCCGTCTATACGAATTCTACCAGACGTATAGGATCGGTTCTCTGCTTCGGTTTCTCGCACTCCAACGCCCGATCAGGAGCGATCCTATACGTCTGGTTACGAGACCACGTAATTCTATCCCCATCCAAGTTGCCACTTGAGCAGCGACAGCTGTTCCATATTTTATACTCCCGGTCAGCGGTCTTTAGCCGCACACTGATATGGGTGGGTCAAACCTTGACGTGGGTCTGACCCACACACGACGTGCAATGGCCGATTTCTAGGGTCCGGAATTCTTTGGGAAATCGGTCGGAACATACATCTCGGCCGATTTCTGAGAGATGTCAAAGCACTGGAAGTTCGTGAATATGGAACAGTTTCCCAACCTGTGAATGGGTACATCCTGCCACAGACCAAAGGCTGCCACGTCTTGCAATAGGACACGAAGACGGTTAGACGGTTGTCAAAACACTTTCCGGTCACAGGACTGAGTTACCGTTCCAGCCACCCATTCACAGGCCGGGAGGTTGTTCGATGTTGATGACCTTCCTGCCTTATGACGTATCTGGGAACTTGGCCGGAATGTCTCACTTATATCCCAATTTCTCCTCAATTTCCGAGCCACTGAGCTTGGCCATCGCACGTCCTTCATTCTGTCTGATCTTTGAAGGCATGCTGCTCTAGCCTTCTGTTCTACGCCATTACACGCGTTACACTCTATCCCCATCCATGCTCCTTCAATTGTCATTTGAGCAGCGACAGCCGTTCCATATTTCATAGTCCCGGACAGCGGGTTTAGCCACACACGCTCTTCGGGGAACGCCATTGATAACGGTCACGATGTGAGCGGCCCAAATGGACACAGGACTACCTTCCGCCATTCTGCCTTGAAACAGGGTCGCACACGCCGTGTATTGGGAACCGTGTTCTCCTGGGAACTTGGTGTGGAATCCACGCTGTTCCCCGCATCTATGAATCATTCCCGCCGTCGCGTCCCATTCCCTGACTAACGGTATGCATCCATCCGTCATACAGGCCCCAGAACATGATCGGACAATCGCAGTCAGGCACAGGGAAGACTGCCGCCTTCGTGCTGACTATGCTCAGCCGCGTCGACTACTCTATCCACAAGCCCCAGGTAGGTGCAGAATCCGGCTCTGTGTGAAGAGATCGGTGTCAAAGACGTGTTCGCCTTCTCTTTCAGGCACTCTGTCTTGCGCCCTCGCGAGAGTTAGCGCGACAAATCATGTCCGTGGTCGTGGCGATGGGCAAGTTCACGGCCGTGCAAACCGAGTATGCGATCAAGGAGAGCCTCCCGAAGGGCGCCTCGAACGTTACCGCGCACATCATCGTCGGCACTCCGGGCACGATGACAGACCTTATCAGGCGGAAAGTGGTCGACGTCTCGGAGGTCAAGGTGTTCGTGCTCGACGAGGCAGACAACATGCTTGACAAGGACGGCCTTGGCGAACAGACGCTCCGTGTGAAGAAGTGCGCTTTCGCTGTCCTGGTTCCTGGTGCGCGTTTAACTGACTGGGCTGCTGCGTTCGCATGAGTGCAGCATGCTCCCGCGGAATCGCCCCGTGCAAATTATCCTCTTCTCGGCGACGTTCCCAGACCACGTGCGAAACTTTGCGAACAAGTTCGCGCCGAACTCAAACAAGATCGAGCTGCAGCGCAACGAGCTATCCGTGGACAACATCCGGCAGTTCTACATGGACTGCCGGAACGAGGAGCACAAGTACGAGGTGCTGGTGTCTCTCTACCAGTTGCTCACGATCGGGCAGAGCATCATCTTCTGTCAGGTACGGGAGACACTTCCTCGTTTGTACGAAGTCAAAAACTCACAGCGCGCGTGCCTTGCTTCCGTTCTCGAACTCTAGCACCGGCACACGGCCGACCGGATTTCGCAGCGGATGACGGCGGAGGGCCACAAGGTCGCGTCGCTGCACGGCGCGAAGGACGCGCAGGAGCGCGACGCGATCATCGACGGCTTCCGTGAGGGCAAGGAGAAGGTGCTGATCACGACGAACGTGATCGCGCGCGGGATCGACATCATGCAGGTGAACATGGTCGTCAACTACGACCTCCCGCTCATGAACGAGCGCGACCACTTCGGGAACAAGGGCGACTCGCGGCCGGACATTGAGACGTACATCCACCGGATCGGTGCGTGCGCGTTTACGTTCACGTTGGATACGGGGCTGGACTGGGCTGACGACGCGCTCCTCGCGCGCGCTGCACGCAGGTCGGACGGGCCGCTTCGGGCGCAAGGGCATCTCGATCAACTTCGTGCACGACAAGTGGACGTGGCAGCAGATGGAGGAGATTGAGCGCGCGACCGGGAAGCAGATTATCCGCATCGAGACAAACGACCTCGACGCGATGGAGGAGGTGCGTGCGAGCTCGCGCGGGGCAATCCCGATCTGGGTGCCCCGCACGCCGTGTGCCCCGCCGCTGACCTCCTTGCTTTCTCTCTCGGCCGAACACGCAGCAAATGAAGAAGGCACTGAAGTAGACGCATGCGCACGCGCGACTGTAATGATTTAAAGACTTTCTGTGGGTTCTAAACCCGCAGCCGAAGATGTATGCCTGTTTTGTATCCTGCAGGCTGCCAGCGAGCCCGCGCGGGGCCCGAGCGCGAGCACGATCTACGCGCCACACCTCGCCGACCGAACGTTCACGTCCACGCCCGCCTACACGCCCGCCCGCCTTGTGCGTGGATTTCGGACACGAGGCGTGATCCGCAAGGGGGCGGGTGACATGCACCCAAGTACGTCCCTGGGGCCTCTAGCCACGCTCGGGCTCGACCGTCGCGCTGACACTCCTCCTTGCACCCCGTCCCATGCAAGTGCTAATGCGTCGCGGCTCACAGTGACACGCACGGACGGCCGATGCCTCGTGGGGCTCGTCGCGCTGCTCACGGTAACGTATGGTTTCACCACTGCGCAAACGCGATCGTGGACGCGACGCGACGCCTGATAGATCCTGGTCTTGCGCTGTCAATGTCATGCATCATGTCGTGCCCGTACGTGGGCCGTCTCCTCCCAGGCCTCACGGCCGCGGCGCAATGACGCCATGCTGTTGTGCCCTTTGTGGCGGCGGAGTCCCTCGCGCAATGCAACTCGCAGGCAGAAGCTCGAACTTCGCAGGCCGATGTCGATGGGGACGAGATTCCGATTCCCTGCGCGCGGCGGGCGATAAGCATATGCGTGCCCGCCACCGCTCGTGCAGATCTCGCACGCGCACGCTGTTTGAAACGCTCTGACAGTGACGTGCACGAGCATGCATTGCACCGTGCACGGCAGCGGCTCCCGACGCGGATCCCACACTCATTGCGGCACACGTGCACGCGTACGTGGGGGTGCACTTTTGTGGGACCCTCGGACGGGCTCTTGCAATGGTCGCAAGCACTAGTATTACTTTCCTCCTCCTCCTCCTCCTCCTCCTCCTTCTCTCTTCACTCAATGCGCGCAGCAGCATACTGCCCGCGAGATCCCGGCGCGTACGCCCGCACTGCTTGCACTGCAGACAGCCATCACCCGCTAGGCTCGAATCGGATCTGGCCGTGGGCGGACGCACGGCCGTCGTGGCGTTAAAGTGTGTTCTCTGTCGCACGACGGCGGACGCTGCTGCTGCTGACGGAAATTAAGCTGCAGATGGGGCGCCGACAGGGCGCGGCGATCTCGCACTCGCACTCGCACTCGCACTCGCTAGAGCCCGCGCGGCCGCATGCGGAAGGCCGTCTCCCCCTTCGCGCTCGCCCTCCGCGTCGCGCCTCCCGCGGGTTGCGCAGCGGGCTGCAGAACGCGGGAAATCTGTCTGGCGACATGTGCCACTGCCAATGTGCATGGACATGTGCAGGCCTGGCCAGGTGAGCGAAAATGTTCCATCCGCGCGCGTCTCTGGCTCTGTCTGCCTGACGACGTTCCCCAGCGCCCAGCACAATGACACGATCCGGCGAGGTGAGATCGGTGCGCGGCGAGCCAATCTGGCCCCCCTTTCCTGCGCTCCGTTCCGCGTATGGGCATCGCGCTGCCGTGTTCGTCGCGCGCGCCGCGGTGCGTGTCTCGTGGGTCCCCGCGAGGCTGGCCATGGCAGCGGCGACCTTGCATCGAGGACGTACAGCGGAGGCGGGGGCTCGATGCAATGCAGGGGCGCTGATTTGGTGGGGGCTGCCGTTGGGGTGCTGAAGGAAGGCGCGCGGGCTCATGCTTGAGTTTTGGGTGGACGTGGGATGTGGATGGGACCGCGGCCGTCTGTGGACGAAGCTTTCCGAGGGAGCGGGTACGACGATCAGAAGAAGGACGGTGGGTTGGAGTCGCGGCCGCGGGGGAGAGGGGGAGGAGGCGCGCGTGCGAAGACGTCCATCAGGGACGGGGTGCGATGGGCGATGCCATCCGAGATGGCGAGAGAGGCAGGCATGGGCCCGCTTCCGTGATAGCGAAGCCCGTGCTTCCTCTATTGCTCGGGGCGAGTTCGCGTCTGCGGGTGAATGCATGCGCGCCGCGAGCCGTGGTTATGTTATCCTGTTCCTTGATCCAGACACAGGCTCTGCCAGCCCGTGCGCGAGTCTCTCTCTCGCACCCGCCGTCTGCCTATAAATTCGCGCATGCCCCGTCGCAGTGCCCGCCCCACCCCGTCCCCCTCCTCTCTTCGACCCCGCTCGCCCCAAAAGCCCTCGCGTCCGCACCGCACCTCCTCCGCAGCCACACCATGCTCTCCACCTTCTACTCCTGGTCGATCGAGCACATCAAGCGGGTCTTCGAGGCCAAGTGCGAGCGTGACTGCATCCAGGCGCTCGACGACACATTCTCGCAGCGGCTCGAATTCACGTTCAACGGCTCCCCGCTCCCGCGCGTGGGCCTCCAGAAGATCGTGCTCGCCATGCTCCAGACGTCCGGCTTCTGCCTGAACGTCGACTGGCTGAACGCCGTCGAGGTCCCACGCGACGGCGCGAACCGAGTGCGTCCAGATCCCGTGTGACCGCGGCCGTCTATGGTAGAACTTACCTTCGTCTTCTCCTTCTTCTCTCTTTCGCCCCCCTCGCCCCGCAGAACGGGATGCTTGGAGGCTACTACGTTATCAGAAACGTGAAGAAGCCGCTCCCGGGCTCGTCCACCCTCGCGCTCTTCGAGCGGCACAAGTCTGTGAACGTCGAGTGAGTACACCCCGGCTCCTAGTCACGCTGCACGTTATGCTCACGTCCGTGTGTGTTCGCAGAATCGAGTCCGAGTCTACAGATCCGAGCGTCGACAGCCGGCGCATCGTAAAACTTGCCATCGTCGCCACGGACGTGCCCGTGCCGCCTAGCAGCCAATTCTCCATTTGACCGACGTGTTTCCATCCGCGCATCTGCTCCAGCCTCCCGCTTCCGCTTCCGCCTCCGACCCCGACCCCGACCCCGACCCCGAGCCCGCACCCTTCTTCTGCACACCCCTCTTTTGCACACCCCACCCCACTCCATATGCATGCATGTCTGCTCTCACACATACCCCCATCATCATAGACACTGTAGTTTTAGCGCATACCATGGTCCCGGCCCGGGGCCGCCCTGCATCGTCATCCCTTACCTATACTTAGACTTTACCTCCCTCCCCTGCTACCGCCCTCCGCAGTTAATCTGATACTTGGCATCCCCACCCCAGCGTTCCTGTCCTTCGAGTGCCAGGGCCAGTACTTAGTGCGCGATCCGTGTGCGGTCGGGTATGCATGCGCATCTGGCAACGTCACTCGCCATCATCATGATCATGGGCCGGGGACGTCCCAGCAGCTGGATGATCCGGGTCTGTCGACGTCGCGACTGCAGCGCGCGCGCATCTCCTCCGGCCTGTTCGCAAGCTGTCGCGAGCTGCGTGTGTAATGCCGCATGCGCGACGGCCACGGTGCGTGCAGTTCGCTCCGGAGAAACACGGCGGGGGTTCGAGTGATACAGTACCGTGACGTTAACATCATCCTGATCGTGCAGATACGACCCCGACCCTGCCAGTGGGCTGGCGTGCCGAATTGACAGAAGGGCGCACGAGCGACCGCGTTCGCTTCGTACGCGCGCAGAACTGGAGAAGGCGTACAATGTACATGGACACGCCCACGCCCACGTAATCCAGCTGAGACGCGAAGCGTGCGCCCATCAAACACGCCCACGAAGGTTTGTCCGAACGGCAGGTCGCCCACGGCCCACTGGGCGAGCTTAGCCTTGGCTGACGGGCGCAGGTAAATCGACGGGCAGGGGTGCATCCGCCCACTGCACGCTGCCCACGCCCACGAGCTCTTCTCGGCTAAGGCTCGAGTTCCAGCAGCACCCGTATTACTCCTCCTCGGCTCGTCGCTTCCACTTCCATGCGGCAGCGCATTGCGGACAAACTGCGGGCGTGTACGTTCTCTGTTTCCTGGGCTGCGTTAAATTTCCGATCCTGAACGTTTCCATCATATTAGAATTTAGGGCCTCCACACGAGAGTCCACACGCGTGACGAGCCGCGGCCGCGCCCCACGGCGGGGGTTCTGTCAAACAGCGCTGGCAGTGTGGCACTGGCACCCCCGAATGTCTGGAACTCGGTGGTCCTGCGACTCAGATGAGAGAGAAGACGAGGAGAAGACGAAGACGAACTAGACTGGAAAGGGCCCGAGCATCTTCTGTCGGAAGCCTCAGGCAATTACAGATATCTCAAATCGTATCCCCTCTTTGCGCGTAAGTGATCCCCCTCGGGTTCTGTGCGTCGGACTGGCAGATCGACGATCGACGGGCTTCGAGCCCGCCCGCCCAGTGGGCCAAAGACCTATTGCACCCCCGGCGACGGGGCTGCGACGACCCGATGATCATGCTGCAGACATCCGACTTTCCAGCTCCCAGCTCCCAGCGTCCAGCGGTGCGTTCCTTCTTAAGCTTGAATTCATTATCCTTCTTTTTCTCCGCGCGTGTATACGCATCGTTATGGCGAACACGGCCCCGCGCCGCGCCTGCGGGTCCTGCGCCTCTCACGCTGCCCAGCACTTGCACGGGTGCGCCCGGGCGCACTGTGTTAATTACATACGGCGTGGGCAGTCGTGAGCTCGGGCTGATTTCCAGCGCACGGGAGCACGGGGGCCTTTACGAGAGGGGGGCTCGCTTCGCGGGGCGCACATGCACGCCAGTGGGACCCATCGGCTCTCGAGAATCATTATCGAGAACGGTCTCCAGCGTGTCGGCGGAGGACGCTGCTGCGCAGGCGCACAGTAGATGGGGCTCGAGCACAGGCTCGGAGAGCGTGGCAGAGGTCAGGCCGCGTTTCCTAAGTACAGTCTGATAGACTTGCTGACTTTGATTACAGTTTCGAGTTATACATAGCCGTGCCCAGGCGGGGGACGCATACGTACGTACGGCGTGGCATGGCCATGGCCAGCGGGCTCTGTACGTCGTGTGGACACGACGAGCACGGGCTCGACATGTTATGCTCCCCCCACTCCCGAGTCGACGCAGCGGCCCCATATGGCCACGCAGGACTGTCGCTGCGTGCAGGCCAAGCCATGTGGTCCGCGGATGCCCCCCTGCTGCGATCAGATCCGCCCCCCTGCACTGTGTACAATGTACCTCCACAGTCGTAGCGAATTGACAGGTCCACTGGCATGGCGCTCCCACTGACGACTCGGCTCTCTCGCTCGTCCGGCACGCCTCACCTCGGGCTGCCGGAGACAGACATTTAGAGACACGCGCCGGTGCCTCGCAGTCTCGCAGTCTCTCCTTCGCACCCTTCGCAGCTGCTGCCTCTCGCCGCACGGAGAGGCGGGGTGACGAGAGGGGTGCCCAGGCTCACGCTTCGCCCGTCTCACGCCACGATGCCACCGGGAGCAGTCCGAGCGAGCCGCAGCCGCCCCCGGCGCCCTCAGTACCCAGTGCTTGGCAGTTGTGGCACGCCGTTGAGTATCAGAAGCGGAGTGTTACGAGAGGGCCCATGCGTGCTGATTTTGACTCTGCGGCCGCCCAGAGAATTAATCGGAGTCCGGGCGCGGACGCGTGCGATGTCGATGCACCACCCAGGTCCCAAGATCCCGAAGCCCGCTCGCCACACACGTTCTCTGCGTCAGTAAGTATATTGCATACGTATGGGTGTGTGTCACGGCGCGCCAGCTGCTGCGACGGTCGATACCTGCCTGGCTCGGTCGTGCGTCCTCGAGCCAGTCCGCCCAGGCCGTACTTCCGAGTCGCGTCCTATTTTTGCGCTGGCGTTGTGGCGTGGTTTACGGCATTCGTGGACGAGCTGTCGTGCGCGGGGGTGCAGCAGCCATAATCGCAGACCGCCTTGTGACCATCAGAGCGTTGCAGCATCGAGTGAAAAAAAAAGGGATCATTACGACGGGATATACGATTTGGGCTGCCAGTGCCCACTGCCACTGCCCAGAGCCAGTGAACTCTGAGCGAGTCTGGATCTCGATCGCGCGTGGAAAGAGTTCGGCCTCGGGAGCACGCGACCGGTTCCCGCGCCTATGAGACCCTACGACTCTACGAGCTTCAGCCGCGGTCCCGTCGGCTCTCTCGTCCCACGAGCTAGAAGCCCCCGAGTGCATAGAGACGATGAGACAGCCCCCGACTTTCAATGCGCACGGCTGCGTCTGATCCAGGCCCGGAGTGTGTTCCTGCCATGCGGTTTTCATTTCGGGCTCGAGGCGTGCGCGACTTACCCACCCGTTGAGTAATGGATCGTCCGGGTCCTCACGTTCGCCCTGGAAGCTTGCACGGTACTTACAGTGCCGGCGGCCGGCGGGATGCGAATGGGCTGTCAAAATTCGAAATAAGTATGCGTATGCGACCATGGTGATCTGCGCCCGAGGTTGCGCCTGGCGAGTGGCACAATACTATTAAGACTTCGAACGGACGGGACTGACGAGTGCGTTGCGTTGCCCCGAGCCGTCGTCCTGGCAGTCGCATCGAGATCTCGGCCGGGCTTCGCGGCTTCGGACGAGCTTGGCCAAGACACGCGTGCTCCAATCTCGTTCGTTCGTTCGTTCTATAGCCCCCCTCAATTGTAAACTCACCTTAAATCGGGAGGAAATCTCGCCTCCCGTTGGTGATGGGTGGTGGTGACAGCCGAACTCGAGACGCTCTTGAGAATACTCAAGCATGCCTATGTTTCTTCACCGCACTAGCCGTGTAGCGTCTCGTTCGAACGGCAACGACGTCGAGATGTGTATTATCCAGTTGAAAAGACTCCCGAAGGAGCTGACTGGGAGGGATGGACGTTTGCAAGTCGAACGGTCGCTGTCCTTCGCGTCCGGCTGTCAGTCGGCTGTCGCGCGCCCATCACCATCACTCGAGAGATTTCCTCCCGATTTAAGGTGAGTTTACAATTGAGGGGGGCTTATGCTGCGTTTCCGCCCGCATCACCACGTAAACCGACGAGTCACGACGAGGGTTCTCCCGATTGGGGGCAAGGAGGCAAGGGTGGAGACGGAGGCGATCGATGACCGCGAGGTCAAAGCGATAGAGTGTCGGTCAGGGCACCACGAGGGCTACATTGCGCACGAATGAATCTGCTGCAAGCTCAGCCGCCAATTAGTCTCGGCCTGACACCCGTGGAACCGTGCAGGGGGCCGATTTGGCGTATGGTCCTGGGGCAGTGGGCACGACGGTCGACACTCGACGACACTGCTTCGAGCAAAGGAGCAAGGAACGCTCGCCCGCGCAAGGAGAACGACAACGCAACGGAGAAGGCATGGAACGCACCGCCCCAGCACGCCATGGCGAAGATCTCTGGTTTCCGACCCGTCTTCTCTGCCTAGCATTTTGAGTTCTTCCGTCGAAGGGTTGATGCGAGAAGGGCTGATGCAAGAAGGTGCCAGCCTAGGAGGTGCGGATCGCGCTGGGTGCACCCGCGACGGCAGTCCAGCCTGCCCTTTCGGCGAGAACCAACGGGTGTATCCTCGCACCTCGGACTCAGGGCGGGAGGGCTCCGGGAAGCTCGGTGGGCCATGTCCTCGCCCGACGGACGGACGAGACGACCTGTCGGAGTACGCGTACGTCACGCTCGCGCGGGTATTCGGGGGTCTGTTGCGCACCTGGTGCCAGCCCAGTCGGGCGATCAGCGTCGGCGGACATGAACTGTCAAACTGGCCTACCGGTCGTCCAGGACGTATGGAAGGTAGCTATCAACTAGCCCTCCGTAACAATCGTGTATGTATGGATAGAAGCAAGTCCTAGAGGGGACGGTTCAACGGTTATTGGACCTGAATGCATGGCAAGGAAGCTTGTTGGTGTTGAAAGTGACGGGGCCTACTGGAGCCCAAGGGAAATAGTGCCATGGTTTCGGTAACTCGCTCGGATCTCTGTATCACTGGACTAGTCGGTTGGGATGCTGGGTAGCCCATAGCGCGCTGTATTTGTTCGCATGATGAGCCTACGGGACGACGGTGACAGACAGCATATGTGCTCCTCCAAAAAACAAAAAAATAGTGCCATCGTCCGTTTTGGTGTTAGAGTAGGCCTTTTAACAGCAAGTAGCCCGCTATGATCACAGTTCATTAGTCGGGAAAAAGTTTAGAAGTTTGGGGTCTATAGCATACCGCAGCACATCGTTGGGATCTTGACAGCGATACTGCCACTTGATGCACGAGGAATTTGTTTCACGGTGAACGCCCTTGCGCTCGCCTAAAGATCTCAATCGCGCAACAACCCGACGGCGAAGACGTCGTGTTGACCTTGACTGCGAGACTGTGGCCTGCGAACTTCAGTATGCTCCGTTCGCGGTCGGATCAGCCGTCGTCAAGACTGTAAGTGCTGTTCGCAACCTGCATTCCGAATGTTCATACCTGCTGCCGCTGCCGGGCGGGTATTCATGCAAGGCTAGCACTGTCGGCCATCGCCGTGCTAGAGCCCTGCCCGATTATAGCCGCGGGATTGGACAGCGGGCAGGTCGAGTACAAGCCTTAAGGGAGGGGGCAAGACGGGAACGGAATCGGCGTCGCAGGAGTGACCCTGTCGGTGCTCTAAGTAAGTAATGCGTTAGCCAGAGTACGACGCGCGCGCGGCTCGTCCTGCTCACCTGGTGTTGATATGTCCTCGACGACAGACGGCTTCAAATTGTGGCGAGCGGCGTGAGCACACTGACGCCCCACACAGGCGGCCTGCCAAATAAAATAAAACAGTCAGTGTATACTAATTATAAGACACCGAGCCACGAAAGACATCACACAGACAGCAGCCTGAGGCGCCCCCTGCTCGTGACAACGCGTGTTGCATACTTGTGGCGAGTCTCTCGCCGCAGCGCATGCTTCAGGGCAGCTCAGAATACCACATACGGATATCCAAGCGGTGTCAATGGGTAATGCATGGTAAATTTACACCCCTGGCTCAACGGGGCACATTGAAGTCGCCTTCCAGCAGCATGCAGCTGAACCGGGACGGCCGCTAGCCGGGGCCGGCCTGGATTGAACACTTCACGAAGGCATCCAGTACTAGGCCACGCCCGGAGCGCGCTACGGAGCGCCCTATGGTCCGGAACTTCATCGAGTTCTTGTATATCTTCGGGCACTTTGTAAGTTGTCATTTCATCGTAGGAGTGAATTACATCTTGACCTACGTTTCAACAGGCCGGTGAAGATCTAGAGGAGATTGAAGAGGAAGACGAGTTAGATGAGGAAACGACTGGTACAGAAACTCCTCCATATCTCCATGGTGTACCTTTGTATGGTAGCAACAGTTTGCCGCCGCCCTCGTTGACAATTGGCCTCTTCCTTGGAAAGGCGTTAGTTGTGGACCAGAAAGGCTCATCATGAGACTGCTGATGCGCTCATCTTACTAGATTCTTCAACGGCGGCATCTTGTTCTCAAGCTTTGTCCTGACATTCATTGCGTTGATTTCGTTATACTCGTTCCTTCTCTTAGTGAAGACTAAGTTCGTCGTATCTGGAAGTTTTGGAGGTGCTCAATTACCTCATATCTCTCACGACACTGAATCGCTGACGTCTGGTTGTGTAGACATCGGCGGCGCCCTGTACGGCCCATGGATGCGCTACGCCATCCTGACATCTATCACCGTCTCTCAGCTCGGGTTCGTCTCGGCATACATTATCTTCGTTTCTGAGAACCTTCAATCCTTTGTGTTGGCCATCACCAATTGCGCGAAACTTCTAGGCATCCAGTACTTCTCGAGTTCGGCAGCGCGTGCATACCGATCCCGGACTGCTCCCTCGGCTTGCTTCCCTGCATGATTATTCGCTATCGCAATATGAGCATCTGTGGAAAGGCCAGCAGCCTGCAGCAGGACGCCCATAGCCGTAGCCGTGAGGCAAGCACGCCGAGGACGTCGCGCAAAGACCGCCGCTGTTCGCTCACCAAGCGCGCCTGAGGATGCATGCATTGCACCCCGGCTGTGGCTAGAAGCAGGCGCAGGCGCACGCAGACGCAGATACGGCGGGTGATCAGCCGGCAGAACGTCTAGGCAACAATCGCACTCACGCACTCACCGGCTCGCCTGCAGGGTCCTGCTTGGGACGTGCAGAACCGTGCCCCACGGCCACTGGCCGGATAGCGCGGACTTTGACCGCACGCAGACGTCCGACGACGGCCACAGGCACCGTGCGGAAACTGAAACTGTTGTTGGGACAGCAGCGCGACGCTCGTGGTTGAGAGGGGTTCTCGAAGCTACGGCCGTTTCGCGCGCCACCGGCCGCGACGAGGTTCTAGCATGACCGAGGACCCTGCCTATGGAACTCAATCGCACCACACTGCGCACTATCAGAACGTCAATGAGAAGGCGTCCAGGGCGTAGGATGCAGATGTTCTGTGGGATGATCAGCACGCATTGGGTTCTTGGACGAGACGATGGACCCTGGACTGCGCACCGCCATTGACATGGTCACCCCGAAGGGCTACGTTTTGATAGCAATAAGCAAAGAAGGGCCCCTGGATCGTGATGAGTAGGTGTAAGGTTCCAAAGAGCGCGTGAAGACCACTCACCGGAGCGCCCTCTGAGCTTCTCAACCCGACTGGTTCTAAGCCAATACGGACGATCTGCTGTAATGAACCTTGTTAGGATCATCTGAGGTGGCATTTACTCCATCAGTAACGAGTTTGAACCAAGGCCGCCGTCCGATCGGGAGTAGTAGCAGTCACTGAGTCAGATTGCAAATGGATGCGGATGATACATAGCGAGACGCTAGACGAGAAGGAACGGACGGCTATTTACAGAACACGATATGGCCAGATGATGTCAGGACGGGGCCATATGTTACAGGAAGGGGATGCCCGTCGGGATGTTCTTCCTTTGTCTATGTGAAGTGAATGGTCAACGAGGCGTGCGGTCCGAGTAATGTGCTGACTTACAATTCACGCACTGAATGGCAAGGGCAGACAGACGTGAGTGAACCAAATCACACGAATATGTCTTCTTGCTCAGTCACTTACCGCGTATGACGAAATTGGCGAGGACCGCAAAGAATAGGAAGGCGCTGATCACAATGGGCCCAAGGATCTGGTCTGCATAGAAGATCATAGAGACATGAAGCAAAGTTATGGGGTGAACGTTGCATGAGAGACGTACTGAAATGGCCCGGGTCTCTCCTCCGAATCATAGAGATACGATGCTGATAAACTGCGTAGCCGTAGACCTAAATCGGCCGGTGAACGGGATGACAACGCGTGCAATTGTTCGAGCGCACCAGAACAGCAATGCTGAGTGCCGCATACGCATACGCGAAATTCCTAGCAATCTCGTCCTTCGATGCATTGAACAAGGCGAGGGCGAGGGTTCCGATAAGAACCCCAGTCTGCAGGTAGGCAATCCACGCTGTAGGAAATGATGCGGGTCACAACTGCTTGCAAGAAGAAAGGGTTCTATCACCGGACATACTTCGCTCATTCGAAAACCAGACCTTGCCCTCCACCTTGATCGGGGTCGGAATCTTTTTGGGGACCCGGACCTGTGGCGGGACATGGTTGATAGCATGGTAGTCGCGCACGGTAGGCATCTGGCCATGTTCGTCCTCTTCGGCATCTGGAACGTTGTCCGCACGGGTGTAGCGCGGCCGACGTTGGAAAGTCCTCTTGGGCAGAGAAGCCAGAGCGGAAGGCGAGAAAGGGGAGAGGATATCGGACATGGCATACCACGACCTGCGAATGATTGAGTCACGCCTGCCATCGTCGGTGCTGTCGTTGGTGTCGCGGGGAGGCCGTGTCCTCGGCGTGGGGCTCGACGTGCTCGCCATAGTCGGTCGTGGTGGGGGTGCAAAGGAAAGGAGTCGGTCCTGAGAGCACACCGAACGCGCTGTGGACGTCCGGCCCGCACGCGATATTTAGCGCCACATTCTCGGCTAGCGCGCACGTGCGTCGCTAACTATTAACGTTCAAGCGGAGACGGCGGAAAGTAAAGCGGAGTGATAGCAAACTACGTCATTGTGGCTCTGGACTTAGGTTTCTAGTACTTTCTGGTAATCGCCAGCATAGGCCCCGACACCGTCCGCTTGTTCGAGAACGCAAACGAAACATGGTCTTCAATAAAGCTACGAGGCCGACTCATAACTCACCTCTCAACTTCGCATTTCTACGTTGACGTCTTAACTTCTCGTGTCTTCTACTACTCAGTCGACTTTCATACCCCCAACATCATCATGGGTACAGACTACTACAAGCTGCTTGGTATCTCACGCGACGCCAGCGAAGAGGATATCAAGAAGGCGTACAAGAAGATGGTGAGTTTACACGCACTTGTGACTGATGCACAGAGCACTGACTCGTTTCTGTGTAGGCCTTGAAGTGGCATCCAGATCGTAACTCTGGTTCAGAGTCTGCATCGAAAAAGTTCAAAGAGGTAAGTACATGTCTCTTGTTGCGCAAGAGGTGCATTGCAGAGGCCGCAAGTGCTTGAATAGGCCAGACGATCCGCCACATAAGTCCCCGATGTGATCCCAAGCTCGAAGGCCTCCTGTGCAGCCGCGTATTCCGTATTGAGTCGCTATATGCTCACAAGTCTTCTCTCAGATCTCTGAAGCATTCGAGGTTCTCAGCGACAAGCAGAAACGTACTATCTATGATCAGTTTGGGGAGGAGGGCCTCAAGGGCGGCGGAGCACCACCACAAGGCGCTGCCGGTGGTGCTGGTGGATTCCCTGGGTTCGCCGGATTCCCTGGAGGTCAATCATTCTCATTCACGTCGGGACCCGGGGGAAGCTTCGGAAGTGGTGGTCGTGGAGGCTTCTCCCCGACAGACCCCAACAAGATCTTCGAGTGAGTATCATAACGCTCTCAGCAGTTCTGGATGTCATCCGCTTACTCTTGTTTCAGACAGATCTTCGGTATGGGCGGACTCGGAGGAATGGGCGGGTTCCCTGGCATGGGAGGTGGATTCGGCGGCGCGAGTCGGAGTCGGATGGGAAGCATGTTCGACGACGAAGACGACGACATGTCCGGCGCGTTCTTCGGCGGAGGAATGCCCGGAGGAATGCCGCGGTCCCGCTCAGGTCCACAAGCATCGTCACCCACATCGTCACAACCGTCGGAGGTGACGAAGCCGCTTAAGGTGTCGCTGGAAGACCTGTACAGCGGCACCACCAAGCACCTGAAGGTCGGCCGGCGACTGCTGAACGGCGGCACGGAAGACAAGGTGCTCGAGATCAACATCTCGCCCGGCTGGAAGAGCGGGACGAAGATCCGCTTCCCGCGCGCGGGGAACGAGCAGCCGAGCGGCGAGGCGCAGGATCTGGTGTTCGTCGTCGAGGAGAAGCCGCACGAACGCTTCGTCCGCGAAGGCAACGACCTCGTCACCACGCTCAAGATCTCGCTCGTCGACGCGCTTACAGGGTCTGGCTCGAAGCAAGTCGTCGAGCATCTCGACGGGCGGAAGATCCAAGTCACGCCGCCAGCCGGGGTTGTGAAGCCTGGCCAGACGACCGTGCTGTCGGGCGAGGGTATGCCGGTGCGGAAGGCGGGCGCGGTGCAGCAGAAGGGCAACATGATCGTCAAGTGGGAGGTTGTGTTCCCCGACCGGCTGACGGCTGCGCAGAAAGAGGGTGTGCGGAAGGTGTTGGGTTAGACGGACTGCTTGTCGCGCACTATGGACGTTTTGATCATCATCGCATGCTACCTGTATCATCGCACTGTATCATTAATGTAGGTTAGAGCTTATACCCTCAAGTTTTCAAGGCCAACGATTGGCTACGAGCATCATTCATTGTACACAGAACCCCACATGTACAATGCGACCAATATCGCACAGGTCAGTATGTCTATTCTGGTGTGCGAGAACCGGTATCTTTGAGCGTGAATGAATCGATGACCCATGCCAAATAAGTAGATGATATCAGTCGCCATTATAGCACGGAGCTCAGTTCGCCAGACTGAAAAATCGACATACCTCGCGTGACGGGTTGTGGCGAGCTCGGCCCTCAAAAGAGTGTAGGCTGTGTTTGGATTCAGGAACAAGGAACATCTGAAGTGGGCGCTGGCGGTTCGTGGTTGAGGCCAATAGCTTGGGATCCTAACAAGGACAAATAAGGGGAGAGGCCTGGAGCAAGAGACTCCCAACTCGAAGCTACAGGCTCCAATAAGCTCACTCATGACCATCACGACCAACTGCTTGTCTATGTATCCTGCTTGATCTCCCTCTGTATGTCTATCTGAACGAAACATAACACAACCACCATGTACACGCTACTCGGGGCAACTCTCCCTCCGCTTCTGGTGCTCTCGCTTGTGGAGGACTTCGTCTGGGCGCAGGAGTACACAGCGGTGTCTAGGTGAGTACCCGTTCGGAGTGCTCGGATATGAATCTGTGGTGCTCGATGGTGGCATATGTGGCTTTGAATTGTCACAGAACTGCGAGCTGGTTGTCCCGGGGCTCCGGACTCGGAGATGGCGAAGAGCATTGCAAGACAGCTCTTTTCCAACTCCAAGTATATGGAGTACCGTTGGTCATATATCTGCCATATAACTCCCTCTCGATAAACTACTCCTAGAGACAGAGATGGGGGTACCAGAACGTTTGGAGCTTGTATCGCGCGGTTGGATGTGGAGATGGAGATTAGTGCGGACTGCTTCTCCCTTTGCTACACACTGGAGAGGTGCTTTGTTCACAACCACCCTCTAAGACCGGCCAGCTGCGACGCAGTGTGTTGTTTTCAGTCTGCTGCGAACATACTAAGCCATGTCCATGACGTATATGCTCATTACTGCGCTTGAGCGCTGGGTATTAGAGCTTTGGGGGTTGGCCCGTATTCCCATCAATATTCGTCTCGCTTGTGTTCAATGCCCGTGTTCAGACATCACTCACTATCGCATCACAGATGGGGACAGGCCTCGGCACTGGTCAATGACGTGCTGTTCGTCCACGGCGGTCGCACTGATCAGTATAACGCCTACGGATACAGTTCTGCACCAGTCACCAACGACATCCTCTACCTACCCCTCAACACCTCTTTCGACCTATCCTCGCCACCATGGCAATACGTCGCGGGCTGCTCGGACTGCACATCATCTCAGGGCCCCGCGGTGGCTTGGCACACCCTTACACCCTTCAACACGTCCGATCTCCTCCTCTTCGGTGGAGATGCTGGGCCTAACGGACCCATTACAGATCCCGAAGCTGCGGACTCTGCTGCTCTTTTAGACGCAGGCGACCGTCTGAATCCAGTATGGAATCTGGAGACGAAAGCATGGGCGAATGAGCCTCTCCGCCGCATATACCATTCCGCATGCGAGAGCGATGGGAAGGTGTTCCTAGTCGGAGGGGAGAAGACAGACGGTTCGGGGAACGCTTTCTCTTACCACTATGTGTATGATCCCCAGGCTCCATCTTTCACCCAACTCCCTACGACCGACGGTCCGCCAGACCTGCTCGGACACGTGTGTGTCATGCTGTCCGACAGCAGGATGATAGTTTTCGGCGGCTACTCTCCTTCCAAGAATGCCCTCATGCCCTTCTCGACGATCTGGTCTCTGGATACCGCGAATTCTACCTACACGTGGCTCGCCCCTCAAGTGTCAGATTCTGTTCTTCCCACTCCTCGTCGCGGATTCGTCGCAGCGGCTCTGGACAACGGTAGAATCCTCATTCAAGGCGGCGCCGATGCGGATATGCAAAACGTCTTCAGTGACGGTTGGATCTTGGACACAACCCAAAGTCCCATGTCCTGGTCCATCGTCGACGCGCTGTCGCAGGTCGGTGCACGGCGTGATCACTTTGCCGTGGCAGTCGGTTCGGAAGTATTTTTCGGCTTCGGTGCGTATTGGTCTTCCATTGCACCAAGTGCTGGCCTGACACGTATCTGCATCGTGGCTCCGTGTTACCATTGAATTTTGTCAGGTTTCGCTCAATCCGCGCCCGTCAACCCAAGTCTCCTTCTATTCGATGCATCGAAGGGCTCTTTTCTTAGCTCGTACACGCCGCCACCAGTTGTGTCTAGTCCGACAACCACGACTCTGCCGGGGTCTACTAGTACAGGTGGTTCGCACTCGCCGTCGGGCACAGGTAGCAATGGAGCTTCTGGCACGGGGTCAACTCCCACAAGCAGTAGCCAGCCCGGCGATGGAGGCAACACCGGAGAAGCAGGGAAGTCGCAGTCTCATGCTACCGCAGTCGCCGTTGGCGTCGTGTTAGGTGTCTTGGGTCTTCTCGCAGGAGGCGGCGCTGCTTACTACCTGAGTACTAGGCGGCGTGCATCTCATGACAGCTTCCACCTTCTCGGTCCGTCAGACGACGACGATAGCCCACATCTTGGCCCCCTGATTCCGGTTGCAGGAGCAGCGCGCACGAACGAGAAGAGCCTGCCCGCCGTGCAGAATGTGAAGCAAAAGTTCGCCAGCCTCGTTCCCGGCAAGATGTCGCGCGAGCAGCCCACGATGCGTCGAGATATGTTGGCAGATGAGGACACGAGGATATTCGAGCCCACCTGGCAAGACGTGCGCAGGGAAGGGAGCGTCGGCTCGTGGAGTTCCCAAGGCCGTATGCGCCCTACCCTCGGGGACGTGGTTCAAGGATCCCTCACTTCGCTGAGGAACGTTGGTGGCGCGATGCTCGCATACGCTGCCGGCAATCATCGCACCAGGGAGGCCAGTGGCACGTCCACGGCCACGTACTGGGAGAAGGAGCCGTCCTATGGTATTTCAGACAAGACCGCGCTTGTCGCACTACCCAGTCTCAAGGCTTCACGGCCAAAGGGTGGAAGACAAGCGTCGTACACGTCGCAATGGTCGTACTACGAAGATCCGTTTGCCGAATATGAGGTCGAGTCGTTCAAGATGCCGGGCGAAGATGATTACGATGCCGACACCGTAGAACTCAAGGGCTCACCCTCGCTTGAAGATCCACCCCCAAAGCCATACATGTACAGTCGCGTCGCCCATGCCACTGAGGACATCACGCGGTTATCGCCGCTCTCGGAGAAGCCCTCATTCCAGACGATGTCTGAACCGACCTCAAGCTCGGATTCGTCGCACGTCGCATTTCCCTTCCACCCACCGTCCTCGGCAGATACATCGCGGAGCTCGCAAGATCTGCCTCGGTCCCCACGGCACCCGTCCTCCATCATCGACGCCAACCCCCCGATCATGACCAACATGCGCAGATCGGACAGCTGGTGGTCTCGGTTCGCTAAGACTCCGATCCTCGATCGCGCACGATCGACCGAGAACGCACGCGGGAACAAACCGCTCGAGTTCCGCGATCCTAACCCCCCTCCGCGGCTCGTGCCCATCAAGGAGTCCTCGAACTCGCTGTCCCCGCAGGACGGGCCCCCGTCGAAACGGGGCAGCAGGGACAGGGATGACCCCCTGTACGCGAGCGTGCACCACGGCCGGTCGGCGACGTCGCTGCAGACGTCGAAGACGGCGGATTCGGCGGAAATCGAGCGGATGGGCCGGACGCTGGACATCGTGCAGAAGGGTACCGTGTCGTCCCGCGGGAGCCGTGCGAGCACGGACAGCGGGACGAGCTTCGATCCGGACGCACCCGCTTCCGCCCAGTTGCATTCGCAGCCCCGTGTGCCAGGACCGCTCGCGGTGCTCATTCCTACCGACACCGACATGGATCGCGAAGGGCAGGCCGCGGCCGCGGGAGGGCAGCTCGTGCAGTCACCGACGGCGATGAGCCACGTCATGCCAGCACCGCCAGCACCGCCGAGGCTGACAGGCCCGAGGCCCCCACCGGCGCGGGGGGGAAGCGTCGCGGCGCGGGTGGAGGCATTCGAGCAGCACGCGCGGTCGCCCGTATCCGCATCGCCCGCAGCGCAGAGTCGGCCGAAGAAGCAGGGGCGGAGCAGCGTGTACGGGCTCGCGCCGAAGCCGTCATTGTTCGTCGCAAATCCCGACGACCGGCGGACGCGCAGTGGGGACTCATGACGCATGAAGGTGCGCTCCCGAGCCTCGGGCTTCCTTCGACCGCTGACTCAGTCTGTGCTCTTCGTCACCGTGCGCTTTTACCGACGGGTTGCTGGCTGGGTATCGGTGACTGTGGTGCCACAGGTGTGTGTGTGTTGCTTGCAAATCTCGTCGTTCTCCCGACCCCATCCCGAGCCTCTTTGCTATCTTTATCCCCATTTCCCGATGCCGGTGTCGAATCCCGAAGCCGACTTGCGACACCTACCATCCACCTCCCGACCCACGCTCACAAACCCCCGTCCGTTGCCGTGACCAAGCCCGCTTCGACTGACGAATCTAGACCCTCGCCGCTACTACGTTGGGACTTCCATTATGTTATGGACGATGTGTTCGCTCGCCTACATACGTGTAATCCTTGCTCTTGCTTCATTGCACTCCCGATTCCCGATCCCCGACCCCGTCACCCTATCTACCGCTTCTGCTCTTGCTTTGCTTCCGACTCATCTTCCTCCGCTTTGTGCCGCGCTCCCGGGCCCCGCCGCATGTTCGCGCACATACCCGCCCCCGCCCCTGCACGATTCCGATAGCGCGTCGCACTGCTCCATTCACGACCATTCACGACCGTTCTCCATCTCTTTATCCCCCACGCGGACGGCGGTCCCGGGTCCTTTCGATCTCCCTCCAGACAGACTGCTTTGTCTTGTCCCGCCCGCACGGATGCGTTCGGATTTTTTCCGCGATGTCTTGAGCTTCCCCATTCACGACCCGTTACGACCTTTTTGCTACACATACATACATACGGTACACCTGCCCCCTCCGCGAACTGCCTGTACGAACGGACTCTGTATTCCACTGTTCCATTGTGCGCCCGATGCAGTGTCTGATGAGCCCCTCGTTCCCCGGTCCCTCTGCCCCGACTGCGTGCTTCTGGTGGCGCGACAAGCTCCCGATGGCTCGGAGTCCGGACAATGCGAGTCTGCACCCAGTGAGTTTGAACTCTCGATTCAAGCTGCTCATTGTCTCTCTCGAGGCTCTTCTGATGCTGATGTTGGCCTGTTCTTGCACCAGGAGCCGAGGCAGCTTGAACTTGGTTCGCTGCAAGCTTTGAAGGTTGGACTGGCGGCGGGCGCACTAACTTATAAAACGGAAGTAAGTATCCTCTTGCTGAATCTGAGGGCGGGGCCTGTTCCGGAACGTTCATCCATTGCCACACGGCCCAGTCAGCGTCAGACGGGTGCACGGTACGTACTCGAGGTCGTCCAGTCCCGTCGCTCCCTATATAGTCCTGCTCCTTTCAAACCCAAGCCTAAGTTCGACTCCGAGTCGTGCAACGGCGAGTCCTGCAGTAGCCAATTCGTACGCGCGCACGCGAGAGGCCGCTGCATGCATGCATACGTGTTTTGTCTGCCTCGTTTGCGCACATGCAGGCATGATGATGGCCAGGGGGCCCCCGGATCCGACGTCCTTTATACTTATGATTGGGATTGGACATTGGACGCAGGCTTCCGCGGCCAGCTTGGGCAGTGCCCCGCCCTTCCCTTCAAATCCCGTTCGTTTCTCCAGCTTTCTCATCGTCATCCTCGCGAGTCGCGATTGCCAAGTCGCGTGCAGGTGACCGGTGCCGGTGACCAATCGCGCGATGCATCGAATCGAATCAATGCATCACGGGCCTCGAGGCTGCACGGCGCACGCGCCCCTCCGAGTCGCAGTCGCGGATGCCCATGCAGATATCCAATGTCCTTATATACATACGGGCCAGCACGTACGTACGTACGTGCATGCGTTCTCCGAGCCTGCGATGACACGAGCCACGCCGGCTGCACACCATCGCCCTCGCCGAGCGGCGCGCATGCGGAGAAGTCGGAGGATGCAATTGCGAGACGGAAGAGGTCGACGTCGAGAATGATGCAGCCATGACGCGCACGCAGGCCGTATGTCGCCGATGGGATCGTGTTCGTGTCCGTGTCCGTGCGCGCGCCCAGATTAGCTACACATAGCCTTCTTCCCAGCGCGTGCCCGGCCCCCCAGCCCCTGCCCGGCGCCACGTCGCAGTCTGGGCGGCTGGGACGTAGGACGTGGGACCGGCTGGCAGCACTTTCGGATCGGTGATATTAATGATGCAGGGGCGGGCGCCCAGACCCGGCGCTCGATATAAATTTTGGCGGTGGCCGGGGTCGCGCGCAGGCGAGGCGCGGCGCGAATACTTAATTACATTTTGATTCTGGGGCGGTAACCTTGCGGTGGGGAAATCTGAAAAGATCTAGAAAACGTGAACCTGCGCGAGGGGCTGCGGCGTGCTATAGCTAAATGAGCCGTCGGTCCTGGTCGAGATGAAATGAATGAACGAGTGGATGACAGGATCATCTGGATGAACCGCCCCGGAGCTGCGAGCAAGAGGCTAGCGGACAGCAGAACAAGGACTCTCCCTCCCGTGCGCGGACACGCGTCCTCGCCAGCCGGCTAGAAGCGCGGGGCGTGGCGGACGCTCCCTTTCTCCGGCTGGACTCAGGAGGGACAATGACAACATGGCCTGGCTCGGGACGTCGATGTGGACGTCGACATCGGACGGAGGACGGTTGGACGCGCTCGAGTCCTCCCCGGCATCTATACCCTCGCGCGCTCGACGGCCCGACGGCGCTCCTCCGCGTGCGCCGTACATCACGACGGCAGTGGCACGCCCCCCTCCTTCCCCGCCGCGCCGCGCCGCACGTCGGGCTCGAGAACTCAGTACTCAGAGGGGGGGCGCACACGTCAGCGGTTACGACGGGCTGCGTGTGCGTGTGCGCGCACGTACGTACGTACTCTGGCTGCAGGGGTACAGTATGCGTCCGCCGTTAGTCGAGTCGAGCATGTGCGCCAAGTCGCCGCGGGCTGAATGGGGCACGCAGCTGCAGGCTGACGCAGACGCTCCGACAGGTCCACAAAGACCGGAGCGCGCTGGGAAGCTGGGAGCGGGTTATCGCCGGGTTGGGGCACATGCGAGCCGCCCATCAGAGCCACAAGGGACTCGCGGGCGGCTGGGGGGACCCTGACTCTGAGGGCAGGCGTCATACAGTAACATAGCCTGCAGCAGTACGGAATACGGCATCGGGCACGATCAACGCCATCTGTGCTCGCTCGTGTCGCCGCCGCGCGAGTGCGTTTGCTTCCGCCATCTGCGATCCCCGCCGCGCGGCCGTTCGCTGAATGAAAGAAGCTGAAGGCGCGATATCTGGATGGCCCCGCGCCAGCTCCCCGGACCCTCCCCAGCCCTAAGACTCCCCTCGGCGCCCAACGAACTCATACACGGCAACTGCGCACGCTCTTTCTCGTCCGCCTTCCGGCCTTCGATACCCACCAGCGTGATAGCCTCGTGCGTCGCTCGCAGTGCGCACCTGTAGGCTCTCGCGGTCCTCGTTCGTCATCGCAATAGACGTACATTCTCCCGATGTTATACACTTCTGCTGCTGCGGCGGCTGCACGTACGACCCCCGCACGGCGACGCGGACGCTCCGGGCACGCTCTAGGCGGCGGCCTCGATCTCGGCAATGTGCTTCTTCGCCTCCTCCGTGTCCGCCCGCTTGAGGATCTGTCGTCGTCGCAGGGCAGAAACAAGGTCAGCCGATCCCGCAGCACCGCGACGCGCGACGCGTAACAGTCCAGCCCAACGACGCAACGACGGCGACGGCGAAGGGAGTAGCAGCGCGTCGACGACAGCGAAAGAAGGGTGCGTTGCGTACCTCGAGCAGCTTTTCGACGTACTGGGTGTACGCGTCCTCCGCGGACGTGCCCTCGACGCTCTTCCACGCGTCCCTGCGTGGTACGACCGGATCGTCAGCATTCCCCCAACGACCAACGACCACCGGCCTCGCGTAGGATCGCACACGCACCACTTCGCCTTGCCGACAAAGTCGAGCATGCCCGGCCTGGAGGTGTTGACGTCGCCGACGGTCGCTGTACCGATGCGCCGCGCGAAGAGCGGGGGCGAGGAAGTTCAGGATACAGATACAAGGGGGGCGATAGATCCGGGCGATCAGTCCAATTCTGATGCGCACGCCGGCCGACGGATGGGACTCACCCTGCTTGTAGTACTTGTAGAACTGCGGGCGGGGATGGAGTGGGTGTTCGCAGTATCCAATACGGCGATGGGGGGATCATGCGCGTTTCTGTCAGTAAAAGCCCTCGCGCAGGGCGACGGGACGCACGAAGAGCTGCTCGTCCTGCGTGGGCTGGATGGGGCCCTCCTTGGGGAGGCTCTGCACGATGCTCACGGCTTTTTCGAACTTGGCCTTGGACATAGCGGTCGGTCGGTCGGTCGTTAAGATCAAGGAGGAGGAGGAGGAGGTGGTGGTGGTAGCAGCAGTGGGATCCGGAGTCGATAAAGATCAGCTGCAGCTGAGGCGTCGCGCCATCCGCCCAATCGAGCGCACCCGATCCACTCGATCGCAGCGCGGCACTCGCCGCACTTGATCTCCAGCGAGCCCCCGCCGATCTCACCTTGCAGCGCGTCTCCCGCCTCCGACTTACAACTTAAGTACCCGACCAGCCTGAGCGCGTCCCCGCCCCCGAGCGCACACATCCACATCTCCCAGACTCTCACTCCCCGACGCTCGACCTTGCTCGACCCGGCCCGGCTGCCGCGTCTCAGGAAGGCACAGAAATGGTAACGGAGGCGCACTGTGTTCTCCTCCGAGCCGCTCTCGTCCTCTGCACTGTGCAGCGTCCGGGCTCTGCGTCTGTGCGCACAAACGCATCTCGATTCTCATATTCCCGGCACCTATAGGCTATAGTAAGTACGCAGCCGTACGTATACGTCCATACAGATTCCGCTCCTCCCTCGCCGCGCTTCCCCCGCTGGGACCCCGGGCCTGGCAGGGCTGAACATGATCCAGTGCAAGTTCACCCGTAACGTCCGGCCGCTCGGAGGGTCCTGCCAACGCCTTTTGGAAATACTTAAACCGATGGCGTGCTCCCAGCTGCTGCCGATGACAATGACATCCAAGTTCACGAAGCTACTCACGTAGCTCGCGACTTGGCCATGGTGTCCGCGTCTCCCGCACCTTATAGCTAATCCTCTGTATTGTGTGGTCCAATACAGATACTTACAGCGACAGACATACGGCCTAGCGTATACGCGTAGGTACGTGCTCGTGCCCGGGCGCACGGATCTCGCAGCGCAGTTCGAACTTCGCTGGCTGACTGATTTACGGCACCCGCAGCCTCCCTGAGCTCGACGGCGGGGCTTTCGCCCGCCCGGACCCAGTAAGTACTCAGTACTCAGTACTCAGTGGCCAAGTGCCTACTCACCCATCTCATCCCATTTCAATTCATCCCGCGCAGCCAGCCAGTGAGCCCGCTCATCCAGCATTAATATACCCAAAGGGCCAAGGCAAGACCCGCAGCGCCGCCCGCACGCGCAAGGAGATATCCCCATCCGTGCGTTGCAATTGGAGGCCCGGTGCAATGTCGCGACGTTCCCAGCCGACTCGGATGGAGCATGGGTACCTGCAGCCTGTGCGTACGCGTGCACGGTGTCTGCTAAACCACAGCATCGACTCGGAAGCACGCCTCGAGGTAACTTCAAGTAGGCATCCATTCTGGAGCCCGAAATAAGCCCTCGCCCCGCGTCCTCGCCACCCTGTGTGTGGCCACGGCGGTCGTCGCCGCCGGCATCTACTCGCTCGCTCGATCCAATGATCCCAACGGCGAGGAGAGCCGACGGCCGCGCTAGTGCTCGAATAAACTTGGAAGGAACTCGAACAGCGCGGGCGGTCCGCCGGGGCCTTCTCACCTCGTCACCGTCGGGGCGCCCGCCGCAACCACATACACAGTAAGTACTAGTACCTCTCAATCTAAAGCTAAAATCCCCAATGGGCGATCGCTGGACGGTGTGTGAGTACAGTACTGGTTCTGCGCCGTACGTACGCGTACTAACTTGTACCGGTTCTTGCCTCGCATGCCGCCGACCCCGCCGCGGTGGTCATGTCATCCGCATCGCAGGTAAACCCAGCGGCGGTCACGGTCAGCGCCAAGATCCCCCATCGGCACCGGGCGTTCGTCTGGAAGAACCACAGAACGGTCGCCGCCGGCGCGCTCAGGCTGAGGAGCCGCCCTCCGCTGAGTCGGCATAGTCCAGAACAAATACTTAGTCGCCGTCCCCGCCTTCTGGACTCTGGAGACTTCCCGAACGCACGCACGCACGGTCGAACAGTGCGTCCGAGTCAACGTGCTCCTTGTTTCTCGACTCGGAACTTTCACAACAAACGTACGTTGTAAACGTACTACCGGCCGACTCGTCTTGCCCGTTAACATGCTGAGTCTCCCTCGTAGGGGCCTAATACACTCGCAGCGCCAAGTACGTCACGGTCCTGCTCGCCCAGCCAGCCTTCAGCATCCGAGGCCCGGGGGGAAGGCCACCGTGGCGTACGTCCATTCGGAAATCCGACTGTATTCGCGTTCCCGACGGGGCGCGGCGCCCCCCTGCCACTGTCTGCTGTCTGCTGTCTGCTGTCTCCCGTCTCCCCAGCAGGGCGCCATGCAATACACATACACGTACGTACGAGTACGCGATACGGCCGCGCTTCCGCTGTACCATTCCCCGGCTGCCGCGCAACGGTCAACCAGTGATTTATGACCATTGCCCGGTGGGTGCTGACAACCAGGTTGACAGGGCGTGATCCTTCCCTTCCCGGCCGTGTTCAAGTTGGACTGTACTAAGCACGGAGCTCAGAATTTATTACGCACCTGCCCCCGGGCCCGCTTACGCTCACGCTCGGCAGGCTCAGGTTCACGCTGATACACACGCAAGGACTGGGGAGAAGGCTGCCACGGCCACGGCCCACGGTCCACGGGTAGAGTCGGCTCGGGGGCCCCGCCTGCGCTCTGTCATGCATCGTGGCCAAGCACAGCGGGGATCTACGGCTATGCCTCCCCGCCTCGCGCCGACAGTGACAGTGACTCGTCCCTCAAAGCCCCAGCCAGCTAGATTGAGCCCAGGGCTGGCGAGAAGCGTGCGGGTGGCGATTGCGAGCTCAGGATGGCCCGTCTATTATCATACGCATACGAGCGCAAAGAATGTACACATTTTGCGTTTGGCCAGGCTGCCAGTGTTGTGCCACCGGGTACGTCGCGCACTTCCTCCGAGCAAGGTTGACTCGAAGACCCGTCCCGTCGCTGATTGCACATTTATCCATCATCACTGTCAGCCTGAGGTAGCGGGCAGCGGGCAGTGGGCACTTTAACCATACGCGTGGCGCGCGACCCTGCCAGCCTAGTGGGGCCAGCGCGCGGGCGCCGATGCCGATGCCGATGCCGATGTGGGTCTCCATCCACAGACCCAGAGTCGCCGTCGCCCGTTTCGTCGCTCGTGCCAGCCCCCCGGCGGCCCGCCGTCGCCATGGCAGGCGTATGTGCATACTTGCGCACACTGCGCGCAACGCCGACGCTTCGCAGCACCCGCACGCATCTGTCTCGACTCGACTTCCGTTCCCATTCTCTGGTTCTCTGGTTCTCTGCTATTCCCCGCGCCCCTGCGGTTGCAGCCACTGACTAGCAGCCTGCCTTCTGCTTCTCGGAGCGTGTGCTACGCCCGCTCGTCTACGCAGACGGTGTCAAACTCTGATGCCAACGGTGATCCGCATTTAAATTGCATACACCCAGAGCGAAGGGAACGGAGCGCGGCCGCTTGCGCTCTCGCCCGCCACCAGCGGGGTCCGCCCCCTCTCCGCCCCCCGAATCAAGCTCAGTCGACGTTAACGTCGAGGTCGGAGCCTCGAATGCAAAGCCAGCGGCCTCGCAGGGTTCAACGTTCAACACCACCACAGGCACAAGAGCCCCGCCGCCCTTGGCCGTCAAATTCGACCAAACGCCTCCGACAGGTCCAGGCCGGGCTTGCACCTCACCTCACCGTTCACGTACATGCACAGTGCCATCCTCGCATCTCGACAAGCAGCCTGAGAGATCGCGCCGCTGTGTCAGGTGCCAGGTGCCAGGTGTCCGGTGTCCAGCACCGTGACGGTGACCGTTCGAGTCCGCCAACTTCTCGGGCTACCGCAACGTGAAGGACGTCCAGGACCCGTGTCGCCTAGCCGCCCTGCCCCATTGCTGTCCATCTCCTGCCATCTCCTGCCAAGCTGCAGGCACTGGCGCGTGGCACAATTCGTATGCGGGAGGCGCTGATTATCAATATTAATTGCGCCCTCGCACCCATTCCTCACTGACGGGAGGGGGCGGTTGAGGCTGGCGCTGCCAGTCGGCCCGCCGCCCGGGTGGTCTCGCGATATGTGATGTGCGGTATGTACCCGGTATATGGTTTGTGGAATGTGGTATAAGGCATGTGGTATGTGGTCTGCGGTCTGCGGGATCTGTTGATGCGACGCGGGGGAAATAGGGTTCACTGATACTGATACGATACTGATACTGATACTGATACTGGTACTGGTACTGTAGACGTGCCCTTCGCCGCCGGTGGTTCTCGGTTTGCGGCGTTGCAGTGCGAACCCTTGTTGCCCTGCTTCGAATTCTGTACATGTGCGTTGTCCCCCGTGTACGCCCAAGATCGCCCTGCCCCCTCCGTAATATCTGGGTGTCCTTCTCTTCTGGGGGCCCCGTGCTCCTCGTGTGGCAGCCTTCTGGCGCCCCGGGCGGCATGCTGGGAGCCCGAGCCCGAGCTCGACCTTCCTCGTCCTTGCCGCCGCCAGTCAGGGCAGCGAGTATGAAACTCTATCTTCGACTCAGGTCCATCTGTCGCACACGAGCGCATGGGTACCGAACGGTGGGCATTGAGTAGTATTGAGTCCGATCGCCGCTCACATTCGAATTCGCGGACGCTAGCCCAGCTCAGGCTCTAGCTCTCGGAGAAGAGACTCGGAGAAGAGGGAGGTAGGGTGCCAGAACTCCAGTGCCACGGCAGGCGGACTCGGATTCCATTCTATGAATCACTGGCAGGCTGTCCGCCACCTTGCATCTTGGCTGACACCTTCGTTCGAACTGTGACTGCGTACACCTGACCGTGGGCCATGGATCGGCCTGCCGGTTCTCGCGTGCCAGCACAATGTCCCAAGCGTGCTGCCACCCGGCGCTGCTGTCGAGCATCCGTGCATCCGTGCAACCCTCGCTGCGGAAGTCAGCCTGGATTCGGGCCGCAGGCCGCAAGCCGTGAGCCGCGAGCCGCGGGTGAAAGTCATAATAAATGGAACGATTCCGCGCTCCCGAGCCCCCAGAGAAGTCCGTCCGTCGCCGACTCTGCCCGACCTGTCATCCATGTACATACAGTACGGAGAGGGAGAACTCAGTACTCATTAGGCTAAGAACCACTAGCGCACCACGCAAGTACGCGAGATGGCACGAATCGTTGATTGAGCGGAGAGACGGACGGCATGCGATCGGCGACCGCGCCGCTGGGCCTCGGGGCTCAGGGAGCTTGAACTTCTAGCCCCGCGAACCGCGCACGCGTGGGCACTGCGCGGCGCCACGGTGTACTGTTCAGGCAACGAGTCCGAGCGCGAGTGATATATCGATACGTACTTACTTACTTACTCCGGGGTCTGAGGTCATGAGGCGCGTGCGGGACCTCGGCTACGGGTTTTTTACGTTTGCGTTCAACTGCGTTTGCGTTTGCGGTTGCGGCTTCTACTGAGTCAGAGCCTCGTGGCCTTGAGGCGCGTGAGGATGCATGGATGCACTATAGCCTATAGGTCCGTGCTCGCGCCTCGTTGCTCAGCTCTGAGTCGCATGATTTATTTGCGTCTGACGTCTGGGTCCGACAGCGACTGGCGCGGCTGTGTAGCGCTGCCACGCTTGAGCTTGCTCGCTGATGTGTAGCCATTAATATTGTCAAGGGAGATAGGCATCTTGTCGGCCGTCGCTTGGTGGCCAATATTAAAGACAGCTATCCCATGGGTGCGGCTGAGAGTACCAGTTCGGTCGAGTTCAAGTACTGTGAGCACTCGAGGTTAGTAATTAATGGGATCCTGAATATTCTCGAGCTCGTTCGTACTACATAATTTGTGCTCGCAGACTCACCGCTCGCCGACCCCACCGCAACCACGGCCGGATATAACCCCCCGAAACGACAAGCGGTGTGACGAAGATGCGTACGTAGCTATAGCTATCCGCAGCGGATAATCCAGGATCTGCGTCCAGGCGAGGCTCCGGCACGCGTACGCGTACGCGTATCCACCTCTCGTCACAGTGAATATTAATGCCCGTCAGCGACGCACGGCGCTGGGATGAAGTGCCAACGTGATACTAATAAGTGCAAGTATAGCCGTCCCCAGTCAGTACACGTTATTCAGAGTTTAATGAATCTCCCGAGCCAGCGACACGCACCGAGTGTGGATTATGTCCGAGGGCGACTTCGCCGCCGGCTCGGCGGTGGCAGAGCCTCACGGACAAGCCATTCGCAAGTAAGGCAGGTCTGCAGCAGGTGGGTTGCAATTAGATGTGTGTTTAGAACCCGAAGCCCACACCGTGACCCGACACGCCCCCTCCTGCGTCCTGCCACTACGCAGCAGCAGGCTTCTCGAGGCTTTTGGTTTACCGTTCGGATGCCCTTACATAGCGCGGCCGTGGGCTCTCTTCGCGCCAGTCACTGGCAGCAGACCCGGCTCCGGAGCAGAGGAGGAGAAAGCGAAAGCCTGAGCGACAGGCTGCACATCTTCATGAAGCTTGGAATTCGAAAGCGGGCGGCCGAGCCCTGGACCCTAGGCACTCCCGTCCCCGCCAGCAGCAACGACCCAATTGCGAGTCCTTCTCGGCCGAGCTCCGAGCTTTATTGGACGGGGCCATGCGCGTGCACGGGCGGGAAGCGGTACCTCGGGCTAGAAGCGCGACGCCCCGCACTCGGTGTGTCGTGTCGTGTCGTAGCTAGAGGGTTCACGATGCGCCGCGCCGCAGGAGTCAGGCCGAGCATGTCCATGTCGGACATCACGAGCTATAGCACTGGGCGCGTGCATGGCCTGGGGTCCGGACCAACGCCCAGGAGATGGCTAGGGCCCGGAGGTGTTCACGCGCACGCTTCAAGTCGACGGCGACGATCCTGGCGACGAGCACGAGCAGTGGACGAGCACGAGCACGAGCGCGCCCGCCACCGCTACCGCTACCGTGACCGGCTCGGGGATTGCGTGGGCGTGCCGGTGGACGGTGGACGTCTGGACGGTGGTGCACAGCGTCGTGGCGGGTGCAGTTTCTGCGGCCTTCCGGCTTCCATTCTTCGGACGCGTGCGCCGGGCTTGGCTTCGACGTCGACGTCGACGTCGGGGAGAATGTTTGCGCTGACGGACGCACGGTGCAGTGTACACGGTCGCTCATGCGCGCGTCATCGGTACTCAGTGTTCAGTGTTCAGTGTTCAATATTCAATATTCAGTATTCAGTATTCAGTATTCAGTATTAAGTACGGGGGGCCCAGAGCTGCTTCGACAAAGCAACACAACACTGGTACTGTGCCACGGGACACAGGCGCGGGCGACGGTTCTCCCGAGAGATCATCCCCATGATCCCTGATCCCTGTCGAGCACGTCCCACGCGCGTATACGTATACGGACCCTCCAATCGGCCAGAAGTCACAAGTCAGCGATACGATACGATACGATACGGCTGGGCAGCTGGGTGGGTGCACGTACCTCGGTGTGTCCGCTGACCAGCCTCAGAACTCTGCAGCTCTGAGCTCCGTACCGGCGAGCGGTGGGGGCCCGTCACCGTCCACCGTCCAGCTGGGCAGCAGCTCGTATTCGTATTGTCCACTCGAGTCTCGGCGGCCGCCATAGGTATCAGGGACGATCCCTGGAGGCGTCAGGCGCGACGGGCACGCACGCACGCATGGCCTTGCTTGACGGAACTCTCGAGTCTGCAGCCCGTGACCCGCGCGCACGAGGATACGGGACGCGATCGCGAGCTGCGCGCGCATGCTCCGTCGCAGGTGCCTGCCTGCCGGTGCCACCGCCAGCGGGCGCCCTCGAACTCAGTTTCTCAACGTTCGAGGGGAGGGGTCCGTGGGGCCAATAGAGATCCTGCGGGCGCCCGAGTCGTATTCGAGCGATGCGCGGTGCTGTTTGTGACCGTGGCCGTGGCTGGAGATGTCCGCATCCAGGGAGCAGCGCAGAGGTCGACGAAAGGAGGAGACGGGGGCCAGCAGACCGCGATATATGAAGATGTGCCGCGGTGCGCAGGCTCGGCGCGAGCGCCAGCGTTCAGCGTTCAGCGTTCAACGTTCTGTACAGTCCTGGGGGGTGGGTTACAGTTACAGGAACGAGAGGAGCAGCAGAAGGTGTGATTGCGACGCACTGCGGGAACATTTGGCCCCTGCCGTCCGCGTGGGCCGGCGCGAGGGGGGCACGGGCACAAGGTTCGATCGCACGTACTTAGTAGAGTTATAGACTCGAGTTGCCATGCCGGGCAGGATCGGCGTGCGGGCGGCGGTCTGGGGCCGTCGCTGGCACTGGGCTGCACAGGGCAGAGAAAAAGCGCTATTCTGGGACGCTATCTATGAAATCGCCGTTCCTAGACCCTGCGCGTGGCTGTCTGCACAGTGCAGACTGTATGTACGTGGTTGTGCATGGCCATGGCTGTCGGCAGCGCCGTATCGCCGGCGCTGCTTCGCCGCCAACACATACTTTTACACTTCCGGGCACAGTTCGCAGTTCGCAGCTCGCAGTCGGCTGCTAGCCGCTTGCTGGTTAGTCTGGGGGCGTCGCGCCATCGTGCGGGGTCCTGTGACAGCGGCCGGTTTGTCAGCTGCTGCAGGGGGGAGAGCACGTACGGTTTCGGTCGGATTCGGAGTGCGGTGGGGCAGGGAAGGAGAAGGAGAAGGGGGGACGCGGTCGGTCGGAGGAGCCTGCGGCGGATCGCGAAATAGGCGTGGCCGTCTGGGAACGCGGGGTCGCATGCGCTCCCTCGGCTTGCGGCCTTTGGGCGGTGCCATTGAATCTAATGATGTCTGTCGGCGAAGCCAGCCTGGAGGTGAGGAGAGTCGCGACATCGGCAAGCGTATCGAGAGGCTAGTAGCGCAGCACGGAGGCCGTATTGGACAGATACGATCAGGCGGCGGCTCACGCGACACCGTTCGTACGGGCGAGAAGGCTCGGGGTGGGTCGCGGTAGGTGCAGCAGGGTGCACCGACCGGTCTGCCGGGAGATCCGTGGAGAGTCTGGCAGGTCGCAGCTGGGCAGAGACAATGCATCGGGCGGCAGAACGGATTACGGACTCGAAGGGACCTTGTTCTTCCGCGCGCGAGCTGTCGATGCTGTAACCGCCGAAGTTCGAGGATGTCCAACAAAGAGTGTTGCGAGGACAATGCGCTCCTGGATTCGTGCGAGCCGTGCGGGATGCGGTCCGAGGGGGCGCAAGGAGGCAGGTTGCAAGCCATTCGGGGCCGCCAAGACAGGTGCTGGGACGATGGAAGCTCGCTCGAGGGGCGGGTCCGCGCCCGTGCGTACGTTCATCCGACCGTAGACGAGGCATGGAAGAGGGAGGTGGGCATCCCAGGGCGAACGGGAAGACGGTCAGCAGCGTTGGCAACCGCGGGTCTCTCGGCCATCGAGCAAGAGGGCGTCCAGAGGGCGACCGCCCTTCCTTAGTCGCAGATCCCCATTCCCACTGTCACCGTGCACTGAGTAGAGTAGGCCTCATGTTCGTCGGAGACCGCGCGTTCGCCGTTCCTTCGCCAGTTCATTCGCGGCGGCGGCGAAGGTTGGAACCTCCATACCCAGCGCTGGCAGATCAGTCGGACCCTGCGATATGGAGAAGAACATGATTGCGTCGATGGTCGTTCGATGTGTCGGCGTTGTGGCCAAACCCTTTCCTTCTCAGCGCCCTCCGACGCCCGAGATTGGCGCACACGGCGCCACACGGTCACAGTGCCTACACGCGGAGCTCGGCTGGGGTCCAATTTCCCAGTGCGGCCCCGCTCGCCTAGCGCAGACTCCGCCCAACTCCGCCTAGAGCTGATCGTTCGCGAAGGTGATGCGGGCGACGACGAACCTGGCTCTCTCGGTCTCTGACCTCTGTCTGCTACTACACACGCACGCCTCGTCGACAGAGCCCCGGACGGTCCCCGCAATGTCCTCAGCACGCTCAGTCCCACCGCCGTCTCTGCAGGAGGTCACTCGCAAGCTATCTGTGCACTCCGTCAAGCCTCCCATAAAGGTACCGCTCCCCCCGCGCGCCTTCCGCTTCTGCGCTCCCAGGGCCAGTGCGCTCCTCTGCTGGCTGCGTGCTGACGCCGGCATGCATGCATTGCACAGAAACCTACGCTCGCCGCGGTGCCAGTGTCCGGCACAGAGTCCGACTCGGACTCGGTCTTCTCCCCAGACATCATTCCCCCGTCCCCCATGTCCGCCGGCACCATCAGCGGCGCCCACCCCGCAGCCGCCGCCTCGTCCCAGCCGCCGCTGACGTCCATTGCCGAACGGCGCTCGCAGAGCGGCGGCGAGGAGTCGGAGGATGACGAAGACGACGAAGAGGGCGGGTGGCGATCGCAGGACATCACCGTCTCGCAGCGGGGTGCCCTCGACGAGACCGTCATCAAGGCTGGCTACCTCTGGAAGAAGGGCGAGCGGAGAAAGGTATGTCGGCCCCCTCTCTGCGCGTTCCGTCGTCTTGATCGCGCTCGCACCCCCGGCGCCCGCTCCTCTCCGACGCGTATCTCGATTCCGATCCCGGTGCGCAAATCCCGCCCACGTCCGTTAGACGTGGAAGAAGCGGTGGTTCGTGCTGCGTCCCGCGCACCTGGCGTTCTACAAGACGTCCGCGGAGTACAAGCTCCTGCGCCTGCTCGACCTCGCCGACGTGCACTCGTGCACCGCGATCGTGCTCAAGAAGCACCAGAACACGTTCGGGCTCGTCTCCCCGACGCGCACGTTCTACCTCCAGGCCGCCGCGGCGGACCAGGTGCGCGACTGGGTCGCCGCGATCAACGACGCGCGGCACGCGCTCCTCACCACCTCGACGCGGAACTCGGCGAGCTCGCCGATCCCCATCCCGACTACCGCTGCCGGCCAGTCGCAGCACGCGCCCCGCCTCTCGTCCTCGCCGTCACACTCGCCTAACCTCCACCAGCTCACGTCGTCCGACTCGGACGATGCCTCCCCGAACACGAAGCCGGCCGTGGTCTCTCCGGCGTCGGGCGCAGCGGTAGGCGCAGGCGGGGGCGGGGACGCGACGAAGCCCGTGCTCTCAGGCTATCTCATGAAGTGCGGCTCCCGGCGCCACAACTGGCACAAGCGGTGGTTCGTGCTCAGCGGCGAGAAGCTCATCTACGCCCGGAGCCACATGGTGCGTGCCCGGTCCACCCACCCACTCACCCACTCGCGCAGCGTGCGGGCACGGTCGCTGACGAGACCACAGGACACGAAGCCGCACCGCCAGATGCCGCTCGCGCTCATCATCGACGCGCTCGAGTACGACCTGCCCCCGCACCGCGGGCACCCCGCGCCAACCTCGCCCGCGCCCGCGGCCTCCCCGAGCTTCGCGCACGCCGCGCAGCCCGACAGTTCCTCCGGCGACGGCGGCGCGGGGGCCGGGACGCACACGTTCAAGATCGTGACGACGAAGCGCACGCTGCTGCTGTGCGCGCCGAGCGAGGAGGAGGAGATCCAGTGGCTGAGCGCGATCCGCGCGCTCATCGCGCGCCGCTCCGGCCAGGGCGTCGTCCCCGGGGACCCGCAGAGCGTCAGCGTCGGCGTCGGCGTGAGTCCCCCTGCGCACGCGAGCGCGAGTACCGGGGCGGGCGCGGCGGGGACGAGCCCGGGGAGCGCGGCGGGGGCGGTGGGTACGGCGGGTCCGATGCAGCGGCGGCGGGACTCGATCGCGCGGCGGCTGAGCTTGAGCGGCGGGGCCAGCCCGCTCGTCGGCGGGGCGGGGACCAGCGCGGGCGCCCCGCAGGAAGCAGCCTCGGAACGACAATCTTGAAGTGAACGCGATTGGTTCTTAGCACTCGGATTCGGATTCGGAGTCTGGTCGCGCGCGGGGACGGAATGTGCAGGACGCATCGGCATCGGCATCGTGTGCACTGTGGATCTCGCGGAGTCGCGTTCGTCTGCGCCCCTCGGTCGGCGTCGTGAGGTCGGCGTCGTGCGCGCGGGGGCGGCGGTACAGTACACAGTACACAGTGTGCGGGGGGCGGGGACAGCGCGCAAGATGCACACGGGCGATGGAGATGGAGATGGCGATGGAGATGGGTGGCGATGGAGGACGCGGGGCTCGAGGACTCGGAGGGCTACAGGCTAGGGGTGGGGAGATGCATCGCACCGCATCTGCATCGACGTGCATCGGCGGCTTCGCCTGCGTCGCACGAAAAGTCTCGATCGGGGGCGCCGGCGGGGATCTGCCTGCGCACGCGCACGGGCGCGTGCTGGTGGTGGTGGTGCGGTACCCCTCTGCGCGCGCGTTGGGCCCCGGGTGCACGCGTGGTTGGCTGGGCGACGGCGACGAGGAAGAAGAGTGTATATCATTACAGTATGTACGATACGAGTGCGCGGTGGCATTCGCGCGGGACGGGGACGGAGCGTTTGGAGTCCGGTATTCTGTACATGTGCTACCCAGCGGAAGAGCATCGTCTACATGCCTACATTACTCGAGTGCTACACACAAACACAACAGCATATCGAAGGTGGCAACAGTACGCGCGCGGCTGGGCGGAGGAGTCTGCGTATGATCCTATCTTGGGCGGCGAATGTGTCACGGAGCAGCGCCGGGATCGGGGTGTGTGCGCACCGACGCCGACCTCAGCTGCTGGGGGGTTGGGGCATCGCTGTCAGTGTCAGTGTCAGTGTCAGTACTGTCAGTCTGATCATGCGCGGATGCACCTGTCAGGCAGCTGCAGGGAGGCCGGCCGCGTTCGAAGAACGGATGGGCTGATCGTGTCTATGGATCCGAGGGCGGTCGTAGAATTAGGTAAGCGCCAGCCGCACGCACGCATGTCCATTGTCCGAATGTCGACGACGTCGACTGCGCTGGCCATGGGTGGGTGCACTGCTGCTGCTGGTCCGTGCGTGCGTGCGGCGGTGGAGTGCGTTTAGTGGCTTCCGGCCGCGGCTGCCTCTCTTGGCAATTGACCCATTTGGGAGGGGAGGAGGGGAGGAAGCATGCATGCCGCGCACGCGCGTAGACAATGGCATGGACAAGCCATTGGCATTTGTCCGTCCGTTTGGCCGGTGGTACGGCTCAGGGTCTTGGCCTAGCTTGTTCCAGCGGTCTTGCGCAATGCGCTGCTTGCTTGGTTGCTCGAGAACGTCGCGGATGCGGATGCAGCTGCAGGCCCGTTCGGGACGAGACATGCTCGCCGGTTCTTTCTTCTCGCTCGGACACGGGCTCGAACGCCGGCGGGCGCGCGGCTCTGAAACTTGGCGGCGGCTGTCGTCGTTGTCACGCGTGCAACTGGCGTCGGCAAACGCACGGAGAAAGGAGAGGACTGAATCAGCAGGTTGAGCAACACTGGAGTCAATGGCGGATTGCGTACGGGCGCTGGAGAGCCGGGGGTAGGAGCGTTGGATTGTGGAGGGGATGATAACGCCGGGAGTCGTGCAAGCGCGGGGACAGCGTCGGACGTGGTCGACGTCGGCGTCGGACGCAGATGGCGCAGGCGTCTGGCGCGGGCGACTGGGAACAGGCGCTGTCACCGGCCAGCCAGTCTAGAACGCGCGCACCGGCGCCAAGTCGGGTGCCTGAGAAACCAAATGACAAGGATCCGATCTCAGCGGCTGCTGGGCCCATCGGGAAGCCTTGTGACCGCTGCTGTGGGCACACACGAGGACGCCCTCCGCCGGCCCTGGGGGTTAGTCTTGCCTATCCTGCCTTAGAGTTCGGGGGCGCTCACTTCCATTCTCTGCCCGCTGCACACCTCTCCCCCGCCTGTACCCCGCCGCCGCCTGCGCACACGGCCTTGTCCGGGCTGAGCATCTTGCGCCGGAGACGTGGTGGCGGGCAGAGGTCGTGTCATGTCGCTGACGGGGGCAGCGTATTGGATTATAAGCTGGGGAGCGTTACGTGATGCCGCGTATGGCGGTGTCTGGCAACGATTCAAAATAGACGCGAAGGTGGGCAAGGTTGGCGTGTTCGGGGTCCCGGGATAAGGGTCGTGCGAAAGTGTGAAAATAAAGCAATCAACAAGAGGTAAAGTTCGCACGGTTGTTGCCCAGCGCCCTGGAGTACATAAGTGCTCTGCCTCTCGCTTCTCCCAACAACCGCCCACCACTCCCCGTTCGTCGGCGACTGTCCCTCCCCCCCTCCTCGTCGTTAAACTGTACTCTACATCCTCGACAGTCTTCGCCATGCCCGACGCTCCTTCCAGCCCTCGCAAAGCTGTCTCCTCCGTCTCTCAGCAGGCCCGGACGCAAAAGAAGCCCGGAGCGCCCAAGCCAAAAGGCGCCGTTCGTGCTAAGTCGGGCTGCTACACCTGCAGGATTCGACGGAAGGTTCGTCCTCAAGGCGCTCATCATCATCGTCGTAGACAAACGCTGACCCGATCGTCCTCGTCGTCTCTTTCCTCCGACCCCTATCCTCAATCTCGTCCTCCGCACCTGCCACATCATCACTCCCTCGCCTCCTCCAGAAATGTGATGAGCAGCCCAACGAAGAAGGCGCGTGTCAGACTTGTGTCCGTCTCAGGTTGCAATGCCTTGGATTCGGCGCCAAGCGGCCAGATTGGATGAGGGTATGTGTCTGCTTCTCGTCGTATGGCGTCTCTGCTCGGTGATTAGGAGCTCACCCACGTTGTCGTCCTATCTCCAGGAGAACAACAGCGTCACCGAGCTGCGCGAGAAGATCAAGTCCTTCCTTGCTTCGCAGGGCATGATCAAGGGCCACTCGGGTTCGGGCCCGCGGACCACTGAGGAGCACCCCCCTGTCCTCGTCCTCGTCGACCACCTCCACACCTCCCCTTCGAGTCCCCCCACCCCCACTCTGTCGGCCACCTCGAGCGAGGGCCAGCGCCCTCCCCACAACGGGATGAACACCTCCTTCGAGCGTGCTCCTGCTCACTACGCTGCTATGCCGCCTCCGGAGCAGCAGCACTACGGTCAGAGTATGTACCCTCCTACCTTCATCCCCGTTTCCTGGTAGTGAACTCTCGCAGACTGGCAGCCTCCCATCCCGGAGCTGGGTCCGCATGACCCTGCCATGAATCGGGCCCCGATGCTGCCCAACGTGAACGACATGTTGTACCCTCCCCATGCTCCAGCCCCGCCTCAGCCCCAGCCTCCCTCTAATATGATACAATCTCCTACCTCCATAGTTTCTGCTTCTTCCTCCTGTAAGGCGCCGTATCGCTACTAGTGTATCATGAATGTATTATGATTAATGCCCTCCTCTGTTGGCAGGGCCGTCACATGTAACTGGTGCATCCTCATATTATTCGGCATCAACAGCAACATCCGCCATGTCAACCGCACTGACCTCAATATCCACCGCGTCGTACATGCCCTCCGTCTCGGCCCCGGCCTACTACAACCACCCGCACTCCTCGCTCGCGCCCTCGTACAACATCGACCCCAACAGCTTTTCAGACGACGACGAGCGGATGCCGAGCCCGGAAGGTCCGCGGATGCCCCTGTCGGTGAATCATGGCTACGGGCTCGGGCTCGGGCTCGTCATGCCCGCCGAGCAGAGCCACCTCATCCAGCACTACCTGCTCAACGTCCTGCCGATCCAGTACCTGCTCGCGGACGCGTCGATCAAGGAGTTCATGTTCAACCTGATCCAGACGAGCCCGTCCGCGCGCGACGCGGCGTGCCTGCTGTCTGCGCTGCACATGCACTGCATGCGGTACCCGTCGCAGACGGACTCGGGCGCGGTCGACCACATCTTCCGGCGGATCCAGGGCACGCTGCTGCACGGGGACCGGCGCGCGTACAGCGAGGGCGACGCGATGGCGGGCCTGCACATCGTCTCGAGCTTCCTCTTCTCGGGCGGGCGCGGGAGCTGGGAGGTGTGGCTGGACATCGCGAGCCAGTACGTGCAGGGCATGCTCAACGACCCGCGCTTCTACGGGCCCGAGGAGGCGCTCCGGCGCTGCTCCGAGAGCACGCGCTTCATCATCAAGACGACGATGTGGTTCGACGTGCTCGCGAGCGTGACGACGCAGCAGGTGCCGCGCTTCCTCGAGACGTACCGCCTGCTCTTCTCGGGCGCGTACATCGGGGACCCGCTCGGCGGCGGCGCGGGCGCGGGCGCAGGCGTGGGCGCGGGGGCGGACGTGCTGCCCGAGACGTCGATGCTGCCCGTGATGGGCTGCGAGAACAAGATCGTGCTCGCGATCGCGGAGATCTCGAACCTCGCGCACTGGAAGGCGAGCCACCTCCGGCGCGGCTGCCTCTCGATCCCGGAGCTCGTCCACCGCGGCGCGCTCATCGAGGAGACGCTGCTCGCGCCGACGACCCCGCTCACCGCCGCGGTCCCGCTGCAGCCGGGCATGTACGGCCCGCAGGCGCTGCAGAGCCACGCGCGGCACCCAATGCGCGCGGGCGGGCCCGACGCGGAGGTCGCGCAGCGGCGGCGGCTGACGAACAACATCTTCCGCGCGTCCGCGAAGGTGTACCTGCACACGGTGCTCTCGGGGGACTACCCGGCGTGCCCGGAGATCATGGGGGCGGTCGCGGAGACGATCGAGGCGCTGCGCGAGGTGCCGGACGCGCAGACGGCGGCGAGCGTGCACCGCAGCGTCGTGCGCAGCGTCGTGTTCGGGATCTGCCTGTCCGGGTGCCTCACGGACGACGCGCGCCAGCGCGCGTTCCTGCTGCAGCTGCTCGAGAAGCAGCAGCAGGAGAGCGTCGGGAACATCAGCGAGGTCATGCGCCTCATGCAGCAGGTGTGGGCGCGCCGCGATCGCGAGCGCGAGCGCGGGCACTGCACGCCGGTCGACTGGCGCGAGGTCATGCGCGAGACGCACCCCGACCTGCTCCTGCTCGTGTAGAGCCCACCCGATCTCTATCATCGTCCTCATCCTCGTCGCCGCTGGTCCAGCTTCAAGGGCTCAAGGGATTAGCGTCGCTGGCGTCGCAATCGTCGGTCGCAACCTGCTGCATGGCCCCTCCCGACCTGCTCGTCATCGAACGCGATCCCCAGCCTCTACGCACCGCCGACCCGCTCGCCCGCCACGCAGGGCGAGTGAAGAATGAAGAACACTGTCCACTGTCCACACCTATTCCCACATTCAAACCTGCTTCCGACGTCTATCTCTCCATGCAAATAACCAGGCTCCCGGTCTGCGCTCTCAGCTCTCCAGTCATAGTATTAAGTCCCGGTTTGGCCATCGCTCTCTTCCCGCTCGCTGCTCTGCCCGCCCGTCGCTCACAAAACCCCGTTGCAGTCTCGCCCCGGCCGCGCAGTCGGACTTGTAATCATAACCCCATCCGCCCCCGCTCTCCGCTCTCCGCTCTCCGTCTCCGCTCCCGCTCCCGCTCCCGTATACCAACCGCGCCGCGCGCCGCGCGCGGTGTTAAACTAGGTCTGTTCTCCGCCCGCTATGCTCCCTCCTCTATTACGTTCACGAGTCGGTGTTGTCCCGTCGTGCGCCGTGTATGTATACGATCTTCTGCCCCGGGTTATCATACGGCTGCGTTCAAGTTCTGCCCCGCACGCGCACGCCCCCCACTACGTTACGCGTTACGCGTAGGCCTTCCCTGCCCCGGCCCCGTGGCCCGCCGCGCGACAGGCTTCTCCGTCTTCTCCGTGCATCCCATCAGCATCTGCGCCGGCTGCGGGCCCGTCTGCCGGACAGACACGTCCCCCGCGGCCGGCGCGCTGCAGTCCCACCCACCGGTGCAAGGGCGAACAGGACGGGACGGGACGAGACGAGGACAAGGGCACGGAGAAGAAGAAGGAGGAGAAGGAGAAGGAGGAGGAGGGTCCCACAGTCGACGCGGACGTCCACCGTCTACAGCCCCCGACGGACGCCTCCACCGGAAGACGCATACGCAGCTCGCGTAATCCTCCCGTCGCAACGCAACACAAACCACTCCACCCGCCGCCCGCCGCCCGGCTCCCTGCACTCAGTGCTCAACGTTAACGGTCGATGTCCGCGTCCGTCGCAGGCAGCAAGCACGGGCACCGAGCCCCGTCGCAGTCGCAGTCGCAGTCAGCAAGCAAGCACTCGCACTCGCACCCACACCTGGCTGCCCATGCCCGCACCCGTACACGCGCAGTCCGGGCCCAGCTGGGGCAATATGTACTGCTACGAGTCGCCGGCGCGTGCGCAGGACACGCTCCCACGGCACGCCCTTGTCTCCCCCGCACGCTCGCATGCCCACTGCCATATCCGGCGACGGGGGCCCGGGCGTATCTCGTCTTCTTCTCGCGCTGCCGAATCGCCGTACGCTTCGCTGCTTCTGTGCACGCGTGCTGTGCGCCTGCCCCCTGGACCCTCGAGCCCGCTGCCGAGGCATCAATACTCCACCGTCGGAGAGGACTGAGCGCGCGGGCGTCCCTCGATGCGCGGAGGACGAGCTAGGACGACGGCGGCATCGGGCATGCATCGGGCAGGGCGGATGAGAGCACGCGGATGTGGTTTGGTCCGTGCACCCGCCCGCCGCGCGCTCCGAAGGGTGCGGTTATGGGTCGGACGTTAACGTTCACCGTTCGACGCGCACGCACCCGAGTCGAGGAGTCGCCGAGTGAGGGGGGCGGAGGGAGGGGGGCTGCACGAGCACGTCGCGGGCGGTCGGGGGGCGGCAGGAGGCCGGGTGAGACTGACAGAGACAGAGGAGGGCTGAGTAGGGCGTAGTAAGCGTAAGCTGATGAGATTCGATGAGAGCGTAAGTCGCTGTACGCTTCCTGATCCAATCCGATATCGATCTGAGCATCTTCGCTCCCTCCCCAGATCCCCGCCTCGTGCACGCCCCCGCCTGCTCCCCTCGCCCCCGCCGCCGCCGTCGCCGTCAACGTCAACGTCCGTCGCGCCTCCGTCCACACGCAGCCCCTTGCGTCATTCTCGCAGCCCCAAGCACGCTCGTGCACAAATGCGACCTGAGGCTCCGCAGCCCCCTCCACGCGCCTCTGCACAGTCGGCGTGAACCTTGCAGGGGGGCGTACGGCAGCCACGCCAGGCCCCGCGACTAGGCCCCGCCACCAGCTGCGAACAATCATCGTGCCGGAAACGGCTGCCATCGCGCACCGGGTGGCAGGTGCGGCGACAGTGCGCAGATAGCTAGCGGCTAGCGGCTAGCGGCTAGCGGGCGTTGCGATTGGTACGTTACGCCATGATAATGATGGTGCTGCCCGATCATTCGATGGCGGGGGGCCCACGGGAGAGCGGGAGAGTGGGAGAGTGGGAGAGTGCGGCAGAAGCACTGTGCACGCACCAGAAGCCCGCGCGCCCCCCCGGCCTAGATCGCGAGCCCTCAGCCGGTGCCCTGCATGTGCGTGAACGTGAACGTGAACGCCAACAACCACCGATGCCGTACGCACGTCCAGGCGCGCCCACAGTCGCCCACCGCCACCCGCCCTGCCGGACATGGATAGGTTGATGGAGACGGATGGAGACGGGCGAGCGTACGCCAGAGTGCGAGCGAGAGCCACAGTCGAATCGCGTCGTCGCATCCACCCGTCCCCCACCCCTAATCATCTCATTTCATTCCATTCCCGGTGCCCGACATGTGCATGTGCATGAACACACACGAATTCGAGCTCCAGGCCGCGTTCGGGTCGGGTCGACGCCCGCACGGACGCAGATGTCCGCCCTGCACACCAGGCCACACCACACCAGGTCACGGGACGGACGGCGCACGCACCCCCCTCAGCAGGCTGCCCACGGTGCGCACACAAACGAGGCACGCCCCGCGACTTCTCCTTCTGCGGCCGAGAACCCGGAAGCAGGCTGCAGCCAGCGGGCTCGCTGCCGCCGAGCGAGCGAGCACAGAGCAGAGCGAGACAAGACACGCAGGGGAAGCAGAAGCAGAAGCAGAAGCAGGAGGCGGGCGGACGCGACGGTTGCCGAGCACAGAGCATGGAGCGTGGACCGCAGAAGGAGCTCAAGCCAGACGACGGCTGACGCGGACGCGGACGCTGAGCGTGTTCCGCCGGGCCCGAGCTTACAACTTTCAGCTTACAGGCCTGGGAGCGTGAACGGTCAACGGTTAACGGTCATCGGTGGACGGTGGATGTGGATGTCGACGGTGGACGACGGCTGCAAGGGAAGAGCGGCCGTCTCCACGACGCACGACGCACGACGGCGAGCATGGACGAGGCACGCACGCACGCACTCACGCGCACGGGCCAGCCCTCTCGACGTCGCCCCGTCCGAACCCAAAACCATATTCGCACCCCTCGCGCTTTCTCGACTATTTTGGAACTCTGAACCTTACGCCGGCGCGGCGCGGCTGGGAGGGCCCCGACGGCTGCGGGCGGGCGGGCAGGCGCACCGTGACAAACCACTCTGAGGCGGAGGGCAGACGACGGTGCCAGCCCATAGTCAAGAGCCACTAGTCAGGAATCAGGAATCAAGAGCCAAGAGCCAAGAGTCAAGAGTCAAAACTCTGACGGGCGCAGGCCCTCAAGCGCAAGCGCAAGTCAAACCTCTAAGCTGTAAGCTCAGCTTCCCTTACTAGTACTACTGCTTTCAAGCCCGGGTCTGGCTCCCTAGAGGCTAGCGGTCGGCGACGACAGCGGCTGGTACCGCGTCTCCGTCGCCCGTGTTCGCGGCCGAGTCCGAGTCTAGCAGCGAGGTGTGTGCCCCGTCGTCGCCCCCTGCTCGCTGACTGCATAGTAGGTTCAGCACGGCCCGTGACGCATGCGCGACGAGATACAGGATGCAGACACGAATACTTACCGGGTAAGGGGGGCCGACTCGGAGGATGGGCGCCGTCGGACGATGGACGACGTGCTGCTCGCCAAGTTCTGGCCATCGGCACTCGATGCAGGTGCAAGGGACACAATACGAGTGCATCCGGTGAGTACAGTCGGTCGAGTGCTGCTGCTGCTGCTGCTTCTCCTGCAGCCGCGGGCGCGTCGCTTGCTCGCGTCCTCTGCACGCTCACGTTCACGCTCACGTTCACATCCACGTTCACGCTTGCGCTCACGGGGCCGCGGTGCGGGAGAAGGTGCGTGTTGCGATCTGGCTTTGGCGTTGTGGGCGACGGATTGGGCCCGTGGGATCCTGGAAGACAAGCCGCGGCGCGTGTGATCATCGTCCTGATCGTGCCCATGTCGTGCGCATCGGCTCGTGTCGTATCGTAGTGTACTAGTAGTGCGACGATGTACATAACGGGCCCGGCCCCAATGAAAACACGCTTTTGTACCGTACTTGAACAACATGCATCTCAGACTACGAGTAGCTACATCTGAGCTACAGGCGACGTCATCATGTGCGTCAGTAGTCGAGCCCCCGGTACCCAGCCCGGGGAGCCCGGGGGCCAGAGGTCTACCAGACTTCCCTTTGGGGAGGGGGGGTGACCGTGTACGCCCACGCACGTCGCAGAGAACAAGGTCTAACAAGGTTCAGACGCCGCGCACAGTGCGCGTGTGCGCGTGTGCGACTCACGCTCAGGCTGGGGGAGAGGCGGCTCCGGACGGCCTCGGACGACGTGCGCGAAGCGACGCTTCTGGCGTCGCTGATCAGGCCCCTGCCCGCATATGGACACTGGGCAGACGGCAGACGGCCAGCTCTGTGGGCTGTGGGCTGCGGGAGCCTGAGTACTGAGTAGGACTCAACTTGCAGGCCGGCAGCAGTGCCAAGGTGTACCTGTGCGATCAGGCGTATGAGAGGAGCTCGAGGATCGCTGGCGGTGAATCCGAATAGTTCGATACAGAAAGGACTCGGAAGGGTCGAGTCATGCATGCCAGTGAGCGGTGTGCGTTCCGAGATGGAGATGGAGATGGAGATGGGTTCTCTGGATTTAGACTCCGGGGTACGTACGAGGGGTCTGTTCGCGGTTCTCGAACCCATGACCATGCTGCGAGGTGAACAGTGAACGGATGTGGTATGCCAATGGTACTAGATTAGATGAGGCTGGGGTCAGTCGTTCTGCGGATGTGGTCATATCATGAGAAGATACAAGAACACGTCCCTGTCACCAGTGTGGTCGGAGAAGTGCTGCTCGGGCGGCCAAATACCGGGTGTGTGGTTCACGCAACGGCAGGTGTAGATGGCTTCACCGCATGTGCGATTCGGACGTCGAGGCTGGGTGTTGCGGAGGGAGGTGGTGCTGTACCGTCTGATCGAAGGTGGAGCTGTGCAATGGTCTCCACCGGATACAAGTTAGTGTCCCATTGCGACTTGGGCAAGGCTCGTGCTCGACGGGCCTTGTTCGAAGCGTGCTTGCGGTGCTGCAACGTGTCGCCGTACTCGGGTTCTATCAGCGATCGCATTCATAATCAGCCTTATCGTTCGCTATCTCTCTAATTGTCCGTTTCATACCGAGCGGCTGCGCACCATTAGACCATCCGTCAGTGTGGAACTTGTAGCTTGGAACTCTCGGCCCAGCTAATCGGAGTATTGAACATTGAGTCCTGGAGGTTGGGCTTCTAGAACACGGCGTGCGCAGCATGCATGTAAAAATTGGATAGCAACGGACGGCGCACCGACGATGAACGACTGCGCTGCTCTATTCTTCTCGGTCATTTCGAATTTCTTTCGACCTCTTTCGACGTACGAAAGCTCCTCGAGGTGTCGGTGGATGCCGAGGCTGACGGCGGTGCAGCGCCCACTCTTGCGCGACTTCATCCAGTCCATGCATATCCGGAGATGTCGGCGAATAAGCTCTCAGTTATCTAAATAGATTCAAGTTTAGTTGCATCACTGAGCTGTGAACGTCGACAGCAATTTCAGGACTTCGGGGTTGGGTTCCACTTGACTGCATTTTGACGATCGCCCATCAACGGCATCGAGCGGTAAATATCTGGAAGAGCTTTCGTACATCTAGAGTCGTTTCGGAATAGGGTAATGGCTCCGGAGGACGAGCGTCAAGGAGGGGGGGAGGAATATCGCCGGTGATGCATAGCGTCCGTGATGGACTCACTGGACTATAGCCATACTTGACTTAAATCTGCGGTTGTAGTACGACGACAATGATGAACCATGCCATGACGAACTTGAGTGAATGACCGAGCAGACAGCAAAACTTCGCACATACCCGTAATAAGTAGCTGACCTATGCCTCCGCTCTGCGTAGACCGCCGGAACCATCGGCAGGCATGCCGTACGAGGCGGCACGACGGTCGATTGCGCGGCGCCGCAGCTACGCTCCTGTCATTGTTTGAATATCGAGTCTGAACGGTGGGATCCACGATCATGCCGGACGTTGGCTCCAAACGCGCGCCCGCACACGATGAAGGGGCACACCTGGGCACACGCATTCAAATACGCGTCGATAGGCGCATGTCGACATTGAATATGTCAAGCACGCCCGATGCGAGGCGACACAGCTTGGCCGCGATGGATCTCGTCGCGATACACGCATTGACGACGGACGTGCACCTGTGCTGGTGCGTGTGGGGCGGCATGCCACCCCGGGCAATGTCGCCCGTGCGCCCGCAAGCCTGTATACAGTGGCAGTCTGTACGGCGCTCCGTGCTACGGCACCTGCGAGCCTAGGTGGAGGCAGCTGAATGGATGGCAAAGAGCGTGGAGAAGATGACTCAACCTCAGGCTCACGATTGGGGGATTGGCGAGAGCGTAATCAATGAAGCTTGGCAATGAAACGCGCAACCACGTCCGGAGGGTGGCGTTGCGATATTGAGTTGCAGCGAGCATCGAGTCTAACCCAGACTGAGCCCGGGGGTACAACCGCAGCCAGTTTCCGCTGGGAGAGGCCGGTGGTGGAGGGTGGTGGTGACGATAGCGGGCTGCGCCGCCGATCAATGGTCATCCATTCATGAGCTAAGCATGACACGTAGTCAATGTGTAGTCAGGACGTACCTCAGAACGTTGATCGTTATGCAGATGGAGCGGAGCAGAGCGATATGACCAAGACCCGAGGAGGAGGCTGACTTGGGAGGTCGAAAATACATCGCGCCTTGCGCTGACCAACTGGGGTTCGCCACCTACGAACCGACTGGTGTCGGTGTGCGAGTCGCGAGTACATACATGGACAGCAGCCGCCATGCACCGTATGGGTCTCCGTGGGTCTGCGATGGTGGTTTGTCAGCCTGTGGGATCTGTCAGCGTACTGAATGTTCGCCGTCACTCTGGAATGCAATGATGGCTCGACACTATACACGAACAAGCCTTCGCTCTAAACCCATCTAGCGTGAGTAGCAGCAGCTAGCGAGCTTGCGCTGTCAACCGTTTCAGAGACGACGATGTGTCCTGTGATCGGAGTGAAGGTCAGCGAGCTTCGAGGACGACGGTGAATTTGCTATGGGAGGCTAGGGTGGATCACCGCAACCACTCGCCATACCTGGAACGAGTCGGGAGCACCGCCTCATCTACGAGCAGCCAACTGGCGTTCAATCGCTACATCGCTGTGCCGTCATTGTCGGCCTCAAGCCTCGGGGAACACCTCGGCGTGCCTGCTAGTCAACGACTGTCTAGACCGGTACTTAGCCTGAAAAGTGAGACATTTTTGCCATATATCGCTGGGCCGTCCTGATGGTGACCGCTTAGGAAACTGGACAGTACTTAGACTCGGGGCTTTCTGCTGATTTCTTTCGATGTTAGCCTGCCATTAAGACGATACTCGCGTGCTGGCCATGTGGTACCTCAGGCAGGCTCATCACCCGTACCTCGATCTGGAGTGTTTCTCCTGCCCCGCTCTGCGATATCGGGGCTATTAAGCAGTTGCCCCGATTTGATGAGTACGTTGCGGAGAGTGCGCATTTATCACAGACATACCTCTTCGACAGCTCGACTATGTAGCTTCGACTCCAATTGTCCGACAGCGACCGAGCACCGGTCGGTAGTGCCCCGAGGCTGCACGATCATCCACGCAACCAGTGCACCGTGCGGTATGTGGTTCAGATTCCCAAGCGCCCACAACGAGAAGGCCAGGGACGAGCGTCGGGACGCGTTCAGAAAGGTTCAGAACTTGCGAATTCGAAGCCTGCCCCGCGGACATAGACCGTTATTGCGCGCTTGTGTCGGTGGGAACCCCGACCTCCATCGGACGGAAGGCGCGCGTGCGAGCGGCTACGCGCTCCCTGTGATAGCGACAATTCGAATATGATGTGGTTCTCCGCAGTGCGGCGTGCTGGAGCACGGTCCAGGTGTGTGGGCTGCTGGCGTGTGGGAGAATGATCGTCTTGGGGCCTAAGTATACGGCATCAGGTGGGACAGCTGCGCTCGGCGTTGCTCCGTTGGGATGCGTACTAGCACGTAAGTTGACCAATGTTAAGTGACGCATTGAACGCACCCGCACGCTCGGTCTTTTGGGTTCGGCATCGGTGCCGGAGCTCGGTGGTATTGGTGGAGCCTGAGCAAGGAGAGAACAAATGAGCGGACGAAGTACAGCGGATTCCGGAGAGCGAACAATACCTTCCACCTAGGGTGTTTCGGATGGGCACGCTAAAGCCCGGACGAGGCTTTTCCCGAGTCGAAGGAGCGGAGAGTAGTATGATCGCAATCATACATACTCATAGTCGCTTCCGGGTTTCAGGCGACAGCCATCTCCGGAGGTGATGAACTTGGTAAAGAATTGTGGGTGAACGGATGAAGAAGGTGATACAGGGGGCCCATACGTGGACGTACCAAGATTAAGAATTACTATAAAAATGCAAAGGCACTTCCGGCCAAAGACAGATGTAGTTTGGACGCATTCCTCTTGATCCAGACCACATGAAGTCCTCGATCGGGGTCCAGTGTCTCCGCAGTGTCGGATCTTCCTCGTCCGTCTTCGCCAAAGTTTTGGAGCTCGTATCTTGACAAATCGTTGACGTTACCATAATGTGCCCGGTCGTTCTCCTTGCAAGTTGCTTGAAATGCCAGAAAGCCGAGGTGAAGGACGTGACAGCCGCACTAGAACGACACCCTGCTGGTGTTAGCCGCAGCAAGGCGTTCCGGTCAACGGCGGAAGGCAACACGGAGATGACATTTGCAAACGCCCGGAGTACCACTGGCACGGCTGCCTCCAGCTGCTCTTCAAACCTGACTCATTTTGGTCATGTCCGCGAGCGAATGTGGTCCGAACAAAAGAGGACCATAGTGACAAGAAGGAGGGAAGCCTAGCAGCGTGTCCGTCACCATTCACGCCTACCGGCCGGACTCGTCAAGATCACGCACGGTGGTTTTCCGGAGACCGTGCATATTTCTGGAACGTGTGCATCCCTGAGTACACGGTGCAGATGGAGTCCTGACTCCTGGAGCTGTAGGAGCGAACCTTGTACAGGGCTCGGCTGCCGTGCCGCCGAAACAAGGGAGGGTCGATGCTGTACGCTGTGAGAAGGGATAACGCCCGAGGACGATCGTGCGCACTCACCGCACCGTGCACGACGACGCGTCGCGCATCCTTCCGTCTGCCCATAGCGTCGTACACAGACGCAGGGAGAGCCTTGAAGAGCACTGCACGGCGTCAGTACTCCGAAAGAAACAATTGGAATAGCATCGCGATGCCTCTTGTCGACGACGCTGTGCATGCCCGACCATTCACAGTGTTGCCAGCAGGCGGCACACGCCGCAGCGGGACACATGGTCCATGGTCAGGACGGGGTGGGGGTGAGAACGATTGCGAATTTCGAAAGGCGTCTCGAGCTCAGTCGCCAAACCCCCCGGGCAACAGCTCGCGAAAGCGCGATGCATCACCATCCGCATCTCGCCGTGATATGATTTTGTCCTCCAGATTTTGTCCTCCAGCACGCTCGATTTGTCTCGTCTCACACTCACCCCCTGGTTCGTTCCTAAGCTGCACAGTGCACAGGAAACGGGGGGGAGGGGGAGGATGTGCACGTCCGAGAGCAGACGACTTGTGGCTTTTGGAGGCTACAATTTAGCAGTAGAGTAGAACGTCGAGCGGCCACCACCGCGGGCGTCGTCGTCGTCGTCGTCGTCGCGAATGCCGTCGAATCATCGCCGTGTGCGTGCCTGTGGGAGAGCCCGCAAGACGACTGAATGCGATTTTCGCGTCACCCGCCGTCGATGGTTTTAAATCGGGTAAAAGGGCCATCAAGACGCGCCGATGCCGCAGCGCAAGCAGCCAGAGATGGAGCTAGAGGCCCCGGAGCATGCCGCCGGATAGGGAGCAGCTGGCGACCGCCGTTTCCCCGATGCCATCGTCGGCCTCGTTCTGTTCAGAGCGGGGAGGGGAACGCCGACTGGGCTGCGCGTGCCCGAGGTGTGGCGTAGCGCCGCTGCGACCCGCGTTCGATTCCCCGACAGTGGCTAGCTTGACAAGCCACGCTCCAGCCGACAGACAGATAGAGAGACATGCAGGCAGTCGGCTCGGACGGCAGACTGAGAGGTCCCCGAGCACGCTCGGGGCGCGGGGCCATTTGTGGGTCCGTGTCGACGACGACTCGCTAGGTGTGGCTTCCATGGGACGACTACTCCGCCGTGCGCCTGCATGTCGGCGTAGCCACGAAGAGGGTCCGTGCAGACGTCGATTTTGACACTTGTCATTAGGTAACGCGCCTCCTCCTCGCAAAGAGGAACACGACGGGCCACGGCTGCCCATCGACGGTGTGGACGTGGTGGCGGCCTCGTCCTGTCCGACACTGTACACACGCTGGGCTCCAATGCGTACGTGTAGCTAGTGTGGCGGTCGAATAGGACGCCATGCACATGGGCAGTCCAGGATCGGGCATCGGCGATGGGGCGCGACTCCTCCGCTGCGCCACCGAACAGGAAGGGTGCGTGCTTCTCGCTCGCAGTCGCAGTCGTTCTGGATTAGGGTTTGCAGCATGTCGTCAGGGGAGGGCCCGAAAAGTTGGGACTCAGGCCCCAGGCAGGGACCCCCCGGGGGCTGGACGCGCTGAGATCATGCTTCTGCGGCCGCACTCCGCCGCGGGGCGCACCTGCATTCAGATTCAGGAGGCCCGTACGCCGACGATCATGGCGTGGTTCAGGTTCAGAGGAGGAGATGATGCGGCACACGAGACGCTCACCGAACAACACTGGCGCGTCGCCCGCGCTTGGGAGGGGCGATACCTAGGCCTGTTTCAGCACGTTCGCTAAGGACGAGGGGGACCGGCGGCACAGGCCACTTGCGATATGCCAGGGCACGCGAAAGGACAATACAGTCCTCGTACACCGCAAGTGATCAATAGGGCTGGGTCCTTGTGGTGAGTGCTGGTGCTGTCCGCGTCGGCCTAAATATGCGGGAACAGCAAGGCTGTAGTCGACGGTAATGTAGAGTATTAGCACCGGAGCGGTGCGAGAGGGGAGATCTGGCAGAGATTAGCCCTGGGCGCGTCAGCGAACGCACCGGGGGGGTTGTACGTTTGGACCCAAGGGTCACCCTCGGCTTCGAATGCGGTATGTGGCGCACCATGGCGCACACCGCTGTCGAATGTGCCGTGGACCGGTGCACGATGGGAGATAACATGGGAGGACGCGGATCTTCTCTACTCGCCATGCGTCTTTCGGGGCTATCCTCCTCTGTGTATGCATACGCCCAGCGGCCGGGCGACCCAGCTAGAGGAAGCGTTAACCTCGAGCGCGGGAGGAGCATAAGACGTACGTTGATTGCGTCAAAAACGGTGGCACATTTGCGTGGATTCTTGCGTAAAATGCAGGCTGTATGCGTCGAGGCGGCACCTCGGGCTTCAGTCGGCCTGTGCTGATCGGACCGGACCGAAATAACATACCAAATGGGCCACACGGTGATGTTGTGCGAGTGCATGCCGTTCGCGGAAGCAGTACTAGTACAATCGCGTCCGACCCTGGATGTGGTTTGCGGCGGAGCCGCAAATCACGCGCGGTGCCGGTCTCCGGCATGGAGGCCGGCGGGGTGCTCCCCGCTGCAGAAGTTGAAGCGGAACTTGTTGATAGAAGGGGCGGAGATCCGAAGTGGCTGGATAGCATCATTTTGACATTGGAGTGATTCCATCATCAGGCCTGTTGAATTCGCATCGCGTGTTCTCGAAGCCACCGTGGCAGTCCGTGGCGATGTCAGCAAGGGGCCCAAACATCTGCTTCGCTCTCCCCGAAGATACCAACAGCTGGGGGCGAAAGGCGACCCGCGCAGCGCGAACCGCGGCTGTCGCTGGTTGAAATGGCGAGGAGAACGGTCGAGGGCGGGAGGAGGCGGGAGGAGCCCGCGATGGCCGACGAATTTGATCTCAAGATAGGGTTGCGACTTTCACGGAATACCAGACTGCCGGAATATCCTGGAATATCGATATCTTCAGTTCCTCTCAGCTGCTAAAAACGTAACGCACAGACGCCATTTGCCCGAAGCAGACGCGAGGCTGCGCAGTGTGCCCACGTCTGATTGTGCCCGATCCACACGACTCCTCCTCCTCCTGCTCCCAACTTGAGATAGGCTGATGGCTCATAGCCCCCGCGCACCCAGAACGGAGTTGTGTTGCGGATGCCGATGGGATGGGATGGGGCTACCGATTCCAGATAACGATGTGTGTCATCGCCTGGAGCGGAGGAATGATAATAGAAAACACCGGAGACACGGAACTTTGCCCGTCTTTGGCCAGGCTAGAACCACTACTCCTCGAGGCATGGGATGAGCCTCAAGGCAGCGGAACGAGCTGGAACTAGGACAGTAGAAGACGTCAAATGTAATGGGGCCGACTCCCAATGGCATCGTCCCTGCCTGCTCGGTACGGAGTGTTGGCATCCGAGATGGTGTTCTCAACCTCGAGGGTCGCATCATTCATCCAAGCTAGATATCTGGCATGGCACAGAGTGCTGAGATAGGCTCAGGATCAGTGGGTGTAAGGACAGCACAAGCAGGACTGGGGATGAAATCATAGCAGCATCAGATATCTGTCACAAAGGAAACACGCCGGGGCAGCTGTGCGCGGTCGGATTTCAGAACGCAGAAGGCGCATTTCCGCAACTTTTGGCCGGGTTTGGGCATGGAAACGCGTTGGCACGCAGATCCCCCGAACGCAGCCCGCACCGGAGTTCGGTCGTGCTCGTGCATTTGGCGCAGGGGAAGCCAGGCACGCTCCTGTCCAGGAAGCGTGGTCGTCTAGAGTTTTGCAGGGATGACGGGGAGGCGGATGTGAGCACAACGCAGGACGAGACGATGACGAATTGATACTGAACTCATGAAGATGGATGGAGGATAGTCGCCGTAAGGAGGGGCCACAGAATCAGTAGCTTCATTCGTGGTCCCACGAGCAGCCCGGGGCTTAGATCAGCGTCAGGCGAGTGTTCCCGTGAAAAGAAGAGTAATAAGCAGCAGGGAGACGCTAGGAGACGCTGCGATGTAAACGGTTTGGCATCGATGACGACGTGCTGATAGCTCAGTCGTACGCAAGTATGAGCTCCGGGTGAGCGAGCTGGTCGCTGTCGCTGTCTGTCATTGATGGTGCAACCGCCCCGAAGACCAAGGAGTCTTGCGAGCAGTCCAGGACGACCGTGGTCTGCTGAATGTTGTGCGATTTGCCCAGGTATGCGAGGGAGCGTCTAGGCAGGTATGTCGCCGGTGTTCTATGGCTGTCCGGGTGGGCGTGGGGTCTGTATGTTATCTTGACTCACGTTTGGTCACTGGACGTGCTGGATGGGGGAGGCCAGGGCAAGCGGTGGTTCTAGGGAGGGTGAGGCCGGCGTTTGGAGGTATGTTTGCGCCATCTGGAAGTTGGAACGTAGGTACCTGCGGAGGGAATCGAGATCCAGGTCCGGTCGGAGTAGGGAGCAATATATGAAAAAGAAATATTCGGGCAGAGCTGGGGAGTCGCGTGGGATTATGAATTGAGCAGAGGGCGGGGAGGGGAGGAGGACCCTGGTGACGGAAACGATATGATCTCGTCTCGTCCATCATGCCGTCGCCTCCTTCTCTCTCTCTCCTCCGGCTCATAGCCCGGCTCGTAGCGGCCCTACGCCAAATCCCCCAAATACACCTCCGCTTTCAGCCACAGCTCCCGTTTCCCCTCATCGCCTCCTCCTCCCATTATTTCCAGCCGCCCCTCCTCCTCCTCCTCGTCCCTACTCGTCCACCGCCACACACCCCGCGCGTGCGCAGATATCACCATGGCTCTCCAGGCCCTCCCCTCCCCAAACAGCGCAGACAGCCCCTCCCCGTCCCCAGAACTCCCCTCCGACGCCGCTCTCTCCGCAGACGCGTCCCCCGTCTCCGCAACCACCTCGCTCTACGTCCAGCCCTCGGAGGAGACGGAGTCCTCAAATAATCGAAGCTCACGGAGTACCCCGACGCGTGCCATGTCCGATCTGACGCGCTCCTCCTCCGCTGGAAAGGGCGGCTGCTGGTACGCTTCCCTTCCTCCCTCCCCCTCCCTCTTCCCTCTTCCCTGCTCACGTCCTCCACCCCCCGCCTCCCGCAGGACGTGCCGCGTACGACGAAAGGTGAGCATCACAATCCCGCAGCCCGTCTCTTCGTGATAGATCGTCTTCGCGTCCTTGCCGCATTTGGGCACATGCTTCTCAAACCCACTCACCTGCCTCCCGTTTGTCCGCCCTGGTCTGACCCCCGCCCCCTCTCCCCTTCCCCCGCCAGAAATGCGACGAAGAGCGCGAGGGCGAGTCGTGCAAGACCTGTCTCCGCCTCCGCATAAAATGCCTCGGCTGGGGCCCAAAGCGGCCCGACTGGATGCGGGTGCGTCTCTCTCATCTCTACGCCGCGCCACCGAGAAGCAGCAGTGCTGATGCAATGTCTCGTTCGCCCCTCTCTCCCCGCTGCGTGCAACCATGCGAAATCGCGCATGTCATTGTCGTCTTCCTGCACGGCCCCCTCGCCATGCCATATCGCGCATCGTTGACGCTGTCTCTCCACCCGTCCCCTCGCCACCGCGCGCCCGCCTGCACAGGATAAGGAGAAGGTCGCCGCGTACAAAGCCAGCATCAAGGAGCAGCTCTCGCGCATGGGCCTCATCCGCGGGCAGCCGCGCCAGCCGTGGCACTCCACCGGGCTCGCGTCGCAGCCGTCCACCCCAGGCGTCGCGGGGCCCGGCCCCCAGACCCTCCGCCGCAGCATGAGTGCGCGCGAGCCGTACCACAACCACCACCACCACCGCCGCGACGCGGGGTACATGCCCGGGGCCCCGTACCACGTCCCGGGGCTCGCGAACTCCATACCAGGTAAGCAGCCACCTTGCTCTTGCTCTTCTGCCGCCGCCGCACGAGCCCGGTCCTCGTGGTCCTCCCCGCATCTTCGCTGTCCGATTGCAAGAAGAACGCTGGGCACACGCGGCGGCAGATTCGGACTGAGCGAGGCCTAAACCTTGCCGGCGTTGCGCAGTGCTGACGGGGGATTCTGGCAGATGCCGACTGGGGTCATAACATCTCTGCGTCCGCGTCCTCGTCGCGCCATCCAGCCTCCTCCTCGTCCATGTCGACCTTCCTGCCCTCCTCCTCGAGCACGACCCTCTCCGAGCCGATGTATCCCTTCCCGTCGCCCCCGCTATCTATGGCCGGAAACGAGGACATACCTTACAGCAGCTACCTCCCGGGCCAGCAGCAGCAGGGCATGCCGATGTCGATCCCGCCAGCCCCGTCGACGCCCGCTATCCGCCAGGAGGAATACATCACATACTACTTCAAACATGTCCGAGACTTGCAATATGTATTTGCCGGCGATTCCCTTACGAACATCCTATATCCAGTGAGTGTCTCCGCGAGCTTGCACGAGCATGTGTTGCGTTGCGCCGCCGCCGCCTTTTCAAACCCGCTTTTCAGCTGCGCGCAGGTGCATCGGCTCGTCTTCAGCGCACGATCGGCGCATGCGACGCACCATGTTACTGTTCGCCCCCCTTCCCATCCTCCCTTCATTGAAAGTGACGTCGCACGCATCGGGATCGCCCCGATCGCGCACGCCGCATCCACGTCTTTCCCTTCCAACGCCATGGCAGCGGCGCCGCGCAGCAGCTTGCTTGGTGCTTAGATGATGACGACGACCGATCGCTGACCTCACACGCCTCCCCGCAGATCGTACAAACCGAGCCCGACGGCGCCGTCGCCCACTCCCTATGCGCCCTCGCCGCGCTGCACCACGCGCGCGCGCGCATGGCGCGCGGCGTCGCGATGGCGGAGGAGCCGGACGGGCCCAGCTCCCCCGAGCGGCAGTTCTACAACCGCGCGAGCTACCGCATCGTGCACGGCCCGCAGACGAACGGGACGGGCCAGTACGCGGACGCGGACGCGGTCGCCGCCCTCCAGCTCGTCGCGTACTCGCTCCTCGCGGGCGGCTCGACGGACTGGGCGAGCCCGTTCGAGGTCGCGTGCGACTGGCTCGCGCAGACCGGGCTCTACAACGAGGAGAACCCGAAGCTGACGCTGCTGAGCATGTCGCCCGCGGGGCGCTTCGCGGCGAAGGCGACGATGGTGCGTCCCTCTTCTCTTCTTGCCCCCGCACGGGCTGCGGGGGTGTCGTCACGCAGGGCTGATGATGGTCTGCACTGTGCAGTTCGTCGACATCTTCGCGAGCATCACGCTCATGCAGCCCCCGCGCTACCTCTCGCTCTACAAGCGGCTCTTCGGGGGCGGCGCGGGGTTCTGGGCGAGCACGTCTGGCAGCCCGAGCGTGGGCGGGCAGCACAGCGAGCTGCGCATGGACGCGCTCACGGGCTGCCCGGACGAGGCGCTGCTCGCGATCGCCGAGGTCTCCGCGCTCGCGCACTGGAAGGCGACGGAGCTGCAGACGGGCTCCCTGAGCGTGCGCGAGCTCATAAGGCGCGGGGACGTGATCGAGAAGGAGCTGCGGGAGCGCGCGGCGGGCAAGCGCGACGACGGCGAGTTCCGCACGCAGACGCCGGCGGGCGGGATGGAGATGGGCGCGACCCCCGCGGGCCTGCCGATGGCGATGGGCGCGTCTGCGATGTCGGGGTCGTCTAGGTCGCCGGAGGACACGAACAAGGCTATTATTGCGGAGATGTACCGCGAGGCGGCGGTGCTGTATCTGCATACCGTCCTCAGCGACTCGGCACCAGGTACGCAGGACTCACCGCTTCCCGTGGCCCTCGCGCTGACGCCCGCTCCTTCCTCCTCTTCCTCCTCCTGCCGGTGCTAGGTATCCCCGAGATCATGGCGAGCGTGGACCACATGCTCAAACTGCTGAACGAGCTCCCGCCGTCGCCGTACGACCGCATGCTCATCTTCCCGCTGTTCCTGACGGGGTGCATGACGGACACGATGATGGCGCGCGAGGTGATCAAGCACCGGTTCTTCATGCAGGACGCGACGATGGGCAACATCCTCCTCGCGCAGACGGTGATGGACGACGTGTGGGCGCGCCGCCTGCACATCGTGCGTTCGACGCCGTTGGGCGAGCACCCCGTCATCGGCGACTGGCGGCAGAACCTGCGCATGCAGTGGGCGAGCCTCCTCCTCGCATGAGCCCGTCCGCGCCTCTCAACTCACCACGGCCTCCTCACACATCCACATCCATACCCGCCACGATCTCGCCTCCCATCTACTGCGCGCGCCCCAGTATATATCTGGGGCGTGGTGCATCACTGTACAACGTCATGTCCGTCACGAAGACCCTCTACGAGCACGGACGTACCTATCGCCCCTTATAATCTGCTTGCTCTCTCTTGCGCTCTCTCTGCTGCTCCGCCCCTCTTGTCCAACACTATACCCCGACGGGCAGAGACCCTGTCTTGCCGGCTAACCGGAAGTCGTATGTGCCCACGATCTCTATGTAATACCTACCTCGATTAGCGTTCCCTGTGTCCGTATGTCCAGTACCGTATGGTTCGAATATAACTTGCCTTGTATCTCTTCCCACCGCGCTGCGGCCGCCAGCGGCTCTAAACATTGAATGCGATGGGGGGATGAGGCGGCACTGGGCCCCGGGGAGAGAAGCAGGTGTGGGTCGGAACAAAGTGTCAACCGGCGAGAGAAGGCGAGTGCGGCAGTCTCACGGGTCGACGGGGCACCTCGGGGCACTGGCAGTTCCGACGCTGCAGCTGCTGCTCGTCTCGCGTCCCGCCAAGGACCGCGCATAAGTATGTGCGCCCGCAGCCCTCCGCAGCCGCGGGGCGGGCTGCAGGGTGAAACAGGCCCTGTGGCGGAATAGAGTGTGGGCGTCTGCCTGGGGTGCGGATCAAAGATAGACTACGCTGCTACGCGTCGGCGGGTGATGGCGCCCGTGGTGGCGCAGGTCGTCCTGGGCTGGTCGGGTGCTGAACGAACGCCGTAGGCAACGGAGACGGAGACGGAAACTGCGACGAAGAGGAAGAGGACTGCGCGGGGGTCGCTATAGGAGGCCCATCTTGAGGAAGGAGATGGAGAGTGGGAGACGGAAGAAGAGGCGGCAGATGTCGAGTTGTGGCCTTGTGTGGGATATCAGGCATGTTTGCGGCGCAGTTTAGCGAATTCGGGGGCTGCGAGAGCGTGTGTGTGGCTCGATGTCGGCGGGAGGACGCGAGGCGGGGGTCGCGGGTTGTTGCACGCAGAGAGCGGGCAGCAAGGAGGGCGAGCGAGAGGCAGAGAGAAGAGGGGAGGAGGAAGAGCGCAGGGAGGAGAGGACGGAGTGGAGGGCACTATTTACCGATGCGCCGGGGATACGCAGAGCCAATGGGCGGCGGACGCTCTCGCCGGCTATCGGTGATTGACTCGGATTGCCGTTAGCCGACATTGAACGTCCCTCCCGCTACATTGCCTCCTCCTCCCGTCTTACCGTCTCCGTCGCGCACGCTCCCCCCAGCTAGCCATGAACAGTAGAGAGGGCGGATGGAGGAAAGGGCGAGCATGCAGGTGCAGGTGCGTGAGCCGCATACTTATGGCCCCAGCTCGCGCTCAGGCGGCCGTGATTTGCTTAGCCTCGCCGCCCTGGTCCTGCGCGCTGCCCGCCCATCTGCCTAATTCCGTCACCCACTTCTGGCCGGCTTTCCCTCTCCTCCCTACGCCTCCTCTGCGCCGATCGGACAGCACACAGCACCCGCGGGCCGACGCGTTCTCTCTGCACCTTGGCGGGCTGCAAATTGCCTGACAACTCAGTCGCAAGACGGGGCAGCCGTCGCCTCGCAGCAGCCACCAGCCTTGTGCTCGCGTCCATCGATATCCGGATCGGGAGGCGACAATGCATGCACGCACGCACGCACGCACGCATGCTACGGGCGGCCTCCCCGCAGAACTCTATCCAAGCTTCTGTCAGCGCCCATACACGCAGGCCCCCTCCATCGTTCTCTTGCGAATTCTCTAGAGGTCAACAGACCCCGTTGGCCACCTTCCATCTGCCAGGACTGAGCTATCTGCTTCACCGGCGGCGGCCACAGTACACCGCTCACGATGTACTATGTAATGCAGGTCGACTCGGACGTCATCCAATAAGTGAGCCCATACAGTGTACACTTGCATCCCAGTAAACCATGCTCACCGTTTCTCAGCCGGGACCACCCAAGCACGCACGCAGAAACTCAATACTGTACGACACTCGGCGCGGTAGGGCGCAGGCCAGCGCGCGATGCGCTCCCCACCTGCCGCCTAGCCATCACGTCCAGCGCGCGCCACCGTCACCGTCGTCTGCATGCGAAATTCGAAGCGTCTCTTCCAGCCCGCGCTCGTGTTCGAATCGTCGCGGTGAACAGGAACGTGACATCGCAGCTGCGCCGGACCTCTCGTCCTCACACGGTCGGACGAAACTGCAGCTGCATCTCTCGTACGACTTCACGCCATCCTCTCCATCTCACTGGGCGTAGTCGCGCACCAGGCATGCTCCCAAGGTCCACACTCATCCTCCCGCCTGAAGCACACTACAGACACAGCAACAAAGGTCTCTAGGCCTCTACTCTGCGTCGGCGCGACGGCCCTCCGGTCGGGCGTGCCTCAGCTCCGTGAGCGTGAGCGGTCGCTGTCGAGTCGCGCTCAGCTCCCCTCCGGGTCCTTTGCAATCAAACGGCAGCGGCGGGTGTCAGGCAGGACGCCAGGGCTGTCAGAGCGCGGGTGCGAACGCTCGCGTCCCCGGACCGATGTCGGCTCTCCAAGTCGCCCCGCAGGTCCGCAGGCTCAAGAATACAAGAGAGTACAAGCCGTACGGACGGCCAAGGGAGCTATGTACCTCAGTTGCCCGCTGGGCGATGGTCGGACGAAACGCACCCGCGGAGCCTGAGACGGACAGTCCCACCGTTGCCAGTAACCAGCTCGCCATCATCATCCCGTCGACAGCCCGTCGTCCGTCGAGACCCGATGAACCTGACAGAACGCATGTACAAGTGGGCGACGAGGTATATGTCCATCGTCCTCCGCGCTGGCTCGCCGTGTGAGTGCATCTCGCTGCTACTTCCCGCCATGCCGACACACATACCAGTACTCCCAGCACGAGCTCGTCGACTGCGAGCTTCTCGTTCGTCCGGCCGCGCCGTCATTCAAGTTGTCGGTCTTCGTGTTTCTAGGCGTCACCGTGCAACATGACAGCTTCGGCGACCTTCCCAAGACCGTAGACGCAGCCTTGGTGTCGAGTCATAGGTTTCCAAGGACAGACAATGTCGGTTGACGCATTCCCCTCTGCTCCTGCGAACATGGATACGGATACGGCACAAGTATCGACTGCGGACTGCCATTGTTCGACTCGGAGTCGGGTGGACGGCGACACCGTGCATCTTTGGCGGCCTTCCTGCGACGCAGCCTTGGTCTGGCGCGCGGGTCACGAGTCTCGAGTCATAGGTTCCTCATGGATGGACAATGTCGGTCGACGCATTCCCCTCTATTCCTGCGAACTTAGAAACGGCACAAGTATCGACTGCGCTGCCATTGTTCGGCCCAGGTGGACGGCGACACCGTGCCTAGCGGATGACAACCCCATACCATCGGTATACAATGCCCTGTCCTGTGTAGGCCCCCGAACAGCAGCAACAACCTCAATCCAATACATACATACCAGTTCGTCCGCACGGGCGTCCTCCATGCAGAAGGTCCCAGTCTTCTAGGCTCCAGGCGGCACAGCGCGAACAACGAACAACTGAGTACGAGGCCCAGGAGTCGACGTCTACCCTCACGGTCTGCCCCGGGCCTCGTGAGTCGCTCTATCCCAGCCCAGCCAGCGCGCGCGCTCGTGTACGGTTCTGCAGCACGATCAGCGACGCAGGGAGGAACGTCGGAACGTACGTGCATGCGCTCGATGGCCGGACCCCGTCTTGAATCCTGCCGCTCGGTGCTCTGCGTCGTGATTGACTTTCCTCGCATGGCGCCCAAACTCAATGCCATGATCCTGCCATATCCCTTTCTCAAGCGTGTTTGGAAGTTCTGGGCAACTTGACACGGCGCACGGCCCCCGGACGCGCACAGGGACAGGGACAGGCACACTGGCACCCTGACAGAACGGAAGCAGAGCGAAGGCGAAGATGAAGGCGCAAGGGTCCACGTCCAGCATCGCAGCTGTGTCCCTTGCGCGGCGCGCAATCGCCACCTGCCATGTTCAGTTCACGATGCCGATGACGACGACGATGCCCTTGTCTGTGGCTCGCCCAAGTGCCGCCACCTCGCCTTCTGGGACTAGAATCGTCGGGCTTCTGCGATCTCGACCCGCGACGTATGGCAGTGGCGGCCCCGAAGCAGCGTGGACGATGCAGACCGCAATGCTGAGGCTACGATACCGCGGCCGTACAACTTGAAGGGCACCCTCGGGATACAGGGTTTGCGTGCTTGTGGCTCGGCGCCCAGGTCCCATCGCACGCGTCGGCAGGATGATCAACGAGATAATGGAAGCATTCTAGCAGGCCGTATTGCGGGAGCAACTCCGATGTGGTACGCTGCCGTACGCTCGACCATAGGGTTCAAGCTTCAGCTTCAAGCTCAAGATCACTGGGCCCTGGTGGGATTTATATTCAATTCCGTGCTTGGCTAATGTTGATTCAGGGAATTTGGAGAATGGAGACGTGGAGGTCTTTTGGTGGCTATAGGTTACGTTGAACATCTTGACAGTGATGGCAAATATCGTACCTACGAACGGTTCAGGCGTGAACATTTAAACGCGTGCGGATAAACTTTGAACTTTCGAACTTCAACCCGCAACCGCAGCAGGCAACGTAACAGGTTACAGCAACATAGAACGAAGGAATTGACCAAAGTAGTCTCCGTCCACACGGACGGTTCTTTTTAGGGTTCGTAACGGCGACTAGGTATCTGCTATCGTACATAAACAGAGCCCCATGACCACGACCGTCATGCAGGCTGCGAGGAAGAGGGAACTCGGAGGAGAGACGGGAAAGGTCCAAAAAGCTTGAGCGACACCGACCGGTATACGAGATAGCGTATAAAGGACAGAGAAGGGAAGGCGAAGCCGCACAGACTATAGTACATGGGTGCAGAACCCTGGAATTTGCGCGCGGAGATGAGATGAGATGAGAGCGGAGATGGACGTAGATGTACAAGGTAGGGTGAACGATGATGCTGCCTGACAGCACTGCTCGAGGTCCGTCCGACGGCGACGACGTGCAACCGAAACGTGGAAACCGTAAGTATACTACTACTACATAGGTGGTCCGGATGAGAGCAAGAGCAAGAAGTGGAAGAGTGTCAGAGGGTACGCCTGGGGAGTTTGGACGCGGGAAAGGAGAGAAGGGAGGGGAGAAGGAGAGGGAGAGGGAGCGTGCATGGTGTGTACATAGCGTGTGTCAGAATACAATTACAACGTACGTTGTCCGTCCGCGGGCCATCCAAACCAAACGAAAGCATAGAGGCATACTTGCATGCGCATATCCAGCGTCATATTTTGTGTGATGATCGTGCAAATGATCGTGCAAGAAGGCATGGGGCGAGGACCAGAACGCCGCCATGCGCGTCCAAGTCGTGGGGTAGACGCAGTATGGGGTCGTACGGGAGCTGGTCCGGAGGTCTTCAAACACGGCAAGTTCGCAGCCGAGCCACGATGCGGGGTGGTGACTGTACGCCGACTCTCGCCCAAGGGATAGAGAGTACAGCTGACCCGGGCCTAACGTTACACCTGGAAGCGGAGGTGCACGGCGTCCTTGAGGGTCTGCCAGCGTGACCGCTGCAATTTCTCGGAATCTGGGAAGACGAACTCCCACCTGCCGCGCGCGTACGTCAGTAGACCGCTCATCGAGAGTTTGAGTTGAGAAGTAAAGTGAAAATCGACAGCTCGCAAATGAGAATGAGGCGAGAAGAACGCGCGAGTAAGCATCTGCAGGCGGAAGCCAAGCAGTGACCTGCCGCGAGCAGAAGGGAAAGCGGACGTGGGGGAAATGGGCCGAAGAAGCAAATGCGAGAAGGGGCTTCAAGGCGAACAGAGAATAGAGAAAGACACAGCCTGCCAGACAAACGCAACGGAGGACTCACCGGATGACCAGGTCGCCCTTGCCGACGACCGCCCCGTTCTTGCGCACAGGCATCCCCGCGCCGAATATCCGTGTCCCGTCCGCAGCCTCGACGAGCGTCCGCGGGATCGGGAGCGTGTACTCCTCCCCGTCCAGGCCCATCACGTACACCTCGTCGTCCGCCTCCTCCCGCTCGTGCGCATGCTCATGCCCGAGCCCATGGTGCCGCCAGCGCGAGAACCCGAACTTGTACCGTCCGCCCCCCGAGTTGTCTCCGAACAAGCTATCGTCGTCCCCGTAGAGATTGGGCGGTGAAGGGTAAGGGCGCGAGTGCGCGTCCGCCCACGGAACATGGACAGACAGGACCAGGTCATCTCCTGCGCGCTCGAAACGCGCATGTGGCACTTCCTCGACGACGAACACGATATCCTGGAACGAGCCATCTACGCGCTGGTTGCCTACCCCGGGGACGCGGATGCGCGTGCCAGTCCGCCAGCCGGGCGCGACTTGTACGTCAATCTGCACGGTCTGTGTCTTCGTTGCGGACGTGTGTGAACGCGACGATTTGTGTGCGGGCTCGGAGGAGCGCGGGCATAATGTTCGTGTGATGCGGTAGCGGTGGGTCGTGCCGTAGTAGAGGTCTTCGAGCGTGAGCCGAAGGGGGAAGATCCAGTCCTTGCTGGAGGACGAGAGGGGTTTCGGCGATCGGAGCGGTTTGAGGGGCGTTCCGAGATCAATGAACTCGTAGTCGTCTTCTCCGAGCGCGTGCTTTTTGCTCTTCGCGCGTTCGTTGTGACGATGGCGGGGTTTGTGTGCGTGAAGAGACCTGTGAGTACGAACAGTAACATCATGTGAGCTCGGTCGCGCAGTTAGGTTAGCGTATGAGTGACGCACCCTGCCTCTGATGATGAGTCGGAATCGGTATCGCAGTCAAGATTAGATGGCTTGAATGGCCGTGGTGACTTGGGCGCAGCAGAAGAAGTGCTCGTGCTCGATGGTTTAGGGTGGGAACGCTCCGCCCTGGGAAACGAGTGTGACGAATCGCGGTCACCGGATCGGCGGGGTTTGGTACGATCAGCACGAGTATCGCGCTTGTCTGAATCTCGATGCTGCGCGGTGTGGTTATTATCGAGCTTGGGTTTCGCGGAGGGAGTGGAATGAGTGGAGGCAGACTTCGGAGAGCGTGCGTCAGGCGCGGATTTCGTGGGAGGGGACACTTCCGGTTTCTTCGCGGAGGATGTCTCCGTCTTCTTCATCTCCTTCGCGGTGGTATCTGTTGCGGAGGAGGTGCGTGACGAGGATGAGGAGGAGCTTGGCGTCTCGCTGGTCGATGACGACGCGCTGGGTGCGGAGCTAGCCCAGAACGGCCAACGCGCGGATGTGCTGTCCTCGTCCTTGCGGGGTTTGCGCTTGCTACGCTTTTTGCATTCTTCTACAAGACTCTTGTAGGCATCATTGACCTAGATTGCATGTGCAACGGTCGATGTGGGGAACGTTTGCTGACAGTAAAATAGTAACGCACCTCAATGAACTTCTCCTTAGCCTCCTCTGGATCAGCGTTGTGACGATCCGGATGCCACCTCAGAGCCTACCATTCATGTCAGCAATCAACAAGGACTGATAGCAAAAATCACTCACTAGTTTCTTATAGGCTACTCTAATGGCATCCTCATTGAAGTCTTCGGGATTGAGACCTAGCGTCTCAAGTTGCTTGTTCACGTCTGTGACAGGTGCAGGCATGGCGCGCGAGCAGGGTATAGGTACAGACTATGGGAGCGGAATGGTGGTGGCACAGGAAAAGGGGATGAATATCGCAAGAAAATTGGGAGGATAGACAAGGAGCTGTCTCGACCTTCGCCGCTCGGTTATATGTCTGTTGAGTAATTGACAACGCGGCGGCGCGTGGCAGGGCACCCGGATCTACTGCTCTGGGTTGGAACTGTGAAGACTACGAGTGGCACTGGATAAAAGAAGAAACGCGACCCTTCGCGGGGACGCCTCGTGGCAAACATGCTTGATCAGAGGCACTCTCGAAACGGCGCAGACGATGATCAAGGTTGGCACTCTGCGACAAAGCAACTTTCATGGAAATGGATCGAGACTGTTGCGACGCAGTGCGTGAACAGGGGACTCGGACACCATGCCGTTCCAAGAAGGGCGGATAGCTGGATATCGGGAAGGGCTAGCAGGCAAAGGCGAGCACGGCCGTGGTGAGACGCTGTGACAGTAAGTGCTACCTGCTGGCGGACATGCGCCTGCTTAAGCGGTGCCGAACTCGACTGTGAAGACCCACCACCGCCTATAGTCAACATGAATCAGAATTCCAACAACAAACAGCCTAGCGGGTAGAATAGCACCACGTTTCACGACGATGAATACCGCATAAGAGCTCGATCACCAGCCGCCATTCAACGTGAGTTGGTAGGACGAGCTGGTGATCTGCTAGTGTTTAAGGCATTTCGAAAGGATCTGAGCACGAGTGCGAGGCTCATCTATGGCGAGACCGAGTTTGTTGCGAGCATGATACGGTTGTATGACCATGTAGGGCTATGGACGATGGATGGTGGTCATCTGCAGAGAGAGATTCTCGTCGCCGGACATGGCAGTCGACGTTCAACGACGTCGGCGGTCATTAATGATTGCCGAGTGGGCCGGGTCGGTAATTGCCGAGCCAGCGCAACTATCCGAAAGACGAACGGTCGTCTGGCTACTAATGATGTTACAGTCTGTTACAGTGCTTGTTTCCTTCTATCATCCGTGGCCAGTAGCTATACTATGGCCGTTTTACCCATCAGGACACCAATGCTCATGGAAAACCCTCCTAGTCATCGCTGTTTTGATCAGTAGCATTGGACGTCGCTCGACACGTAAAATTAGTCTCCTCGGAGTCTGGCAACAGCGCGGTGATGGATTACATACGCCAGCGAGAACGACAGACGGTTGACAGACGGTATGTGGCATACTGGCTATTCTCTCGAATATTCTCATGTTCCTGATAGGTCCTGCTATTTTTCTCTCATGCCATACACGCCAGGACGACGTTTCCAGCATCCCTAAAGCGCGGTATAGCGGAGGGACTGCTTCTTCGGGTCTTCTTGAGGGCAGCTCTACTATACATGTCGTGTCTGAGCAGCTAGTCAGACCGCTTGAGGATGCAGGGCCTTGGTCTCCGCGCTATCTCGTAGAGTCTAGGCTTCAGACAATGGAATGGAATGGAGTGGAGTCCTCCTGCAGCCGACCATCATGGCACAAGGTACGCCGACGATGCTCGTGTACTCGTGTGTATGCCTTCAACCGTGCTCACGAACGGATGTGATTGCTGCGGCCAGCTCTGAGCATGCCAGCCGTGCCTTCCTCATACCCCTTTGTCCCCTCGGTTTTTATCTCCCGTTGTCAACCCTCCCTCCGCTCGCATTCTTGGACGAAGGGTTCCGCTCGATCTTCCTGCCACCGATCGGTCATTGCAAGTTCTCGAAGGATCGGATTGTAGCCTTGCTTGGTCTAAGAAGGCCGAGCCATCGAGCTCGTTGCCGGGCAAGTGGTTTCTTGCGGTGCGTCTCCCTTCCGCCCTCCATCCTCCATCCTCGAGATTCTCGTGCGGCTTTCTAAGTTCCCGCGTACGTCTCCGATGGAAACCCTGCTCACCGTGGCATGATACGGTCGACTCTCCGCAAGCCTACCGTCGCACGCCCACACTAATTTGATCGGCGCGGCCTCTCTCCACGAGTCTGGCCATCCCTGGGATTGCCCCATTGCTCATGTCGAAGGTGCTCATTGCTAGCAATTGCCCTTGTCCAAAGGTTCGGTCGCATCCCTCTTCTCGAGGCGCCGTGCGCTGCGGAGGACTCTTCAGGTCGTATCCGATTGCGCGTGCAGAATGGATCATGTAGATTCTGCTGCTCTTACAGGCCGCTCTGTGACTCTCTCCGGTTTCCTCCCTCTCCTTCTCCAATCTGTCTATCTCCAACTCGTAACCACAGTGGCTTTCTACTTGTGACAGGTGTGTGGTCTGTCACATGTGCACAAACACAAACGATCCAGATTGACGATTGTGATCGGTCCGCGACGTTGTTCCGCGACGTTGTCAATCTTCTTGGCTTCCGCTCGATATCACCGTGTCAACGTCGTACGCGTCCGTCGCGGTGCGGTCTCATGACACCTCCTACGGCTTCTCACATGCACATATCGACGGAGAAACGCGGACGGAACGAGGGATGGTCATGCCATTGGCGTGTGAAGAGAGAAGTAGTAGTCCCCGATCATTGTCACCAAGCACCATACTCAGTGTTAGTTCACAGCAAGACCCCGTGGGTGTGTCGCACCCAGGTTGAATTATTCTAGCTTGTTGATAAACGATGCATAAAGACAAATTCCTCCGACACCATCTATGACAAGACGGGGACCGCTGAGCGCTGAGGCCTGTACGCACGCGCCGCAGCAATTTGACAGCGAGGAGATGGCCTTGTGAGAATGGGGCATGAGCGCGCGTTGCCGTGCGAAATGGAGTCGCATGATCATCTGGAGACTGGAGTTCCTGAAGATATGCTAGGGAACATGGAGAGCGAGGGGTACTATCATCCGGGCGGTTCTGCAAAAATGTGTTTTTTTGCAGAACCCCCCCATGAGCCCCCATATCTCGTCTCCTACATACTCTGAGGATTCACAAAAATCATATGTCGTAACAAACCATTCAAACTGCCTATCCAAGGTGTTTTCCTCTGGATACGGGGGAGGGACAAGCTCAGACACCCGGCTTTGCAGATGTACACCATCGCATGAATGGGCGCCTCTCTCAGATCCTGTCGGTGAAGTACCGATCAATTCGTGTTTAAATCAAAGAATAATATCTTATGTTGGTACATACTCTCTCCTGAAGTCCGATTGGCATAAGGGAGATCAAGCATACTACAACACAACTAGAGGCTTTTTGAGGCCTCAAGAGAGTGACAATTCGAAACTCCGCTCTGAACTAGCGCTGTCCGTCGCAGTGTGAATGTGACGTAATCCTTCCCAAAGTGACCCGCCGAGTCGGACTCTAAACATGCCGTTGCGAGGCACGGTGTGACCCTCGTGTGACCAATCTTTGCAGAACTAGCCTGCTGCGCAGAATATTGCTCAGGAGTTCAATCCTCCAGCAATAAATCTAAAACTCGACAGTAGGGTAGCATTACAGTGAAGCTTCCTAAGTGCCAAGTCTTGAGAGGAAGAAATAAGTCCCACAGGAGATATCGTCTGATTACTTTGTATACATGCAGAACCTCCCGGATGATAGTAGGTACAACGATATGGACGCACTGTCACACTGCCGTGCGCACCGCGGTAGGGCGATCGAGTGGAAGGAGTGTACGCTGTGGATACATGAAGCCTGCGGTACGCTAGGGCTCCTACCGGGCCGTGATTTAGTGGCAGCTATCATAATCGCCGCAGCCCACAAAGGTCAACTATATAGCCAAAAGCTCTTGCGCAGGCGTCCCATCCGTGAACGAACCACCTTATGACGCCTAGTACTTGGAGAGCTCTGCGGGCAGTTGGGCGGCAACGGCACACCCTGGGACAACCCTTTTCTTCGCCAACGAGCCAATGAGCATAGCGCGCACAGATCCACGGGAGGTTCTCGTTCGTATGGTATCTATGCTGCAAGCTTTATTAGCATCTCAGCGTGGATGTCAAGGGTGATAAACCTACTTTCGTCAAGTTGATGAGTGTTTGACCCAGACACAACACGTCCCAAGAGTAGGGATCGAGGCGTGAGACACCCGGGCCGTAGTCTGCACTGAGACGCAAGTGTCCTAAATCCACCAGAGATTGTTCGCGCGGCCCTAGTTCGAAGCGGCGGGAATGGTTGAAGTCGATGATATATATCTTGTCCACTTCGAGGTGTCTGTGGTACTTGACAGTATCCATCAGCAAAATCCCGGTGGAATCACGCGGACGCACGCAGCAGCACAATCCCTAAAATTCAGCACAATCAGGCCCAATCGCCGGTTCCGAGCATGAAGCACCGATGGCCTTCCCACAGCCACACAATCAAGGCGAGTTGCACCGGGTGGCAGCCCAATTCAACCAATCCCGCGCGAGAACCAATGTTTACAGGAGTCATTGTCTACCTTGTGTGGGATTGCCGTCACTGGAAGTGGTGGCAGAGCCTCTTCCACAATGTCTGTCGAGATGTCAGGCTCCTCGCAAGTGATAGTAGTAGCGGTGTGTGCTTACCAGCAGGGACGATGAACAAATGCAGATCAGCAGGCGCGAATCCCCACGGACTGATGGAGTTCAGTGGGCGCCGACTACTGACCCGGTGTTCTCGGAGTCTTCACCCGGCCGGGGCCGCATGAAGCTCGGGGCGCTTTCAGGCCGGTTGCCGACTCACTATGCGGAGGGCCCAGACACGAACCGCGAAGTACGGGGCGATGTATCCGTCGAGCGAACAGCGTTCGAGGGAGACGAAGGCGAGGGATGCCGGGTGCAGCTCGAGGAGCTCGTTTTGGTGGATGCCATACCACGACAGCGAAAACCGGTCCTCTAGGATTTGGGTGGTAGAGAATGTGAGGACGACGTAGGCTTGAGGGTCGGGGCCGCCTTCGCGGGTGACTGACTCGGACGCGGACGAGGTGGACGGGCGGGCATTGTAAGTACTTGTACCTGTGCGCGTCGGTGAAGATGTTGACGTCGTCCTCCAAGTCGATGTCTTCAGATGAGTCCGTGTGACTGGACTCGTTCGAGCTCGAGGGTGCGGCGACGAGGGCCTTGCGGGGGGTGGCGGTGGCGAATGTGATGGGAGACAGTGAGCGGCAGCGGGTCTTGCGAGGAGAGACGGGAATGGCGCGGGGGTTGTTCTCGACGTCGGAGGCCAGCAGAAATCTGCGGAGGAGATACTGCTTGAGGAAGGAGATGGACCAGGAGGGGTCGACGTGGGTGACGAGCCATTGGTCTGTGCAGACTCAGTGGCGAGGGATTAATGGGCGTTAACGTTAAGGCTGTTAGTGATGTGAGGCCCGGGGGTGTCGGGCTCAGTGCGAGCTCACCGAGTCTGGCGGCAATCTTGAGGGATCTGTCGTCGGCAGCCATCGTTGGGGCCGACGGCGACAACTAGGTGGACGTTGGCAAGAGCGTCCTCAATAATCGCGCCGCCTAGCCTCTTACAGCCTCCGGACTCTGTGGCACTGGCACAGCTGAGCCGTCACGATCACGTGCAAACCGTGGACGATTGATAACTTAAACTTGGCTCAGTCGTGGTTCTGTGCGTCGACGATGAGGAGGTGCGTACAGCTAGAGTAGGAGCATATACAGGCGATCACGCTCGCCGGTCTTCCACGGGATCCAGCCTGTCACGGCGTACTCGCGGTAATGCACAGCAATACCAGAGCTGGCCGAACTGGATACACGCCCAATCGAGCGCTGTATCCCCGTGGACTAAGTTGTCTTTGACCACCTCTTCATCGAGCAGCCAGCACAATTGAGCCTGCTCTCCTTCACGTCCGATCCCCTCGTTGCTCCTTCCTTCTAAGGCTCGGGCCTCCTCCAGCTCTCCGGGCAGCCCATGGCAGGACGTCGACGCACAGAGTCCAACGCGCCCAAAACCGCGCTGTGTGTGTCCCGCACGCTCACTCCTTCTCCCCCGCCTTCTCCCTCCTCCCTCCTTCCGCCCTCCACCACCTTCTCCCTCTCCCTCTCCCCGCCCTCAGCCCTCGCCGCCTCGCCATCGCCGACGGTCACGACCGCGGTCGAGCGGCGCACGCACGAAGGAGTACGACGCGCGCAGTGTGCCTATCTGCTAAGTACCATATCCGCACCGCGCCCGCTGCCTCTCTGCCCGACTCCATTACCCTATCCGTCTACCCGCGATGCAGGCACAAACAATGTACTTACCATGTACTATCCGTGCTCGTCCGTTATACAACTCGCCATCCCAGCGACCTAAACCCGCCGTCTGATCCGACCCTATCCCTTGCACCAAACGTGCCGTCCGCTCGGAAGATGTTCCGCGATCTCGGAAGGGCCCTGCATGTCGAAACGGCGAGTGCACCGTCTGCCGGAGGATGCGTCTGCACATCCCACGAGACCGGTGAGCACGATAGCTATGCATACCACCGCAAATCCCTCACCCATACGCAACGGCAGACGAGTCAAGTAGGCCGCCTTTGCGGCGCCCGACAAACGTCCTGCAGATGCCGTCGTGTCAGCTCGGCGCTGTTTGCGTCGCCGCGTCTGCGAATGACGGCGACACGTGGACGGCGCTAGGACACCTGTGCGAGGCCATCCCAATCGATGCGCTGCCTGCTTCGCAGAGTCTCGCAGCGCGAGCACGCGTCCGGATGCGTCTGCATGACCGCAGACGCACGGGGGCAAGAGACAGATACGTGGACACGCTGTCACCTGCCCCCGCCGTCGGTCACAGCCGATCTCGATGTGCGACGTGTCTAAGTACCCGTCCACATACATCCTGCCATCCCGTCCGTCTGAACCCGACTTTGTGAGCATGCTCTCCCAACTCCGAGTCTCCTCAAGTGTGCTGTCCGAATCGGACGTCAGAATGCGTGCATGCGGTACGTATTACCAGCCTCGTCCCCGCTTCTCCCATGCTTGCAACGAACGTGCTGTGCGGGCCAGACGTTCAGCGATCTCAAATCCCCGCATGCGCTTCTCGAAAGAGCGAATGCACGCAGCGTAGCGACTCACTCTTGCTCCCGTCTCGCCCGCAGTCGTTCGCCGGGGTATACGGGTCTGCACGTACCGGTGAGCACGACAGCTGTGTGCGGATACATGAACACTCACTCGTGCGCACATTCAGATGGACTAGATCGGTTGACGGAGTCAGCTCTTGCCGCGCTCGACCCACGTCCTACATACAAAGTGAGTATCGCAATCAACAACGGGTGGCCCGGTGATGCGCCCCGTAGTGGCGCCAGCCCCGCTTTTCGCGCCATCGCCGATATACGGCGATGCCTACTACGACACGCTGGCCAGGACGGAGTCCCTGCCCTCGATCTCCCACTCCAGGACCACCACATCCCTCCGACAAGGCGGTCGGAGGGGACGCCTCATGCGGCCCACGCAGCGCGCGAGGCCTCCGGCCTCCAACGGGCGCGACGCCCTTCCCTCCAACGGGCCGCGCCCGTAGGAGGCTTGCGAGTGTTCCCCGCAGCCCCGGCAGGAGGCTGGGCAGCAGCCTGAGGACCGCTCCGACACCCAAGACCAGAGCGGGCCGCAGTTTAGGTTACAGGCATCGTGCGGGACCGATGACACGCTAGTCGCAGGCGGAGGCGGCGGTGCAGGGGTCCAGGCGTAGCCGTTCCTGACCGTTCTACGAGACCAGGCGGTAGGACCCGACTGGCGCCCAGGCCGAGGGTTTAGCCACGGTTCCGCCTCCTCGCGGAACTGCGACAAGGCGGGTTCGAGGTAGTTTCAGGAGACACTGGAGAGTAGGGCAGAGGGTTACGAGCGGGCGGACCACGCTGGAGGCTCCGGATTGGACGAGGTTCGAGGTACCGCACGGGACGGTAGCAGTAGATAGGATGCCCGCGTACAGGACTCGTAGCCTCAGATCCCCCATCCCCCATATCCATACAGGCGCGAGCCCAGCGGTCCGACGCACTCGACGACCTCGCTGTCGAGCCCGTCCTCGGTGTGATCTCCTTCGAGCCCCGTCCTTCCACGGGCTCCGCCCGTCGTAGTTCCCTGTCCCCTTCTCGATCCCTCGCTCTCCGGCCTTCGACGTGCGCGTCTCGTCGTAGTTGTTCGTTCCAGTTGCTCGGGAACCAGAGGTCCACCTCGCACCCTTCGGAGCGTCTGCCCGGTGTTGTGTCTGCTGGGTTTTCCTAGTAGATCGCCGGTGCCCTCCCATCACTTGGAGCCCACCGCGAGGGGATATTCTCTGCTACCTCTGAGGTCAAGCTGCAACCTACGCTACGACCGGTCCCTGACCCCGCACTCCCCCGAAGCACCACGTCCGGCTCCCGCCCTCCTCGACCGCCGCCCACGGAAGAACCCCGGCCCGTCTCCCAGCGCAGTGCCTCTCCTCTGACCGACCTCGACGAGCTTCCCGAGACGGAGGACCACCCCACGCCAGTACCTCCTGCCACCTCTCGCGCTCGCCGCACATCCACCTCCGTCCCGCCGCGCGTCCCGGCTCCGCGGACTACACAGAACTCGCGAAGAGCTGCTGCGACTGCGGTCGCCCCCGGATTTGACGCTCCCACCGCCTCCGCCGTACGACGAGCTGGTAGAGAACCGACTCCACGAGCTCCCTTCCCTAGCGTAGCACCCCCGGCACCTCGAGTTCCCCCTACGTCCAGCGCATCCCGCCGTACAACTGCACCTCCGCCGCCGCCCGCACAGCAACCCTCCCAATCGACCGCCCCGATTCCCCTGCTTCCTCCTGCAGCGACTGTACCCACCATGGCCTCCCCGCTCGACGCACTCCCTGCGCGCAACAGCCGGCAGGCGCCCGTGTGGAAAGAGGCTGATACCACCCGCGACGACGTGGAGCTCTTCTTCAAAGATCTCGATCGACTCTACGCGCAGAACTCCGTGACCGACCTCGCTGATCAGAAGAAGGGTGCGGTTACCCTCTACGTCCCTCCGGACATTGCTAAGGCATGGGCACTACTGGACACCTTCGACGACGCGAGCAAGACGTGGGAGGACCTCAAGGAGGAAGTCTTAGGGTTCTACGTCGGCTCCGACAAAGACCATGTCTACACTCGACGTGAGTACCGTTCCCTGATAGACTCGACCCTCGCCTCCGGAATCCGCTCCTTCCCCGAATACCTCGCCTTCTATCGGCAATTCTTCCCGCGCTACAAGTACCTCTCCACGAAGCAGCCCACGGCCGAGGTCTCCGGACCGGAAGGGGTCGATGACCTCCTTCGCGTTGCTCCCGTATTCGTACGCGACAAGGTCGACAACTACCTCAACCTGAAGCATCCGAACAAGCATAGGGACGATTCGTACCCGCTCGCGGACGTCCACGAAGCAATCACGTACAGTCTCGAAGGGATCCCGCGCGCGCTCGAAGCCCGCGTGCCGCCGACGTACCCCGCCCCCGCACCAGCGGCAGGCACCGAGCGCCGAGGACAACCGGTGAAGCCCGAGCCGACGATCGAGACACTCCAATCGCAGATCCAGAACTACGAGCGCGACCTCCGCGATCTCCGCAACCTCACGCGCGGTTGGACGAATCTCCTGGCAGCGCGCCCGCCACAGGCTGTACCTCCTCCACTCGCGCCGGCAGCAGCTCAGCCCGCGGCCGCAAACCTACCTCCGCCCATGCCTCCGCGTATGCCACAAAACCAGTACGGCTACATGCGTCCCCCCTGCTTCTATTGTAACGAAGAGAACTGTCACTCGCGACGCTGCCCGGCCTTCGCGGAGGACGCGGCGAACGGACTCGTCATCCGCAACGAGCGCGGCTACATGGTCCTTCCGAACGGCAACGAAGTACCCCGTACCTGGCCAGGGCTCACCATGCGCGACCGCGTGCACAACTGGCACGAGCACAACCCAGGGCAGAAGGTCCAGGCCGCCGCCGCACAGATGATGGTCACGGTGGAGTCCAACATGCTAGAAGGCGCGACGAACGTCACGGATATCCAGGATCGGATCGATAGCCTCCGCCACCAGGCGTCCATGTTGGAGCACCGCGTCGCGACGCGCAGCCAGGGAAAGCTACAATTCGACGGGGTGGAACTGCCCGCGCGGAAGAAGGCGGTCCGCATCGACGAGAGCCGGAACCAGGCCCATGCCCCTCAGGACGCCACGGTGGACCTACCCCGTGAAGCACGCGGGGGCCGCGACCTGCCTCCTCACCTGGCGCCGGCGGGAGATAGAGCGGGGTCGCCAGCAGGCCCGCTAGTAGGCCCCGAGCTTCGCGCGCAGGAGCACCCTTACGCCAGAGCACGAGACACGACGAATGCAGGCGACCTCGCGCCGCCCGTCACGAAGAAGACGGAGTCGAACCCATCAGTGACCGCCCCGGCATCCCTTCAACCTGCGCCGCGCGCGGGGACGGAGACGGTAACGCACCCTCCGAGACCAACCCCGGTACTTGTCGACCCAACCGCCGGCCGTCGCGTCTTCGAGCGCGCCTTCGGGAAGGAGCAGCGGGTCATGGTGTCCCCGGCAGAACTCGTCAGCATCTCCCCGGAAGTTCGCAAGTACGTACACGAGGCGACCTCGCCAAGGCGTGTCTACGCCGCGCGCCAGGCAGTGGAAGGAACGCAACTCCCTCCTGCGCCGCGCGAGGTAACGGCACAAGCTGCGGAGCCGGCGAGGGCGGCACCCGAGCCCAGACTTCAAGTCGCGCAATCGATGGTACAGCAGGCGTGGCCCTGGAGCCCGGACGAAGAGGACGAGGAATGGTCGGACGAGGAGGAAGGAGAAGAGTTCTACGATGCGCTTCCCGAAGAGGAGGGGGAGACCCACTGCTTTCGTACAACCATAGAGGAGGTTGAAGACGAAGACGACGACCTGCGCGCGCGCGCGCCCTTGCACTCGCGCGTCGAGACAATCCAGGGCGAAGACCTCATCGTTGCAGAGCCACTAGCCCCTCTCCGGTCGATCTACGGCTTCCTAGGCGCGACGGACCTCACTACGGAGTGCGTCCTCGACTCCGGGTCGCAGTCCATCTCGATCAGCGTGGAGCACTGTCATCGCCTCAAAATCGCGTACGACCCGACCGCCCGGCTGAACATGGTCAGCGCAAACGGAACATCGGACACAACCCTGGGGATGGCGCGGCACGTTCCACTCGAGGTCGCAGACGGGTTCATCGTCTATCTCCAGATGCAGGTGGTCGAGCATGCTAGTTTCGATGTCCTGATGGGGCGCCCCTTCGAGCTGCTCACTGCGATGAAGGTCAACAACGAACTCGACGGCCGACAGTCCATCACGATCACCTGTCCGAACACGCATAGTACGATTACCTTGCCCACGTACGCGCGCGGCGAGCCGCCGGCGCGTACGCGCAGCGAGAAGGCCAAGCCGAAGAAGTCCCCCCTGGGGTTTCTTCTTTCGAGGATCTGACTGACAGTCAGGGAGATCTCGCCCTCGTCGTGGAGTACGACCACACGACGGGCCAGTTGGACCTGACCTCGTACGCCGAACTCGAAGATACCAGCCCCGAAACGATTCAGCACGCCTATCTATTCGCGACCGATGACCCCGAAACATCTACAAAAATCAACAACGCTTTTGCCTCTGCTTCCTTCGTTTCCTCCGTTCCGCTCTCTCCGTCTGAAGTACCGTCGTCGTTCGATACCGCGTCGGCGAAGGCCCCCGGGCCTGGTCCAGAACCTCGACCCCCAAAAGCGGCTCCGCAGGAGTCGCACCCATACTACGTACGCGCGCGCGCGTACCCCTCTCGACCGACAAAATCGCTGGGCCGTCGCCCTACTCCCCTTGGCGCACGAAGCGCGTCCCCCACCGGCCAGGCGCGAGCGCGCGCTTGGCCTGAAGAATCCATCGAAGTCTACGCGAAAACGAAGAAGAAGTACAAGCCGGTCGCAAAGAAAGTACGTCCGGTAGCGAGCCACCTCCCGGAACACTTCCGGATCGTGCGGAACCGCGTCGGCGACCCCCTCGAAAACATGCCCCAGCTCGATGCGAATCCGCCCCCCTTCAAGCCGACCGGGAGGTACACCCAGGAACGACACGACCTGATCAACGAAATCCACCGGGAGTGGCTGTCACCGGAGGAGCTACGCGTCCTACACGACCTCATGTGCAAACAGGAGCTCGCGTTCGCATGGGAAGAGTCCGAGCGCGGTCGTTTCTGCCAAGATATGTTTCCTCCTGTACGGCTCGCGGTAGTCGACCACGTTCCTTACAATGAAAGAAACGCTCCCGTCCCCCCTGGCATCTTCCGCGTGCTCCTCGAGATGATCAAGCAGAAGATCGACAATGGCGTGTACGAGCCGTCCAACGCGTCGTACCGCACGCGGTGGTTCTGCGTGCTCAAGAAGGACGGGAAGTTGCGCATCGTCCACTCGCTCGAGCCGTTGAACCGCATCACGATCCAACACAGCGGAGTTCCCCCCGTACCGGAGCACATCGCGGAGCAGTTCGGAGGGCGCCCTTGTGGCTCGACCTTCGACCTCTACGTCGGCTACGACGAGCGGGAGATCCATCCCGACTCGCGTGATCTCACGACATTCCAGACCCCGTTCGGCGCGATGCGGCTTACCACGCTGCCCATGGGATGGACAAACTCCGTACCTATCTTCCACGACGACATCGCGTTCATCCTCCAGCCGGAGATGCCGGACCACGCAGCAAACTACATCGACGACGTCTTCGTCATGGGCCCGAAGAGCGCGTACCTGTTGGAGGACGGAACTCCCGAATGCATCCCCGAAAACCCCGGAGTCCGGCGCTTCGTCTGGGAACAGCTGCGGAACGACAACCGTATCATTCAGCGCATCAAGCACGCAGGAGGTACGTTCTCCGGTAAGAAGTCGCGCTTTGCGCCCCCGCGTTTTGGCGCCCTCGGAAGCCGATGCACCCCGGAAGGGCACGTGGCGGATCCGGAGTGCGTACAGGCCGTAGTCAACTGGACAGTATGTAAGACGGTCTCCGACGTGCGCGCGTTCCTGGGTACGGTTGGAGTCGTGCGCATCTTCATCAAGGACTTCGCGAAGATAGCGAACCCGCTCAACAAGCTGCTCCGGAAGGACGCGCCGTTCGAATGGGGGCCCGACCAGGTGCGCGCGATGGAGGACCTCAAGTCGGCGCTAGCCCACTCCCCGGCGCTCCGAGCGATCGACTACGAGGACGACGCGCCAGTCATCCTCGCCGTCGACACGTCGAAGATCGCAGTCGGCTACCTGCTATGCCAAGAAGACCAGGACGACCCCCGCCGACGCTACTACAGCCGTTTCGGGTCGATTACCTTGAACGACCGCGAAGCGCGCTTCTCGCAGCCCAAACTGGAGCTGTACGGCTTGTTCCGCGCGCTCCGCGCGATGAAGCTCTGGCTCGTGGGCGTCCGGAACTTAGTAGTCGAGATCGACGCGACGGCGATACGCGACATGCTGAAGAACCCGGACATCGCGCCTAGCGCAGTTATGAACCGGTGGATCATCGCGATCAATATGTTTCACTTCGAGCTACGTCACGTTCCTGGGGTACTGCACGGACCTGACGGACTCAGCCGACGCGTCCGACAACCCGGGGACGAAGAAGGCGACCAAGAGGAGAACGAGGAGTTCGACGACTGGATCGACAACATGTACGGCTTCCTCCACCTCGTGAACCTACCACCGCGGTTGCCAGACGCACCCATCGTATACTCCACGCCGCGCACGGCGCGGGAGGTCGACGCCTTCTTCCAACAGACCAGCGGGACGGCCGCATCCACGCCGGCGATCAAACCGCCCGACTACAGCGCCTGCCCGCGTACCTCAGCGGCGCAAGAATTCGACGCGCGCGTAGACCTCGTCCAGCTCTGGCTGAAGAACGGTTCCCTACCAACGACGTCGGAACGCGCACGCGAGCGATTCGAGAAGTACGCGCGGCAGTTCTTCCTACGCGACGACCGACTGTGGCGTATCGCGCGCGACGGGAACCATCGACGGGTACTGGGTCCCGACACGCGCATGGAAGTACTGGTAGCGCTACACGACCACCTCGGCCACCGCGGGATCGCCGCGACGATTTCATTCGTGGGGGAACACTTCTGGTGGCCCGAGATGAAGGCCGACATCGCTTGGTATGTTAAGTCCTGCCATCAATGCCAGGTCCGCCAGACCTCGCGCGTTCAGATCCCGCCCACGGTCGCACTTCCCGCACCCCCCATGGTCCGCGTCCACATGGACACGATGGACATGCCCGGCCGATACAAGCACTTCTTCCACGCGCGCTGCGCGACGACGAGTTATGCGGAGGGTCGCGCCTCCACTGTTCAGACCGCGAAGGCCCTGGGCGATTGGATCTACCAGGACCTACTGTGCCGGTGGGGCGCCCTCTCCGAGATTGTGTCTGACAACGGGTCCGCCTTCGTCGCGGCTCTCGAGCATCTGGAGCGACAATATCACGTAAAGCACATCCGGATTTCGGGCTACAATTCGCGCGCGAATGGAATCGTGGAGCGCGCGCATGTCGACGTCAGGGAGGCCCTGTTCAAGTCTTGCTTCGACGACGCGCAGAGCGAGTGGGTGTCTAGAGTCTACTCAGTGCTCTGGGCAGACCGCGTAACCACGCGGCGCCGGATGGGGTGTTCCCCTTACTTCGCAGTGACCGGGACGCAGGCTATCTTACCCTTCGACATCGCTGAAGCTACCTACCTCATGCCAACGCCGACGGAGCTCCTATCGACGGCGGACCTCATCGCGCAGCGCGCGGTGGCACTGCAGAAACGGCCAGAGCAACTTGAGAAGCTACGCTCGCGAGTCTATCGCGCGAGGGTCCACGCGGCACAAGAGTTCGAACGCCTGCACGCGCGAACGGTACGCGACTACAACTTCGCGCGCGGGCGGCTGGTCCTCATCCGAAACACGGCGATCGAGAAGTCCCTCAACCGCAAGATGCGCCCGCGATACCTGGGACCACTGGTGGTGGTTTCTAGGAACCGTGGAGGGGCCTACATCGTGGCGGAGCTGGATGGAGCGGTCCACGACCGCCCAGTCGCCGCATTCCGACTGCTCCCCTACCTCGCGCGCGAAGAGCTGATCGCGTTCGACCTGTCCGACTTAGACGTGTCACGTGACCGCGTCGCCCAGATGGAGCAGGACGAGGACGACTACGACGACCGCGGCGAACCTCAGGACACGCAAGACGAGGAAGACTGAGTGGGCCGGGCCCCCAGGAGGGAGCCAATTTCAGTTGGGGGGAGAACGGCGGCGACAACACGCGCAGGAGGAAGGAGCGCTTCAACACCAGGCCTGTGTAGCACACCGACTCGCACTTGTACTCCCTTACCAACAATCAATTCAACTCTCCCTTCCACGAAACTAGACTACGAGCTACACGCGACACGAGACGGAGACCAGACGACGATGCATTCCGTGCCAAGCGTACAAGAAAGCGGACTTACAGCAAGCGCGACCAGAAGGACCAGCGGTATATACGGGAGCGTAGGCTCCGGAGCGTACAAAGCGACGACGACGACAGCGACGAGCGAGAAGGAACGATGAAAAGAGAGAGACGCGAGGGCGAGAGGAGGGACAGGATTAGGGATTGGAGGTATAGTAGGGAAGAGGAGGCGAGGCGATGAGGGCGCGAGCGCCGAGAGAAGTCCACGGAGAGAACATGACGAGAAGAACGGGGGGCCCACGCGTACGAATCAAGCATGCAGAAGTCCAAGAGGGGGCCTACGAGGCGACCACTCGCCCGACGATCACGCGTCCTCCTTCAAGACCGCGCGGAGGACGGCGGCGTTGGGGTCGCTACTGAACTTGTCAGCGAACGACACCACCTCGGGCAGCCCGGGCGCGAAGTCGCTCCCAAACGGCTCCCCGGAGAGGCGTTGCTCGCGACGGCGGATACCGACGAGCTCCCGCGCGTTCGCCCAGATCTGCTCGACGAGGAAGTTCGCCCGCTCGCGACCCTCCCGCGCGAGGTCCAGGTCGAACGGCTCGAACTCCTCCTTGGGGAGCACCTCGGTCCCGGCACGCGCCTTCCCGGACGACGACGCGGAGGCGACGGGCCTTTTCTTCTTGTCCACCGCGCCGGACCCGGCCTTCGTTGCGGAGGAAACGCGGGCCTTCTTGGGAGGAGGGGCCTCGTCCTCGTCCTCGGAGATCTCGACCACCTCGGCGTCAGGAGGCGCGCGCCCGTCCCCCGCCATGGCGGCGCTGACGGCCTGCGAGGTAGCGCAAGCGACGGCCAGCTCCTTCAGCTGCTCGGGCGGGGGGTAGGGAGTAGGCCCCTTGGCGGTCCCGATCAGCGTCAGGTGGTCGCTCCGGTGAAAGAGCCGCCCCTGCAGCGCGGCCTGGTCGAGGACCCGAATCTCGCGGCCGCTCTTCTCGAAATCGCGCGCGACCCGGATGGCCTGGAGAGTGGTGTGGGGCTCGCGGCTGTTCGACCTCAGCGCGAACCCGGCGCCGTTATAGACACCGAGCACGGCGTTGGTCGCGGACTTGAACTCGCCCGTCGTGGACAGCCCGCCGTACATGCAGGCCGCCTTGTGCGTGGGCGGGTTCGCGCACCAGTCGCAGCGGAGACCGTTGGGGTTGGCCTTGGTGCACGGACGTCCGCTAGCCGCGCACTTGTCGCACGGCCCGGAGATCCAGACGGTCGCCGCGACCTCCCCCATGTTGTTGACGACGGGCGTGGGGGTCGAGCCGGTCTTCTTACCGGTGGTGGTGATCCGACCCTTCGGCGCAGCGGGGAGCGTGGTCTGGCGAACGGCGGACCGTCGAGTAACCCGTCCGTCCCCGGGCGTAGCGGAAGGAGCAGCAGCGGGGGGGGTCGGAAGGGTGAGGGGGACGGCCCCAGGCTCAGGTTCCGCCTCACGCTGGGCGCGCGTACGCTTCACTGGAGCCGTGGGGGTGAAGGGAGAGGCGAGCGGAGCCGCATCGTCGTCCGCCTCGACAGGGACAGGGGTCTGACGCGGGAGGGTGAGGGACTCGAGGAAGGAGTCGAGCTCCACGGGGTCGACGGCAGCGGAGGGGGTGGCGTCCCCCGGCGTGAGGCCCGGCCCGACAGCGACGGCGGGAGAGGCGGTCCCCTCCTCCTCGGGCGGCGGTGAAGCGGGGACAATCCACGGGGCGGCAACGTCTTCTCCGCGCGCGGCACGGTGGGCAAGGGCTTGGACGTCCGCCGGCGGGACGCGCGGAAGCTTGCGGTAGTCGCCCAGGAGCGCACACTCGTGCTGCTCCCACTTAGCGAGGAACAGGAGTCGGCGCGCGTTGCGCAGCCTGCCGGCGTGAGTCTCAGAAGCGACGCGCTGCGCGAAGAGGGCGACGGCACGGGCCCGGGACCGCGTGGTGTACTCCAGCACGACCTCGTACGCGTCGGACGCGTCGAAGACCCTTTTACTGGCCTCGAGGAACGGGGCGAAGGAGCCGTCGGCCTCGCCCAAGCTGTCGAACTCCAGCTGGTCCTGATAGAGCCGAGGTTAGCAGTCGGGCACGGATGGCGAACGAACCAACGGGGCGTACCATGCACTCGAGAGCGCGGTCAATGGCCTTCCGGGCCTCCGCCTCCCCCATTCGCGCCAACTCCTCCGCGCCAGTGTTGGCAAAGAAGTCCGCGGCCTCCTCAGCGGCAACCGAGGGTGTAGGGGAGGCCGACTTCGGGACGCGTTGGGTAAGCGGAGGCTCGGGGCCTGGGTCGGGTACGAGGGAAACGGACGAAGGAGGGACCGTAGGGAGCGTGACGGACGAAGGAGTGGCCGAGGGGGACATGGCGGCGGCGAGAAGAGGTAGGAGAGAGAGAGAGGAACGAAGACGCGCACGCAAAAGAAGAACCCACGAAGGGCGCGACATTTTAAGGAAGGACGTACGGCCCAGGGGCCCATCAACTTCCCCTCGTCTCTGTTTACAAAACAACGCCGGGACGGACCCGGCGCGCGCTGCCAGAACGCTTCTATTCTTCCTACGGACTGCCTCAAAACTCCTCGTCGACTACTATGGTATCCGGTGCGCCCCCTACGGCTTCGGCTTCCGCGGCGACCGCCTCCGCTGTCACTACGCCCGGAGCCCCCAATTCCGCCTGCCTCGCGCGCTGTGCCGCGACCCTCAACTGTAACGCCTCGCGCCGCTCCACCTCCGCGACAAGTAGATCGGTCTCCGCCTCCAACGTGCGCAGCCGCGCGGAGGTCGCGATCTCGTGTACAGGGTCCGCGAGCTGGGACTCCACGGCGTTCAGGACCAGACGCTGGTACTGGACGTACGCGCGCGCCACGACGAGGTATTGGTCGCGGATGGGGTCTACGACGTCCATCACCGCGTTGTCGAATTCGGCCTCGAGACGCTCGCCATCTGGCAATCGGGCGAACGCTGCAGCTACACGGTGCAGGTCCTGACGAAGGACGGTTGGAGCCCCGTCGTGAAGCGCGCACCAGGTCACCTAAAACGGGGAATTCAGTTCCCATTCTGGGCGACGGATCACAAGTTCGGAGCGCGTACTAATACAGGCCCGATCTCTTGGAGCAGGTCCGACAGCCCGGGCCCGTCGACGTCACCAGCGGCAGCCTTCGTCTCGATCCGATCGAGGAGGCGAAGGAAGCGACTCAGTATGGTGGCGGTGTAAGAATGGTAGAAGTCCCGATGGGAGTTCGAGAGCTCGAACAGAGGGCGCAACCGAACCGGCATGTGCGTCGACGAGTAGGCGGGCGAGGAGACGCAGGGCACGAAGCTACCGCCCGCCCGGCCGCGTGGAGGCCTTTTATGGGCCACGCCATTCAGGGGGGGGGAGGCCTGGCGCCCAGACCACGGCCCCGACTCAGCAAGGCGGCGCTGGCACATCGTTCTGGCGGCGCCATGTCTCGTCCCGACGGGAACTAGGGGGGAACTGAGCCCGCGCGCCCCCTTTCTCCGTCGGCGCACGAGGATGAAACGGGCTGGAGCACAAGGTACTACGGTACGCGCGCGCAGGACTGGCGAGCGAAGCGAACAACACGCGGACTGGCGAGCGATTCGAGCGATACACGGACTGATGAACACGATACGACAGCGCGCGCGCGTAGGACCGACAGTCGATGCGGGCGACCCACGGACTGGTGAACACGAGACGGCAGCAATAGCGGGGAAGCACGATGTACCCCCTGGCCCTACTCTAGCAAGACGGGCAGGGACCCTACAGGAAGGCGGACACGGCAGCGGCGATCACTACGTACGAAGCACCACCACCCCCCTCCCGCGGGTCGCGTGGCCGGCCACCTAGAAGTAGTTATGGCCGCGCAGGGCGGACAGCTCGGCGTTGAGGGTCTCCCGTTCGGCCTCCAGGTCCCGGATACGTTCGTCAAGCGCAAGCGCGAGAAGGATCCCCTCCCCTTCGGCGCGGTCGGCGGTACGGCGGAGGGTACGGAGTTCAACCAGGGACCGCTGGGCGATGGCACGTTGGGTCACGACCTGGTCGATGCGAAGAAGGCGGCGGTCGGAGGCCACACGGTTCTGGAAGGTGAGGAAGGCATCACGGCCGAAATCACGCCAGCCGTCCAGGGTGGCTCTCTCGACGCGAGCAATGAAGGCGGCCAGGACGGAAGCGGAGGCGCCGACGAGGGCAAGCGCGCCCTACGGACTACGTCAGGCGTGGCTAGAGGGAGGCGGACGGAGGGCGTCTCACCACCATGTCGGCCAGGGCGACCAGCTCGGTTTCCACGCCCTGCAGTTGCCCCTCGGACCCCGCATCGGCTAGGACCTCGAATTCGACAACGGCGCGCTCGAGCTGTCGGGCCGCCAGCGCGTGCGCACGGGCCAGCATGTCCGGGTTCAACGGGCTGCTCGGGAAGGGCTGCGCGCGGAGGTTCGGGAAGGCGTCACGGGTGGGAGTTCCGTTCATGGTCAAGGTGGAGGAAGCCCGTCAGTCCAAACTGCCGTCCCTTTATACCACGCAGAGGGACCGGGGACGGTCCCGATTTCAGTTGGGGGGAGATGATGCGCCCCGTAGTGGCGCCAGCCCCGCTTTTCGCGCCATCGCCGATATACGGCGATGCCTACTACGACACGCTGGCCAGGACGGAGTCCCTGCCCTCGATCTCCCACTCCAGGACCACCACATCCCTCCGACAAGGCGGTCGGAGGGGACGCCTCATGCGGCCCACGCAGCGCGCGAGGCCTCCGGCCTCCAACGGGCGCGACGCCCTTCCCTCCAACGGGCCGCGCCCGTAGGAGGCTTGCGAGTGTTCCCCGCAGCCCCGGCAGGAGGCTGGGCAGCAGCCTGAGGACCGCTCCGACACCCAAGACCAGAGCGGGCCGCAGTTTAGGTTACAGGCATCGTGCGGGACCGATGACACGCTAGTCGCAGGCGGAGGCGGCGGTGCAGGGGTCCAGGCGTAGCCGTTCCTGACCGTTCTACGAGACCAGGCGGTAGGACCCGACTGGCGCCCAGGCCGAGGGTTTAGCCACGGTTCCGCCTCCTCGCGGAACTGCGACAAGGCGGGTTCGAGGTAGTTTCAGGAGACACTGGAGAGTAGGGCAGAGGGTTACGAGCGGGCGGACCACGCTGGAGGCTCCGGATTGGACGAGGTTCGAGGTACCGCACGGGACGGTAGCAGTAGATAGGATGCCCGCGTACAGGACTCGTAGCCTCAGATCCCCCATCCCCCATATCCATACAGGCGCGAGCCCAGCGGTCCGACGCACTCGACGACCTCGCTGTCGAGCCCGTCCTCGGTGTGATCTCCTTCGAGCCCCGTCCTTCCACGGGCTCCGCCCGTCGTAGTTCCCTGTCCCCTTCTCGATCCCTCGCTCTCCGGCCTTCGACGTGCGCGTCTCGTCGTAGTTGTTCGTTCCAGTTGCTCGGGAACCAGAGGTCCACCTCGCACCCTTCGGAGCGTCTGCCCGGTGTTGTGTCTGCTGGGTTTTCCTAGTAGATCGCCGGTGCCCTCCCATCACCGGCGAGTCACTTACTTTCTGCCAGTGCAGACGCCACCGCCTCCACCCGGACGACGGCGACGCGGGAAAGCCGCTCGGACAGCAGTGCCAGGCGATCGAGGTACCGGACACGCGCTCTGGCAAAGTCTCGCAGCGCAGGCACGCGGCCGGACGCGTCTGCATGACCGTGTACATGGGAGGCAGCAAGACAGATGTACATGGACAGGTCTGCCTCCGCTTTCGTAGCCGATCGCGACGTGCAACACGTTGGACCCCCTACAACGCATGCTCAGCGCATGACACCAGTGCGAGCACGGCGACGATGCTCACCGTGTGCGTGCTCACCCGAGCGACATAGACCACCCATCGTGCGCGCGCTGAGGCCGGTGATGACCCGCCGCGCACGGCGGGAACGTGCATGGCGTGCACACAGCGCCCCGCCCGATGTACACGCCCGGTTTTCCAAGCTAGAGACCAGCGAGGTGAGTGGTGTGGTGCACGCACAACCAGACGGGCAGTACCGTCCATCGCGCTGCGCGCGGCGTCGCCGCTCATTCGATCGGCTCGAGCCCGTGCTGCACGCGTCGGACTCGCACTTGTTCGCGCCGCACTGGCTTTTGAGCTGGCACGCAGTGATCGAGTGGTACACGCACGGCGGGACGCGCCATCGAGACACACAGAGCACGATGGGGCGGCCGCGAGTAATTCGGCACTGGCACGGCGGTGTCGCAGCCGTCCCCTCTGTCACAAGGTACGTGAGCGTTCAGACTATGTATACGAGCATCGCGCTAACACACACCTTACATTCTCGAGCAGGCTGCTCGACGACTATCCGGCTTCAACTTGGTCGTCGCTGAGGCGTCCCGGCCCACGCCCCAGGGCGTGTGTGTTCTCTCAGTGGGTGGCCGCTCTGCTGAATGAGTCAGGATAGAGCTACGGATGTGCGATCAACGCTCACGCACCTCGAATCTCTCCAGTGACAGGCCACCCGCCCCGGGCGATGTCCGGCCGTTCCATCTCGGACCTCTACATGTCAACTGGCAGTCGCTACTGCAGCCGCACGACAGTGGAGCCGTCCGAGTCGGTGCAAGTGGCATGTCTGCTACAGGACCACCCCAGACCCGCTCGGACGGTACAGATGGCTGCGGCACGGGAGTGTGGCTGTCGAAATCGAGTGTGAGGTACGGTGCTTGTGCGCTGCGTGTGTCTGTGAGCCTTCCATGTACATCGTGCGCATTGTGCTGATGTACATAGCAGTTGCTAGACTCTGCGCGTGTAACACTGTCGAAACCACTTCATGATGCACGCTGGACGTGCCGTGTCAGAACCTGAGGTCAGCATAAGACAAGTGGACGTACCGGCTGGTTGGGGTGACAGCAAGTCGTTGGAGCCGACACAGCCGGTGCTGCACGACAGATATCGGGACGACAGTGATGCGGCGGCGCACGGTGCCGTCACTACGAATGATTCAGACATCGCAGACAATGTCATTACTCTGTGAGGATGCACGTACCGTGCTCGCGCCGACTTGCATGGCTATACGCCCACCCTCGAGCTTCCAAGTCGTCTATTCAAACCTGATAAGGAGTTCGAACCTAAAGATGCAGGTATGTACTATTAGATGCAGATGCCGGGTTTTCCTCCACCTCTCACATTATATCCAGCAATATCTTCTGTTTACTTTGACAACGAGGATCCGGAGTTGTATTTGGGTCGGTTGGAGAAGACCGAGGGGGCAGAGGCTGTCCGTCTGTGTTGGTACGGAGATACGAACCAGAAGACCGTATGTCACTCCTTCAAGCCGTCAGCTCAATTGTCCACACAGATCTTCGTGGAGCGTAAAACCCATCACGAGGACTGGACGGGCGAGAAGTCAGTCAAGGCGTGCTTCCCGATCAAAGAGCACCTAGTCAATGCCTTCCTGCGCGGCGAACACACCATGGACGCCGAGTTCCAGGAGCTCGTCACGCGCGACAAGAAGACGCAACAGGAGGTCGACGGGATGATCCAGCTCGCGAACAAGGTGCAGTACTCCGTGCTCACGAAGAAGCTCGTGCCCGTCATGCGCACCTTCTACAGCCGCACGGCCTTCCAGCTGCCCGGCGACGCGCGCGTGCGCATCTCGCTCAACATGGAGCTCACGATGATCCAGGAGGACAACTGGGACGGGCACATGCATGCGGGGGACAACTGGCGGCGGATGGACATCGGCATAGACCACCCGTTCGGGCAGCTGCCCCCGGAAGACAAGGAGCTGTTTAAGTGAGCACACCATACGGTCTTCGCTGGGGTTTTCGCTGATGGAGCTGCGTCGCCTAGATATGGCGTCCTCGAGGTGAAGTTGCAGACACAGTTCGGACAGGAGCCGCCGCAGTGGGTCACAGAGTTGGTCGCGTCACATCTCGTCGAGGCTGTTTCGAAGGCGAGTCGTGCACGCCGTGCTTTTCAATAGATCGCTGTTTTTGGCTGGTAGCTGACTGGCCCACAGTTCAGTAAGTTCATTCACGGGTGCGCCACGCTGATGCCGAACCGTGTCGACCTCGTGCCATTCTGGCTTCTGCAGAGTGAGTGTCCCTGGTTGATTTATATGTGGGGATATGTGATATCGAAGAGCTTTGGTCATCGCAGTGGAGGTCGATATTTGAAAACCCGACACCAGTGTCATCGCCATTGAGCGTCCTCTGCACTCGTCTTCGTCCAAGGGTGCCTCGTCCCGGACCGAGACGTTGGCCAGACTACTCCCGAGCGGCAGCACTACACAGAGCCCGTGTCCGAAGGCGAAGAGGACGAAGAGATGTACCTTGCACCCGGTAAGTTGCTATCTGTTTAAGCCCGGGAGGCCGCCTTCACTCACCATCGCTCAGCGCGAGACGAGCACAAGCGCACGGGTCTCTCCGGGCCAGAGGTCGCGGCGGCGGCGGCGATCCGCGAGAAGAACCTCAAGGAGCGCGCGCAGGAGGACCAGCGCAAAGCGCGCGAGGACGCCGACGGCGACTCGGACGCAGAGGAGGCTGCCCCACTCCTCAAGAGCTCGAACGCCGCCGCGAAGGTCGCGAACACGATCGCGTCCGCGCTCGAGAGCACCGCGCAGGCGCGCGCGATGTCGATCGACCCGCTCGCGCCGTCGTCCGCGTTCGACGAGACGCTGCGCGACCGCCTGCGCGAGGACGTGGTGAAGCGCCACGCGGACGGGGACGCGGACGCGGGGAGCGCGACGGTGGACGATGCGGATGCGGACGACGAGGACGAGGACGACCACGACGACGAGGAGCGGGCGCGAATCGCGCGCACGCGCGGGGAGGGGACATCGCGGGGCGACGAGCGGGTGCTCGAGCGCAGCTGGAGCGCCCCGGCGGGGAAGCGGATCGCGGTGCCGGTCCGCATCGAGCCGAAGGTGTACTTTCTTCGTGAGTCTACTGTCTCTCGTCCCTCTCGTCCGCGTCACACGTTCGTTCTCACCCGTACGCGCAGAAATGGCTGCACTTCGGGATCTACATCGGCACTATCGCGACGACGCTGCTCAACTTCATACCGCCGGGCGACACCGTCGGGCTGATCAGCGCGTGGCTCTTCACGGGGGTCGCGCTCGTCGCGATTGCGTACTCGGCGATCATCTTCGTGTACCGCGCGTACAACCTCCGCCACCGCCGTGCGGAGGGGATGTACTATGACAAGTACGGGCCGACGGTGCTCTCGGTGTTCTTGGTCGGGGCGCTCGCGACGAATATTGTGTTGCGGTTGCGGGAGTTGTGATGAGGCGAGCCTTCATCACGAAAAAGGTGTGCCAATGAGCACTGATGTTCAAACCGGTCAGCATTGACTCACCTTACGTCGAGTTTATATAGAGGTGATGGGAGACGTTCGAGCAGCGTCAGCAATGGTCTATGCGGACCATTCGGTGCGGAGTCCTAGAACGTTGAAGATCGGGGGCGGCCTAGCACTAGGGCTTCACTGTTCGGTTCCATCTCGCGGTCTGATCAATGAAGAACACCAATGTTCGCGTGTTGGGGCGGCCCTGATCACCGCTGTTCAAGGTACCCGAGGAATCTGTTCACTACGGACCGAGTGGTTGGGTGTCAATGATCATAACGAATACACGCACAGATCATAGGATCCTAGTCAGATCTAGTCACTGGCTACTGTAGACGACTGATTAGATCATACTCAGGCTAGATATGGCCATAAAAATGACAATATATTGTACCATACTACGCTAATACAGCTGATATATCATATGAGAGGCAACAGCAAGTGTAAGATCATCGACAAACGGGGGAGGAGGGGTTGGAGCCGTTCATGCACGTGAAGTCCGAGTCCAAACCGACAGCGGATGCGAGGGAGCGGGCGGCGGCGGAGACAAGTCAGGGTTCGGCATTGTGTCCGCGATGGCGGACAGGATAGAGGGGAGGTCAGAGCTGCCACGCAAATGATAGAGTAACGTACCTCAGTCTGAACAGTGTCACCTACCTGTGCTGTAGCAGAACGTAAGTCGCTAGATGGCACCGAAAAAGAGAATTACCGATGAGGTATATTCACAAGCACGGCCTTCAACAACCGATCGCAGTTCCAGACTGTCTCCATAGACGTTGCGAGCAGGGTTGCAGACGAGAGTCCATGCTTCGAAGTGAACGAAAGGTACTCACCGCTGAATGATGGGCAGGAATGACCATGCATATACTCAATTGACTGTAGCATCGACGTCGAAGTGTGGACTCACATTGAAGACAGGTGCCAACTCGGAGAGGAACGTGACACGTACCTGGTATATCACGCTGGACCTAGAGCCAGCATGCAAATGTGTGGCTATATGCGCGCATATAATCAGGTGAGCACACGCATTATGAGCACACGTACCACGAAGTCGGACCTTACTGATTGCCTTCATTCGAGTGCCGGCGGGAAAAGGACCCGAGGACAGTGGAGAGAACGGAAGGAGCATCGCGGGCGGGGAAGGTGGTGGGGAGAGAACAAGCTGTGAGATGGGAGGTTATCCAATGAGAGACCTTATATACAACGGCCTTGGGGTGGGATCAATTGAGATGCTGCCAGAACGCGTCGTCGCGCAAAGGACATGTTGATCACGTGGAAGACCTCTGACGTATTTGAAGTGTTAGTGATGCAATGCACGTCTCCTACCAAATGCGGCGCCAGTCCCTTCTTCAAGTTGCATTCAGGCAAGACTAGGACTTGTCTCTCGACAATATTCACTACAGTGTACTTACCATGGCGCTGACAGCGACCATGCGTGCAAGACCTGAGGGATCTATGAGGGCGCGTTAGCCGGGCAGACAATGCTTTAGCATATACTTAGTAATGATCGCCGAGTCGCGAAGCCTTTGGTAAGTGTTAAATCTCACTCGTAGCTCAATCTCGGACTATATGTGTTGCGCAGTAAAGACCTGCGCAGACAATTATCCATATTTAGGACATGGAATGGTACAGCATGGTCAACATTGGTCATTCTGCACATACACAATGATATACGAAGGTCAGCTTACATCCGTGCCGACTCATGGTGGATCACCTGTGATCACCTTTCGTCCGCGCAGACAAATACTGACCTCTCTCGATCAACTTCCAGCAGCGCTGCCTCACTCCGGCAGACAGTGCTCACCCCTCGGTCCGCCACGCACAGCGATGTACATAAGCACACCTTTTTCGTGATGTTCGATACCACGTATGTATTCACCTATCCTATATGTATGCAATGCTCATTGCTACGTGCTTGTATACATGTATGTTTCTCAACGGACAGTAGGTGTACCGTATGATTTCGTCGTAGCTGCAGTTGCAACAGTGCGCACTAATTAATAAGGCCTTCGCCGCATACCATTGTGCTTCGATATCTGCACACGCTGCGCATTTGCCGTTGAACGTTTGAGCGTCCTAGCATTCTGAAAGTTCATATGGGAAAAGGCCAACGTAGGCACTCTCGCCGAACGCAACGACAAGAGAGGCCTTGTAGACATATTGCAATATCTCAACATATATCAATGCCTTGTCAAGATGCACAGAAGAGTAGCCCTCTGTGTCGATACATTTCTCTACTTAAAGCTTCTTAAAGCTTCAAGCTGAAATTGCTCTCCCGCTCCTTAGCGCTCGGGCTCCCAAACAAAAGCAAATATGCTTGTACGTACATGTTAGTAGGCTACAACTGGCAGCGCCGGTTCCCTCTCTGCTTCCAACCACGATACACGATGGTGAAAAACGCCTTCCTATCCCTCCCTCATCCCGAAAACCCTCGTATCATACCCCTTGCTCCCTACAATGATCATCAGCCACTTTTCCAAGTTATCGAGGCAACATTGGCTAATTTTCGTGACGGCGCCGACATGCTGCCAAGCTCAACGCTTCAATGGAGAATCTACCTTGTAAGCGACATATCCTCACCTCTTGAGCTATCTAACAATCCACCTGTGGACTTCAGCCTCCTGGTGGCATCACTCACACAGGCATACCCCGCGAAACCACCAAAGCAGTCCGGGATTGGCTTGCTCAGCACCGCGACGAAGAGCCCGTAGAGGTCGACATCCTGATGGAAGCCGTGTTACCATCGACGACAGTGCAGAAGAATTTAGTCAATATCATCGTCACGGATGCAGATAGTGAGTCGTTGGTGGTTATGCCTCACTCCCGGATTCCTTCATCTCCTCTGCAGCGATCGAAGGTCTCGATACACTGGGGACACCCTTCGCACAGGCGAACAAAGGTATGTTCATCATTCCTCGTGCGTTACGTCTTTGTCACTAGTTGTCCAGAGCGTAGGGCAAGGGCTTCGAAACTCAACGCTCGGCTACCTTCTCCCTCCGATGCCCTCATCGACCCGCAAAAAGTTCTCGAAGGCGATGACGCAGTTGACGAAGACCCTGATAACCTCCATCCGACACGACCATGTCTCAATCGTGGACATTCCACGGCTCTCTTCGACCGCTCGCTCGGTGCTCTCGCGTATCGCTTAGCCAACCTTGATCTTAGCCTTCCTGAACTTGAGCCCACCCCGCATCAATGCCGCTTGGTTCGCGAATTTGCGCAACAGTCGCTCAGGACGCATGCTATGGTGAACGAACTCGAATACAGGACGATAGTCGTCACCTTCCTCCAGAACATGCTTCGAACGGCTGTTGCGATGGATGTCTCGTACCCCAAGAATTCGACGGCCAGCGGGAGTTGCAAGCCTGACGGCGTTATAGGCAAGAGAGCCCTGCCGTCTGGTCTCCTGGAGTTGAAGAAGCTGTTGGGCCTTAAGGGGGATGCATCCCTCCAAGGCTTTGTGGTTTATATGAAGATCGTGACAGCCGACAATGTTCGTATGCCTGTCCTCCTTATGTTCTGTTTGAACCGACGTCTGATTGTTGAACCCAGATGAAAAAGGAGCTTGCGAAGTCGAACTTGCCGATGGTCATCCTCTCCGTCATGGGCAACTTGGTCGAGATATCAGGAACGATCTACTCGGACAATGCTCACATGACGACCTTCTTCTCCGAGAGGATTAACTTGTCGGCTAATGCTGACGGAGCTATCCTTCGTTTGACGCGAGCCTTCAAGGCCCTCAAAATCTGTATCGACGCTTTGACACAGCGTCGCTTTGCATCTCTCGAGCAGGAGGTTCCCGGCGCACATCTCTTGCCGTCACCTCTCCCGGAGCCGAACTGTGACAAGGACCAGGAGGCAATCGCCTCCAACCTACGGTTCACGGACCGCGTACGCGGTGACGGAAGTACCTTCCTCCTCGCTAGCAGACGAGGAGACGTCGACTCGAAGGTCTATCTCGCTACCCTTCCTCGGTCGCTCTATAACAAGCTCCTGCCGCCCTCTTCTCCATCTGAGACCCTGCCAGTGCCCCAGGTCCTCGGCGTAGGGAACGCTGAAGAGCGCGTCAAAGTCGTCGTCAAGTTCACGCGGCGGTACCACCCGGACGCACACCGCATGCTCGCCGCCATTGGCTGTGCGCCCGTGTTGCTCGCCTGCGTGCCCGTCTGCGACGTGGGTGGGACCACGACGATGGTCATCATGGAGCACGTCGCCGGACACTCCGCCTTTGTGGCTAGGCGTGATTCGCCGCCGGGAACACTCCTGCCACGCGCGGTGTACGAGGACGTGAAGAAGGCGATCGATCGCCTGGCAGAAAACAAACTGGTCTACGGCGACCTGCGCACACCGAACATCATGATAGTCGACTCTTCAACGGGTCCCCATGGGATGCTGGTCGATTTTGACTGGGTGGGCGAGGACGGCAAGGCGCGGTATCCTACCACACTCAATGGCGACATCCTGGACGAGTTGGTCCAAGACATCCAGGTGTACGGGCTGATGAAGAAGGAACACGACCAGGCGTTGCTCATGAAGCTGGAGGCGCTTTGTGAACAACCGTCGGCGTAAGGTCGGTGTCGTTGAGGTTCAACTGTAGCGGATGTGCACAGTGTACGATAGGATCTGGACGTGTGATTGCATCTCCTTTGTCGATCGTTAGTCATGTGCAAGTATCCCATAATCAAATAAGTTTCGCTCTAGATTTGTCTTCCCCGACGACTCGTCTAAGTCGATATCGATGTTGCAAGCTGTAAAGATCGATATATCGATGCTACTTATGGTCGTTTCGACGTCATCAAATGGGCTGGACGCATCTGGACCAATTCTGACGCATACAGACAGATACAGACGCATACAGACGCAACTGGACGCACGGATTTCTGACTGGGACTTACATGCGATACTCGACCACATGGTGGGAGTGCGATTACATGATGACGAAGTAGGCATAGTTCGGAATTGAATAACGACTGTAGTGGTAATGTATGCGTTGCGGATGCACGTTCGTGGTACATTCTACTCAGAGCCTCAAGCTCCTGAGCGGCTCCTCGGGGGACTGGCCGCATTGTCCGAGAACGGGAGGCGCGGCGGGCGCGGGCGCCATCATGAGCTAAGGACAGGCGAGTAAGCAAACGCTGCAACAACAACAATATTGCGTAAATGGTACAAACCCGAACGGTCTGGGTGGTCGTGTACGCAGCGGCGATGGTGCCGAAGATCATGAGCGCGATGTCCGCCGCCTTCTGCCTGCGAGTCCGCGCGCACGCCTTGTAGTGCAACATGGCAGGGTAGACGTAGCAGAGGGGAACACTACAGGACGCGACGGGGTTAGTCCATTAGCAGACCGAATGCCTGGGGTTCAGCGGGTGCGACGCACCAAGCGAAGCTGCCGACGAACGAGACGAATTTGTCGAGGTCGGCCGCACCGAAGTAGCTGAGCCCGGCGCAGAAGGCGATCGTGCAAAAGCGGAAGACGTTCTTCTGCCACTTGACGACGACGCTCTGCTTCCCGCTGCGCTCGAATATGCCGTTCTCCATGATGCGGACGGCCGGGAACAGCTGCAGGGGCACGGACAGCATGATCGCAAGCGAGTACAAGAATTGGACCTGTGCGATATCCAGTCGTGAGTAATAATGTTGCGCAGGTGTACAGTGAGATGATTGTACGCACCGCTTGTGTCATCTTACTCGTGGTGTCGAGGTTGACGATGACGACCGTCTGTACGTCAGCGCCGAAAGTCAAGTACGACATGGCACCTCCGCCGCAGAAGAGCACTGCAATGCGTATTCAGTACACATTCGCATAGTATATCATGAAAATTTGTGGGTATAAGTGCAACTAACCCATCAAGAATAGCATCACCCCTGTCAAGACCTTGGGGAATTTGCGTGGCTCCTTCATGGCGTCGGTGATCGGGATGACCTGGATTAGCCATGTGAGCGTGGTCCAGATATATGAGGTTCATAGCAGCGTACCAAACCAATGCCTTCGAACGAGAAGACCGCAGTGCTATGGAAATAGTTGAGCTTCCGAGATCCTGCCATGTTGGCTATTTATGCTTACCCGATGAGGAGAGGCCAATCTTTCGAGTTGAATAACTCAACCTTCGCAACACCATTGCGGGCAATGATGCTAGCTTCGCTTCCAAAGATGTAGATGAGTCCAGCCACAATGAACACGTCAGCGATGAGGGCAGTAGTGCTGAGCTTCGCTAGGTTCCGAACGAGCGCTAGGGGTACGAAGATAATCATCTGTAGCATGATGAAGTACTGGATCCCCATAACCTTCGCGCAGTTGGTGATGGCCAACACAAAGGATTGAAGGTTCTCAGAAACGAAGATGATGTATGCCGAGACGAAACCGAGCTGAGAGACCGTGATGGACGTCAGGATAGCGTAGCGCATCCATGGGCCGTACAGGGCGCCGCCGATGTCTACACAGCCAGGTGTCAGCGATTCAGTGTCGTGAGAGATATGAGGAAATTGAGCACCTCCAAAACTTCCAGATACGACGAACTTAGTCTTCACTAAGAGAAGGAACGAGTATAACGAGATCAACGCAATGAATGTCAGGACAAAGCTTGAAAACAAGATGCCGCCATTGAAGAATCTAAAAAGATGAGCGCATCAGCAGTCTGATCATGAGCTTTTCTACGTCTACAACTCACGCCTTTCCAAGGAAGAGGATACCGGTGCCGACGAACGCCTTCAAGAGCTGAGAATGGTGATGAGATATGATGATGGCACGACCTCAACGGCATAGCTCACCATGAGAACAGCATCAGTCACTGTAGCGTCCCCATGCGGCCCCACACTTGACATACGCCGTCTTGACCGAGAACGAGAGGCACGGGGACGCTCAAGTAACGGCGAATGCTCCGATGGTTTGCGCGGCTCGGAAGGACCAATTGTCAACGGTGGCGGCGGTAAACCATTGCTACCATACGAAGGTACGCCATGGAGATATGGAGGAGTTTCTGTACCAGTCGTTTCCTCATCTAACTCATCTTCCTCTTCAATTTCCTCTAGATCTTCACCGGCCTATTGAAACGCAGGTCAACATGTAATCTACTCCTCCGACGAAATGACAACTTACAAAGTGCCCGAAAATATACAAGAACTCGATGAAGTTCCGGACCATAGGGCGCTCCGTAGCGCGCTCGGGATCGTTGAGGGCCACATGCGCTCGTCTGAATCCTCCAGGCTCTCGTATGTGTTCGAGGGCGGGATGGACAGGTTCCGCATGGGACGATCCCGCAAATGAGATGGACCGCGCACGCCCTGCCTGCTTGCGCCTATCAGCCTGCCACTTGTAAATGTTATGCCTGAGCGTATGGGTCAGCACGCGTGCATAACGTGAAACGAGGAAGACCGAGAAGGGCAAAGGGTGAGCTCTTCAGATCGTCGCAGTACTCACGTAACGTCGGCTCCAGGAGAGTCATAGGGAACAGGGAAGGGTTCCGTGTCTTCTCGTTGGATCCTGAACTGCGAGAAGGAAGAACGCTGAGATAGCTGGCCTGAGTCCGACCCACGCCGAGAAGAGCTTCCTCCCGCAACCTGCTCTTGTCCGTTGTTCTGACGCTCCTCCCGGGAGACGAGGTGCTTTCTGACAATCCTTGCCTTCTCCTCATCTGTCAAGTCATCGAACGGATTGTCGGGCTGACCACTTCCAGGCGTGCCGGATGTAGGACGAGGTGGGAAACCTCCAACAGCTAACCTGGGGCTTGACGAGGATGCCTCACCTGCCGTGCCAGGGAGATACGTTGTAGCAGGTCTAGGAGTACCAAGCGGTGTTGCACCAGACCTGGGTGGGATGTTGGGTGGAGGAGGTGTGCCCGTGTACTGTGCCCGGAGGAAACGTGGGCTAGGAGATGCAGATAAAGACGTCCCGAAGTTGGGGGTCCCAGCGACAGGCGGAGTCCCTCCAGCATTGAGCGGGCTGTCCCGACGAGGACTGGGTATGTCGAACGGCTTGGAAGGTGAGGTCATGGTGGTACGAGAGCAGAAGTGGACGCCAGCCTGAGACTCACGTAAACCGGGGTACTGCGCGCTTATGCGTCCACTGACTCTGAGCGCTAGTGAGCTTTCTTTGACCGACTCTTCATGATCAAACAGCAAGCTTCAATTCAGCTTCAAGACTATCTCGCATCACCTTCAACACCAGTATGTATACAGGTAAATTGCTGCTGGTGTGCCAGTATAAGCGTTCCGTCGAACAGGAACCTGGAACGCCTTCTATATCGTTGTCAGCCAACAATTTGTTTGGGACATGAAGCTTTCAAGTAGGTCAGTCCTGAAGAGAGAGGGATCCCAACGATTGCTGCTATGGATCGAGGAAGGTGAGTAGAGCTATGCACTGGTGAAAGGGACACGGAAATAGTCTAAAGTCTCAATTGAATGCAGAGTGGTCCCACTTCCGAGTCCGAGTCCCTGCCTTCAAGCTATGGTTCACAAAGCGTGAGATTGGCTCGGGGTAAGTTCACCCGAGATCTCCTCCGACCCCGAAATGACTGATCCAGGTCCGAAGCAGCTCATGCAACTCGCTACTCCGCTAAAACGCGGCAGCTGCGTTGCAATGTGAACGTGTACTTACTCCAACACGGACGTTAATGTCCTCTCCGCGCCGTTACCATGAGCGAGACTCGTTTACATAAAAGTAGCGCACCCCTCCTCGACGGTGGTGCTTACAGCTATACCACTCCCCGTGGCCCGGCGACCAGCCCAGCAAGCCATGGATTTCGACGGCCGTTCTGCAGCCAGGATCAAGCGCAAGCCGCCACCGAGCTTCCCCTACTCTCCCAAGTATCCCCTCCCGGATCCTAGCGATCCATTCGCTCCTCTCCAGGTCCTCCGCGAGCGCGCATACTCGTCGCACTCCCATGCATACCTGAACCATTCGAACACCTCCTTGGTACCCTCTCCTCCCTCGACGGGAGACGGTGAGCATTTCAGCCCGCGCGCACCCGCGGAACTCCCCCCGCTTCCTCGTGGTGCAGTGCATCCATCTCGGAGCATCGAGGCGTACGAGCACTTCCGCGACGGTTATCACTCGGACCTTGCCAGACCACCTCGTCCGCCACGCGCCAGGACGCGCCCGGCGAGAGACTCGAAGTCTTATTTCTCTGACCTAGACGTTTCGTCTACGGCAGTGTTCCATCATAGACATCAGGATCACGATCAGCCTCCAGAGAAGCCCACCGAACGGCAGTACCACTATCGCAGACGCTCTCAAACTCTATCCTTCTTCCCTGCGACGCTGCCTCAGGTCGCATCGCCGGTTGAAGAAACCGACCGCCCCCCTGTGCAGCAGGACTCGCTCGAAGAGGCATCTCATCACATAAATCAGACCTCCCCCCCATCACAGAGCCAGTACGTGTACGATGACCGTCAATCTCACGGGCACGTCTACGGCCAGGTGCACAACCCCCACACCACGTCCACAGTTGACTCCCACTACCACTCTCACCTACAGATGTCGGTGCACTCGGGACCGACGCCCCCGATGACGCCGGACGATACGTTGACTGATCGGTCGGAGTCGGTCCTCTCGGATGTCCCTCCACCGCCCCCGAAGCACGTCACACTTGACAGTGACGACGAGCACCCAAGCTTGGGGTTTGAAGCTGGCGGCAGCATTGAACGTGAGCTCTCCAGGATTCGGACCTCGGACTTCCCGGCGTTGCTCGGCAAGTCTGAGCCTGATTCGCCTCCGCCACTCCCAGTCCCCCCACCTCGTCCCCGCCATGCGCCAGTAGAATCCGAGCCGGAACAGGACAACAGCGTCCGACGACGCAGTGGGCTTGGATACAGGGCACGCAAGGACAGCATCACGGGAAAACTGCGTAGATCATCCCTGCTGGCGCGCGGGCGCAAAGTTTCCGATCCATCTCCGCCGTTGAGGTCGAGCCGACTACCGCCAGTGCGCGACTCCATTGTTGGCTCAACCGTCCATACTTCCGGTCAGATTGGTGCAGCTGAGGTGAGCACGAGCAATGCACGGAACAGCTTCGTGCCAGAAGTCCTCCGCGCTACCGGCACCGGTGGCGAGCCCATGGAGAATAAGAAGGCCAAGATGTCGCACCGGAAGAGCCTAAGCCATGTCAGCCTCGGGGTCACTCCTCTACCGAACGTGAGCTTCGGTCCTTCTGTCTCTCCTGCCATGCCTGTGGAAAACATAAGTATGGCGAGCACTCTAGTTGGGAGTCCTGATGGAGACGAGTTCGGCGAACCTACACCTGCCTATCCTCTAGCTTCCCAGCAGCAGCCTACGGTCGTCATTACTCAGTCTCAGGCCACCTCTCAGCCACAAACACTTGCCCAAGCACTTGATTTCACGCCACTGCCTTCGAACGATGCGCCGCTTCCCTTCATCAGCAAAGATACGCGTCTTCCCACACCTCCCCATGAGAGCTCAAGGCCTGGCCGGAATACTATCATTGCTATAGGCCCTGAATATGGCTGGCGACGCGACACACAGCCTGGTACTGCACGCGTCCCAATCATCGAAGATCCTGCGCCCGTGGTGGCCGCGCAAACCACTGTCCCGCGCCCATTGACGTCCATCAACAGAGGTGCTGCTTCTTCGGTGTTGGAAATGGACGAGGTCATCCTCATGAGGTCGTCCCATTTCGAAGTATCATCAGATTACGCGCAGGAACAATCCACACCGTCGCCACCGCTGTTGGCAAACTCCTTGCTTGTAAGGCCGACATCAGCTGCGACGGCTATCTCTATCGCGCCGCCGCCCATGTCAGTTCCTCTTGTCACGCCTGCGCCCGTTTCCCCACACATAAATGTACCTACGATATCTGTTACACACCCGTCTATGCGTCCCGACATCGGGTCGCGTCGTAGCTCTACTCCTCCACCTCCACCTCCCCGCCGAGGACCCTCGCCTCCTGCCCCTCGTCGCGCACCATCACCGCTCCCGCCTGCTCCTCCGCGAGACGAACTCGGACCACCTACGCCTGCACCGCTTCCTCTGTCTCCGCCCTCGCGCATGGATGCTGATTTTCCTACACCCTTGCCTCAACCGCCTCTCCCGCCTCCACCTGTCGTGCGCGCAAGATCACCTGTTCATGCCCATGAAGAGCGTCACGAGCAATTACCGCCTACCTTAGTCGTCACTCCAGCACGCCCGCGAAGCCCGCCCGAAAACAGGCAACGAAAGAGTGAGGAACGCCGTGCGTCGGATGATCGACAGGAACGGGCAGCGACATCCTCGTACCTGCCAGTCGCACAGGTACGACCTCCGCCCCCACCAGCACACCCAGAATCCCCGACGCCGCCGTCTCAGTTATCTGGATCTGTCTATCGTTCGCGGGCAAAGGTCCCTCAGCCTTTCAACACACCCTATATGGACTCTCTGCGGCAACGACGCCAAGGTCAAGGTCAGGGCCAGAGCGCGACCACGCACATGAGTTCGCACACACAGCTCCCGTTCCGTCCTCAATCTCCGTCTACAGCCCACACGCCCGCTCGCACGCAATCGCCACGGCCTGTCGCGGTGGTGCGCACGCAGCCTGCCTCGACCGTCCGGGCACAGTCACCCCAACCCATCACAGTCACCTCGCGCGCACAGTCTCCACAGCCTATGGCCGTCACCTCGCGCGTGCAGTCCCCGCCGCCCTTCCGCGCGCAATCCCCCGCGAGCCAACCTGCCTTGTATGCCTCTCGCCCCGCGCCGCCGCCCCCACCGCCGCCTCCCTCCTCATACACAACGCACGGCCACGGCCACATGCAGGCACGCTCGTTCCAGTCCGAGGAGTCATCCGTCGACCTCGGGAGCGAACGCGATCGCGAGCGCGACAATAGCTCCGGGATTGCGCCTGCTGCCACCGCCACGACGACTGCGAACAACGCTTCGGGGTACAGCAAGAACCAGAGCACGATGAGCATCACCTCGCCCCAGCCCCGGTACGCGGCCTCGGTGGAGTCGACGCCGCTCCCGCTCCCGAACACGCCGTCGACCACGATCTCGTCGTACCCGTACCGTGTGGGGGAGAGCGCGCCGCGCCGCGCGCGGAGCAGCCGTGGACATGGGGGCTCGGACTCCGCTCCTGAGACGAAGTCGCGTCCGCGGACTGCGCAGGCCACGCGGAGACACGGACACCATCGAAGTGATACGAGGGCGGAGCGGTCGGTCTTGACGTTCGACGAGCACGCGGGCCTGACGAAGGAGCTCCTCCAGACGGCTGCAACGCTTACGGTCATCGAGCAGAACGGTATCAGGAGGCAGTTCGGTGAGCTGTTCAAGGACAGAAAGACGATTGTTATCTTCATTCGGCACTTCTGGTACGCCCTCTGTTTTTGAAATTTCATTTGTTGTGTCTGAGTAGTGGAACTGACGCACGCTTTGCTCCAGGTGCGCGGCTTGTCAGGACTACATGTATTCAATCGCGAAGAACGTGGACTTTGAGGCATTGAAGCGCGCCAACATCGACCTAGTCGTCATCGGGAATGGCTCTCCAGCGATGATTAAGTCATACCGCAGTAAGTATCCTCTCCATTGGTGTGTAAACAAGATACTGATGTTTACATTTAGACATCTTCCGTATGCCCATCTCGATATACACTGACCCGTCGCTCCGCCTTTATGCCGCTATGGGAATGACATACCGCACCAATGATCCTGGATCGGACGCAGAGAAGGGAGACTACATCCGACATGGCCCAATCGGAGGCCTCGCGATGGTCGTGAGGAATGCACTGTGCGTTGGGATGCCTGTCTGGGAGAAGGGCGGAGACGCGCTGCAACTCGGTGGCGAGTTCGTGATCGGTCCTGGGTAAGAGCTCCTCTCTTCTTTCAACACACCCGAACCGTAACTTACTGGCGAAAGTAGCTTTACCTGCACCTACGCTCACCGTATGATCACCACGCGCTCACACGCGCCCATCCGCGAGGTGCTCCGCGCCGCCGGCTACCACCGTGCGGTGTCCGCCGCGGGTACACGCCCCACCGATGGCATGAACATTTCCCCCGACGAAGAAGACGCGTGGATGGAGGAGCGCCGGCGCAGCTTCGCGCGCATGCGAGCCAAGCGCGAGAAACGCCGCGAGCTCGGGAACCCCGCCGCTAACCACCTGAACGCCCCGGATCTGTACGAGCCCGAGCTCGGCTACGGCAGCGACACGGGCAGCGGGAGCGTGAGCGTGAACGGCAGCTGGTCGTCGAGCGTCGAGAAGGATTCGGGCGCGATCCACGCCCCCGCCCCCGCGCACACCCCAGAGCGGTCATCCCGCGAGCGGAAAGCGCCTGCGACGAGGGACCGCCAGGGAACAGGGAGGAGCGCGAAGGGCTTGTACGTCTCGAACCCGGACGACACCCATCACGAGCACGAGCGAGACCGCCGCGAGCGCCATGAGCACCGCACACACAAGCACCACGATGGCGGCCGGGTGCATGTCGCGCACCAGGACGTCGACCACACTGAATGGACGGGCTCTGCTCTGGGGACCCCCGCTATAGCATACATCAACCAATACGGGCGAAGGGAGGACGGGTACGACACGGAAGATGGGTATGGTTATCGGCAGGATTGATTTCGTTGCTGTCCGTTCGCATTCTTCGTACTTATATGTAGTTACTTCACTTCTCCTGCCTTCATATTCGTATATGTTTTGTATCTGTACTGTACACAAGCATCTGTTGTCAATGTAGCACTATCCATATTGCGCGGTCGACTGCATATCTATAGATTTGACTCGTAAGCACTATAACTGATTTCTATCTTGACTGAGGCTCAGGCTGGTCGTGATGGTACGGTGAGATATCCACCAACCGCTCAGGTCTACGTCACGAAATACTGCAAGGCGAGCGCTTCGCTCATTGCCACTATCACTGCTTGTCCTGACGCACAATATTCTCTTTCCTCTTGCGACTCTTAGAACACTCTGGCATTTTCCCGACAGTGCTGCCTCAGAGATGTACGAAACCAACAGCCATTGCCCCGACTACTAGATAGTGTGCAGCGCTGAAGCTTGAAGACCACTCGAGCTCATCGGTGTGTGCCACATGTTCTCAGGGCAGCTGGATCCTGTACGACACACATGCACATACTCTGATAGCGTGGACCGCAAGCAACCTTACCTTGCTCGCTATCTCTCCCATCGACTCTCACCCATGTCGGGTTGAAGAGTTTCTCGGTGCCTGAACCGTCAAGACTGCCGCCCTCTTGGTCGCACTTGAAAAACTCTCCGTCTCTCCTTCTCTGCGTGTCCCCCACACGCCCCTGTTCTCCTTCTCTTCTCGTGCTGCAGAGACTCCGTCCATGGACGATCATCATCCATCACCCCCGCCGGAGAGCGAAGCAGACTCGGAGCTCCCAGGCTACACCCTGCGTTCTCAGGAGGAGTTCGCGGAGCAGACGTACACACTCGAGGACAGTAAAGGGCGCTCGTGGATATGGCTCAAGGTCAAGAATCGATCGAATGGGGCCAAACAGATGCCCCTCTTCTTCGACCGTGACACCATAACTGGCACCGTCGAGGTCGATTTCTCCAAAGCGGAGGGGGTTAAGGCGGTTACCATATCAGTGAGTCTATCTGGTGCTTGACTATCAGGTCTCGTGGAGGTTGCACAAGCAACATCTTCACACAATCGTTGACGATACTAGTTTTACTGGTTAAAACCTTCTCCGCCTGTTCAGTATCGTTTTGCGCACTGTATCCCGAGTGCAACGATGTTATGCATATGTTGGCTTCACATGACATCATCAGCATTATTGTACTCACCTACAAGGTGTTCTATAGGTTCAAGGTAGTGTGACTTCGGTCGGACAAGAAGAGATCAGGTTTCTTGACATCATCAATGAGCTATGGAACGCGAAGATATCGCCCACCAAGCCGTCCGGGAAACAGTCTTGGCCATTTTCGGCGACACTTCCTCCCGAAACCACCATATCCGAGGGAGGAAAGAAGTCGCAAACCTATGCGCTTCCTCCGAGCTTCTCCGAGAGAGCGAGCCCAGCCTACATCGACTACAGGCTGGTTGTGACCGTGAAGAGAAGCTCCTTCAGGGTCAATCATACGTACGTGGGCCTACAAACATTCTTCTGTACGGCCGCCGCTAACAACGCTTGGTCGTCAGGTTGACGACACCCTTCGCATACTTACCGATCACTCGCGCCACAGCTCCTTCGGCTTTACGCCAGCTAGCATACGCCGAAGACAGTGCTCTTGTTGGTCCGCTGGGAGACCCCGAAGGTTGGAAAGTGTTGCCACCGGTGAAGTTAGCAGGTACCATCTTCGATACTCGCCAAGTTGAGGTGGAATGCACCGTACGTCATCCTCTCTCTTATACCCGTTTCATGCTCATGTTGCCGATCATGACATGCGTAGCTTGCACTCGCTACTCCCGTAAGCATTGTCGTCACACCATCTTCTTCAGTGCTCTCTCTGACACGAAACCGTTCACTGCTCACATAACACAGCTCATGTATGCCCTTGGCAGCCCTATACCGATCAGCTTGACCCTCAAGTGCGGCGATGAGCAGGCTCTCGACCTGCTGTCGACGCCCTCGGCGATTCGCCTCAGCTTGGCCCGCATGCGCCTCGTCGGCTCACACGCGACCGCGGAAGACGGCGATCGCGGCCGCAGCAACAACTCCTTCGCGGACAACGCTGGCACCGCGTTCTTCTGGCCCGCCGCCGAGGGCGCGCCCGAGCAGGGCACGCGCGTCCTCCAGGGCGAGCTCGAGGTGAAGAAGTCGCTCAAGCCCAGCTTCGTCTTCCCGCGCTTTTCCGTCCGGGTGAGTCGCCCATCTAGCTCTAGCTCCCCGCCATTTAGAAGCACAACCCCGTCCCGCTCCTCCCGTGCGTGCGTCCCGGGTTTCGCGACGTCCAGCCGCGGGCCCGCACAGCCCGCTCTCTATTGCTCTCGTAAAGTCATAACGATTGAACGTGTGGCTGATACATTTTGCACGTCACGCATCGCTTCGCCCTGCCATATCTCCTGGGGGTGATTTCACACCTGCGCGCACGTTGTCATCTCGATTTTGTCGCCGCCGCCGCAACCCTCACGGTCTGCGCACACGCACCCCAAACCTCCGACCGGGTCTGTGGCTCGGGGCCCCGGCCGTCGCTCGCGACATCCACTGCATGCTATACAATCTTATACAATGCGGTCCATTCGACGGCTCGTGTATCACCGCGGCCCGCCCGACGCCCGCCAATACCCCATCGACGACATACATACTACCGCACACCGCACACGGGCCCTTGCAGTACTTCCTGGCGTTGTCGCAGTTCCAGGCGCCAGGGTTCACCCCGGCCACGGCCTCGGCCTCGAAGCAGCCGCTCGTGCTCGAGCCGGTCGCGATCGTGTCCGTGAACGCGGCGGGCGTCGTGCCCAAGTCGTACACGCCGCCCGGGTACGTCGAGCCGAGCAAGGGGAACTACATGACGACGATGGGCTACCTCGAGAACGGGAACCAGAGGTGCGTGCCGCCGTGCCCGCCCCGAGTTGTATGAGGATGTGCTCCCCGCACCTCGCTCCTGCTATCTGCTATCTGCGCATGCGCCGCGCTCTGCGCGAGCTGGGCAGGCTCTGCGGGTCCCTTCACCTGCGGCGCACGCAGCGAACTTTGAAGTTGGACGCAGAGCGGGGATGCAGAGCAGAGTGGGGATGCAGGATGCGGTGCAGTGCTTGGGGGTGAAACAAGAGCAGGCCGAGAGGGTGTGCGGAGGTGTGCGGAGGCTGATCGGGTGTACGGACAGGTTCCTGCACCATCATGGGTTTGCCTGAAGACGACACACTCACTCGATACGGGACGCGGCCTCGCGGAAGCGTCAGCGTAGTAACGGTGGGGTGGGGGTATTCTGGGGCCTGGACTACTGGATCCGCGGTTGTGTGTGGCAAGTGTGTGGGGTGCTGTGTACAGTGTGCGGCGTACGCGTGCTGGGTCTGCGGCGTGTATCAGATGGTGTTACTGTATGATTGTATCTCTATCGGGGAGTGTAGGGGTGGGCCGCTCCCGCACGCGTCGTCGTGAGTGCTGTATGTTATTTTGGACATATTATGATCAGGAGGAGCGGGCGTGCGCAGGGGAAGTCACCCAAGCCGCGGCGGAACTGGAACTTTACTCTGTGGTCCGTCCGACACACTCTACGTTCGACGCTACGCAATTCCCGATGGTGCCGGGCGAGCTTGGTGCGCCGCTCAAGCCTCGAAGTGACTGCGGCTCAGACGGGAACCCTCGGGGCCAAGACGGTGCTTTAGCTTAAGCTCGAGGATCGATAAGAAATATATGTAGAGGCTATCTATACTAAGGGAAGCAAGTAGTAAGTAAGGGATTATACGCGCTGCGTTACTATACAGGATGTATGGTAGTAAGGTCCAGAGTACGAGGAGAGAACATCGGAAGTGTGGGGGAGAATTAACGCGGAAGGGCGTGTATGCTGATCTAATAAACTACAGCTACAGGGCGCGCGCGCGCTGTGGGAGCGCGGGGGCGCGGCAGTCGGATCCGTATCCAAAAGAATAGAGTGCAGGCTATAGCGAGAGCAGAACGAAAGGAGGAGAACAACAAATGCACAGATAAGACAGTGGGCGAGCGAGCGATAGAGGTACGGATGCGGCTAGTGTGGGACGGCGAGATGGCGTGTCGGCGAGAGAAGCTTGAGAGGAAAGATCTGTGGAGCGCGCAGGGGCGGGCGGGGTTCGGGGTGGCTGGGAAGTGAGAATCGCCGAGCGAGCGCAGCGCGAAATCAGAGCAGCGCGCGCGCCGGGGAAGAGGTGCGACTGGAGCGGGGCGCGGCAGGTGTGTTTTCGAGTCGCGTCGAAGCGCCCCGGATACGCGCGCGCAGGCCGCGAGGGACGCTCACCGCTGGGCCGCGCTGGGTAAACAAATGCAAGGGAGAGGGCCGTGATTAGCACCTGCGTGTGGCGGGCTGCGGGCACAGAGCGCGACGGGGGGGACATATGAACTCACACAGGCACGTACGCGCACGCGAGCCCTCTCCGATTGCAGTTGGCGCAGATCGGACGTCCGTCGCACTTGAGTTTGCGCCCTGGGAGGAGCGTGGGAGCACCGTCAGCACGCGTTTCGTAGCACGTCGCATCGCGCGCGGACGCGGGAGAAGAGTGACGTACCGCGACAGAACGTGCAGGCCATCGGGGTGCGACGCGGCGTGCGCGGGGTGTAGCCCTCGTTGTCCGAGTCGTCCGCGTGGGTCGCGTTGTGCTGCTGGTACTGCTAGACACGTACGTCAGCTCGCGCGAGACGCGATCAGCGCGGAACAGAGCGCGTACCCTGGGGTCCATGTGTAGGTGTAGGGTGGCGCGGACAGCTGGGGGCTTGAGTAGAGTAGGAGGATGAGGACGAGAGAAGAAGAATTAAGGCCTCAAGCCGCTGAAAGAGTCGAAGAGCTTTGGTCGGGCTGGGCCGGGGAGGACGTACGAAAGGTGGTTGCGGTGGTGGGCGAAGTGGGTCGTGGCCTGCTGCTTTATATCCAACCGCGAGGTCGTCATCATCAAGCCAATTATTCGCTTTAGCTTTAGCAGCTCAGGCGCGCTAGCTACAGCCTGAGCCAAACAGCGGATCGCGATCGGGCAATGTAATAGGCGTACGCTCAGGGTCCCGGCCGACGCTCGCCCGCGCGCCGTGCTCACCGCGTACCACATTATTCTGGGCTGGGACGAACGACGGCACCACGGCCCCGCGTTTCAGCACCATGGAATCCGCCAGCGCCTCATTGCGACTAGACACAACCCGCCCATGCCCACACTGGGCCACCCCCGCACCCCCAACTAAGTAGCCAGCACCCGCAGATTCGGGGCACAAACGGTCGTCACGGTCGTCGCCGTGCGCACGCACGACGTCGACTGTGCGCGCCCGCCGCATCCATGGGCCAGAGTCCAGCCAGGTCGCGACGATAGACGGTCGACAGGGCACTCAAACTCGAGTCACCGCAGTCCCGCGCTTGGCGTCTCGTGCTGCTGACGGAAACCGGTCGCCTCAAGGCTGTCGGACCTCGCTGTTCACAGAAAGACAGTGCCGCTGTGCGAGGACACCATGACAAACGCAGCAGGCTGACGCTGCGCGCATCACGCACTGTTCTCAGCCGTGTCTGAGCTCGTGCTGTGAGGGCCTGTGTCCCTGTCTGTCGCAACTAGTCGAACAAGTGGCCTGGCACGCTATGCCCACTCTCACACCCGTGGCCACCCGTGGCCAGACAGTAGTTTCGACCCGGACGGAGCGCGGCTTGTACCAAGTGCGGTGCGTCCACACGTCATGCATCATCGATGCTGAACGGTCACCCTGACTCCGTCATGGGACGGGCCAGGGACGAGCGATGGGCACTGCGAGCCAAGCACGCGTGAGCGCGAGTCGCTAGAGCGCGGATTGTGAACTTTGAAGCGGTTCAGGGAGCACGGTGTAAGCGACGGATATAGGTCGTGCAGGAAGATGCGCACAATAGTGGATGCCACAGCTGGATGCCCATTGCCAGGTAAATCCGCCGACCGCCAGCGACCGCCTCGGTCGCTGGCGCCGCTTCGTCGGACGCTCCCACTTCCAAGGGACCAAGACGTGTACATTTGGCGACGGCCGGGGGAGTCCAAGTTGATGCTCGGACCTCTGGAGACCTCTGGCCGGCCGCGGTCCGGGGGCTGAAACAGGACGGAGGCAAGGGTGGGCCGTAAGAGGGAAAGTTTGGATTTTTGGCTCGAGATTGAGATTGGAGACATGATGAGATGGAGTCTGATGGACATGCAGTACTCGCCAGAGGGCCCCCCTCTGCCCGTGGCTCTCGCGGGAGCCCTTGATACGCTCTCTGCAGGCTCGAATTTATCCCTTGCACTTGCTAATGCGCCGCACTATCGAGTCCGGGTTGTAGCAAGTCAGGAATACAGGACGAGGTGTCTCTCCTCGAATAAGACGGTTGCTCGGTAGTCGCAAAAAGGTGTTTACCACGCGAGGCCCTTCGACACGTGGCTCGACCGCTTACCGCATCGACAAATTCTGGCGAACCTTCGTTCCTCCGTTCAACTAACCGAGCCGTTTCACGTCAGACTAAGCATACTCCAGCTCTCGTACTCTTTGTAAGTATATCACATCATCGCAGAATCTACAGAGATAATAACACGGGTGGTTTCTAGTTCAAAGTAGAGTCCAAGTCGACATAAGTCACCACGTCGCCGCGACACACGAACTTGATGAATACTTCAGACTAGATCACTTATTGACTACGGGTCTCACCAGCTCGTACTTACTCGCCGGCGGCCTTCAAGCTTCAAGTTGCGAAAAGTCTTCGGACTCGTTTCGCGTCGACGGTCTGGGCTGGCCAGAACAACTGCGCAAAAATAAGTAGGGTCGACCACGGCGGCGACCTGATGCTACTAAAATTGGGCTCTAGCCTCTGATACGAGCACCAACGTCCCCGTTGCCTCAGCCGACGATGACGCCACCAAGTTGCTACGTACCCTGCGCTGTTCGCGCAACCATCCAATATTCAATATTCAGGTCTGTCACTGACTCGCTGCCGCCATCACCTACTACCGTTTAGGCGCTTTGGGCCACTGGGACGAGCAGAGTAATGTCAATCTTAGTCTCACACACAACTGATACTTGCCTTGACCTCTCACTGGCAATCGTACCGTCTTTCAGCGTCCGATGTATGCTTTGTGGACGCGGGAACGTCGCAGATCGGAAGGGCTACTAGAGGCAAGGACCGAGGTACAAAGTACATAAGAATTAGGCGTTTTGCACCGCCGGACCTCGCCGGACGCATGTTACAGGCACGAACGCCAGGCGAGAAGCCACGACGACTTTGCCGGGACGAGCAGGTAAGATCCCGTTGGACCTTGGTACCCTCGGTCGAATCTGCGAGGGTCGAACTGGGCTATGCTCCGCGTGCCGCCGCAGCCCGCCGTTCGCAAGTTGCAACCCCGACACGAGGCTCACCGTCCACGGTCCAGAATCCAGACGTGACCGAGGGGTCGGCATCCGGAGTCTGCCAGATACTTACTAGATCGCCGAATGCGTCATAGCGGCTCCCGGGAGGCATCTGAGGCACTTCTGTCCCACCACCATCATTCCCTATAAGAGGGTCGCGGGAGGGCCGCGCCCGACAGGAGGAGGAGTGACGCGGGAGGATGACGTGGACCGCGCGAGCGCGAGTGGTTGCGTTCGTGATCGGTGCGCATAGATCGATCGGTCGTGCTAAGTTTTAACAACTCCCAAACGGTGTCAACGCCCGTCGCCCGCACCCGCCCACTGGCAGCATCAACTTAAGCTTTGGACTAGTGCACATTACTGTAATATTGGCATCGCAAGCCATCGGATTTCGGATCTCAAGGGAGTTCGCGCGATTGTACGGACGTGCCGATGGGCCCCCAAACGGACGGGGTTCGCACGTCGCGGTGCGGCGACCTGTCGCTGAAGCATCTCTGGATAGATATTTACGCCAACGGGGCATCCGTCAGCATTGTGTACATGTGCCCGCTGCCCGATCGCGTCGGCTCAGGGCTCCGTATCCGCACGGCGTGACGGTCGTCCTCTGGCGGCCTGCGGACTGCGACCAAATCCAGGACGGAGGTGGTCGCGTCGGACAGTTGCGGATGCTGTGTCACGCTGACCAAGTCCCTAGTCTCCAGCAAGCCCCGGTCCCGGAATCAATGGACGTGTGAAGACTGCCGGCAGGCAGTTGAATATGCTGCTCGCTGGGGCAAGGAATTAGTGTGCCGCAGGTGCCGTATAGATCCGACTGGGGCTACTAGTGCGCTGCGTCTTGCCCCACGTGGACATGGTTATCCCGTTGGGCTCGCACAGAGTCAACGTTCTTGAGAACGGGATGCTGAGGGCGAGGCAGGCCCGGAGCAAGGTGCTGCGGGGAAGGAGGTGAGCTACGGCAGTGACCGGTGTACTCTGTCCCACCCGATTGGGCAATGATTTGCACCTCAACTCGGTCATCCCGTCTACTGAACAAGACAGATGGATCATGTCGTCCAGCGGTGGATGCATCTGTCAGATTGCGGTCAATCGGCATGAGCCTGTCGGAGCAGCTCGGCTACGTCGGAAATGTGCAGTCAGTCAGCGAAACGTCTAAGGTAACCTGTCGTGCGACACTTCACCTACCCCATGTAGCTAGCGCAAAGGAATCCTGAGGAGAGCTGTCTGCCATCAGGTTACCACCATCCACCTGCGGGTGCGCGTCTCCTCGATCTCGTCGTAGGAGAGTGTCGTAGGTCCGGGACAAACCGTATGATGATGTCCAGTTCCACATTACATCCATCTGGTCCGAATAAGTCCAATGCGGGGCAGTGGGTAAACAGAGTCGGGACGTTGCGCGGGCGATGGTACACCGGTAGATCAAGGTCCGAAACCACAATCGAACACAACCCCGATGAGCGCGGAGGTCATATTCGGACTGTGGCAGTCCTATGTACCAGAAGGGCATCAGCCAGCCTGTTCGCGGTCGCGGCTGTAATTAGAACGATACTGTGCACCCGGCCCTTAGCCCAGCTCGCGGCAGGCTGCCGCGAGCGGGGAAAGGGCGCAGTCGCGACATGTCCTAGGCCTTAGAGACGTGGCCGCGCCGGCACAGGTACGTGCTGCTCGAAACGGTCTCGTCGCGTGTGGTACTGCATCGCACACAAGTACGCCCACAATGGCATACAACTGCACACATTAGGAATAGTGGCTCAGTGGCGGACAGCGAGCACGGACGGGTGATCATGCGCAGCTGGATGGGCGGTGGGCGGCGAGACGGTCCGGTAACTCACCTCCGGTGTTTCAGACAGTCCGCAGAGGTGATTCATTGAGATGGAAAGCCCTCCTTGTAGTGCTGTTGCTGTTTGACTTGGACTATTAGCCCTGTCCAGAATATGGCCGGATGACTGGAGATCCGTACCAGTGAAGACCTGTGTGGTCAATGGAAATCCTCGGCCGACTCAGCCAGGTGATCGGGGACAATCATGCGCCAAGCCACTTGCGCCGAAGTTCAACTGCAACGGTATCCATGTCAGTACTGCAAGTGCTTCATGAGCGCAAACTGAGTAAATTTGTCAGTTGCAGTATTAGAGGGAAGAAGCAGTTCGTCTATGACTCACCGCTGTACCAGTACACGAAGCGCCCATACACGCTACGTCAGCATCGGAGACCATCTATCTTAGAAGAGCATGAACATACCTTTCGCAATGTCCGCCCCCCGATTCGCGGTTCGTACATCCGCGCCCACATCGTCCAACATGACATCACTGAGGGAAGCAGCGAAGCACGGCGACTCACTCGACTCGGTATTTCAAATAAACGCCGATTACCAGGGACGAGGTTGCCCGAACCTTCACAAAGGATTGAATGTAGTCAAAAGCCGGTCAGAGAATACCACAGTTACCGAGAGCAAGAAAGCTGGGAGCTGAGAGCAATCTACAGCGTTGAAAGCGTTCGTAGTACACATGTATAGATCAAGCAGGATGGAAGAATAAGACTGACCGGATGCCGCAACCGATTATTCAGCGGGCTGTTGCCGGGAGAGACACTGGCACTCCGTGCACTAGCAAATGGTGCACCAGGCGATAGGGAGGTTATAGGCGTGCAGATTTCTCGAAAAATACCCTATTGCATGCCCATTGAGTGCCTATTGGCCGGTTCGTGCCGACCGTCTATCGCATGAAGCACTATGCGCCTTTGTTCGTTGTGAGGCTAAACAGAAGCTTGGATCATCACTTGACGTTTAACAACGAGCAGATTTGACCACTTACTGCCGTGTCAAAACCCGAAAGTGATCCTCTCACGATAAGTTGTGCGTCGGCTTCGCATGCCATGGTCATAGGAGACTACCGAGGCGACTCCATTCATATACAAAGAAGTTGTCAGGCTGTCAGAGGTTTTCAAGGAGGAGGGTGTGAGGAGTGCTTAGATGATGGAAAGTCACGTGGCGTAGCAGAAATCCTGTGGTTAAATCCCAGAAAAATCGTGACGCGGTGTTGCACGCGGAGAAGGACACACACATCCTGGGCATTCCACAGGCAGTCTCGCGTAATGTCCCAGCCATGCATGAGAGGGAGTAGCCTATACATCGCAAACAAAGTCAACATGATGTGTACACAAGAGACGCCCGGAAGAGCTCATTTCGCGCTCAGGTTCTCGAGCCCGAACGCAACATCATTACCACGGTCGAGCTCGTTGAATGGATCGCGCATGCTTCCTGTCCTCGACCGCCAAAGTTGCGTGTACAACGTTCGCAGCTTCTGTAACTCCGCGTCTAATGCTGCTGCTCTAGTTGCAAGGGCCATGAACGTCGCGTGTTGGGCCTCCAGGGTAGATACGATCGCTGAAACGAAGTTGACGTCAATAAAGTACATGAAATTTTAGAAGAAAGGTCACTACCGCACCTTGTGGTGTACGCTGTGACTGTGACGCTGCCGAGGACAGCTTTCGCTCTATATGCTATGCAGGTGAGGATGTTAGACCCAGTGCGAATGCCGTGTGCGTTCGATGCCTACTTCAATGGTGGTTTTGTACCACATCAATCGCTCACGCATTTGTTCGGTAACGCGGTTGAAGAATTCCAAGGGGAAGTTCGCATGTGTCTTGAGGTATTGTCCGTTCTGCTGTGGATTCCGGAAGCCTTCGACAATCCGAGTTGCCACGATCGTGTCCTGGACCGTCTGCTCAACCTTGTGCTTCAGGTCCTTGGTATGCTGTACGTCGGATCTCAGCACGGAGATCGCGCTGTTCAGCTCCTATCGAGACGTGTCAGATTGTATGTGACGGCGGAGCGGAGAGGGTTCCAGTGATACTCACCTTACTGACAGTGCGAATCTCATCCTGGCCTTTCAAAGCCTCGTCGCCGACTTTGCGCTGCTTGAGGTCATTGCAGATTTGAACGCGGCCCTGAATATGAGAACTTCGTGAACCACCGTCAGCACTGTTGGCCACATGGAAGCGGGGGCCCGACGCACTCAAGGTTCTCCAATAGCCTCTTCACGTCATCAGGGAGATCGTTGAATTTCGTCGACTTTGTAAACGCAGGCGCTCCAGCCTGTTGAACACTATTGCCCCGTGAGTGGATAGAAACCTCAAGATATGCGTAATCCGTACGTTTGTCTTGCATAACAGAGGTCAAGTTATAGTGAACAAGTCAGATATCTTTGGACCACTCACTGTTGTTGTGTCCCAGGCCTCCCCCACAGAGAACTTCCTGCTTGTGACCCAGCAGTCGATCCGAACAGCGAAGGCTGAGTCGCCTGCGGTTGGAGGGCCGTGCTCGCCCCAAGCCCTCCGAATGTATTTGTTTGGGTGGGTTGGTTCTGCGCCGTGCTCCCGAGAAGAGACCCCCCGAATAGCGATTTCTGCTGCTGCTGTCCAGCGGGTTGACCAAACATATTTGAGGTACCCTGTTGCTGCCCAGCAGGCTGACCAAAGAGCGAGGGCTGCTGTTGCTGCTGTTGCTGCTGCTGCTGTTGTTGTTGCTGCTGCTGCTGCTGAGGCTGTCCGAACGGGTTGCTAAACAGCGACGAACCCTGGGCTTGCTGTCCCTGCTGCTGCTGCTGTGGGTTTTGCCCGAGCGTAGAGCCAAACATAGAGGTTCCCTGTGTTCCCGTATTCTGCGCGGTCGATCCGAAGAGCGAAGTGCCCTGTGTGCCTTGGTTCTGTGCAGGTGGCTGCCCGAAGCCGCTGAATCCAGTCGTAGGCTGCTGCTGCTGCTGCTGGGTGTTTCCGAACAGCGAGCCCGCGGGTTGGGTAGTGCTTTGCCCAAACAACGACCCTCCGGTTTGCCCTGCAGGCTTTGCACCGCCGAACAACGGACTTGGACGTGCCGATGCTCGTCAGGCGAGAGGGATGGGGGACCTATGATATAGGACGTACTTGGTGCCAGAAGTATTGAACGCCATCCAGTCAATGTCACTCAGTATTCCAGCGTAAGTCTTTCAGTAGACCGGCTCGAGCAATAGTCGGGGAGGAGAAGCGAGGTAGTGGCGGAGGACAAGGACGAACGCGTACCAATAGACGCGCCACACGTGAAGTCATGATCACGTGGATGCGAGGTCGGCGACTTGAGTAGTAGCAGAGTAATTAGCAAAGATTCTCGACTCCGAGTCCTTCATGTTGAAGCTCAAGTTGAAGCTTAGTTTAATGCCTCGTTGCATTACTATCTGAGTTTCTGTCAGAGTTTCATAGGAGTTGGAAGCAAAAGTTCTCTATGAACATGGTTTCGTGGGAGCAAGGGATTGGCATGATCACTATTCGAATTTATGGAGCATGTCGTTGACTTTTGTACAGAGTCAATTGTAGACATGTGCATGAAGGATGGGCGATTATTCTACTCGTCTCCACAGTGCGACTAGCGCGCCAGCATGCGTCAAACGAAGCCTCTGCACCGACGTGGCACACTCGGCCAGCGGGCGCGTTTCTCCCTGTACACGGTTCGAAAGAGCACTGGAGCGGGGAGATGCCACTCTACGATGATAGCCAAGAAGACCGATGATAGATTAGGCGATATGTAGAGCATGGTATGACATTGATACAAACATCACTGAGCAGTGTCCGGATGGGGGGTACAAAGAGAACTGGGCTCCGCAAAATGAAACCCTCGTCGACTGGTTTTAGGCAACGGTGTCGTCCCGTTTACATCCGCCTGGCAGGAGGAACCGGTAGTTGTCGCTGTTCTCGATTAGATACCGAGGAACGTGCACTGCGGATGGTGTCCTGTAGCTGTGTTCTCAGATTTGGAAGCATACAGAGCAAGAGCACGGTACTCACGCGTCTTTGTCCATGAGCGAGAGCAGGTCCTTCCACTGTATCAAGACGATGAGCATAGGAATACTGTGACGCCACGCAAGGACATACTCGATACGCCTCCGGCAACATCCCAAAGATATCCTTGCCTTCGCATATCGTCTGTTGTATCCGCTCCGGCTTCAGTAGCGCAGGGTCGGTCACCCGATCCGCATGAGAGTAGCCTGACAGACATCTCAGAACGACCCGGCCCAAAAACCCGACGCGCGCACGCACCTATCATCTTCTCCGCAAACTCATGCAGGTGCCGGAAGCAGAAGCTGCAGTGCCACCCCGAGTCCGCGAGCATCCACTCCGCAACCTGCCCATGCCCGTACCCGCTCTTCGGCGACCCTAACCGGTGCACCTGTGCCCGCCAGCTGCCCTCGCCCGCGGGCCATTCAAAAGAGTACAGGTACTCGCGCATCTGCAGGTGGATCGGGTTCGGGGCCTCGCACCTCCTCAGCAGCCGGATCGTGTGCGCGGACGGGATCTCGTCCACGTCCGAGAAGATGACAAGCGGGGCGGGCTTGCCCGCGGAGAGGTGGCCGCGCAGGACGCTGTCCATGTGCGCGCGCTGGGCGCGCTCATTCTCGAACGGGCTCTCGCCTGGGTTGAGCACGCGCGCGGGGAAGACGGAGTGGACGATCTTGTCCGCGAAGGGGGCGAAGCGCGCGGCGTGCTCCTGGAAGGTGAGGTTCTTGGGGATGCCGGTGAACGTGCGGTCGGCCTCGACGACGAAGAAGCGGGAGACGACGGGCGCGAGCTCGTGCATGCGGATTTCGAGCAGGTCGAGCTCGGAGGAGAAGAGAACGGCGTCCCAGACTTCGGGCAGGTCGTTCTCGTCGCGGGGCGACCAGTTGTGGAGGGCGCAGAGGTGGGCATCGAATGGGACACCCTCGGCGTAGTAGTGGGGGAGGACGTGCTCTGGGCCGAGGGGCTTGTCCCAGAGCGGGCGGGTGGAGTAGGAGAGGAAGTTGCGGATGCGGAGACTGGGCAGGTGGCATGTTAGGCTGTCTGCGCGCAAATGCTGCGCGCGCACGTACCTAGTGCTAATCGAGTACGTTACGAGGAGCACGAAAGAGAAAGCGAGGGCGAAGACGAAGAGAGAGCGTCGCCGGAGAAGCATGGGAGGTGGAAGTACGGAGGAGAGGGTGACCAGCACGCGCAGTGCGCCATCTGCAGTCTGCCACTGCCCGTCTCAGTCGGCTTCACTGCATTGGCTGCACGTCGCTTAGACGCCGGGACGCGTCGCAGTCTCAGTCCACTCCGTCGTTTTTGGGAACGACCATCTCCTTCCCTTTCAACTCCCACTGGCGTCACGGTCCTACAGGCTACCGGGTCCTACCAGGCTTCCGCTCCCATGCACGTCCCCGAAAGTCTCGCTAGGCTCGTCGTCGCCCGCGTGATGCCCTGATTCTTACCTCTTCATCGCGTACGGATAATCGTCCCCATGATCGACTCTCTACAACGTACAGCGGCCGCGCACGGTCCGTCGAGGAAACATCATTTCCAAGATGCACCTACCGCGGCGGCCCGGTCCCTGTCTCCCATGCAGCAAAAGGACGTTGACTACAAGTTCTGGACCCCCCACCCTTGAACCCGTACACGACTTTCGCCCCCAGCACCATGTCCTACGCCTCCCCCATCAAGGCCTCTCTCAACCGCATCGCCTTCGTGACCGGCGCAGGCCAGGGCATCGGCCGCGCGATCGCTTGCCGCCTCGCGCGCGATGGGTACGACGTCTCCATTGCAGACATCCCGCAGGCCAAGGCCAAGGTCGACGACGTGATCTCAGAAATCAAGTCGTACGGACGCGAAGCGATTGGCGTGTACGCAGGTGAGTCCATCGACATCGTGCATCATATGCAACTCGAGCGGTAAGCTCAACGTTGGTGGGACCCGCGATGTGCAGATGTGCGGCAGCCACAGCAGATCGAGGCTGCTATCCACGAGACCGTCGAGAAGCTCGGCCCCAGGCTGTTTGTCAGCGTCGCGAACGCAGGTGTGACGCAAGTCAAGCCGCTGCTGGAATGCACGCCCGAGTGAGTCCAGTTCCCCCACTGAGCCCTTAGAAATTCTCATATGATCGGTTTGCTGACTGCAATCCATCGCATTCGGTCAGGTTCATGGAGAACGAGATTCGGATCAACTTGCTCGGCCTCATGAACACGCACATCTTTGCCGCCAAGCAGATGGTGAAGCAAGGCTTCGGTGGACGCATTGTTGGCGCGGGGTCCATCGCGTCCTACCGCACTGCTGAGAACCTCGGCCCGTACGGCGCGACCAAGTTCGCTGTGAGGGGGTTCACTGAGGTTGCCGCCAAGGAATGGGCACAGTATGGTATTCGGGTCAACGGTCAGTCACATCTTCGTCTTGCCTGCCCACAAAATTCGACACTCACGCACTTGATATTAGCATATGGTCCTGGCATCGTCGACACGCCCATGTGGGACCACATCGACCGCGAGCTTTCGGCTATCGTGAGTGTCCTACATATCTCGTGCACAGCGTTTCATTGAGGTCCCTGCAGGAAGGAATCAGCGTTGGAGAAGCAAAAGCCAAGCGTGTCAAGCAGGATATCAAGCTTGGGCGCATCCAGGAGCCCGAGGATGTCGCGAAGCTCGTCTCGTTCCTCGTCTCGGACGAGGGCGAGTACATCACCGGGCAGACCATCAAGACCTGCGGTGGCGCGTCGTTGTAAACCAGCCGCTTCCACAACGCATCTTCTTCATTTTGGGGCGGGCGAGGCCGGCGTGCCTGCGCCATGTTCTGCAACCGTCAAACTACACTCCCGGGGTCTGGTATGCATCTGCCGTTCATCGATAAGTATAGCATGTACGTTGAAAGTCTAGAAACGCATAGTTCCGCATCGTCGGTGTGCGCAAGGCGTGCGCACATAAGCTCTGTCGCCGGTCTGACAGGGTGGTTCTCACTAGCAGGACGAGGTGGGTCTTGGCCTGTCTGATACTGATCCATCGGATGTCCGTGAAGCCGGGAATAGCGAGGGAATACGTAGCTTATCAAGTAACCGACTTATCGACGGGCGCCACCCCGCTCTATGCATGCATCTACATCCAGTGCACCGGAGGCCCCCACCGCGATTTTCCAAGTCATGGGCCCGATAAGTTATAACATAACGTTACACCCATGGGGGCGCCGACACTTCATATAATATACTCGTGCGACACCTCCTCACTCTCGCCGTTCCCCTTAACTCCATCCCCTCTCGCGGTCGACGCGCAGCCTCACTCGGTGCGCAAGCATGTCCACTACGATGGCGAAGGTGGCCGCGTACACACGCCCGTCGGCGTGGGCTCTCGAGCCGGAGCCGTCGACGTTCGCGCCGAACAACAGGTGGTCGAACAAGGACATGGACCCCGTCCCGCCCAAACTGGTGAGCTTCCGTCCGGTCTTCTCTGCGAGACGTCAGATGGCAAGGGAGGAAGGAGTGCTGAAGCTTGAAGCCTGCCGCGTGCGCGGTTTGCTTTGCAGAGGACATGGACGACGTGGAACTACATCGCGTACTGGATGTCGGACGCGACGAACGTCGCCGCATGGGAGCTCGCGTCGAGCATGCTCGCCATCGGGCTGTCGTGGTACGTCTGCCCTTCGCTCCTCCATCCGCGCACCCTCCCCTTTCATGCACGCGCGCCCGCGCGAGCACCCATGCTGATCGCGCGTCCGTCTTTGTCTTTGTCCCCGTCCCCACAGGCGCCAGGCGCTCCCCGCCATCGCCCTCGGGCACATCATCATCTCGGTGGTCATGGTCCTGAACGGGACGATCGGCGCGCGGCTGCACGTCCCGTTCCCGGTCCTGAACCGGTCCTCGTTCGGGTTCTGGTCCAGCTACTTCAGCGTCGTCTCGCGCGTCGTGCTCTCCATGTTCTGGTTTGGCATCCAGACGTACACGGGCTCGGAGTGTGTGTACCAGGTGAGTGCACGCTGTAGGCGATCTGGGGGGTCAACGCGACGCGCGCAGGAGAACGGAACTGACGAGTGCGATGGTAGATGCTCAAGGCGATTTGGCCCTCGTTGGCCCGTATGCCTAACGGACTCGCCCCAGGCGCGCATATCACGACCTCTGGTGCGTGTTCCATCTGCCTCCTCGCATCTGCAGACCATGCTGATGCAATACCAGGGATGATGTGCTACTTCCTGTACTGGCTCATCCAGTTCCCCCTCATGCTCGTCTCCCCTCAGAAGATTCGCTGGCTGTTCATGGTCAAGGCGATCATCGTGCCCCCCGCGTGGCTCGCGATATTGATCTGGGCATTCGTGAAGGTCCCGTCGAGCAAAGGCCTCTTCGATCAGCACACTTCGCTCTCAGGGAGCGCGCTGTCGTATGCATGGCTGAGCGCGTTGAACAGCGCGCTGGGAATATACTCGACACTCGCTGTGAACATCCCCGACTTCACTGTGAGTTTCTGCCTCCACCCACTTCGCATCGTATCATTGCATCTGACGACCTGTCCTCGCACGCATGTAGCGATATGCCAAGAACGAGAGAGCGTCAGTAATCCCAACGACACGATGTCTGACTTTCCACTAACGTTCCCCCCGCAGCCAATACATCCAGTTCTTCATCATCCCCGTCGCCTTCACCTTCATCGGCTTCACAGGCATTGCGGTCACCTCCGCCGGCATCGTCCTCTACGGCGACGTGCTCTGGGACCCGCTCGCGCTCATCGACCGCTGGGACAACCGCGCGGCCGCGTTCTTCGCGTCCTTCTCGTTCGTGCTCGCCACGCTCGGCACGAACATCTCCGCGAACTCGCTCTCCGCCGCGAACGACATGACCGTCCTCTGCCCGCGCTACATCAACATCCGCCGCGGGCAGGTCGTCTGCGCCGTCCTCGGCGGCTGGGCGCTCGCCCCCTGGGAGATCCTCGCGAGCGCACAGGGCTTCCTGGCGTTCATGAACGGCTACACCGTCTTCCTGGGGCCGTTTGCGGGCATCATGGTTGCCGACGTGCGTGTTCGGGGCCTGTTTGTTTCATTCAAGTCCAAGGGATGCTGACCTCGCGTGGTGACTCGCGTAGTACTGGATCGTGCACAAGGGCAAGGTGGACGTCCCGGCTATGTATCGTCCGCACGGACGGTATAGGTACACTTACGGCTTTGTGAGTGCCTGCGCGCGTCCACCGCGGGGAGCACCGTGTCTGACTGAAGCATTGCAGAACTGGCGTGCAGTCGTTGCGATCCTGCTCTCGGTGCCCCCGAACTTGCCCGGGCTGGTGTCCTCGATCAACCCCAAGATTTCTGTCGGCGGGGCGATCCGCGTGTTCGACTTTGCGTGGCTCTTTGGCGTGAGTGGCTTAGCTTATACTCATGCTCATGTTGGCCCATACTTTGTGCTGATGTACCTCCTTGGGCCCGCAGTTCTTCGTTGCGTTGGTGGTGTACTCTGTCCTGTCGCTCGCCTTCCCTGCGCAGGAGACTTTCATTACCGAAGCGATCACGAGCGACAATGCGCACAAGGCCGAGGAGTCGCCTGTCTCGTCGCGGATGGAGAGGAAGAGTGTGGACGAGGAGGTCAAGCCGGTGGTGTGATTAGTTTCCGAAGGTCAGACGATAAATATTGTGAGGGAAACGTCGGTGGTAGCTTGCTTTATGGTACGTCTTTGGTTAAGGTAGACTTCTGGAATGGAACTCATTATGTAGCTGTAGAATACTCACTATTTTGCAACATCGCACGGCCCAGATTAAAGAAAAGAATCCAACGCCGAACAGGCTCTTACGTTGCAGCTTGAACTCATCCATGCACAATTGACGGGACATCCGGTACCCAGTTACCGATGGTAAATAGGGTGGCAGGACCGTATCTTCAGAGGGTACCCGTCGTGCGATTTATACAAGTTAGATCAGGACATGGACCTCACTGGCATTAGCTTGCTTTCACGAGACGTCGATCACTAACGCGAGAGCTATAGCAGTGAAATATCATGCATAAAGACAGCTTGAGGCTGTGTTAATTGGAATGCGAGATACTGTCAGTGCATCAGACCCCGCTCGACTCCGCCCCCTTGCTATGAATATATGACGGTCGAGGTACTTGGTGGTTGCATGAATTGTCTTAAAGACGCCCACGATCGCGACTCTCCACTTACCACTACCTATGCGGCCCGGCGTAATCTAGCCTACAGTCCTTGCTCCCTTCTTGTGCTCGACACCTAATCCAAACCACAAGAGGCTCACTAGGATCGAATCTTGAGGTCTGGGATGTCTACAGTACCGACGACGCCTCGCCGACCACCACCTACAGACAGTACCACGCCGGCACCAACTCCGCAGGCCGCGCGAGTCGGTGCATCGCACATCGTTCAGTCTTCTCCACACTATCCTACTACACGAAGACACTCGCTATATGGGACGGAGGATCGAATTATACTCGACCCGGGTTCTCGTGTCTGGAAGGTGGGCTTCAGCGGAGAGGGCAAGCCCAGAGATGTATTCTGTGCCGGGGGTGATAGCGGAGAGCCACTATGGACCCTCAATCGTGCATCAAAACCGTCAGAAAGGGAAGAGGAGGACAAAGTGCTAGAAGCGAGGTTACAGGCATGTCTGCGCTCAGTGTTCCACAAGTACGTTCGTCCAATAACCTACAGACCGTGCCCCTCACTTTGATTGAAGTTCTCTGTTGACCGACCCCAAGTCGCGGAAGGTCATCCTAGTCGAACACCCTCTCTTACCCCTACACATCAAGGAGATCATTGCGCGTATACTGTTCAACAATCTGCAGGTGTGCATATGACATATCGCGACTTTATCTTCCAGATGGTCTAAACGTACTCTGGTAAACGTCAGGTGCCCTCAATTTCGTTCGCGTCAAGTCATTTGCTGGCACTCCTAGCAGCGGGGCGCGTAACAGGCCTTGTCCTTGACTGTGGCCATCTAGAGTCCAGCGTGCTCCCAGTACGTTACACGCGCAAGGGTTGACTCTGCTCGCCAATTCTCAATGCACCCCACAGATATTCTCCTTCAGGCCATTATATCCACATCTTCGCACTACGCCTCTTGCTGGGGCACGTCTTTCGACACATATCAAAGCCTTGCTGCTCATGTTTGGCACGTATATCCCGCCAGCCACTTCACTTAGTGCCACAATGAACATCCCCGCGGCAACGCGCTCTACCCGCGTACCTCAAGACGTGCTGACTGACAAGGTGATAGACGAGATCAAGACGCGCATATGCTTCGTCGGAGAGCCCCTGGAGAGTGAGAACCCATCGCATCCCATGTCGCCCGGTCCTGGAGACTCTTCCTCTGAGCTCGACCTACCTCCGAGTGATCCAGCGTTTTCCGAGTCGGACTTCTCCCGAGTATCCGCGGACATGGATAGCAACTTCTCGTCACAGCACGCGGCGTCTTCAAGCTACTCAGTCGTGTCCCACTCACAGCTTGCTGGAATGGACCAGCCACACGCGGGAGAAAGCCACATCCAGGCTCTCGCGACGATGTACGGTCGGCACTCCACTGCGACAGATATCCACATGCGCGTGGACCCGCCTCCATCGCAGCAGACGGGCACCGGCAGGGGAACCTTGATCATCCCCGGCTGGATCAGGGAACGCGCCGCGGAGGTGCTCTTTGAGGGTGGCGACGTCGACGAGAGCAGTGTCGCCGAAGTCATCCTTGACACCCTTCTCAAGGTAAGGTTCGCCCCCTGCTAGCGGCCTCGGACCCGCCATGTCATTCTCGTTGTCCTGCCTAATGCTCATTGCTTCTCGTCCAGGTCCCCGTCGACCTCCGCAAGACGCTCGCCTCCTCGATCCTCGTCATCGGGGGCACGCCCATGCTCCCGGGCTTCATCCCGCGGCTGCACGCTGAGCTGACGCGCGCGGTATCCCGGACGGCCAGCTCCTCGTCCTCGTCGGCCGCGCCCTCGCGTGCGGGCAGGCAGCGTCCGCGCCCGGTGGTGTACGACCGCTATGCCACTCTGCGCCCGCTGCTGCCATACTTCGCGATCCTCAACAACCCCGCGCCGCCACCGCCCGCGAGCGCGAACGCTGCAGCGAACGCGGGCAAGGCACCCGCTTTCACCCCTGCTCTGATGGCGTGGGTCGGTGGTTCGCTCGCAGGGTGCGTGTCTGTCTGTCTCCGTCTCTCTTCCTGCCCGCTCTCGTCGTACTATTCCCCACAACGCTATCCTCCCTCCACCTCCTCCCTTCCCCTGCCGTTTCGATATTGACGGGGCGAGCGATGCTGATTTGACCTCTCCACAGCGCACTCAAGACTGGCGGAGTCGAGGTGCAGCGGGAAAAGTGGGACGAGGCAGAAGCGCAGCCCGACTCCGACGAAGACGTCCCCATGGACTCGTCCCCGCCACGCGCCGCGAAGTCATCCCCCGCAAAGCACATTCTCCCAGACTGGACGAGAACGCCGCTGCCCGTCGGGGCGGCCCCTGCGCCTCGTCCCTCTGCGGCGGTTGCGGCTGCGGCTCCGCCGTTGCAGGCGGTTGTGGGATGAACATCCGTGCATCTATTCTGTACATACTTCCATACTTATCGATGTTTTCTACGAACCGATGCAGCAGGCACACCACGGCCTCGACCATCCTTACTTTCACTCCGGAGCATGATGAGGTAAGAGAATAGATTGATGTTTGCTGGATCCGCTACCCTACAACAGGCGCTCTATAACTATACGCTGTAATTTTCTCCGAAATGTCACGTATCCTATAAGGGTTTAGAAGTTCTGAAGAAGGAGTGTGTACGAGAAAGGCCGAAGGGACCAAGGGACGAACGGGGCAAGACTATGTCCAGCGAAGTACGAAGTATAGCTAAGCACAAGCATTGCACAACAGACTGCGAGGTCAAGGACGAAAGAACGAAGGTGGACGACGCGAACGAAGGGGGCAGCGCAGCGGGACAAGTACAGGCAGGTTTCGGTTCGGAGTACACGCACTCTACAGCAGTGTACAAGTACATGGGAGGCACAGCGAAGGGCTCGCAGACGTGCCGGAGGCGGGCCAAACGGGACGGGGCGTACAGCGAACGGCGGATGATAATGATAAATAGAGTTTAGTGTGGGGTCGTAAAATGTCGTCAAGGGAAGGTGTCTGGAATGCGAAACCGAGGCGCGGGCGCGGGAGATGGGGAAGATGTCGGAAGATATCGCAGTGGTCGCCCGAGGGTGGAGATGAGGAAGCTAGGGGAGGTGGTAGAATCTGGGCAGATAACGGGTGTAATGGAGGAGAGATTGTGGCCAGTCGCGTCCTAAGCCATCACCGTGCGGCCGCCGCGACCTGCCTCAGGAGTCAGATCGGCTGCGCATTAAACAGCCTGATCGTCATCTTCCCGCTCGCGCACGCCGCGACCGCCGCGCGCCACTCGCGATCGTCATACACGTACCGCAGCGCGTGCGGGTTCATCGAGCCCACGCTCGACGCCGAGTTCGAGCGCGGCCGCCCGCGCACCCCACCCGCCCCGGCACCCGCGGGCCCGCCCGCCTGCGGCGCGCAGCCGATGACGAACGCGCGCGAGAGCTGCACGCCCTCCTGCACCGCAAACTTGTCGCGCAGGCGCGTGCGCACCTCCGCGAGCGACGCGCCGCGCGATATGCGCAGGAGCACGATGCTGTCCTGGAGGACCGCCTTGAGCGTGAGGCTGTCCGCCGTCGCGCTCAGCGGGCTCCCTGGCGGCGAGCGCGTGCTCGTGCTCGGGCTCGGGATCATGACATTGACCGGGCTGGGCGGGGTGTGGACGATGCCGCTGCTCGTGTTCGGGCGCGCGGGGCGGGGCGTGGGGTCGTTGACGTTGACTACGCCGCCGCTCGTGCTAGGACGGGCGGGGGTCGAGGGCGGGGACCAGGGGAGGTGGAACTGGCCTGGGGGCCGGTCCTGGAACGGCTTGGGGAAGCGGTCGGGTGTGGGCGGGGCCGCAAGTTCCATGCGGTGTTGCGGGAGGGGTTGCGGGGTCGGGGGTGAGGCCTGGACCTGGACCTGGGAGGGGGTGCGCTCTTCGAGACGCATGGGCGGCATGGTGGCGTGCATGCCAGGATCTAGGGCAGGGGAGAGTCCAGTCAGTCTGTTGTCAATCGCGAGATGGAGATTCTAGGGGCACAGATGGACAGAAGAAGGGACACCGTATGCGAGATCCGGGAAGACGGAAGGAAGGGTGGACGACGGGTGCCCCCAGCGATAACGGGAATCAGAGTACTCACCGTAGAAGTACGCGTCCAGTAGGTCTTCCTGCTGGTCATACCAGTCCTCCTGCCCTCCAAGAGTCGCAAGGATGCTTGTCGGTCGCCTGCTGCCTGCCGAAAGCGATCTGCGGAGCGACCCGCTAAGAGGAGGGGTGACGCTCCGACCCATTGTGCTGGTGTCTATCGACAAGTCCGACAGTATCGAGCCGAGCGTGGTCATCGAGTCCCTGTGGCCGAGCGCGGTCCGCCTGCCGCTCGACGTTACGGACGCCAGTGACGCGATAGAGTGCCGTGCGGTGCGCCCGCGGTCACGGTCGAATTCCGCACACGAGCCGTTTGCGAAGCTCGTCGCGAACGAGTACTGCGACTGCCTGTCGAACTCGGCGCAGGACCCGTTGGCGAAGCTCGTCGCGAATGACTGGGCGTAGCTCTTGTCGGACGCCACCGACGTCCGCCATGAGGAGCGGTTGGACTGGTCCGTGCAGTACGAGAAGTTCGAGAGCGCTACGGATGACGTGCGCGACGAGGACGAGGCCGTTGTCGGCGTGCGTGGGATTGCGTGGTCTCCCTCCACCGGAGATGGGCGCATCCCTCGCGCAGCTGGTACGCGGAGCGAGTCTGTCGTGTCCAGATGAAGCCCATCGAGGACAGACAAGCCACCCATCTGGGCAGCGCGTGGCTGTTCCGCGGGAATGAACAGACATTGCCTGTTCGTCCTATCCGGACACGAGTTGTTGCGCGGTCTCCTGGATGGTACCCTTGAGACTTCCTCGATTTCACTGTGCTGCGAGGCGGAGACGTTCGCGGGCGAAGCCGGTATAAGCTCGCTATCTTCAGGGAGCGCCTGCAGGCCGTGATGGAACTCGCCGGCGCCGGGGTCTTGCCGGGGCTTTGCTGTATCCGGCACAAAGATCTCCTCGTCATGGGATGGGAACAGACTGTCGGGATCCCGGGTCCATGGGTGTGAGTGTACGCGCGCGGGAGCGGACAAGGGGGTGTTGATATACTCTGCGCGCTCGTCATCGTCTTCGACGACGTTGAGCGCGAGCGAGCCGCGCTCTGATACGAAGAACGTTAGGTCCTGCGGCTGTGATGCGGGCGAGTGTGGTGGAGGTCCGCGCGAGGAGCTGGCGACGCTCATGGTGGACGCGGACGAGTCAGAGTGAGCATAGTTGGCAGGCGCGCGGCCTGTCGACCGTCGCCTGGGCTCATCTCTCTGAATGGAGTTGCGGCGAGACGCATCCTGAGAGGTGGGCGATTGGTGTAAGTTAGGGACGGCGGGACTCGGGGGAAGGTCGGCGAAGGTGTTATTGGGTTGGTGGAGGGAGAGTGAAGATGCGGAGAAATACATGGAAAACACGCTACTCGCGACAGAGTGACGTGCATTTGAAGTGCCTTTGCCGGACAGTGATTGTCGTTTCCGGTCATGGTCAAGGTCCCTGCGCCAGTAGCCGAAGAAGTCGCGCACTAAACGGGTTTCGCGGAGCTCTCTGACGAGCATCGGGACGTCTGCTTGGAATAGGGCGTGGATGAGAGCCTCAAACTCACGACCGCGTTGCTCGATCGTGCTGTGACTCGCCTTGAAGAGCGTCCCCTTTTTCGTTAGCCTCGGGATGACCGAATGGATATCCTTCGCAATGGAGTTCGCGTCCGGCCCTGGGGGCAACGACTCGAAGGACGCGGCTTGGTCTGATTGAATGTAGACGCCGTTCTTCTTCACCCCCTTGCCTGCAGCTAATCGCGAGCGTTTCTGGCGCGCCATGAGTGCATACTCTGACTCGAGTATCTCCTGGAACCAGAGGCAGTCTTCCCATCGCCGCCAAACGTCGTACTCGTGATGTGACGAGCCGGACCGAGTTGAGCGGTTGTCGGTCTCGTCAGTCTGGATGGGGCTTATGCGCATGCCATAACAGAACCCAGAGCCTGGTAGAGGGCTGAGTTTCGGGGGAAGAGGGGCGTGTCGCGTGAGGACTCACCGAACTTAGTTGGGGGAAGGACATCGACGTAGAACTCCTTGGGAGGGGGGCGATAGACTGCTCTCTTGTAATTCTGTGGAGTGCGTGGTCAGGACAAGCTGTCAGGAAAGAGGTACGGCACGGCTGGTGTGGGTATGCCACGCGTGCTTCTGCCCGCGGTCGCGATCCGTTGCGGGATACAGGTGCACCGACGCGCGCTCCGTGCGCCTTTTACGAGATCGCAGCGAGGCAGATAGCAGACTTGGGCATACGCGCACGAAAGGCTACAGCGGCGCGAGAGAGATGAGGACGTACGTGTCCAGAGGGGGGACCGCCGAGTGCGCCAGTGCCGGGACCACCCTGGTGAGCCATGGGACATGAGCGTTGGAGGAAAGCAGGAGGATACAAGGGCGACTGACCAGGAAATCACCTATTAGTGTGCTGGACATTTGCCGAGAGATAGGCCAAGTATGGGAGAAGGCCTCGCGCGAAAACTAAATTTGCACAGGTGTGTCAGGTGTAGAATGGGGTCCAATCTGCGCTAGTCCCCCGCGCGCGGCGATAGAGAAGTGCGGTGTTGGGTCTTCCTCGATAGGAACTTGAAGCACTTTCCCGTTCCTGTGGAGTCCGTCCGCAGGGTACTGAGACCTAATCACGCGCTACTGTTCTCTCCGCCGTGTCTCGCGGGCGGTCTTGGAGGAGGAGTGGGCGGGGGCGGCGTGGGGTGTCGCGGTGGTGGTCGTGGTGGAAGAGAGAGATGAAGAGCTCGTCCTAGCTCATCGCGCATCCGTAGACAAGAGGGAGACGAGGGCGCCTTGGGCTTATTGTGTTGAGAGCCCATGAGGGTGGCTGACATCCGCCCGACCCGATCTGATCGCCCGGTCCCTGGCCTACTGGCCCGTGCGCTCGCACCTTCCTCCAGCTTCCTCCCGCTCATCTCACTCGCTCTCCCCTGCCCAACGACACACTCGTACGTCGCATCACCGCCAGCGACGTCGTCTTTATGTACAAGCATCACTACCACCCTCAACTCCCGCACCGCTAGGTGAAATACGATTTGATCCAAGTCGAGATCTCTTCACGATCTATAGCACTCGAACGTAGCTGCGAGCTGCGCGCGATATCACTAGGTAAGAATGCATCATGATGTGTTCCTCCGACACTAAAGCCATTCTCGCCTCAAACACTTGCATGATTCTGATCCCATCGACGCAATCCCCGGAATATCCTTCATCTTCGAAGTCCTTCTGCAGATCCCCCTTGTCCGACGTCAGTACCCTACACAGTCCACCCAGACCGTTTGATATTCAATGCGCACCTACGCCGTAAGCCATACCTACGCGGACGGTGCCGCAAGAGCAACCGCACCTCATGCATGAGAATCACCTGGCTCGCCGTGGGACCGCATCCTATCGGTCGCACAACCTCCGGCACCGAGCCCCATCACATCATTCCTCTCCTCCCACCTCGCGCAATGCGAACTGTCAAGCAGCCAAGCATCGAGCACCGATTGCACGGGCGGCGGTCCCCGCTCCTGAGGCCTGAGGCCTGAACGTGAACACTCCCACCCGCCAGTGGGAGTAGGCTAGCCGCTATTGGCGGGTACCCTACTGTCTAATTAGACGGCAAAGCACATGCGCGCAAAATCCATAATCAAGCGGTCTTTGACTTATCCAAGGCATCCCGAGAGCCTCCATAGAGGGCCGAGGCGAACAAGTGAGAATATGAAGGACATATAGCAAGAATGCCGCGGCTCCCGACAAAGAATCGATGGCGGCGCGGGTCAACAAGTCTCCCGCCGAGGCCTAGCTATCTGCCATTACGATGCCTGGGTAAGTATGTTGCACACAGTTCTTCCGTCCGGCCTCAATCGATCCTCACCATACAACATAGCACTACGACCGAGAGCCTTTCTCGGTACTCCCAGCGGAAATAACAGTTCAATTGTAGGGCCCGGGCTTCCCAGCGGTGCGAACGCTTTCAGGCTGCGACGGTGTGCGCAGTACTAGTCAGTACGATCGGAAGCATTAGGCCCGGAAAACACCCTACCAGGCCGGCCCCCACACACCAGCTCGTGCGTCATCGCTGTCCGCTGCCTGCGTTCGATATTAGCGAGGGCATGCGCATACTGCTACGAATGCTCCCACAGCTTGAGCTAACACTTATAGTCGCCAATGCGGTCGAAGTCCGAGAAGCAGCGGATCTTCTTAAACGCACACGGTCTTTGCTGGTTCTCCAGCCGACCGTCGAGCTCGAGCGAACAGCTCGCCATATGGGCTGCTCTCTGCCGCAGCGCATAGCCGAAATTGCCGCAATTGCAAGTTGCAACCATAGGACATCCTAGGACATCATTTACACCAGTCCCATCCCACATTCTAGTGATTCCACTGCCCGAACGGTTCTCCATGACATCATTCGATTGTCCGCCCGGCACATCAGCGACTTACGATCATACGACCTTCCACCCGCACATCGTTACGGACCTGCGCAGCGTTTTAATTTTGCGAACTAATGCTGATCGTTGCTGATCCCACCTCCCCGTCCCCGTCCTTCGAGAGCCTCCGAGAGCTAGCAAGTCTGCACCACGCAGTGCGCTCCAAGCGAAGCCAACGAGACGTGTGCCCACGGACACGACGCGCCGCGACGCCCACCCCACGCGCGATGCGCATGCGGCTCTATCGTCCGTCCGCATCCTCCGCGGGGCCCACTGCCCACAAACTGGCACAAACCACCGTTTTGAGCGATCGCCCCGCATCGATTCGTGCCCGAGTCAGCATCTTCCAAGTTGCTAAGTACTTCCAAGTTCCAGCAGCTTCAAATCTTTCCAAGTTCCAAGCGACTTGGTGCACGCGCGCCCAGCGTCGGCCAATAACGCGAACGGCGCAAATGAAATCAGCGCAAATCACGCCCTCCGCGCGGACCACGCGGTGTGCCTGGCGCGCCCCATATGGTCGGCGTCGGCGTTAGCACCGCTTGCGTGTGGACCAGGTGTGGACGGCGAACGTCGTATGTATCATGTACGTGTATACATAGTCCTGTGGTAGTGCTGCAGCATGTAGGTATGCTGTAGCAAATAACTTGGATGATAGCTCCACACCACCGTGACCACGGTTCCGATCTTGGCCATCCTTAGGTACACGGGCGGGGTGCGCATGCGCACACTAGTGCGTGGGCTCGGAGACTCGGACATTGGACCGGATGGACTATTTGGGTGTCTGGCACGCGTGTGCTAACAAAGTATACGTAGTTGGCACTAGTAAGTGTGCACGACGCCCGTCAGGCTGATGATGACGAGCGAGAAGTACTAGTAAGCCTTCATGCTACAAGCATCGTAGGGATGATCATGATCTCATGCGAAGTTATCACGACCGACTACCTTGTGTTCGTGCACGTCCACTGGCAGAGCCTCCGTTGCTATGTGTCTTAGGTTTAACAGCATCATGAGCGGGCAGTACTCACGACAATTCCCGCTGCCCCCGGGACTGCCAGCTCAAACCCCCAAGGCCTCAAGAATCAAAGTACATATCTACTAGATCCAGATAGTACGTAGCCGGCAAGGCGAGGGGTGCACAAACATGTGTCTGACTCGGAATTTTGGAGGTCTTCAAGACATACAGTGCATGGTTCGTATGTAGCTGTATACTAGTACGTGCGCGTGAACCTTTGTGCCAATCCGACGTCGCAACACTGGCATGCGACTCAGTCTCAGTCTCAGATGTGCAACATACTCATACTTGGCGCGCCAATTGTGGAGGAAGGCTCGTTGACGTTACGTCCGAGTCCGGACTGCCTGCTCCTGAGACACTGACAGATTCGGTGGAGACTCTGGAGAGCCCCTACCGAAGATGCTGCGCAATCTGTTGTCAACGTATACACACCGCTGGGCCTGCCAGTGCGCTCGGGGTGCGCGCGCCGTCAAGATATGAGCGGACGAGAGCCCCTCCGACGCGCATCCAGTAGGGACCGCTTAGGACCTCTGGTGCGATGCACTACTGGTGATTTGCACACCTATGTACATCCTGGATAAGATGTACGTACGTGCGGGTAGCGGGCGACCGCTCTCTCAGACTCTCGGAGTCCCTCTGAGTCCCTGGGGCCTGTGGTCAAGTCAAGGGAGCAGTACTATTCGCGAGATGTCAACCGATCGGAACGTACAGTGCATTGAACATTCGCAGCCGTCCACTTCCAACGCGCGATGCCGGCATCCTCTTGGTCATGAAGCAGTGGCACTGGCAGGGTCTGCAGTGCAACCTTCTACGTCCTCGACGCGTCCGAGACAAAAAAAGGAACAAAGCTAGAGCCCGCGGCGGCGTTTCGCACTGTGACTATCTGTCGAACGTCGAACGTCGACCGACGGTTCGCGCGGGAGTGCGTAAGATGCAGTTCGACGGAGAACGCTGAGCATCACGCAGCAGACGTCCTGGACGTCCACGTCAGCCCCCGCGCCGCGCCGCGCCACGCCGTATGGGGACGGAGAACGGAGAACCGTGACGGACGTCTGGGGGCTTCGAACCACCCCGAGATGCGTAGGCTTCAAGAACGGTCAGCGGCAGCGGGCGACGCAGGTCCGGCATTACTTCTTGACGCCGTGCGCGCAGCCCGTCGGAGCTCGTTGACTAAATGGAGGGGCGCGATCATTGCACCCGGATCCGTCAGGGGAGCTTGTGAGGCTTCTCGGGAGGAGGGAGAGGCAGATGGCTGGCGTAACGCTATCGGTATCGGTGGGTTTGATGCATGCAGACCGGAGGCCGGTAAGACTTTTGACGGCCGGCGCAGGGCGATTAGAGCCCTGCGATTGGACATCTTGCGAAGGCTCACGATAAGGAGACTGTCACGGGTGCGTTCGCACCCTATGCTTGTGGGAGAAGTACGTGATACGGCATTGTACAGTGAGGTTACATGAGGGACTGCGATGAGCGCGACGTGAGGACTAGTTCCTTCCAGTAAAGCCCGCGAAGCGCACGCACCTTCGACTTTCTACGTAAGTATGACGACTCACAGCTTATTCAGCTTCGACAACGGATCCAATTCCATGCGGCCATAGGTCGGCTGGGGGACGTAAGAGAACATCGGACAATGTCAATCAGCCTCAGGCTCTCGTACCGTAAGCAAGCACGTACCCAAGGCGAAGGCTTGTTGCCAACAATCTCTTCGATCTTCGCGAGCACAGCGGGCGTGAGCTTAGGGATGACTTCCAGCGCTTTGAGGTTATCCAGGACCTGCTCGGGCTTAGACGCGCCGAGAATGACGGTCGAGGTGTTCGGGTTCCGCGCGACCCACGCAAGCGCGAGGTGAGACACCTTGCAGTTGAGCTCTGAGTGTGCATACATGCGGTGAGCAGGATGAACGATGATCGGGGAAGAGCCAAAGGGGTGAGAACAAACCTTTCTCAGCGAAGTCCGACAATTGTCGGATGGTCGCAATCTGCTTCTGGCCTTCTGGAGAGTTAAGGAACTCAACCTTCTTCTTAAATTGAGGGTCCTTCTGGACGTCAAGGCGGGAACCATCTGGTACCGCGCCGTCGTTGTACTGAAAGGAGGCATCATCAGTGACACTGGGCAATACGTTCCGGCCGCAATGATACAGCACCTTGCCAGTCAAGATGCCTCCAGCGAGGGCGGAGAACACCGTGGTCCCGAGATTGTACTTGCGATAGAGGGGCCTACAAGTGGGACATCATTCGCATGGCGTACTCGCAGCCAATAGCATGTTACTCACGCATATTCACGCTCAGGACGCTCGCGGTGGAGCAGGCTGTAAGAGCAATGTTATGGAAGAGATCGATTTTATGTAAGGAGAGGTCGTACTGATGCTCGCATTGCTCAGCGATGGGGCCGATGAGGTGCAGCTTGGTAGCGATGTCTGGATGCCACGCGTTGTGAGTTGCACTGCATATATGCGGATGGAGTAGTTGGACTCACGGTGCGCCTCCTCAATTTCTTGTGCCGACCACTCAGAAGTTGCCCAGTATAGCGCCTAGAGACGCGGATAGCTCCGTAAACAAATGTACGCGTATAAACCGTGAAAACTCACCCAGCCCTTCTCAATGACGAAGTTGAATGCACGAACGACCTCTTCCATAGGGACTGGACGAATATATGCTGTTGTCAGCATCCGCCGATTCGTGCTTTCGCACTAGGTTGATGCACTGACCTGTATGGTCTGCACGGTGCGCAAAGATGACGTCGACGTATTCCAAGCCCAGGCGGTCCAGCGAAGCCCGGGTGCCTTCAACGATACTAGAGATGGCACATGAATCCTGGCCTGGAGAACCGCGGAGAATAGACTCACTGCTTCCGAGAGAGACCCATATCGTTCGGACCGCGGCGAGTACCCCAGTATAACTTGGTGGTCACGATAAGGTCCGAGCGGCGGAAGTTGAGTTCCTTGATGACCCGGCCCCTTCGAGGAGAATCAACACGGGCGATTCTAGACCGAGTAGCACAGTACGCACATCTCGATTTCGGACTGGCCATTGGCGTACGCCTCGGCGGTATCGAACATGTTGATGCCATTGTCCCATGCCGTCTTGATGATCTCCTGGATAATACAGACGTATTAGCACGATGGTTGGGTCCTGATCGCCGCAATGGACACGCACCTTGACCGGATCGCCCTTCACCGATCCGCCGAGAGTCAACCCTATCGCATATGATGAATCTCGATACTCAAATTCACACTTGAAGGCAACCGAGATCTACGCACATCCTCCCAGAGAGAAAAGCGGAACGCGTAAACCGCTGTTGCCCAACAACCGGAACGGCATGCCCTTGGCGTCGTATTGCGGGTGATTGTCCTGTGCCATCGTTGTGCTGGTAGTCTAAGTGGTTGCTGTCGATGACAAGATCGGGGATACGATGGCGGCGAGACGGGAGACGGAGGACGACTCCTCTCGTACAGCAATTTATAGTGCACGTCCACCATCGTGCCGCTGGCGGGCCGAGTCGTTGTCGCCGATGACGATGACGATGCTGAGAAAGCCGATAAAATTACACCCCGCGCGTTCGGTCGCCCCGCACAGACGGGCGAAGATACCCACTGCAGCATCGATAACGGCGCGCCGCACACGGGGGAGGGGCGTACATAAGCTATATAGGCGTGGGTCAGAGTTCTCCACCAAGGGTCATCTGACCCTTTCTCTGGTCCTCCGCCGGGCCGTAGTTGTTCACATCCTCTTGGGTCCCACCGAGTCTGTAATATGTGAGCGGACCCCCGGGCCCGTAGCCTGTAGGCTGTTACAGGTTGCATCATGTTGAGCAGAGAGTTCAAGCAGTGAAGAAGTGCACGATAAAATATTACAGAGGGACAAACCACGTGTGCGGAGCCGATCTGACAGCCACAGGCGCGTTGTTTGTTCTTGTTGATAGCGCGTCGTAGTACCTACTGTAACTTACTCAATCCTTGACTCGCCAGTATACAGCGGGGTACGTAGCATTTGCAGGCGATATACGTGTTCAGCCATCTATCTGCTAGAAAAATTGCTTGTACATACTGCTCTCCTCTTCCAATCGCTGTCATGAAGTAACCAATGACCGGTGAGGCCTTGAGGACTCCTATCGATGATCTCAATCACAGTCCTTTGGAACCCTTTCACGGTGATGTTATCTGCCCAGACTACCGCAGCTACAGGGACTCAGACCTACCGTACCCTTTGGGCTTGGTCTTCCGCCACTCGCGCATTATTTGCATATGTTTGCTGCCAGTGGTATATGAAGTCCCTCGCCCGGGGGCCCCCTGAGCTCAATCCTTCACGACAACCACCATCATCGACCATCATGCCCACCGACAACTACGGCAAGAGCTACGACGTCACCTCCCGTGGTGTGAACGACCAGGTATGTGTCCCCATGATTAGCTCGGCTGTTCGCTCAAACGAAACTCGCCGTGCAGGGTAACTCCTATGACCATCGTGTCAGCGAGAGCGGCGGACATGGCTATCATTACAGCAACAAGTGCGTTCAACAGCATCTATGCGTGCTTTGCGAATGATTCCAACAACGATTCTCTTTCAGCGATGGTAGCTACTACTATTCCAACACCAACGGCTCGACCTACTACAACAGCGGCACGGGCTACAGCTCTTACACGTCGCCCTCTGGCAACACCAACAACAGCACTAGCAGCAAGAAATAGGCGGGCGGATGAGCATGCAGGATACCAAGGACTCGATGATCTCATGAGCCAACTTGCCAGTGTCATCGCGTGGAATAGAGAACGTTCTTTGTACAATTTTGTCGAAAGCATATCCCAGAATTCCGTGGTCGCTACTACCGTTTGCGTGATGATATGGTACGGTGGCACGACGCGTCCTCGAGTGTGAACGCGCCGTACATGCTCCCAAAGGGAGGTCCGCCCTAGCCGGCGGTTATGATAACCCCACGCACGACGGTGACGCCCACGAAGCTTCCCCGCAGCGCTTAGCGAGACGTGTACTGTCGTATACGTTCATGTCCGCCCGCGACCCTTGCAACAGGTTGCGCCGCATTAAATCCAACCTCTACGTTATCCATGGGTATCTCTTCGTCTCCTCGGACTCAATCTACAGAGGGTTCTTGGGTCGTGAGCGGAAGGATCCCAATCGGACGATGTGATCATACTTACGCGCAGCGCGGTCACATGAGCGCGCGTCGCGACGTGCGCCGACGGCTCGTCGCCGTCGGACTCGTTGGCGAACGTTCGGACGCCCTTGCCTTCCCCGCCACGGCGACCGATGCATCGGCCCTTCTCGCAGCGTCTTCCATCTTCAGACCGATTTCTGCGCCGCTCGCACGCGCCCCCGCTGGCGGTGCGCCAGAATCCTTGCGTGCATGCGGATTGGGTGTTTCCCTGCAAGCTCCGACCTCCAACCCTGCACTTTCTCTCAAGATCGAAGGCGGGGGACCCTGCAAGATGGCGACGTCGACCCGTGCGCCGTCGCCCCACGGTGTGTCCAAGCGCGACGCGCGTTGGCCAGCCCGCGTTCACTCCGTGCCCGCTCCGTACGGTCTGGCCAGCTCCAGGCTCGGACCTTGGGTGTCGGCTAGCTCGCTCCTGTTCGGTAAATGGCCTGTTCGACAAACGTGCGGCTCGCCGTGCACTGGCGGCCTTCTGGGGGACGAGGATTGCGTGCGGTGGCTACTGGTATGTCGTGTCCAGTGGTATTCCACGAGGTCGAGATATTGAGCTCAGAATTCTTGCGTGTTGGTGTCGGCGGGTGCCCTGCCTGCAGCCGAAGGCTCGGTGACACACCTGTCAAGCTCGTACGAGATAAGTGAACGCAGACGACTACGCTAGACGTATGGCTGTCTCATTAGCACCGGACCGGGCCCGCGCACTGTGGACGCGAATGCTTGCAAGCCAAGGTTGTCAACGACTCAACTTGATGCGAACTTGGCGCATGGAGCCCTGATCATCCTTGCGATGTGAGTTCTCACTGCCTCCTCCTATCGTGGGTGTGTACACGACCGACAACCCGTCCGCATTTTCATCGCCAGCCCACAGAACGACCAACAACTTGATGTTCGCCCAGAGCCACACCTGCCTGATCACGAAACCGGTGGTGGTCAATGATGAAAGCTTCCGAACGCACACACCCTCCCGCCGACGGCCACCGATTGCCAATAGCTGCCAACACTGGCAGGGCCTCAGGCCGTTCGTGAGCGATCTCCACTGGAGTGCGACGGCTGTACACTGATCAGCAACTAGTCCGGGTGCGGGTTAATAACCTCGAATGACACCGACGAGCGCGCAGCGATGGCATCTCACCTCCAGCCCGAGGAAATCACCATCTCAAGAAGCAGAAGCGTTCGCTGCGCTCCCGGCGGGCTCCCAGTACTTACTCAGTGCTCAGTACTCAGTGCTGGGCCTCTTGTGCTTTCGTGCGCCGCCTCCGTCGCTGGGCCCAATCAATTCCCATCATACCCGCGTCTTCCCCCGGTCCAGTGGTCTGACGGTGACTGTTCGATGGTTCGACAGGCACACCGTGCCGCTGACCGCAGCGGCGGACGATGCGGACCACCTCGACCATGGGAACGATCTTCAAGCTTCATCTTCTATCACCAGCTCGCGACGCGCGGAACAACTTGCGCTACGGCCTGTTCGGGCTCAGGCTGCAACTTGAAGTTCATATGTGCTCAGCGCAGCGACGGCTGTGGTCCACCGTGACGGACACGGCGATTGCGCGGTAAGTACGTCCTGCGTGTTCGCCGACTCGGTCGGGCTTGCTCAATGCTCGCTGACTGGCATCGACAGCCGCCACTACGACGACGACGACACTTTCCGCCGACGTCAACGCGCCCAAGCGAAGGTCGTGCTGTGTTTCCGCCCGCACCGTTGCGCGCTCGCAACCCCGGGAGCTTTCCTTTCGCGTCGTCCGGGCGCATCGATCTGCATCCCGGTAAGCATATGCGCTAGCGCGGCCGCCCAGATCGCCACAACGCACCTCCACGCTCCCAGATCTGATTGTTGCGGTGCCCGACCGGTGCGGTGCGCTTCTCCAGACTCCAGTGCACGCTCATCAATCAAGCGTTCGGCCGCGGAACAGGAACAGACCTCGCAACCCCGTCGGCGTCGACGGACGACGTCGTTGAGCTCGCACTGGCACTGGCACCGGCACCGGCGACTCGCAGGAGCACGCGCACCGCGAGCGCACTCCAATTGCACGCGTCGCTCGAGGCCCCCACCCCCCACCCACGGGCACCTCCCACGGGCCCATCGCGCTTCTGCTCGGCAACGGCCAGAACTCGGATCGCCTGTCCCAGGTCCCTACGCCTGTCAAACTAACTCAGACTCGCCGCGTCCGCGGCAGCGGCCCCCCAGTTGCCTCTCCGGGCAGGACGCGCCCCCCAACCCGTCCCCAATCCGTCCCCAATCCGTTCCCATGCCCGAGTCCATGCCCGTGCCCGTGCCCTTGCCCGTGCCCGTCTCCGTGCCCGAGTCTGTGCCCGTGGAGGATGAGGATGCGGACGCGGACGCGGACGCTGCGCAGGGCCCTATAGCCAGGCTGAGGCATCCGCCGGCGCGGCGCATCCTTTAGAAGACAGAAGTCGAAGTCGGATCCTCGACGCACCCGCGCGGGGAGTGTGTTCAAGTTCTGGCGTGCCAGTGCCGTCTGGGCTCGCTCGGACGCGTGCGCGTGCGCGTGCGCGTGCAGCACCCTTCCTTGTGACTGGTTGTAACTTGTGACTCCGAACGCGGTCGCGGTCGCGGCCAGCAGAGTGCGTGTGGCGACTCGAGCTCGCCGCCCGCCCCGTACGGTGCGCCGGGGCTGAGCGCTGAGCGCTGAGGGGTCTTCACGGAATACCGCGTTGGTGCTGGTCGTGCGGCATGCAGCATGCTCAGCTGGGGACGAAGCGTCGACGGTCGCCGGCCGCCCCTGGACGGTCACCGGTCACCCCTGGACAGTGGACAGTGGACGTGGACGTGGACAGTGTCCGGGCCATCACGCACGCAGCGCAGACGTGCTGCAATCCCGAAGTGGGCCTCGCGCCTCCCTCCCAGCCTTCCCAGGGCCCTGCTTCCTGCTTCCTCAGGCTGGGTTCCGAGTTCAGCCCCAAGATCCGGGCGCGACGGGAGCCGGGCGAAGGTCACGGTGTGTCGCAGAGCGGGGGGTGATGACGCCAACGCTCGACGCTCGACGCTTCGCGCTTCGCCAACAGGCGATTGGCAGCTCTTCCCCAACGTCAACGTTCAACAGGCGGCCGCGATTGGCAGCTCTGCGTCGCGTCGCGTCGCGTCGCAGGCCCAGGAGTCGGGGTTCGTCAGGCTGCCAGTGCTAAGTTCGTCCGCGGCCGGGGCCACGGCCGTCGCGCCTGGCTTGCGGTGCCTCCGCGCCCATCGCGGTTTGCGGTTCATTTGTTTGTTTGTTTGTTCGTTTGTTTCCAAGATGCGGACCACGCATCGCGGTGGTACCTATCATAGTCCTGGCGGTGCTGGCTGGCTGCCGCTCCTCCCACGCATCGAGCGATGCGAGATAGGCTGTAGGCTGTGGGCTGTGGGCGATCGGCGAGCGTCGCGTCGCGCGTCCTGTCCGAGCTGGGGAACCCGAACGATGATGTCTAGGGGCGTCCCTGAAGCTGAAGGCCTGACGCGACGTCGCGCCTCAGGCGGGTCCCGCGGCGAGTCGTCACGGTGCTTCCATTTTTGTGGCCGTTGACGCGTTGACGTCTGGACTGCCGGTGGGCAGAACTGTATCCTGCGGACTGACGTGTGCGTGCATGCGCGCGCGTGTGGAACTCGGATACTTATTCGAATTCGTCCAGTGCCCGCCCTGTGCCCGCCGCCTGTCGGTCGGTGTATGGTTGTGCCAGGATCTAGTATGTAGTACTTAGGTTCGGGGGTTTGCCTTCTGGCTTCTGACTTCAGAGCTCAGAGCTCCATATCCGTGTCCGTGTCCGTGCTTCGTCGCTGGTCCGGACGTCGCAGTGCGGAGCGTGGGCCCCAGGGCGCGGCCAGACCGCAGGAGTGTGGGCCGTCCGCGTCGGTTCTCAGCCGGACGCGGACGCTGTAGAACGAGGCTACTCGCCGCACGGTGCCACAGTCGTTACGACATCCCTCGCCCGCGCGAAAGCGGTCGAGCAAGTGATTTACTTCCTTTTCCTCTTCCCCCCCCACGGACCACGGCGGAGCGGACGAGGGTGCGTGCTGCATCACGAAGTCGCCAGGCACAGATATCTGCCAGTGCCAACAGCAACACGCCGCCGGCACGCGCGCTTGGCCATCGCCTGAGCTTCGTGGGCAGAGCTGGGCAGAGCGTGAGCTGAGTTGGAATGCCCGAGGGTGGGAGCGAGCGCGCAGAGTCCAGAGGCCGCGAAGGCCCCGCACGCGGCACGTGTGCACGTTCTTATCGGGCGTGGACGAGAGGCAATCTGCACGCCACGGCCCGATCTGTGGTCCAGTCCAGTCACGCGCGTGACCGCGCGCGCAACGCGGCCGCGGGGTGGGGAAGTTCAAGTTCAAGTTGGAAGGCAGGGAAGGTTTTGGGTGCGTGCAGCTGGATGCGCTTCGAAGCCCGTCGCGCCGTCCGTGGCGTTCGCTGCTGGCTGCTTGCAAGTGTGGACGCCGGGGCGCGCTGCGGCCAGGGGGGCAGCTGGGAGGGTGGGAGGCGTGCGTGCGGACGTGCGCAGGGGAAGCGCGGCAACTCGCGGCATCATGTGGGCACGCTGGGAGGGGCATGGTTGTCACGCTGGCTGGACGCCCCGATCGGGCTCGGTGTGCACCCGCACCGTCTGGGTCCAATATGGTTCATGCCGTTTGGGGTTTAGGCTGCCCTCCGTAGTCGCCCGCGGTCGTCTTGTGCCGTAAAAACACACGCGGACTGCTCGCGGGCGGGCGGCATGGGCTCGACGGCCTCGACGGCGTCGGGGGCGGGCGGGGCGGCGGCGAGGGAGGTCGGGGAGGCGGGGGAGGAGGTACGTAGTTGTGTGAGCGATGACGCACAGGCGCGCGTCCGTGGTGCCAAACGCCGCCGTGTGCTCGATATGTGCATGCAAGACCCGGAGAAGAGGATGATCTGCCGTATCCAGATCGAATATAATTAGGCAACGGGTCCCGTCCGCATCAGGCACCGGCGCGCAACTGCCATACCCATCTCCCCTCACGATCAGTCGCGTCTCCAGCGAGGCGGTGCGCGCAACCCCCGTCGTCGGCTGCGATGCGGCCGTGGCTGGGGCTCGGTGGGGCGGAGGAGTGGGAGAGGAGGAGGAGGAGGAGGGCGGTAGGGGCGAGGACAGCAGCCGGAAGAAGGGCGGTGGGATGACGGAGGATGGGCCAAGGGCGGCGCCGAGAGGGAATCGCCGTTCCGCCGCGATGGGGAATTTACGTACGGGACTGGTAGCGGAGGATCTAGTATCGGGCCAGGACAGATTCCCGGCTGTCCCGGTTCTCGAGATTGCTGATGCGGATCTCGCTGCGTCCTCGAATCTCGTCCTCGTCCTCGTCCTCCCCCGACGCTGCCCCCGTCTCCCCGTCCCCTGCCCCCCCACGTCCGCCGCGCATCCAACCCCAGCCACACACGGCCCCGGAGGGACGGATACGCAGCCAATCTGCCTTCCTCTCGCCCGTCGGCGCTTTTCTGCGGAATTCCATACGCTGTGGGCCGCGCGAGATTCAGACTCCGCTCAGATTGGTTTTGGTGATCTAGTTAGCCGGCCGGTCCTCCTCCTTGTTTCCATCCTCCTTCTCCCCCCTCCAGACAGCTGCCAGCGACCTCCTCTGCCCGTCCGTCCTCCGGCTGCGCACGAACGCCGCCCTGGCCCCCCTCCATCCACCACCTCTCGCTTTTTCCGCAACATTTCCTCCCCCAGCCACTTTCTCTCCCACCTCGCCGGATTTAGCCCTCTCCGATTCGCAACCAGATCCGGGTTAATCGGGAGATACAGCAGTTATACACCTCCTCCTCTCCTCCGTCTCCTCCGCCGCCATGTCCTCCCACCCTCCCCAGTACTCCTCCTATTCTCTCCCGCCTCCCATGGACGTCCGTCTGCCCTCTATCAAGGACCTCAACTTCCCTCCCCCTGGACAGGATGGTGCCCCCACTAACGGCTCCGGTCGCCCAGAACACCCCCGTGCACGACACGATGCCGCCTCTTGGGGCCGTCCCCATCCTCCTCCCTCTCCTGCTCATCCTCAGTCTCAGCACTCCCACAACATGCCTCCTCCTCACGACCAGCCTCCAAAGTCGCATCCGTATGGCGCCCCGCCCAAGCAGGACGCGTCGCCATACGCGCACGCGCAGCACGCGCCTCCGCCCCCTCCCACCCAACAGCCTCCCCAGGGCGTGCCACCTCACAACCCGCACAACCCTATGGCTCATGGAGCGCCGCGTCCCGAGAACCCTGCGGACTCTTCGTCGAAAAGGTCCCGATCCTCCCAGTCAGGCGTCAGCGCCTCGCCTGCGCGTTCTCCTCACGTAAGCCTAGGTTCTCCCGTGAAAGGCGTTTACGCATGACGCGCTAACTTGTTGTCATCTAAACCTATTCGATTTCCATCTGCACTCGCCACCCTGCAGACTCCGTATCCTCCGTACCCCCCGCAAGCACAACCGTCTGCATACCACCAGCCGCCCCCGCAACAGGCTGCCCCTCCTCCACCCCAAGAGCACTCCCTGCAGCCACCCTCCCACTACTCTCATGCGCCGCAGTCCCAGCCGCCTCCCGGATATGCCCCGTATCCGCCACCGCCCGTGCCGCAACGTCAGCATTACGCCAACATGCCGCCTCCACCCGCGCCTCCTGCTCATCACCAACAGCAGGGTCCGCCCCCAGGGTCCTACCCGCCGCCGCAACAACCCGTAGAACACTGGCAGCACCCTCCTGCACAACCCCAGCCGCCGCCGCCGTCTCAGCAGCAGCAATATAACGGCTATGCACGCACCACGCCTTTAGTGCCGGCGAATGTCGAGGCAAGGCCGCCGAGCGTGCCCAATCCTGCGGATGCCGAGCGGGCCAGTCGCCGCCACCATGTGATCTCCGAGGTTATTCAGTCACCGCCCCGCTGTTCGTATGGTCGCTCACAAGTCATATATCCGCAGATTGTCCGCCATTGCTCGATCCTGTATGGGTTTGCCAACCATTACGGTATGCGACGCGTTTCGGTGAATCAGTCTCGATCACTCATTTGCTTGTAGCACAACTTGCGAACACGCACCCCCATCTGGCACCCGCTCCTCCCGAACTCGCGGAGATGAACAGCCACGCTTCTGACGTCGTTCACCTCCTCGAGGAGTTGCGGCGTCTGGACCTGGGCGAGGAAGTCTCGCGCAAAGAGGCCTATCCTGCGACCGCCAATGCTGCCGATGAGCACACTCGTCCGCCGAAAAGGCCCTGGGAAGACATGGCTCACGACGGGGAGCCGGCTCCCGCTAATGGATACGACGTGAGTGTTTCGCTCCATCGAGGAGCGTGCCTGTTTGATTCTGAACGACAGACCCCCACGCAATCCCCGTACTTCGACGAACAGGCGCAGTCGACTGCCGAGGCCGACATGCAGATCATCCGCAACAAACGTCAGTCGAGCACGGGCGGTGCTGCGCCTGGGCAGCAGAAGAACAAGTACCGAAAGCGCAGTGTGAGTGCCACACCGCCCTCCTGTTCACGAACGTCTCGGAGACTGATACAACGTCCAGCGAGCCACCCCGCCTGGCAAATGCCACTCGTGCAACATTCGTGAGACCCCAGAGTGGCGACGCGGCCCCGACGGGGCGCGTACGTTGTGCAACGCGTGCGGCTTGCGTGAGTCGTCCAAACCTCGCCCGCCGACCGCTGCACGTACTGACTGACCCCTTCGACCGTCACCACAGACTACGCGAAGCTAATGCGGAAGCGCGATAAAACTCTGGACAACGGGATGAAGGCGCCCCCCATCGATCTCCAGATGCTGCGTGCGTCGACCGCATCCGCGCGGGGCAGCGGCGGCGACGGCAGCGACCCCCCGCACTCCTCGGGGCACCCCCATCCCCATCCCCCCGCGCACCAGAACCAGCCGCCACAATCCCCGTACGACCAGCCCCAGCCCCAGCCCCAGTCCAAACAGGCCCCGCCGCCGCCGCCGCCGCAACACCCGGGCTCGTACCAGCTCATGCCCGCCGTCAACGGCGCCCCGTCGCACCAGATGATGGCCCCGCCGCACGCCGCGGGGGCGCCCGTCCCGCCGCCGCCGTGGATGACGGCGTCCGGCGGCCCCGCCCCCGGCAACGGCAACGAGCGCGGCGGGTACGGCAACGGCAACAGCAACGAGCCCCAGTCGTACGTGCGCGCATCGCACCCGCCGTCGCATGCGCGCGCGTCGCCGCAGTGATTGGGGCGTATACGTATATACACGCGTCGTCGTCTTCGACAGCGGCCATATCCGCAAACACGGCCTGCTCCGCCATATGCCTACCCCCCGCCCTCCGCCGCACATGCAGTGCGCCCATCGCTCCTGTGGATCTATCTGTCCAGTGTGACTGTCTTCGAACGCTTGTTGTCGTGTCGTGTCGTGTCGTCGTGTTAATCTCGAGCCGTCGTAATACCGCGTACCGTGTACCGCGCCCGCATGCGCTGCGCCTAATACCACATCCATATGTACAGTGACACAGCAGCGCCGCGCGATCGGCGCAGCGTCCCACAAGTACAAGTACTGTGTGCCGGGGGAGGCGTGCGCGAGGATCTGGCGCGATCCATCGGCGTACGTGCGGTGCGATGCATCGCGGGGCCCGGCCCCCGGGCGACCGCGCATCGACATCGACATCGACATCTGTGACGGGATCGATCGAGCGATCGGCGCGCGTCGACGTCGAAATTCGAATCCGAATCCGAATCCGACGCCGGATAGATCCTGATATGTATACAGTACATGAGTAAGAGTAGGTAAGAGGGAGTAGGTAAGATCTGGGGGAAGAGGAAGAGGAAGAGAGTCACGGTCACATGTCACAGGTCACGGGTCACGGGTCACGGTGGCGGCGCGGGCGATCACCCTGATCAGTGATCCCCCCTCGCCCCGCGTTCGCCCGATGCCATCGTGCCATCGCCCGTGTGCGCGTTCGCGCGCGCGCGCTGTATGTACAGATGTACTTTGACATTCGCGTTCCGTTCAGATCCAACTAACTTCAACTCGTACATGCGTATCTACAAAGTCGCGCGCGCCTCCCTTTGCCGTCAATCGCGCCCGCTATCGACAAGCACCCGAGTACTCAGTAATCAGTCGTTGTACCCGCGCGGGCGGCTCCCCGCGCCCGCCTCAGGCGCAGGCGCAGGCGCGACCCCCTCGCGCGCCCACAGCTCGCGCAGCCAGTCGCGCGCGGGCGCGCCCGCGGCCGCCTCGTGCGCGGCGACGGAGGTGGGGCGCTCGCCGTGCGGGGTCGCGCGCAGCGCGTGGCGCGTGTGCGGGAAGAAGTCGAACGTCGCGGAGTGCGTCACGATCTGCGAAGGCGCGCGGGGCGGTCAGCGTCCGCGGTCACGTCACGTCACGTCACGTCACGTCACGGTCACTGTCAGTTGGCGAGGGAGGGGATCGGAGATGGGGCGAGATGGGGGGAGATGGGGAGATGGGACGAGATGGGGAGATGCACACGGGGGCGGTGCGTACGGAGGAGGTACATTGGTATCGGTATCGTGGGGTGAGTGAAGGGGAGGGAGGGAGGTAGATGGGCAGCTGGAGATGGCCGTGGCCATTGGGAGGGCGGTGGCGGTAGGGGTTGGAGGGGACATAGACGTAGCAGTTACAATGGATGGGATCCGGAAACGTGCAGGAGCATGGCAGGGATGGGTGCGTGGCAGATGGAAGCCGGGAACCAGAGAGAACAAAGGCTGGGACAGATGGGCAATGGCAAGGTGGTTGTGGTTGTGGAACACGCGCAGCGAGCGGCGACGTGCGTACAGGGAAGGGCGAAAGGAACAGGAGTAATCTCGCGGCGACGGTGTCAAATAGGATGCAGATGAAGTCATATGCACACGACGCCGCGGGAGCCAGAGCCAACGCAAGGGAGCACTCACCCTGTTATCCCAGAACGCAATCGAGTTGGGCTGCCAGCGGAAGCGGACCTGGAAGTCTGGGTTGTCGCTGACAAACCGTGCATGGTCAGCGGAGGTTCAGGACGACGCACAGAACGCGGCGACGACTCGCGGGACAGGGGGTGCGACGACACGAAGCACACAAGAACAAGAGAAGCTGGGAAGTCGCGAACAGGTGCGAGAGGAGAAGGGACAGGAACCCTGCCCGCTGCACTACTGCCGGATCTTCCCTGCGCGAGCGCACGCAGGCGCAGGCGCAGTACGGACGGTCCACAGAGCACGCACACGCTCGATCCCTTCGCGGGATCTTTAGTGGCATCGGCCCCTACCCATGACGCCGCAACGCGAGGAGAAGCTTCCTGGAGCAGCGCATGCCCAACAGCGGCCGCGGAGCGTGTCGCAGCAGCAGGCAATCTGCACCGCTGCGACGCGCGATGGCCCAGCCACGCTCGAAGTGCAAGGTTTCATTCACACCCAGCACTCCGGGACACGGCGTGCCTGCTCCGCGAACACGGACCAGGAATGAAGGAGACAAGGACAACAGAGAGACACTCACGCGATCTGGTGGAAGAGCAGGCTGAGGATCGCCTCGCTCTCGGCCTTGGGCACCCCGACGATGCGGCGGGTGAATCCTGCGTGCCAGAGTCAGATACGTCATGCGCTGCGCGCGAAGCCCGCGACGCAAAAAGAACGGGGACGGGCACTTGCCAGGGTTCACGTAGATGCTCTTCCACCCGGTGACCGGGTGCACGCGCACAACAGGGTGGACAGTCTCGATCGGCTCGCGGCGTACAGTCTGCCCCGCAGCGCGCGCGCCGTCCGCCTGGGCGACCGCGCTGTGCACGGCGGTCAGCCCCTCGAGGTACTTCTGGAAGCCCGGGCTGAACGAGGAGTAGAGTGCGTAGCTAGAGCGGCGTCGGCGACGTGGTCAGCAGCCCTCTCTGCCGGGTGTCCGTGAGAACGGAAGGTATCAGCACGCACCCGGAGCTCCAGAGCGTGTCGCCGCCGTACGGGGGCCCAGTGATCAACTTGAGCGAGGTTGTGCTCGGCGGCTGCAGCTCGTAGGAGACGTCCGAGTGCCAGAGGTCGATCTTCGTGAACGCGCTCGGGTCCGGCCGGCGAGAGCCGTCGGTGTACACGACTGCGCAGGAGGGAAGCGCGGTGACTGTTAGACCTACTGCCACCGAGCCTGGTAAAGGGGGAGAAACGCACCGTGGACCTCCTCGAGGCCGGGCTCCCTTGGGACGGGCGTCGTCGCGTGCTTGTGGAGAGGCCCGAAGTGGCGGGCGAGCTCGAGCTGCTCCTGGATGCTGATCTCCTGGTCGCGGAAGACTGCGGTGCGGCAGATTGAGCAGGCCGTCAGCGATCTGCCACAACAACATCAAGAGAGGGATGGCGTCGACGTACAGACAACCCCACGCTCAGCAACGAGCAAAGCCCTGAAAATCATGACAGCTGGTCAGTCGCACTGCATGGCATTCTCGAGTACAGATATTGATTATGATGTCGTCGGTATGATAGTGATAAAGGGTTTGGTAGCAGACAGACAGATAGGTACGCACAGCTCGTCCTTCTGCGCATCTGTGAGCTGTCGCAGGTCGATGCCGAGGAGCTCGGTACCAATGGCGGGTGTCAAATGCGTGATTTGCGACACCGCCGACAGCAGGCTCTTTTTCTCCGGATCGGCGAACTGTGCGCGATCCGTGACCGGGAACTCGGTGAGGGGCTCCCATTTGACGTCAGGGAAGCGAGGCTATGGTCAAGGCGGATGTTAGCATCAGGCAATCACAGAACGTAGGGGCGCATGTGTTCCTATATACGCAGTGCGTACCTTGTACTTCGAGTACTTGTAGTCCTCGTCATTCTCATCCGCCCCATTCGTCGGGGAGTAGAAAGGGTTGAAGACCTGCGCAGCCAGGTTGCCGTTCGAAGCCTTCACAGGAGCCTTCGGGGCGGCCTCCTGGTTCGTGATGGTTTCGGTAGCGACGGGAGCCATTGTGGGGTTTGGTTTGACAATGGAAGGTTGCAGCGACCGATAGCTTTGGTGGGCACAGCTACGGGGCTTGGCCGTCGGGAGCGCGTTTTATAGACGTGGGTACGCATTCGACATTTGGAGAGCTTGGTTCCTTGCGCGAAGGGAAGGCTGTATTGCGACACGTGCACGTGATACCGTGTGGGGACCTTCGGCCAGCGTTCTCGCTTCATGATAAGTTCATGCTTCGTAAGTAGTAGTACTATGGTGTGCGCATTCTGCCTGGGCCTGCCGCGCGCGCGATAAGCAGCGAATTCGTGGCGTTTGCGTCAGCGAACGACACTATCGAAGGCCATGGGGCAAGAGGAGCTTACCGCATGATTGCGCAAGACTGTCGTTAGCTTCCACGGGGAGTCATACGAGGAGACGGTACCTGGGTCAGCTGCGTATAGTATCATACGCCGCTCCTGGGAGACGGGGTAGCATGAGCGTATTTCCTAGGCTATCGGACGAACCGTTGTCACCAGAATCAGTGCTACTCATAACATTCAACTCCGCTGAAGCGCACCGTGACAGTCATACCTTTCCGCATTTTCCTCTTCCTCCTCAATGCAGGCGCCGACGCTATGATGTCTGAGGATCTTCAGCTTAAGTATTGCTTCTCTGTAATTCCCATGAGCATGTCGTTCATACCTATGCAGGCAGGAATCTTCGCAGCACTAGTTAGTATCGTGTGACGACTCGTCCAGTGCATTACACCTTTTAACAGAGGAAATCTCTGAGAAAGCGCATGGTATCTCAATTTTAGCGAGCGCGATGGCGGTCGTGGAACCATGGCGAATATGCAGGCCTCAGTCGAGCTCGAAGTTAAAAGAGAAGAATTCAAGGTAGCTTAGGCGCTTCGACTGGCAAATGCTCATGTACAGACGCCCATGGCCGGAGCGGAGTCCGGATCCGTACAGTACTACATGCCACCGCACGGCATGCACTTTGTTGTAGCCAAAATGCAAGAGGCACATTACAGAACCCGCTATCATTAATTCTGGCATAGATCACAATGAAATCTGGCGGTTCCCGGTAAAGTCAGCGGTTTGACTTCGCCGATACTACATAATAAGCCTCCCCATGTTACGGTTGTTCCAAGCCAATTCCAAGGACTCGATGAGACCCAGCACTTATAAGCCTGCAGGACTCTGTCAAATAGTATGAGATACCTGTGGTTTCAAGGATACCGCGAACCAACGTACTCTTAGACCTCCATCCCCATGAGTAGAAGCTGTTCAAACTGGTCATCTGATTTCGTGAAAGCTGAGCCACAAGCTCCGACTCCGGAGAGGAGGGCGCCATCGTCCTCGGGAATGATCCATAGAAGGGACTTCGCACGGCGAGTTGCGACTAGAACGAACATCTCATCGTCCGAATTTCCGGGAGAAAATCTGTTCCAAGGAGCGGTAGGCTGGTGTGGCATGAGGTCTCCAGAGCGACGCGTTCTCGAGAGAATGGGTGAGAACTCGAACCACAACCCAAAGGCGTTCCAGAAAGGGGTCTCCTTCGCGAGACTACGGATCTTGTAAGAGATGATCACGGTCGGTGGTACCCAGCGAGTCGCTTCATCATCAGGCTTTGAGGTTAAGTGTAGAATAGAGCGCAGAAGTGGCGCAAGTAGAGCCGGAAAGTAGACCTATGTAGCATCGCGGCATGTCGTCGGTCCTAGGACAGAGCACCGAATCTCAACAGACATACGAGATCACTGCAGAGTACGTGGGTGATGTGCCTTCCTTTTCCGCCTGACGACTTCGAGTCGAGCTCCTCGAGGATTACGAACGCATGCTCTCGCGAGCCCCAGGGGAGTGCGCGGACTCGTGCTACGGCACAAGAACGAAGGTTCGTGTCGAGCATTGGACACACATCCGGGAGATCGGTCGCGACGAGAAGATCCAGATCCTGGCGGAGCCATTCCGCGACACGCGCGGCGACAAATCCAGTGCCGGATCCTAGCTCTAACACGGTTATAGAGCGACGTTCGTCGTCTGATAGACCACCGCGCGCTGCGCCCGTGAAGGGCGGTGGATCGAACTCGATGTGAGGGTGTGTCGACGGATCCAGGTAAGCGAGCATCGCGTGCGAGGCTTCCCTGCGGATCGTACCAACATGTATCAGAGAAGGTGGACGATAGGAGGTTGCAATGGGGAGCATACTCACCAAATCCGTCCTGCGATGCCATACGTCCGGATGGCGCCTTCTTGCGCGGTTGAGTCGAATCGGGCGTCGGCGTCGGACGACGAGCTCGCAAGGGAGTGTATGTCGAGATCGGAGGGGAAGTTTGGGTCGCCAGCCACAGACATCTTGGTCGATGAGGCTGCCGACGGCGGCGGTGGTGGTGGTAGCGGTACGAAAGCAAGACGATCTGGAACCTGACCTCAATCGAGATAAGTAACGATTCCAGATTGGCGCCTGTAGGTTACATACTGGTGGCTCCGAGCGCCGCATCTTGAACCACACCGTGACCATCGTCTTCGCCGAGTTTGCCCCCACCACGACGGGCATATCATTCCACAGCGCTCAAAACTCACAGGATATAGAACTGTAGTAAGCCCTCCCACAGCATGGCTTCTCCACGACCACGGACGAGTCGGCGTCACGATACGGTCCAGCTTCCTTCGGGCACAACTCTTGAGTATATCCTCATCCATGGCCTAGGTAGTACTCCATCTACATCTCTAGACGAAGATAGAAGGTCTAGAAAACTAGCTGTATGTCTTCACCCTTGGTCGTGGCTAGGCGGCCGCATGAGCGATCCGTGAGCGTCCTTCAACGATGATCATACCTCGATATTTACAAATTTGACATGCTCAGAGTACTTCAGCTGCTGACAAGACCGCTGCTTGAATGTGGATATGACGTGCTCTGTTACAACTCGCGAGGAGTTGGGAAGTCTACGGGATGGGCCTCGCTCACAGGTAGTCGCGAGGCCGAAGACTTGAAGGAGTTCGTCCAGTGGGCTCGTACTACGATGCCTCAGCTGACCTCGTTAGTGATCGCCGTGCGTATTCTTTTCCTCTAAATTAAGTGAGAACTGATTTGTATATGACAGGGGTACTCTTATGGATCGTTGATCGCCTCTATGCATCCCGTTCTTGAAGACGTCCAAACTTCTCACATCCTCCTATCCTACCCCATAGGCCCACGTCACTGGCTTACCGCATTCCACGGAAACCTATACACAGCTGCTCTCCAGCACCTCAGGAGTGACCCTCGCTCTAACCTGCTCGTTGTACACGGCGACGAGGACAACTTCACCTCTGTAGCAGCGTATGACGCGTGGGTCGCGACTTTGCGAGATAGTAGTGCTACAGACTCCAATCCAGGCCCTGACCCAAGTCGCGGCAAATTGGAAGTCGTGAAGATCGAGGGTGCGACGCACTTCTGGCGCGAAGAGGAAGCCGTTCACCGTCTGCTCGATGCGGTACGGGGTTGGCTTCCATAAGGCAAATGACTTGCATTGCAACCCGCACCCGACCGAAGGTACGTATCTCTGTATCTAAGTGCGCCTGCTTTCTGCAGCGTATCCTGACATGCATGGACATCGTTCCAGGGTTTCCCTGGTTCTTCACATGTATGAACCTAAGCTCTTCCTGCTTGTAACCCTGGACAACATTCGCAATGCCCTTCAGTGGAGTATCCCTCGATCTTGCTCAGTAATTGCACGCTTCTCGTTGTGCGCCGCGCGAAAGCAGGACACATAACATGTATAGTGATACGATGATACGACGTCTGTTCACAATCGCGGATCAAAGACATCGTTTACTACTTTCGCTGATCTTAACACCCCCGTCCATTGAACCCATGATGTATGTACCTGGCTATACATACCAATCCACACGTCGTGTCGAGTTATCAACCGATCTTGCAACTCGCAATGCGCACACACGCAGTTATGGTTCGAAACAATAAATGAATAAGTTATCCGGGACGGTAAGGACAGAATAGCCGAGGCCCTAGCCAGTAAGTAAAAGAAAGAGGCAGTTCCGACATCGAGGTGAAGCTTAAATAATACTAAATCCGTACAACAATCGGTGACGCCGTCCGTTCTTTCATGATTAATCGTGCACCTCGTCCCGCTGTCGGGACCGAGGGAGAAGGAGGGGAGGGTAGCGCGGGGAAGAGGATCGCATGCAGCCGCTTAGACGTCCTCGCGGGCGTACGCGGACTTCGCCGCGTACGAGCCGTTGAGCGTCGTGTGGTCGATCGTCGAGAGCTGGAAGGACGAGTTCTGGTGCGACGGCTGCGAGCGGAACTTCATGCTCACTTCACCCGTGGCGGTCCGTCCTGGCGTGCGCGCGTACGTAGAGGACGTTACGGCGCGGCCGAGTGCCACGCGCAGGATGATGACCTCGGGCGAGATGCACTAGATGGCGGAGGCAACAACCGAGTCAGCGATGAGCCCAGGAAACGTTGGAAAGGGAACACAACGTGAACGCACCATGATCTGGCTGAGAATGGGCAGCATGATGTTCTGCACGTTCGAGTTGCGCGCGTACGTGATAATGAACAGGAGACCCGCGATGGCGTACGGCACGGCGGACTCGACGAGCATCGCGACGATCGAGGTGTATGTCGCAGCATGGTCGCGGCCGATCGTGCGCTTCGCCCGTTCGCTCATGTACAGCAGGCGGCCGACGAGAAGCAGCGTCAGAAGCACGTTGAGCGCGATCGAGATTGAGAAGTATGGGAGAGAGATCTGGATCGTCGTGTTCGTCCAGAGCGAAGCGTCCGGGCGAGATGCCTGGAAGAGCGTCAAGATCGACAAGGCTGTGATGCGGAGGAGTGAGTGCTCGTCGTAAATAGAACTGAGTGGAGTCCTCACCAGTTGAGGCCATGAACACCACGAGAGGGAAGACAAGGATCCAGACGGTGTTCCATACAACATAGCAACGCCAGAGCTACTCAAAGCTTTAGAGAATCTCATGTGAAGAATGATAAAGGAGGCTCACCAAGAGGCCGTCCGCGAAGAAGTTTGCAATGATGTACCCCGCATTACCCGCGGTGTTGACCCCGTCCGCATAGTTTGTAAAGAACCATGCCATGGGGCCTCCTGGGAACGCACGATTGTCGATGAACATGAGCTCGGTCATGCGGGTGTTGCACGCGAAGTTGAGCGTGCCCATCGCGAACATAACAATAGTGAAGGCAACGAGGGACCAATCGTTCGCTGACCCCCGCTTGAAGCTGCGGGGGTAGATGCGCCACAGGCACTCTGCGAAAACCGCTACATGGACACCTGGAGGAGGAGGGGGAGGGGGAGCAAGAGTCAGCACGCGCGCTCTAGCAGAGATAGGCAGTGGTCGCCAAAGCACTGACCATACGCAATACCACCAATGACAGCCCCGTCTAAAGTCGAGCGTTCCAGCGCGAGGTCTGCGGGGGTCAAATCGGGAGGCGGGAAAGAAGACATGGCGTAAGCGGGAAGAGGCCTGGAAAGCACACGAACAAGGCTTGTCGACGGGAAAAGAGTCGGACGGAGAGCATCGTCTCTCGCACAGCCGTTGTATATGTGCGTGTAGACCAAGTGTGGACAGACGGTCAGCGGGCCGCCGCTGCGGGCGGCCTCAACATTGCATAATGCGATTATCCCGTGGAGCAGACCTATGTCTACCAAAGCAAGATCAATCGGCGGCGAATGCACGGCGGTGCCTCAGCGGATTGGACCGCCGAGTTGAATGTGATCAAAGCGGGCAAGTTGAAGATCGCCGCATCACAGATTTCGCTTGCCACTTGAGGGTAAATTTGTTAGTTATATGCGAGGAAAGCTGCAGGACCGAGGAAACACGCAGACCTCATCATTAGACATCAACTCATCAGGCGGGCTTGATCTCAGGTGAGCAGGCTTGGGGAACCAGTTTGCAAATGCCAAATGGGGTATCCGGCGCGCTGAGCATCATCTGAACGGCGTTGATTGTTACTAAGTATCAGAACCGAAACTACCCGATAAAGAAAAGTACCTACACAGATGACTTACGAAGGATAGGCCCAGGGCTCGGGCTCGATGGGGGAGCAGTTGAGGAGACTAGACTTCCCGCTGGTGCCTGCTGATACCCTATCGTAGGCTATCGTAGGATTGGCTTAGTGTGAAACCCAGGGAGCACAGTCATTAGCGTCATCATAGCGTAGTTGGATAAACGTACATTTGATGCAGCAAGCACTGAGCAGCGTGGACGTGGAAATTAGCGGACAGTCGCGAGGTTAACGAGGGTACAGGATACCACGCCACCCTGACGCCACCAACTTAGCGCGGAGAGTGGCAGAGATGTCGGGAGTAGACGCAAGCACTGGTTCCGCTTACACCGCGGGAAGCTACAGCAATGCTGCGCATAACCGTTCTGCCCGCGTGACATCGACGCACCGGGGGGTGCGCCTTTGACTGCGATATGTAAGATGTAACCCGTCCTACTCCGTTTTCCCACAACAACAGATTGCTAGGAGCAAGTAGTCGTCCGAGGCAGTGTACAATACAGATGAAACCGACAGCGAGGATCATACACACGCTGACCCGGGCTACAAAGCGGCGGAGACCTATGCTACATGAGAGCGCGACAATATTTCCAGTTCTGGTCCATTACGAGGTTGATTGCGTACCCGGATGAGTTCCTCTGCCCCGTCCCCTATTAGGACTACCTCTGAACGACCCGGGGTTGATGCCCGGTACAAAGCCTCGTCCACGGAACTGTGATGCACCCCGGGGAGCGTATCCGCCGCGAGGATTGCCCCGGAAGCCTCGACCGCGAGGTGGGGAACCATGGTAGCCATTCGCATCAACGGCAGGGCCACCTGGACCACCATCCTCTACATGACCGTTGGTCGCCCCATTTTCGCCGCCGGCGGCGATCGCCTTGCTTACCACCGGCGAACCTCCACGAGGCGCTCCACGACCACGATTGGGGTTGGTCATGATGTGCACCGGACCATTGCGAGCATATCCAATACCGTTTTGTCTGCAGGGGTAATCAGAATACGGGCTTCTTAGCCAGGAACAGGCAACATACGTGGTCGCAGCCTGGCGGAAGCCCGCAACCGGTTGCATTCCGGGCCCAGGCTGGATGGATGGATGAGGTCCGAATCGAGGATTGAACGGTGCTCTGGGTTGTTGCTGACTTGGTGCGCTGGGATTGGTAGATGCGATGAATTGGGGGTTGGTCAGGTTGAGGCACGACCAGAACTCGACAGTCGACCCGCGGTATTGTGAACATCTAGGGTGCTGGTCATTAATTAAGCGGTGGAAAAACAGTGATGGAAATCATACCTGTCACCGAGCGTGGTGCCAGACATGAACGGAGCATCCCACACGACGTCCATGGACTTGGAGTTCATACCGATAACGACGCCCTTGAACGAGAGGGGCACGCCTCCCGAGTCCTGGACCATCGTTACCCGATCACCAAGGGCGAAGTGTTGATTTTGGAGGCGATAGACCGCATGGGAAGGTTTAAGGACTGCTTGCCGAGGTATGCCCTTCACGATCGCCTTCTTGAAGCCACCCGGCTGCTTGTTAGCAGTCAGATTGTCCGCAAGTGTCTCGATCTCCTTGACAGTTTCCTTCAAATCGAACTCGTCAGCATGGGCGTCCGATAACATGCGAACTTTCCCTACCTTGCCTAACTGATCGCAAAAGAGGGAAACCGGCTCGAAGTCACGGACACCTTTCTGGTTGAGCCATGTCTTGATCTCCTTAACCTTTGCGTCTGGGTTCGTAGCCTTCGCGAAGACCTCGTCGGCCTTGATCATGGCTGATGGAGTGTCAGCGCCATTCGACGATCTCTTCGTGACCTGTATGCTCACCATCACCGCTGCTGTCTAACACGCGAAACACCTCCGGATAGGTCGACTAGAAACGAAATGTTAGACATAACCTGCAAGCCTACAAACATGAGGATTCGCGTACCTTATACTCGTGGATGAGCTTCATCGCCTTCTCGCTGAACTCCCAAAGCCTGCCATCCTTGCGCGAGTACTCGATGACTTTCAGACTCTTCGCCTCGAACTTCAGACTGAGGCCGAGGTTGGTCTTAGTCGAGTCCGAGCCGATTACCATGAAGCTCGCAGTGATCTTAGACAGCGCCTTGCCAGAGATGCCAAGCATGTCCGCGGCCTTGAACGAGGGGTAGTATTTGTTCTGGGAACGGCTCGTGACGACGGCTTTGAACTTATCATTCTCCATCTTTTCCGACGGGAAGAACTGTACGCCATATGAGAAGATAACACAAAGACTCGAAAAATCAGACGACGTACGGCAAGGACGACGGACAATGAGTTCTCAGCGGTCGCAGACACCTGCGCGGCGACTCCGTAGGCGTGCTCGCCCAGGAAGAACACCTTGCTTCCATCCGGAAACTCTTCTGAAAGTGGAGGCGCTTCCTTCTCCAGGAACCTCGGATCCTCAGAGCTGACGGCAGTAACAGCCATCTGGACAGCCTGCTCGACCTCCTTCTCAGGACCCTCGTAGTCCTTCACGAACGCGCCAGTGTCAAGGCGCTTGAGGCCTGTGGGTCAAAGTGAGCGACGCGTATAGAAGACGTCATCGACAACTGACCTTTCAAGGGGCGGACATGTAGCAGCACATCGACGTTCCCAGTGAGGACACCGCAACGTTTGGAGTAGTGATGCTCGATCCTTTCTGACTTCGACTTCCACAGACCTAGACCTTGCGGCGCGTGCGGGTTGGAGATGACCTTCTCCGGAGAACCAGGAGCCACCGTCATCTTCTCGTACTTGAACAAGGCGTCCGACACTGCAGTGACCAAGCCCTCTTGCAAGAACGGCCACCCGATGAACGTCCGTAGGCCGATCATCTCCCGGGCGATATCCTCGACTTTCCGGTTTTCATGGACATTCTCAATGTGAATGACCATCGACTTGTTCCTACTTTCGGAGCCGTGGACATTGACGCCATGGTGTCCGAGAGATGCGGTGTGAGGCAACGTCTGTATAGAAGGGAAACCCGCCAGCGCATCAGCGCCTATCAGGACGCCGTCGCAAAGACCTTCAACGAGATGGAGTCCATCTAGTGTGGGGAGATCAAACGGCTCCATCGCGCAATAACACCTATGCAAGGTAGGGAAAAAGCCTGGCAAAGACGATGGATAGACCGTTGGCTCTCCTGGGTTGTAGGTAAACTTGGTGCTGGTACCGAAGGAGTTTCGGCGCTTCTCGTCCTCCGAGAGAAGGGCCTCACGGGCTGCAAGTAAATTAAGCGTCAATGCGCATGCAAACGAACAAGTAGTTCAACGTACGAGCCATAGCCTTCAGGAGCCTCTTCTCGTCGATAAACGGGATCTTCACGATAGCCTCCCAATCTTGCTTCTTCCCGTTCAAGTCCTGTTCGAACTCTATGGGGTAAAAGTCAATGATGGAAGAGTTCGGGTCGGTCATCAACTCCTGAAGGACAAACAGATGTTAGCAATGCCGACAGAATAGGATCACGCAGTGCGCACCCTGTATGGAGGAGGAATCAGTTCTTTGCTAGCAGCGGGAAGCACGCCCATGAGCTGCTCAAACGGCCGGAATGGTCGGGCCAGGTCGAAGTCGAAGGACAACTGTTCCACCCCCTTCAAATCTGGATTGCTATCAGCAAGCGGAGTATCAGAGAGCGGCAAAACATCGGACCTGATATACGGGGGGCATAGTGGTAGTTGTAGAACCAACTCCACGATGCGACGCCGCTGTAATAGTAGTGCATGACCCACTGCAACCCCTCCACATAGCGATAGACGAGGTCGCCCATCTCCTTCGGGTCGTCATATGATATCTCCAACTTGCCCTATGGTACGCCAAATGTAAGCTGAGCACCATTTCTTGCAAGTAAAGCAATAAGAGACGCACCTTATAGTAGCCCCTCTTCCATTCATCCATCTTCTCCTTTACCGACATCTCGTACCGCGCGTCGAAGTCTCCGTCCTTGTCGTCCTCCATGGCCTTCGCCTTCTCGTACTTGTTCAAGACGCGATCAACGGCAGCACGCGCTTCTTCGTCGTCTTCGTCTTCCCACTCTTCGTCATCGTCCTCACCACGCTCCGGCTTTCCATTCTGGTCCTCCGGCAAAGGTTCTTCGAGCTCTCCAGGGAAACGCCATGTCACCAGGTTCCTGTCTTCCGCGTCATACTCATCCCACGCGACCGATAGATGCAGGTCTTCTGCTAGCCGGCCGATGAACTGTCGATCCCGCGCAGGGAAATCGTTGACCATGCTGAGCGGGGGTTGCCCTGCGTGCTGGACCGACGACAACTTCCTCCGTTCAAGGACGAACGCCTTCACCTGATCAAATATACGCCTCTGCGACGTCGTCAACACTGATCAGTCCGTCCGTCAGTGAGAGATCGAAGAACGGCTGAGGAATTGAGCACGTACCCAACTTCGACCTCTTCCGTGCATGCTCCATCTCCTTCACATGCTTCGCCTGCTTCCCCTTGTACCAGTTAAGATCCGCATATTCCTTCTCGAACACCTCCCGCTCCCACTCCGCCATCTCATCCAGGATCACTTGCAACCGCTTCGTATTGATTGTGCCGTTCTCGTTCAAATACCCGTCTACGACTCGTTTAGTATTCAAGCACACTAAACGAATCTCAACACCGCTCACCCAGTGACGGCAGCGCCTTCTTATACACATCAAACAGCTTCTCCAGGCCGTTCTCGTGGATGTGTAGGTCCGGCAAATTCGGCAAGAAGTCGTTCCCGACGAACACCGCAAGCAAGATGAAGTCGTCGATGACATGCTCGAGACTATACTCAAAGGGGAGCAAGTGCTCGATGTCGTGGAACTCTAGGTCGAGATACTCTCGCATCAACGTAAGATGGAGCAAGTAGAAATTGATAGCGTCGAGACTAGATAGAGATAGAGATGGTTTGTCAAGCTCTTCCTTAGGGCTGGAATGTGCGCTGGCGGGACGCAGATGGGTGACATACCTCTTGCTACCCTTGCTCTTCTGAGCGGGGCCGAACTTGACTTCTTCTCGCAACAAGCAGAAATGAGGGTCATGACTCAACAGCCCCAGCATGATCAAATCTGCATCCAGTCCGTAAAGACAGTGCCGCACGTTCGGGTCGTAGTCGCGTTGGGCCCTCGACAGCCGAATGTACTCCATGATCTTGTGCTCTCCTTCTCCAGGGACGTCGTGTCCCGATAGCACCACCGTAACGTCCCGCCAGTTCGCATCCTCCGAGATCTTCTTGTTCACAAAATAACGCAACTGCTCCGACAGTCGCGCCATGAACACCGTGCCTGGACCGAGCGCACACGCATACGCGGCCCGTCATGAGGACCCTCTCGACCCACACAACACCCACACTGGAAACGCACCTGGTGTAATACAGTTGCTGTCGAACGCCTTCGTGTCCGGCAGCTTCTCCCCTTTGCTCTCCGCCTTCTCGCGGACCTCCTTCGCCTCCTTCGCGGTCCGGAACCGACGACTACGTTGCTGGTTCATCTTGGCACGCGGGGCCACGCCGTCAATGGCCATGAAGAACAGCTTCTTGGGCTTGATCTTGCCAAACAAATGATCGACATATGCAAAGATGGACGTGAAGATTTGCTCTTCGGATAGTCGGAAGTGGGCATCCTCGTCGTTTGGATGAGAGCCTGTACGACTCAGAGATACGCTAGCATGAGCGACAGAAAGTATTACTCACAGTTATGTATGATGCCATTGAAGTCGACGTATAGGTTATCTAGCGGGAGGAAGAAACGGTCGTTGGTTATGGAAGAGCACCGTGTTTACCATTGCGACGCACCGAACTCTGGAATCTTATTCTCCTGAATTAGCTGCGACGTCAGGGGATAACGCTCGCTGAGAAAGATGAGTAATGGTCAATAAACGATAGGCAGCGCACTCACGAGATATATCTGAAGAACTGTGCGGCGGTTAGCAGAGCGCAGGCATATACGTCAGTCTACTCGGCACGGACCTTTGGGATTCCTAGAGGCACGGTTGCATGAGCACGCACTTCGTTTATCGCGGTTAAAAAGGAGCTCACCCATTGTGCCGTTGGATTATAATGTACAGGGATGGTGGTTGTGAGTGTGTGTATGGCGTTAACGTAGACCGTCGGTGGGAGGGCAGGTTTAGGCGTCTAACAATGTCTCGGTGTTGAGCGCCATAATCATCGCGAGGCGGCGCTAAAATACACTGTACTTCCTCTTTACTTACAATTCCGAAGCGTCGGGATAGAGGGTGCGCGTAATCGGTCAATCCACTCAGAACATACACTGATACATTTTCGGAATCATGCAGGAATACAGTTGTTATGGTTTACACTCCATCTAGTCGTCCTTCTCCGTGTGCATGATGAAGACGAACATCTCCATGTTTCCGGGGTACGGCGGGGGCGCCTTGATAGGACCAGAACCCGCAACCTCGAACTTCAACGACTTGTAGATCTTTACCTGTTCGCTCAGCGGTGAGTGACTCATTCAACTCCGGTCGGGAACGCCGCCGACTCACGTTTGTATCGCCGATGGTCTCCAAGGTTGTCGGAGCCTTCGCGGAGTGGGCCTGTGCGTGTAAGTACGACGTCAGCACCTACAGCAACATGACACGAGTCCCGCCACGCGAGCCTACCTTGTCCTCAGCAAACTTCAGGAGCGCAGCTCCTGCGCCCTTCTTCTGGTGTTCGGGAACAGTGCCAATGACTTGCAGGTGGTACGACCCAAGCTTCACGCCTGCGCCGTGGGACTTCTCTACGAGCTCGTCATACTGGCCCAAGAACTACGGTGATGGTGGTCAGCGATGCAGGTCGATCCAGATGACAAGGTACGTACCAGTGGCCACCAGTCACGGCACTCGGGGGAGAGCTTCTCCATGATCTGGTTCCATCCAGCCTCACGCTGTGCGCTCCTGTGCGCAATGCCCGTCAATACGATGGCCAGTTGCTCGTGGCCTAAGACGAGGGATGGTGCACAACTCACGTGCCGAGGAACTTGTGTCCAGGACCGAACCTGAGTGTACCAACCGGTCAGCACGCCCACCTAGACGACGCGGGATTGCAAACATACCAAAGAGCGACGCCAATAACGCCGACGCCATCGAGCTCTGCGACGTGGATCTCACCCTCGCCTGTCGTGGTCACCGCGGTCAGGTGGGCGCGGAGGAAGGGCTCCTGGAGGGACTTGTCCCCTCCGAGACCGCCGGCGAAGTAGTCTGCCAAGTCTCCGGTGAGGCAAAGCAAAGTCTCGCGATAAGGGGTGACCACGAACTGTATTGGAATGCCTGCGCGAGGACCTTTGCGTACAGGTCTAACTCCGCATCTGTCGTCGCGACGATAAGCGGCCTACCTGCTGGACATGGGAGAGCATGAGGATCTCTCGGGCGTACCTGAAGGGTTGGACACTTCACGGACCGTGACGGACATGACTGTTTGCTAGAGGTATGGGGTGGTCGCTGTAGGATTCTGTGATCACCAGTCGCAGCAGACCAGCAGGTGCCTTTAGCATTCCCCTCCTTGGACCATTTGGGGTAAGCACAGGTTGGTGCGATGATGATTTGATCCCGGCGGTGTTTCCGGCTAGTACGATGCAAACTCTGATATGATGGTAAGTGTTGGCAAGTGCCCAACTCGGCGGAAACAGTGCGGCATGCGCCTGATCGTCGATCGACATCTCCATACTTTCTCGAATTCTGCAGTGCGGGACTTCGACGCGCATCAACATTGTGCATGTGGTCCTTCTACAGCCTTCTACCGATGCTGACATCGCCAAGAGCCCTTGAGTCATTAGAATGCCAGATGTTGATTTAGTAATTGTTGCGCCCAAAGTCCGGATATCATCTCGTTCAAGGTACCTGAGCCTCACACACACCCATCGGTTGTGGGACAAATATCTATGGTCCTGGACTTTCGGATTGGAAGGGTTCATCGCAGCAGTCTATGATCATGTTGTGATAGGTACAAATGATGGTACTATTCCAGATGTTGGAAATGAAAACACTACATTGTCGGAAATAAGTTAGAAAGTAACATCGACCAGCCTCATACATGGGATCCGGCCGGAGGCGGAGTGGGGTGTTGGACGATATGCAAGCCTGTGAACCATGTCATAGCGCCATGAGGATCGTTGCACCGCAACCCGGCATCGTGAGAGAGACTTACCTCCTACCGGCTTCGCGCGCTGGTCCTGCCAGAAGTCGACACTGCACCCGGAGCTCGTCGGGGAACACGTCAGCTCTAGGGTCGTAAACATTCCTGACGTGCAGTGGAACTCGTTTGAGTGGCTGGAGCCGGCCGCGCGCGAGAACGTCAGCGTGGTGAGCAGCTCCCGACGCTTCGGCGCGTAGTCCATCGACCCGCGTATGTACCGCGAGAGCTCTGTCGGCGCGTCGAGAAGCCAGACGTCGACGAGGCTAGGGTCTGCGAGCTTGACTGCCGGGTCAAAGTGCTCGCTAGGTTCGGGCATGACGATTTGCAGGACACAGCGTTCCATCGCGTAGTCGAGATTGCGGAACTGGACGACCGTGGAGACCTGTAGGATATGTCAGAAACTGCGGGACCATTGGCACGTAGATGGTAAAGAAACGCCTCTATACCTGGTCTGTGACGAGAATGTGACGATCGTCGGGGTAGACGGTGCCGAAATCCGTCGCGTGGCCCCGCTCGTCCTCGCGCATCCGACGTGAAGCGTCGGCGTTGTTGAGCTGCAACACGATCGGAGGGAAGCTCGTGATGGGGTCGAACTTCTGCGTCGTGTTTGCGAGAATTCCGTCCAGGTAACGGTACGGGTTGGGGCGGCGGGGGATGTCAGTGGTAATCCGCGGAGAGGCAGCGACGTCTGGCGGATAGAACACGCTGGTCAAGAAAAGGATCATAGAGAACACGGTCGAGAAGGCCACGCCGATGGCTGCCCAAAATACGAGGCGGTCATTGCTACCTGTAAGGAGACATCGATGTTAGTCTAGATGTTTGAGTAGTAGAGGTGGATTTACTCACCACTCTCGTATCTGGCTCGTGCAGAAGGTCCGCGAATTGGTAGACGGGTCGCCGACTCCGAGTCCAGGAGGTCCTCGGAGGAGCTCCGAGCAGGGAGGGCAATGTACTCGCTAGATCCCCGCATACTCAGTCCACTCAGCCTGTAGCGTGCAGTCTTCAGACAAAAGTTGGATGTTGAGCGGTATTACCTGGTAGGGTAGTGTGAACTTGGAGTGAACGTGAATCTGGCGTGAACGATTTTCAGTTGGTCTTTTCCTAAAATGGAACGAATTTTCGCAGCTAAGTGGGAGTGACTGCTCTGCGGCCCTGCTGCGCCCGAGAAGACTGTCGAGCCTCGGCCGCCAGGGCAGTATGTATTTCGAATCAGAATGCACTCACCAGTTTCCTACGACAGAGTCGCAACGGAGCCTTGCTATCATTCACTTGACAGGAACGCGTACTATGTATTGAACTTCTCTGATACGACCTGAGTTGTGCGAGCCTATCCCAAGCCGGCGTTAGCACTAGGATGGGATCAGAGATATGTTGAAATAACTTACGTCGGCGTATCCGGGCAGGGACGGTCAGCGGTCAGCTGTGAGGGTCGTGAAAGTTCTGCGGGATGGCCGGAACGGCAATGACTGTACTCGGCGCGCAGATGTAAATATGTCGACGACGCGCATCAGCGCGCATCCTGAGCAAAAGGCCGAGGTCTGCGAACGGTATCAGATGGCAAGGTGAAAAGGAGGGAGGTGTGATTTGGCTGTGATGGAATCTCAGGCTACGATCTAGTACGATGAGATCGCCGGGTAACATGCACAGGGTTACGTAACCTCATGTAAGTACACGCAGAGTTGCCAAACAGAGTTGAACCCAGGTTGAACCACCCCACTAGTACTGTCATCCCGGCCGTGTTTGCGCATCTCGCAGCGCTCGGTCACACTCGGTCCTCGGACCTCCGACTCGGACTCGGACTCGACTCGCATACCCATGACATGGCCCGAAAGCAATTATGTAGCGAGATGCAGCGCTGCACAACGGCGAGTCTAATCCGACTGAGTACGTGCGGAGACATCCTCACCCACGACCTCCCAGGACTAGTACATACTGGAGTGCGCCCGCATCTCACCTCCCCTTCGTTGTACAAGCCTCCGCCGCTTGGTAGAGAGTGCAGCGGATAAGCGCATCCAGGGCCAACTGTTCACTCTATTCAGCAACGCTGACATGGATGCCACGTCCTGGTCGTTCGTCAAAGATACCAACTAGACTGGGTAAAGGACTCTGGGTTGATGCCCTGCCAGTGCCAACATGTGCCTTCTACTACTCCGTCAAGCTCAAGATGGAACCGTGAAGACGGTACTGCAGGTATAAAGGTCCGCCCACGAAGAGTCGAGAACGACACGGGCAACCGCATCACTCTTTAAACCAGTCACCCCTTCTCCGGTGGTCATCACTATGCAGTTCAAGCAGCTCTTCTTTGTCTTCTCTCTGCTCGCCGTTGCTGTGGTCGCCGTCCCCGTCGAGCTCACAGGTAAGTAGTCCTCGGTTCGTGTTCGCCAGTCGCTCATCCACTCGCCCACAGAGGCCAGCACCCCAGGCCCCCCTTCCTGCTCGGCCTTTGATGACAACGTGGAATGCTTCTAAGCATCACGGTGAGCTTGCTGCTCTCTAGCCCTTCGCTCGTCGTTGTTGTTGACTGTGCCATCCCAGACCCCTGCAAGGACCGGTTCATCTGCCATACCTTTATCTATTTATTGCATGCATGCCAATGATGTGACCCTTGTAAACCTATCCTTGAGTCTGCACGCTTGCAAGGTTGTCACGTTTGGAATGTGTTACTCAGTCTCTGCGGGCTGAGGCCTATATATCAGCCTCGCTATGTTTAGAATATTTTCTGTGGAGCCCGAGGGACAGTAAACGGCACAACAGATGCTCTATCGAGTTGTGTTATGCGCACATCCATCATGATGGGTAGCAAAGTACTGCGCGCAAGACAGCTAGCTGTCTTGGTACTAACTTAAGTAGTATCCAGTACTACTAGCATCCGATCGAAAAACTTGCGGTGACGCGTCGATTGCATTGATTGCTTTTAGTATTTTGATTCATGGAATAATTCACGTTGGTGTACGCACATGCTGAGCAGGAGGCCGAGGACTGCGAACGGCAAAGACTTTAGCTATACTACCGTCACTGGGCGGCGATGTCATTGTCAAAAGGTGTGCACATGACATCTGTGATGGATCGGCGGGTAACATGCACAGGATTACGTAGCCTCCCGAACGCGCGTTGAACCACCCTGACCCTCCCTGACCCGTCCAATCGCCGTTGATTCAACTTGATGCGCACCGTCTGCGCATCTCACAACTCGGTAACGCTCGGTCCTTGGACCTCCGACATGCACTCGCCTCATGGCATCGCCCCAGGGCGATTATCTAGCGAGATGCAGCGCTGCACAGCGGCAAGATTAATTGGACGGCACGTCGTCATCCTCACCCACGACTGAAGTGCGCCCAGGTGCGCCCGCATCTCGCTTCCGCCGCATTGTACAAGCCTCCGCCGCTCAGAGGGTGCAGCGGATGAGCGCATCAAGGGCTAACCGTTCACCCCGTGGAGCAAGGCCGCATGGGTGCCGCGTCCTGGTCTTTTTGGGGCAAGTTCGTCTGAAATCTCACCAGACTGGGTAAAGGATAGTTGATGCTGCGATTGCACTGCCAGTGCCAAGGTACCTCCGACTTCGTCCAGCTCAGGACGGTGTCGTGCCTATGGTACTGCAGGTATAAAGGTCCGGTCACGACAGATGGAGAACAGTACGGGACAACCGCATCTTCGCATTCAACTTCTACTCCTCGAACACTCTTCGAATTACCCTTCTCCGGTCATCACCATGCAGTTCAAGCAGCTCCTTTTTGTTTTCTCTCTCTTCGCCGCTGCTGTGGTCGCCGTCCCCGTCGAGCTCAATAGTTAGTACCCCTCGATTCGTGTTCGCTAGAAGGTCGCTCATCCACTCGCTCACAGAGGACATCACCCCTCCATCCGTCGACTGCACGGCCCTCGCGGACAACGTTGAATGCTTCTAAGCATCACGGTGAGTTTCCTCTCCAGTGCTGAGCTTTTCGCCGATGTTGACTTGTGCCATCATAGACTCCCGCAAGGACCGGTTACACCCCTATCTATTCTTGGATGCATGCAAATGATATAACACTTGTAAAATATCCTTGCTTGCAGGGTTCTCACTTTTGGGATGTATTACTCAGTCTCTGCAGGCTGAGGCCTACATATCAGTCTTACTCTGTTATTGGAACATTATCTTTAAAGCACGAGTAGAGTCGCGCAACGAATATTGAACTTGAACATGAACGCGCGCGGTGCGAAATACTTGAGTGAGAAACCGTGAATTGAAACAGTGTACTCACTGAGTAGCAATAACCTGAATGACTTGCGCGCAAGACAATTGTCACCACTATATCACTATCTGGCAGTAACGCGTCGATCGTTTACTTTTAGTACTTCGATCACGACGTAACAGCGCCCTCACGTCCCTCCTTCCTCTACCACCAAGTACTGTGAAGTCAGCGGTCCCTCCGACGGCCGCGAACTTCATCCCGAGACCCACCCCGCTGCAGTGACAGAGGCATGGAGCTCTCTTTCAGCACCGTGAGGATCACCGTTCTCCTTTGCGCCCTATCCGCGACCCTCTTCGCCGCAAGCCGCCTCTTCGAGCGCGACGCCCCCCGCCGGGCAGTCCCCGACGAGTACAGTACGCCTCTTACACCCGTCTCTCGCTCGGGTGGCCGAACGCTGACCCGCGCGCGCCCCGTCCGACACAGCATACCGCGGACGAGACTACCCCCGCGCGTGGCCGCTCCCGCCTCTCGCCCCCGTGCACCTCTCGCACGAGGACAGCGTGCACTACTCGATCGAGACCGACGTCGGGGTCGCGGAGTGGAACGCGACGCTGCCCCCGGGCGGCGCGGTCGTCCACCTCGGACCCGCCGGCCGCCCGTTCACGGTGTCCATGTTCCACCAGCTGCGGTGCCTCGACATCGTGCGCGACGTGATCGTCGACTACTACGCGGACACGTCCCCGGACGCGGCGCCGAAGAAGCAGGGGCTCGTGCGGCACTGCATGAACTACCTGCGGCAGACGGCCATGTGTCGGGGCGACCTGCACATCGAGACGGTGCGGGCGCCGAAGGGCCAGCAGGTCACGGTGTCGGCGGTCACGCATGCGTGTAGGGACTGGACGGCGGTGTACGAAGCTGCGGAGGAGAACTATGCGGAGTTTGTGAGGAAGCGTTCAGAGGAGAGATAGCACCTCGTGTGTACGGCGTCTTGTGTATACGGAGTATATTGCATAGATAATGATGGTACAAGACGTATAGTACATGGAAAAAGAACTTTCATGAAACGTGCGCCTCGTGGCCAGCATGATAATCTGCATCATAGTGTTGAAGACGTGAGGTCGGGACGCACGAAGGAACAGTAGTACTCACCCCATCCAGTCTTGTTTACCCAGGCCGAGTAGTTATCGTCGACCCAGTCGTAGATCCGGTCCCAGTTCTTGCACATGTGCGTTCCCCCAATCCTCTCCACCTCAAAGTCCCGCTCCTCGAAGTTGCCCGGCTCGAGCGTGAGGTCGGGATCGCACAGGACGCCCTGGCGGATGTAGTTGAGGCAATGCTTGATGTGCCCGACGTTCGCCCCTTTTGACTTGGTGAACGCGCGGTTGATCATACGCAGACAGTGTAGCTCATGGTACATGGTGACGACGAAAGTGCGGTCCTCCGGGCCAAGCCGGATGTAGCCGTAGCTTGGGGATGCGATAGAGAGCCATTCGGCATCGTAGGCTTCCCCGAGGGGAGGATAGTGCACCGACTCCTCGATAGTCACGGGGACCATCTCTACCTCGAAGGGAAGCGGAAGGTGTTCAGGGTAGTCGTGACCCTTCCATGCTGCCAGTGGAACAACCGCACCTCAACAGGGTAGAAATGCTGGAGAATCGGATCGAACACTCACAGTACTCCTTGAGCGAAGGTGGTGACCCCGAGCGCGGATAGAAAGCCTGTCTCGCATGGGACAGAAGGTAAAGGACGTTGACGAGGTTAACGACGAAGAGCACGAGGGCCTTTGCCGCGACAGACATCGGGGGCGTCGACTAGCGGGGGGGTCTGAAAGGCAATCTGACATGGCAGACTCTGACAGCGACAGCGACAGCTCGATCGTGCTGTGCCCGGGGAGTGCCCGGGGCCTCCGGAGATGATCGGTGGGCAGGCGAAGGCGGGCCGACAGCAGAGATATGGATCTTATTGACGTTTAGCGATCACTGCGGTGACCAGTACTTGATCATGATGCGTCTGATTAATAGACGATCAGTGATCATCAAAGTACTTACCTGCAGTACTTACATACTACTTAGTGGTGGCGCTAGGCCGCCATATCTCCGGCTCTTGGAAATTGGAATCGATATGGGGTCCATATTTGGGATAAGTCGCAGTTGGGGAGCCTGGAATCAACCTGGAATTGCGCCGTAACGCCGCCTGGACACTGTACACATACACATACAGTAAGAACGTACTGAATCAGCAAGTCAGTAAATATACAGGGACACGTAAAGGGTTGAGCACCTCGGAGTCCTCCGACGTGAGCTCGTGCAACGATGCGTATCCCTCTCCTCGCTTCAGCTATCGTCCTGACTTCGGCATCCCAAACGCACCTGACCATGCCCGCCGACACTATCTCCGTCAAGGAGGGGCACGCGCCCTTCACATACCAGGGCGAGACTCACCAAACGTACTACAAGGTCTTCGGTGACCTCGAGAACCGCACCCGAACCCCAGTCGTCGTCCTCCATGGTGGCCCGGGTCTATCTCACGACTACCTCCTCCCACTCGCCGACCTCGCCGACCAGTCTTTCCCCGTCATTTTCTACGACCAAATCGGCAACGCGCGCTCCACACATCTTCCCCACAAGCCCGCCGAGTTCTGGACCATTGACCTATTCCTCGACGAGTTCGACAGTCTTCTGCAGTATCTCGGCATCCAGGCTGAGTACCACATTGTTGGGCACTCGTGGGGAGGGATGATGGCGTCGGAGCTGGTGGTACGGAGGCAGCCAAGGGGGCTGAAGCGGCTGGTGATTTCGGATTCGCCGTCTGCGGCCGCGTTGTGGGGACAATCATTCATGGAGCTCCTGGAGAAGTTCCCGCAGTGGGTGAGGGACGCCGTAGCCAAGGGATTCGCGGATCCGAAAGGGTATTGGAACGCGCTAGTGGAGGTGTATGCCGTGCATGGTTGCAGGATTACGCCGATACCCAAGGAGTTGGAGTACTCACTTCTGCAAGTATATGGCAAGGATGCAGACCGTACCGTCAGTAGTTCTTCGTGAGTACATGTACCCTCTTGCGATGACCGTCCTCCTCATTCTGCGTCCTCCAGCGTTCTCAAAGGTTGGACAGTCATCGACCGCTTGCACCAGGTCAAAGTCCCTACACTCGTCATCAACGGCAAGTACGACATCGCGCAGGACTACGTGACCCGTGCATACAGTGAGAACATCGCGGGCTCGAAATGGATCACCTTCGAGAACTCGAGTCACACGCCATTTTGGGAGGAGAGGGAGAGGTATATGCAGGTTGTCGGGGAGTTCCTTGGTGCATAAGGTGTAGAGATGAGACACTATCGTTGTCTGGTTGTATGAGCACGTTCGATGATCTTGAGATGTTGTACGATGAACTTGTGCGATACTGCATTGTGGGTGCACGTCGCACGAGCGAAGACGCACGACCTTGGGACATTGATCACATAGGCGCCCATATCAGATAGCCGGCGTCTATCTAATCTCGCAAAATTCGGCTATGGCTTTGCGCGTGCAAACTGACGAGGCCCTCAAGCTTGCTCCTTACCTCCACGGTCCACCATGGCTCAAATTCACGACCAGTTCGACACCATCTTGATCCTTGACTTTGGGTCCCAGGTATTTTGCACGTAGACTTATACTGCTCTCGACTAAAGCTCATTCACAGTACAGTCACTTGATCACTAGAAGATGTCGAGAACTGAACGTCTACGCCGAGCTCATGCCATGCACCCAAAAGATCAAGGATCTGAACTTTAAACCCAAAGGTCAACCGGGATTCTCTATACATCATACCATCCGCTCACTGCGCTATATTCAGGCGTGATTCTCTCCGGATCCCCGTATTCAGTGTATGACAAGGACGCCCCACATGTTGATCTCGAAGTCTTTGAGCTTGGTGTTCCCGTTCTTGGGATTTGTTATGGTCTCCAGGTACGTCATCATCTGGTATGAGGCTATGGATTACCCTCATGCTGTTGTAAGTAGGAGATGGCTTGGAACATGAAGGGCAAGGTAGCCAAATGCGACCATCGCGAATACGGTTTCGCGCAAGTCCAGATATCGAAAATAGGCGGTGAGGGAACCGGCGCCGACGCGCTATTTGAAGGTCTTGGAGATGAGCTTCAGGTACGAACTATTGTCAAATCTAGCTCATGTCCGTACCAAAAAAGCACATAGGTCTGGATGTCCCACGGAGACCAACTGTCCGAGCTACCTCCGGATTTCCACATTATCGGCCGCACGAATTCCGCGCCGTATGCTGCAATTGCGCACAATTCGAAGCCTTTCTATGGCATCCAGTTCCATCCCGAAGTTACACATTCCAAGCGGGGTAAAGAGGTCATCGGCAAGTTCGTTGTAGGGATTTGTGGTTCCAGGCAGCATTGGACAATGGTGAGTAAACCTCAGAACAACCATACCCCTTTGAACCCTACATTAAATCCTTGCTCAGGAAGAATTCATTGGCAAAGAGATCGCGCGGATCCGTGAGATATGTGGTCCGAAAGGCCGTGTCATTGGCGCGGTCAGTGGCGGCGTCGACAGCTCTGTTGCTGCGAAGCTCATGCACGAGGCGATTGGTGACCGGTAATTCGCAGATCTGGTTTCATGAACTTTATCCCTAACGTGCTAGTATGCAGCTTCCATGCCATCATGGTGGACAACGGCGTACTCCGTCTCGACGAAGCGAAGCAAGTACACGAGATGCTCAACAAGGATCTCGGCGTGAACCTGACTGTCGTGGACGCGTCCGATCTCTTCCTCTCACGCCTGAAGGATGTCGAGGACCCAGAACAGAAACGCAAAATCATCGGCAACACGTTCATCAACATCTTCGAAGAAGAGGCGACGAAGATCGAGGCTGCTGCCGAGCACGAAGAGGCGCAAGGTGCAGAGGCAAAGGGCAAGATCGAATGGTTGCTGCAAGGAACGCTCTATCCCGACGTTATTGAGAGCATCAGCTTCAAGGGCCCGAGCGCGACCATCAAGACACACCACAACGTCGGCGGTCTGCTCAAGGACATGAAGCTCAAACTCATCGAGCCATTGCGCGAGCTGTTCAAAGGTGCGTCTCGTCCCGTCCCCTCTAAAGACGTCATATCTCATATCTCTGCAGACGAAGTTCGTGCTCTAGGGCGTCTGCTTTCGATTCCCAACCACCTCGTTCAGCGCCACCCCTTCCCTGGTCCCGGTCTCGCTATCCGTATCCTTGGTCCTGTCACCCGCGAGCAGGTCAAGATCCTGCAGCAAGCTGACCACATCTACATTGAAGAGATTCGGAAAGCCAACCTTTACGACCAGATCAGTCAGGCGTTCGCCGTCCTGCTGCCCGTCAAGGCTGTCGGTGTTATGGGTGACGCGCGCACATACGAGCAGGTACCGCCTTACCTTTATTGTTGATCTCATCGTGATCTCACAAGACGCGGCGTAGGTCATCGCGCTACGTGCAGTTCAGTCAGAAGATTTCATGACTGCGGATTGGTGAGATTCGCCCCCCCCCCCCCCTCTCTTTCTCGCTACGTTGTATGCAAACCGATCATTTCAGGTTTGTATTCCCATCGGAGGTCCTCCGTCGCATCTCGTCACGTATCACCAACGAGGTCGCGGGCATCAACCGAGTGACTTACGACATATCGTCGAAACCCCCAGCGGTGAGTAACACCTACGTTGAGCAGCTCGAAATGTGTAAATTGACGTCGACGCACAGACTGTGGAGTGGCTGTGATTCGACCATAGATGCATACTCTTACAAACTACGAGTCATGATCAACAATCAAGTTGACGGCTTTAAGCCTCCCGCATGTTGTAAATCCGGACGTGCAGTGTTGTCGGCTGATCTAAACACGTTTGTCCACATGCTTCCAAGCATCAACTTCATGACTTTCTCGCACCGTTCTCGTATTTATTGTGGTCTCTAGATCCCGTGTATTTATCTCGGTTTTGAGTAAGCTTGTTCACGAGGATCAGGAGGAGCTTGTTGTAGATGACCATGATTTCCGTGACACCTCTTCTCGTTCTCAGGTGCCAGGAAGGTACTTACATCGGATTGCACTTCGCATGGCCATGCTTTATTGCAAGATGGTATCATGCGTTCATTTACTGCAAGTAGTGGCGCAAAGGTCAAAGTACGTTCTCTGCTTTCATCGGGTATAACTTGTGACTGATTCAGTCCTACATACATGTAGTGTCAAACTTATGGGGCTGTTGTCAGGTAATGCAGTGACTTTGGGAGCGTGATTGCGGCTTTAGCTTAGTCAGGCATCACTTGGGGTGACTTATAGCAGCACTTGGAAACTCAATGACTCGTAGCACTACCAGCGCAATTGTCGCAAGCACTGCCAGACTGCGACTGGACTACACATACTTTCTGAGCGACCTTGCTTTAAAAAGAGCTGGGGTGAGGTGAGATTTTTATCCCGACATGATTTGCTGTTCGCAGGCTCACCTCCAGTCGGGACAGGCTCTCCAAATCCATATCTGGAGCAACCATCTTGCGTTCAAAGGCATTGTAGCCCCCAAGGGTGTCGCAGCGCAGTGACCTGGTAAACAGAGACATAAGGCCCGCCAACCAGAGCTAGCTAGCCTGAGTGTCATGGCTAGACAATCACAACATGTCATTTCAAACCCGCTGAAGTCGCCTAGACGTGTATATGACGCATTGCATCATCATCTTCAACCCTCAGTACTCAGTACTCAGTGTACTCAGTGTTTCAATCTAACATTTACGGTTTATGTCGCCGGAAGAAATGGGCGCTTGCTCGTGATGGTCGATATAATTGCCACGTGGATTGGCCAGAAGGAGATCATCGTAGACGTGGTAAATAGCTTGTTCAGCAACATCCACAGCAGCCAGCCTGAAGGTTTGTCCGCAATTTCTTGTCTGTATCAATCTCGTTGAGCAACTGACTATAACTATAGGATGCTTCGGGCGTGTGGTCGCGGACGACTGGCACTCCGCTGGGCAAGTCCTAATTCGATGCAGACCCGTTCACTCGCACTGTCCCAAGTCGCCAACCCCCTTCCCGCGACATTCATGCGTGGGGGTACGTCCAAAGGCATCTTTCTCAGGCGATCTGATCTCCCGGACAGTCCGGAGGAGTGGACACCTATCTTTCAGGGAATCATGGGCTCGCCAGACCCAGACTACGGCCGTCAGCTGAACGGCATGGGCGGCGGTGTTTCGAGTCTCTCCAAAATATGCGTGGTCGGACCTCCTACCTTGCCGGACAGCGGTGTCGACGTGGAGTACACCTTCGTTCAGGTTGGGATCGAGGACGGCCTGCTCGATCTCTCCGGTAATTGCGGCAACCTGTCGAGTATGATAGGAGTTTTCGCCCTAGACGAAGGGCTTTGCTCCCCACGCGACGTCAACGCGGATACGGGTCTTGCCACTGTACGCTCATACAACACGAACACCTCCAAGCTGATTGATACCACCTTTCCGCTTTCCTCGTTCTCCATGTCAGCAGATCTCAATCGCCCTGAAGTGACGATGGCCGGTGTGCCAGGGCAAGCCTCGAAGATCATGCTCCAGTTTGTGAACCCAGGCGGTGCGCGCACCGGAAATCTGCTTCCTACTGGCTCCCCCATTGACGACATCGAGTTCGCTGAGGGCGCCAATAGAGGCATCATCCCCGCTTCCCTCGTAGATGCGACAAATCCCACCGTTTTCGTCGCCGCTGAGGATCTCTCCCCTATTCTTGGTGTCACAGATTCAGCACTCACAGCAAAACACTTTGCCCGGCCCGACGTCGAGTCCACACTGGAGGTCATTCGTCAGGCGGCCGCCGTGCGCATGGGGCTTGATCCCTCAGCGAAGGCACAGCCGAAGATCGCTGTCCTGAGCGAACCGGCGCCGGGCGCGGGTGTGGACGAAGGCGTAGACATCGTCATCCATGCGTTCTCTATGGGTGTTATGCACAAGGCCGTCCCGATGACCGTCGGACTGTGTCTGGGTGTCGCGGCAGGAGTCGAGGGCACACTCGCACATAACATCGTCAGCCGGTCTCGGAAGACGAGAGCAGCGATGCAAGACGAGCTCGTCAGGATACGACATCCAGGAGGTACCGTTGATGTCGGAGCGCGATTCGATGCGGATGGGACTGTGGCCAACGCACAGGTGGTGAGAACTGGCAGAAGATTGATGAAAGGCGTTGTTTGGTGGTGATCGGAGCGGATCGTAGTAAGCCGTTCATCGACTGGAATAGTGGCATAGTCTAATCTCTAGGTTCTCATTAGGTGCTGCTGCTCCTTAATATGGCTATACTGAATTACAAGCGGACAGACTGAACATGATGTATACTAGGCTCTTGGAAGTTTTCCCGAGGGACGAAGCGATATTGTTGATCTAACTCTCTCTCTTCTCCAAGCATGGCGTGCGACTGGAAGCTCGAGCGCCGCAACCCCACCGAAACCACACGGGGTGCCGCCTCACCACGAACTCTACGCCCACAGGAAAACCCGATAAGGTGGAACGCGTCCTAACTACTGAAGTGCTCGAGGAGATTCACGAGCTTGTCGAGAAGAGGTCGATGGTCCAGAATGAGGAGGGCTTGCTGGGGAGGTGAGTAGACCGTCCGTTATCGATGTATTTTCACTGGCATGGTGGCACAAATCCTCTCGGGCTTGCGATATCAGTGGCCGCCCATGATGATGTGCTTCTACTTTCTACTTCACGACGTGCGCAGTAGAAATCCCGGGTTAGTGAGTTCGACGTCCACGAAGTTCGATTCCAGCGCAACATGTGGTCATCGCGCCGGAGGGCTTCTATTGCGCCCAACGCGTCTTCGCGCCGGGCCACTCCTCAGTATCACATCGTGCCCCTGCCTTCTGTTACGAACTCGGGTCTGGGCCTGGGTGCATGAGTATCCGCGCCAGCGCAGGCTCGATGGGGCTGTGTGGGGCTATATAAAACTATAGTCCAAAGACCTTGCAGACGACTGATCACAGACAGGTCCACGTCCACAGAGATGCCCGTCCAAGTTCGACAAGCCGTCAATCCTCCGGGTGAGTGGGCGCCGCTCTCTCATCAGCTTCTTCGACGAATGGGTGTCTTTGTACAGAATCAGAACTCGAACAATTTACCAAGGTACTCGCGGAATCATTCAACTATCGTATGTAGACATCATGTCCCGGCATTCTCTCTCATCATTTCAACGCGGTCTCCAGGTTTCTTCGGGTTCGCCCTCGGAGGAGAAAGACGGTTCCAAGAGCCCGTGCATAGGGCACACCTCAACGCAGCACTTGCGAAGAATGAAGGGGAAGTGCATATCGCTGAGTGGGAGGGGAAAGGAGTCGTTGGTGTATCTATCTGGTAGGTCGACTTGGATCGACCGTGCGTCGCGCGGAGACTGACCTTTGGCTCAGGTTCCCACCCGGCCAGAAGTTTCTAGAGACGTCAGTCCTTTCTTGAGTACCGAACTGTCCTGAGCTGATGCAACTCACAGCGAGGCCCAGCGAGAGGCGGGATGGAATCAACTGATGGCCGACATCGGTCCCAAGTTGAGCGGGTATTGGTCCGGGGTTCGTTTCCCTATCTCTGGCGATGCTACCAGCGAGACTGATCCGTCGTAGCTCCTTACAGAATACGACGACATGGTCGAGAACTCACTCGGACCTGGAGTGAAGCTTGGCGGCTACCATCTCCAGCTGATTGGTGTCTTGCCAGAATTTCAGCGCAAAGGCGTTGGAAGAGCCCTTCTCGAGTTCGCCGAAGCAAAGGTTAGTGACAACTATCTCCTGTCCTTGCAGCCTAATTGCTCATCCTTGCAACGTAGGCCCGAGCTGCTCGAGTGTCCTCTTGCCTCGAGACTGGCAGAGGAGGGGTAGGAAACGCGCTGAACATGGCGAGACCCAGACACTGACATCGTATCTAGGTCCATATCTACGAGAAGCTCGGATACACTCTCGCCGGCTCTGGGCAAATGCATTCAGTCGATCCGGACAAGACTTTCGAGATGTGTGCACTAATCAAGCACACAGAAGCATGAATGCCAGGTTGCTTGTAGAGTATATACTACGCTTGTAACGTGTATGTATACACCTGCACTACGTCTGCGCCAATGCCGAGTCAACCAGCAAGGAACATAAACATTCTCAGCGTCGGCGTCCATCCGCATGCTCTTCGTTCCCGAAAACACGATGTCGTAGTGGAGGAACGACGAAGTCGCGCATGGCAGCGCCCATGATGCATGATCATCGATGATGAGCGCATTCCTCGGCGGGTTTAGAATGCTACAGCCTACAATTGATCGGTGTCCTGCTTTACGCTTCAGGGTACCACCCATCTCGCTTATGAGACCGATGTTCATGGCCGAGACACGTCCTCATCATTGCGACATTCCCGCAATTATCTAGCGACAAAATATTGTGACTATTGCATTGGTCCTAGTCCTGAGCTATCATTGCGTGTGAACGAGGAAATCGCCAACACGTTGCATGTACTTCTCCCTCTCCTCGTATTGTGGCATGTGGCTACTTTCTGCGAAGGTAAACCACTTGACCTTCGGGAGCGCGGCAAAGTACGGAGCGACGACGCTGTCCTGCGCTTCGTCGTACCGGCCATTGAGGAGAAGAGTCGGCACCTCGATCTTGTGGATGTCGTTGAGAATGGACCAGTTCTTCAGAGAGCCTGTGATATGAAACTCGGATGGACCATTCCTGCCATGACATGTAGTCAGAACCTGGTCCATATCCATAGCAGTCGGAGAAGGGAGCTCACATGGTCATGTATACGGTCGGGTCCTTCTCGATTGCCGCGAAAGCCTCCATGACGTCCGCGGGCATGGGATCGAGGCGACAGACGTGACGAGCATAGAATACTCCCACTGCGTCATGATACTCTTTCGAGTCAGTCGTTCCTTCTGCTTCGTGTTTGTCCAAAACCGCCTGATGTTCGTCAGATACTGGTGCACAGGTTGCATTCTCCGAGCTCACCTGCACGTCTACAGGAAGCTCGGAGCGAAGACGGTTGGCTGCCTCGACCCACAGCCCCATGCTTGCAGGGGAGTTGGCAATGATCAAGTTCTTGAGGCCAACGGGGTGAGTCGTTGCGAATCGCGCTCCTAGCATCCCGCCCCACGAATGCCCAAGCAGGTCGAAATTGTCTTGAATCTCGAGGTGGATCAGGAGGCTCCTCAGCTGCTCAATGAACAGCTCTTCCGTCCAGAACGACGTGTCGCCGTTCTTCTCGGGGATATGGGTGGACCTCCCGTTCCCGATTTGGTCGTATAACACAACGGGAATGGAGTGGGTAGCGGCGAGGTCGGCGAGAGACAGAAGGTAATTATGAACTACTCCAGGACCGCCGTGAAGGACGACGAGAGGGCGACGAGAGGGAGACTTGAGGTCTCCAAACACTTTGTACCAGGTTTTGCAATCAGTGAGGCCCAAGCGAGGGACACTGAATGCGGCTTCGCCTTCCATTGATGTCAAAATGCGCGGGAGGTCGAGGGATAGCATGAGGTTATCAGTGAGGTTTTGGGAGTCGGATCGCGGGTACTTATCTAGTCTTGCACTTTCGCAGCGCTCGCCTCATCACCGATGGGCGCACCGCCCGAGAGCACGAGGAAGTGCAAGCCTGCAGAGCGGTGAGCTAGAACGCGGAAAGGAAGGGGGTGGGGTGTACATCGCCGGTCAGTTGTATTTGTGGGCTGTAACGCTGACCGCTTCGAATTTCGAAGGTTTCTTGGATGACGTTACATCAAGGCTGGGGAGGAGTCACACTGGCAGGAGGTACGAACCGGGGCTCGGAACTCGGCCAGGACTCTTACACTGGTATCGCAGTATCGGAGCGTGAGCTTGAAGCTGTACGTGTCGCTCCTTTCCGAATTATCCGTTCTGTCTGTGGCCACCAAACCCACCTTGTGTAATGTCGTACACACACGTTCCTTCGTGTACAGTGTTGGTCTTTAGAGATACTAGATTAGAGTAATACACGACAGCCGTCGTAATGGCAGTCGGCAGACTGTCCAAAAGCGCGGGGCAGCAAACGAACGAGAGCGACTCAAAGCGACTCAGCGAGTGAGGTACATATATGATACACTGTCAAGGCACATTCGTTACGACATTCACTGTAGAGGTGCAGCGACATGACTCACCATCCAATAAGGATATTTAGTGCACAACAGTCATATAGACGCTGTCTGCCGTTCTCAAGATCTCAACGTTCTCAACCCTCAACCGAAGGCAGGCGGTAGCGGGGCTCTCCTGGTCTCGTCCCCTCTATCGAAGTCGTCCCTGCGTCTCTTCCTTGCATGCAACGAGAAGCTCGGAGGCACCGTGAAGTACTGCTCTATCGGGGGGCGGCGCGGCCGGCGCGGTTCCGGCGGACGTGTAGAGACCGGCGTCGGGATAGGATTCGAGGTGGCAGTCGAGGGGCTAGTGGGGTTGGAGTGGACGAGAGACTCGATGGACATCGCTGCCGGACCCGAACTTGGGGCTGCGCCGTTCGCAGACGTAGACGGCTGCTGGTCCTTCGAACCGATCCAGGAGGCCTTCTTGTACTACAGTGTAAGGATATGGTTATATAACCAGCCGCGGAGGGCGAATAGTGGGAAACACGTACTGTTTCTAGCTCAGGCTTTCCTCGCCACCGAGCAATTGCCTCGCAGAACCGTACAGCGGCGCGCTCGACTGCTTCCGCGGGGAACTGCCATGCAAGGTCTTCCATGTGTGTTGCGACGTCTGGGGTCGACTGGGGCACGGCATAGAACTGCGGCAGATATTGCTGTGTGTGAGCATTGCATTCACAAGAGAACACGGTGCGACTTACCCTTGCGAGCCGCTCCGTCATCTCGATTTCATACTCAAGCTCCGCCCCCTCCCGCTGGTAGTACACGGGGGAGTTCCCACCACCCAAGGGCTCCCTCAGGGACGGAAACAGAACCTTCGCGGCTTCCTCCAAGTCCGGGAGATCGTCGGGATTGAACTCGCTGAACTCAGGATCGTCGCCCCCACTCGCCCGCCCGGGTGTGCCTGACGAGCTCGACGCCGAGCTATCCGGAGGCCGCGCCGGGTTCGCGCGCAGCGACGTGGGCGAAATCGCGAGTCCGATGCCGAGCAGCACCTCGAGCGGCTCGACGCCCCGCCAGTTCGCCGTGAGGTATCCTTCGAGGACGGCCCGCGTGAGCAGCCCCGCGAACAGGTAGTACCACTCGCGCGAGGGCCGCAGCGCGTTGAACGAGAAGTCGGACGCGTTCCGATGTGCCGGCACTCTCGGGGACGTCTGCGGCGATAGGGGCGGTCGCGGCGTCGGCGGGGCGCCGTCCTCGTCTCGCCTATCCCCACCGTCGACGGATGCGCGGTCTTCCGTGGCCTCCCTGCCGAGCTCCATTGCGACAAGCGCGCTGAGGCGCATGAACCGCGGAATGAGTTCCGCCAGCTTCGTGTTGAACATCATGGGGGTCATGCTCCCGGGGCCAGGAGCGCCGTTGGGCATCGACGGGCGACGGAGAACTGTCCCAGTGGATCCTGGACGAGCGAGTCCGGATCCGATTCCGCTTCCGTCTTGCCAGCCCGTTACGCCCGTAGCCAGCACGACGCCGTTGTTGTTAGACGACCCATCGCCCGGGCTGCTCCCTGTGGATCCCGCGCGGCCAGAAGGAGGCCGTCCACGGGTTTGTCCAGGGCGGGCATTGAATTGTGTCTTCGCCTCGACACAGATCTCGCAGCTCATGTGCAAGTGACGTGGACATCGTAGGCCGGGCGGCGAGTTCGAGGTGTCGGGATCCGAGCCAATGGCATACAGGGATCGGATGTACTCGCTCGGAATCGGTTTCCGTGATATACGTGCAACCCCAGGGATGAAGGAAGCGTTGCAAAGACCAGCCAGAGGGACAAGTGATGAAGGGAGCACCGAGGCGATAGGAACGTTAGGGTCGGTGTGCACGATGGGTGGTCTCTGAGGCGGGTCTGGGGCACGGCGGGAGAAGAAATCGTTGATGACGGTGGCGAGCGCGAGGCGGAGCCTAACACCGTTGGGGAGTGTGTGTTGGTGCTGCCTTGCAGTCTGGGGCTGAAGTGACGGGGACGTAGGGGGATCCAAGAGATCATCCGGATGCAAGGGCTTCTCCTGTGGGGGCTGGTCGAGCATGGCGGTCGCGACCTTCTCCACGCTCTCCGCGCGTTGGCGCAAATTGCGCGCAAGGGGCAGATCCTGTCTCTCCAGCCTGTCGTCTTCATCGTCGCCATGGGTGTGCTCCGGACCACCCTCACGCGCCCCAAGGACGCGAACATCCTCCCCGTCGCTATACACCTCCTCGGCCTCCTCGAAGTTCTCCGGACGCTCGCGGTGCGCAAAGTTCGACGACGACGGCCCTCCTGACCGGTCAGTCATCCCGAGCTCCGCCCGAGCCTGGGCGAAGCGTGTGCGAGCATGGACCCAGAGCAGATGATCGATGATGAGCGTGCGCGTCGACTTCTCACGCGGGGGAATCGAGTGGAGGTGGTGCGCATGCTTGTGCGCGGGGGCCTTGAATGGGGTCGGATTGTGCGGATGGATCGCGGCGCGCTGCATCACCGGGGACGAGGAGGGCTGCCGCAGGTACGCACTCATGTCATATTGCTGAGCCTGGTGCTGAGGGCTTGTATAGCTGCCGGAAGAGATCGACATCGTTGGGAAAGTCGAGGCGGACCCTGGAGTCTTCTTTGAATATGGGTGGGCATGCGCGCAGACGGCACTCACATACCTCCGTCTCTGTCGTCCCTCTCTCTGTGCCCGCTCGTTTCTGCGTAAATATGGTCGGATCGAAAACAGCCTTTGGTAGTCCGAACCCGTTCAGATGACCTGAGGGTGGCAAGATTTGAACATTACTCTCACCTTCAACCAGGTCCTCTATTCTCTCACAACGCGTTCTTTATTCAGTGTTGTATGCGCTGTACAAGCGCTCCTTCCCACCGTCGATGCGAAGGACAAACACAAAGAGGAGAGTAGACGATGTTCGCGGTGGGTTGTAGTAACTAGTTGCTCGGGCACCCCTAGAGCAGCTTGTCGCAGCGAAGTCCGGCCCGCAAGTCAACGTTACGAAGAAGATTCACGCCAACGCCGTCCAAGACCGAGAAGAGGAGTACGCGAAGAAGCAGTTGAAAGACAGCGGTAAGGACGCTCAAGCTGAACTGGTCACGGTAGTAGTCGAACTCATGACAATGACATTGAGCGCGAGTCGAGACGCTCAAACTGAACGTCGGGCACGGCCCGATTCCGAATTCGGACGTTTACTGAACGCGTCGAATTAGCTCGAATCCAGAGCACGGCATCGATGGACATTGGACATTGAGCATGCACGGATCTTTCAGCGCATCTATAGAGAGACAACAGAAATTGAGGTAGATGTATAGTACATGGGACGTACAGTGTGCTAACAGAGGCAGAGATAGAGAGAGATAGAGATACGCAGCCCCATAACTTCGAGACGGATGCTTGTACGGACGTTAACATCGAAGGAAACCCCCAGGGTCGCAACCAGGCAGAAGGGCATGCACACAAAGCATTATACCCGAACGAATGTAACCGCAAGTGCGGTAGAGAGCGATGTGGGGGAGTAGGTGATTTCGAGAAGAGGTGAGCACACCTCAACACAATATCACAAGGAAGAAGGCAACGAGTATACGAGCGTATAAGCAGCATATATACAAAGGATAACGGACAGCTATTGATAGCAAAACAAGGGGTGAGATAAATCAGATGGAAGAGATAATGAGAGAGGTGTACTGTGAGGAAACGTAAAATGAAACGAACACAACGAGAACTTCGACACAGCGGTGCGAACAGGTAGACAAGTGGACATGGGAAGCGACGAGATATAAACCCTGGAGTCCCGTGATTTCGTAATTCGTCGAGAGGAACAGGTAGGACCGCGCATGCCCCGGAAACCCCGGGGTGTTGGCTCCGTAGCGGCAGTCCAGATAAATAACCACAACGCGATAAATGGTGGACATAGTCCGCCACAGATATCCCCCATGCACAGGTCGAGACGATAGCAGAGCAGTCATGACGCGTCGTGTATAGGGACATGAGGCATCCGACATGTACTGGAGTGCACGGGATCGAAAGCAGGAGTTGAGAGCGAGAAGGGTGTTCGTTCGCGAGAGAGGCATATCAACGTCTTTCTCATCGATTGAGGAAGGCTACATGATGTAAGCGGGCTTGAATACACAATGGTTTCATCCGTCTTCAGTTCTGCGATGGCGCCATAGGATTGAGCAAAGTGATACAATTGAGATGGGGAAACGACGGGAATCAGGGCCGGTATGTAACCCGGAGGAGCGATGCGGCTATCGTCTTAGGACGGGGAAAGTGGAGGATGTCCAGGACCATGTGGGGGAGGTGTCATCCCTTGGCGATCGAGATGCCGGGAGGATTCTGCGGCAAAGGCTGGAGATGGAGAGACGTTCATGTAGTCACTGAAGCTAAACGACGCGTTTGGCGTCTGTGGCGCCATATACGGTTTAGCTTGACTTGCAGAAGCCTCGACATCATGAGACTGCGTGCTTTGTCGACTGGAATGTGGTTGAGAGGACGGATGTACGGCAGGAAGTAGATGCGATGGGACTTGGTCGGTCGGAGTGGGCGGGGTGATAGTAGGCAGCATGGGTACGTCTAGATGTCCATGATCCCCGACCGACGGGGCGTTGTGGTTCATAGCAAGCCTCGAGGGTCCTTGAGGAGCCATAGCTTCCCGTCGTGCGACAGTGGCAGAGACAATGCGCGGAGACACGGGCTCAGTCGTGGTGCTCGATACCGACGCGAAACTGCCACTCAATTCTCGCGAGAGCTTTCTAGGGCTCCTCGCATTGCCTCCTTCTTCCCCGCTAAAGGTCGGGAACAGAACCCGCCCCTTCAAACCTGACCCGCCACCGCGCAATGCCCGGAAGGCAGCCGCGTCGCGCGAATCTTTGTCGCGCGTCGAAGATGGTCGTGCTGGGGATGGGGATGTAGCCATGAGGAGTAGCATATCGGCGGCATCGGAATCCTCGACATTCCCGGTGTTGCCGACGCTCCCAACGCGGTCACGGGGCGTCATCTTCGGCGTTCCAGCGCCTTCATGTCGTAGGTTGCTTCCGTGATTTACGCTCCCTCGACGCGCTGACGCGTGTGACCTGGCGGGAGAGACCTGAGACATAGCAGGAGAATGGGGTGGAGTGGCTGTAGAACGTGTTGCCCTAGAGAACAATGTCTGCTGGGACGAGGAAGAAGCGGGCGTGCCTCCCGCCGCCGTCCGGGTGGCACTCTGCGCATAATGAGCGAACGAATGCGTGGATCCTGCGTCAGAACCAGCAGATATACTAGAACGAGGGGATCCCGCCGTGCCAGAAACGGAGGGACGCTGCTGATTTAGGAGAAGAGTTGTCAGAGTGGCCGCCGCTTCCATGTCGATTTCTCTGTCGTCAACTTTGTTATCGAAGCTACCTGCGGCCGTTACTCGTTGTTTGCCCTTGCCCTTGCCCTTGCCCGATGGCGGAGCGCCCGAGTTGTCCTTAGCGGCTTTCTTGGACTTCGGTTTCGCGTGTGTGTCAGCAACACGCGTCGCTTTCGTCGGACGAGCAGGGGACCGGAGATGGTCAGTGACTTTCTCCGGTGCGGGAACCGGCGGGTCATCGGGATTGTGAATTGTTCGGGCGCGCTTCGCAGGGGGCGGCGCCAGAAGCGATGAGAATAGGCTCTGCGCCGCAGATGCGGTGACTGGCGGCGGCGGAGCCATAGAGCCTTTGCGCGCGCCCGAACGTGAAGACTGCCCGCCGTTTGGGTTGTTGGTAGGACTACCCGGGTCGTTGAAGAAATTTGCGGCCCTCTTGCCATTCGGAGTGTGTTTCCCGGCTGGGGAGGGCTGGGAATCCAACTCATTGAGCGTGTGATTGGTGGTGTTGCTTCGAACCTTGAAGTTCGCGTATAATAGACGGGCTCGAAGACTCAAGGCAAGCTGTGTAAGATGGGTTCAACAGGGGTATGTCAGCCACACATCTCTGGGGTAAACATGGAGAGAACCGGAAGAGAAAGCGAGCATGACGCGTATAAAATGTGACAACACGTAGGTTGGAATGGGTAGAGAGCTCCGTGTAAATCTGCCGTCGAGACGGTGCTTGGGGTACCGCGACATTTCTGGAATCGGACCACGAGAGCGGGCAGAACCGCTTGTGATACGCGTATTTCCAGCCCAATAATCACAATAGAGTACGCGCAAAAGCATCGCAGCAACAGCATGGACAGAGAGTGGATGTGGGCGATGGGAATTCCCGGAGAGGGGACGGGAGCGGGGAGAAAACGCGCCTGGACGTACCTCACCGAGATGAGCTCCGGCCGTGATTTTCTGGGCAAGCCTTTCTCTATCTTCACCGTCGTTGGAAGAAATGCCGTTTGGCACGGTTGCAGATGTCGACGCGCTCCCTGAGGACTGGAGATACCGAGGTCTTGGGGAGGGTGTTGTCGCAGAGGACGATGGAGTAGCCATGGCGGCAGAACGCGTCGCCAGGAGAGTAGTTGTTGTCACCGACGTGGTGGGCAGAGTCAGGAGGGGTGTGGCGGACGATGGACGCGGCGTTGGGCTGTGGTTGGGGCGTCGGGGACGTGTGACAGGAAGAGACGCGGATGGGCACACCGCGGCGAGAGCGCGTCGCGTCGAGGGGCCCACCGGCGCTATCCGTGTTCTTACGTAAGCCGCCGCGCTTTTTCCAGACGCCCATTTGCGCCTTGACGCGTTTCGGGAGCGCAGCCACCACCACCAGCCTGAGCCTAACCTTGTCCCCGACGCGTGCTCCTCTGAGCCACCCCGCCCGCCGTGTCTGCCCTCTGCGCCGTCCCCGGTGGGCAGCGCGCGCACGGACCATGTCACGTTGCATCCGAGCAATGTTTGGTTCCGATGCCCATCAATGTACACATCTCTACGGCCGGATCAGTTGACCGCGCGCCGCTGACGCTTGCGATCCGCCGTCCGGTGCCTCGTTATCTCAATCATCCTTTTCTAGCATCCCAAGGCACCTCCAAATCCTATTATTCGCCTTTTATGGATCGTCAATTGTGAACTCATCGATAGCGCCATACGAACCGCCGCGCCTACAGTCTAGCTCTTCTGTCCTAGTCAACCCTTGGCCAACCGCAACGACGCGCAAGACACGTCTTCAGAGCAAATCTCGATTCCTAATCATTGACACACTGGAGATATCATTCAATCACCCACGCTGACACTGTCTGCCCGTGGCCAACAACATACATATGTAAGCCAGTTTGCTTCTCACCATAATCGACCTCGTGATCAATGCAAATGCTGGCACCAATCATCGCGATGATCTCCCCTCTCTCAGTTACTACAGATGTATATTGAATCTCCATCTTCGTGCAACTACGTTAGCAGAATGCTACAACTTGAAACGTGCCGCGTCAGGTGTCTGCCTCGTCTCGATGATACGCTATACTAAAGCGCAACGATCCTTCCGGAATGAACATGTTCTACCGCATCCGCGAAAAGACGCCAATGCGTTTCATCTCGAAGAGGCTACCTGTTACCCACACGGCCTTCCGTTATATGGAGTCTGACATGCTACAGGGCGCACGCCTACTTCCTTGGACCTCTAGCTCCCCGCCTATCTGACATGTGCTACAGGGTCTGACTGGTGTCTTCTAGTGCCCGTACTCCGACGACGTTACGTTTCTCAAACCTGCTAGGGTCATTTGCTGTACTGACTCTCGTCATTCTCTAGGGTCCTGCTTGACCTGTCCCTCTCAGGCCTTGCGGCTGCCGTGCATGTCGATGCGCAGGCATCTAAATGAGCGCTTCTAAGAAGACATTCCACTTACCCATGCGCTTTGCCCAACAGGCCGGTCACTAGCTGCGCAGGTCTACAGCTTCTCTCCCTCGCTTTCACGCTTCCGACCCACACGCATGGCTACCACAACTCCGTGACACCCGTACCTCGCGCTTCTATGCACACTCCTTGCGATACAGTCGTCGGTCGATCGGCTTGGGGCAATTCGAACGCCTTCTAACGAACAATTACATTCGTCCCCCAGCGCACCTCCCACCACAGCCTCCGAGGTTGTGGTCAGCTTCGGGCACTGTCTCCGACCCATTACGGCACTCTCACAGGCGTTTGGGAACCTCCCCACCGCGTTCCCTGGCCACATTCTCGCGTCTCAGCTCTAGATGCATCGACGCGTGACAGCGACTAGTGCGTACCAGTGGACGCGTCCACATCGACGTCTCCCGCCGGCACGACCACTATCAAAATGCCGGCGACGCACGGTTAGCCTCGTTTGAACATGTATACAGAGCGATTTGACGAAAAACGTTATGTTTTATTCTGACATATCGCAACTAGCAGTCGATCTCCTGGTCCGACTAGTACCACTTGCGATGGCGGGCCCAGCAGGGCCGGCGGGGCACGGCCACCATCTTCCGTAGATGACGGACGTCGGTCGTCGTCGTCTACCCCGGAAGAGGTGGACGGCGGTGATCGCTCTTGTCTTCCCTGACAAGGCCGCCCAATGTCGCGAGTGCGCGTTTGGGGTCGATGTGGCACCCGTCGGGCCGCAGAATCTCCCCCGTGTTGTGACCGTCCTTCAAATCTGAGTCGGTTCGACTCATCCGTGCCTTTCTGAGATGCTGCTCTCCACCCAGATGCACACGTATAGTATATCGGATCCCGCTCAGTGCGGCGCGGTTGACGGGCAATCTCTCTTGCGCTTTCCGTCAGCAGTCTGTGTCGACGTCCTCAATAATGTAGGGCCGAGATGCTGTCTCCGAACAGGAGGAAAGTCTTTTTCGAGGTACCGGTGGTTCCGCCTCCCGGCCTCGTTCTCGCCGCCCTAGCTGATAGCCATGCGTCCACAGATCTACCGGCATGGCAGAACCGGTGCTGGCACCCACGTATACCGCGGTCTGTAGACAAATTTGCGTCAATCACGGTCAATGACACTCGGATATTATGACTCGGAACTTGTGATGACATGGATGATGAGCAGGCCTCGAGAAAGTTCGAGCTCTTGCCAGGGAGCTTCCTCCGATTTCAAACTTTCCGGGTATCATTTGTGTCATTTTCTGTTTTACTACCGTCCACAGCGTACATACAGAGGAGTGAGATATTCTTCGAAGCCGATGCTCAAACACAAGCACAGTAAGTACACACTTGAATGGCAAACGAAAAAAAATAAATATGGTCGCGAGTCGTCGAAAATCGGTGAAGCAAAATGTTTGATGGCGTAATGTCAGGGAGTTGGTGGGTTAATCTAAATGATGGTTATATGTACAGTGCCAAGTCGCAGAAGGCGACCGCTTGCAGAGTATTTATTTCGCCTGAGTGGTCGTCGGTCTATGGTGATTAGTCTAGTCAGGAGACTCCGTAAGTTAACTCTAGATCTCTATGAGCTCGAACCTTCGCAATCGCGCGCTTGTCTCAGTCTTCTCAAACCTTCGCTCTTCGCGTCTCTTCTCGACTCTTCTCTTCAGCTCGCAAATTGTCCTTGCCCCTGCCTTCGCACCTCGGCATACTGTGCCGCTGCGACCGCCAAACCCAGACCACCAGTCGTCAGTCACAACGCGTCCTGGAGGGAGACGAAGCCATCGTGGAGCATACCCATCAGCGGAGACGCGTCCCGGAACCTGTTCATCGCGCCGAGAACCTTGTCGAGAACCGCGCGCACTGCATCGCGCTGTGGAGATCGCGCCGCGCTTGGACCAGCCGAGGCTGATGCGGAGAGCGCGGGACCCAGTTGCGGTCGCGTTTGAAGTTGGTATTGGTGTTGCGCGGATTGCGAATGTGCAGTCGGCGTTGAGGACGAGGCGAACGAGGACAGGGGCTGCGATGAGGGTGGCGCATGAGCAGAACCGAGGCGGATGATCTCACCAATGAATACCCGGCTGATGGCCGTCCACAGAATCTACGTCGCATAACTAGGCGTAAGCACAGGTCCGGGGTGACCGGAGAGAGACATTAGGCAGACGTACTGCAAGAATAGGGTCAACATTTGTTGGCGGAATGTTCAGATTGTCGAGAAGCGAGGCTGCGGCTTGGGCTGCGGCTTGATCCTTGCGATCGTTCATCCGGTCGTAGTCCTTGAAGTTACTGCGGAGCTGGATGGTCGCCCCCCGGGCTAGGGTGTGCGTCACCAGGGAGGTTAGTGCGGCGTCAGGATTTCCGGTGCGCTCTACGGGAGGAAGAGACGCGATAAAACGATCGATGAGGCCATCGAGAGCTACAAATCTACCGTAGAACTCGTTGGGGTCCGTGTTAACTGTTCGGGCGGTGTGTGGTCAGACGGAACGAGTCACGGAAGGCGGTTAAACACGGCACACTCACCAGAAGACCATTGAGACGCGAGGTAAGTCGCCCGTTCGAACAGCGTCGCAGCCTTTGCCCGCAGCGATAGCTTGGAGTCTCGGCCGCCATATGGGACGGAAGCACCGCCGATGACGAAGGTGTGCACCGTGAGAGCCCCACGGAAATCAAGTGACATGCCACCCTATCAGCCCCGGGACGAAGAAGTCAATTTGACGGCGTTACAGAGGGAGGATAATACCGGACGGGAGACTTACCGCTTCGTACTGCTCCATCTCAAGCGGCCAGGGGGTATCTACCTGAGAACCTGTCTGCGCGATGCCGTTGAAATGCGAGGGCGATCCGAGCGCGACGGCCCAGCTCTTGTCGAGAGAGTAAACGGACCACAGGCCGCGAATACGCTCGCCCTCCTCGATCGCGTCGCGTGCCGGCGGCAGATTGAAGTCCCTGCCTTGAAGGAGGTGACCGTGCCTCTGATCCGCCGAACTCCGGATTTTGCCCAGACGACAACTCAATGCCAGGGCGACCGCGGCACTGCAATGGTACCGGCCTTCGAGGAAACGTGATAGGGTGAAGAAGTAGTTCGCGACGAGCACCTCGGCTTGGATGAGATTGAGCACTGTGTAATGCGAATCTCGTAGCGCCATCGAAAGCGCGTTGGTCGCTCTCGATAGAAACGCTGCCTCGTATCCACGAATGGTATTGGACGTTGAAAGGTGAGCCCCCCACAGGTATACGGCATTAAGAAGAGCCGGTGACAGTTGGGCTCGCCGAGGGTCACCATGCGGCAGCTGCAGGGCTTGCATGAAGCGAGGGACCTGTAAGAAGAAGCTGAGGGAAGCACAGTGCGGAAGAAATGTATTGACGCTGGAAATTGTTCAGCATGAGGGGTATGAAGGTCAAAACGATGCTCACAGAGTTCGGATGAGATCATGCGGCGGGTCTACTTCGGGATCTTGGGACAGCGCTGGGGTCTGTTGCCCAACATGAGCAGGTATCCCCAACGGCAGAGCGTCCGGAGTATCCATCCGGCTCAGGATGGGTATAGTGGAGGATCCGACAAGCACTTCGTGACGAGGTGAAAACCTTATACATCGCAATCAACGAGAGCTAGGACTTACTGGATGCGGCCTGGCCTCCAAGGGCATTCTGTGCAGGGTTCAAGGTGACAGATGGCGGAACCAATTCTGGATGCTCTAGCTCTCGTATACGAGATTCAAGCCGGGCAATCTGCTCCTCGAGAACCTGGGTAGGGCTTGGGCCGGGTCCGTCGGTATACTCACAGTCAGCTTCCCTGCTGGTGCGGATGCACTGGCCACAGACAGGGCGACCACCATCACATCTCTGTGAGACCTAGTCAGTAAGAGTCAAGCATATGGGCGGTCATATTATGCTCAGACCATCTTGCGCCGTCGACAGTTCAGGCAAGCTGCACCACGGGGAGCTCGTCTGGAGGACGAGCTTCCCGAAGGTCCACCTCCGCTGGAAGAGCCTGCGACAGCTTGAGACATTGGAGTGTGGTTAGTGATGCGGATGAGTCTAGTGCTGGAAGGATGCGCTGCGGGGAGGATTCGTAGTTTGACAAAGAACTGGAAACGAGTGGATGCATACCTTTTTATAGTGGGGAAGTGGATGTACGTCCTAGATGATCTCATAGCCACATCGTCCAGACTTGAGTCACTGGCGTAGTAGGGCAGAGCGAGACGCGTAAACGGTCGGGTGCGCATGTATTCTGAATCTAGGTCCACTCATGAGCGAGGGTCCGATCGCGGAGGTAGCGACCCAGCATAACCGCCTGCGTGCTGACTCCGAATCCATGCTGTCGAGCTTGCGCGTATGTGTGACAAGTATCATCGGGCAGGACCTTGAGGAACGCCGCGTCCCGATCATGGCGCTGAGGGAAACGTCGGGGCGCTTCATGCGGAATGGCAGTCGCCGACCGTGGGATTGCAACCACGCCGGCACACGGCGGTGGGCGGGATGCAGCCAATTCCGGTGGCTGTTGTCCAACGGATCGCCTCCGTGATCGCCCTGTGGAACTGGTCGAATCGACTCAGTATGACTGGTCGTCCCCATTCTGGCTGTCAATTCGATCCAGTCTGTTCAGTATGAGTCGATTCGATGCGGACCGACCTTTTCTCCGGTGCCTCCCCGCTATTGAGTCGGCCTTTGTGACTATGATTCGTTAGCTATGCTGCAATCAGAGCAAGCTTGAGGCAATGCATAAATGCCTGCCGCAGTAGTGTGCTGGTGCGAACACGTTTAGAGAGGCTCACACGACGAGTACCCTGCTTTCTCCGAGCCAGCGTTCTGGTGGTTCCTATCCTCATGCACATCGTCTACTATCGCCGTGACGTCATGCATGTCCACATAGGCAATCTGTCCTGCGCATGAGCCGTCTGCGGTTGGTCGGAAGACCTCGGAACAACTGTCGATGGTCACCGCGGTAAAGACTCAATACAGTACTCAATTCCTCAGAGCGGCTGCAAAATTGAACGTGATCAGCTAATCTATAATCAGAGCGCACGCGAACCACAACCAACTGAAATTTTGCCTACCTTCGAGCCTAAGGCCTAAATGCTGACATCCGGGGCCTCGAAGAAGCCGAGAGTAACGCGATGTGCGATTTCCGATGAGTCCGAAGGGCCGAAATAGATTGCTACGTTAATAGCTTCCGGAACAGAATTTGAAAAGCTTCTGCGTTACGCTTGCTGAGTATACACCAATGCGATGCCCATCTCACCTGGCCTGAAGAACTATGTGTCGGCTCTTTTGTTGAATGATAGTTACCGTCCGCCGATGGAAGCGGGTGCGGGCATGCCACTGCCATGGCGTTCAGCGTTCAAGATGAGATCGTTGAAACGATGCTTGCACGACGCGCACTCTTTCTGCCGAGCGACGATCAGAGCAGAGATGCGCATGAGCAGCTGTACGTTGTCTAGCTCACCGCCGGCGAACAAGCAAGCCCCTGAAACCCCAAACGAACCAAGTTGAGCCTGGTCGAGTTGCCGGCATAGGGATGAGCGTCGGAACGGCGTAGACTCGATTGGCTAAGCTACGGTTGTGCGATCGGAGAAGACGATGATAGCGCAATTGAGCTGAGAGGTGGGCCCTGGTGGGCCTCGTAGCCTGTAAGGCTGAATATAAATTGAACGTTATGTTGATCATGGGCGGGAAAGAGAGGACGAGACGCGCGCCACTCGTCCACCAGGCGCGTATGTCGTTAACCGCGGTGGTGGTAAGGGCGCTGACGTAACTGACCAACAAACGCAAACAAGAGCCTCAAGTGTGACCGAACGGGTCCTGGGCGAGTCCTGCGTTACTCTGCTACGCTCATCGGGTCTCTGACCTCCCACTTCTGCGTCTGCAATATCTCTTTGACCGCCTGTATTATCTATCCATCAATGAGCGCGACCGAGGCCGAAACTCAAGTCCTTACGGCGCCGAAGAAGGTCAAGAAATTGAAACCTGCACGCAAACAGGTGAAGCCGGGTGAAGTTGAGAAGAAAGAGGCACCTCAGACCGGGAAGGAGTACAGTACGTTCGCCGCATTGCAATCTCTCCGCATGCTTGCTCACCTCGTGACTAGACATCTGGTACAACAAATGGGCTGGCGGTGACCGCGAGGACAGCTATTCCAAGTGCGTGCTCTCGTAAGTCTCGCCCCATATGCTGCTGACTGGTTCGCGCCTCATCTAGCAAAGTCAAGTCCCAGACGCGCTGCAATATCAAGCGCGATGCCGGACTCACGCGGGCCAACACCACGGGGGTGAAATACTGCTGCCTGTTCTTCGCGCGTGGCTGCTGCCCGTACGGCTGGGAATGCGAGTACCTCCACATGCTTCCCGACGCGTCGATCGCGCTCCCAGACACCTCCAAGGACTGCTTCGCGCGCGACAAGTTTGCGGACTACCGGGACGATATGGGTGGTGTGGGTAGCTTCCAGCGGCAGAATCGGACGCTGTACATCGGCCGGATAAAGGAGACGGGTACGGGGCCCGAGACTGAGGAGGTTGTGAGGAGGCATTTTAAGGAATGGGGTGAGATCGAGAAGAGTACGTGAAATCCCGTTCGTGATCATGCGTTCTCGGCTCTAAACCCCCTCCGTGCAGTCCGAATCCTCCAATACCGCAGTGTCGCTTTCGTCACGTATGTCTCTGAGCTGAACGCCCAGTTTGCCAAGGAGTCGATGGCGTGTCAGTCATTGGACAACGACGAAATCCTCAACGTCCGCTGGGCGACGGAAGACCCAAATCCCACATCCAAAGTCGCAGAGAAGCGACGACTCGAAGACATGGGCCGGGAAGCAATACAAGCGCGCATGGATCCCCGCATTGTAGACGCGATGCATGCCATGAGGGCGCTGGAGGACGGCGACGTGTACGAGACATTCGGTGACGAACGCGCACAAAAGCGACAGCGGTTGATTGAAGAGGATCAGGAGGAGGAGAACGAGCAGGACATATCTCCCCCACCAGAACCACAGCCCGAGCAGAAGTCTGGTATCCTCAGCGCAGATGCGATGGAGGGTCTAAAGTACTTCGCCGAGATTCGGCGGAAGAACGGCCTTGGTTCTGCTGCCGCTGCCCCGAAAGCGGCGCCTGCGCTACCACCTGCAGGAGGTCTGGGACTGGGTGACTATGCGAGCGATGACGAAGACTGAATGTAAATGTCTGTGTAGCCATTTGTGTGTGTGTGCGTAGTATTGTGAATGGGATATAGATGTACATGCCAGCGGTGTCGATGCGCAAGGTTTTGCGGGTGACTCGTGCGACTGCGTAAGTTGTGCGTACGTCGGAACCTCACGCCGTTCCACCATCGGAATCGTCCGCTGCTGGTTCCGAACTTGGACCTTCGCCAAGTTGGAGCTTGCGGATGCGCTCCTCCTCCGCTGCAAGATCTTGGACTTCCTGCTCCCTCCGGTATTGCGCCAAGTCCCAATCTTCTTCCTCGCCCTCTTCTTCCTCGTCGAACCACTCCGGGTTGTACGTGAACTGTGCGAGAGTTCCTTAGTACTACATGAGAGTATGCGGACGTTGAGACGCACTAGATCTCTTCCACTCATGCCGCTACTCTTGCCCGCGGCGTGTCGATCGTCCTTCGCTTTCCTTTGCGCTTCAACCTCCGCCGTCTTCTTGTCCATCCGCGTTTGCTTCCACTTGGCGAACGTCTCGGGGGTGACGGGTGTGAGATTGGTACCAAGTTTGTGGCGCTATCAAAGGATGGCGGTCTGAGGATGTAGCCCGGCCGGAAAACGTGAAGGACCGACCTCTACTTCCAGGAACTCCTCCAAACTGATAGCATTCGCTTTCTCCGCATCCTCCAAGGCCTTCTTCTGTGACTTGAGCACAAATCCTGGGGGCAATGCATGCCTGTAATGGCAGTTCTCGCCGTTGGGACATTCCCAGAACCAGCCATACCTGACAATGGAGGTCACACAACATCTCACACAGATGTGGATAATATACGACATACTTTTCCGTTTCGATAGCCTGAATGAAGAACTTGCACACAATCTGAAGGGGAGGTGTCCTGAGAACATGAGTGAATGAACGAATGCGAAAGGTCGTACGTCGGTCGTCGTCCGAGGGTTTCCGGCCTTGGACAACACGACTGTCCGAAGCTTTTCCTCGTCCCAGTTCTCCATCGTGTCTGATATCCGCTTTTAACTGATGCCCCGCACCTCGTCCAGTATCCCACTCACCTTGAATCTGGTCCTCGCGACTATCCTCGTACAGGTTCTTCTTCTCGACCTTCCGCCCAACGTTCATGTCATGACTGAACTTGCACTTGGTGCCCTTCTCGCAATTTCCAGCCTTGTAGAACACACATAACACGGTCTTGGGATCCACACCGAACGGGACCTTCTGCGTCTGCACGGGCTTGAAGAGTGCGGCCTCCTCCTTCTTCCGCTTTTCCTCCTCCAGCTTCGCTTTCTCCCTCATCGCCTTCTCTTTCTCTTTCTCGAGCGCCGCACGCGACTTGCCCGCGAGGGCCTGTTGCTTCTGGATAGTAGCGACTTCTTTCTGAACCTTGGCCGAGCGGTTTTTCTACGCCGCAGGCACATTCTGAATCATCAGGTCGAGTCGAGCAGCATCATAAAGCTCACTGACATTCTTCATGCCAAAGGTCTAGGAGAAGCTCGTCGATGAGTACCGTTAGATCGACTTGCGGGAATCATAGTGCAAATAATTACCTTGTCATCCTTCACCTTCGAGCTTGAGCTCGCTTGCTGCTTCTTGGGAGGCATGCTGGATTTCTGACTAGATGGCGGACAAGGTGGATGGCTGCCTAGTAGATAGCGGCTGAGCACTCAGTCTATACTGGTGGATCGGTGACAGAGAGACCTGCACGGTACATATTGCGGTAGCCGTAGCATTCCCATCTAGGCGCCACATGCTAGGCGCCGAGGAAGCCTTGATGATTCTCGGAGGATGTCATACATTAGGCCTTAGGACTGTCCATCCCTCACGTCAATAGGTCCTCATCCTAGGGGAGACAAGTCATACATGACATTGTCCAACTGGTCTTACGAGTTATATCATCAAGAGCTTATGTAGTCAATACGAGGAATAGCATTCGACGCATATTGACTTCTAGCAGTACTACTAGTTACTACTATGGACTTACTACTATTCACGGTGGTCGTCGAGCCTACCACGATTCTCGGTCACTGAATATCGACCCGACTCACATAGGCATTATTGTGAGATAGAACATCGGTTCCAAGAATCTTCGCCAGTCTGGTCTGTTGCGGTCCACCTTGCTACGCCCCGCATCTGTCGATTTCAAGTCTCGGGCGTACCTCCGCGAGCGAACGCACACGATATTGTCGGATATGGATGACCTGCCAGTGCTCGGAATGGCTGTCCCCGTTCCTATGACAGTCCCCTATGCTTCACCGTGACATCATGGAGACAAACGTTAACCAGTGGGTAGCCATGTATAGAGTTTCAAACAGATCAGTTCTGCGCGCATTTGCTGTGGCTAGCACAACCTGCACAGTGCAATAAGCAATATTTCCAGCACATACGGAAGGACAGCGGCGCCGGAAATCAGCAATTCAGACTGAGCAAATATCAATTTCCCAACTGCCAAACACACAAGTACGTTGAACAGTTGCACGCGAGATCCGTCATTTGTAGTCGCTACAGACGTGGACGGCGATATGTGGGTAGTGTGGAAGCATGAAAAATGTTTCGCAGCTACACACATACCCATGGTACGTCAGAAGATGTGGGCGGTGAGTGCAACTGCAACCCTCAGTTCCGCGACGAGGTGTATGAAGGGTGTATGATCGTGCGGTTGACAAGTCTGGGGAATAACGGCCAGGAGGCTACTAACAGAGTGCCCGAGCCAATCCTCCGATATGACTCGGACACTCGATTTGCGCCCGCAGACTCGGAGCTACTTGTAAGAAGTAGAGCATACTGATGGTGCGCAACTGGTGCAGCTTACACATCGCGATTGTCAAGTGGAGACGTACCTCGGCGGTCCCGGTCTCTAAGTGTTTCATCCAGGCGCGATCTCGCCTCCATGGGTCGGCGGTGGAACGAATACTTGCTGACTTTGTGCGTCCTGTAAAGTCCTCAGTGGAAGCAAGGTAGTCATGTCCTTCAACAGAGCATTTAGATATCTTGTTGTGGAATCATGTCTGGAGCATGTTGTAGCATCGTTACATACGGACTCATATATCCGGCACCCATTAGACTAATAAGTTATCCTTCGGGAGAGCAAGTTGGTGTCGCGCGTTTTGTCGTCGGACCGTGGCATAGTGCACCCTGAACGCGTCCGATCCCCCGGGCCGTGTTGCTCAGTACGTGTAAGCAATGTGCCGGGCTTGTCGTCCAAACCGGCCGCCCGCGCAAGTGCCGCAGCCAGCGTTCAAGGCAACTAGCAAGAGAAGGGCGGTGGCTGCTAGCGCCATCCATGTCTAGATAGTAATAGTATGGTGAGTATGATCATGCTGACGATGTCACGAGAGATCATGACAGAATGGAGACGTACCGATGGTCCGTAAGAAGCGTCGAAGCCTTCTCCTTCGAATCGTCGTTTTGCGACAGTGAAGAGCCACGTGGACAAGCCAAACCCTGCGGCCGTGACGAGAAAGGCCAATGTTGTGAGCATGCCGAAAGCCACATACGGCCAACGTGGTTGCCGGCGGGAAATGAACAACGGCAAGAGCACTAGAGCACTGAGAAGAGTCAATCCCGCACCTGAGAAGGTCGTATATCATGAGTGTATGTGTTCAATGAGATGTGGAGTGGGCATACCGACTGGAAAGAGGATTAATGTCTTGGAAAGAGGGTTGAGCAGCTCCGGGTCAAAGCGATACCCAAACACGGCTCTAGCGCGCACACTCGTCACACAATGACAGTACGAACGACGATGAATATGCACATACTGATTGGGTTTACATGCACTAGAAGCATCGCAGAATCCCAAAACTCCAAAGTCAACACCTCCACTCGCCGACGAATGCAGGAATTTGAAGACGGGTATGAATGGTACTGAGAACGTCACAAGCACTCTGCATGCAGTGCCATTAGCAAGCTATATAGCACGAGAGAGTAATCACGTACAGGAGCACGAAGCAGGCAAGGGTCGCCACGAACATGACGAAAGTAGGTCCGAGCATTGTGGGTGAATGCGAGTGCGCATACCCTCGCAAAGATTGACGTAGCGGGGTCGTGAATGTCGTAGGAAAGCGTGTTTGTCGCAAGAGGACTGGTCACTGGGTGTTGAAGGTCCTGTGTCCGGTCTTGGAAAGGAATGGGCACGTTCAGGCTGCCTAGAGATCCTTGGGAAAGCGAGTATTCAAGAAGGGAGCAACCAGATGAGGGACCTATACAGCGCAAGGCTTTGTTTCCACAGCCTGCTCTTCTGTTTAACGCGTTCGTAGGAGGAGGCCTAAGGACGACGTCCGACGTTCGTCACCGGGTCAGAGCGAGCATGGGCAGTTAGGTTGAGTTTATGTTCAACTTTCCGGCGCTCATTTGAGTTGGGCTTCGAACCGGCCCGGCACCGGGGTTCCTGAAACTGCCCGATCGGGCATAGCTGTGTAAGTATGTTAAGTCACGAACTCACGGTTATAATGAGTTGTGATCTTTTGTAACCTTCTGTAACCTCTAGCCTACTGATACTTAGTCTCGTACTAAATCTGTGATGAGGTTGTTCCATGAAGGTAAGTTCTAAGCGTGTGTTCACACAATGCACCTCACACAGAGCCTGAGGAGAATTGAGCCGGTAGCTAGCGCTGTGACTGGATGTTTTTGGTCACACAGGCTTGCAAGGATCGGTACATCGGGCACTTAGAATGCCGGGTCGGCGTCAACTATAGTCCGAAGTTCGAACCACTGACTTGAGTTGTCACCGTTTGTGCCACTGTTCGACTTCGTGCTTTTTTGTGACCAAGTGCGACTCCATTGCGACTACATGTGAATACCTCCAAGTCTCCTGCTCATTCTTCCAGTACAGTTGCTGACGTCCTTGGGCGTAGCTTGGGTTCGAGTAGTATAAACCCGGCCACCTCCCATCCGACTCTCAACTTGACCTCATCCTCGGCCCTTCCACATCCAAGTCTCAGTCACTCGAAGTACTCCCCCAGGTGGTTGAAATAATGCCCCTTTTAAACTACGCCGGTCAAGGATTCACAGCCTTCCGGGTTGAACTGAACGACGGTGTGGCTATCGTTACCTTGACACGGTCGAAAGAGTGAGTTCCGACACCATTTTCTTAGCTAGACATGTAATGCCCATGCTGAATGCTACCAGGTTCAACACTTTCAGCGCTGCGTTGGTCAATGACACCATCAAAGCATTCGACCTCTTCGACAGGGATGATCGTGTTCGAGTCGTAGTACTAACAGCTGAACCCGATGCACCTGCGTATTGCGCTGGGGTATATGAATGGTCTCTCACCTCTATATCTGTCTTCTTACGTTGTTCTTCGTATGCCAGGCAGACCTCACTCGCGGATGGGGGGGTCTGTTTCCGCCGGAGGTCGAGAAAGAAGGCGACCATTGTGAGTACCTGTGAATCATTTACTTGCAATTGATGGAAGCTTACGATGGAATAGCGCACCGGGATAGTGGTGGCTTGGTCTCCATAGCCATTTTTCGCTGCAGGAAAATTACTATCGCTGCGGTCAATGGGCATGCGGTGAGATGTCGCGTGCAAATCTCATCCAATTAAGATCTAAACTCCTGGGTGCTCATCTGTTTAGGTCGGTGTCGGTGTGACTGGATTGCAGTTGCCGTTCGATATACGTTTCGTCTGGGCCGGGGCCAAATTGGCGTTTCCATTTGTACGCCGTGGTATTGCTGCAGAAGGTCAGCTTATTCGACCATTGCGCGCAATAGCCGCTCTAACGTGCATCCATCGTTAGCTGCATCATCCTACCTCCTGCCCAAGCTCCTCGGCCATTCGCGCGCGCTTTCCCTCCTTCTCACCGGAGCCACCGTATCCCCGGACTCGCCTCTCCTCGCTGGATTGTACCACAGCATTCTGCCCACTCGGGAGGAAGTGTTCCCCGCTGCCCTCGCCCTCGCCAAGGACCTTGCTGCGAACACATCCCAGACAGCTGTTGCGGTCACAAAGGCTCTCGTATGGCGCGGATATGACAACATCGAAGAACAGCACGTCCTCGACTCGCGAGCGATCCGGATATTAGGCACCTCCGGTGATGCCGCCGAGGGCGCAAGGGCATTCAAGGAACGTCGTCTGCCCAAATTCACGGATAAGCTCTCAGATAATACCTTGACTCCGTGGATGCCGTGGGTGAGTGGGCTCGGGGCATCGCAGATCACCCTTGACTGACCAGAACCTTCAGTGGCGAGAGGTCAAAACATCACATCGCAAGGCAAAGCTCTAACGGAGCAGAGTCGTTACTCTTTCGACTCGAATCAGTCGCAGTATTCGGCTGTTCCGATGGATATGTTCCTTTTTTATGTCGACCACCGCTGTACTCGATCGTCGTGCATGTACATTAAATGAGCCCAGGGCCACCATCGTTCCACCTCGTGTGTGCTTTGAGTACTGCAGCCGAAACGTGTTAGCAGGCCGGCTCTGCGCCAGCAGGGCGGTGCCGGGCCGGTGTTAGATTTGCCGCTCAATAGCCAGTAGTGCCTCCAATCGATCCTCAGCTTCTCCCAGAGTCAGTCACCATTCCTCCTCCACCTGCTGCCAGCCTCTGGTCTCTTTGGCATCTACTGCGAGCATTAGCTGGTCACCGACAATGGCATCGTACCTGCGAAATTGGCTGTATGCTCAGAATCCAAATGCTGATACCTTGAACGTGCCAACAATACAGACTTCCGAGTCAGCAGAAGATGAGGACGACAACGAAACCGTACACGGAGACGACGATGCTCCACCAGCATTCCCCGCTGTCAACAGTGCACAGCGAGCAACTTCGGGCCTCCCAACCGACCCAATACCCCAAATTTTGACCGATACTCTACTCATGCCCCCACCGCCTCCACCATCACTTGCGATCAGACAACCCGGCACTTCTAGGGTCTCTTCTGCCACTACATCCTCCTTGCTTCCTCCGACCACCACGACTAAACCTCCACCGAAAGCTTCTAAACGAGCTAAAGTGGCACTAGCTCCAGGACATGGTCCGCTTGACTGGGCCAACCTGAAGAAATCCGGACAGAACTTGAGGGTGCGAGTCTTCAGTAGACAACGAGGTGGTTCAATTGCTCATGGTGGTCGTGGATGGCATGCAGGGTACAGACACTCTTTTGCGAGTTACGCCGTCCATGCTGAAGGAACACCGGACCCGGGACGACGCCTGGTCCTCATTCAATGGCAAGGTCTACAACCTCACGGCGTACCTCCCTTACCATCCTGGCGGAGAGAAAGAGCTCATGCGAGTTGCCGGCAGGGACGGGTCGAAGCTATTTGGTGAGTCCGCTCTTTCGCTTTTGGTTCGTTGCTATCGATTGCTCACACGTGCCGCCCACAATTCTCATTCTCTTCGCTTTAGCACTCACTCATGCCTGGGTGAACATCGATTACATGCTGGACGAGTGCCTTGTAGGCTTCATGGTGTCAGAAGCATCGTCATAGTTCTGGCAGAGGGGTCACTGGGCATTCGGGGTTCACTGCCTTTTGGGAATATGGAGTCAGGTGAGTCTGAATCCAGCCGCCTATGTGTTTGCATCGCGCTGGTAGCGGCACGATTCAGCCAATGGTCGCAGGCACTAGAAGCAATGTGATCGTTGCTTCTAGGGCTTGGCAACATCCTTGCTCGAGGCATCACTATGCACCCCCTCACGCCCTATGAACGGCGTCTGCACAAGTGGACGGATCGATCATGAGCCGACACCATTGAGAGAAAAGCGGATGCTTCTAGAGTCGCTCAATGGTGAATCGAACACAGTCATGGACTTGGAGCTTGAATCTCGCCTTACTGTCACACTAGCTGTCCCCCTTCAGCTGAGCTCATACATCTCACTCAGGACTATACCGTGAGTAATTCGATATGTCGCCCAGCATGTGCATGAACGACCACGTAGACTACTAGAGATTTGAATCATCGGTTCTTTTGTGGCAGTTGTATCGTCGATTATCTCTCTAGATCTTCTCCACATTGTCGCATATAATCGTATCTTAGAGTCAATAACTTAATCAACCACGAGGCTTATTGTCCTCGGGGAGGCAACGCGTGTTGTTCCCTGTTGTTCCTGATATGTAGTCGTCTGCAAAGAGCAATCAATCTCCCAATCTGAGAACGGCGTTCACCGTGAGAGGGACGCCCACAAAGTGACGCACCACCGCCTTTTCGCAAACCACCACCTGGCTCCCCGAAACGTACTGACCATTTCAGAAGGACTCCGCAGCATTTAAGCTTCCCTATATAAGCTTGCAACTGGGAGTCAGCCACCAACAACCTCCCAAGAGGAACATTTCGAATGCCCACGGAACCATCCACACTGCGCGCCTCGCCCAACGGTACTTCGCACTCGCTCAGGCAGGATGGGAACCCACCTCAGCAGCAGTACATGCACCCGCAAGACCACTCTGGAGGTTTGCAACCTGAAGAGCTTCAGAAAGATCCGTCGGTACTGGAGCCGCCTTCTCTGCTTTCGCGCATACACGTACCCCTGCGCGAGCGAATTACCGCAGCTGAAGGCTCTGCGGTCAACTCAAAGACTGCCGCGGACATTCTGGACAGCTCTGGCGACACTGAGGATGGAGAAATCGGGATGGGAGAAGGTGAGAATTCGCTAGCCGCCTTCGAAAACGAGCAACTTCAAGAGGCTCCATCAAGCTCTTCTGGCGTGCTTGTAAAGGCTGAAGAACCCATGCCCGTTCTTCCGCGTTCATCTCCAACCAGGACGAGGTCGTGGGGAAGACGGGGGCGGGGGTCGCGGTCGACTATTGATGTGGTGAGTAACCTTAATACTGCATACCTTCATTTGTCCACATACCCTCATGCAGTTCGGTGATCCACTTAATATGGAAGAAGAGACGCAAATATCTCCCTCAACTCAACCAGAGACTACTCTGTATGAACCAATCCCCAACCGTACGAGTTTTGAATCCCCCCCTACTGGCGGCTCGCGAACTATCCTTGCTCCCCAACCTACCACTGTTGTAACCACTGGGCTTTCTGAACATCAGGGCATGCTAGTTTCTAGTCCGCCCTCGCTTTCTCCTTCACGCTCCGCTGCATCGTCATCTGCGAGCTCTAGCGCACACTCTGCACCAATCCTTGAATCCCCTTTGCCACCATCCGCGTCTGCCAGTGCTAAACCTTCCCCGTTTCCTGCGTCTGTACTCAGGCAATGTCGAGATCTTTTGATACCTCTAATCAACAACAACGCGAGGGTACGGAAACCTGACGTGGATGAGGACCGGGTGAAGGAGCGCGCTCAAGCATTGCTCACTGACGAGCAATGTGCTGAATTCATCAGGCTCGCTCTCGAGGCGCGTAAACAGTCACACACTGGACCGAAACGATCACGGACGGGTTCGGAGGATCCATCAGAACCGCCGACAAAAGTCGTGAGAAGGGACTCGCCGGACGATGCCCCTGCGGTAGGAGACGAGTCGCTTTTGGACGATGCTACGCAATCGGCTTCCGAAGCGGAAGTCGATGACCTCGTGGCTCTGGAAGCTGATAATCGAACTCCTGGGATTCCCGAGGAGACTATTTCAGTAGACACTCAGGAACTACTGGAAACACAAGGCGCAGACTTGGCGGAAACCGTGCGGCCACACACAGTCCCGCCGCTGCATCCAAGTTCTAGCCAGGACGCAGATGGATTGGGAGACACGGTTATTATCTCGGCTGATGATGCAGCACATAACGTTGAGGACACGCCCCTGCCTGGATTAGACTTGCCGCCGGCTCCGACCGAAGGAAGCCGGACCCCTTCTGCGCACGCGTTGGACGAGGCTTCTCTGCCATTATCTACCACCATCGCACGTTCTGGTGACCACGAGCGGCCAACGTTACCCATTCCTCCGCTCGACAATTCGAAGGACGCAGCCGACGCTGACGCTGAGATATCGCTCAATCCCACGGCTTCACCTGACACGTCACGTTACGAGACCGTCACACTTGCACCCCTTGTCAAGAACGAGGACGAAGGAGTGGCACGCGCTTCCGACGACGATCAAGAGATGAATGTCGCTCAGGATATTCCGCATGAAGAGGATCATCCTCCCAGCGTTGTTCCGGGAGTCTGGGCTGCAGTGGTCGGGCGATCGGCAGCGTGCGTGGACACAAACGAGTTCTTTGTCGACGACGCCACAGCAGATGCGGCCGAGCGTTGGGCACGCAGGCAAGATTCTTTCAGGTTAGCAGTTTTGTGCTCAGCCCATACGAGTGAATATACTCACCGTCATCGTAGCGTCAAGGATCGTCATGTGGCAGTGCATCTGCTCTGTCTGCCGCAAGCCTCAGTGGCGTCGGCATTTCAATCGCTTCCTCAAGACGCGAACCCTGGTGATATCGCGACCGCACTATGGAATGTCCAGCCATCTTGGCCGCTTCAAGGGCGGCTTGTGATACAAGTTAATTTCGTACCACAACGGAGCGACAACTCCAAGAGCGGCAGAGTATGGCTTCCTGCCGACCTTGTAAGGGAAATTGGTTTCGCAATCACTACACTCATACTCATGGTAGATACAGACATCCAGCGCGGGTCACATAGACATAACGCCCTGGATCGTCCGTGGCAAAAATACCCTCAACCTCATTGAGCTCGCGCCGTTATCGGACTACATCTTCGTAGTTCATGCTACGGAGCCCTCTGCAAAGGAGAAAGAAGTCGTCTATGCGGACGTGTTGGCATGGTCTCACGTCTCACGATTCACCTCGCGTAGTCCTGCACGAAGTCCCAGGAACAGCCAAACCCCTATGGTAATCTCAGCACCCTCTCCTCTGATGATATGAACCCGATGCCAGTCACTCTCATCGATTCCTCTCGCCTACTACGCATTTCATGCTGCGCTTTTCCGGCGAAGCAGCCATCGTTGCAACGACCACGACCGCGACGACCATCAATATCTGGCGCTCTCGGGTCGTTCCCATCGCGCTACACGGTAAACTCGACCACGAGTGAAAGAGAAACTGGTGCGATGAGGGCCTAGACGTCTCTCTCTCACCACGTCCATTCGCATTCGCAATTTCGCACTGCTGCAATATCTTTCACAGTTTTACGTCACCCACGTCACCCACGTCACCCACGTCGCATACGTCGCATCCTCCATACACACAGCGTCATTCGAGGCTAGGACTGCACCCCGCATATATCATTATTTTTCAGCGCGCAGTAGTACCATCATGTAGCTCGACGTACAAGCACACACAACAATACGATAGCGATGCGAGAGAAACACAATTACAACTACGTGATGGTACTACGATACCGACGATTACATGGTACACCGATTGTACATCTACAGCGTCCAGAGCCAAGTCCGGCGTATCAGCCGTGCGCGACGTCACATCGAGGCTGCTAGCAGCGACTCACAGCGTGCGCTGAGACGGGAGCGGCCGGCCTCACCGTAGGGATGTTGACTAGAGGAAAGTTGAAGATGCCGAGCCCGTCGAAGAACGCTTGCCAACTCGTTTCGTGGTCGCGCGCGGACTGCAGCTCCGCGAGCTGCGCGGTGGTCGGATGGTGCAGGACGACCGCGACAACACGGTCGGAGTGGTCGCGGTACTGGAACATATTCAGGCGATTGGTCCCAGGATGGAGACCGCGCGCACCGAGGTCGACGGTCCGGTCCGGTTCGCACTGTAAGAGATGAGCGTTCAGAGCTGTTCGGATTAGTTCAGAGGGGCGCCATTGACGTACCATGTCGAACGGCGGGGAGAGGTAGAAGCTCTGCGGCTGCCCGCGTTCTTCTGAAACGGCCAGAGCCATGTAAAGGGAGCCATCATGTGGCCAGCTGCTCGGTTGTCCCAGCGAGACCACGTCCAGGTCTGTAGTCTCCTCCGACATGCTCGCAAAGACCTCGACGCACCGAGAGGATGGATACGATACAATCGAGACGCACATGCTCATAGACAGGTCACTATAAGATGTTGCGCACAACGGTCAGACGAAGGCCACACGAAACAACTGTGAGGATTAAATACGTACCCGGTAATCTGCTGGCGTTCGTTCCAACGTTTGATCTGCGTAACCTCGTCCGAGTCGAGCTCGAAGTCCATGACGATCGGACTTTGCGCGGGAGTGTATGTTGCAGCCCCCCGCGCCAACGTCAGCACCCGTATGATCTTCGACGTGAAGGGTGACACACTTGAAACCATCGGATCCTCTGGTTTAGGCACCTCTGGCGAGACTGTCGTGGGCGGGTCAACCACAGCACTTGATTCTTGCGGTTCTGCACTAGTCAAAGTACCAACTAATGTTGAGACTGCTACAGTATCCGATTCAGATATGTCACTATTGCTATTGCCATTATCGAGGCAGAGGGCTACGCACCTTGTCCGTCGCCTGTAGTCACTGCGTGCTGCTCCTTCTCTCCATTTAAGATAGGACCTGTGCCTTCGTTCTCATCGTGCTGCGTAGTTGAAGGCGGGTCGTCAGATCCCAAATCCATCGACACCTCACCACTCTCGTCGGCCGAGGCAGGCACTTCACGGGGCTGCGAGGGTTCTCGCATCGTGACATCTTCGCGGGTTTGGGGCTCTGGCGCAGCTGCCTGGGCTTGATCGCCCTGCGAATCAGAAGCGCCAGAGGGTTGACTAGGTTCGACGATCATGGGCTCGGGAGACGCGACGATGGTTGTGATTTCGGTTGGGACGCTAACCTTCTGGACGTGGTCACCTGAGTCGGTTGCGTCGCCCATGACGATGTCGTGCGCTTCACTGGAGACCACTGTAGACGGGGGTGGAAGTGGCGGTGTGGTGATGGTTTGGGGTGGAGGGTTTAATGGAGGGAGCTCGTGGGATTCGGGTGGACCAGACACACGTGGTGGAGGTGGGTCGTGTTCAGGAGACGCCACTTTCAGCTTTGTTTGCGGTTGTGAAGGATGGTCAAGAGAAGAACCAGCTTTGTGTTGGGGTGTCTCTACTAAAGGAGATTTGTCTACACGTTTGGGCTGATTGTGCGCCAGTACGGGGAGGACTCTGAGACCAGGCGGCCTCCCGCGCTTGCTCTTGATTTTCCGACTCGTTGCAAGAGGCGTCGGTAGACCATCTCCCACTCGCGGCGACGTCGCGCTGGACGCAGGTCCCGCTGAAGATGGCCCTGGACGTATCGGGGACTCAAGGACGGTCGTTGAACGGGGAGGTGACCGCGACCTCGAACCCACGGGGATCTCCTCGTGTGGAGCCTTCCGTTTGGGCGGAGATGAGACGACTTCGCTGAGCGGCACCGAAGGTGAGCGGGATCTAGCTCGCACGATCTGATGGAGAGGTACGGACGGAGAACGAGAACGAGAATCTCTGGAAGGCCCTGCAGCAGTCTGGCCAAACGGCACCGTGGCTGTGGCCGTGGCCGTGGCCGAGGTCGTGGAATCAACAAGTAATGGAGCAGACTCGGTCGGCGTAGGCAGCTGAAGCTGCACTGTTTGCGAGGGAGGAGCTGCTTGTGGCTGAGGGATTGCTTGCGAGGGAGGAACTGCTTGCGGCTGAAGAGCTGCTTGCGAGGAAGGAACTGTTTGCGAGGGAGGAACTGTTTGCGAGGGAGGAGCTGTTTGCGAGGGAGAGGCTGCTTGCGGCTGAGGGATTGCTTGCGGCTGAGGATCTGAAGCTTCCGCAGTCGGGGTGCCGATGTGTGGGGAGGTTTGGGACGATAGTTCCGGTCGCGGTTGAGGATCCTGATTATCCTTGTTCCGATCATACCAATCAAGGTCCGCAGCGATGAAGTCGTCGTCGGGGAAGAGCGACCTCTTCTTCTTCGAGCTCTTGAGTTTCTTCGTCACAGGCGTTTGCATTGTCATAACTTCAGACTGGGGAGAAGCCACGACCGCAGTGGGAGACACTTGTATTCGCGGAGGCGATTTGACAAAGGCGTCGATAGACTCAAGGTTGATTTCTGGTCTACCGGGGATCTTTACAGAGATAGACGTTGGTCTTGATGCTGGAGGTGGCGTAAGAAGGGACATCGGCGTTGACAGTGATTCGCGGGCAATGGGTGTAGACACCACTGCACGCTGCGAGCCCGGTTGTAGCGGCGGCTGCGTAGGGTGCTGAAGGGCGGAGCTCGTAACAACTGGTGTTACAGGGGTCGTCCGAGCCGTGCTACTGAAGAAAGTCGTCAGCCTCCTATCGTTGTTCAACTTGTTGCAATGGGACCTCGATAAAAACAATGCCACACACACACCGAGTGCAATGACCCTGTACGAATCCGAGTGGCACGCAAAACATATTCGGCCAATGATTTGAATGCAAACAGGGATGCAACGCTGCGTCCCATATCTCGCAATGTCCCATTCTCGCCTACACCCCTTTATCTCACATGTGGCCAAACAGTACACCATAGACACACGAGAGACGCCGGGGGACTACAGCAGGGGTATAGGTACACCACCACTCCAACCATTACTAGGACGCGAGGCCAATTGGCGCGCATGAAGCAGATACTCACCTAGTCAATGTGGAGATCGTACTAGAGGCACGACGTCGATACTGGGGCTTCTGTTTCAGGTAGTCATCGACATTGTCACAGACGGTGGCTATAAGTTCTCGTAACCGTACTGTTAAGACGGTGCGAGGGGAAGACATGGGTGAGCGTGTAGTGCGTGCCAAAGCCCCCAGTACTCACATGTGAGACTAGCTTCAGGGAAGAGCAGGTAGTAGGGTGCCACCGCCTCGACGAGCTTGATGAAGGGGTCGGCCCATGGCTTGATCTTCTCGTTGTATCTCTTGATATGGAATGGATACTGAGGAAAGTCGCTCATGCGTTGAACTCTTTCATGAGCAGTCTGTTGCAAGTGTGTTATACACACAAGAGAAGGGACAAGAAGCAATGTCTCGACAATACCTCAATCAACTCGACAATCTGGAACATTTTTGATGAATGACACGAACGTATGGCCGCGGTTAGTGAACGTACCACTGGACGTGCTCTCTCATAGTAGGCTCTCTCATTCTGTAGCCATGAAGTTAACTTGTCTGCGGCGGTTGTGTAGTGGGACTCCGCGCCGTTCTTGAGGTTCTCTAGAATAACTCGGAAGAGCTGGTCGTTGTTCTTCTCCGCCCGCTTAGCTTTGAACGGGGTCTGCTCCGACATCAACAGACAAGGTGGTCACCGAAGAGTTAAGTGCCATACACAGCAGCGTCGAGGAAATGCAGAGGGAATTGGCACCAACAGCGAGCGACAGCAACTTGAAAGAGAGAGGCAGAGCGCTTCATGCTTCATGGACCGTCGGCAGTTTAGTAAACTCAGATTGTCCTTTATCTATTGGCTGACTCAGCAAGTGCCAGCATCTTATCAGATAAGATGATACTATCCGGCGCTCAGTGACGCGTCACAGAGTCTCGGTCAACTCTGAGCATCTTGCTCAGCACCCACACTCGGACCCGACCCACCACCTTCCTTCCCTCCTTCCCGTTCCTCCTGCCACCTGCTAACGACTGCGACGCTGGACAGTCCTGGGAGCTGCGCGACGCATGAACGTTTTTGGAAGCTTACGAGCAGCCGCTGGTCGTTCGTCGCGAGCATGTAGCCAGAGGGTATGCGACCCAGGACCATCGAGGCTCGCGTTCTCCTCAAGCCTCGCGGGTCCCTCAAGAACAGCGTTCTATGCAGCGGGGAGAGCGGTGGCTACGCGCCGTACGTTCTGCTCGTCTACTGTCGCGGATTACACGCCGACAGCGGCCGTTCGGCTGCCGCGCTGGGTGAATGCGAGGCTGGGGAACGCACGCGAGCAGAAGTCGGATGACACCCAGTCTCAGACAGACTCGTCACAAACCGGGGTACGACTTGACAGCCCTGAAGACAGCCAATCCGCACCCCCAGCTGCTGCTCCGCCTTCAACGCCTCCTTCCTCCTCATCATCGGGCGATGGCTCCGACAGTCCAGAGGCACCTCCTCCTCCTCCTCCTCCTCCCGATAACCCTCCGACACCTCAGACATCAATATCTAAGCAATCTGTTCCGGAGTCTTATCCACAGGTCCTTGCTCTACCCATCGCGCGTCGTCCTCTTTTCCCCGGTTTCTACAAGGCTGTCGTCATTCGGAATCCTGCGGTCGTCGCTGCTATCAAGGAGATGATGCGTCGCGGCCAGCCATATCTTGGGGCATTCCTCCTCAAGGACGAGAACGCGGACAGTGACATCATCACGGATGCAAACTCGGTCCATCCTGTCGGGGTATTCGCTCAGATTACTAGCGTATTTACCGCTCAGGGCAGCAAGGAGGGCGACAAGGAAGAAGGCCTCACTGCGGTTCTCTACCCACATCGCCGAATCCGTCTCACGGAATTAGTGAAGGATGGTGGAATCGCTAAGGTTGAGCCAGTCGTGGAGAGCACACCGGAGGACGCGGAAACCGAAGGTCAGCTTCCAACTCCTCCTCCGGAACGCGAAGGTCTTCCCATGACGATGCAAACCTCGTTCCTCGAGAATTATGCCGTCTCTGTCGTCAACGTCGACAACCTGGTCACCCAGCCCTATGCGAAGGATAATCAGTACATCCGGGCCTTCATGTCGGAGATCGTCGCTGTTTTCAAGGACATCGCGCAACTGAACCCATTGTTCCGTGACCAGATTGCGAACTTTTCGATCAATCAGGTTGCCTCGAACGTCTTTGACGAGCCAGACAAGCTCGCGGATTTTGCTGCTGCCGTGTCGACAGGCGAGCCCAACGAACTGCAAGATGTCCTGGAGAGTCTGGTCGTTGAAGAGCGGTTACGCAAGGCGCTTCTCGTGCTGAAGAAGGAACTTATCAACGCTCAGCTTCAGAGCAAGCTTGCTCGCGACGTTGATAGCAAGATCGCCAAGCGCCAACGCGAATATTATCTCATGGAGCAGCTCAAGGGCATCAAGAAGGAGCTGGGCATGGAGTCGGACGGAAAGGACAAAATCATCGAGAAGTTCAAGGAACGGGCCGCTGTGCTCAAGATGCCCGATGGAGTCCGCAAGGTCTTCGACGAGGAGCTGAACAAGCTCATGCACCTTGAACCTGCGGCTTCCGAGGCAAATGTTACGCGGAACTACCTGGAATGGCTCACCCAGGTACGGCTATCTCTGCATCGTGCGTGACTAAGCAACTCATCACTTCGCACTAGATTCCGTGGGGTCAGCATTCTCGTGAGAATTACTCCATCGCCCATGCCCAACAGGTTCTCGACGAGGATCATTACGGCCTCAAGGACGTTAAAGACCGTATCCTCGAGTTCCTCGCCGTCGGCAAACTGCGAGGCACGGTTGAAGGCAAGATCATCTGCTTGGCTGGCCCTCCTGGTGTCGGCAAGACATCCATCGGCAAGTCAATCGCTCGTGCGCTCAACAGGCAGTTTTTCCGCTTCTCGGTCGGTGGTTTGACCGATGTCGCCGAGATCAAGGGTCACAGACGGACCTATGTTGGGTAAGACCCATCGTCACGCTACAGGAGCTCAGCTCACTCTCTTCGTGCTCAGTGCACTCCCGGGCAAGATCATCCAGGCATTGAAGCGTGTAGGAACTGAGAATCCGCTGGTGCTTATCGATGAGGTTGACAAGATCGGTCGTGGGCACAACGGCGACCCCGCTAGTGCGCTGCTCGAGATGCTCGATCCTGAGCAGAATACTGCTTTCCTTGACCACTAGTGAGCATGATTATCATCATGCCTCTATCATATCAGTTACTAAAATCTAGTCAGCATGGACGTTCCTGTCGACCTCTCCCGCGTCCTCTTCGTGTGCACAGGTGCGTTTGCGCTACAGGTAACTAACTCACAGTCATACTGAACCTAACTTCAGCGAACATGCTTGACACCATTCCTGCTCCCCTGCTCGACCGTATGGAGGTGCTCGAGGTCAGCGGTTATGTCTCTGAGGAGAAGTCCCAAATTGCGTCGAGATACCTTGGACCTCAGGCAAAGGAGGCATCGGGACTGAAGGACGCGGACGTTGAACTGGATCCTGCTGCGGTGGACGTGCTCATCAAGTACTACTGCCGCGAGAGCGGTGTACGGAACTTGAAGAAGCACATTGACAAGGTATGTGTCCAACGTCTAGTGAGAATGTACATCTACTCATGACATGGCCTAGATTTACCGCAAAGCTGCACTTAAGATCGTCCGACAGCTTGGCGAGGAGGTGTTCCCAGAGCCTACCCCATCACCTGCTCCCGAGGCGGCCGCCGCCGCCGCCGTCGACTCGAACAAGTCCGGCGAGCCTTCTCCGGAGACGACTACCACCGTCGAGAAGCAGGATGCGCCTTCCGATACTCCGGATGCTCCTGAGACCGCGACGCCCCGCACATCGTCCGAGGCCGAGTCTGAGCGTATCGTCACTACCGTCGAGCGGAAGCCCATGCAGGTACCTGAGACCGTGCACGTTACGATCACACCGGAGAACCTCAAAGACTACGTCGGCCCGCCGGTGTATCAGAAGGATAGGATGTATGTTCATGCGCCTCCTCCCGGTGTGTCTACAGGCCTAGGATACTTGGGCAATGGCTCCGGAGCAGTCATGCCAATCGAAGCCTTGGTAGGTGACATCCTGCATCGCCTCTGCACGACATGTCCTAATGATATTTCGCACCCAAGTCAACGCCCGGAAAAGGCAACCTGCAGCTGACCGGAAAGCTCGGCGAGGTGATCAGAGAAAGTGCTCAAATCGCTCTCTCATGGGTCAAGAGCCACGCCTTTGAGCTCGGCATCACGAAGTCGCCAGACGAGCAGTTCATCACCGACCGCGATATCCACGTCCACATGCCGGAGGGCAGCATCGGGAAGGAGGGCCCGAGCGCAGGGACGGCGATCCTCTCCGCGTTCGTCTCGCTGTTCACCAAGACGAAAATCAGCCCCGACATCGGTATGTGATGCAGGTTGCGGTGTGCACGTCCCGTTGCTGACTGGTGTGGCATGACAGCGATGACGGGTGAGATCTCACTCGTAGGGATGGTGCTGCCCGTCGGCGGCTTGAAGGAGAAGATCCTTGCCGCGCATCGCGCGGGAATCAAGACCATCATTGCGCCCGCGGGCAACCGTCAGGACATCGAGGAGAACGTACCGGATAGCGTCAAGACGGGCATTCGCTTCGTCTACGTCGAGGATGTCAGGGAGGTCCTTCACGAGGTCTTCCGTGGCGAGGCCGTTGCAGAGCGTTGGAAGGACACCCTCTCGCTCTGAGGTGCTGACCTGCTCGGAGGATACTGCTCTTGAGCTATATGGGTCGGGCGGCGTGTTTGCGAACCTGCCCGACGTGCGATGCGAAGGAGAGCTTTATACGTACATCACCCTCACCCCTAATAGGCCGTCTCGGCTTAGAGCAGGTCCGTTAGTACACACTATACATCCGTCACCTGTATATTATCACATATTGCACGCTCATGAATCCAGCTCATTTTCACGCACCTCGTGTCATCTCCTGCATGCGACACCGTACAGCCTATACCGTCAACAGTGTCTTTGGTGCGGTTACAACAAAAAAGTGTATCCAGCTACCACCGACGGGGATCGAACCCGCAACCCCCACCTGCCTTCCATATAGGAAGGTGATGCGCTACCATTGCGCCACGATGGCTTAGAGAGAGAAGGCGGTTGGAAACTTTATATTCTTTATTGTAATTTCTCCAAAACCACCAAATCATGGTGCTTCAAAAAGCTCTCGGAGCCTCGCATCTCGCATCCACATCTACCACGCCCATTGCTTAGCTCGTCGTCCGGGAGGACTGCAAAAGGCACCGGGTATGAGCGGATAGCTGGCCAAGGATGCTCTTAACACGCACGGTGGTACAAATCGTATGGCCGAATGATTCGTCAGGCAGCTACATATGCCACGGGCAGTGAACTTGGCAATTGCGACTTGATTCCTTGCCAACATCGAGGCAAGACGACTCCAAGTCAGCCGTGGACCAAGTGAGTAAGCACTCACACTTATGATGTACAGTCGCCTTTTCGAAGTCGCCGGGGATCATCAGGGCTGAGTCTGTCATCCATCCAGCAGATCGTTAACTCGGACTTCGCCCGATTGGAGATTGCGATCTGCTAATGACGCAGTCCAGGTGGGTACATGCGCCGTACGGTCCGCCGTCGTTCATCAACGGCCGACTCGGGGTCGATAACGAGTCATGGCCATCTTTGACACTCTTTAGGCAAAATTGAGCGGTCTCTACTCCGGTAGAGTGCGCTACTACTGAGACATTGCCGATGAGCAAGCACGGGAAACAAGTCTCCGGTGGTGTCCCATCAACAAGGGCGGGGTCGTCCCAGGCGATCGCCTTGGTAGCAGCGCGCAACCTTGGAGTTGAAACGCATGACACGAGTCGTTGAAGTCGTTAAGCTTGATGGGGTGAATATCCACGAGCCCGCCCGGCGCCGACCTCTTCTTTGCAATCGACCAAGCCTTAACTCGATACCCACATCAGCCAAGGGGAATAGCTCGGAGCAGGAGAACCGACGTACTTACTATACTCGTTGCGCATCCACTTCCAGCACCGCCTCCGATATTTGTCGGAGGGTTTGACCTGGTGAGCCGCACTTGCTGCATGCGGATATTTGTAAGGGTGCTGATGTTGGGCCGCGTTGGTCGATATGCCTAGAAGGCGAGATCCGGGATTCACACCATCGCGATGCTCATGGGGCATCGACAAGGCATTACACTAGCTCCCTTGCTTCAGCAGTGAGTATCCTCACCAACGAAGGCTTAGTATTAGTCATACCTCTCAAATTGCCGACCGACTTACTCATAAGATCACAGTCTTGATGAGCATCGTATCGTCATCATGAACTCCAGGTTGCAAACGCTTGAATATACTTAACAGGCTTGCTTACCGGAAGGACACAACTTGTCGGACATAGGCGCTCAGGGAGCGTCATGGGCTGAGGAATCATTCGGTTAACCACGCTAGGGAATCGGACGTAGGCTGGCTTTTCACGTACGTACTTGGGCGACTCACGGTCTCTATCCTACATCACGATGGAAGCCTTTCTCCCACTTGCACGTCGACCGGGTGCAGATGAGTTGACGATGTGGGCGAAAAGCGCTCAACGACTACCGCAAGATCCCAAACACCGGAGATTAGCCGCGGAGGAGACACGGAGATATGGAACCCCATAGGTCAGCATAAGTATACATAGGACGCCATGGGACGCGCGAGGACAAAATGAATTCAGGCACATCTCTATCAGGCACAGATGTGTTGAATATGTATTTGCAGGCATGCGGAACTCCGAGGAGCTTCGACGGATGTTCAGTCGACCGGGTTGACGGCGGCCGATGTCTGCTTGAAAGGCATGCAGAAGCGACTTCAACGTAGCGACATAGGGTTGTTAGAAGTACAAGACGTACAGTTCACCTTATTCAAGTTGGAGAGACTCGCATCAGTGACCTCACTAGCGATTTGTCCCGTTTGCCACCGCCGCTGGAGTCTGACGCGGACGAGACGTCAAAGCTAAAGTCAGATGCAGACACACATGTTTGGACCTCGCGTTAAGCAAAAATGACATAGGCCTGGTCTCCTCAAGCATTGTGCGCTCTCCCCTGGCAGATGCCATGTGGTGATTGTGACCACCCGTCGTACGCTCGAGATTTGAGGTCCCTCCCGGACGTTGAACAACCAGGAACGCAAACAGACTCTGGAGTTTCACGACACCGATCTCGAATTGATCAGTCAACGTCACTTCCGTTCCTCTCCAACTATAGCACGACCCACCTCGCCGAGTCGCTCACACGAGCACCGTTGCGAGTGGCTCGGAGCACGACACATTGTGCGGTTCTGTGCCTCGGCGGCTGTTGAGTATGGGGACACGTCCACGCGGGAGGCACCTCTGCTGAATGCTGCATGCGGTAGGCCGAACGCACAACGGACATGCATGGCCAGGGCCAGGGGGTGCTACGATTTGCCTTTTTGACATGCCCGAATTCAAAGGAGAATGGTGCGACTTTGCGGCTTGTTCTGGACGTCCGGTCCCAACGGGTGGTTGTCGGTTCCCTCGCCACGACGTGCGTACGTACGGTGTACGCACGGCGCCGCACCTTGCCGCACCCCGTTGAAATCGGTACCGCTGGCGGAGAACACGAGTTGCACGCGATGCAATCGTCTTCTGCGCTGCACACGCGGTTCGAAGTGAGAATGAGCAGCGCGAAGGGGAACAACGTGGTGGCAAGAAACTCTGGCACGTCTGACCGTCCATTGTATTCTATAGCTTGTTTGACAACCAACGGGCGAGTCATGATGGACTCGGTGCACACGTAGCCTTCGTGGCGGCACCGTGACTCCAGTCTTCCTTTCTTCGTTACCGTAAGTACTCCAAGTACGAGGCACGCATGGGGAACCGGGCCACGCCACGCCGCGGAGCCTGAAAGCACTTGCTCGCCCGCCAGACCGCCTCAGCATGTGGGCGTGCACCGAGTGGGACAGCCGCCCCGGAGCGGGCAGGTGGTTTGCCTTCTTCTGCTGTCGAGCGCCACTGGCGTCGCGAAGCAGCAGAGATCTGCATACGCGCGGCTGATTCAGCAAGCGGAGAGCAACGGGCCATGAGAAAGGCCCACTCGTACGGGCCCAATAGCAGGGAAGCCTTAGAGCCCACCGATGAACGCACTGCAGCAGTACTGATGCATTAGCTCATGGTCCGTCCGGCGAGCAAACTGCTCGGATGGAGGGACGAAGAGCACAACTGCAATCACTGTTCGAGAGGGCGGTCACGTCATTGGGAGAACGTACGCAACACGCCAGCTGCCAGCCTCGAGCGCGAAGGCCCGACGACGGTTGATTACGCCGCAGACCATTGAACAACAGGGAAGAGTGATCCCGAGATGGCCGACGACCCCCGATGATGATGTGGATGATGCATTGAGCGCGAACCAGAACGAACCCTGCAGATTCGGGGTCAGTGCGACGCGTGCGGCTTCCCGAAGAGGGCAAGGAGCTGACGGTGCGAAACTTGCCTCTTCTAGTCGCGTCGGGTGCGGTGCCCACCCAATGCCCAGATGCTGCCGTAAGACTAGACATCCGCAATGGACGCTTGTTGCGGCGCATTTCTGGCCGAATGGGGCTCGAGAAGACCGCGGACGCGACACCGACATGCCGCGACAGATCCAGGACGCCATGGATCTGTCATTTTGCTGAGATCGAACGTCGTTACTAGTACTAGTGCCCAGGCAACGATCCGTCCGGGGCGTCCTGCGAGAGCGCGGACCCAGAGCGGGGACACCGGCCGAGCGCGGCAGACGCGGCCAGATCTGTGTGCGACGCCGCCGCCGACGCCGACGCCCGCCAGATGGATGTGCAGATGATCACAATACGCCCTGTAAGCAAAGCTAGTGGTTTTCACTGGGACAACAACAGAGTGGCAAATCACTTCCGAGTAACCGCAGGCAGCCCGATGATTATGCGTACGTTCTTCCCAGTCTTCTTGCAATGGCGACACGCGTGCGCGATTGTTGCCTCGCCATACTTGATGCGCATCGGCTGCGACCAGGCGCTCTCGCCGAGGCAGGGAAGAATACTTATCACCGTGAAGGAACTGCCAGAACTTGGGGAGATAAGTCCGGAAATTGTACCTGTGGTCCTATGTGCGGAAAGATCGGCGCACGAACGAGAGCGAAGACGCCGATAATGAATAGACCTTGCCAGGTACAGCCTCAAACCAAAGGTCAGTGCTGCAAGTCCTCGAGTATCGACGCGCGTCGCGGCACAAAGCGTCATGCATCCAGTATCATCCAGCACCCAGTATCAGGCATCCAGCATCGGGCATCCAGCATCAATCATCCAGCAGCAGGCATCCAGCATCCAGCATACGCATCGAGCATCAATACCCCCGGCACGAACACGAACGCACGGGCCAAGGAGCAAGGGCCGGCCCGAGCAGGGCGGGCATCCTCACAGCCAGCAGCCAGCAGCCAGCAGCGCGCTGGGGACTTGGCAAGAAACCGGGCACGGAGATGCCCGCGGGCGAGCGGGATCTCATCCCTCTCTCCATCGGCCCCCAGCTTCCACCGCCGACTTCCACTCGGGGGAAGCTCGCTCGAGGGGCGCGGGAGAAGGAAGAAGGCAGAAGGCAGAAGTGACGAGGGAGAAGTGACAAGTCGGAATCGGGGGGCGGCAGTCGACCATAGTTTGAGTTGCGGGCTGCAGCACGCCGTGCGTGGCGCGCTGCGACCAACACGCAAGATGAGATCCGCTGTTGACCTGTCAGTCCTTTAGTGACAGTGGGCCAGTGGGCCAGGATCCGCAGCGCGGGCGGTGACGTTGACGCTGTCCCGGCGTCCCACAAGTATCCCCAACGGGCGAATTCTCGAGTGTTCAACTTGTCTTGTCTGGAGCTGGACTTGGACATAGTGGGAGATCGCCGGCACGCCACGCGAGGGCTGTCTTGTTTTCTGCAGAGGGAGCGGAGAGAGCGGGGAGAGTTCGAAACAGCGACACTGTGACTGACACTGGAAGTGTGGATCGACTTGGCGACGTGCAACACGAGACGAACAGTTCGCGCTGCGCTGCCGCTTGCGGCGTGACCGCCTTGTGCGCGTCTCGTGCGTCGTCGTCTCGTGCGTCGTCGTGGTCGTGGTCGTCGTTGTTCTTCTTTCGCGATGCGTTCGGTTTCGGAGGCTATCAAGCAGCCACCATTTGATGGGCCGAACGCGATGCGCAGATAGGAGGACCGTGGAGGACCGTGGAGGGGGGTCCGCCATAAGCGAGACGTTGGGAATGTGATGACCACAGGAGCCGCCGGGGCGCACGCAGCCAGAAGTGGGGGAGCACATGGCGACGGGCCGAGAAGCGTGGGCTTGAAGCTTGAAGGCTCAAATTCTGAGATCTGAAGCTTGAAGCTTGGAGGGGGGGCGTGCCATCCGCTGTCGGAAGACGTCTCCAGGAACTATTGACATCGGCACCGCGGAGACGAGGCGAACAAGAAGCTGGCACGAGACGCGAAGACGCCAGCCAGCACCAGCACCAGGATCTGCCCCAGGGTTCGTCCAGAGTCGGGCGCCGCAGCCAGCCTGCAGCTCAAAGCGATATCGATAGAGTTGGGTGTCGTCGTGAGCTCGAGAGTCCGACCCGATCGTGGACTAAGAGGGTAGAGCGTGAGGCCGCCGGTGATGTTAAGTAGTGCTGCCCCGCAGCGGCGGGGCGGTGCCAAGTTCGACCTCGATTGCAACAAGTTCCCAAATCCATATCCGCGATCGGGGCGGTGCTACCGGGTTGGGCTGGATATCGATGTCCGTCGGGCAGTGGGACAGCACGCCAGATAGAGTCGGAGTCCGCTATCCAGATAGACTCGGACGTGCCGGCGGATCGTGTGTTCTGCCTGCGACCTCGATGACGCCGGGTGGACCACCGATGACGGACGGGTAACGGGTACAGTAGGTGTAGTGGGTGCTGTGAGGCGCCCGGTGCGAGCTTCGGAGGCTGGATGGCACCGTGCACGGTGCTCGACGTCGACTGAGTCGACCCTACGGGGCGCATGAGGCTGCACCATATGCACCAAGGCTTGTCTCGACCAGCAGCGGGCGCTGGGCGCGTTCGGGGGCGGGCTCAGCTGCCATCAATGGTGAGCGAGTCGTTGCGTTCTAGGCCGGGCCGGGGCTGTGAGTTGTGGACCTCAGGCCTCAGTGGAAGAGGCAAGATGGCGCTCTGTCCGTGTACATACTCAGATACTGATAACTGCATGCATGCACACGCGACGCGTCCGACGATGGATCTGATGGCGGGTGGCTACTGCTGAGCGGTCGGGGGAACGAGGCGCGGCGGGTGTACGTTTGTAGGTCCACACGGTGCCGGGGTTAGCATCAAGGGCCGGCGGGACGTGGTTCCTGATGGCCAATACTGCTATTGTCTGGTACGATAGCGGGGTGGTATGGGAGCCTCGCCCTAGGACGGTCGGACCGACGTGCAGCAGGAATAGGGGAGCTCTCAGGGAGGAGAGCGACGGGAATGAAACACTCAGCTCGTGGCCCGCTCGTTACCGAGAATGTGAGCGTCGCATGTTGCCAGACACTACTCGCGCGGCCTTCAGAGGCCGGAAGAGAGCTCGTGTGTGTGGATATGATTTAATAACGCGGGTCAGACATTTAGCTGTGTGACAGATTGCGTCTTGCGACTTGGTGACCCGACCCGCGTTCAATGCATCTACGCGGATGATATGACGTGCATCGGATTGCATGCCTCGGCGGGTGGACGAGAGACTACGGATTGTGATCGAACCCTCGAGGAGGATGATAGTACCGCGGCAGTGGCGGGGGAAGGCACTGCCACCTCGATATAGACGAGGCGGTGTGCGATGACATGTAAAAGTGTCCGCGAACCATATTCCTCTGCCATAAGCATGAGTTCATCGCATTGCTGACGATTTCGGCGAGCTACGTATACGCACGACAAAGTTCAAAACGCGAGTCCGACTTGGAGAATGTTGATATGTCGCGGAATTTTTGATCTCAAAAGATGCCCCGCGAGAATGAAACCCGTACTAGACAGGCACGCAAGCGGGGCTTGCGAGGATTTGTGGAGCATATAGCTGGGGTTCTTAGTGCAAAACACCGGCACATGGAAGTACGGAGACAGACGGCGCTCACTGGGACGGTCGGTGGGAGAACTCGATACCGCCGGAGAACTGAGGCCGGAACAGCGGGTGGGGAAGTGGGATCCGCAGCGTCGAGTCGACGGAGTGGAGTACTGTTGTCAACTCAGTTTCGCAAGAGTGGCCATCGAAGTTCCATGTTCTGAAGCTCGGGCACGCGTCCGCAGACTGAGGCCGGTGATTGAGATGAGAGCGCGCAGGATCAGATCTTGAGGACATGATCCAACCCAAGGCCATCGAGGCATCTGTACGTTCATCGTGCCGGTTGTCGTGATGTTGGATCAGGAGTGATGATGGTGCGCGCGAACTCTAATGTCTTTGTTGACCTGGCCGGCGAAGGAACCGGGGTGCCCCTGTGAGCTGATAGCAGGGAATGGAGATGGCAACCGGGACAAGTGCGAGGGTGTACTCGCGCATGCGTCGGGTGCGGACTGCATTGCTCGCTGGCTGGAGGAGGGCCAAGGCAAGGAACAGACTTGGATTCCCTGGCTGCCCAGAGGAGACAAAACCAGCGGTGAGGAGCGGGAGGAGACGGGGAGAAGGAGACAAAGTCGCCGACGCCGGAGGGCTCGGGCGGCGACCAAATCGGGCCGTGGGAAAGATAGCGGCAAGTCGCGGGCTGCCACGCGGCAAGGAGACATATGAGCGCTGCTGGCGGGGCGCCTGTGGGAGAGGAGGCAATGCAGCCTTGGAGGCGGTGTGCAATTACCGCAAGACCAGCCCCCCGCACGCACAGGCGGCGGACGAGGGCGAGCGAGGGGGCGGGGGGGAGAGGGCGGGAGGAGGGAGGAGGGAGGGAGGGGGAGGGAGGGGACGATGAGAGATGAAACAGATCAGGCGGAGTGTGAAGTAGTCGCCCGAGGGAAGTCGCGGAAGGGTGGAATAAAGAGCTCGAGGATCTTGTACATCTCACCAAGTCCACTCTTTGCTCAGCGGCCTCAGCCTCAGCTCGTCCGTCCCCTGTGCCTCCTCCCGCACAGCCCGCCCCGTCCTCCTCCCTCGACCAGCATCGCCTCATACCTTGAAACCGCCTCCGTCAAATAATCGACATCATCGCCTGCGCACAACGTCCTCCGTTCCTCCGTTAAAGCACTCCCTCACCCATGGATCCTCTCCTCCTCGCTCCCGTGGTCCACCAAGACCACGACTTCAACCCGTCTTCTCCCCATCTCTACGACGCCTCGCCCAGCCTCGGCACCGCCTACGACTCCTTCGACTATCCTGACAACAACTCCCACTTTCCCCACACCCCCTCTTACAACGGCTCCTACCAGAACTCTCCCTACTCCTCCTACTCAGACCTACCGCCAATAGACGGCAACGACGACCCTCTCCATCTCTTCCCCCACGACAACCCCTCAGGCATCTCCATCACAGAGGAGTACGATCCTTCAGATTTTGACGTCCCTTCCTCCTCCGGCCCCCTCCTCATCGACGAACGCTTCATAAACTCTGCGCACGTATCCGTCTCAGTCACCCCGCCCCTCCACGACTACTCCTCCCCGAACGCGTTCGATCACCCCTCTCCTGCCTCTAGCAACGGCCAGGAAGACGACGTCCACAGTCACGCTTCCTCCAACTCCTCCTACATGCATCCCAACAACTCCCCTCGTCCCGACTTCTCCCAGACCTTCCAGGACAGTCTGTCCTTTCACTCTCCTGCATGGCCTTCGAGTGCTCTCCCTGACGACCGCCGTTCTCCGCCCCTCTCCAAGCCTCAGTCGCCCCCTCAGCTCATGATCCCCGACACATCTAGCCCCTGTGGTACAGGCGTCGAGTCTCCCCCGAGAATCAACGCACCAGATGGCGACGGTGGCCTGATAGGCTCCGGCCCGACCTTACAAATCGTTCCCGCTACTCCGGTCAGCGGCGGCGGCGTTGCCGCCCAGAACGTACCTTTCCGAGACTCCCTCGCGAACTTGCAGCACGGTACGTGTCTTCTTCCTAAAGTGCTTTTCCATCTGTATTCATCCTATCGACGATGTCCAGGGGCGAACTCGAATATGGGAGGGTCGGATGCGCAAGAACAGTGGGCGCGCAATATTGCACAGAGCGGCCAGTTCGCCGATCAGGCGTTCACGTTCCCTCCCGGATCAAGCTCATCTTCGGCGCTCGCCGATGACGGACCCCAGCAATCGCAGTCGTTCCAGCGAGGGCAGCATTTCCTGTTGCCGCAACCTCCTCAGCGGTCCCGCAGCATGTCCGACACTTCTCTGCGGCCGCCCCCAGTATGGGACACGATGCCGCTCGAGAGTCAAAGACAGGGGGGAACTGTCAACCTCAACGATGTTCTTCCTGGTCCGTCTTCAGATCCCCTCCAAAACTTCTCCCACCCTTCCTCCGCGGGTCCGCACCAGGCGACGTTTGGGAATCAGCCAAACTACAACTATACGACGTCGGACTATCTCACCGTTGAGGCTCCTGGTGCGATCCGCCGCGCGAGGTCAGACGGAGGGCGTAGCATGCACAACCGCGGCGCGCGTTCATTAGACCTTCGACCGTCTGGACCAGGTGGAATGATGTTCCCGCCTCCCGGACCCTCCCAGCAGGACTTCATCCGTGTGAGTGCGCAGAGACAGTTCCTCCACCCAACCGAGCCCATTATGCCGATCACCAACCGCGGACACCACCGCCGATCCAGCTCGGGATCGCGAGAACGCGGCATCAGTGGTATGGTCGGCATGGGCGGGGGGATGCCCAACGTCACTGGCTGGTCAGGAAGCGCGGCGCCCAGCAACCGCCCAAGCCCCTACCCAAGTCCCTCCGCGTCTCCACGGCCGACATACGGCCAACTGCCTCCACAAGACATGGGCATGGGTCCGCTCGCGGGTCCGGGGATGGGCGGCATGATGAACATGGGCATGAGCATGGGCATGGCGGGCTCGCTATCAGGCCAGATGGGCATGAACGGCGCGAACATGAACGGCGGTGCCGTGAACAGCCAGATCACCGTCACGAGGAGACAGGGCGTCTTGCAGGTGGACATGCCCGGGACCGAGGGCAGCATGCCGATGACGGTGACGCGGCCGCACGTCACGACGCCGAGCACGGCGAAGGCGAGCCACGACCGGCGGAAGCAGCCCGCGAACTTCGCGTGTCCGGTGCCGGGGTGCGGAAGCACGTTCACGCGGCATTTCAACTTGAAGGGTGCGTAGAGTCTTGCCTTGCGTCGGCGAGTCGAGATGGCGGTCGCTGACGGGTCTCGCGTTGCTTCTCCTTCTTATGATGTACTGGACGCCGCCCACGACGCTTCTCCGTGGTGTGCACGCACAGGCCACCTGCGCTCACATGCGGAGGAGAAGCCGTACCAGTGCAAGTGGCCCGGGTGCGGCAAGGGCTTCGCGCGGCAGCACGACTGCAAGCGGCACGAGCAGCTCCATCTCAACATCCGTCCGTACCCGTGCGAAGGCTGCAAGAAGAACTTCGCCCGGATGGACGCGCTGAACCGCCACCGTGAGTACCTCCTCCCGCTCGTTAACGATCCTCCCCCACCCCCCACCCCCACCTCACCCCTGTCTATCCGTGCCGCCCTCGCCCACCTACCGTGCCCGCGTCCGCTTCTGCTTCGTGACCGCACCGCGCACTTTTTTGACATTGACATGAACGTGGGACTGATCGCTAGGTTGCCCAGTACGCTCCGAAGGCGGCACGGAATGCCGGAAGATCCAGGAGGAGCTCCAGCCGGGCTCGACGGCGCACCTGGACGCGCCCATGGCGGGGACACCGTCGGACAGCGGCGCGGAGAGCTCCGCCCCGCCCTCTGGGGCGGACGTGAAGCCCGACCCTGACGGCGCGTGGTCCGTGGGGGGGATGATGATGTAGTGCGCGGTCTTCCTCCTTCTTCTTGCAAGCGGCGTGGACGCCCGATCTCTCCCCTTCCCCCTCCCCCATACTTCGCTATCCGCGATCTGGGCGCCCTGGTCGGTTTCTACGCTTCGACGCTTCAACTTCAACGACTCGCAAGACGATGACGACGACGTTCCGCCAGCACGTAATCTTTTTCGCCTCCGCGCACGCAATTATCGGCCGCCCTCGCCCTCTATATCTATAGCTCCGGTTCTGGTGTTTATATTCAGTACGTATCGTCGGACGCTCAGGCGGGTTCTCGTTTCTTGTATGTATCTAATCCGAGCCATCTTGCCCCGTCTGCTGCCATCCATCCTTTCCCGCTCCCTCCCTTTCCTCCTATGCACGCCTATCCTACTACGCGTTTTATGCTTGCAGTGCTTTCGCGTTCCTGTCCGGGCGCGCGGTGCGCTCTTCCGCCCGACCGCCCGCTCATCCGCGGACGTTGACGTCCGCGTTGCTTTGCTTCGAATTCGTCCGGGGAGCCGTGCGCGTTTTGCGTTTCTTGCCTTAGACACCGCCCCCGTTTTCCGTTCGCCCCTTCACGACCACGACCTTCCCCGAACCCAAATTACCACTACCCACCCTCGCCGCGTCGCCGCAGAAGAAGTACCATCCGCTCGTTGTACTTTACCGCCCCCGCTGTTTCGTGCTCGCTTGCTCTGCCTCCCCTCCCTCGTCGTTTTATGTGGCCCAGACTGCGATTGACACTGCGCCTCGCCCCTCTTGTCTTGTCTTTGATTCTCTTTCCTTTCCCTCGACCGTGCTCGCCTGCTAACATACTCCCGCCTGTTGACTCCCACAAGACGAATTGTAGCCTAGTACCCCCTGGTAGATACTGGAAGTCGGCTATTTATTGTACAGAATACAAATCTCTTTCAATACTCCATTCCTGGGCGCGTTGAGAGGATCCGAGTGGTATTGAAGCCTGAGGGCGTCGACGCAGGGTCAAAATCACAGTGAAGGTGGTTACCAGCCGTACGCGTACGTATATGACTGGTCGCTGCGGTGGGCCGGGGCCGCCGCGCCTGCACCGCACCATCGAGTGGGCCGGATCGCCACCGCAGTCCGAGAGGGCCGCACCGTCCTTCTCTCCCCCCACCCGCTTCCCAGCTGCTCGGTCTTCTGGCCTGTGACCGCATCTCTACACCTGTTCTCGCGCCGTCGCAACGACCATACGACGTGCGCCGTCCACGTTTCACGCCGTTCGCATCTTGCGCATCAACGTTCAACCAACCATCCACCTGCCACACGCGGAGAGCGCACATCGCTCAGCTGCCATCTGCACCCGCCCGGACCCCTTCCTGCCCACCCCCACACGGATCGGACGCACGTCTTCTGTTCCCCATTTCCCGTTTACCAGACTCCCTCGTCGTCGCTCGCCGCAACGGGCTATCGTCGCTCGGCTTTCGAGGATCCCCTGTGCATCCGGCCGCAGTCCCAGGATCCGCCCGCACGCGCTCGCCCACGGCTCGGACGCAGTAGGGCGTATAATAGCCTTCAGCTTCAGCTTCAGGCTCAGGCTCAGGTGCGCCCCGTCCGCCTACCGTGCACGCACGCAGGACACGCACGCACGCTCACCCTCGTTTCCCCGGATCCTATCCCAGAAGCTTATCTCCAGGCCGCCTTCTCGCCGCAGGGCCTAAGTAGCTGCCCGACCGACCGACGAGATCTCCAACCCGGACCCGGACCCGCCTCGCACTACACCTGCGCTCGCTTGTCCTCCCTGCTACACTATCCCACCCCTCTCACACTAGTCTGCGGCAACACCCCGGACCAAGTCCCTGCTCGACCGGAGGCGGCAATCGTTTGTTGCAACAGCAGAGTGTCGGACTAGACTAGGGGCATCCATCCAGACGATGGCGCGCGGGCTCCCGACGCTCTCTTTGAACCGGACCGCTCCGGGGAACGTCACGATCGGCCATGTGTGAGTGTTCGTCTTATGCTCCTGTCGTGTCCCAGCCTCCAGGTGGCTTGCGAGATCGTGGGCGGCTGTGAATATCCGTGCGCACAGTTTGGCCCTTGGGGCAGTAGGAGCGGTGGATGTGGATGGACAAATGCCCCTATGTCCCCCTGTCGGATCGGACCCTGCAACGCTGGGACGGACCTGTCGTCTGGAGGGATCTGGGGTGGCAGTGGGCCTCTCATTCCCTGCAGAGGATAGGTCTCTTGCGTTCCATACATTCCTTCCTAGAAGCGCCTTTTCGAAGACGGAATTTAGCGGCCAATACGTCGGTGAAGCGGACGTTCACCGCAGGCGAACGCTGCGCGCGCGGGAGATGCTTGAAGACGCCACCGTGTGTTATGCTCTCGCATCGCGGCTGTCCATTGCCCCACGGGTCACTCTCTATCTTCGTTCAGATATGTGTAGCGCTATGTCGAAGGCGTCGTATACGCTCAAGATGCGCCTGTAGACCCTGAGAGCTGTGGGATGTTCAACGGTGCTGCGAGAGCAGTAGTGATTGATACAGTGTTGTGAGGACAGATCTGTCAGCCATGAGGGGCAAGGACCTTGTCGCAGTATGCTCGCCCGTTCGCAACATGTGATAGTGTCCCGCTGCTATACCCATTTGTGATTTATCTCTGCATGCTAAACCTAACGGCTGCGATCGCATGCTGATGCTTTCCCGAACAAAGGCAATTACGAGACGTCGCAATATGCCCCCACGACGAGGGCATCGTCAGCTACGCACGCAACGTGTCCATTGTCGAACAGGACCTTGCAGCACCACATATAGTACGGCGATTCTCTCCACTCGCGAGTGAATATAACCTCATACATCCAATCAAATAGTCTCCACGGCGACTAGTCGACCTCACCTTCACACCAAACACTATATCCGCTCTCAATCTCCCCGATTCCAATGACACACTCTTGGCGGCAGGCGGCCAGGAAGCCGAGCTCCATCTCTCCTACTATCAAGACTGCGAGGCCTCGTCGTCACGCTCGACGCGCAGCGGTAGACCGCCAAAGCGCAGGTTTGGTACCCGGCTCTGGGAGAGCAAGTACATTTTGGATCATGGTTCCATCAACAACTCAGTCATGCTCACGTCAATGAACTTCGCCCGGTCGCATCAGAGCGCCGTCGAACCTCGCATCGTTGTGAGCAACAACGACCGTACAGTAAAGTTCTTCGACGTCGCGATCCGGAATGCCAAAAGTGTGGATGATTACGAACCCCGCCTCCTCGACATCGGCCAGCTGTCGCTGGATGTGCCTGTAAATCACTGTGCGTCCTCTGCTTCTCGTGCCACCCAGAGCGTTCGCGTGCTGACAGCACTTGTGGATGGACAGCCTCCATCTCCCCTGATGGCCGCACATTGCTGTGTGTCGGAGATTCGCCCGAAGTGTATCTCTGGAGAGTCACAGGAGGATCGCGGATTTCGTTCGCACCGATCTCGACGCTTTCGCTATCCGCGCACATCCACCACTCGCACGAAACTTCGGGTGGCCTGTCCCAAGTATCATCGATCCCGGCGTCCTTCTCCACCTCCTTCTCCGCCGATGGATCAAAGTTCGCAGTCGCTTCCCAGGAGGGCGTCGTGGTCGTCTGGGACGTGCGGAGCACTAAGCCTCTCAAGGTGTTCGGCACGGACAAGTCGCGTTCAGCGCTGCCCGGGCGGATAGCGACCGGTGCTGCGAGTGGATGGATATACGATGTGCCGTGGGACTGGGCGCGGGGGGGCACACGCGCACCTGGCTGGGGTGTGCGAAGTGTCAAGTTTAGCCCCCCGGGCGTGGGCAGAGAGGTGATGACCTTCACAGAGGTATGTCATCTGTACGTCTCCAGCCACGATGTGGGAATGCTGATCGCGCTGTGCGCGTGTAGCACACGTCGCTGTTGCATGTGGTCGACGCGCGCACATTCGAAACGGAAGAGGTAGTTCGGATGCCGAGCTTCGAGCCATCCTCCATGTATCACCACTCGACGACAGCATCAACACGTCCGCGCTCGACGTCGCCGATGTTGCGCTCCTCTCTACCACGCTCCTCCGTATCCTCCGACTCCCTCGCGCCGCCGCGCATCGTGCTCTTCAGCGGCGCGCTCGAAGACACATTCCGGATACCGGGATCGGACAGCGCTTCTTCCTCGACCACCTGGCGGGCGTCTCGCCGCACACGCCGTCACACCAGCAGAGAAGACCTCTCAGCAGACGACGACCCCGACAGCATCGTCGTGATCCCTCCGCTCGGCGACCGCGAAGTCGAGGACGACGTCCGCCGGCTGCTCGGCCGGCACGGCGTGCGCGCGCGCACGACCGTGCTCGACCCCGAGGCGGACCCGCGCGAGCCGCTCGACGCTTCCGCGGACAGAGAGCGCGACGCGGACGAGATGGACGTGGACGAGCTCGAGAGCGACTGCGTGTCGTCGCACGCGCCCTCGCGCGCCGGCTCCCCATCCCCCGGGTCCCAGATGTCGCTGCCGACCACGGGCGCGCGCCCGCTCGAGCTGCTGCGCTCGCGCCCGACGCTTCTTGCGCGCCGCGAGAGCTCTGGGCCGTACGCGGCCTCGCGCTGGAGCTCGTCGTCCGGGAGCCGCAGGCACCGGCGTGTCCCCGGCGCGCCGCGCGAGCACGGGCGCGAGGAGCCCGAGGAGGAGCAGGACCTCGCGGGGATGTGCTTCGACCCGAAGGGCCGGTATGTGTACGTCGCGAGCGTCAAGGGCGTCGCGGAGTGGGAGGTGCGCGGGGCCGAGCAGCGGTGGTGGACCGAGCCCGAGTGGGCGTGAGCTGCCGCTGCTGGGGAAACGCGGCACTGGCGCGGCGGCGGAGGAGAGCAGGGTGGTACGCGGGCGGACGTCGCTGTTCCTTGCGACCGCCGCCTCCTTTTCCGCTGTGTCTGTCCTGTGCTGCGCGCGCCGCGCACGTCGTGCCCCGCGGAATGTTCGCGTCTGCGGACCACCCCTCTCATGATCTTCCTGACTTATTCCGTTTCGTTTCTTCTTGGACTCTGTCTTCCTTTGTCATTTCCCGGAGACCATCGCACGCATCATCCGCACCCCCGTCTCCAACAATGTCCACTGTTCGTCGACCGTCACCCATCGCTCACGCTGTGTGTACCACTAACACGATATCCCTGTACATGTATCACCCTGACCGCTTCGCTCGCCAACCTGTATAGTCTCTGTTCTCGATCTGTGAACCCGCAGCTGTACATGTGTGCGTGGTAACATCTCAGACCACGACCTTTCTGTAATATAGTAGTGCGGATGTATCACACATGTGCATATGCGAGCCCGACGATGGCTACAGCATGCCCCCACTCAGACTGGTAGTCGCTGTGGGTACCCCTCCACCTGCAGAGTATTGAATTCATGTCCGATATGTTGAGTACGATGGGTATAAGTACCGTATGTATAGCCAGCTTTGTGCGATGTGCAGCTAGATGTTACAGGCTGGACTCATTCGGTACGAGTCGTTAGCACAAGAAAATGTCATGCGCCGCGGTGGAGAAACGGGATAAGAAACACGTCGAATGCGATCATAGCCTTCAGTCTCATCGTCACGCTGCAGGTGTGCAGGGAGGAACTTTGGTACTCATCCGACGACGGAGACAACGGTAGGGTGCACGCGGCCAGTCGCTGGTGCGAGCAGCAAGCACTGTAGAGCCCCGCTTGGGTAGAAACTGTGTAGCCCATGCGCCGACTATTAGATATATTTCCCGAAGAGAGGCGGCTACGGTCGCTTTTGAACGTGCCCAAATAGCACTTGGCGGGCACCAATCAAAGTGTCATTCTTTCATCCTTGGGTAATATTTTCAGGCTTAAAGTACCTATAATCAACTATAAATCATTCCCATAACAGAGGGTTTCCCAGGCAGTTACAATGAATGCTACAGTCACGCCGCGGCCGGTTGCGATCATTAGTAACTGGTGCTGCCGTAGGTCGGACAAGAGGCTTCGATACGAGCATCACTTACAAGGTCGGGTAAAAGCTTTCAGGGGACTCATTGACTGTCTATGAATTTAACCAGAGTGTGGGACACTATGAGCACGTCTACTTACCTCGAATTAAGCTGTAGCAGTGGTCCGCTAGTGGTTAACTGGCAATGACTCCGGCGCCAAAGACGCGAGTTTTGGGCGGTTGATCGCGCTCACGTGATGTCTGGAAACGGACCACAGTTTGGCGCGGTCGGCTAATTCGTCGAACCACGACATCGACCGCCACCACCTCCTCCTCTATTCTTCCTCCTCACGATCGCAACGACCCTACTCACGATGGCCAAACCTCGCAACAGTGTGCTCTTCTTGTTTGACCCCCTCCATCAGTCTCCTTCTACCCCTCGGCGAGACTCTTCAGACGACCTCGGCCCATCGGACAAGGAGAACGACATCCCACAAGGAGACCTCACCATGTTCTTCAACCGTGCATATGGCGCTCAGAAGGAGGAGCTTGCGGGGCCGTTTACTCCCATGGGTAAGCTCATCGACATTGGTGACACCCCTGCCGGTCAATGTCTCTGGGATGCGGCGGAACATGACGGAAGTGACGCAGATGGAGAGCAGTCGGAAAGCGATGCTGAGGGTTGTGGCGTGCTTTCTCCCGCAAGAGTGCCGCTAGCTGAGCTCGACCTGGAGCATACTCCAAGGCCTCTGGACAGCAGCAGACCGCTCAAGGCTCTCCTGTTCGCTAATGCGACCTCCCCCACTATACCCCTACCCGCTTTACTCGCCCCATCACCGGAGGGCTTGCCACTTGCGGAAGTGGTGAACTCTATCAACTTTTCGGGCCTGGCTGTGTCCGAGGAGACTCAGGAGAGCCACCATACCATCCGCCTTCCTTCCACCGTACAGTCCGAAAGTCGACCTTCATCTCCGTGCCCGGAGATCAACGTTTGCTCTCCGCCAGAGACGCCTTCTATGGAGGAGTTCAATGTGCCTAGTGAAGAGGATGCCTTGGTATCTACTATCGCTCAATTGCGACCGCCGACTACTCTCACTCAACTGTCTCCTGACGATCCCCGCCGAACATCCGTCGACCTCTACTCCTCGTTTCATATGCAGATGCAATCGGATGACATGTCATTTGATCTCCTTAACGACAAGGTGTCATTCCTTGCGAATGGTCAAGATTCGTTCTGGTCCGGTGGCGATGACACCCTAGACTTCGGCGAGATTTGCGTTCCAGCTCCCATGATGGCGAAACTCGAGAAACTCGTCCCGCCCGCACTGGCTATTAAGACTGTGCCCAAGAAGGTCGAGCCTGTATTCAGTCCTCCCGCAAGGATGACTACGGCACCTTCGGTCATGTCTCCAACATTGGAGACTGCAATTCACGTACCATTGCCCATGTCTCCGATATGCTCAGCTCCTCCGTCACGTAACAGTCAGTAAAAGCCATCTGCTCATATTCCAGTAGTTCTGATTGCTCCTGTTATAGCCACACCGCCTCATGCTTCACTGTCTGCGCTGATGGAGCCGCCTTCACCACCGACGTCTCCTGTCGTCGCGGACGAGCCATCTTTGCTCCTGGAATCAGAGCCCTTACCTCCTCCAATGCCGGCTGCCATCCCCGCTCTGCGTATCGTCAAGAAGACGTTCAAGATGGCCGGTCATCAAAGCACTTTACTTTCGTCGAATTCGAAACCCACCATCGCGACCGAGAGAGCGGAGAAACAGGCCAGTGTTTCGAAGAGACGATCCTCGCTCTCCGTGGTGAAGTCGGTTATCTCATCTACTACGACATCTCAACCACCAGTGCGACCTCCGATCCGCGGCGTGCAGCGTCCTCCTCCAAGCTTGCAGAACGCTGGCGGTGTCGTCATCGGGCTTCCTCCTCAAGGCGCTTCCGTCAACACTACCGCATCGACAGCGTCGACCACCTCGAGCTCAAGCTCTGGGGCCAATGTGCCCGTATCTCGTTTCGCTGGCATACAACGACCGAACCTCGCCGCGAAGGAACGCGCAGCTCCCAAGGTCACGAGTGCGGCCCCCCGAGCTGTTGCCTCTGCCACGACCGCTCCCAGGAACGGCACAGGTCCTGCGCGTGTCATTTCGGCCACCATCTCGAAGGGCACCTCGGGTGTCACCGGTGTGAGCGCGATACGACCGCCTACGCGGTTCGTCGCACCCGGCACTACCGGCTTGCCGAAACCTGTTTCGAGATTGCCTGGACTTACGAGGACCGCCAGCATGAGCTCACATGCGGGATCGAATGCCACGGGCGGCGGGGCAGCGACACGTCCGAAGGCATCCACCATGTCTCGTGCGTCCAGGTTCTGAACCGTTTCGGTCGGTATGCCAGCATTGTGCCTCGTTATCTATAGCTATTGCTCTTTTGTTCTTCATCTCACTGCATTCATAGTTTCGCACTCAGTCAACAAGTCTCCTCACACCTCGTCCCTTTTCATGATGCGTCCCGCAGTCCTCATCACCATCACAATGAAACCTCACATCTGCCTCACCGCACCCGAACATGTCCATATTGACCTCATGTTATCCTCACCGTTTGTCCAGCCTTGCTACTTACTGATACATACATATACATACTGTACACGGGGCTCGCTCAGTTACCTTCCGCAGTTTGAATACCGTGGCCAGATGTAGATCGGTAGACATATGACGCATACGTTGCTGCACAGCTTGCAAGTACAGCACGTTACATAAATCCTCCCTCGAGATTTGTTGCAGCACACTACCCCTTCCGACAAACTAAGGATACTCAACAGGATGTTCAAGCAGCGCAATGATACGCATGTAATTGTAACTGCGAGGAGTGGCTGTGTCACTCCAAACCTCCAACTTGTGCGCCCACTATCCAGATTCCAATGTCGCTGCTACGACGACTCCTTTTCACTCTCTGTACTCAGTACTCGGTATCAGTACTAGCTAATCGCTAGGCGGCTTACTCAGTGGTTCAAAGCGATCTTGGCACTGCAAATCGTCGGTGGTCAGTGCTATTCTGCCCCTTTTGTCAACAAAAGAATAACTTTTCAGTCACCGTGGCACTTACGCCCAGTGTGGTTTCCCAAAGTGCTTTGTGACCTACTAACCTACCCCTACACGCGTAATACGTGCACGATACACGGCTGGGTAGGTGCACTCATCTCAAAGGACTGGCCAAGAGTTAGCTCGGCGACGAACAATAAGATCTTTGAGGCGCCAGGCCTAACCCGCATTATAAAACTTCTCGGCTGCCGGCTGGTGCATCTTGACTTGATACGACCACCACCTCTCTAAGGCTACCCGTCCTTCTACGTCCGTATCATCATGGGACAGTATTGGCAATTGTGAGTGATGTGCAGGCCTTAAGTCTATCATAGAGCCACGCTTACTAGTATGCTGCCACCCTCGTAGCTTCAACGCGAGCAGACGCGAGTACATGGAGGTCAACGGCCTACTGAAGTTCGGCGAGTTCTTTTGGGCCAAGCAAGGGTTTCTGGTGCGGAGCATAACATATCCCATGAAACTGTGATTCTTTTCTCGACTTCTGTGCCTCTAACAGTACCGCTAACCACGCAAAAACGATTCGTTAGGCCCGCATTGGATGCGCATATCAAGGCGATCTCTAGCAAGCCACCGGTTCTCCATGAGAAAGGCCTCGCCTCCCTCCCAACAGACATCCTGCGCGGCTTCGTGACAGGCGACTGTTACGGGCTCGACGTTGAAGAGCTCGCCGCGCTCGCTGTGACCTGCCGCGACATGTATCACCTCTGCGAGCCGATCGTCAGGGAAATCCAGGAGTTCTTGAGCGCACGCTGGGCCAAGTGTCGCATTGCGTGCGTCGGCGACTACGCCGACCTCGAGGACTTCCCGGAGACGTTCCTCAGTGCCGGCGACCGTGCATTTATCGAAGCGGAACGCAGCAAGCCTGACGTTGACCTGGAGTACGGTGGCCTTGGTAATCTCTGTGAGACGGAGAGCTGGCTCGTCCTGGGTGCATTCACGTACTGGCGGCATGACAAAATTCGCCAATGGCTGCAACGCTTCAGCAAGGCCGACCTGAAGATGTGGAAGCTCCTGCTAGGCGTCGCGTTCCCGCCTGAGCGCAAGGACTGGGTGCTGTGCAACAGCACGAAGAAAGAGTACGTCCGCGCGTCCGTCATTGCAAGGCTCGCGGGACACCCGGACGACCTGCAGCCGTTCCTGCCTCGCTGTGGCGTCGACCTCGGGCATGTGCTGCTCATGCGCATCTCGTGGTCGCAGGACAGTTCCATGTCCTTGCAGATCCCAGAGGGCATGGACTTGCACCGTGGCAAGTGGGTGGGTGATCGGGTTTATATCACGACAATGGACCGTATGGACAAACGGGAAGAAGGGGCGCCGCAGTGGAAAGACATGAGCGACGAAGTCGCGCGAGAGCTGATACAGCTGTTCCGGTCATCGTGCGGGAAAGATTGGCTCAAGGCGCTGGAGAGAGGGCCTCGGTCCTGCGACTACTATCGCGAGTTGTACTGGTTCTCTTCGGATGGGGATGACAATGTTGCGGACATCGGTCGTTCCAACAGCTATGGCGGTTAAGGGCCTTGAGCTTGATGGGTGGATGAGATCTAGCAGGGTATAGCGTTTGGAACTCAAAGTCCTAATCAAAGGCCGGTGTTCCGATATCTGTACGATGCAATTTTAACCAGCACCGTCCCAGTGTGCGTGTGGGCCGCAACTTGTGTTGTAGGTGCGTTTTCACAAGATCGGGGGGGAATTACATACTATGTATACTACTTGATAGACTCAAGTTGGAAATTTCTGAAATTACGCATAAGTAACCTATAGTAGAATTCACTTGCGTGGCAGCACAAAATATCAAGGTTCGGCTACGAGCAGGCGCATCCTAACCTAATACCACCACCACCTACCTCGACACTTTTGCGTTCGTGTCAACATGGGACAATCTTGGCGATTGTGAGTAACACGGATGCGTGAGTCTCAAGGCCATTGTGGAGCCACGCTGATGTTGCCCTTCTAGTTTCAACGCGAGCACGCGCGAGTACATGTCGGTCATCGACGGAATGAAATTTGGCGAGTTCTTTTGGGATAAGCAAGGGCTTCTGGTGCGAAGCATAACATTTCCCAAGAAACAGTGAGTCTTTTCTCGACTTCTGTGTCTTTGACAGTGACCTCTAACCACGCAAAACGACTGGTTAGACCCGCACTGGACGCGCACATCAGCAGACCACCGGTTATCCATGGGAAAGGCCTCCTCTCCCTGCCAATGGACATCCTCCTCGGCTTCGTGACAGACAACCTCGACACCGGAGAGCTCGCCGCGCTCGCTGTGACCTGCCGCGACATGTACCACCTTTGCGAGCCGATGATCAGTGAATCCCTGGAGGACTCGAGCGCACGCTGGGCCAACTGTCGCATTGCGTGTGTCGGCGGCTACGCCAAGTTCGAGGACTTCCCGGAAACATTCCTAAGTGCCAGTGACCGTGCGTTCATCGAAGCTGAACGCAGCAAGGGCGTCGACCTGGAGTACGGTGGTCTTGTCAATCTCTGTGGCACAGAGAGCTGGGCCTACGAGGGCCCAAATGCCTACTGGCAGTACGACGAGATTCGCCAGTGGCTGCAACGCTTCAGCAAGGCCGACTTGAAGATGTGGAAGCTCCTGCTAGGCTACGCGTTCCCGCCCGAGCGCAAGGACTGGGTGCTGTGCAACAACACGAAGAAGGAGTACGTCCGCGCATCCGTCATTGCGAGGCTCGCGGGACACCCGGACGACCTGCAGCCGTTCCTGCCTCGTTGTGATATCGACCTTGGGCATGTGCTACTCATGCGCATCTCGTGGTCGCGGGACAAATCTATGTCTTTGGATATCCCAAAGGGCATGGACTTGCACCGTGGCAAGTGGGTCGGGGACCGGCTCTGTATCACGACAATGGACGAGCTGGAAGAAGGGGCGTCGGAATGTGTGGACGAGTCGGAAGAAGGGGCGTCGGAATGTAGGGACGAGCCGGAAGAAGGGGCGTCGGAATGGACGGACGTGAGCGACGAGGTCGTGCGAGAGCTGGTACAGGTGCTCGAGTTATCGTATGGGAAGGATTGGCTCAAGGCGCTGAAGACAATTGGAGCGCCTTGCGAAGGATTCCTACCTCGTCCTCCTCGTCGGCCGTACTAGTAGTGAGAGCTATGGTGGGAGCAATCATTTCATTCTCTTCGATGGAGCATTTGACGAACACCGTTCCAGGATGGCCACGTGTGCGTTTCAACGAGATTTGGGGAAAGACATGTACAGATGTAGTCGGCCGGATGACTGCCAGCAGAATTTGAATTTCTCATGTAGAACAGTACCGGTAGAACTTCAACTTGGGTTTTACTATTTAGGTCCGCTGTGTATGTACTTCTCACGACGGGCTTATCGATAATCCTTACATATGGGAAGAGCTTAATCAGCCGGAGCACGATACAAAGGTTCGGCTACCGGCAGGGTGCATCATGTTGTTAAGTTGACCTGATACCACCACCACATCTCTGAGGCTACCCCAATTCTTCTACAATCGTGTCGACATGGGACAATATTGGCAACTGTGAGTGATGCGTAAGCTTCAAGGCCATTGTAAAGCCACGCTTATCATGCTGTCCTCCTAGCTTCAACGCGAGCAAGCGCGAGTACATGGAGGTCAGCGGAGGATTGAAGTTCGGGGAGTTCTTTTGGACCAAGCAAGAGTTTCTGGTGCGAAGCTTATCATTTCCCAAAACACTGTGAGTCTTTTCTCGACTTCTGCGCCTCCGATGTACAGTGACCGCTAACCATGTAAAACGGCTGGTCAGGCCCGCATTGGCCGAGCATATCAAGGCGATCTCCAACAGACCACCTGTTGTTTATGAGGAAGGCCTCCTTTCCCTGCCAACGGATATTCTGCGCAGTATCTGTTCCCAGCTCCGAGTAGACGTCGAAACGCTCACCGCGCTCGCCGTGACTTGCCACGACATGTACCACCTCTGCGAGCCGACGATCAGCGAAGCCCTGCAGTGCTCGAGCGCACGCTGGGCCAACTGTCGCATTGCGTGTGTCGGCGACTACGCTGACCCCGAGGACTTCCCGGAATCTCTCCTCAGTGCAGGCGACCGTGCATTCCTCGAGGCAGAACTCAGCAAGGGCGTTGACCTGAGTCACGGTGGCCTTGGTAACCTCTGTGGCACAGAGAGCTGGGTCTACAAGGGCCCTTATATGTACTGGATGCACGACGAGATTTGCCGGTGGCTGCAACGCTTTAGCAAGACCGACCTGAAGATGTGGCAGCTCGTGCTCGGCATCACATTCCCGTCCGAGCGCAAGGATTGGGTGCTGTGCAACAACACGAAGAAAGAGTACGTCCGCGCGTCCGTCATTGCAAGGCTCGCGGGACGTCCGGACGACCTGCAGCCGTTCCTGCCTCGCTGTGGCGTCGACCTCGGGCATGTGCTGCTGATGCGCATCTCGTGGTCGCGGGACGATTCTATGTCTATGGCGATCCCGGACGGTATGGACTTGCACCGTGGCAAGTGGGTCGGTGACCGGCTTTCTATCACGACAATGGACCGTATGGACGAAACGAGTGAAGGGGTGTCGGATTGGAAGGACGTGAGCGACGAGGTCGTGCGAGAGCTGATACAGTTGCTCGAGTCATCGCATATGAAGGATTTGCTCAAGAACCTGGAGTACTAGTGAGGACCTCGGTCCTCGACTCGGTACTGCCAGTGCTTTGCCTGCTAGTAATAGTTCGCTTCGGATGAAGGGATGTCGTTCGGGAATTTAGAAGGATTATCGCACTTCCTTAAAAATTTTTTCTTGAGGGTGCGCGCACGAAGCCCTAGGATATACCTGTGCTAGTAGGTAGTTCGTTGAGTCGATCGGTTATGAAGCTTTGAAGAGTCATTGAGATCCGACCGTTCGCGAGCTCCATTTGGTGCATATTTGCCGACTCGGATGTACTCGCTAAACTTCGTTGGACCAGATCGCTTGGTGAATAGGATTGCTTGGCTGTGAGAGGACACAGCACAGGGGCGGTAAAACACGAATGACACGGGAATGACAACGCACACAGTGGCAGCAACATGTTTCCCAATAGCTTATCCGAGGAGGCGTTGCCTCTCGTCCGATCCGGGCAGATCTTCTTCCACGTCCCGCCTGCCCACAGCTCTCTTCACCCCCGAGGCAGTCGCGGAAGCTGCACCCTTCAGTGCATCTACAGCCTTGCTCACGAGCCAGTTGCGGGCGCGCCACACTGCATGGGGGCGAGTGTCTACGCGATCGGTCCTTATGCGGTGCTGGTTGTCAACTACGACCCCAAGGGCGAAGATCGTGGTGACGATGGAGGAGAGCGCGGTACAGGATGAGATCATGAACATGATCACCATCTGGAGGCGGGCAGCCTGCTCTACGGAGGAACCTCCGAGGATGGCACCGGTCATCATGCCTGGGATCGCTATGATGCCGATGACGCTGGGAGGCAAGTGTGAGGTTCAAATCTCTCTGCAGACGTCCGGTGCACTGACCTCATCTGGTTGACGTTGGGGGTGAGTGCGAGACGGAGTGCATCACGAGCGATGGGCTTGCACGCCTCGAACCTTGAGGCACCGAATGCGAGGTACATTTCGACCTTGTCCTTATTGTCGCTGACATCCACCTCAGCGACAATTGGCAGATACTAAGCATTCTGACTTACTATATCTCCTTGAGAACATATGTGACAGAAACGACTATGCCGGAGATGGTGCTACCACATAGCATACCAACGATAGGGACTAATGTGTGGGGTTGGGCTAGTCAGCGAACATCGTAACGAAGCGGAACAGGTATTGGCACGTACTGTACTGTTCAGGTTTCCAAAAGGGCTCCACACCCATTGCAAAGCGAATACCAATAATAGAGACCGGGATTGTAGAGCCAAGCATACCGATTAAGACCGATGGGAACTGACGTAGGGTTTAGTGATGTTTTGAATAGCAATGCGAAGAATTAGAAGGCACCATGTAGTCATAGCGTTTCTTCGACTTGTTGATGACTTTAATCATGTGTTAGAGCATTGACACCTAGGTATATGTAGGCATAGACGTACCAGTTTCCGCAGTTCCCATCAGATTTAACAGACACGCCATGCCCGCGACCGCCCATGGGTTATTCGTCTCGAACACTTTCTGGAGAATCAGAGCGACCACGCTGAGCTGAACAACACATCGCACTGCGGCAGTCAGCAGCGAGCTGCCCACACCGAGGCCGAATGTCGTCGAGAGTACACCATCGAGGAGGATGAACGAGAAGGCAAGTCCGACATTGCCCCAGTTGAGGTGTGTGGCAGAGTCTGTGTCGCCGGGATCCATCCTTGGCCGCTCTAGTGTTTTGACAAGATGTTATGTCTAGCAAGAAGAAAGCTTAGATCCGTTGTTTGACCATTTCCTGATAACTGGTACCAGTCAATACATGGTTGCATATCCAGCCGCTGGTACAATGACGTACGCTGACGTAACGGAGCGGCTAAGTATGCTGTATAAAGAGCGCCTATTCCTCCTCCGGAGACGACTAAGTACTTAATAACCTCTGTTCCTCCAGAAAACACTGCGAGCCCGCCGTTTGTTCAACGTACAACGGTGAACATATAGATGTGGATCCATCATTTTCTTAGTCGTGAAGTCCTTAGAAGCAAGGCCTCCTCGTGTGTGCCGAAACTCGAGTCAATTGAGCACAATCATCAACATCATCATCAACTTCAAGTATATAAATTTGCTTCCCAAAAGTCGAAGGCGACAAGCTCAAAAAAAACCTATGTGGGTCGAATATGAGCACTGCTGAGAAAATTGGGTTCAATATTGACATTTGGCATATAGATCACTTGACGGGAGGCTAGGTACGCAGTACATTCTCAACTGTGGTTTTCTAATGAACTCAACACGCCCACAAACGATTCACAAACTCTGCACTTTCGAGGATGGATCCAGTGCTTGTTGCACGCTGATACAACTCTGCAGCGACGCTATCAGCCAGGGCAGCAAGAAGAGGTGGAGAGAAGACTGGCTGACCTTGATTGATTATTACTTAGCGCGCTGTACATGCCGCTCAGCATCGAGCGTCGAGTCCACCGTCGCGGCGGCATCTCATGCCACTACCACTGTCAGTCTCCGGGGGAGTAGCTAGGATACAAAGGTTAATACTGCGACTCAAAGAGTATCCCACACAAATGAATGCACTTACACATCTCCATTGCCGGAAGGGCGGTGCTGACCACCACAAAGAACAGGAGAGTCAACACGGGTTTGAGAGTGAATTGCATGGCGAGTGGGTTCACGGTGGTAGAAGGATGTGTAGGATGATGGCTGATGCCCTCTGCAAGTGGACTGCTTTATAGGCCACCGGCGTCGTCCATCATGCCTACTTGAGGGCCACTTACAGAGGTCCGTGCTCGTCGCTAGCAATTGTGGGTTCGAGCGTGCACCACGGAGCTTTGGCAAACGGCGATCACCCTCAGATGGATGTTCCAGGGTCTGAACAGGTCTTCTGACTGAGAACCTACAATTCAAGCCGTGTTCAGTTAACCTACCGGGACGTCTACTTCGTAACTTGAATAAGGCAGATGTCGGACTTACTGGCAGTGAGGACGGAACCTAGACGTAACAAGTAGCCCCAGCCCTTGAATGTAGATCTGAGGTATTCTACATGTCACTGAAGAAGAGGATGTGGGTAGTCCGGAGCTTACACCATCTGCGGTGTATGCGGGTGTGCTGAACCGATCTTCTTCCTGCAGACTTGCGACTCATGCCATATTCGTTTACCTGTCAGGATGACTACTTCTCAACGAGACAGATGGACTTACTGTACCTTCCTTGCAACTGAAGGCAGTGTCCGAACACCCGCTCCGTCTATGCTCTTTGTCGTTGTCGCCGTTGTACACGGTATATCACCTCACTAGTGTAGGGTTCGCGGAATAACGATAGGATTCAGGGCCAGCGACGCTCAAGTGATAGAATAGTGTCTTCGAGGTGATTCCAGCGGAAGAGAAGATTCGAAAGACGACGGCGTTGGCTGTTTGGGTCGTTGACAGTCCAGGTACATTTCGATATCGGCTAGCACGAATGAGTGGGCTACAAAGGGTATTAGTAAGTACATCGTCACTACATAATATCGAGAGAGAGACGTACTGCACATAATAACAAGAACTACCCGTGACGGACATGGCTCCGTTAGGGCCCTGGTGTATGGAAATCCCAGGGAGGAGTCAGGATGGTAAGTATTTGTTAACTCGTCCAAACCGTGACCGTCGCCGGCACCATGTCGCCGGCGCCCGTACAAAACAGCGCTGATATCTGCGCGCACGGCTTACCTCAAAACACTCCCTAAAATTTCCCCAAAATAAGTTCATAGAAGCGCACGACGAGCGATACCAACGGTCGGGAGAAGCATGCTGCCGTGAGGCGATGTGTTCCCATTCTGACGGAAATCGAAGAACGCGCGGCCTCATGGACCTCCAGCGGTCAGACTCGTGGACTAGTAGATGAGACAGCATCGTGAGCGACAACACATATAGCTTCTAGAAAACACTTGCACGTACGGTCGACACCCCACCACTTTCGCCCAAGCCATATCTTTCTACTAGCATATCAGCTATTGCAGGCGAATCAGCTATGCACGACGGACTCATCCCGTTCACATACCAGGGTGAAACGTTCCAGACGTACTACAGGGTCGCCGGCAATATCGGGGATCGCACCAAGACCCCCATAGTCATCCTCCACGGCGGTCCGGGCTTCATTCACGACTATACCATCCCACACGCCGACCTCTCATTCGCTGAGCACGGCGCGCATCCCGTCATATTCTACGACCAGATTGGGAACGGTCAGTCCACCCACCTTCCCGAGAAGCCCACGTCCTTTTGGACCGTCGACCTCTTCCTCGACGAGCTCGTCAATCTGCTCGAGCACTTCGGGATCCAGAGTGGATTCCACATCGTAGGACACTCCTGGGGAGGGATGATGGGTGCGGAGTTTGTGGTCAGACGGCACCCAACCGGGCTGCGGCGCCTTGTGATCGCGGACTCACCCGCCTCTATCGCGCTGTGGCGGCAGTCCTTTGGAGAGCTCCTGCAGAGCTTTCCTCAGGACGTGAAGGATGCCATAGGAAAGGGCCCGGATGTAGACAGGGAAGGACACTTCAACGCCATCTTGAAGGTGTACGCTGTGCATGGGTGCCGCATGCAGCCCTTCCCAGACGAGTTGATGAAAACCGTTTCCGCCATGTATGGCCTGGAAGCTGATCGCACGGTGGGTCGTGCACAGTAAGTTACGCAGTCATGAGCATAGCACAAGTACTCACGTCATCTTCTCAGAGTTCTGAAGGACTGGTCCATCATCGACCGCCTGCATCTTGTGGACGTCCCGACCCTCGTCATCAATGGACGCTACGATATCGCGCAAGACTACGCGACGGCGCCTTACAGCGAGAAAATCACTAACTCGAGATGGGTGAAGTTTGAAGAGTCTAGCCATACGCCGTGCTGGGAGGAGAGGGCGAAGTATATGAGTGTGATCGCCGTTTTTCTCGCCGAGTGACTTGTCAGGTGTCATGCGCTCCGACTTTGTGTTATGAACTGTATGCTTGTTGTCGAGAGTACGAACCGAATATAGATGTATGAATGTCGAAGGTACTCACATGGATTCACAGTGTGCTTGCGCGCATTGGCTTCGCTTACACCCTCAGCACGGATGCATCCACACGCGCTACTCATGACGCGTCATGGTGTTCGGTTTGCGAGGGGATGTAATGAAGAAAGAAAGTCGATACGGCGATTATGAGAAGTACTGCAGAATCATCTTGAATGCGTGCGCTGTACACAGTCGTTACAGCATGCATCACTATTTCCACCACGTACTATGTAGGCTCGGAAGGCTTTTCACAATACAGATAGTGCACAGTCAGTCCTTATAAGTACAAGCAATGTATGGCAACTCACCTTATCCATCTACCCACTAGTTACGCTGCTGCTCCAGCTGACTGGACGACATAGACAGTATCCATGGCGGCACTATCCATACATTAGTCTCGAGATGTGGTACGGCTTCGTCCAGCTTCGTAGTGCGTCCCGAGAGAGACAACGACCGCGGTTGTGGTAGTTGCCACTAGCAGTCGTCAGGCTCGATTCAGAGTGGTCAAGAGGTCAAAGTAGTCTGAGAGAAGTCTATATGGGCTTGGTAGGGGTTGGTCATGAAGCTTTGAAGCTAGAGAACGACAACATGCAGTGAAACTTAGGGTGGCTCAATTCAGGGCCCACCTCTGCCCGGGCGCCAATCTTATCTGCCGTATTGGAGGAGCACTGGATGGGGCGCCAGACGCCCGGATTGGTTCCGACCACGACAAGTCATTCGAACGTCGTCATCACACAGAGTCGGTCACTGTGCTCATCGTCCCCGGCAGCGTGCGCTGCCTCTTTCTCGACTACCGCAGCACTACTGGCCCGGCTCTGGTGCTCTGCTGTCACTTCGCTGTCCTAGGACTGCGGCTTCAAATCTTGACTGCGCCGGTGTACACGCCTACCAGTAGGCAACGGTTTATCCGCCATCGTCGAGGAGACTCGCGTCTTCCCCCCTATCCCCATACAATCCAAGATGGTCACTCGATGGATCCTGCCTGCATCTTTACTCTTTCTCTACGCGCAGAATGTGCACGCGCGCCGCAACTCCTCGGGGCTCACATTGAACCCTCATAGTTCTCTCTCGGTACGTCAAAGGCTATATCTCGTACGCTTCCCCTCGTCCCTAACAGTCGCCATAGCCTTTAGAGGTAGTGACCAATAGACCTCCAGGTAAGCACCTCCGCATAGGCAATGTGCTGAAGTGCTGACGCGCTGTAGAACGCTGCCCGCCATGCTTCAACTGTCAGCTCGACGCTTTCACATGTGGTAACTTCGGCGAGTGCTCCCAGTTCGATGGTCAATGCAAGTGTCCTCCAGGATGGGCTGGCATCGACTGTCTCACACCTCGTGCGTATCTGCCAGCAGGACACGCCACCACATGGACACTGACGCTGTTCACCAAGAATGTGACTCCTTAGCGGATGGAGACCACCGGAGGCAACGAGAAGATGGCGGGGAGTGCGAGTGCAAGGATGGATGGGAGGGTATCAATTGCAATGGTGAGCATCGGTCGCGCATTGACCTCGCATCTTGGGCTGAGGGTTGGCTCAGTTTGTGAAACGGACGATGCTTGTGTTGGCTTCCCACTGCAGGGACAGCCTACGGGCGACGACGACAGAGTTGGAAACATGACATGCTACAAGGGAGGAGTGACGGTGTTCAATAACCACCAGATGTGTGATGTCACTAGTACGTGCCTCCAGTCGTGTGCCTACGAATGTCGCCTAACACTCTCCAGACCGGAAAATCCTGGACATGCTGCCTGATCGTCCACCACAGGTCACCTTCAGCTGTGATAAAGCGTCGGACATGTGCCATTTCCAATTTTGGACTGCTCAAGTCGAGTCTTTCTACTGTCAACTCAGTCAGTGCGATTCGAGGATATCCCATGGCATCGACAAGAACCAGACATTCTACGACTGCGAGAAGATTGAATGCAAATGTGTCCCAGGACGTTTCATCTGTGGAGAAGACGGCAGTCTCGGTACGTTCTACGGGGAATTACCCGATGCCTGTCGGCCGACCTGTTGTCTACAGATATCACCGACTTCTTGAAGGAAGACATCAAGGGTCCCGCGTCCTTCTCGTGCACAGGTCAAAGCTGCAAGTTCGAGGAGCCTGGCATGAACACTCTCATTGAGACCTTCTTCGGAGACCGTTACATTACACTGCAATGCCATGGCGGTGAATGTTTGCATTACTCTCAGGTCCCTGGATACGTGGTAAGTTCGCTCGTATCTATGCCTACCACGCTGTGTTCATAGCCTTCCGCAGGCCCCGCCCAAGCCAGACAACACAGTTTTCGTAGCGCTGAGCGTCGCTGGCGCCGGCTTGATCGTGATATCTGTCTCTGCCAGTAAGTAAACCGCATAATATGTACCTCTCTGCCTTGGCTAACGCGAAATACAGTCCTCTGGTATGTCGGACGGACTCACTCGAGCGACTTTGGTGGCATCCGCCTTCCGGAGAACGAATCTGCGAAGCTCATGACAGACCACGTCCCTGCGTCCCTGCACTTCTCCAATATCTCGTACGCGCTTGGCGGCAACAACATCCTGAGCGGAATTTCTGGCTCCGCGAAGCCCGGCCAACTGCTCGCTATCATGGGCGCATCCGGCGCGGGCAAGTCGACCTTCCTGGACATTCTTGCGCGCAAGAACAAGAAGGGAACGGTCGGCGGCACGACACTCGTCAATGGGCGTGAGATCGCGGACAGCGACTTCAAGAAGGTCATGGGCTTCGTCGACCAGGAGGACACGCTGATGAGCACGCTCACCGTATACGAAACGGTGCTGTACTCGGCGTTGTTGCGCTTGCCGAGGGAGATGAGCTTGGAGGCGAAGAAGTACAGGACGCTCGAGACTATGAACGAGCTCGGTATTCTTGGTATCAAGGACTCGAGGATTGGTGATACTGGTATGTCTGTTGATCCGCATATACTCTTTCTAAGGTGACTTACGGTGTCTATCAGGTCGTCGTTCTATCTCTGGTGGCGAGAAGCGTCGCGTGTCCATTGCTTGCGAGCTCGTCACTAGCCCGTCCATCCTATTCCTGGACGAACCCACGAGTGGTATGTACCTGTCTTCCCCGATGCCGCGACCCCGCTGACGGAACGGAATCATAGGTTTGGACGCTTACAACGCACTGAGCGTCATTGACAGTCTCGTCTCGCTCGCTCGCGACTACAACCGCACTGTTATCTTCACGATCCACCAGCCTCGCAGCAACATTGTTTCGCTCTTTGACCAATTGATTGTCCTCGCTCAAGGCAAACTGATCTACTCCGGAGAAGCAGAGAAGGTCACAGACTACCTCGCGTCAACTGGCAACCCATGCCCTCTCGGGTTCAATGTCGCGGACTTCCTCAGTACGTCATAACCTTCCCTAGCCCGTGCATCGACTTGACAAATTATTTGCATCATTGCAGTTGACTTGACCATGCAGGCCGGGATGGAATCCCACTCGTTGGACAGCCCGCCTACTGAGGACAACCAGCAGCCTGGTGAAAGTGACTCAAACATCCGCGATGAGGAACGCGCGTTCTCGCGTCGTGACCGTCCGTCGTCCATATCCTTGCACTCCGCCTACAACTCACGGACCGATGCCGAAGAGACGGAACTTCGCGAGCGCCCCAGCTCCATCTACTCCTCGACCGCATACATACGCAGACAGACCGCACGCTTGCTCGAGGCGTTCAAGCCTTCCGCGCCGAAATTCGGCGCCGTCGTCCCCGCGAAGCTACAGGAGCTCATCAACGCGTTCAGGGACAGCGATATCTACAAGGAGCTCCTTGCGGAGATTGAGGAGGCGAAGACGGCGACGACGGAGAGCAATGGGAACGGCACGACGGAGCTTCCGGACGTCGCGGCCGAGAGCAACCTCGCGCGAGGCCGCAAGCGGGCGAGCTATGGCACGCAGTTCAGGATACTCAGCGGGAGGGCGTTCAAGAACCTCTACCGCGACCCTGGGCTCCTGGCTGCGCATTACATCTCGTCCATCGGTGTCGCTCGTGAGTTTCGCTAACGTCTTGCGTTCATGCGGGAGCGTGCTGACCTTGTGCATCACAGTCATCTGCGGGTTCTTCTTCCAGAACATCACGAATGACATCGCAGGTTTCCAGAACCGACTGGGCATGTTCTTCTTCACGCTCTCGCTCTTCGGCTTCTCGTGCCTGTCGAGTCTCAACCTCTTCGCCAACGAGCGTATACTGTTCATGCGAGAGCGGTAAGGGTTTCCTCCTCTCTTCCGTGATCGAGTCGCAAGGAGGCTAATGCCCCCTCCTTCGCAGTGCAAACGGGTACTACTCGTCGTTCACGTACTTCGCGTCCAAGATCCTGTTCGACATCCTGCCACTGCGGGTCGTGCCTCCCCTCGTGTTTGGTGGCATCATTTACGGATGGATCGGGCTCGTACCCGAGGTCGCGATCTTCTGGAAGTTCATGCTCACGCTCGTCCTCTTCAACCTCACGACCGCGAGTGTGATCCTCCTCCTGTCGATCGCGTTCTCGAGCACGAGCGTCGCGAGCCTCGTCGGCACGCTCGTCATGCTGTTTAAGTGAGTCACATCCGCACGCGCTCTGTGTGCGGTGCGATTGTTATTGATCATGCGTCTTTCCAAAGCCTCTTGTTCACTGGCCTCTTGATCAACCGGAAGTCGGTCCCGGAGATGTTCCAGTGGCTGCACACGATCTCGTTCTTCCACGCCGCCTTCGAGGCCCTCGCCGTGAACGAGCTGCGGTACCTGCAGCTGCACGAGGAGAAGTACGGCGTGAACATCGATGTCCCCGCCGCCGCTATCCTCTCCACGTTCGGTCTCAGAGCAGGGGTGAGTGCTGCAACCCTACGTCCCCGTCCTATCGTGGATATGTATATATACTGACTGTTTGCCTGTTAGTCGTTCTGGTGGCCGAACATCGCGCTGTTGGGCATCTTCTTCGGCACGTTTACCGTCGCCAGCTACCTCGTGCTGCACTTCTACGTCAAGGAGAAGCGGTGATCTCTGAAGCTTTGAATGCGTTTCGCAGCCCTCGATCTGGCATTCGCCTGATGCACTGGACATACTTATCTTACAAATCATGTTGCTTGACTCTAGGGCCTTCTCGAGCATGGGAGGTTTGTGTAGTAGACGGTGTACGATAAGGATTTCGCTGCGCATATATATGTCACCGCTTGCGAAGGTCGCGCTTGTCCCGATGAGAGTATCGTGCAATGCGATCCATCTCCCTGAGCAGCATGACTTACGCTGGCGACTTGTAGCGTTCTTTAAGAAACTCGGCGGGGTTCAATGTCATTGAACCAATGAACAGGTTGCTAGTACCAGGGTAGAGCATGTAGCACCGTCGTACTGCTGACTGGCAGAGTCGCGTGGAGCTATACTGTGTATAGCTCGGTGAGCTGCAAGCCAAAAAATTTGTCGAACAGTGCTTACAGAGTGTTCACTGAGCCTTGACCTCTTCCTTCTTCGGCCTTGCCCCAAAGATGCCCGTCCCGACCCGGACGATATCGCTCCCCGCAGCGAGCGCAGCCTCAAAGTCGCTCGACATGCCCATGCTCAAGAGCAACCGCCCTTGCTCATCTCCCCACTTCCCGCTCTCCTTCGGGAAGCCCGCGCGCGCGAGCGCACCCTCCAGCGCGTCGCGCGTCGCCACGAGGCGCGCAAAGTCCTCGTTCTCCTTGTCCGCGCTGAGCGACTCTGAGAGCGCGCCGATGGTCATGAGCCCCTGCAGGCGGAGGCGGGGGCACGCCGTGAGGATGTGCTGGGCGAGCTGCACGAGCTCCGCGCCGTCTGCGTCTGCGTCCGGCTGGGCGGGGGAGAGCGGGGCGACGCCAGACTTGGAGTCTTCGCCGGAGGTGTTTACTTGGAGGAGGATGTTAAGTGGGGTTGGGCGGTCCTCGGAGAGGGCCTTATTGAGGGCCGTCGCGGCCTTGGCGGAGGAGAGGGTTTGGATGGCATACAGGTTTGGGATGGCTATCCTGCGGTTAGTAAGCGGGGCGCGTGGGTTGGGAGGACGGTATGACTGGCACGTACAGGCAAGTGTTTTGGCTTTGTTGGATTGGAGGGTGCCGATGAAGTGCCAGCGGATGTCTTGCGGGAGCTGGAGGTTATAGGACGGAGAGATACACCCAGGAATTATTAGATCCCTTATACGAATGCGGGAGGATATAGATGTACGCACCTGTGCGGCCTTGTCTACCAGTTCTTGCACGTAGTTCTCTCCAAAGTCCCGCTGACCTTCGTCGTAGCAAGCGAGCAGGTCGGAGGCGGGCTTGTATTTTGAGACTGCGACGAGTGTGGGCTTGACACTGCTGGCTGCGCGTGACAAACTCGCTGCTTCGACGTGCTGCCGGATCTCTATTAGTGACTCTTTGATCTCTGCGGTGCGCTCTGCAGATGCGCGGACGGTAGGGACTGCAGCGGACATCCTGCGGCGTATGAGATGAATGGGGAGCAGGCGCATGAAGTGCGATTAGATAGGCGCTCTATAGGACCAGCTATCTCATAGGCGCCTACTAGTGTCAACTTTCAGAACGATATGCATGGTGACTAACTTTATGGTGGCCCTAACAGGCCGCCACGACTGTTAACCTTGCCTTAGGTTTCAGCAAGTACGGATGGGAGGATGCTCCTTCATATAATGGAGATTTGAAATAAGTAATTGGTAAACAGCGCAGTATTCAACTCCGGGATTGAGATACGTTCCAGGTAGGCCTGGCCGTGAAGATGTTGCCTATGCAGTATGCACTGTCACTGACGCGTCACCGAGGCTCCATCCGCAGGTTTTGATGATTTACAATACATATGGCGACATCCTCGAGCTCTATGCAAGAGCGTCTACCCTACCTGCGCCCTATGTCGACATACCGTGGCACCGCATATATATATATATATAGTGACGATAATCACTCCACGCACTGACTTGGACGCTCTCATCTGCTGCTGTACGTGTTTTAACCCCTGAACAAGTCCTCTTCGTGTAAGCCACTTTCCTAAGTGTAGAGGAGGGTTTCATCTTTCAACTAATCGGGTCATTCACTGGTATAGAAATCACCATGACACAACCCAAAAGCCTTCCTGCCGAATTTTATGCCACCTACCTATCCGATCTCGCCAAAGAGCGCAAACCAAGTCCAAGTGACTCACTTTGTCCCTACATCGTGCCCATAATTTTTGACTCACCCATTTGTCTAGTTCGAGGGCTCTACCCGCTGGAGACGCTGCCGGGGATGATCTCACTCTTGGCCGGCAAGCCTAACTCCGCGACCTTCCCCTTGACCTCTGTCAGCATCAAGTCGCGCTCGCCCACAGACCCGTCTGCGGAGGTCACTACCGAGATTACTGGGAAGGCGCTCGCAGAGGGCCTGCAGTACGGGCCCACGGCGGGCTTGCCGGACCTGAGCAACTGGTTCTATGGTCTGCAAGAGCGCGAACACGGCAGGAAGAAGGGAGAGGGATGGCGTTTGACGATCGGATCGGGATCGCAGGATGTGATCCACAAGGTATGAATGAAGGCGACCACGACTGCGAGCCCCATGCGACTTAACATGCCTCATGAGTAGGCAATCCTGGCTTTGGTCAATCCCGGCGATTCCGTGCTGGTTGAAAGCCCCGTCTACGCGTGAGCTTGGGTATTCAGTGTAGTGTATGAGGGAGAACTAGGCCTGATATCCTCAATAGCGGTGTTTTGCCCTCGTTCGATTCCACGCATTGCGAATATGTTCGTGAGTCTTAGTCCGAGCTGTCGTCTGAGATCGAGTACTGAAAATCACTGTTATGCCCAAGCTGTGCCCACCGACGCCGAGGGGATCAAGTCAGGATCCCTCCGCGAGATTTTAGAGAGCTGGCCCGCATCCAAGCCTAAGCCGAAGGTTCTATACACCGTGCCGGTATGTGAGATCGCAGTGGTACGTTCTACTCAGAGAGACTCACCATTCTCGCTATTCCCCACAGTACGGATGCAACCCTACAGGGATGACGGCGACAACGGAGCGTCGCCAGGAAGTCCTCGCGCTCGCGCGCGAGCACAACTTCCTGATCCTTGAAGGTGAGCTGGAGTCTTTCCACTCGCTGAGCCGCACTTGCGCTCATACTGGCTTGCAGACGACCCGTACTATTATCTGTACTACGGGGACGCCCCCCGGCCGCCGTCCTACTTCTCTCTCGAGCGCGAGCTCCCCGAGGTCGGGCGGGTCATCCGCTTCGACAGCCTCTCCAAGATCCTGTCCGCGGGCATCCGCATCGGCTTCGCATGCGGCCCAGAGCCGATCATGAACGTCATCGACATGCACGTAAGCCCATCCCCCCACACCGTCTCCACAACGTCCACGGGCACTCACCGGTTACCCGCGACGCCTTGTCTCGACTCGGACGCGCACAGACGGCGGTGGCGAGCCTGCAGACGCCCTCGCTGACCCAGGCAATCGCGTTCGCGCTGTTCGACGCGTGGGGGTACGACAACTTCAAGGCGCACACGCTCGCGGTCTCGCAGTTCTACCGCGGCAAGCGCGACGTGTTCGAGAAGTACATGAAGCAGAACCTCGACGGCCTCGCGGTGTGGGACGCGCCCGAGGCGGGGATGTTCTTCTGGTGAGTGGCGTCTCGCCTCTCCCTCTCCCTCGTCGCGTTCCCCTGACAGGTCCTGTGTAGGTTCAAGCTGCTGCTGCCTTCGGCGGACGGTGAAGGAGAGCAAGACTCGGAAAGCCTCATTCGCACGCGCGCGGTGGAGAAGGGCGTACTGGCACTGCCTGGGACGGTCTTCCTACCCAATGGGGGGAAGACGCCGTACGTGCGGGCGGCGTTCAGCCTTTTGGACGAAGCAGACGTCGAGGAGGCGATCAAAAGGCTGCGCGCAGTCGTGTTGGAGGCGAAGGGCGCAGAAACGCAAAAGTCGAGCGTATGAGGGGGGAGATAAGAATGGTAAAGCTCTACCGGACGAGACACAATGTATCCCTACAGCCACCGACTACGACGAAGCTTGCTGCTGCTGCTGAGCCATCTTCGCCCTTTGCTCCGTGGCAGCCTGCGCTTCGCTGAGCGCCTTACCCCAGCGGGGCGCGACGGGTGGGTCCCAGATCCCGAACTCCTTCTTCATGTCCTCGATGTTCTGCTCCCACCTGTTTTCCCAGTATACGGTGATGAGGCTCTGCGCGGAGCTGCCGCACTTGGCCGCCCACGGCACGAAGTCGCGGAAGAGCTGCTCACGCTTGGCGTGCGTGAGCGGGAGGTGGCCAAATGCGGCGGCGAGCCCGGGCATGGGGAGGCCGAGGTTGGCAAACTCGAAGAACTTGACCGCGAGCTCCGAGACGACGTTCACGGGCATACCGAGAATGCAATGGTAGAAGTCGTGGCACTCGCGGTAGCGTTGCATGACGTACGCGAGCTCTGGGTCATCGACATAGTGCACCTGCGTGAGAGGGTCAGTAGCTACGACTTGTCGCACGATGCATGGCCATGAAAGTATTCCTGCGCTTTGAGTTCGCTTTGGGTTTCGTAGCAGGAACTGAAGCTTGGCAACAACGTCATAACCATGATATATTCCCGTTGTGGTTCAAGCTCAGAAGATGTGGAAGAGGATGAGGATGTTGAGTGTTCGCGTTCAGCGCAGGAATACGTCAAGGCCATGGTACAGTCAAAGGAAACATACCGGTTCGCGCGTATCCGGGGTGACGCCGCACCGTTGGAGCCAAGTGACATATGCGTGGCCAAAGGTTCCCTCCGGAAGGAGCGCGAGCTTGTTCAAATCGACCGTGTTAGAGTGGATCCTCGGCCTTTCCTTGAGAATCTGCCGTCCTTCGGGGCTCTCCAGCATTCTGTCGCGCAGTCGCGGAAGCACCGGGCCAGAGGTTAGGTCCCCGAGAGCAGCGACCATATCTGGGAGACTGGCGGGTCATGCTCGGCGACCCACTCCAGCCACGCATATGAACGCACCTGCCCTTCGCGGATTGGCGAGAGCCATGAAGGCGGAGCCCAGGGTGAGGAACCCATGTTCGAACCAGTTCAGCGGGATGTGGCCCTCGTACGCCGGCTGGGTGTTAACTGAACGGGATTGCCACCGATGTTGCGGTCGAAGAGCAGCGTTTGCCGGCGCGAGAGTGAAGAGAGACCGCGCTGTGCGTCGTGAGACACGTAGCGAAGCAGATGCGAGCGACATGAGCACCCAGTCGGTCCGAGAGAGTGTATACGAGATGACCGCTCGAGGCAAGCAAGGACGAGGACCGTGGCGGGACGCGTCGCGAGCTGGGAACGCCCGGCTGTGGCCTGCTGTGGCTGGCCCGGAATGGGCGTCTCCAAGCACTCCGCCTCTTGCACAGCGACCTCCATGTCGAGCTATGTCGAGTTCACTGCAGATTCTCGCTGCCGGCTGCTACAGCTATCAAAACATACCGGGGCTCTGCGACTCTATGGCTATGATGTTCTGCTCACTCGCTCTGCCTGTGGCCGGGACGGCAACCGGCGCTGCGTATGGCTACTAGTGCCGCCCTTTGGATCTGATTTGGACGGTGTGCGCCCGGTGGCCCAAGGCCTGTCCCTACCCGATCGTCGAACCTGGGCCACCTCTGCTGCTGACGTCTTCGAGCTCACAGATGCTTGTGAGAGTGACCTCCGTGGGGTCTTTTCAATGGCCTTCCGGCCCACACCGCCTGTGCTGGTGGCCTTATAATGCTTATCTTCCCGCACTCGGTGAGCTGCTGCACTACCCTTCTCTTCCCTACCTCTGCGTGCGATGTCTCGCTCTCCCTATTACGCGCATCATCCCTCGGGATACCCCTACTTGCACAATCACCTCGGAATGTCCATGGCTAACAATGCGCGTCATCAACAGGCCGTGGGCCATGTCGCGCTCGCGCTCGCGTGCTTTGCGCTGGATGTAGAACAACCCACCGGCTGAAGTTGGGGCATACTGGTTTGCGCATGGGACGTCACACCCTACACCCATCGAAACGACGGTTGGACAGATATGGACTCATCCTGGGAAGGTACGATGGAAAACGTAGATGATTTCTCAGTCCAATGACATGTAGATTGCATGACAGGGTTGCTGCAGCTATTGAGTCTACCTCAGCACAACTATACGTTACAGTCGATACTCGTCGAACGGGAAGCATTCGGCTCCACTCAGGTCGTGAGGCCCTTCAAGCGTGCCGCCTCAAGTCACCTCCACCCCCCTCAATCCGATAAGAACTCTGCGAGTACGCCCATGTATTTCTCCCTCTCCTCCCAGCACGGCGTGTGGCTGGATTCGTTGAACTTGACCCATGTTGAGTTCGGGATTTTCTCGCTGTACGCCTCAGTGACGTAGTCTTGAGCGATGTCGTAGCGGCCGTTGACGACGAGGGTTGGAACATCCACGAGATGAAGTCGGTCAATGATCGTCCATCCATTCAGGACGCTGTCGAACAGAGGTCAGTGCTAAGCCTTGGTCGCAAGTACACGAGCTGACGTACCCTGCACGGGCCACAGTCCGGTCTGCTTCCTGGCCATACATGGCCGAGATGGTCGTCACGAACTCCTTTGGGAAAGGCTGCACACGGCAACCATGCACAGCGTAGACCTGCATGACCGCATTGTAGTACGCCTCCCTATCCTCGTCGGGGTCTCTCCCCAACGCGTCCCTGACCTCCTGCGGGAAGTTTTGCAGTAGCTTTCCGAACGAGTCCCGCCACAAGCTGATAGCGGCGGGTGAGTCTGCGACGACAAGGCGTCGCAACCCAGGCGGATGGTGTCTGACCACGAACTCGGTGCCCATCATCCCTCCCCAGGAATGTCCCACGAGATGGAATGCGTCCTCGATCCCCAGATGCCCGAGGAGATTGACGAGTTCGTCGATGAATAGGTCGACCGTCCAGAACGAGGGTGGTTTGTCGGGGAGGTGAGTAGACTTTCCGTTGCCAATCTGGTCGTATAAGATGACGGCATGAGAGCCGTATGTTTCGTAGGAGAGATCGGTGTGTGGAATGGCGTAGTCGTGAATGAAGCCCGGGCCACCGTGCACGATGACTACGGGAATGTGAGTGCGATCGCCAAGGTTCCCGACGACCTTGTAGTAGGTTTGGAAGGTCTCTCCTCCGTACTGGAACGGAGCATGACCGTCCTGTAACTGCATGGGGGGCGAGGCCGCGGGGTACTGCAGAGACAGGGAGACCCTGGACAGTAGGAGGACGGTGAACGCGATGAGAGCGGTGAAGTAGCGGATGCACATCGTGAGGACGACGAAGCTGGGTCGTGTCGACGCATATGTTCACTCCGCATCGCTATCGCTCAGTTCAGCGCTGTGATTATCACGTACAGAAATTCTCGCTCTCTTCAATTCTACCAACCGGATGCGTACGAATATCAAGTTGACTTCTTCCACCTCCAAACAGATATTCTTCTTTTGATGACTACCCGGGCGCAAGCGAGTAAAAGTGTTATGGTAATCTCGTAACCAGCCGGATAGGTGTGTCTCAAAGAGGCAAGGGGAACGAGAAGAGACAAATGGTTAGGAAGTGTCTCCTCTGGTTTCCATTGCCTGATTAATATTGAGATCCGGCTGGTGACGGGACTATAACTAGTGTTACGACACGCGAACTAGGGAGAGTCCTATCCAGCTACGTATACCGCGCTAGACTTGAGCACCAGTTGTTCGGTACGTGATGGCGAAGCACGATAGAGGCCTCCCTTTTCCCTCCTCTCGCTTGAAGGTTGAAGCTGAAGATTCGTTGGGCCGTGTGACGGTCGCATGATATCCGGTTGGCGATACAGGGAGCCTAACTTCAAATCAAGAAGTTTCACCGAGAGAGTAGTCAGTAACCGGGACATGCGCTCGGAGGATTCAAACTCCCGAGGAGTCCCCTCTGGTGTTGTACATCACGCAGTGTGAGAATGACCTTGGACGCCGCCTCAATATTGGAGCAGGTCAATCTCTAAAAAGTCCCGGCCGTGACGCGTAATGCGAGTTTCCCTTGCCTTGCTCTCATCCTTCTCATCATCATAGAACAGCACCGTAATTGATAGGTCAACGTCTTTGTGACAGTACTCGAAGAACAATCTCAAGAACACCTTAACCGCGACAAGTTGTTGCCCGTGTGGGCACGGCTTCAACGTTCTGGCAGTTCTTCTGGACCCTCTCGTCTTGCTCACAGATGAACAGCGGCAGCAGTGTCTGACGCACCCTGACTAATTATCCGAAGGTCGCGCCGCTCCTCGGAGAAGGTGCATCTTTGCGTTTCTGACGGGCCACGACCCTCGGACATGATATCGCTGGTGACACCCTCCAATTGCGACGTACCGCGTACGTAGCAAAAGAAAATGCTTCACTACTGTCCTGTGTAAGCGGAAGTACATCCTTGATGGGGGACTCAGCCATACATCAGAGCAGCATTTGTGGTCTCCTGAGCGGACCGCGACCTCTCAGGCTATGGGAGCTACGTACACTATCCCTGGTGATCTCTGTAAACCGGGTCGTCTGTTGAAGAAAGGAGTTCAGTTGAATACAATCGGGAGACAGGTTGCTGTAGCAGTCTCACCAAATCCTGTTCGGTTGATCCATGCATTATAATTGTCATCCATGAAGCGATAGATTGGATCCCAGTTCTTGCAAGTGTGCGTGCCTCCCAGTCTCTCTACCTCGAAATCCTTCTCCTCGAAGTTTCCGGGCTCCAGCGCGAGGTCGGGAGAGCACAAGATGGCTAGCCGAAGGTAGTTCAGACAGTGTCTGAGGTGCTCGACCGTTGCTCCAGAGGACTTGGTGAATGCGCGGTTCGTCATGCGAAGGCAGTGGAGCTCGTGAAACATCGACACTATAAAGGTGCGATCTTCTGGTCCAAGTCGTACGTATCCATAGCCGGTGGAAGAGGCAGATAACCAGACACGGTCAGAGACCATGCCTAGGGGTAGATAGTGCACAGTCTCTTCCATCGTGACGAGGACTGTCTCGATTTCTGTGGATAGCGGAAGCTCCTTTGGATAGTCGTGACCACGATATGCTGTGATACAAGCGAGCCGTTGGTGGTGCGGCCCGACTGCAACGGCAGCTATTGGTACGTACAGTATACATGCTGCTCTGTTGGACTTGGAGGGCTCAAGAGCCATTTCGCGTGATAGGCGATGTATCCGAGGTTGACGATGCTTAGCAGGAGGAGGAGCAGAATCTTGAGCTGGTCGAGCGAGGGCATGTTGGTGCAGTGGGAGGAGGACAGCAGACTCTGGGATTTCCCATACGAGGTAGCGAGAATGCAACTCTACAGCGTTCGGAATAGCCATCACACTATCAAACACACGCACACACGCGGCTCGAGTCGCAACTTACTAGTAGCTAGTAAGGTTCCATCAACAAGATGTCCCGGGCTTCTCCTTCTCTCACCCCGAAGACCAAATACATCTCACATTCATGCCCACATTCATGTGGGACTAGTACTAGGCACACCGCGACACCGCAGCAGGCTGCTCGCTTGACATCAGGGGTCGGTAAGCTCCGTCAAGAAGACGTACTCTCTGAGTCCGGTATGGCAATATTTGGAGGAGGAGGAGGAGGAGGAGGAGGAGGAGGAGGAGGAGGAGGAGGGTGTGTTTGGCGGCCACAGTCACTAGTTGCCTGTCGGAAGGTTTGGCACAGCTTCAAATTACGGGCCCTTACTTACATACCCGTTCTCGACGATTGTACAATTTTAGCTTCACCCGAGCACAACGTCTGAGGATAGTCTCTCCCCCCCCTCCTCTACTTACACTGCTGAGCTGATGCACCTTTATGATGAAATCTCCCACTCAAGTCGAATCTTGTGATTCGGGATCATCTAGGTTTAGAACGCATTACTTAACCTGAGGGCCATACTACTCGTGACACACGGTGACCTCTTTGAATATCCATGTGAAATCTCTCGATTACAGGCTGGACTCCTCTCGCCGAGAGTTCATGTTATGCTCTAGATTTGTTTTCCACTTGATCATGCTGTACAGCATCGGATTTGTATCACACTAGTAACTACACAAGCAACTATACGGGATCAGACAGTAGCGCTTTCTTCAACCGAAGCGGTCTATGCCTTGACGAGGAGTCTACGGTGCAGTTCAAGAGTCATCGATTAGTTTCGCAGTGTAGTGACAACATCGGTTGCTTACAAACGCTTCAGCGATCCTCAGAGACATTCGTCGTGCATAGCGAGCGTTTCATCATCCTCACAAGCGGTCGACACATCCGTACTAGAAGGGGAAGCTGAATAGCAGATCACATTAACGGTGAGGCGTACTGAAACGACAGTGTAGAAACATTTTGCTCACCGAGCTCCGTGATGGGTAGGGCATTAGAGACAGCCACCAGTAAGGCGAGCACGACGAGGGTCTTAGAGATGAGCTGCATGGTGCTACTGGAGTGAAAGATGGAGCTGTGTCGACTTCGTAGTAGGGCGAAGGCTGACGAGCCTACGAGGTTAGTTGGGAGGTATTTATGTATAGCGACCACTGCAAGAGTCGGAGATGTGTCGGAGTTGCGGTATCGGTCGATATCTTGCGACGTCAATAGACATGTACACAATCAGCGGGCGAGTCCATGACCCTACGCAGATGGAGTTACAGTATACCTTGATATTGAGTTCGGAGGACGGGCAATGAGCGTGCGGTATTAGGCTCGAACCCAGCTGTTCGGTAATTCTAAGTGAGGAACGGCACGTGGTACCATTCGTGAGAACTTCCAAAACATGGCATACTGGCACACTGCACGGACCGAGACGACGTTTCTCTTCAATTCTCCCGAACATGCATATGCATGAGATATCAGTTACTGACTCGGTAGACAGACACTCACATAAGTAAGTCAGCTGTCTCCCATGTCTCATCTTGCAACCCTCCATCTGGTTGAGCCTAGCAGTCTCAGATCCTAGTCGTCGTCCGGAATGCGTCAACAGCAAGAGTACATTGCTCTCTTGGGTGGGGAACCTCATGAACTCGGCGAAGAACACGTGTACGGCAAAGAAATCAAATCACCTGCTCGTGAGTCGTAGTCCATCGAATCACGCAGTTGTACTTACAGGCCTGGAGTACAGATAGTAGCAACGACCGCCTCGTATTTCTGGCTACACTCTGCGTCGCATGCGCCACCGCTCTCTCCATCGCCGTCTTCGTCATATCTGCCTATAAAAACCCGGTTTCATCCGTGCTTTCCTCCACCAGCATCGTCAGCACACACAGGCCGAACTCATACCTTCATCTCGACCGCGTACTTGGAAATGTGTCGCTGAGTGCAGCGACCATTGTCAACTTCCCTCCGACTGCGCTTCAGTTCGATCACGAAGACCCCACGCGCCGTATGCATGAGGATGCTAGGGACACTCCCACAACCTTTGGCACGGTACTGCCTGATGACCGCCACATCCTAATAACTCCGAAGGCAGGTCTACTCATTGACTCTTGCCATTGATTGACTGAGGAGCGGGTCCGCGATTCAGGTTGCCACCGTCGTACAGTTCCACAATTTCGACTACGGCATGGAGAGATGTGTTCTGCACATCGATGTGCCCGAGCACCCCGGGCAGGACATGGCTGGCGTTGCGGAGGGAAGCTACATCGACATCTGGATACTGGATCGCCGCCTTTCGGACTCTCTCTACCGGCCTGACGGTCCGGTCTACGCCGCACCGCGAGGATCCCTGTTGGCCACATTCGTTCTTGGTCACGGCATATCGACCACTTCGGATTCATTCCTGTGCCCTAGCGGTGAATACACAACCCTCGAGCTCACTTGTTCCGCGGCTAGCGAAGCGTGCGACGTCGACCTCTGGCAGAACCAGAGGGCTAAGCCTCGGAGAGGTAAGTACCGCTTCAGTGCATGTGTGCCTGTGTGATGGCTCACAAAAGCATAGGTGTATATATGATACAGTATTCATCTAACACGATGCCGCCCGAGTGATTGTATACTCTCTACTGTTAGTCAACGAAATATGCGGAGCTTGAAAGCTTCCTTTATCGGTCTTCTGCAGCGTTCAATGCGCAAACAGACCGTCATCGGACATATATGGATACGGTGTGAGCGGTGCGGCCAGTGGCAGCTTGTCTACTGCCCTGTCGGCATGATAAGACAGTGATACTAACAATCGAGGCTACGATCGAGGGGCCTCGGAACGCTGTGCAGTTCAAGGCATCTCTGTCGCAGCGGCGGCGGCGCGGTGGGAGGAGGATGGTGGCCCGCCGGTATCGAGGAGGAGGTTCGGCTTTTTCGATATACGTTACAAGACTGTCCGGAGTCCGGACGGGGTGAGGCGGAGCGCGATAACGTCTGCAAACGTTCGCGACCTATAGGACTGGGGGAGATCGCGGCGGGCGCGGTGGTTTCCCTCGGCATCACTGTAAGGAAGAGAAGGACACGCATAGTCGCCGGGATCGCGCGTGCGCGATCACGATGACCTCTCAGATCTGGCCTGAAGCTTTGAAGGGGGGGGGCGGTTCCTCTGGGCATCGCGGGAGAGAACCCGTCCGAACTGTGCACGCTGTCACATGCACACCCAGTGAGAACCTACAATTGGATCAGGTAAGGTAAACTACGATACACATCGGTACACAACATGTCACATGTCCGCCGAAGACGGGCTCGCGACGGCGTCACCTAGGGCCTACATAGCTACATATCCCACCACGCGCACCTCAAACGAGCTACTCGGATGCTCTCGGATGAGGTCTTGAAGTCAGACCATGCGTTCGCAACCAGTACGTCCGAGTCGGAGTCGGACTTTGACATCTGAGATCTGAATCCAAGGTAGGCAAAGCAGCTCTACTTCCCTCGCGAAGCTCACTCTGCCGTTACAGTGTTACTCTAGATTGGCTGAGTCTCGGAGTCCACGGCGTATGCAACAAACTCCTTGTAGTTCTCCTCCGCCGCCTCGTACACTGCCGTCCAGTCCTTGCACGAGTGAGAGATCTCCGGGTTCGTCACCTTCGCTCCGGATGCTGCCCTGACATTCTCGAGGTGAAGGTCCGCACGGCATATCGAGGTCTGTCGAAGATAGTTCATGCAATGTTCGGCGAGGATCGGCTGCTTGTAAGCTGCGCTGGGAGACGAATCGAGGTAGAACTCGACTAGAATCTCGCGGAGGATGTTGAGGCAGCGCAGCTGATGGAACACGGAGAGCGTGAAAGGTCTGTAGTCCGGTCCGAGGTACACCAGAGCTCCTCCGCTTGGGAGGGTCGTGTTCCACTCGGCAATCCCAAGATCGGTATGGAGGGCGTAGTGGACGGTATCCTCGTGGAAGATCTCGACGTCTGCCAGAGGCCGAGGGCTGGACCATGTGGTTGGAAAGTCTTTCCCTCTATAGCCTGTAGTCAATCGTTCATGAGGGTGACGTCGTACATATTCTGTAGTCATGTAATACTTACTGTATAGCCTCTGATAGTCGACGTCCAGTGGGACGACGGGCTTTCGCCACGAATACGGGATACGTGACGCGAAGAAGAGGACGGTCGAAAGGCAGACAAGGATAAGAGCGAGGCGACGTAGGACTGTATGCTCCATGGGGACGGGTTGGTTGAACAACAGCTAGGAGTGCAGCGCTGCGGCTGCTTTAAGCACTGATGATAGTCGAAGCTGAGGAGAGTGCCAGTGGTGGCATGCGGATCAGGCATGTTCTGGCGCACGAGCTGTAGAGCAGCGCCCGCTTGTGGTCCGACTGTGCATGAATACAGCCTTCGTATTCACACACTGGACGTCCTGGACAGCTCTAGACTGCAAACAAGTGGCCGCATTGAAGAATGCATGCACTATCGATAAACTTCGTGGGTCTTCGAGTGGCGCCCATGCCAATCAAGCGCGAGCGTTCAAATAAGCGTTCAATCGCGACCAAGTTGAAGTTGCACCGATTCCCCACCCTCCCTCGACCCTCGCTCACATTGCACTTACAAGTTTTGTCTAGTCGTCATGAGCCTCATCATAAAGCAAGTTACTGCCCCTACAGGTGCATACGTTCTGGATCACCGACGCTGTACATGCTCTGACGAGTCTGACTTTCTCAGACGCAGAGTTGGACGAGTACGCCAAGCTCTCCGCAGAAGCCTTCGACTACAGTATGTGTTGTGTACCCCGCGCACGTTCGGCAGTACTAAATTTGAATAGACTACTTTGGAAGCTGCCTCGCAAAGGACAAGAGCTTGCAGGAGCCGTTCCTTCGTTGCCATATGACCTCTGCTCTCGTCGAGGATGGCGGCGAAGTTTACATCGCAGAGCTGCCAGATGTAGGCCCTGTCGGAGTAGCTGTCTGGTGAGTCCGTATCCCGAGCCACCGCAAGCAGGTCACTTACCCACTGCTTCGCAGGTTCAAGCCTGGACATATTTTTCTTGGAACGTAAGCTCGCCTTGCTCGCAGAGACCTGCCATGTTTCTGACCTTGGCATGGAAACAGCGAGGCGCAGCGCAGCACAGGATACAACCAGGTCATCAAGAAACTACCTAAAGAGCTGCAGGATTTCTGGCCCGAGGTTCGTTGCGTTTATCTTTCTACTCCGCAGTGGGCTCACAACACAGTACAGTTTTTGAAGCAGTACGAGGGCCTGGCCGAGCAGCTCCTCGGGCCTGGTGTCAAGCTTGGAGGATACCATCTACAACTTGTCGCTGTACGTCGTGAGCACCAGCGTAAAGGCATTGGAGCGGCACTCATGCGTGCGGGAGAGAGCAAAGTGAGGCATGATGGACAGTTCGGTTTAACTAGCTCACATTGTGACGACTCTAGGCTCGCGTAGCACGGGTGCCGTGCTGCCTGGAGACAGGCGGGGACGACAATGTAAGACTGAAAGACCACGTCATAATGATGTGAGAAGCTCACTATCATCACAGATCGCGTTCTACAAGAGCGTTGGCTATAATGTCGCTGGTACCGGACCTCTGAACGCGCCGCCTCCGTCAACGAAGACATTCAACCTGTCTGTGCTCGTCAAACACACCGAGAACGCTGAGAATTAGGTTTCTGATGCTTTGGAAATGTCGCGCAGTCTTTCGTGCTATTGTTTATCTAGCCCACCGAAATGCGAGCAAAAGGTTTATAGATGATCCATATAGTATCAGGGTGCTGCATGCTCTCAGGGCGCCGGCAATTCGACCCGTCACAAGTGTCCGAGAAATATGGCACAGACCGTGATTACAACTGCAACGCTTCAGCACCCTCAAGCTATATCGCTTTCTGTCCGAAGTCGTTAAATGTATACACGTACACCAAGTGGGTAAATGGGTATCTCGGGCTGTAGTCGCTCTCGTTGTTGAAACGTTGAAGCTTTGAAGCTTGAAGAGCAAGCCGATCCCAAGCAGTCTAATTTCTCTCGCGAACTATGAATCTTCGTCCTGATACAGATATCCTATGCGACGTACTACCGTTCACTGACTTACAAGGGTACAGAACATTTAGAGCTCCAGAGTTAGAAAGTCCCCGAGGCGTTGCATGTAGCTCTCCCTCTCCTCGTACTGTGGCGTGTGGCTACTCTCGGAAAATGTGAACCATTTGACCTTCGGAATGGAGAAGTATGGCGCGATGACACTATCCTGAGCCTCGTCGTAGCGACCGTTCAGCAGCAGGGTGGGAACCTCGATCTTGTGTATGTCATCGAGGATCGACCAGGTCTTCAGCGATCCGGTGATATGAAACTCGGATGGACCGTTCCTAGAGTACCCGAGATACGACTTGAGTTCAATGAGGATAGGTGATATACACAACGCATCACATACATTGTCATATAAACGGTTGGATCTTGCTCTATTGCCTGGAACGACTCCACCAGCTGTGCGGGCATCGGGTCGAGACGACAGACATGGCGTGCATAGAATACGCCCACCGCCTCATGGTACTCCTTCGAGTCGGTCGTCCCGTCTGCCTCGTGCTTGTCTAGAGTAGCCTGCAATAACTTTGTTCACGGCTACTGCGCATAATAGTTGGGGATAAGACCTACTTGGACCTCGTCAGGCAGCTGAGATCGAAGACGGTTTGCAGCCTCGACCCACAACTTCATGCTTGCAGGGGAGTTCGCGATCACGAGGCGGCGCAAGCCTTTTGGGTGGGTCGTCGCAAAGCGAGCCCCGAGCATGCCGCCCCACGAGTGGCCAGCGATGTCGAAGCCATCCTGGATGCCGAGGTGGTTGACGAGGGCCTTGAGCTGCTCAATGAACAGCTCCTCCGTCCAGAACGAGGTGTCTCCGCTCTTCTCAGGAAGGTGCGTAGACCTCCCGTTCCCGAGCTGATCGTAGAAGACGACGGGAATGGAGTGGGTCTCAGCGAGGTCGGCGAGCGGGAGAAGGTAGTTGTGAACGACTCCTGGTCCGCCGTGGAGGACTACTAGCGGGCGGCGGGTCGTGGACTTGGTGTCTCCGAAAACCTTGTACCACGTCTTGCACGCATTTTCGACACTGGCAACCTTGAATTCGAGTTCGCCTTCCATCTTGTGTGTGTGTCGGTGGGCTAGGTCGATGAAGGACAGACAGGGAGGGATCTTGAAACGAGGGTCTGGGGCAAGCTAGAGGACTCAGACCGGGTGGCAAACTCGCGTTTGTGCCAGTGGGAAAGAGGTCTCTATCGGCGGAACAATCCGTCAGGCGTGTGAGCGTGAGTGATACGAAGAGTAGATCCTACTTTATCGATGCAGATGGACCAGGATGGGGGGAATAGAGACACCGGAACTGCTGGCAGTGTTAAATGTTGTACGCCGCTCATGCGGTTGTTACTTCTATCGATGCAGATGGAGTCCCAGGATGCAGATGAAGTACCAGAATGCAGATGGAGTTTCAGGATACGAGGAATGGAGGAGCCGGGAGCTGCCATGTTGAACGTTCATGCGACCATGAGTGGTAGTGGACAGAACTATTAGAAACAGAACCCCACTTAGAGCGCTTTCGAAGAGTGAGCCAGCGCTCCGTCCTCCTTTTCAAGGTTAGCTCATTACCTAGACTGTGATGTCTGCAATCTCCTCAGATCTGTGTCCATGATTAACACGAGGTAAGACACAGCTTCCGTCACACCGCCGTGGCAGATTGAACCGGGCCCACAGGCATAGCCTTGCCTGCTAGAGGACATCACAAACACACGCCGTTCTACATGGTAGTGGACCTAGCATCATGATCATTGGCATACTATGCATCGTGCCAATCATGACAGCTAGCACTTCGAAATAAATAGGTGCCCGGGCTGCTACGAACGTTCGCCACGCAAAGTCGCCTCACGAGTACTACCACTCACGCCGTCTCGCAAGGATTCCAGCGCTCCTCATGTCTAACCCGTACTCTCCTCCAGACGAAAACAGCTCTGATCTCTGGTTGGAGAAATCCAACTTTGTGGGCGCAGTTCTAGGCGGCGTGGCCTACGGTGACCTCTGTCGTCACATATACAGTGTTCCTCAAGCTAACTGCTCTCACAGGCGTTCATGTTGCAGTATTCGCAGAATGTTTCTATCATATGGCTAGAGCTATGCATCGCGAGCCATCCTCCCGACGCCGCAGCGTGTGGCTCCTCACCTTCATCACACTCTTGTTTGTGATGGCCACAATCAATGTCGGATGCAACACGAAGATGAACCAGCTCGAGTTTATCGACAACCGTGCTTATCCTGGAGGACCGAATGCGTGGTTCTTCGCCTTCTATAGCTACTGGGTCAATACGCTTGGCAACACTTCGTACATAGTAGCCAACTTCCTTGCAGATGGCCTTCTTGTACGTGCTCTCACTATGAATGTGCGCAATTCGTACTAACTGCGGTCACCAGCTCTGGAGGACGTATGTTGTCTGGAACACCGTGTGGATCATTGTCTTTCCGGTCATCATCTATCTCGCTTCTACCGGTGAGTGGACTACCCTCCTTCGCCCATGGCCATTCCATGTTGCACCTGTGCTCACTGCTCATATATCTTCATAGCCATGTCTATCATGGTCATCTTCCAAGCGTCGCGCCCGGATGCATCCCTTTGGACTAAGACTGCCGTCCAGTTCACCCTACCATACCTCACCATCTCTATATCGCTCAACATCCTGCTCACGCTCCTGCTCGTGAGCCGACTGCTTTATATGAGTCACAAGATGAAGACGACGATAGGAGCAAGACACAGCGAGACATATATATCCGTCGCCACCATGCTCGTAGAGTCGGCCATGCCGTACGCGATCACTGGACTCATCTTCATCATCACATACGCTCGAAACAGCAACGTGCAGAACCTTGTTCTTCCTGTCCTCGCGCAGATCATGGTACGTGACACTGACATCCACAATTCACATGATTTGTTTCTCACAGTCCTCGTAGTGTATCAGTCCTGAAGTCATCATCCTGCGCGTTGCCACCGGTCGAGCAGTCTCTTCGAAGCCGTCAACTCGTGGCATGACAGAGCAGTCGATCAAGTTCCGCTCCCCGGGAGGACAGAGGGGAACGCAAAGCATTGCTCTGACGTCCATGGCCACTTCAGGCATCACAAATGACACTGGATCCGTTACCCTCGGTTCGAAACCTGACCTGTCGTTGAAGGAAGATGTTTGAGTCACTTAATGTACAGACGTTCTGAGTCTCGAGCTCATGCCATTACACACCCATGTCACTCGTCGGAAAGGGTAGAACGGTGGACACGACCATGATACATACTTGACGTCTACGAAAACATTGTTATACGGACGCTCTCGTGTGCTGCAACGCATTCTACACTGCCTCATAAAGTCGGACAGTCATTGTCGAGCAGTGCCGCGGACCAACGCTACGGTCTTGACAAGTATGAGACCAAGGGTCACGGCATAGATAAGGTTGACTGCCGGTACTCAGACTTCTTGGCCCGTATGTACCTGGCCCGTAATAACGTGTCCGGAGGGGAAGGTTTGTTTAGCCACTGGTACGCGCTACGTATGGCAGCTCCAAGGACTGTGAGTTTAAGAAGGTAGTTATTCAACGCTCCTATCGTACTTTGATGAGTTGAGGTAACTTCCACTCGTTCCGTCTGTGTCAATGATCCGAGTGTTACCGACGTTCTGAATTTATTGGACAGTACTTACCTCGCATTGTAGGAGATATAGTCATCAGCACGCACAGACGGATGGGATACCACAGCTTACACGCTGCTATAGGTACGCATTGTCAGATGATATCGCGTTTGGAGGTAGTCGACTTATAATGAACTGGCCTACAGCTCGACGACACTCCGATCCGTTCATAGTCGCATACAAAGCGCGTTGTCCGACAAGGGAAACATATTTGGAAGACTCCAAAAGATTGGCTTTTGAGCGAGAACTCCCTAAGAGCACTGTGCCAGAGATCGCCTGGCTATATCTCGATGAGCAAATGCCGTAGCGGTCGAGGATACGGGAGCTCACGAATAACTGATGGAGTTATACCCCTTCATACACAGCCAGTTCTGTTAACAGGTTGGTGTCGTATATGCTGTGGGTAGAATAGGTGTCATGTAAGCGTAGTATCCTACGATCCAAGGCATAGACAAAACACGAACGTACATTCCGTAGAGCACACTTTGCGGACGCGATATCGAAGAGCGGGGGGATTTGTCAGATGGGGTTAAGCCATCTACCCCATCCTCCCTGCAATCTTTCAGCACATCTGTGTGAGTCAGACTGTGATACGGCGGTGCTCAGCTTCAGAGGACGGGGAAAGAGTCGCGTATGCGCGTTGAGCGCAGGATTACGTCAAAGGCATGATACAGTCAGAGAAAACATACTGGTTCGCGCGTGTCCGGGGTGACGCCGCACCGTTAGAGCCAAGTGACATATGCGTGGCCAAAGGTTCCCTCCGGAAGGAGCGCGAGCCTGTTCAAATTGACCGTGTTAGAGTGGATCCTCGGCCTTTCCTAGAGAATCTGCCGTCCTTCGGGGCTCTCCAGCATTCTGCCGCGCAGTCACGGAAGCACCGGGCCAGAGGTCAGGTCCCCGAGAGCAGCGACCATATCTGGGAGACTGGCGGGTCATGCTCGGCGACCCACTCCAGCCACGCATATGGACGCACCTGCCCTTCGCGGATTGGCGAGAGCCATGAAGGCGGAGCCCAGGGTGAGGAACTCATGTTCGAACCAGTTCAGCGGGATGTGGCCCTCGTACGCCGGCTGGGTGTTAACTGAACGGGATTGCCACCGGTGTTGCGGTCGAAGAGCAGCGTTTGCCGGCGCGAGAGTGAAGAGAGATCGCACTGTGCGTCGTGAGACACGTAGCGAAGCAGATGCGAGCGACATGAGCACCCAGTCGGTCCGAGAGAGTGTATACGAGATGACCGCTCGAGGCAAGCAAGGACGAGGACCGTGGCGGGACGCGTCGCGAGCTGGGAACGCCCGGCTGTGGCCTGCTGTGGCTGGCCCGGAATGGGCGTCTCCAAGCACTCCGCCTCTTGCACAGCGACCTCCATGTCGAGCTATGTCGAGTTCACTGCAGATTCTCGCTGCCGGCTGCTACAGCTATCAAAACATACCGGGGCTCTGCGACTCTATGGCTATGATGTTCTGCTCACTCGCTCTGCCTGTGGCCGGGACGGCAACCGGCGCTGCGTATGGCTACTAGTGCCGCCCTTTGGATCTGATTTTGGACGGTGTGCGCCCGGTGGCCCAAGGCCTGTCCCTACCCGATCGTCGAACCTGGGCCACCTCTGCTGCTGACGTCTTCGAGCTCACAGATGCTTGTGAGAGTGATCTCCGTGCGGTCTTCTCAGTGGCCTTCCGGCCCACACCGCCTGTGCTGGTGGCCTTATAATGCTTATCTTCCCGCACTCGGTGAGCTGCTGCACTACCCTACTCTTCCCTACCTCTGCGCGCGATGTCTCGCTCTCCCTACTACGCGTATCATCCCTCGGGATACCCCTACTTGCACACCCACCTCGGGATGTCCATGGCCAACACCCCAATGCCAATGCGCGCAATCAGCAGGCCCATGCCCCAGCAGCCCATGCCGCCTGCCCCTAGACGTGCTAGGCAGCCGAAGCAGCTCAGGAGTCCTGACCGGAGGAAACGATACGGCGTGGTCTTCAACAGCGACCCCCTCTCTGGGATGCTCGACGACGATGACGACGACGACAGCACATGGTCCATGTCGCGCTCGCGTGCGTCCCGCTGGATGCAGAACAGACAACCGACCATGAGGTCCAGGAACAGCAGCCCCGCGCAAGAGATCGTCGCGCGGTACAGAGCGTCGCAGACCTCGGACGACCCGACCGCAACTGCAGCCTCGTCTGTCACTTACCTTCAGGTGCCCAACGCCGATGGATACTATTCGTCTGGGACCAGGTCGAGGACTACCTCCGGAGAGACCTACCTTAGCTCGCAGTCCGGTCCACGGCTGCGCTACAGGGACTCGCGGGCGCATGCGATGGATCGTGCTGTGAGTGATATGCCTTCCCTCTTTCCTTGTTGTGGCTCTGACGTCGATTTATGCAGACCAAGGAAGCATACCTGATGGCTGTTCAGAGCGGAGGCTATCGCGACATTCCCTGCCAGCGTCCGGGCTGTCGTAGCATCCTTCCTACTATCAGAGACCTCGCCTCGCATCTCGCTATCCACGATCTCGATCATCGACAAGTGTACGTCGTGTTAAGAGTATGCGAGCTAACTCGTTGCTAACACAGCTACCTCAGCAGGTTTTACTCTGCGCCGCGCTACGATTCATTCATGGATATGGGCCATTCGGTCGAGGGTCGGACCCGTCGACGCTACTTCCGTTCTCCTGCTCCATATGCTCGATCCGAACGTTCGTACAGTGCGTATACTCACTTTCATAACCGAGTCGTACGCATGATACAAATTTGTCCACAGGCAAATTTCGCAGATACCTTGCGAAACTTACGGTTCCCTGTGTTCCCTTCTATTCTAACGACGATGATGACTTCTTCTAACTGCTTCGGTTCGTGATTTGACACTGCATCTATATCAGTAGCGCCGCACATGCTATTCACGCTCCTTCTGTATCCATACGATCCTCCTATGGACTTCCTTCCTTTGCTGTTCGGACTTTCTTCTGCTGTATATCTCCACATTCGTTCATTGTACCAGTGTATCAGTAAACCTTCCGCTCCCCATATGTAGCCATCCTATATGCACGCTAAGCACATGCTAATAAGTGATTGTTAGGTTTTCATGGAACGAACTTGTCCGAATGGGGATGGGGATGTCGAGGCGCGCCCCCTGCGACAAACAGTGACAAACAGTGTGCGCCGCGCCCGGCTGTCTGAACCAGGTTCGAACGCATTTGTTATTTCTCTTCAGTCAACGCCCACATGTATTTGTGATAGCCTTGGTCACAACGTTACCTCCTGCCTTAAACCACTGAATATGTGTGCCACTCCGGATCCGGACTGCAGGACTTAGATGTGGGTTGCTGTACCACTGCCCGAGCCTATCTGGGACCATATCTTCGATGAACTCTGCAAGGACCGGCCTACATCATCCACTTTGTCGTCTCTGGCGCATTAGATCCGAATACCCCCTCTTTTCCCACATACTACTTACTATCCAACCTAAAACGCCTATCGCGGGAGCAATCATCATTCGCAGAAATTCTACAAGTTTGGCCACTGCAAATTTCTCTGAGTGAGTTCCCTCCCCCTTCCTCCCGCGTACCGTGCCAAATAGCAAACCATCTGACTTCTCGTGATACGACTCCCCTGACAGTCGATCTCTGACATCGATAAGTAGGCTTTCAATTCAAGACTAGAATTCAACAGGGTCTATAGCATCCTCCACATTACTGCTTTCGACGTCGATCTCGCTCTCCCGCTGGATTCACTATCCTTCTCGATAGTCTCGATGTTGCTCTTTTGCAACCGGATGACTCCGACTACCCCGGGTTCCGGGTCCTGCTCGCCATGCCTGTCCGTCACCTTTTGTCACACGCAAACGCTTGCGCATCACTTGGACCTGCGCTCGTTACGCTAGGTTGTTCCCTCATTTGAAATGTCTGGCGATCTCACTACAGGAAGCCGCTGTTCTGCAACGGAGCATCGTGCGACAATCGAAGAGTGAGAGGCGGCAGGGAGCCCCCCTGTTCAGGCCAGCCGTGACTGTCGCGGTAGCCGGTGACTGAGGAACTTAGTTCAGGATGGTTAGTCAGCCTCGTTCGAGGGGAGGCATAGTTCCGGACGGTATCGGAGTCCTGCAGACAGGATCATGTCTCGTCTCGTAATTGACCCTGCCGCTCAGAGTAATGGTAAGCACACATACTTCCAGTCCCAATGTCTCTGAGACGAGTCGACGACGCCGCTGACCGCCAATCCACAACACTTGCATCATGACAGTTCGCAGCATAAGCTTACATCGCCTCGGCCGAGTTTCAGAGGGTCATTCTCTCATGAGGAGTCTACTGGACGTCTCACAGCAGTTCCGCCATCAGGGAGTAGGTGCGTAATTTCAACAGGTAGCCGAATGATTTGCAAGCCGACTTACACCTCCGTCGGTCGCGACTTAGGCACCGCACCCGGACTCTTTCTCCGTATTCGGGAGTTTTGTCGTGCAACGATTGGTAATTGCGCGTGTATTGGGAGTATGCGAAACGTTTCTCGGTCAAGTTGGTGTTCCGCCCGGTGCGTAAGTTACGTTGGCCATGGCAGTTCGTACCTAGACGGGGTGACTGCCGTCGCAGTCTCCGAGTCCGGTGAAATTCGCGGTATAACATTTAACCTTGCGGTGTGTGTGTGTACTGAAGCCGCTGCTCACCGGTGTATATAAGACGGCAGCCCCAGGACCTAAGCTGCGATACACCAACACTAATTAACGCGGTCGTAATGCTGAAACTCACTTCGGCTCTTCTCCTACTATGCACTCTTGCTTGTGCCCTTCCTTCCATCAGAGGTAGGTATAAACGCAATACTCTCCAGCTTGCTTCACTCATGCTCCACGTGCACGTTACACTCTAGACAGCGACAGAGAATTTGACTACGTCGTGATAGGTAGGGTCATGTAGACTGCAGCTGCTAATCTCACACTGACCGTCTGACGCCATTAGGTGGAGGGACTGCGGGCCTTGTGGTCGCCGCCCGCTTGACCGAAGATCCCGACGTGACTGTCGCGGTTGTCGAAGCTGGCGTATACCACAAGGATGAGCCTCTCGTCGACACACCCGGTGAGTGATCCTGTCCACGGCCATTTCCGGGTTCAATACCTACGAGTTCGTCTCCTAATGATGCGTTGTAGAGTTCTTCGGGCAGGCTATCGGCAACCCTGACTTCGACTGGAACTTCTCGACGGTCCCCCAGTCTGGACTGAACAATGCCAGCGTCTTCTATTCTCGTGGAAAGATGCTCGGCGGTTCAAGTGGGCTCAACTTCATGGCATGGGACAGAGGGTCGGCGCAGGAATATGACATCTGGGAAACCGTGAGCGCATTTCATACCTTCGCACACAGCCACTTTTGCTGACACTGGGATAGCTTGGCGCAACAGGATGGAACTGGGACTCTATGTTACCATACTTCAAGAAGACCGAAACGGTCTCTCCGCAGACACCTGCGCAGATGTACGGCGGCTCTAGCGAAGTCCCCGAGTCCACATTTTACGAGTACTAGTGATGTGTGGTCCGGTCCTGGGACCGGTCAATGACCGCAGGATGACCGTGACAGGACCGGCTATAACCTGTAGCAGTCCAGTCATGTAACGGTTCGGTTACCGGTTCGGTCACGGTCACATTGTACGGGACTTCTAATGACAACCGGTGTGACCGGTTGGGACCGGTCATTGACCGCATATTTGGACCGGTTATCGCTAATAGAAAGCAGCCTCAAAGATATTATAAGCTACTGACTTATGAGTCACTAAGTACACCAGTAAGCACAACTTAGTCTGGGGGGTCAAACATCCTGCGGGTGTTCGGTCACAGTGTAACAGAGTGACAAATGATCTTATTTGGCGTCCCTTGTGCTAGTACCCATCAACCCCTCTGCCACCTTCCCACATCCTCGACTTCTATCTCTCACACTCGCTTGCTTCCCACTCAGAATGGGCCCCAGTCACACCAGCGGATCCTCAGCGCGTGGCAAAAGCAGCAAGCGGGCACGCTCGGAGTCAAGCGAGTCGGAACCAGAGGTAGAGCCTAGAAAAGGCAAACGGTCAATACGGCGCACAGAGAAGGCGAAGGAGCTGGATGCACAGCTAGCCAAAAGGCGCAAGGCAAAAGGACCCCCTTCTACAAAGAGTGGGAGTGACTTTGAGGGAGGACCACACCAAGCGGCTTCGGATGAGGAGGGTCGTGGTAGTGACGGCGAGGCCAGCGGCGATGGAGGTGATGGAGACGGTCGCACAGAGAGCGGAAAAGATGGTGGTGGGACACAAAGTCCTATTGAGGTATGCCATAATACTCCTATTCAGTGTGCAGCTCGAATAGAGTCAGCGGGCTTGATACTCACATGTCTGTAACAGATCCTATCGGATTCCGATGAGGAGATCGGGGCGCCAGGGCGAAAGACTCGTATGAAGGCGGATATGACCCGCGACCTTTTGACCGTGTTTAGCGGCAAGGTCACAGTCAAGTTCGTGAATTCGAAAGGTGAGGGCGCAGAGGAGGAGGGGCGCTGGTGCGAGATATGCCGGTTAGTACCCAGCTATGTGTTCCTGCAGGTGTATTACTAGTCACTTACTGTTGGATTTGCAGTCATAGCAAGACCACCAAGAAGCAAAAGGGCTCGCGGGCTGGCTGGTACAAGGGCGGCAATTCGACGCTCCGTGCTCATATCGCATCTGCCCATTACGAGGAATATAGCCGCCGTTGTCGCGATCAGGAGGTCGAAGAGAACTGGCGGTGCGTCCCGAAGGACGTGAGGGAAGAGCGGGAGAGGGCCAAGCGCAAGGAGCAGAATAAGCCGGAGATGCAGACAACGCTCGATGGTATTGTCGCTAAGGTTAACATTCAGATTCCGACGGCCTTCTCGACAGAAGGCATCCTAAAATATACAACTGAGCTCATCGTGTGCGGCGCTCACGTAAGTCGACAAACTCGGATACTTGGGTTAGGTTAGGTTCTCACTGATCTCTCCTCTCCCTCCTACTCTTCAGGCTCTCGCCCTCGCAGATGATGTGCACTTCCACAACTGCTTAGTCTCAATGCGTCCGAAGACGAGACGCTCGGAACTACCCACTCGCGCGGCCGTTCGGAACACCATCAAGAACTCGTTCATCGATTTCATCGCGGCCCTCAACGAGGAGATCGGATCTGCACCAGGCGACGTATCATGCGGGTGGGACATGTGGACCGCTGGCCACACCTCCGACGCGTATCTCGGCCTCTTGGTCCACTGGATTGCGATCAATCCTCAAACTAGCATGTGGACCTTTCGCAACGAGGTCGCTGCCTGCCACAAGGTCACAGGCAAGCACACCGGATCGAATCTCGGCAAGTATCTCATGGCATTCCTCGACCGGGTTGGAGTCACGTCGAAATCCCGCACCAAGGTGAGCGTGCAGTTGACATATGGCAGATTTCGCGTGACCCTGCAGTGTATTGCTAGACTGACAATACATTCTTAGCTCGGTCACATCACGAACGATAGTGCTTCGAACAATGGGACGGCTGCTGAGGAGGTGGGACTGCGCCTTGCGCGACGTGGCTTACTCGGAGACTGGAAGCCCTCGGAACGCAGGCTAAGGTACGTGTTCCGCTACTTTACATGCACCTGCCACCCTTCAATCACCTATATTCGCTCTGCCGCCATGACAACTGGCTGATTTGCGATCTCACAGCTGCATAGGACATATAATTCAACTCGCCATCGAAGACTTCATGTCCGAAGTCACGCAAACTGGGATTGTCGAGAGCAAGCAAGCGATTTGGGACTTCGACCCAAGTGACAAGGAGAACGCGATTAATGGTGGACTGGACGTGATTGCGGTAATCCGCACGCTCGCCGTCAAAGTGCGTGGTATGCTTCGTTCTGATCCGTTCTGCAGCTCGTCTTCTGCTGCCTCCTTGCTGACCACAACCTCTGTCACAGATTCAAGCCTCCGGTCAACGGAAAGACGTCTTCAATGCGTACCAGCGTGACGCGGGGATCAAGACCCCTCTCGTCATTCCTCTCCACAGCAACACGCGCTGGGGCAGCGCTTATAGCATGCTCGCGCGTGCGTACGAACTGCGAAAGGTGCGCCCGCCTCGCTGTCGCTGTCGCTCTCGAGCTTCGCACACTAATAGCACTCGCACGCCTCTAGTTTATCGATCAGTTCGTTCGCACTGCAGATCTGACCTACGGGCCAATTACGACGCTGCGCGGCCAAGGGACGACCAAGAAGATCCCATGGACGGCCTTTCAAATGTCTGCCGCTGACTGGGAGCGCGTACACCTCTGCAGCAAGATCGTATTCGTGAGTCTTACACCTAATGCCTGGCTGACCGTATACTGATCTCACCCTGTATATACCTGAAGGATGCACATCGCTATCATCAGATGTGCTCCTCGACACGCACTCCGACCCTCCATCAAGTAATTCCAATCCTCGAAACACTGGCATCACGATGGGAAGAAAAATCAAAGGATCCGGCATTCGGGATCTTCCGCGACGCATTGCTCTGTGGCCTAGACAAGCTCGTCAAGTACTACAAGAGGCTCGATAATTCGAGCTCGTACATACTTGCGCTGTGTAAGTACCTCACTCCGTCCCCGATCACATGTGCCGGTTCTGACTGATATAAATAATCCGCAGTCGCCCATCCGTATTTTCAACTCGACTATATAGAAGAACACTGGGGTGGCGAGGCCGAATACCGTCAAGATCTTATAGATAACGTACCGAACCCTCGGAATTGGCAGAAGCATGCGCACAAGATCGTCGAGAGCGCAGTGAGTACTAGCCTATAGGACATCTACTGCGACCTCAATATCCCTTAATGCTGACCTCTGAGCATCTAGATGCAGGCTTACTGGCCTAGACGACTTCGCTTCGACCCCAAAACCGGCATTCCATTCATTCCCAAGGACAACAGTGGGGCCAATGGTGTAGACGGTGGCCCGGGTGTAGCGCCGCAAGGTGCCACATCCTCAAGCGCTCAGAGCTCTCGCAACCTCAATCTCGAAGACGAGGATGACCACGATCGCGCACGCCGTGCCAAGCGACGTCAAGGGAACGAGGGAGAAGACGGCTGGCGTTCCGAACTGCAGAGGTACCTCAGCCACCCAATGTCCGAGGACATTACCAAGTTCATGGACACGCTCGAATGGTGGTCCGTACGTACCGGCCCGCTCTCCTTCCAGCCCACTGTAAGCTGACCTTTGATTGGGCCCGTGTAGAGACACGCGGCCATCTATCCGACTGTTGCCCGCATCGCTATAGATATACTCGCCATCACTGCCGCAACCGTCGGCGTCGAGTCTCTCTTTTCTCGTGGGAAAGAGATTGCCACTGACCGACGCTCGCGTATACATCCTGATCTTTTCGAGCAGCTTCAATGCCTTCAATACTACTGGAAAGACAAAGCAGTCAATTTTGCGAAGGAGAATGAACGCCTTGCAGCTGCCAACGTGGAGGAGATCTTTATGGAAGACTTTGTGTACCTCGAGGAGGAGGAGGGGCTTCTCGCGTGCATTGATGATGATGAGTAGACTCCAATGATGCTGCCAGTATATAACTGTATCTACAACATCGAATCTCATTGCAAGTCCAGTGTACTTAACTGGCTGTACTGACAGGTTTAGTAAACCGGTCAAGACCGGTTATGACCGGTCAAGACCGCATTCCGGTCAGTGACCGGTTGAAACCGAAGACTGAACCGGAGTCCGGTCAGGCTCTGGCATAACCGATAGACCGGTCAGGTTATCCCTCAATGTAGCTGGTCCGGTCGGGTCACGGTCATCGGTCATGAGGCAAGGACTTAAATGACCGGACTTGACAGGACTTTGCATCACTAACGAGTACCATGGGAGTTCAGGGCCGGTTCAGGTAAGAGCGCATATATTGCATCGGGAGATGTTTCCATACTCATGCACATTCTGTGGCACACAGCCGTCGTATAACGTGTTCTACAGCAATGTCACTACTCCCTATGTTGAGACCTTGAACGCACTAGGTATTCCGACCAACAGCGATCCGGTACGACTCGACTTGTTGCTTACTTCACGAATGTATGTATCTGACTACAGACTAGTACATGGGTGACGCCACTGGCGTATACAATTGCGAGATGGCAATTGACCGCGTTAAGGACGTAGGAACACGATCATATTCAGCGGTGACCTACTACAACAGCAGCGTGGAGAAGCCGAACTTGACCATCTACTTGGTCACCCAGGTAGGCACTACCGCTCAGTTTATTCATGTGATATGAGCCGATGACTGAGATTTCACGAAGGCTACGCGTGTCAACTTCGTGAAGGACTCCGAAGGACAACTGCAAGCCACAAGTGTCGACGTTACTGCGGTTGATAGCACCGGTGTCACTGGTACTCTCACTGCGCGTAAGGAGGTAATCCTTGCAGCCGGTAAGCCTGGTACGATCTCAATGAAACGTACTTATTTGACTGATGTAGTTACTCAGGAACGGTGCAGACGCCGCAACTGCTCGAGCTCTCTGGTAAGTGGCATCACCTGGCGTGCGATACTCCGAGGCCTGGTCTAATATATACCAGGTATCGGTAACAAGACGATACTCGAGTCTGTGGGCTTAGAGACACTGGTTGATCTGCCTGGTGTGGGCGAGAATCTCCAGGTAAGCGAGCATCATGATCCCGTGTGCTGAATCTCCTCTTCTCACACCTGGTGGTTAGGATCAAACATTGGTCGCACAAGACTTCGAGCTCCTGGACACTGTTTTCACGTATGGTATGTATCTCAGTGATCTTAGAGTATCGCATACCTGATAATGTGAAAAGATGAATTGAGGAACAACGCGACTTATCTGGCCGAGCAACAAGCCGAGTAGTACGTCCTTTTTGCTACTTTTTCCTGGTCCCTTCTGAGTCGATCGTCCATAGCGCGGCCAACTCGACTGTGATCTTCGCCTCTGCGCAGTTCGCACTAGCCTTCGTGCCTGCGAAGTCGGTCGTTTCTGATGACGTTCTGTCATCATTGCACTCTGGCGCTTCAGCACTAGTCAACACTTCCGGCTTGTCCCCACAGACAAAGGCGCAGTACAAGCTACAAATGGATTGGTTGACCGGAGATGACATCGCGTTTCTGGAGTTCATCATGTTCCCTACGGGTGGACGGACCACCGCCAGCCCTGCGCCGAACTCAGTCTATATCACGCTTTGGACAACACTCATGGTATGTGAGCGATCGCACACAGTGTTAACACCACTCACGCGACTCTCTATGGACAATAGCATGCGTTCAGTCGTGGCACGGTCGTACGTAAATCGCGCCATATTCTCCGCCTCATCCTGGCTGACGACGCACCTCCCAGCATATCAACTCGACGGACCCGTTGAAGGCGCCGATCATCGACCCCGGGTTCTTGAACAATGACGTCGGTATGTCCCGCCAGTCATCTGGAAAAACCTCCCCAGCCAATTAGAGAAAATTGGTGATATTTCGACAGAATTAGCAAGTTAGTGAATTTAGCAACATTTTTGCAAGGTATGGTACAAAATGAGTGAAAGTAGCAGATTATTTGCAGCAAAAAAGTGCTAGATTATGGTCACAGTAGCATATCATATGCACTTCCTGTCTGTCAGGCTGATGTATCATCCAGCCCTATTGTGCTTTAAAACCTCAAAAAAATCGACAGGAGAGTCAGGGAATAAGGTAATATGGGAGGGAGAGCTGGGTAAAAATGCGAAAAAGAACGACCACATCAGGGATTGAACCAACAACCAGACACAGAGTGGGACACTTTAACCCCTACTCCATTACACCATACTTAGCGGTGGAAGTATATTTATTATATAGAGTCTCCTCCTGCACTTAGAGATTTCTACTCTGAGCTCACCTTCCGGAGGAGTGTCACTGCAGTCTGCAACCAACAGCTATTCCAATGCAACTTAATTTACAGCCTAGGATATAGTCATGGATGCACTCTGAGGTTTACCTTAGCTGTAAACTTCACTAGTAATAGCCTGTAGGGACTCACCAAGAGGTGAGCTTATGGTAGAAATCTTCAAGTGAAGCGAAAGACTGTATATAGTGTGCCTACCTTGAAGCACATTTAAGGTCCAATAGAGCAGTGGTTGAAGTGTATGATAGCTTTCGTATATGGTCTGGTAGGTAAAGTCTCTAAAAGGTGAAGTCCTGGGTTCAATTCCTGGTATAGCCATTAATTTTCGCATTTTTGCCCAGGCCTCCCTCCCATAATACTGCATTCCTTGACTCTCCTGTCGAGGTTTTTGAGGTTTTACAGCTATCTCAAAAATCAGCGTCGTTTCGCGCGCCCGCGGGGTGTGTGCTCGGATCACGGAAACCCCCGGCCGAGGCCTGGCGCTGTGAGCTAGCGCCCCTCGGCGACCTCTGCAAGTCGCGCGATTTGAACACTCCCTTTGCGCTTGCTTTGCGCTCCCTCGTTCTTTTCTCTTGCTCAGTCTTCTGTAACCAACTTGTGACCTCTAGTAGTGCTTCAAGAAGACCACACGACGGCTCCCCGCAGACTTCTTGGGGGAGTGGTGGAGCAGGATTCGGACAACTCCCAACGAGGAACCAGTGCGCCCACCTGCCAGTCACGGTGGCTCACGAGGCGGGCCGTGGAGGGTGCTGGAACTGGAATGCCTGTCCTAAAGTGTTCCAGAACTGATTCATCACATTCGAGTAAAGATGTGAGTAGTACGAGTCATTGAGTAGGAACGTATCTATGTCAGTAGTAAACGCTGCGAGCAGCCAGGACTCCTCCGCAGCGAGCTCGAAGTCGACGGAGGCATGAGCGCTAGGTTTGGGCGCCGGGCCTCGGCCGGGGGTTTCCGTGATCCGAGCACACACCCCGCGGGCGCGCGAAACGACGCTGATTTTTGAGATAGCTGTAAACCACAATCAGAGTGGGCTGATGCCTCACTAACTTGTGAATAGCATATATTTTCAGCTTATTTGAGTCTAATTATCGAAAATGCTGCTCATTTAGTTCCTATACCTCGCAAATTTGCAATATAAGTGCTATCAGAGCTAAAATAGCCAAATAGTACTAATAAGTGCAAATTGGCCAAAGAGGTTTTTCCAGATGCACTTATTATAGATATCGGCCCTCCGGGGCAAACCTGGCCACGAAGGACGTCAGAGATGGCCAGAGACGGGTGCATGACTAAGCCGATAACTGATCGTCCGGGTACCGGGCACTTAGTACTTATCAGTTAAGATACCTAGAGCGATTAGATAGATCGTCTTCCCGTCAGTTGCGATAAGATTATAGATGGCAGAGGACAATCTTATCTTTTAGTCAAGATACCTAGAGCGATTAGATAGATTGTCTTCCCGTCAGTTGCGATAAGATTATAGATGGCAGAGCACAATCTTATCTTCCCTCTCCACGTGCGTTGATGGCTTTCGCGCCTATATGCTATAGTAAGGAACCGATTTCTCGGGACGATCTACAGTCTGTGATACAGTTTGTATAGTCGGCACTGCCACGTCTAATAGACCGCAGTTTGACTCGTTAACGTCCTGTAGCTCTCGGTCTCTACAATGAAGGGAAGTCTCGACTAATATCCACGTTAACGCGCTTCAATCCCATTGATACACGTCGCATTGTAGGGGCTAGAGGTAAAGTATTTCTCACTTTCTTCGTTCTGGAACGCCCGACGACTACCCTGTGCCGCGTGTCCATACATTTGGCAGCTTCCGGAGGGTTCTGCCCGTGTAGTAACGTGTGCAAGGCTCGAAGACGCAGTTCACCATAGATGTCAATGGTCCGTGCGCAGAGATACGTGGGACAGATCCGATCGCATCTTCCCGGGGCTGCAGTACCTACCCAAATTGCCGAGCCACGTCTCTCGTTGCCTCCTCTACCTTCTTTCTCGTGCACGTCTCTCGTTTCCGTTCTTTTGCTAGCTATCACGAACGTCTGGCCCCCTTCTTCCAATATCTTTCTACAGCTCTGCGCTCTCCAAGATCCAACCCATTGTCCCTGCTTTCCCCACATTCAATCGAGCTCGCTTCTCGCTATGGTTATTACCGCGCAAGATGAGCTGTATGGACACGCTCACCCCGAATTGCGCGAGAGGAGGACGTCGAGCAGGTGTGTCTCTAGTCCCTTTTCCGCGCTGTGTGATTGGTACAAAAGCTCAATTTGTACTGTTTGCAGCGTTCCTGTCGACCCACCGCCCCCGTACAGTCGTTTTGCGGAGACTACCTACTCGGACGCTGGCCCGGAAAGCGATGTCGTTCAATGGCCAAGCGGCTCGATCGTTGCTGCGGTCCTGGATAGCGTTCGCGGGGTTGCCGGAGCGTTCGCGACGGAGGATCTGGAAGCTGGGTATGAGACGGTGGGTAGGGAGAGCTCGTGAGTACCGCTATGTTTGTCTTCCAGGTTCCGGGTTGAAGTGCGACTCGTAGCGTCAGTCGCGAAGGCGTTCTGGCGTCGTACCCAGCCGTCAGGTGCGTATTTTCTCTGTACTGGTACCCCTCCTTCCCACCCACCTCGTACCGCAGGCCCTCGAGCGTCGTTCAAACGCGCACTGTGTCGTCCGCAATAGAGACGATCTCTGCTGCAGGTACGTATATCTGATACGCAGCGTGGTCGGCTTTGCTTACGCTACTTATGTGCGATGTCTGTGTAATACATCTTCCGGGAACGAGCTAGGCTCTTACATGCACATCGTCATTGGCAACGCGTTGGACGGGCTATGCGAAGTGAGTGGGCTATGATGTTCCACTCTCCAAAGGTCATGCTCATTGTGCATCACAGCGATACCAAGCCTGTACTGGCGCGGTTATCGGTGCACTCCGGGTCACCATCGGATGGCGCGCGCCGCGTCGCGCTGGCCCCATTCTTCCCGGTTGATGTGTTTAGGAGCGAGTCACACTCACTTGGCTACACGGGCAGGAGGGGGTTCACGCCACCACGGTGAATGGCGCGTCTTGGAGGTAGTTTCTTGATTTCTGGGTCGATCGCCGGCTATACGTTCACGGAAAGTAAGCCGAAAATTTGTAGTGCACGAATTGTACAATGCGATATTCTCTGCTTGGAAAACACGTCGAAAGCGCGATCCCGATGATTTCTTGAGCGACGAACCCCCGATGACGTCACGGAGGGTACTAAGCCGCATCTCTTCGATGCTCGGCGATTGCGATCCATAACTCGATCGCCGGAAGCAAAATGCTTCTGCATCTGCCTGCCGCAGATCCCAATTTCTCGGCTCACACGCGCGCAACGCATGGCGCCCCGGGTCGATCGGTGGAAACCTCACAGTGAGTAGGTTGTATCTTGTCAGCTGGTTCTATTCTGACTTGGAATGTTGATAATTCAGTTCAAGCGACTCTCTCGGGATGACCGTCACCAGGCGTCACCCCACAGTCCGCTTCTGTCTCAAATCTAGGTACCGCAGGGTGCCGTCTGGTACCGCCCGGACATCCCACGCGGCGTCGTCGTTCGGTTCACAAGCACGCGACTGACACATCCTCGGTGACGGTTGTATTCGATGTTGTTGCTATTGCGACTAAGGGCCACGATCTACTGGGCGCTGTCTGCCGCGGACTCGGAGATTCACACTTACGCGAAGAGCGAATCAATGACTCTATCGGCGGTATCGACGCGGGGAGGCGTTCGAGATCACCGGACACTGTTGAATCGCAGCTCCGACAGTTGCGTAAGGGCCGGGCGATGCCAGACCTTGCTGGCATGGGACGATATGCCGCTACGCAGAAGATAACTCAACTATATATGCGCTGTAGGTCATCCAGAAGGACTCGGCGATACTAGGATTCTTAATTTCCCGGGTACCGAAATGGAGCACGCGAGGGCTCGTCGTGCCTCCGCCGCGCAAATCGAGCACATCTACAACGAGTGTCCCCTCGAGTTCAACCGGCGGCACATCCGCCAACTGTCCCACCGGCGTCCGGGGCCGCGAATCCAGCAGCAGAAGCAGATACACGCAAGCATGGCGTCAGCCCCAGCAGAACTGGTCGTCATACTGCTACTCGCTACCTGATAACAAACATTCAAATTCGGCGGCCGAGATTGTCTCGTATAGCACAAGGTCTCTCGGTCACCAGGCTCCCCGTTCCGAGATTTAGTGAGCAGGGCGTCGAATTGAACGACAGCTTCGACCCTAGTCTGTGCAGTCCCTAATAGCTATTGTAATAGATCTCCTCATACGATGTTAGCGAACAGGTGTAGTTTTGCATCCGGCTGCCTAGTCGCAGGGTCGAAGAGGCTCAGAGGTACGTCAGCCCGTTGGCATCGTGCTGTTCGCCAGTGATACTCTGCATGCTCGTTGTATACGTACCTTCGACGTTGCACAGCGACCGGCGTACTCGTGATGCAGGCGACCCGTGGATGCACATGGGTAACTGTAGCTGTGTCTGTTGGGCCTGCGTGGCTGGGCCAACATCCCCATCCACAGAGAGCATATTCGCGCCGTCTCAGTCCTTGCGCACACGCTGAACCGGCCGGCTTATCTGTATGTACAGGACCCCACTCAGACCACGCGGATGGAGGGGTCGTGCCTGGGTCTTGAAGCCGTCTCCCAACTTGAATGCTGCCCGCACGACGGGAATCGCTCGGCATCCGCTCGCGACCGGCCAGTCGGTTCGAAACGGAATCGCGCCGCGCTCACAGCAGACGTGGACCGACTGTATTGCCTGTAGAAATGTACTTACAGGGTGTACAGACCGAATTCACACTGTTCAGTTCTCCACACCCGCCGCTGGCCATCCCCCGACAGCCGCTCCCGTCGTCCGGCCCTTCTCGTCTGTTTCGCCACCGCTCCACACGTCCTGCACGCAGCCGGCCCCGCGCGCGGCGCCAGCCCGGGTGCAGCGGCCTGTAACATCTCCCAGGCTAGCTGCATCCACTGCGTTAATAGCAGACGAAATGCCGCGATTCCGCGCGAAGACGCGCACCTGCAGGGTAACCAAGCGCAACGCAGAGGCACGTTAGCTAACAGCGACCGAGAGGGAAGTAAATCAAGAAACGATCTACATGCAAGAGGGCGAGATTGTCTGTTTAGATGTGTTGAGTAGACTCGCCCGCTCCCCGCCCGGTTCTACAGCAGCCTAATCTCGGTACCAGCAGTCGCTGGTTGATGGATGTCACAGTCCCGCGTCGGAACCCTACGGTCAGGAAGATTAAACACAGTCCACGTACCTAGACGGTAGACAGCGTTGTTTGTGGGTGCATAAGGAACCGCTGAGTTGCAACGGTGCATTCCCTGAAAACTCGCGGTAAGATAGAGCTAAGGTGAGCTCTGAAGTCGGGAGTAAGAATCGGGAACTACCCACGAAGGCGGAGGCGCAGTCTTGCGCAGCAGCGGTATAGAAGCAAAACGGACGGGTTCCGTCGTCGGCTGAGGGGGGAGGGGGGAGCGGGGGGAGCGGGGGCTGGGGGAGCGGGGGCTGGGGGAGCGGGGGCTGGGAGAGATGGTAGGGGGATGCAGTCGAGGAGAAGTTCAAGAAGAACTTTGGTCGTAAATTGTGCGCCGGTAGTAGCGCTCGGATGTACTAATATGGCATACGCTTCTCACGCTCGCGGGTGGTGCCCATCGTGCAGCACAGAGTGTGCTCGAGCCCACTTCTAGCACTAGCATATCAAGCAATCATTTGCGTGAGTTCAATAACTTTCGGCGGGAATAAAACAGGCGGACATTAATGTCATGCACAGTATCTACGACAGCAGCGTGGACAGCGCTACTTACCGGAGCCACGGGTTGAAGTCCATAAACAGACTCAGCCGTATGCATCTTTCCCGACATGAAGAGAACGTGTGGCTAGTCCGCAACGCTCACGTTCGCAGGAACCGCATCTCCAACAATCCGGACGTTTGGCGCATCGAATACAATGCCGCGTTCGAGAATCTCCATTGCATGACCACCGAAGCGTACAAGCAAGCCCCCCACTTCATCGTGCTCATAAGCGAGGAAGGGATTACGAAGGTGACTCTCATGGCGAGTCCGTTGAAATCTACTGCTGACTCAGAAGTAACTCAATGGTGTTTGTGAAGATCGTCGCTGTCCCGCAGCGGCGAGAGCGGTTATCGTGCCAGGGACCACCAAAATACATCATGCCTCTCAAATTCGTGAGCCAGACGATGAATCAGGTCATACCCGCGAATGCGTCGTTCGAGAGGTAGCTGCAGTCCGCGTTCCTGGGGCATACGATTGGCCCCGACCGCGAATGCGGTCGCTGGGGCGCCTCCGATGGGACACAGTCGAGTTCCGCCGAAGCCAAAGCCGCTGCGTCTTGTGAGCACTGTTTCCCGCCCGCACACAGCGCGCCACCCCATTCCTCTGCTCAGTGGGCTTCATTGTCTCTTCTCACTCCATTTGCAAGCCACCAGCCGACTCATCTACCGTTGTCAGCGGCATGCCGATCCTCAAGAAGCCGAGGCCGAAAATCAGTGCTCACCGCCGATGCTCTCCTTGCGACACCCACGCATGTTGCGGCCTTCCAGCAGATGCCAAAGTCCCCCAGGGCCAAGGTCGCTCCGAAACGAGAGGTGCAGGCCGAGCTGAAGGCGTCGACGACCGTCGCGCCCGCTACCAGTCTTGCTGTCGGTCTGTCGGAGAGCAGGCCATCTGCTACCCTTGCCCCGCCCGCCATCGCATCTACAGCAAAACGCTCGGCGGGCGAAGAGCGGCCCGAGATAAGGATGCCAGAGTGCCCATGGCTCCTGAGGCGAAGAAGATTGAGACTGGGTCCGAGGTCGACTTCTTCCGTGGTATGGTATCGTTTGCCCATGTCGCCCATTCTCGCGGTCCGCTCTCATATTTTCTCCCTAGTCCAGGTCGCAGTCGCACTCGAGTTTCGCGTGAGTTTCTGCGAACCGCTCGTCGCGGCGGCGGGTCCGTGCCTCGATTGCATGCCGAAACCTGCAAGAACTCACTATGCCATGAGCTGTGCTCGTGCTCCCCAGGTCGCCGTTTCGTGTTCGTGTCCCGCCCACTTACCAGGCGCGGTTCCAAGCGGGAGGCACGGTCGGGCGCGAGACAACAGAATGGAACGGCTAACCCGGAAACTGCATTGCGCGACAGCATGCGGTGAACTGCAACTCTTTCTCGATCCGCGCCGGCAGGCTCTCAGGCTCCCTGGAATGGGCGTGGGGCTCGAGGTCCTCGTTAATACCAGGTATGGGCGTGCCATTGTGCTCGGATATGGACGTGATCAGCGTCCTTATGTGATGTTCGCGGTCGGGCAGGGCGCGCTGTGCAAGAGTTGAGAGCGATGTGGGGAGAGGAAGTTTGAGGTACAGCGGAGGAGCGAGTTGGAAAAGAGGAACGCGTGGATGGGGCCGGAGAGTGGGGATGCGGATGCCGCTGTTACACCCGCCTATCCTTCCGCACCCACGCGAGCTGGGTCGATCGGAAAAGCGTGATCTCAAGCGGCATGTTCGACGCGACCGCCTCGGGCTCCAGACGCTTCCTTGTGAGGCCGAGGGTCGCAGTCGGGTTTCTGGGAGCTTAGACTGCGGCTTAGAGCAGCGGAAGGTGCGCGCGAGGAGCTCGAAGATGCAGAGGAACGGCCGATAGTCGAACACGAACATCGTCGGCGGGTTGCACGCCGGCTGGAGCGAGTGTTCGCTGTTCATGAGGGGCAGCGCCGCGTCGGGTTTTAACTTCTTTTTATGCCGATGGCGTTCGCGCGGAGAGAGTGGCAGATCTGATTCTAGTGGGTTAACTGGCCTCTTTGTTGCTCTCTCTGCTCCGTCCCGGTGCGCACTCGCTCCCTTCAGGCGACATCGGGCGCGAGGAAGTGAGAGCGCGGGTGGTGCGGTGCTTGGCTGCGTCCATGGCGGATGCTTTCCGCATCGGCGGGGCGTGATTTGAATACCGAGGGAGGAAGCACGCGAGCCGGTAGAGGTCCTCGTAGTAGAATCCGGACCCAGAGCGGAGCAAATGCTGAGGGAAAGTGCGGGTTGTCAGAACGTATGAACACTAGTCGCCTCGGAGAGCGCTCCACGTACCTTGACGGCGACGCTGCACGCGTCGACGATGTCGACCGCACTCCTCTTCTTGTCAGGCCGGTCGAGGCGGGGACATGCACCCTGATCTGGTGTTGCAAGGTGCCGAGCACTCAGAACGCATTATCAGATCACGGTAAACAGTTGGATGCTTACGAGTTGAACCAGATTCTGAGATGCGAGAGCGATCGTCGTCCATAACATCCTGCCTTCCGTGTACCTGTTTCACGGCCAATGCACCCGAATCAGTCACCCTCGATCTCGTGGGACAGAAACACGCCCGTGGAGTGTGTTGGAGGTGCGATGCTTACTGTTCATGTGCTAGAGAGGTGCTCACGTGTTAGTGTGATCGCTGATATTGTCGCGGCGTGCGATGACGCCAAGGCGAACAGGAGTGCGTAGACCCATTGCCCATGCGCCGACGGGATACCGATGAGGCCTAGATCGATGGGAGGTGAGGTACAAGGTCGTAATAAAAGAAGGAAGAGTGTCGGGACTGCGAACGTCGTAGTTTCAGATATGACGTCTGATTTGAGTAGCAGTACTTACGTCTACGATGTACGATCTACGATTCCGAGATCATCTGTCATGTCAGTACGAGTATTCCTGGACACGTATGGAGGAGGAGGGTAGATCCAGTTGCAGCAGATGTGTTCCCACACACCATCATGGTGGTCCGTGGCGTTCGATCGACGCGTAACAGTGCTTACGACGTCCTTATTGACACCGTCGACATTTCCCAACGATGATATCTGAGAATCAGCCCATGCTTGCTTTGAATGGGCATCGTTATCCCGAGTCCGAGGTTCAGTATAGACAGTCAGGTTGTACCGCATTCGCCGGGCTGGCACCTCGCCGGTCGCCGATGGCGCGGTGGGATCTGAGCAAGTAAAAGACACGACACTATTTGCTTGTGAACGTCCACAGCTTGGAGGTCTGTGTCGCGCGTCGAAGTCGCTGAATTCCACGTAACGGCCACAGCCGGCGGTTCGGGGATGTGCGTGCGTCGCGTGATTTTGTTGAGGAAACGGCATCCCCGCCGAGTATTTGGGATCCGCGCTAACAATGAGGCGTCACCGTCCTGACATCGGCGATACATGACGTCGATCGCAATCGGGCGGTATCGACGTCCTTGGCTAACCAACTACACAGATCTGACGTCATCCGGGCTCTCTGCATGGGGAACGATAATACGGGCTTACCGGCGCACCCTCTTGCAACACGCGGGCAATCTCCTGCAGTAGAGAGACAGAATAGAGAGACAGAATGATCGGTCGGAGGGGTGGTAGCTACCAGCGCATCGCGTCGGAATTGTAGCATATCAGCTGCGATGTTCATCACAGACGCCGCAATGGCGAGTACTGTTATCGCACGCCGCGTAGCTGAAGGCCAAGAAATGATCATTGCTCCACGCTATTTACTACGCATTGGATGGTGTTGAGCCCATTCCACCCTCTCTGCCGCGGTCGTTCCGTCCACTGGAGACAAAGTCAGCGACGGAAGAGGCGGCGCATGCGACGGTGCGAGACCGCTTCCGAGATGTTCTGCGATGCGTGTACGACCGCGGCCCCGAAGGCATTGAATAGCTGTAGCGCGTAGGTTCAACCTTCCATACGTGGCATGCGCATCTTCACTTACTACACGCAGCGCACCCCAGGTCCCTCCAGCAATGGGCGAGGTGTTACTAGACTCCATTCGGGCGCCTAGGACATCCGTCGATGCGAGCGGCGAGCGTTAGTCATGTCCGCATGCGGATCAGCAAGACGTACCGAGAGCAAACCCCATGTCCACGAGGGCCAGGATACGAACTCGCAGCTCGCCAATTGCGCTGTCGGGGGCGTGGGGGGAGCGGGTGCAGGGCCGGGCGCGGATGTGCGGCGTCAGACACAGGCGACGTTCAAAGGGGTTGAGGGGAGGCGGAATGACTGGAAGAAAGCACTCGCCTGATGATCAATGGCCAGAAGTCCGCTCGTCTTTCATCGATCCTACAGTCGACTCAGTAGAGAAGCGAGGCGATAGCTGGGAGCAATCAGGGAAGCACGAACGTGTTTTCCAAACGCCCCACCTCGGGGTCTGCAGGCTCAACATTTGGGCCCATGGCTCCCTGAAACGCATGCAGAAATCCGGCGAAGGTCGGGCAAATTAACCCGGATGCAGCGTGTGTCTCTCTATAATAAGAGTGGGCATGCTCAAAGCGACTGTAAGGGGGCGGAGGGTCGAGGGGCGGGCTGCAGATATTCAGTCCTCGCACTAAGTGAAGCAAAACAACGGAAACGTACCCATTCGACCTCCCTCTTGTTCGCAAACCGAAGTGGATACCAACTCCGACAGCCTCTCGCGTAATGTCGTCCATGTCGATCCGCAACTGGTTGTTGTAGTGAGAAAAAGCGGGGTGGAGAGACGGGGTGGGTCGCGGTAGCGCGATGACGCGTCGACTAGGAGGAGGAAGGAATAGGAAAAGACCACGTTAGGGCGGGGGGGTCCGGCCGGCGTTTTACCCAAGAAACGCGGCACCGGTCAGGCGCGTCCGGAGAGGGTCTGCGTACGTACGCGCACGGACCATCCGCATACGAAGGAAGCCGCCTTTTGAGGCATGGCACGCAGAATGTCGGGGAGAACATCCGGAAACTGCCTTGCGCGACGGCGGGCGGCGCGGGGAACCACGCGCGTGGTCCGGGTACTGTTGAGTGAATAAGCATCCTCCGATGCACAGAACAAGACAAAGCTCTAGCCATTGTAGCAAGCCACAGACGAACCGCGAAATTCCTGTGGGCAGCGGGGATTTAGGCGAGTGCAGAAATATGTCAACACTACCCGTCCATTGGGCGTGGCGGTGCCAGATATATGGAAATCGCAAGAGGTGCCGCGGATTGTGCCGGGATTGGTCGTTCCCCATCATCGCACGTGGAGCGATAAGATTGGAAGGGATCGCAATCTAATCGTCGGAGTGATGGCCAGGTCAGTGATGTGTACGTCGGCCGCGCTGCTCCGAGTCCGGTATAGAAGGGTATAGAACAGTGCATCCAACTCTACTCTGTGCGAGTGAGTGACTGTCAACAAACCTTTAAAGCCTCCCAGTGAACGTCCGCCGGTCAAAATGCACGTCGCACGCGGAGTACAGACTCTCTCATTCCTACAAGTTGTTATTCTCCGTGTACTCTTTGGCATGACCGTTCACTATCAATCACCAGCACGTCCCACGGACAGCCTGAGCGTCAACAATGCTCATTTACATTGGGCCTCCGAGCGGACTTTTTGCGTCGATGACGCACGGACGCTCGGAATCCGCTTCGTATCTTATCGGATGTGCTGTTGCGCGTAGCATATCTCGCAACCCCGCACCCTCGGAGGTCCAATCATGCAGTGCCGGACCGCAAGCTCCCCCGGGATGGCCCTTTGCGTCGCAGTCTGTGCGAGTCCCTGCAAAACCGCTAGTATGCTTGTGCATCCAACTGGCAATGTGGGCACGGCGCATTCTCCGCGCTCATTGCGCGGCCCATTACCAGAACTTAAGTTGCATCGCACAGCATCATGAGGCCACCAGCAGACCTCTACTAAATTTCGCATTGATAGTCTAGTGTTGCTTTCCGAGTCTTGCCGGGTCGCAGCTCACCCAGCCTCGACTCGCGTGTCATTTCTTCATTTCGCACCTATCACGAAAACTTAATGGGAAACTTCTGCCCCGACCACTCTCATGTTCATGTTCATAACGAAGCACAGTTAATTGGTGATGCCGCTGAAAGAGCCTGGGGGCCTGCCTGTGGGTTTTCTTTCAGTCAGTGTAGAGAACTTCTCGTGGTGTACTAGTGATGGTGGAAAGGTGCTTCCAGAATATCTATTTGTGGTTAAGTTCACATCGAGCATGCCATTATGATGCACAGAGCAGCAGTACACGGATGGACAGGTTGTCGATCTTGAATTCGAAGCTGGTTCGAAGGTTACTTAACAAGAAGCATGTCCTTCAGCCCGAAAATTCATGCTGGTTTTCGAGTCGTCGCACTTAGCGATACCGCGGTGCACGCACCAGTTCGAAATTCGTGAAACAGGGACATGGAAATCTGGAGATGTTTCAGAGTAGAGCAGCTGAGGTCGGCCATACTCACACCAAGCACTGGCCGGAGACCGCTCAAATCCTGCCAGAACCGTAGGACACGTCAGCGGTCTGTAACTCGCTGAGAGCACATCTAGCAGGAAACAGCATAGATTAGGTAGATTAGAAAAAATTCGGCTGCTTTAGTAACACACCAGTACCAACAGTGTCCAAATATGCTACATCATGAGAACAGAAAGCTCTTCAACCTCTGGCACATAAAGTGAAATACATACACTGAGTATTAGGAGCCAAGTGCAACATTCAACTTGAAGTCGGCCCCTAGTAGTACTAGTAGTACTTGGCAGTTCACTACCACTGGTAGTATTACACTTAACTCCAGGTTCACACGTAGAATAACAAATTCACCATGATGATGACATCTCAATGATATCTATCACCAGTTCCTAAAATAGCACACAGCCTTACACAGCTCCCACTTTCTTTGGTGGCTCAGGCTTGCCACTATACATTGCTAGTATCAACAAGTGCCAACCACATGGGCACAAAGGAGATTTCCGAGTCAGGTCACATTCTTCGATGGTGATTGTATTCACGATTAAACGGAAGCTAAGTGGCAAGGCAAACAGTCCCGTTAATGGATAAGTACACACCTTGCCGGTTATGACTAGCATAGTAACCAATATCCCACTCGCTAAGTGCTGCTGTATCACCGAGTGAAACCACTATTGCCTCCCATGCTACGTCATCTCCATATGCTAATAATACGAATATCGGTATTAATCAATACTGCATCAACTCCTGCGATGCCATACGTCACAGTGTACTAACATCTCTTCCCTCCTGCATTCTGAAAACCAGTTCTCTACATCTAATTAGTTTTACGCTGCCTCTTACTGCGAACATTTATTCTGTAGCACATCGGGTGCGTAAGTCGGTCGAATAGATAGCAGTGCTTTTGGCCGCATACACATCCCGTCGATATTCTCAAGCGGACAAGGAATGCCATTTTGCGCATCTATCATCGTGCAGCACCTAAATGCCTTCAACTCTACAAAACACATCAGAGCAGTTGTATTGCTTCTAAAAGCCACCAGGCAGGTTCATAATACTGCCAAAAGTATACTGTCAGGAGTTTCTTTCTTACTTGTGGGTGGGTGTGCAATTGGACCTTTCCTTCCCTCTCATTGTGGGAATGTTTATTATGTTAGTAATACACACAGTTATGTGTACACAAACTTTGAGCCTACTATAACAGATTACATTAGCAAAATCCAACTTTGCCCTGAAGTGCCTAACTGGCTTATTACCTTATACAAGGCGATAAGTCATATAAGGCAGTAAGGTTGTAATTTATGATTGTCTCTACTTGTTGTACTTAGCTTTTACTCACTCTCTTATGTTGCTCTTACTTGCCTCATATAAGGCAGTTAAGGTAACAAGACGATACAGCTCGAATAATGCAGTCTCTTTAAGAAGAATAAGTAAATGTGGTTTTTACTAATGTACCACAGTGTGTTCGCTTATACTGAGGGTGCAGTATCCGAGGGTGTTTGTCCAGCGATGCTCTGCCTTAGATCAGATAAAAGCTGGTACAAAGTATACAGAGGACATGTCCTTGGGTGCATACAAAGCCGCTGTTGGCAAACAACAACTCGCTGAGACATTGGTGCATGGTACTGTCCCATATTTGATAGCTCCAGGGCTACTGGAAGTGCGACTACCAATGAATTCTTCCAGATACCCTACACTCGGGCTTCGTATCCTGCTAGCCCCCACCATCCTAACACAGATCAGTTCTTGCAGATCCTTTTTTGTAAACCAAGACAGAGAAACAGGTTGAGGCTATCTCCAACAAGCAGATCAAGTAGACCCTCTATGCCCAACTTGGCCCAATTAGGTGTGTCTTTTCTACTGACCCGTCCTGCTGGGCGAAAGAAGCGAGCTTGTAGTATTTCAAAGAGTTTTCCACTAATCTGTCGCAATATTGAGTGTCCGGATGCCAGTTGGCCAAAGCATGACATTTATCCTTCCCTCTGAAAGATCTTTTACATGGCGAGGAACTGTGTTAAGGCTGAGCAACAGGTCCTATCAATTACCATTATACCAGAGTTCAAGCTGTAATTTGATCTGCAGGTATGGATGAAACAGGCCATGTGATATCTAAATTATTGACCTTCTGTACAGATCCAGTCAGAATTTACAGCCATCGTGCAGCATAATCTGTATGGTTTTGAATAAAGGGGTTAGTATGTGTTGATCAATCTATAAGCACTGAAGAGTGTGATTGTATATTGTAGTTAAGCTATTGAAACTGCCAGAATGTCTCAAAGAATTTGCATCAGAAGCAGCATCAACTAATCTTGTAATCTTGCTACGACCTAGTTGATATGTGCAGTTACAAGTACCACCATCATGGCACACCTAGAACAAACCGAGACTGGTGCATCTAAGTGTTGAATGGTTATGAAGAAGCTAACAGGGATCATCACTATAAAGAAGAAGCCAGATGTGTGAAAATACTTCACTTCAGAAAGGTTCTATAATGACTCCAGGTTCATGATTAAGAACTGTCCTATATTCAACGAACTGACTGTTATATATGAAGCACGCAAAGCTGCGAAGCTACTGTTGTGGTGCATTTTCTCCATGCAGATAGTACATGTACTCTATATATAGTTAGAGCAAGGTCAGTAGTGTTGGAGAGTAGATAGAAATAGATAGAAATCCTTGATGTATATGAGAGAGTTCCAACTAGTAGCTGCCATACTTCAATATATATGCAACAGTTGGAATGATAATGTGAGGAACAGGCAATGGAGTAGCACTGCTATGGTAGCATGAGAGGTATATCAGTAATATATGATTTTTAAGCAAAGAAACTGCAGTTGAAGGAAGTTACCATATCAAAGCCCTTTACAAGGCATGTGTTATTATAATAGTCAAATGTCCAGAGGACATCAATGGTTGAATAAACATCAGTGCTCAAGTACTTTGAAGTACTGTGACATATGAGCACTTCAGCATGTACACTGTCTAAAGTTCCAACTGGTACATACAGTCGCAGTGTTGGGAGCATCTCATCCCTGCTGTAGAAAGAATAGCGCACTGGCTCATGGAGAGATAGATCTGTACACGTCAACAGTTGGCACAGTTTGTGTGTAAGGCTACAATTATCCACCTTTCCTCATTGCCCTTATTCTTGATTTGCTTTAGTTTATTATCATCAGTGCCTCAAAGTGAGACATCTGTTTAGTCAATCAGTCTTCCAGGTACTATAATTAGATGGAGAAAGGTTTTTGCGGTGATTACATGTTCCTGGACATAAAGGTTTCCTGCCGATGTCTGCTGCATTATATTAGACATTTGGTCGCAGTGCATACCCCAAAGTGTATAAGCAGCTAACATGATGATCTAAGTGCCGACTAAATATTCCTTTTCTTCGATGTGAAACCTCAGAACCCCGGGGCGGGGAGGGGCAGGCAGGGGAGTAGGGGCAGCGGGACTGATTGTAGTATATATATATATCTAACTTATGGAGTGTCTATAAAAGCAGCTCCATAAGTTACTTGGCTGTTGCTAGCGCCCCGCTTGCTGAGTGCAGTATATTTCATACTCGGTAAAATAGCGATTATAGGCAATACTTGCCGAACACTGCATCTCTGTATTCTTAAGAGATGTATAGCCATTGATAATCGTCTAGTTTGAATAATGACATTCTGTAACTAATTCTGGTGGCATATATTGACTATATGTAACATTCGCCCTGTACGACTTAGAATTAATATTACATGCATTCTAAGATTTGACTGGAGCTCACTAGAGCTATCCCTTCTGTCATACATTCACACGACGATGTGCTGGAACATGTAACACGTGAGTCGTAAAGGGGGAGATCCCGCCACAGCTCCGCATCCGCACTTAAAAACGGTGATGCTTACCGCAAGACTTTCCATGTTTTGCCTAAGCATCATTATAGGTATGTGGCACGTTCATCCATCTGCCAATGTGGCAGACCAATATGCGTGTTCCTGACAGATGAGGTTTATAATCTGTCTAAGATGAATGCTCGCTCTAAACTAAAACGATGCTCATGATTTTCCTCTAGTGCATCTTCAACATTAAATGGCTTCCCCCTCTCCCGTCTGCTCATCCACCCTCCCTCTACACGACCCTGCACCCGCATCAATCCGTGTCCAAGCCAGATGGGCATCCTATGGCCTGTGGTCAAGACGAAACGTGACGACGGGCCGTCAGACACATGTATACAGACTGGCCAGTGTTCCCGATTCACCACTATACGAAGGTGCCCAAGTCAAGATCCTTGCGGTGACACGTCGCATTTACCACGCACCTTTCGGTGGTCTTATGGACCCTAGTCTGTATGACCCACACATCCACGGGTGTGTAACGAATATCGAAACCGGAGGTCGTGGTCGAGCAATCGTGACAGTTGTCAATGAATGCAGACGCAACCACGTCGACATCGTTCAGCTCGATGTTCCTCTTCATCGCTCCGTGGTCAGCATGCCTGGAGCCTCCGACCTAGATTCCTTATCAGCTGGAGTGGATCAGTTGCAGCTGTTGAGGGACATACCCTCTGCCCTGCCATGTGTCGAGTTCTGCGAGGGAATGGCGTGCAGTTCGACAGATCACGAAGTGGCGGACGCAAGGATTGGCCAGCAATTCGTGGAGATATCGGACGCAGACGAGCCATCGGCCGATGAATCGAGGGGAGAGGGCAATCGGTTTCGGCGCAGAACAAGGAGGCGGCGGGGGGGGAGAGGCGGGCACTTTACGAGACAATGACAATGGGAACTTAAGAGGCCTACGGCTCCCGGGGAGATGGGTAAGTACTATCCTTGTCTCAGATGAATTTGCTTAGTCACTGATTCGTTCCGGCAATGTTTCTCCTCTAGTTCCATTTTCTGATTGTCGCCGGGCCTTGTCAAGGTCTCATGCCCACTCCGTGCCAAGTGTTTCGCAGCCAAGCCGTTGCTCCATGGCAAATGAATCAAATGTTCTCGGCAACATGCAATCAGTAACCCACGGCGCCCGGGTAGGTCATCATGTTCTGTCTGGGTCTTCTAAAACTGATGGGTACATAGGCGAAATTGTCGATGTGAACATCCCGCGTTCGCATCAATGTATCGGTTGATATAGGAACCAGGGCTTGTTGTCAATGCATGTTGCCTTGACGCGGGGTCCATGCGCGACGTAGTGACGGTCCAGGGGAAAAGGTTATGACAGTGCGGCAGGTATAACAGTGCGCAGATATCATTTGGCGTGTAGGGTCAGTTCGGAACGTACAATCACGGGACCCTCACCGTAGCCTGCATTTAGACACAGCGGCGGCGCGTAGGTTCCGGTGGGATGCCATGGATACCGCGTCGCAGAAGATCGGAGCCGTGTAGCGCCGTTACTAGTACTTTGCGATGGACGACGTGGTGTACATCGTCACCAGGAATAGCTAGCTCGGCGTTGCAAATTTGCACGCGGGGTCGGACGGTGGAATTCCGGACTCGGAGCTATTGTCTCTCGTGTCAATGTTCGAATTCATGGTAATCGGAGTATCGGAGTAGCGACACGGAATATTCTGGTCAACGACATGCGAAGGACGACGGAGAGGTGCGGGGGTGGGGGGGAGAGTAGGGCGAGGGGCGGCGGAGTGGGGTAGGGGAGGTGGACGATTCGGCGTATCCCCGGGACACAGCGGACTATTCGATCCCACGGCGAGTCCTGCCCCTCGGGCTACGGACACGACCCATTACTGATGCGATACAATGCGCTCGGTGAGTGGCTCGGACAGCCGCGACTGTGCACGCGGATAAATGGCGACACTCTGTTATCGAATGACTGAGAGGGCGGAAGCGAATTGGCAAGGGAGTAGGTACCAGCAGGCGGATCGTCGACATCCGACTTGGATAGGAAGAGCACCCGACAATCGTGAGCGTGAGCCGGAAGAATCGAGCAACGGCGCACTGCAGCTCGGAGAAAGTGCCATGAGCCGGTCAGCGTGGAAACTAGCATCAGTAATCAGGGGCTATCAAGGGCGCGATGAGATTACCGCACCGTCTGATGTCGCGTATAGAACACAGCGTGAGTGAAAGCCGACACCGAGTAGCAGTGCGAGAATAGGGCAGCGCGATGTCGACGCAGGCTCGTACATGGGCAACATCGGATAGATGGAGCGCGAAGAATTCTGACCCGCGTCGTCGACAACCGGGGCACGCGCAGAGGGGCACGCAAGGGAGCGGTTCGACGTCTTGGAGTCTAGGGTACAAGGCTAATAGGCCGAAGAGCCGACGTGACTGTGAAATACGGAAGCTATATAGAGGAGATAGAGCAGACACCAACGAATTACGTGCTCACCGAGTCTATCAACCCGCGTGGAAGCACGCCGCCCAGCCGCCGTCTTACGTACTTCTGCTTAGTACGCGGACTAGTCACAGTAATAAAACAGGCGTACGAGAGTCTATGCGAGGACAACCATCCCTTAATGCACAAGGTACGTTCGATTCTCGGTTTGCACTCGAATCAATATTTCACTGACCCCGAGTGCTCCCCGCGTGTCGATCGAATATCGTCGAGCGACACTGAAAAGGGTACTTGGGATGAAGCTTTCACTAACGAGTGCCGGAGCTTGCCATTGCGATGAAACGTACCACTATAGTACACATTCTCCGCGCAAGCATATCGCGACTCCCGCCGAATGTCTCATCGTTATAGACCGCTGGCGTTTTGGCATGCAAAGGGCGATCACATTGGCAAGCATTGTAAATACATTGGCATAGAGCGGTGAACTGTAGGCTACTGCAGGAGGTACCATATATCATATAACCACGCATGCCCCCCCAGTGGTAGAAGCACGAGACCGGGCCGCAGGCCGACACTGCTGTGAATCAAACGGACACCTCCACGAACTGCAACAACAGTGGATGAGAGGGAGGAAGCAAAACCAGACCGTGCAAGAAATCCATTCTTCGTTGCCGCAGACTAGGCGTCGCAGCTCTCGCACATCAATCCGTACGTTTCACGCGAAAGAAGACGCGATCCAACAGTGTCATCATGCGCGACAACTCCGCACGCGAGAGGGATAACTGCGTTGCACTGGTCGGAATGGCCAACGTTGGTCGGCCCGGCAGCCGAATCAAATAGAGACCTTGCCCCACTCGATCCTGCGGATCCAGCGAAACCGATGGCGACCAGTCGTTCATTGCGTGAGAAACGGACAGGTGGCGTTCGCGCATCTCCGATGACTCGGACGTCCACGAGGTTCTCCTTCCTACCGGCCGAGGAGGATCCGACGCCAGCGGCGCCCGTCGGCTGTGCTGTTGAGGCAAAGCCATCCCCGGTTATATCGGCATTCACAGGCATCGAGGGGGACTCGCGAACCGCGAGCGCAGTGCAGGAGCAGGGAATCGCGACAGCGCGCGGCTCCGCGTCTGAAAGCACGTCAGGACCGCTCACGTCTGAATTTTTGAATGCCACCCACCGCCCGTGAGGTCACCCGAGAGCAATAGAAGTTCCCCGTGTTGCTCTGTCGAAGGTAAGGACTGTGGTGCATGCTCTTCGGACGTTCCGACGCGTGCATCGGTTTCATCGACGTCCACGAGTTCGGGCATGTCGGAGTAGTAGTCGACTTCGTCCGAATCGGATGCCCCGGTTTCGTCTCCGTCCTGGTGGAGGGGCGGGGAGCTGGCAGGCTCGAGCGGAGGGGGCTCGCTATCGGAGTCGTCATCTTCCTCCGTGGAGGGTACAACCGGCCGGCTCCGAGGAACACCAAAATGTAGAGGAAAGGTGGGGGGGCGACAACGCAAATAATACATCCCGGTCTTCAGGCCACGGCTCCAAGCGTACAGTTGCAGTTGTCGCTGTTTACACTAGCTAAGCTCCCACGAACACTGAGCAAAGACGCACACCTACCATGTCTTCGGGATCAGGCCATGCTACACTTATCGAGGTACTCTGGCTTTGATCGATAAAAGGTCCTCGCTCCGCTGCCATATCGACGATAATCTTCGCGTCAATTTCCCATGAAGTCTTGTAGACGTCTTTCAATGTCTGCGGCAGTTCCTGGATATGATCGATAGAGCCTACGATACCGTCAGTGAACTAGCTTGTCGTTCATGTACAGAGACGTCACCATGGGAGTTAAGAATCACCGCGCGAATATGTTCTGACCAGAGATCTCGGCGTTCGAGCTCCCGTACGAGCGACGGGCACACTTCGGTGTACTCGCCACTGGCAATGCGGTGCGTTGTGATGTTACTGAGACAAATCAGTTCACTCTGCAGCCATTCGTCGGACACGGACAATAAACCCACCTGATCCGGGGATCAGTGCTCTCTGAGTTCCCGAGCACATGTGCTGTTGACGCAGTAGGCATCTGCGCTGTCAGCATGGCGTTTCGCAGACCATATCGTGCGATCCGCTCTCGCAGGGGCGCGAAATCGTACATGCCCACGACAACGTTCGGCCACATATCCATCTGCAAGACGCCCTGGGAAGCAGGAGATCCTTCCCATACGGAATAGGCACCACAGCGTTCAGCCAACTCGCAGCTGGCGTCCAGGCATGCGTGGTACAGGGTCTCGAAGACATCCCGATTGAAGTTGCGCGCCTGGGGGGAAGTGTAAGCGATGCCTCGCATGCGAAGGACATCTGCAAAACCCTGCACGCCGATCCCGAGCGAGCGAGTGCGCAAGGCCGACTGGCGTACGGCTGATGTAGCATAGTGACCCCGCTCGATCAGAATATCGAGATTATGGACAACAAGCTTCGCCACTTCGTGGAACCGGGGGAAATCGAAATCTCCGTCGTCGTTCACAAACTTCGGGAGGGCGATAGAGGCCAGAGTGCAGACCGCGGGTCTCTTGCTTGCAGAGAATTGAACGATTTCAGTGCACAGGTTAGAGCTACACACTACCCCTAGATGGCTCTGGTTGTTTTTCGCTGCAGTCCTGTCATCAGCGTCGTGAAATCTACGGCCAGAGATTGCGAAGGACTCGCCGTTAATTATGTCCTGGTACATAAGAAACGGAGCACCGGATTCCCGCTGAGCATGACAGATCAATGTAAACAAGAGGCTGGCGTCTATCTTCTTCCTCGGGATGCTATCGTCTTGCTCATATCTGATATACTGTTGTTCGAAATCAGAGCCGTGGCGATCCATCAGAACGGGAACATCGACGGGGTTGAACAACGTCCAGGTGCCGCCTTCCTCGAGACGTTTCATGCTGCGTTCTTAAATCAGGTGGAAACACACATTGCGACTCAGCAACGACACTCACAAAATATCAGGTATCCAGACTGCCGGGTACAAGTTGAACACGCGACAGGTAGGCGGCGTACGGGAGGTCCGACACTGTGCAAAGGGAACGATTTCCTCGTGCCACGCCGGCAAATACACGGTAGCTGCTGAAGGTCTGCGCAACCCACTCATCCCGACATACGAAGCGTGCGCATCGTAGATACGAAGCAAGGGGAGTATGCCAGGGTACGCTTGAGGGGCCGATCTACCGCAGCGCTGATCAGTTCGATCCAACTAAATGAACCAGCTGCACCAACCTATGAGCAGGAACAGATCCGAGCGACATCCCGACTCCACCCTCCGCCTTCCAGAGGACTTCAAGATCCGAGACGCTACGCAGCAGGGTGCGAGAAGACGTCGTGTCGGGTTGGTAAAGAAAACAGGAGGCGAAGCTTCTCTTCGAGGTGCCACCATTGTAGAGCACAGGTGTCGCGTGCGTATACAGGCCTCGAGACAGTGCATCGTATGTCTCCAGCACGCGGGCGAGGTTCTTGCCGTGGATAGCAATCGCGATCCGCATATGCATGAACTGGGGACGCTCGCACACGTCTCCGTTGAGCCTCAGGAGACACTTATGCATCAAAGTGTTCACGCCGATGCTGCAATACGAGTAAACTTCGGCAATGCGCATGGACCATCCATGTCACTCACAAAGCGTACTCGAAGTCTCTTGCATGTACTAAAGCGTGGTCCAGTTCCGGGCCGAGTTCGTTGACGGCATCCAACACGATCGCGTCGAGGCCCAAAGCGCGCCCTGCCCAGCGGTCAGCACATGTACGATTGCCCACTAGTAAAGCAGGGATGCACCAGACACCTGGACCCAAGAGACGAATGACTTGTGAATGGTCTTGTGCAGATTGGCAACGAGCATCCGCCCTGCTAGTCGACCGTAGTCGGGATGGCGAACACTTCTTGCAGATATAGTCGTCGCAGCGTATTCCTATCCCCAGAGTCAGCTCTGGGCTGCAGCTACAGGTGCTGCTCTATCGGACCTGAAGCCTATGAGATGTTAATTGCGTCGTCGCGCCGACCAATATCTCGTCCACGATGCTAAAGAGGGACCGTGAGATTCGTTCGCAGAGAGCGTCGGGCGCACCCACGCGGGGAAGTCGAGAGCCGATGCAGTGAGCCCCCAAGACAACTGTGGTGTACGAATAAGCATTCGGTCCGGCGAACCCTCACAAGGCGGAGTAGCGCACCGTCTCCATGGTGTGTATAATCTGTGCAAATCGAATAAGCACGGGCCGTCAACTTCCACAGAAGTAGGTCGGGTTAGCCTCAGCGACCCACGCACCTTCGAAACTCTGAAAGGCTGCTTATCCCTATCAAATTGTTAGCATACCCTCGAAGATCATTAGAAGGGTACCAAAGAAGTACCCGTCTGTTCCCAACGCGGGTTGTGAATTAGAAATAGACAACGGAAAGAACGTAGAGGGCGCACTTCGCTTTATCACTGTAGGCAAAGAATCTGGGTTGTCCATGATGGGCGAGTGCAGTACTTTTCGTCGCGGCATCTGACCCTTATATACATGATAGGGAATAGATAGATTCCATTCTGCATGCACACAGGGAACGCACCTACTCATGGGCGAATCAGACATCCCAGACGCCACCTTCCACATCTGTACACTCAAGAACGTTGCACGTTGGCAGTCATTCATGATGTTGCGTCCTTGCAAGTTCGCCGACAGTCCAAGGAAACAAAACACTCGGAGGTGCCTGAATCGTGTCCTAGAAGAAGATCGAATTAAGCACGCCAAGCATGTTCACAATCCAAGGGTGGACCTCACCGCGTGGGCTGTGCCGGGTGGCTATACTACATGAAAACAACATGTCGAATCTGTCAAGCCCCGATGCACTGTACAGGCATGCGTAAGCAAACGTGCAAGGCACGGGCGACACCACTGGTGCACGCAGCGTTCTAGACGTCTACTGAGCGAGTACCGATGAAGTCGACTATCCATGCCACCTTCCATCAGTGTCCCATGCTTTAACGATGGTGGTACAGGTGGCTCAATGCGAACGGCCGACGATACCACGGTTTCATTCGAAATCTCCATCATTTTTGATGAGGTTTGGGGGTCGGCCTGGCCGATACCAGGAACTTGCACAGCAGCGACACGTTTCCTGGACACAATATACCACGCCGAGTCCCCCGCGAGACAACGAGGGAAGCATCGCATTCCAGTCGGACGCGAAATGACAGCCCATGCGAAACGGGGCCCGATGGGCCGGAGAAATTCCGATAGCTAAGTAAAGAAAGATTGGATGCTCATGTGGGTGCGTACTGTGGAGCGTTGCAGCTGTCCAGTCGCATGGGAATAGCATCCGGCAGTCCGGCAGTTGTTGGATGTCCAGGGATCAGGTCCCACGTAAACACGGTGAAGCAGCGACGTAGCTTTGCACAGCGAGCGCTGCTCGTCCAGGAGAATCACCCGAGACCGGCAGTTCACCTGTGGATCTATGGCGACGTGTGGACATGCCGCCTACTCGGAGGACCTAACCAATCCCGACGTACTACTGACGCGGCACTTCAGAGACACATACGGGGGCCTTCAAAAGTCCACTGGCGCAAGACCCACGCAACGCGTCGACGACCACGAACGACAGACTCGGGAGTTCTCATTCTGCACTCGTTTGCAGCAATCCCGCTCCCGCGGGATATGTTCTGCAAGACTGCGTGGGATGCGTCTTCTGTGCTCGACGTCAGCAGCGGTACAGGTGATGTGCTTCCACTCACCGAAGTGCACAGGGAGACAATCGTTCCGCCTCACATTAGTGAAACGATGATCCATGTGAGCATGCAAGGGAGAGCGGCGGAATGCACGATAGCACGGAAGTGCGGTCCTCATTGCCAAACGTAGGTCGACGATCCATGCTTTCAAATCCTATGGCACGGTGTGGTTCTAACGACAGACCACCTGCAATCGCTGCCGCGAAAAAAAAACACGGCGTTGACGTCCGACGAGCAGAACGGAGGGAAACCCGCGATCGGATCCCACCGCCTCGACGGGTATTCCTGGAACAAGCTCTCGGCGAACAGCATCGAGACTATTTGGATTCAGGCGTGTCTGTCCCGGGCTGAGTATAAAGGCGCGAAGTGAGGTGAGTACCCAACATGCCACCTAACATCTTCCGCGTCACCCGCGTTGCTCTGGTATGGCTCTCTCTGTCCATGATGCCGTGGAGGTATGGAAGGCTCGTCCGCCTCGCCCTACTGATATACCGTTGGAAACGGCGTGCACGCTCATCGACACGGAGGACCAACCCTTCGAGGCGAAACGGACCGGACCGGTAGAATGGGTTGTACGTCCACATTTCTACGCGATATCGCCGGACGTCCACTGAGCACAACATACAGCTATGCCGAGCAGGCGAAGACACACCCGCAATTTTCAGCTATGCCGCTATATTCGCAGGCGGAGACCCACCCGATACGGGGAACCTGCTTTGTCCGGTCAATGAGGATGACGCGGTCCTCCCAGAGAACAGTCGTTTGTCAGTTCAACATTCACCGCGTGGCCGAACAATTGTACTCACACACTCTGTAATGCATAGTGAACGCGTCGCGAGTTTCAAGTGCAACTACTCGTACGCATTCGATACATCTCAGGACCCAGGTCTATTCGGGACTCAATCGGTAAGTACGCGCGCTAGGGCCGCCAATCGAACGGTGCTAAGCGGCGCACCTAAGACACTGGATGCGTACATGGAATCGGTACCGGGATTCAACACGCCATACCACAAGCCCAGGAAATTGTGGCAGTCAGGAAACGGACCCAGCGGAACGAACCGCTTCTGGATGCGTGTCCCGATGTTTTTGAAGCTCCGCGACCGCGAATCGAAAGGCGAACCTCCAGCGTATTTGCACGAGTGGGTCAAGGAGGCCGACCGGAGGTCCCGCATGTACCGAGCAAATCCATGTAGACCTTCGGTTTTCAGCTACGACGGGCAGGTTCTGCGAGATATCAAGGAGAGCGACCCACCCGAGCTCGTCCGCGGCGACGGGGTTGCGTTAACATTCAGTATCTCGTACATCGTCGGCCATCGGGACTGGTACCCGACCTACGCGCTCATCGACGTTGTCCGCATTGCTTCTGAACGGTCGTCGACCCTGAGGACCGACGATGGCCGGGGCATGGTTGTCCTCAAAGCCCCCCATCGTATCGCACTACGCCCCGGTGATGCTCTGCACGGTATGTTCCTAAAACGGCTTTCGAATGGCTAATCTTCTAATGTAATGCATCACCAGCGGACATGGTGGATGATTGGGAAATCGAGGACTTACACATGGAGGACAACGTCACAGCGGCAGTGGGACCTGCGAAAGTCCCCGCCGGAAACAAAGATATCGTGCTTTCGAAAGATCCCAGCGGTACGTTGCCGTATCTCCTGGCATTGCTTGTGTGACCCTAACATTTTGCAGATCTTGTCGTTCATCCACGGGAGCTCAATCAGTCGTCGAGCCGTCAATCTGACAGCATGGACATCGACGACGTGGATTTGCATAGACCCGCAACCAGTGGAGACACTTCACCACCGGAAACCACCGACCGAGGCAAAGCCCCGATGATCAGAATCCCTCGAACGCTGTACTCCCCCGCGTCCCCCGCTTCGGACGAGTCCAGTCGATGGAGCGACAGCGCTGTAGACGACGGCCCGCCCCCACACGTCGAAATTTTCAGTAGCGCAGTGCATTCTGACGGAGACGATGTCGCTACAACCGGACGACCACCCCCCGGGAAACGCCTGCTCCGCAACAGGAAGTAGGCGGTCGGTGGCGCCCTACTCGGAAGACGCGGATATCTGCGGTCGTGCACGCAGTTTTCATCGTCACGGGCGTGCTGAAATTCGATCATGACCCAGTAGGCTGTAGCGTTGTTGCCTCTTGGAAACCGTGTAAAGTTATGTTAGAACTGTCATCAACGAACAAGGAGATATAACATGCCAATGCCAATTTACCAGATGAACGTGGTCGACGGGGCAAGGGCGGCAAGAAAAGGGGCAGACCGTAATCGCCCGCAGGGCCGGTAGCACTTAGAGAAATTGACCAGTGCCATCAACGACGTTGTCCTCGCGGGCAGACCGCAGTGGGAGCCATTGACTCGCGGGAAGATTGCGAGCGACGCGGCAGAGAGGACAGGATGAGAACACAGTTTTATTGCAACCGAGTGCTGTGCTCGTGCAGAGCCCTGGTCGCCGGTGATCCAGAAGTCAGCGGTCAGAGACAACAACGAGGATAAAAGCATCGCACCATTGTTGCGGCACTACGTGGCATAAAAAACAGTGCCTTTGGACCGGTCGCCTGCCAGCTCCTGCGCGGCAGACGACACCCGGAGGTTTTTTCACGGCTGCGTGCATTGGCGGCAGACGCCCCGAATATCCCGTCAAGCGAAGACGAGGCGGATACGAGCAGATAAAGTAATAAGAGGAGGAGTACTCAACGAAAGCGCGCCAATTCCAGACCCTCGCTGCTGAGCGCCGAGCGCCGAACGTTGAACGTTGAACGTTGATTTTCTGTGGCGTGGGAATTATAGTGCCAAACTGGGGACAATAGGCGCACTGACTCGCACAGTGACTCCTACTAGTGACTCTCGAGCACTAAGTACTACGTACCTCTGCTCAGGAGCCGCGCGAACCTCGAGTGGACCGTCTAGCTCACCAATTCATCAATGATTCCTCTATTAGGCTCTAGTGAGTGGCAACTCCTATTCATATGAACGAGACAGTCCCCCAGCCGGGGTGTGTTCAAACTTGCAGAAGTCCATACGAATACAAATCCAGGGATACAACCACGAATTTCTCTCCGAGACAAAACTTCGAAAAGCCTCTACAAAGCAATCTTCGAGACCCTTGAGAGCACGTACTTGCTTCCACGAGGTTCGCAATTTTTCTGAGCGTGCGCCGCGTATCTAGTGACTAGGATATCCCACAACAGGTTAGTGCCACGGCCTCTGACGCTAAGTGGGCGGAGAGACTGACCGGCAGCACCGTTGCCTCCCATAGCCCCCCAGTTAGGTTGCGCGGGAAGGGGCCTCTTGCAACCTCAGTCCTGCGCTGCTTTCGACGACGCATTGCAAGTTCTTCGTGGCACTCCTCACATGCGCGAGCTATCCCAATGTTAGCAAGCGATAGAGTCCAGGTACGCCATCACTCACCGCAGGAGCTCGCTGATCTTCTGGACTGGACACCGCCCTGACCCCGTCCCTGATGACGGAGCATGGCATGGCACCCCTGCGTGTCGAGTTCGCGATTGGTACAATAGCCATCGATGGCGATTCGGACTTTCTGGCCGTTGTCGACGACACCGTGGCATACGGAGTGCGGCGGTCCACGACGACACCGTCCGCGCCTGTCTTCCTCGTGTCGCCCCCTCCATGACACGGAGCAGTAGGACCGCCGCGCTGATTTGCATTCGTTATCACGGCTCCTTGACTCGCTCTAAAACTGCGGGCACTGTACTCCGCGTGCTCGGCGTCCCGCATGGTAGACTGTACGTCGGCTCTTTCCCTATTGCCCTGTCCAAGCTGACATTCATGAGAAACACGTAGCGGGAGTCTGCACGATACAGAATTACCTGATGACCCGTCGCGCCGTGCTCGACGATCAGCCCCGACTGACAAAGATAGCACGAACATGGCGGAACCCCCCCTGCCATGTTGTACAACGCTGCGTGGCTTGATATCCCGCGAGGAAACATCTCTGGTCCCCGCGGCTGCGGATCTACACTTGCCTCGTTTCCGATGACAAGTTCGCGCGCGGGAGACGTTAAAGCGCCGTGCGACGGACTGAAAGACAGAACCTGCCGTCAGACACCTCGAAGCACCTCGCTTCTCGGAGCTCGTGCAACTCACGATTCCACGGGACGTCCGTGAGAGGCCCCCGGCTGGACGGGGGCGCGATCAGTGTGCGCAGGTACCATTGGCGTCATTGCCGGAAAGACCGAGTTCGCTAAACCGTCTCTCCCGACAAATCTGGGAGCGGGGCCCCTGTCGCAGAACTCCCTCCGTGCATCGCAAGCGGCACATGTGTACGCTCCCTGTTGCAAAACATAGCACTTTCAGACGGTGACAACATACGTTGGCTCAGAACGACTTCAGTGCGCGTGGAAGGCTTTACAACTTACCCGTCGCCCAGATGTCAAGCAGGCATAACATGGCGGGTCTCGGGACAGAATACCCGCTCGAATCTCATTGCCAAGTTTCTCAGAAAGAGGCGGGAGCTACCCCGACATGCATGTCAGTTCAAAGCGTACACCAGGTATCGAGAGTTGATCACTAACAGTTGTCATAGAAGAAAGATACTATCCTCTGTTGTAGCGATTCGAGCCGGGCGCAAATCGACGGACGTTTGGTTCGAATGCTTCTGTGCAGGATGGATATGGGGATCAGGTCGGCGGTCACAGACCAGAAGGACGACGCTTATTATAGGCGGTCCACCGACTAGGTCGACGCTTCCCTTCAGCAAGTACAGGCACAGTGACCCGCACACTTGCAATTTGCAACGCCGCCGAAAACACTAATCATGTTTGACGTACGAGGAACTATCCCTCTCCGATCTATCAACCTCACGACATCTCCGGGCGGAGTCCTCTACCTGACCCGCCGGAGTGGAGGCTTCATCGAGCACGTTGGATTCGAGAAAACGTACACGCCGTGAAAATCCCACGGGACTATCTGATGCCTCTTTGCATTGTACCGAAACCACAATATAGATAGTCCGTACGACACAATTCCCGCTACTTTACATACAATGGCCTCTACGTGACGGATGGCATAGAGAGCTTGGCCAATGTTCGAGTCCCTGGGATCGGGGACAAGGACGCGTCTCGAGAACAACGAAACGTCGATGCACGGAACCTATCAAGAAGACATGCATGGTACAGTGGGTAGACGGTGGCTCAGGACCCCGCTTCTAACGCGACACCTCCCCCGTGCGCCGTGCTCGTTAGGGACGGGTCATTATCGAGATCATTGAAAGATGAACTACACAAGCACGACATTTAGCTGGTGAGCAATCATCCAACGAACAAGAAAAACTCACAGCGGTGGGTACCGGAACACAATGTACCACCCCCACGATGTCTTCAGCACCGGCAATGTCGAGGGCGGGGAAAGAATATCGGGCCGAAAGTCCACTACCAGAGAATGTTTGTCTCCGAAATGCCGCTGAAGTCCTGCGTACGCCTCCCCCGCGCCGCTGAGCCAGTCATCCTCGGGTTCTAAGGCAAGGCAGAACCCCCGAGACAAGTACTTCATGACTGCCCGTCGGTCGCGTCGGTTGAGGGGCACATTTTTAATGAACCCGCAACGGTTCATCGTCGCCTCCGGGAAAGCACACACAGCGGCGTCGGGAGTAAGGAAGTTCTTGACGAGCGAACTCCAGAACCCATGGAGAGGTGTGAGCGGGCTGCACGTAGTACTTCGAATGATATCGACATGACGTTTAGTGGGAGTGAGCAAGTGCCGCACTTCTTTCACCAGCCCGGGTCTCGGCTCTGCAGACCCAGAGAGGGTGGGATGTCTCTCGTCGTCTTCTTCGAGTTCGGTAAAGCGTAGACCAATGGAGGACATCGCAACGGCGATGAAGGAGTCGAATGTATGGTCAGGCACGTAGATGTCGATATCTCTGGGTAGCCACGTCTCCGCGGGCAAGAAATAGTAGAGCGCAATCGACCCGGATATCACTGCGCCGTGCCTTCGCATAGTCTCGTCGAACAGCTCCAGGTTTGTGACAAAGGGGGAGATGCAGTCGTCATATCGACGTCTCAAACCAACGCTGGCGGTGCGGTAGAATGCCCGTGAAGTACGACGCCAGACGAGGAGCAACCCGACGGGACTGTTTTCCACGATGTGTAGGAGAACGTCTTCTGGGACACTGCGCGAAGTTAACGACGACAACGGAGCGCCGTTCCCTTGAATGCTCACCTAACAGTCCCTCTCAGCTCCCGACTCGTTACTGTGTCATACCGATCGCCCACAGGCGCGATCGCTGGTGCAGTCATACGGGGTGTATCGCGGCTGCATAGAGCAGCGACCATGACGGCGCGGAGTTGGGGGGAACACATGGTGAAGCTCCTCGCGCAGTTCGACAGCCCATCGCCAGTGAAGAAGGACGACATCCACGAAGACGCAGGAGTGCACGGTAAATCGATTATCCTATCTATACGTCAAGGATGGAAGTTTCCAGCACCTTCAATCGAAGTGTCGTAGGGTTGAAGGATCCCGCACTCAGGAATATGCGACAGGAACGCTAGGGAGCGGGGCGCGCGCGAACCTTCCGATGCCACCGCTGAACGGCCGGCGCCGTCCCAGGATCCCAAACCGCACCACAGACCTCTTCCAGGCACGGACCTGTCGCAATACTCGACCAACTGCATTTTCGAGAACGTTAAAACTTCTATACGCTACATCGTGTGCATGCTCTGCGCCCCCGCAAATGGCTAACGATCGCATCGTACGGTCTGATCCGGATGAAACAAGTCCACACGCTTCTTGATGAAGTCCGGAGACAGCGACAGTCTTCGCTGCTTGATGGACTTTCACGGTGTCTGCGAGCGGGATTGCGAGTTCAGGAAACGAGTAGCCACAACGGAGGCGGAAGGGAGATTGCTCCCACGCGACGCGCTCTGCCGCGTGAACGCTGACGGCGAACGAGCAGGGAGCATCGTTATAGACACGATGCCACAGACCAATAGGTCGTCCGTGAACGCGCAACCTCCGTCGCAGACGACGGAGCTCCACAAACGCCACACGGGCATGTGGCCCAAAGGAGGCATGAAGGCCTCGAGGAGGGTTCCGTGATTTACCGCCAGGGGGTCGATGAGGCGAACGACAGAACCGCCATCTCCAAAATAGCGTGCTTGGTCGGGACATATGAAGTGTTGCCGCAGGCATGGGAAGACATAGGGACGGGACATCGCCGTGGCGGTGGTCGTGGTCGCGAACTCTGCCCAGTCGGTCGGGAACGTGGCAAGGGAGAATCTCGCAGCGACTAGGCGTGCAAGGGTCTGGCATTCTCGCTCCGTCGATTTCCGAACCGCGAGGTCGGCGATGAGACCCCGCCGTGCTTCCAGCAACCCCCGGTAAGCACATCCGTACGCGTGGTCGGTGACGAAATTCATGAGGGCAGTGGTCCACGAACGACTGATTGGGGTGCAAGGACTCATCGTCGTCGACTCATATATGAGGATGGAGAGATCGGATAGTCCTCGGAAATGGGCTTTGCGGCGGAATCCTCGCACGTTTGCGTACGCAGATTCGGATTCTTCTTCTCCTACGTACTGTAGATGGTGCCGGAACGCCGAGCCGCAGTACAGTTCTTCGACAAGAGCTTGGTAAGCCCTGCTGGTCAGGTACACCTCGAGTGATTCCGGATGGAAACCGCCGTCTCGGAGTAGGAAAGCAAGGGCGACTTCGCCCCCCACAACACCGCGCCACTCGGTAACGAGCGCCATGAAGCGAGTCGCGCGAGTCGTGAACTTGCCGATGAGTGCGTGAAGTGTTCGCTTGTGACCCTCACGGGCATGCTCATAGGCAGCGCGACAGGTCCATCTCCATGCCGCCATAGTCGCGAGGTCCATCGCGTTGATTGTCAACGCAGCTATTTGATCGTTTCGCCTGCAAGCAGCGTGAGTACTAAGTCGAGATATATTGAAACGTCGACCCCCGTGCAAAACGCACGTCCGCAGAAGGGCAGTAAATGCACGAACAGGATGCACAAATCCTCGCTTTGGCACGTCGCGTGCTGTAGAATCGCGGGGCGCCTCAACGTCACCGCCATGTACACTGAACCACCTGTAGAGTCGCGGTAAGTACGCATCTGTAGCACCGTGAGCGCAAAACGTACCACTGAGGATGAAAGTTGCGGCAAGGGCCTTGTCGAGGCTGGCAATGCGAGGCTGTAATTATTACCACGCAACGGAGGCTGTAATAGTGGGGGGAGCGGAATGGGGCGCTGAAAACAGTGAGCCTCAGTTTGAGTTCATCAATCCACGAGGCGTGCAAACCACACCCAATATCTCCAGTCACAGCGGGATTCTAAACCACTGCCCAACTCACAACAAGCGGGACCATCATTCCATGCACCACTTCGAACTGCAGCCACATGCGTGATGCTCACTAATCCTTACGTCTACAATCGCATTCTCAGCCACGTCAAATGCACGATGCGTGGACACGCCGACCAGGGAGGCCCATCAAGCCGTCATCGACCCTTCAATGCAGAACTTGCGCAGATCGCGGCGACAAATCTTGCAGGAACCCCCCTTAAGTCGCACGTCCAAAGTCTGTGGAAGAGGGATATACTCGCTCCCGCCTTCTAGGCCCATGAACATGCCTTACTTGCATTCCTGTGAGCGCGAGACCACATGAACTGCGAAGACGGCATTTACGAAACTGAGCAGATCACTTGCTCACAGAAATAGGCCAAGGGCGTACCGGGACGGTTTACCGCGCGTTGCATGGAAGCGACCATACGCCGATAGCGGTCAAAGTCTTCAAAGACAGCGCCGACCGTAAGGAGAACTTCGAGATGGAGCGACGCGTCTACGAAGTGATTGCTGAAGCGTCGGCGTCGACGGCTCGGTGAGTGCGATGTAGGAGATTGGAAGTACGCGAACACCGACACAGTCCAGTAATTTCCTCGCAGTGCTCGACAGCGTCGAGGGTATCTTCCCTCTATGCATAGCCTTGCCTCTTCTCCCCGGCAGTCTGGCGTGTTTGCTCAGCATGCTCGGCCACAATGGACTGCACGTCGAAGACACCCTTGCAGTTTCCAGGCAGCTGGCGACGGGAATCCGTTGTAAGCTCACGCATGCCAACGGAAGTGCACGCCTCACCTGGTACAGATCTTCACAGTGTCGCTATAGTGCACACGGACGTCAAGCCCAGCAATATACTGATGGAATCGCTCGACGTCGTCCTAGCAGACGGAAAACCAGACTCCAATTGTCAAGCGTCAACTCCCTGCAAGGTTAGTGAAATGGCAGCGCTGCAGAATTTGCTGGAATACATCACCTCACCAGGCACGACTGAAGAGCTGCCGAGCATTCATCGCGGACTTCAGCGAGGCAGCGATTGAGAACAATAACTCGCGAGGATTGATCGGTTCCGATCGATACAGGGCTCCTGAGGTGACGCTCAGTACGTTGGGACCTGTATACTGTATGCCGTCGCCAACTCTCACGCAGCGCTGCCTTGGAATGCGAAAGTGGATTGGTTTTCTCTCGGATGCGTCGTTGCAGAAATCGACACGGGTAGACCGCTCTTCCCACACACCCATTCCCCAGCTGCACGTCTCGCCGCAATTGTCGCGGTCCTCGGTCGACTGCCCGGATCAATGGTCCACTCAACGGGAACTCGTTTCTACCCACACCTCAGGCAAGAGGTAGACGGAACATTTTCGGTTAACCTGGCGAGGCGAAACGTCAGTGACGCGGTCGACAAGGAGACGACAAGCAGACTGAAAGATCTCCGGGTGCGTTTGTTAAGAATACATCTCTGTTCGCCTGCTCCTCTCAGACACCCAAAGAGCATAACCAAGAACGAGAGCGTGGCCACGATATGCACCGCTCTACTGCAGATAGAGCCGTCGGCCCGCGATCACAACATCCTCACGCAAATTTAACATCCGCTTCCGCACGACTAGTAGAAACCAATTCCCGTCCGAGTTCCTGAGTCTTGTTAATGTGTTGCAACACGATAATGCAGATGGTATAATGCAAATGGTAGACGCACAACAATCGACGGGGCTGTTCAGGCGAGCAAGCGGACCGTACTTTGCGCGAAATGAAGGAGCTCGAAGCCAGTGGCTTCCTGTCTGAAGATTAGATTCTCGGATATGTCAGATTCACCTCCTCGTCTTCCGTAATGGCCAGCTCGCAAGCATGCACTCACGTACTGTCGAAAGGAGAGCACACGGGTACCACGTTCCACATCCACATCCACATCGCATCGGCGGCCGTACTGCTAACCAAGGCTGCGTCGTCCTGATCCAGTCCCTCGCATCCGGCCTAGGGAAAGCGCCATCTGGAAATAGCACGACTAAAACACCACATCCACATTTAGACAGTTCGCGCGGATAAATCTTGGTACACTGAAGGGAGGACGTACCCAGTCACCGGGCAAGCGGAACAACTAGACACTCCAGCATGTTGCCGTAGACACACGAGATGGAAAGTGCTCCTCGAAACACTGAGTTCAAGGGCAGGCTGGCGAGACTCCTGGCAATACTACTGTAATAAGAGAGAAGTCCGGAGTCAACGTATCACATTAAGCTACAGCTGCCCTCCTCCCGCGTGGCAGACAAGGAATAAGCGCGGAGCGGGCAGGGCCGAAGTTCCGAGCATTCCTTATCGGGGAGCTATCCCCTCCTCCAGCTACTCCATGTGCGCTTAAATTCAATCCCTCCTCCTCCTCCACGGCCATGATACGCGGTGACTACTCCGGTTTCTGTGCGGATCTGAGTTCACCAGTACCCAGACGTGCGACGTGCATCACCACGAGCTCTAAACGACCGCGTGGGCCTCCAGTGTTATTACTGAGCGACAGAGCCGGAGTGTTCCGACAAGCCCCCCGCGGGCCTCCATATTTCCCGCTCAGCTTGCGAGACTGGTAATAACCGCGTCCAACTTCCCAGGCAGCGTCAACTCCGCTATATGAGGCGCCTGCCCGAGACCAGTTGCTGACGAGCGGAACTCCCAAGAACACTCGTACAGCGACTTTCCACAGCAATTTCGTACCTGTTGACACCGACTATGTGTCGGAGATTGCTCCATAGGTCTCTCGGTACCGCACGAAAAACTGTTGCGCGGAAACTACCACAGGGTGAGCTGTATCCTTTCTCTATCCTTCGTATGATTGTCTGCCACACGTCCTACGACACGTCGGGTATACTTACACATATGCACCTCGTAGGTACTGCATGCAGACCGCCATCGCTATCAGTCATCGCGGCAAGTCCATCGATCCATGGATCAAGTCAAAGCACAGCTGGAAGACCACACTACCACAATACCTTCTCCGCGACATCGTTCGTCGAGACACGACAGTTTTGCCTTTCAGGGGTTCGGGGACATGCACTGTCGACGACTCTTCCATTCCCGGGCACGCTTCGCATATATACCCCAACATCTACGTGCGAACGCAACGTACAGTCGCCGGTAGAAACCATCTGTGGGTAATGTCTCGTACCGTATAGCCTTGGATGAACTTCTAACCGAGAATGCAGTGAAACGACCCCGAAACCCGCCCAGACGACACAATGACCGGTCTGAGAAGCTCCACGGCGGTCATCGGGTACGTCGACATAACACGTGCAGCCGGATTGACACTGCTCATGTCGCACTAGAATACCATTCGACGTCTGCTACATTATATTTCCGTACTTATCTATCGAGGATCTGCTACGTTGGCGGGCCACTTGTCACGCCTACTACGGCTTCGTCACGGAATGTCTCTACATTAGGCGAAGATCACTGCTGTCTCCCTTCGTCGACAACTCCGAAACGTTCATGGACGCAGTGTTCAACCACCGCGCTCTCGTAGGAGGAATGTTTGCCCTGGCGTTTCTCCTGGTCGATCGCAAGGTTGAATTCCGTACCCTCGATATCTATGTCCCGGATCTTCTCTACAGCGACCTAGTGGACACCATAGAAGGACTGCTCGAGAACACCGTGGAACGACTCTCCGTTTTCGTGTCTAACGACGCGTGGAGCGGATGCGACATTTCAGGATATTCTCGATTCCGTTTACACTCAGGCTATTCTATTGCGATCTACCAGTCCACCACCTGGAGTGCGCTCTTGCCGATATGCCGTTCCCCATGCACTCTGCTCTTCAACTACGTCTCCCGTTCAGGGTTTGGCTCCGCATACCCAGCATCCACGCTCCAGGGACGCGGCTTAGTCGCCGATCTCGCCATGATCAGAGCCCTCCCGTTCGAGTTCGACTTCATGAATGCGCTGATCGAGCAGCGTTTCGAGATATCCTGGTCCCCTTCCCGCCTCGCGAGCTGCGCCCTTACAAGACGCGTCGCATGCAAATTCATCGACCTGCGGTTCCCTCCCCTTGACTGCCCATCAGAGAAACCACCTGGCACTCTAACTCGCAACACATGTCCTGCGCACCCTCTGCATCCTTCGTGGGGTGTACGCCCGCGTGCCGAGCGTCACTCCCGCCTGTTCTACCCCCAAGGATACCCCTGCTTTGCATCGAAATATTTTTGCCCAAAGCAAGACCGCTATTTCGGAGACGCGGGTTCACTCGTCGACTTCTTTGCACCCCTTTCAAACGAACCCGAGATTCTACGGCAGAAATCGACCGTTCCCTACGGAGCGGCGGTCATGTGGGCCCTTCGAAGCTCATATTCATGCGGACTGGAATCGACTTGTGGGCACGTAGACCCCACGGCATGCCTGCTCCGCGGAGATGGTTATATACGCATGCCGGCTATCCCAGGTATAAGCACATTCGAGCGAACCGTCCCGAGGCACCACCCACCTTTGTATATATATCATACATGGTAGTACTCACCCGTCCACACTTCATACGTACCCTTCGCCTTCCCACAACTCTTGTGGCGTCCACACTTAACAGTATATTTGTTGACTGCCGACGGATTCTACATCAAGAGAGCCACTGCGATCGCACGACTTCAATCTAAGTACATACATACATTTGCACGAAGAAAGGAATATATGTAGATGGGCAGGCAGGTGAATATGGGCAGGTGAATGTGGGCCAACGTCTCAGTAATACACAGGGTAAGGAGACGGCATGACGATCAGAGGCGCAGATACCAACCAGCTATCCAGCACACCGTCATCCTCGTCGCAGTCGATACTACAATCGAACGACGTCGACAACCTCCATGCCGCCATTGGACCATACGGCGGAACTCCTAGCACTCTGATGCCAGCGAGCTCTGGACCCAGAGGATCCACCAAAGCAACCATAGAGCCCTCGTCGCCAAAGTACCGTCCCTGCAACGGGCACAGGAAGGCCTCCTTCACGCAGGGGACAGTATTATCGATCGTGTGCGGGCGATCGGAGGTCACCACATCGGGCCAGGCCGTCGCACTGATCGCGAAGTGAAACCCATTCCGCAGGAGGATGTCCATAACTTCGGTGTCGGTGGGAGACTGGTTCGCGAGATGGAAGTCGCAGAGGATGCTCCGGCGTTTCATCGTCGGCCGAGGAAAGGCGCATCCGAAGGAATGTGCAGTGACAAAATTCATGAGTGCCGAGGAATGAGCGCGAGCTATGCAGGAGATAGGGGTGGAGGAAGCGGAGCGATAAACGACGACGACCGGCCTTCCTGTGAATTGGATAGTCATGAATTCCAGAATCTCGCGTTGAGATTTGACGATGGCTTTTGGATTCCCGGTCCCGGTTACAGCGACGTACGGCCGATTGGATGGACAGAGCAGCAGGCGGTCGACGAAAGATTGGTACAAACTCTCGGCGACGTACACCTGCAAAGGGCCCCCTCGCATCCCCTGGTCCCTCAGAAGGAAGGCGAGCGCCACGATGCCTCCCACCACCGCTCGGTGATCCGTGAGCAACTGCAGGAATGGCGTGACGTGGGGGATGTATGGGGATAGCAGCCGTCGAAGCGAACGCCGAAGAGACGCAGCGATGTGGATATAGGTGCCTCGGCACACGGTTCTCCACAGCAAAGCAACTTCGAGGCTCATACAGTCCGCGATCTCGCCTTGCAGCTCCGGGTGCAAACTGAATCAACGACCGTCAGACGTCTCGAAGAAGCCGGGTATGAATCAAACAGGATGCGCACCGCAACACGTGAAGGGTGGAATACTGGGAATGAGCAGCACGGGAGTCCTGGGACGCGAGCATCTCTGTACGAAAGGCACCCCGAAGAGGTCGACTTGCCCCGCCACACACCGGGAGTAGACCACGCGGAGGAGGCATGGCAGCTAACGCGGAATAAGAAATGGAAATGGGCGTGCACTCGCCGACGGATAACTTGGTTGAACCTGTTCTCTCGGCCGCTATTTGAACCCACACGCAACTGCGAGACCGACGCATCAACGATGCCCAACGATCGGCGTTTCCCCGAACACAACCCACGTCGCGCCGATCACCACGGGCCCTCCTAGACTTCCAAAATACTCTTCAGCACCACTTGTGGTTCCGGCATCGCTTGAACATTCATCGCGCCTGTCATGCGTCCGCTCATCTTGCCATTCAATGGCCACAAACAACCGCCGCAAATGTCCATCAGGCCACGCGAACGTCTTCCACACAGCCTAAACGGAACGCATCTAGATTAAGTGTGAGCTCAGTTTCCTTAGGGAAAGGTCAACAGATGATGTTGGAGAGCATCGAATCGCAACTTACTTTGCCAGTCCAGGCGATCGATCCTAGAAAGTTCAGCGCGAAGCTCCTGTGGCAAGCGCGTGTACAAGCGCGAACGGCCGAAAGGCCGAAGAATCCCCAGCCCGTCGAAACTGCGCACCCTCGAGAGCATCACATAAATGCCTTGGAGAGTGCGCGCCGACGCGGGATCGACGATCGCTCTATCCAAAGAGCGGCCCTGGGCTTTGTAGTCAGTATAACAGTACGCTGGTAGCAGTGGAAGTTGAGAACGGGACACGTTGACGATTTCGGCGGGAGTTCTCGCAGTCGCGGGGGAGCGCTCCCAAGAGAATTTGGTGGAAACTGGAAATATTGGGATGACGTCCTCTTTTGCGTCTTCACTTACACGCCCGGACCCAGGTATATGCACGTAGACGACCGCCGGTATCCGCACGTCGTTGTACAGATCATACCGGATGTCCCGGACCTCGCCTATAGCCCCGTTGACGACGTGATTCGAGAATGCGATATTCTCTTGGACCATGACCCTCATTCCGGGAAACAGTTCAAGTCGGGACGGGACATCGTGGGTCTGTTTTGAGCGCAGGCGCCATAGTCGAGTTTGGTCCGCGAGAGAAGTCAGCTCCCCGCGCACAGAATCTCGCGCATAGTACGAACATACCTCGGACTGGAGGGAAATCGCGTGCCGGCGAAGTAAGAGAGTGTTGATTGCATCTCGAGTCTCCTTCAGCCCAACGATGACAGGGGCGTTGTTGAACTCACCAGGGACAAAGCCCTTGTCCGACATTTGTCGGGCAACTACCCGCCGCTGCAGATCACTGTGATCATCTGCCACGCCCGCGCGATGCGCATCTTCGCACTCACCTATGCGCACACGATGCAATAGGTCGGCGTACGCGGCGTCGCCCTGTTGCCGCTGGTTCTTCTTCAATAGGACGACCTCCTGGACCAATCGCCACAGAAAAACCCCCTTCAATGCTGCCACGCCCCGCCCGGACTCAGAAAGCGCAGACCGTAAGCGGGGACTGGAGACGAGCTCGTACTTGTACAGAGACGGAACTCTGACCGGGCGCAGTTGCCCGAAGTCGCCTGTGAAAATCACGTTCACTCCACCGAATGGCGCGTCTTCGGCAATTGCCGACATCCCCTTCGCGCGCTGAATCCTGGTAGAAATCTCATACATTGTCGGTGCACCCACCATCGATACTTCGTCGATTATTAGGTAAGTTACCCCGTTCCAAACCTGAACCAGCGCGGAAATATCATTAGGTAGTTTCTGCGGCAGCATCACGAGCGAATGGATCGTATACCCTCCTATAAGAATCGCCGCAGCGCCCGTAGGAGCGGACACAAGAATTTCTCGGCGACGCCCCAGTAGCTCGAATAGCCTCAAAACCGCATTCACTACATGAGATTTCCCAGTACCGCCTACACCCCCAATATACATCAGCAACTGCTCGCCACCGAAGCACACATGACGTGCAATGGTCTCAAACGCACGTCCTTGTTCCGCATTGGAATGCAAGGCAAACTCTGCACTGACCTGCCGGATAACGCTCTCGAGCGTAGACGATCCACTACTGGAGCCTTCATGTGGAGACCGTCCATCACCATCGCCCAACGAAGCAACGTCGACTACCGGAAGTCGGCCCGATTCTGTTCTGCGCCTCTTTGCAGGGCCATCGGGAATCGCGTGGCACGTAGGTCTCCGCTTGCGCTTCAAACTCGCCATCACCCTTTCCTGCGATTCTAGCTGCGCACGTTCTGAAGGGTCCACCTCTGTGACTCTCCCGACCACCGTAGGTGCTTCGACTTGCTGAGATACTGAGTATGCTTGCTCCAGAGCCACTCTGGCCGGGAGGGTTATTAGCCTATCTAGCGTTCTTGCAACGTCCTCGTTGGCTCCTTCCGCGTCGACGGACTCGCCACCTTGCAGATCAAATTGCGCGCCGTCCAGGTCTTCCGGATACACCCCCTGCATCGCATCATCCTCTCCCTCGGCATCGACCGCTCGGTGACCTGCAGCGTCCCTAGCAGCACGTCTCTCCTCTCTAACTTTGTCCCTCGCATCTCTGCATTCTGATAGCACGGACATGTTTCTGATAATTGCTAGATGCTCTGAGGGGATACTACCCATCTGACGTGTATACGCATCATACCACGTCTCCGACGTCTCCTTCAGATCCGCAGGTTGTCTCCACGGGCAGAACAAAATCAAGATTGTCTTCGCCCATTCCTCTCTTTCTTCTACCCCGCGATCCGGTCGTGCCAGACGGTCACCCAGAATCACCGGTACCGTCCAGACCACTCTCGTTCGCACCAGATGCGTCCGGTGCTGCGGATGCGCGTCCAGGAAATTTCCTCTGGGCTGTTCCGGACGACCCGGCGCACGACCGTTGGAGTTCGTATCACTGCTTCTTTTTCTCATTCTCGCTTGCTCGCTGCTGACGGCCATTTTCTCAGTCTTGCCGACGAACTCGTACAAGCCCATAGTTCGGAAGGGCCCGACGTCAGGTCTCAGCAAGTAATCGTGTTGTTGAGACATCGCGGTCAACGACCCATTGACCAATGTCAACGTCACCGACTCTCCTTCGTCATCCTCGGGCTCTTCCATGTGTTGCTCCTCCGATTCATCCGTCGCATCGATATCTCGTGAGCCAACCGAAGCCTCGCTCGTCCCGGAGACAGCTAGTGCCTCAATTTCCGGCGACATCGTCGCGTTCGACGTCGAAGCATCTCCAGTAGCCGCAGACTCTCTGGCCCGCATGCCACTTGGAGCGTCTTCTGCCGTAGACGAACTTGTCCAAAATTTCGTCACTATCGCCTCGAAAACACCGATGTGCAGCATTCGAAACTTGTGACTTGTATAGTGGTCGCCGCCACCCACCAAATAGCTCATTATCTGTTGATGTGATACCTCAGTCCTGCAAAGAATGCTATTTACTGCAATGTTCAGCGCAGACTGCTCATGTCTCAGAGTCCATTCAGAGGAGTCGGGTAATTTTTCTTCCGTCCTATTTATCGCGTATAGCAGAGCAGCTAACCCTAGATGGGCAGGAACTTCCGATTTTGTGATATAATCTGTGATATAGTATATAAGGGCTTTGGCTGCCTCTCCAGATCCCACGTGCTTAATATCCATATTGCACTTCATAAGAAACACCACCAGGTCGTTATAGTTCGCAATCATCGGATGTAACCTACGGAGCAAAATTGAGCCTGTCTCATCGTCTATCTCGGTGATGAGACGTGTCATGCCATCCATACGCATTCTACAATTCCCACTCACGCACTCCTGACCCCGACGAAGGTACTTCCAACATGTTTCAGTGTGTTCATGCCAGTTGTACCGTTCAACTAAGTCATTGACATAAGTCTGGTAGCTCTCCGCAAAATCATTCGCGGACATTGCATGTAGCAATGGACCTGTGATCGTTCCGGGATGAATGTATCCCTCAGCCTCCGAACGTGAAGGCCGCTCATGAACTTCAGCAACCGATACAACAGCCTGGTCATCCATCCCCAGAAACTCCGACTTTATGATTGATTCCAACCACGTGAACATGTCGCTCTGGTATTGCTCTGACTCAGACATTCGATCCCGCATGATCTGTGGGGATGGATGGCCGGTTATCCAAACGAGCATATGACAATGAAGGGTGCCTCTTGCCTGACACTCCACTGTCCCGTAGTACGCGCAGCATGTTCCGAACAGACCACGACGCGATCCCCCGAATCGCAGAATGATGTCTACGAAGAACGTTATCATTGAATGAAAGAAACGGGCACAGGGACCAGGATTCCGAGCGACGAGAAGACGACGCTCCCACTCGGTCAACGGCTCGCCCGACTCCGCATCCTCCAAGTTTATATCAGATCCCGACAGTAGACGTACCAGTGGGTGATTAATATCCGAAGGATTGAGCGTTATGAAGAACGCTGGCGTGCCATGGAAGTGCACCAGGGAACGAATCTCGTTCCGGAGACGCAGACGATACCCAGCAGTCCCAGGTAGGTGACGCAGAACTGCTCCTACCGCATTCACCAGCTGCAACAAGCTCTTTTCCTCTGGCCTGGAAGCCTCATAGTGAGGGTCTCTGTTATAATTGGCGATTGTTCTCTGCAAAAGGGCTTTGTCCACGGCGAGCAGACGACGAACGATGTCATGTTGTTGCGAAACCTTCACTCTGAACCGGACAGAGTCACAGACGTTCTTCTTTTGCAGAATATTGTAGTAAACGAACGCAAAGTCGGCGTCCCTTTGAAAGGGGCTATCATGAATCTGCAGCAAATATTTCAGTTGCTCCTCCATCGAAAGAACCGCAACGCGGTCGGGGTGATGAAACCCACCTATCCCCCATGGATCTAAGTGAGGGAACATCCATGTTAGTAAGCTGGGATTCTCGAAATCGGGGACGAAACGTTCGCCTGCTTGCGACATTATAAAGCGTCCATTATGAAGGCAATGGTAAAGTGCCTTCAGCTTCATGTCACGATACGCCACGGGCGAATCATCACCGGAGGTATACCCCACGCTTTCCATCAGCAACCCGCCGTCCTCGGGGGGGCGGGAGCCCACGGTGTTGCGCGAACTGTAGTCCGAAGACGACTCGTCTGTGGTCCCGCCGTCGTCTACAAAGCCGACCTCGAGAGCGCATGGTACGCCGACTCCCCTCAAACGATCCTCCTCGCTCAACAATGCGTCTAGATTGCGCTGACTGAATCCGTGAAATGTGGTACTGGACATGTAGTACGGGTTCCTCGCAACGAGGAACTCGATGATCGTTCGAATGATAGACGGTCGAACGAGCACCGGGCTCAACTTGCGGATGGTCTCCTTCGTCGGAGGGACTCTCCCGACGAAGACTGCGCAGGCCGCATCCCGGACTACCGACGGTGGGGGCGGCAGCACTTCGTTGAGATAGGTGGAGTTCTGAGGCATCACCAATACATTTCCTTTCACAAATCTCTGCTCCGTGGCGGGGTCTTCCCATTCGCGGCCATCGGGATGGGCAGGCCGACCCCAATTCCGCAGCTGACTGAACCGAAACGAGATCCTGCTCCCTCTGGCCCGCGCGACCAAGAGACGATCGAACTGCGAGCTATTCTTGAACGCAGTTTTGACGAGGTCCGGTAACGCATCGTGACCGTAGTACAACCAGTTCGCGAGACACAACCTTGGCATCCTCTCTTTCTGCACCAGCTCACGCTCGCAAACCCGACACAGCCTCAGCGGCGCAAGACACCACGGATCTTGCATGCCGGCCGGGTCGAGAAGAGCATGCTTGTAAACCTGCAAAGAGTAAGTCCTCGGTAAAACGTGATCAGGGAGAGACGCGTTCCGGAGGAGTGTTAGGTCAAACTCGTCAGGATGAACGAGCCGACCGTCACTCTGATCTGCGTAGCGAGCGCACGCAGCGCAAACATCCGTGGCAAATGTAGCATTTTTCATCTTTTCCTGCCACTCGGAAATAATCGTCTCTCTCAATGTGTCATCTGCGACACGCATGAACGACCGATCAAACGTGTCGTTCCCGGACATCCATGCTTCGTGTTTCCGAGCAACGACCTCCGACCCGCGCACCTCTCGCAGGGCAGAGAATGTGTATATCAACCGAGGACAAGATTCTGTGCAGTCATGCGACAAAAGCTTGTCCTTCAGTCCTTGAAACGACTCTCGAGCCCTCAACGATATTTCATGGGCATGCGCGATTTCTCGGAGATCCCCAATCTTCCAGGCACAGTACGATCCCAGCAGCATACGCAAAGAGCAGTTTGTTACAACATCGCCGCATTTCGCTCGGAGCAAGGGCATTGCAGCAATGGTGGTGACGACAATAACTCCTCTGAAGGCGTGCGTGAAGTCCAGCTGTAGCTGTTTGTCATCGCACCAGAGGAGCGCCCCTATCTCGTTGGATGTTGGGCATATACGACCTATCGTTACCCCATTTAATATACGGCAGCGTCGACGTCGAGCAATCGAAGGACCCACCCCACACAGAGTCATCTTCACCTTGGGGACGGGCGGACAACGCGAGCAAGACGTCTATGAACACGTGCCATAGTCAGGACAGTTTTCTATACATCGCAGACGCATACTGACCGTCGGCTTCCCCCTCGTAGCCGGGTGCACTAGATGCAGGATCCCCTCCACCGCGAGAGCCTGGTTATCATCGACGACATGAGCACGTCGGCAACAGCAAAGAAGGAATTCTGACATACTGTCCACACCGTGCTGCCGGGAAATGTGCTCAACAGCATCCGCCAACTCGAGTAGCGCTTGAACCGTGGCAGAGCTCATTGTGCAAATCGATGCCATCTTCGCTCACCCCGCACAAGCATATATGCCCCTTCTTCATCAACACGCGGCCTCATCGGGCACCCCTCGACGCCCCACGTCCATGTCGGACACAACTGGACACGGAGACTGCTCTGGCCTGTTTCACATTCGCACCCCGCCTGCCGTACCGGATCTCATCAAAGCGTTATGTCCAACCACATACCAGCCCACACATCCACAGAGAACGGGCGAGGCGGTACGACAATGTCGGCCGTTCCGGGAACGAGTGAGGATCATCAATGTTCACATTGAACAACAACATCCGGCACCCTTAAAAGGAGATCCTCTCGGCACTCACCTGGACACCACAAACCACTTCCAATAAACCCAGTCTTTTCACCGTCCTCTACAACTCCCAACCAACATGATCCTGTTTCCGAACTCTGAGGACACGGCGCCGGTCGGTCAGGGGGGCCCTGCACGGTCCCAGTACGTCCTGTTCCCGATACAATACCCGCAGGTGAGCAAGCAGAACAGAGCATCGTCCTTGTTGCTCACCTATCTCAAGCTCTGGGAAGCATACAAGCGCGCTCAATCCTCCTTCTGGACGGCGGATGAAATTAACTTGGGGGAGGACGCGAGACAATGGCAGGAAATGCTGACCGACGACGAGAGAAAGTTCATTTCGACCATACTCGGGTTTTTCGCGGCTTCAGACGGAATCGTGGTCGAGAACCTTGCGCAGCGCTTTTGTTGGGAAGTCGACATCCCCGAGGCTCGGTGCTTCTACGGTTATCAGATCATGGTGTAAGTGAACAATATGGATGTATTCCCATTACTAACCTGCTCCAGGGAGAACATCCACGCCGAGGTCTACAGCCGTCTGATCCAGGAACTCGTCCACGATGTGGATTGCCAGAACACCCTGTTCAGGGCGCTCGAAACGATGCCCGAGGTGAAGGCGAAGGCGGACTGGTGCATCCGATGGATCAAGACGGACGAAGTCGAGTTATCCACTCGCCTGGTCGCATTCGCGATCGTGGAGGGCATATTTTTTTCCTCGTCCTTCGCAGTTATTTTCTGGCTTCGCCACCGGAACCTCATGCCCGGATTAACGTTCTCCAATGAACTGATCGCCCGAGACGAAGGACAACATACCGCTTTTGCCTGCCTGCTCTACAACTACCTCCCCTCTCGTCCCTCGAAATCTGTCGTGTACTCCATGGTGAAAGACGCCGTCAGGCTCGAGAAAGCGTTCTTCAAAGGTATGTCCTGCAATCCAAGCCCAACGAATCATTATTCACTGCAGTATAGCTGCCGTACCCCATCAACTGACGGGGATGAACGCGAAGATGATGAACGAGTATGTCGAATACGTCGCCGACTTCTTACTGGGCGGCCTCGGCTATCCTAACATATTCAACACGAAGAATCCGGTCAGCAACTACAGCCGTACACGCACTGATAGGTTCACTAACCGCGCATCCAGTTCCCCTACATGGAACGCACCACAGTCGACACGAAGACCAACTTTTTCGAAAGGCCCGTTAGCGAGTACCACGGGGGGGTGGTTCACGCGCTGTAAGCATATCCGCATAGATGGTTGCCTACGGGAGTCCAGATTCGACAATGTACCGATCCCGCGCAGTTAGAAAGTGCCAGTGTCCTGTGTCCTGATGCCAACAGCAATTAAAATTTATTAACGGAACTGGTTTACCGAACGACGATCAACTTACTTCGCGATGTTCAACTGCTGACCGCCAAAACGAGTGCCACTATGTCAATAACACCTGGTGCAACGATGACAGTACCGCACACTCACCGCAACCCATCGTAGCTGGCGAACCCGGGGCTGTACCGAATCGCTAGGCGTCGCTGCACCGCCCCGATAGCAGTGTTTACAATTATTTGTTACTTACGTCACAGCTAAAACCGACGAAAACTACCATTTTAAGTGACCACCGGCATTCAGAACCCCACCGCTGTGGTAATCTCCGCAGAATTGAAGGCGAGTACGATGAGTCCCTCCCAACGCAGAACCGAACTACTACGCCGAAATGCATCTCCCGCTTCCAAAGCTCTTCTCGGAGGTCACCGCACTCAGGCTTCACCTTGTCCATATGCGTGCCAGGAGTCGGTACCCCGAGCGCGTCCCTAGCGGGCCGCGACAAACAGACGGCATCCACTAACTCACAGAGAAACCGATTAACCGAAACTCCCGTGAAATAACAAGGACCTCTGGTAAATAATAACAGCATATATCCACCTATCCGGGCACATCCCACACTAATCCCAATACGACGCCCTTTCCGGAACACAGGATTAGAGGAGGAACCACCGGTGCGTTGCCTTCTTAGCGGTTCACTGGGTGTCCGCACGCGCACCGCCTCCTGAACATTCAAACGAGATCGTAAACGGGCAGTCGAGGGGTCGCCACCTCGTCAATGTCAACGTCAAACCACACAACCACAGCACCAGTTCCTGAACACACAGCCAGCGCCGACCACTGCGTTCTAGGCAAGAACCGTCTACTCATACGACACTTGCCTAGATCAGCGCCGACGATCATTCAAACGCAACGGTGGAAGCAACAACACGCATGCGAGCCGGGCTACCACAGCAAGTACGCATGTCTTGAACGACACCCTTCCATTCTCAGTTACAACTCGCCCGGAAGCACTTTGGATGGGGATGTGGCGTGCACATTTAACTAACCACAGTGACTTCCACGCTTCAGATGCGAGTGCGCGTGCCATTCATTGAAGACTCTTCTCGATGTCATTCTATCTAGCAAGTACGCGAACCCCACCCACACTTCGTGTTCGCGTTCCTGGATTCCACCCATCCTGCCTCGAACGTTCCCCTCTTCCGTCTCAGAAACAACCATGTACAGAAGTAGGTTTAAACTCAGCTGGACATCCCTGCTTCGTCCTTCTGGCCTTCGCGGAACATGCCCCGACGTGTCGGATGGAAGCACACAATACGGCCACTCTGCCCGGAACACTGGCGGACCGAGACCGACCCAGAACCGCGTCCATGGCATGACCACCATCACCAAACGACCCTATCTCTCACCCCACGTGCAACGCAACCTGCTGCCGCAACCCTCCCCCGCGAATAAAACACCCTAGTAGAACTCCGGAACTCGAACGGCGCCTAGCCGCACCGTCCGTCGCCTTCGCTACACCTTATCCTCGGCGAATATATTCGCGCGAATAGACTTTCATGACCTCCCTTACATCCCGACCTTCACCGTCCACCACGCAGCGCGCCCGCAGTCAACAACACGTCGAGGAAGTCTATGTTCGTGCATTCACCCCTTTCGAGATGTCGGCAGATCCAGCACCGGGCCCGTTTATATCCTATGCACTCGCCGTGACTCCGCGGCGGCCTATACAACTCGGCGGATTCCTCCGCCTCATCCATGTCACATCGTCCGCGGACCATTGCGGCTCCCCCGCCACTCATCACAGATCATTCAGCCAGATGTACTACACGGGCTTGCCCACAATGCAAGGGCATGTCGCACGCGTGCACCGAATGGACAAGTACAACATAACCGTCTTAATCCGACCTGAAACGTCGCCGACATGCACTGAAATCCACTTGACCCTGCCGTACTTGCCCGGCAAGACCATCACCCCAAGACTCTCCCTCCGGCTCTCTCGGATAATCCGGATACACAGACTCCCTGCGAACTGCCGCCTCCTTCTCATCGACCATTGCGTGTTGGTCAGCCATGAGACGACTGCACCGAACAGAGCAACAGCATGCACAGTGACCCACGTAAGTCTGACTGCATTGATGCTCCCGCATCCCACCCATAACCTCCGAATCCAACAGGAGACGCACATCGCCAACAGTGCCGAGGAAGCATCAACCGAGCACAGCCAACACGACAAGTGTTCAACAGAAAACTGACCACCGAAGAAGTCCACGAATATTCGAACCTCCCGTCCAACCGCGGTACTTTATTCTTTCACCTATCGCTGTCGAGTGGGACGCTCACACATCACGACGGTAAAATACACCGTCGACGTCACACAGCAGAGCACATACTTACCTCGTCTTCTCGTACCCCATACTCTTCTACACTGCAGTACATCACACTCTTATTAGACTTACATGGCATCGCTTCTTTATCCGCTGTCGCTCACCTTCTACATGTACTGTAAATCAGACAGATCTCGCTACCGAGCAATGCACTACTCGGATTTGACCAGCGAGGAGCGCGACATATCTCATGCACATCACACGACTACGTCAATGCGATCACGACAGTGCGGAGGACCATACTCAATTACCGAGTCAAATGAATGGTGTGCGTATACGACGGGGACGTTCTCCACTCGAGCACTCTTCCGGATCCACTCGCTAATGTGAGCAGGCCTATCTACAGCCCAGAACCGCCGAACCCTTGGAACGACGCGGGCACGACCATCCCTTTTTCAAAGATAGACCGTTCGCTAAGCTCCTATCACCGCCGACGTCAGTAGGATGCCGTCGCAGGTCACAATCCCACTTCAGGACGCACCTCGCTAGCCCCACGGAGCCAGAACATGAGGCAGTGCTCCTTCGACGGGGACGCGGACCGCCAACTGTTGGCGCAACATAGCGAACTGCGTCGTTTAACAGTTGAATCTTGACGCAATGCATGCGCATACACACGTACTTCTCTCTCAGCAGCTGTCTTTTCATCGTTGAGGGTCCGCAACCTTTCCCGCCAGTGGATGATCATAGTCTGTCAGTCGAGTCAGAATCTGTACACTCGCGAACCGTGTCACGCGTTCAGCACCCACCCTACGGGACGTATTCGACAAACCTGCATAGTCCGGCCTCCTTTGCATCATTTCGGGCTCGAAACCAAGCGAGCGAATCCTGTCATCCAGCCACACAACATACTGCTCAAGACATTCCAGGTATTTCTTCCTCTTGATGTGTAACGACAGCGTATCCCTGTGGAGCACATTTACCGCCCCAGACGCACCGCAATGCAATGACATCACTCACGGGTCAGTTGTTGAAAACCCCACATGGTCCGCGAACGAGGCGAACAGCCTTTTCCGGGCCCTCCGAGGTCTGCAATCCACGTCGTCGCCTTGTACGGGGCTTTCTTCCAACGTTCCCGAATCCGAACCGTGTGCAACAGTACACCCGGTACCGTCCAGCGGTGGCGTGCTTGCAACACGGGGAGGTAGGCTATGCGACACCACTGACCGTGGCGGGACATAACCACCTGCCGATGTCACGATTGCTGTGGGTCCACTTGAGCACAGGGAGACAAGACCGTGATCTCGCTGGCACATAGTGGACTCAGAGACCCCAGAGATCAATTGTCGAGAATCGTATTGAGACCCCTCCTGGTTCGCAGCGCCATAGAGAGCGCCACCCGCTGCCTCCGCACTACCGAGGGATTCCGCGAGATAGGGACAGTCGATCGCTGGTTGTCCGGCCGTGCCACACAGAGAGAACAAAGCAACTTCGTTCTCTGCGCACGGATACATCAAGGCTTGCCCGAGCCAGTCCCATTCAGCGTCATGGTTGAGAGACACCTCCTGGGATGCATATCAGACAGTGCACTCCCGCGCCGCAATAGACCACGCACCTGCTGGGTACGTTCGATATCTCCGACAACACCGATGCTTTCCGTACTATGCCCAAGCGTGTCTGACCCCAGTGAGCGTGGCAAGAGTTGCGAACCAGGAAGAGAAAGCATCCTTGTACATCAGTAGGCAACAAAAGGCGCGAGTGTGACTTTGAAGTGCGGTTGCAACAGCTCCCGGTTGCCGCTGCAGTATACCGCGCCACAACCATAACCGGCGCTTTATTCCCACGAACGTCCAGCGCCACCGGAGCATACGGTCGTTCCACCACCAGTGGCATTGAAGAACGCGCCCTCGGCTTCTGAACATGTCTAGCTCTCTGATGACTGAATCTCCGAAGTGCTGTACGCCCACTCCCACCGTTCCAGCAAGTTGTGTTTGAAATGGTTCGCATGCGCAACCACCCTCTGCGAGTGAGCCAAACAGAACGAACTAACCACACTCCGATGTCCGATCTCCACCGTAGACGGGCGGACGTTTCGTTAGCCACTTCGCTCGCGCCCGGACACCAAGTAATTTACGGTCATTCGGGACGTAGGCTCTGCCCATCTTCGATTTTAGTTACAGCCCGTTCGATGCGTCGCCATGCAAGAACGACCGTCATCCCCCTCGCAAGCATGCCCGCAAGCAGACACCTGGAGACCTACCGCAGAACAAGTCAGAACAGCTTTATTTTTACGGCCTTACTTTCCCACCGGACTCCTACTGATTGTTCGGAACCGGCAGCTCCAACTCGGCAAGTCCGCCGCCGCGTTGCTACACCCCTTACGGGGACGTACCCCGGAACCCAGAGAAAGCAGGGCTACACCGCGGCCGACACCGAAAAACCCACGTCCATGACGCCCAGACGAATACCGCTCCGTCTCCGACCCTCTGAATGATCTTCGCAGCGACGAGACCCCCCCACACAACTCGACGAAACAGCTCGACATACCAGTAATGTCTTATCACGCACACACCGACTGCCCCGCATCCCGCTGCATAGACACAACTCTCATCGAAAATCAGCAATCACTCACATCCCCCGCCGTATCTTATGCGCCCGACAAGCAGCACGGCTGTGCTCCACTACCCGCCTACGACGTCGACCAACTACAGCCGTCGACCAGCCCACCGAGCCACCTCCGTCTGACATACTCCCACTACTACTGCCCGCCGCTCTACACTACCGACAACAACGGCGAGCCGCCTGCACATCGACCATACCATGCTCCACTCGCGGAAACGACGCCATCGCTCGATGCACCGCGCATGATCGACACCCCATCCGGCCATACAGCTCACCCGTCTCAAGACCGTCGGGAGTTGCGCTTATCGGACGCTTCCTTTGCTGGCAATCCTGACCACTCGTTCAGCGACCCCTACCGACGCATCCGACAACACAAGGACCGACAAGCCTCTCGACGACGGCGAGAAATATGGCACATGCCCATGGAGAAGGCAATTTTCTCGAGCCGCGAGATGTGAGTGTGCGGCGTGCATCGCGATGTCTCGTGGACCATGCACTATCACACTCTTAACGAGCGCATTTACTAGCCAGGACCTTTCCACGCCCACCCGTCGCGCAATCTATACCGCAACTCTGGAAGCACATATCGATAATCTACACCACCAGCTAAAAACCCTCGGACATCCAGTGGTCTCGGAGCAGTCCCTGGAGGAATTCCATGGCCTGGAGGGCAAACTCGCAAAGGTAACGGCACGCTGATACTCTCGCGGCAACGGCTAACTTCGGTAAAGAGCACTCTATCAGGACTGTACTTCGACGAGACTGAGCTCCGTCTCCACCTCACAGAACTCAACCGCGCGGCATGTCTTCTACCGCATCGTCTGAGACCCCCCAGCATCTAACCATCTCTCAGATCGACGCAATCAAGAAAATACTTTGAAGTTATCCAAAAGACCCTTCCGAACCGCGAATCACTACCCTCACTCGTTTCTATGTGCCTGGCAGAACGAGAGCAGGCAGCCATTACGACTCGGACACTCCACATGCCTTCTTAACACATAGTACCATTGCGCAACAATCCACCACCACCTGTACCGCTGGCCGTTCTCACATCTCCCCGATTCCCTCATCTACTGGAGCCCACCTTCACCTCGCTGTCGCACCACCTTCCGCACCATCGCCGCAACTTTCGCGCGCTACGCAACGGAACAACACATTACTCGGGCTGTCAGACACCTCAAACCGTAAGTCGAAGAACGGTGAAATGACGCGACGATAAGATCTCACCCCGTGCAGATCTCCCAACAAGGACAGAAAGTTCATGCCGGCACAGAATCAACCAGACTCCGATCGAAGCCGTGCACTCCAGACCCCGACCTCTTCCTGGTCCCTGTTCATTGCCGACGTTGAACGGAACCAGCGGCAAGCCGAGCTGCATCTCTGCACACGCTCAACTCCGAGATCCACTTCCATGCCTCCCGTCGACCCGACACGCTCCTCATTCCCTCCTGTCATTCACACCGCCGAGACACCGGGTACTAGGATCACGGCGCCAACGCAGTTATACAGGTAGATCCCCCGCACCATCCCGAACCAGACCACTATCCTGCTTGCCACTTCCCCTCACCTCTGCTCTTTCGCGCGTACGACTACCCTCGCCAAGAGACCAACGAAACCGTCCACACATCGTATACTCATCATACGGCACCGCAAGAATCTGACTACACACCAAGTATCTTCAAATCTGACTCGCCAGTCTACAACACGATGTCGGCTGCTCCCACCAAGCATCAGGAACTCGTAGCCACTGCCCGCACCGACCCCACCCGTCCAATGCCCTTCAGAAACGCGTGCGTACGCCGCATGTTCTTAGCGCTCGATTTATGCTCACGGCCCACTACATACCACGACGCTTCGCTCCAGATATGAACATGCTCAGATGTGCGTACCACACAACGCTCCCCTTTACTACTACTCACCCGAGAAATCCCCTGCTGGACTGCAGATTGATTCATGACCCCGGGACCAACATCCGTCCGCAACGAGAACTTGAAACTCGGTACTCCACTTTCATGTATGTCCCGTAAGTGCACATGCAACCTTTCTATAGCTCTGCTACTCTGAGCTACATAACCGTCCTCGCCGTACAGTACAGAGACCGTATACACTCGTACTGCCGTCAATCACTTAACCGGACCGTGAGTGACCGCCCTGGCCGCGAGACGTCAATTCTCATACTGAGCTGCACCAAAGGGACGGACTTCGCCCCACACGCACGGACGAACAACAAGCACCATTCCCGTACAACGGCTCTCCGTTACAACAACCGCGCCCTCAGACTGCCTGGGTACACCACTTCTCCTCTCCCAACATCGCCTCCTACGACTCACGCAACATCCCCGCTCCTCTTTCGGATACATCCCACCGCATTTACTCTCCCGGACACAGCGACGCGTTGTGCAATCCCTGCCAACCGGATCATTTCTACCCCACGCCGGTACCAGACCTCGGCGCGTCCGCCCCTCGACCGCAACAACTCCCGGATGGTGCTATCCACTGCGAATGGGACCGCGGCTGCGAAGTTCCCGTCGAGGACACGTCTCCATCAGGCATAGGAAGGCACCTCAGACAACACCACGACATCGTCATGATCGACAATCGCAAGCGAGACAAATGCCGATGGGGCGGAGGCTGCTCGAAGCCCATGTTCCCGACGAACCTCGGGAAGCACATCGCAGAGTGCCATCTACGAAACCTCGTAAAGCGATGTCCTTACTGCCTCGCCGAGTTCGCGCGTGCGGACACACTCGCGCGGCACATCAAGGGATTCTGCACGTACATCAAAGTTTATACCGAGCTTCCAAAAAACCAGTAGACGACCTGTACCCCGCATATTGCCCCATCTGACAGGAGCCGCGCGTCACCACACCCTCCAGTTTCGAACATATTGCTTCGCTCTCCGTGACCACATACATTCCCGTTGTACTTTCCACTGTCACCAGGACCCGACGATCTAGTACCGCATCATAGTCTGACTGTACATCTCGACCACAAGGGATGTTTACCTTCGTGCCGTAGCCTATTGTGCACCCGAATGACCACCTTCTGCCTCTTCTAATGACCCCGACGTTCCCAGCCTGAGCCCTCGGAGAACCGAGAAGAAACACACACAAGCAAACAGATCTGGAGAGGAGTGGACCACTCACATAAGTCTCACATATACCGTAACTTCGTGTACCTTCCACACGTCTCATTCATTCCGAGCTCGGGTCCTAGACTGACCACCACCATATACTCAACACTCAGCGATGAATCTCCATGGGCCTGCCCCAGCCCCGGGCCTCCGATATGGATAACCTTCCTCGCCGTCCTGTGGCGGGTCGCCGTATCGTGAGAGAGTGCGGACGGAGATCCAATCGGACATACCGATCTAGCTATCGCTTACCGCACGGCCACATCGATCCATTATACACTTCACCCTGCCACCTTCCAGTTGACCGGAAAGGAGCACCCTTACAGACACAGATCGTTCGCGGCCTCCAGCAATAATACGCTCTCGATGAGGTGATTAGCTCGATGTTCTACAACGAGAGCACGACATCGACTTGATCACCTCACCTCTCTTCAAGGCCAAGCAGCTCTGCGTCTGCGGAGGACAATGACCGAACCCGGCACGCAACCCCCCGCATTGACATTGAAACCTTCGAGAGATCCTCGATCGCGCGCACCGCATCACGAACCGGGACTTCCAAGTTCCCAGAGTCACGCCGAACAGGTGCGAGGAACACATCAACACGTCTTGCAATGCACTCCCGGTCGATGAACATTCGAGGCAACGGCCCTGGCGAACCACAGATTGCGTACCCGATACTGAACATCTGAGGATCCCTACAGAGAGAGGCGACTTCCAGTCCCTGATATCCGACCCGAGACACGAACTGACATCCCCTCGACAACCGAAATGACAAACCCCACTATCGATCATGACGCCCTAGCTTGGAAGCACTGCGAGGAAACACGTACCGCCGTGCTGATGCCCATATGCAGACCCGTCACCATCAACTCAGGTACGCTGCCGGCCACCGACCTTTGGCGCTTTCGTTGACGAAACACGGACAATACTCCAGCATTCATTAAATAAACACCGCTCTGTGGACATTCACATCGCAGTAGTTCCACCATACCCTCTAACATCGAAAGCCGTAGCGGACATCTTTCACTGCCGCTCTCGACACACATCCCACACTGCACCGCTCGCCTGGTAGATGCCCATCCTTGCCAATCGCGCTGCCCGCGACGTGCGCCGCTACCATCCCGGAGAGATATCAGTGGGCACCGCGGACCGCCCACAAAGTACCTCGCCACGCAAAGCCGACGTGACCGCCTTGCTGGTGGCGGGGGCTTCCGAAGTCTATGGATCGGCAGCGCATACCGGCAACGAGCAACATCGAATCATATCTTACACCGTGATTGCGAAGCCCGCACGGCCAATTGCGCTCGGAGACCGCGTTGCTCTGTACCCACTGTTCCCCCCAGACAATTCCCAGTCGACAGTGACACTTACCGACATCGTATACTGCGCACCCACTCCGTGCGTGAGCGGCGTTGTATCCGGGATCCTTGGTTTCGAGAAACAGGTTATCACCTTTCTCGTCAAGAGCTCTGAAGGCCACGGGGCACTGGTTTCTTTCGCGCACGTCAGCATCCGCTACCTTGACGGTGTCACCTTTCGGCCCCCCCTCATCGTTCGACTGTTCCGCATGCTACAAAGAGGCACCCTACCGAACTCCCGGAGCGTGCCACTAATCGACAACCCTCGCATCTACATCCTCCCCGACAACGTATCTTGCCAACTTCACAGCACCCTTCACCGCAACGACGCCGAGTCTCCAGCTTCGGAAGGACACCTATCGCCCAGCACACCGAGGTAAGCATGAAATACCTACAGCATACCTCCGCCCCTCACACCGAGCTAATCACGGACGGGGAAACAACGCACGTCCGGAATACCTCACAAACGCAGCTCCCTATCTCTGCTGAGCACGGCCGTGGCGCGTCCCACTTCTGATGTCTGGCTGTGCGAGAGCTGGTTAACCGGAGACCGTGTTCGCGTGCGTCATCTGCTCGTCACACATTAAGTCGACATGCTAATGCGGAAATATCATATCATATCATATCATAGCAGGACCCCACATCGTCCGCTACACCGTAGACATGACCATTCGCCAGCAGCCATTTTACCGCGCACTCCTAACCATTCGTCAGCAGCCATTTCACCGAGCACTGCTAGCTAAGAACTGTAACAAGAATACATATGTACCTGAGGAGCGGTAAATATAAATATGTACCTGAGGAGCCTGCCATGCGCAATTCACCTATTTCCGCTGCGACATCACACAGACCGCTTGCGGTTCTTTGGGGGGCACTGCTACACCCTGGGCCTCGGCCCCTAGGCCTACTGATGGATGCGTGTAGCAACATCATGCATAAAAATCTGCAAATAACATCCGACCGCAGACGGCGCCGAAGAGGTAGAGCGTAATAGTGTCAGGGGTCGCGGTTCCAAATATCACGTGAGGCGGACTGTCTATTTTCCAAGCTCAAACCTGGACTACTTCGTGTCCAGGAATACCGCATCCTAAAGAGCCTGTGAACCTTGCACCCCAGATACTCGACTCGCCCTCGAGGGTATGAAGTTCTTGCGCAAGGTCACAGAGAGCGAGCCGCTTGCTTCGCTCATCGTAGCTCCACATGAACCTGCTGGTACCCCTACCGATTCTGAATGGCTCGAGTACGTGAAATTGCTTATGTTCCTTTGCCACGCCGAGTAACGGGGGCATACAGCTATATCCGCAAGAACATAGGATCCATCTATCATCCCGTAGGCACTGCAGCCATGTTGCCTCAGGAGGACGGAGGTGCGCTTGTTCTCATTCATATGGCGTCGAATCAAAGAACACTAACTCAACGGCGCGGACCTTGATTCAGGCGTCGTTGATCCCACGACGCTGAAGGTGTACGGCACGTCTAATTTGCGCGTGGTAGACGCGTCAGTGATACCACTGATCCCCGCAACCCACCCGTCCTCGACCGTCTATGCTGTTGCTGAGAGGGTGAGATAAATGTGCTATGCCACCCCATGTGCCTTGCTAACGATTTAACTTGAATACTACTGTGTTGTAGGCGGCCGACATGATCAAGGGATTGGTATAGCCTAGCCGTTTCCATCTTCCTATACAATTGTTACTTCATGGTTTAGAGCATACTGGTTTAAACTAATATAATCTACGACGTACCGCCACTTCTAGTTGACTGAGTTAGTAATTGAATGTAAAGTTGAACGCTGAAGCTGAAGGATTGCTGATGGAGGGTAAAGTGCTTAGCGCTTAAGGCTATAGTAGTAGTAGCCGCCGGCAGGTTGCGGTAAACACGATCATGTGATCGCGGCTCTACGCAACGTCACGGTGGATAGAAATTTCGAGTCCTCCTTTGTTCGACTACTACTAGGCTCACTTCCAACTGCTCGACATATCCTATGGCTACGACCTCACTTCAACGTTCTTCCGCATATACGATGTCACTATGAACGAGATCGACAATAACCATCCAAATCGGAGTAACCTGCAAGATAGTCCGAATCGCAATATCCTGACCCCTCCTGACTTCCGCTGTCGGCTCCTTGCAATCGCGCACCTGCGCCCCTTCGGATGCGCATGATATCACCGCACTAACTTTCATTATGGTGAGTGAGCGTTGACACTTCCGCAGACGGGATGCAGTCGAGCAGCTTCCTAAATCATCTTCCAGTGATACGATCGATGTATATAAGGCCAGACATCATGAACCCCGCACTCCTGCTTGACGAATTTTCGTTCACTCCACCCGCTACAGCACACTCTCACTTGGGCTACTCCGTATCACTGCTTCGACATGACTCGGATGATCACCTTTCCCGTCACCCTTGGTTTCGACTTGTCCTCTTTCGACTTCGACGGCAGCTTGTCAATCGCATCTACTCCTAGCAACAACAGCGCCTTCTCAGATGTTCCGCTCTCTTCCTCCGTGTCCGACACAGACGTGGATTCGATCACGCTAGTCGGCTCTGAGGACGACGACCTCACCGTCTACTCCCAATCGGACTCTGGAGCGACATTCTACCTCGAAGAGACAATCCATCTGGACCACACTAGCGAGGCGGTTTACTTCAATGCAACATCTTCCCGGGACCCATACATCAGGAACTTCTACCTGAGTGACCTGGACCAGCTCCTGCTGCCCATGGCCGACCAGGTCGATGTTCTAGACAGCATCATACGCGCAGAGTGCGTTCGGCTTCATCATCTTGGACAGTCTAACAATTAACGTCGTATCGTATCTTAGCTCGTTTGCACTGCCTATTGCGCGCTATCGGATGCCACCGACTGACTCGGACCAGTCAACCGAGGTTGCGCTCGAAGCCGGAGTGGTCGACCATCGCCGCGACGACGATCGTCACCCCTGGCTTAGCCGCCGTTCTAAGCGTACGCACCGCTCGCTCTACAGCCGTCCTGACATCCGCATCGAACGGAGCCTCGACATCGAAGAGTACTATGTCCAACCTACCGAACATCCTCGCGGCGATGGCGCCTCTCCGCAGTGCTTCGGTAGCGACTATGTCGACGACGGTTATCTCGCGGACGATGAAGACTACTCGCCCTCGGACACGATCACCGACGAGGAGCGCACTCGTATCGGACTCGATGGACTCGCTCTCGGCGTGGACCACATCTCGCACTCCATGCGCCCGGGGATGCTCACGGAGATGCTCACGGAGAGTGGAGAGATCCGTGAGATGTACGTGCAGAAGCAGGCTGCCGCGGCTCCCGCTGCGACATTGGCGTCCGGCCTTGCTCCGCCTCCCCACAACGGTCTGGGTCGCTCGACTAGTTTCGAATTTATCGACCTTAACGAGGACAAGCATCCTGAAGAGGACTACGTGGTCGTCGTTTACGACTCGCCCGCTCAGGGATTGCAAACCCAGGCTTAGGTCCTCTGATCTTGCGGTCCGTGCCTCTTGCGGGTACCTACTGGTCATAACGTTCTGACCCTCCCTTCCTCCTCACATCCTTCCTGTCGTACAGAGATCGCATCTAGACATCACGGACACTAGTCAATACATTCTGTTTACCCGTAATTGTACGATACACGAGGCTAGCGATACATTATTCAAGAATCCTATAGCACGGAAGACGCAATTGGCAAACATCTTCAAAAACGTCAAGGTTGGTTCAGAAAGGATGCCACAGGCTGAATGCCCTCTGCTTCTTGTAGCCGTACATATCGAAACTGAAAAGCGATCGTTTCCGAGTGGTATCACTCGGCCGGCGCAGTTTGCTACACGAGATATGCGATCATCGATGTGAGTGGAGCCAGCGGAAACACAATGTCGAGCTACTCACCACACGGAGCAGCGGCCAGGAGTGTCAAACGGAACCTGATCCGTAGGAACAGGAATAGGCGCAGATGGCGGCGCAGCAGTGGCTGAGGCCTGCGGCTGCTGCAGCGGCGTCGGGACGACCGTCTGGTCCGGACTCGGGACCGGGATGGACGCATACGAGTCGACGAAGATGTCGTTCTGTGCGCCGTCCTTAAAGTTGTACAGGTCCAAGTAGTACGGTGGCGCGTACGTCCCTTCGAACATCTGTGCATGCGGTCAAGCGTCAAAACTCCGACTCGGAACATACGGGCGACGGAGGGGAGATGCCCACGTTGTTTCCCTCGGCCTGGAACCAGTAGAACGGCTGCTTCGCGCCGTAGGTGCAGTTGCCGGGTGCTGCGTCCGGCTTGCCGTAGTCCGGGTCCGCGCCGCAACGTCGTGGTACCTTGGGCTTGGCGAGAGGGACTACGGACGTCGCGTTCGTCACTTTGCACTTGAAACCGTTCATGTAGTCTGCGATAAGCAACACATTGAGCCACGCGGGCAACAGATAGCCGAACTGGGGAAAGGGCATACTTTGCTCTCCACCACTATCGATCTGTTCGAGCTTGTCAGCCTATTGCGACCACTGTCAAAGGTCGAGAGGAAGCTCACCGAATGGATCCAGAAGAACGCACAATGGCATCCATCCTCTGGACAAGGCGGCATCCGTTCGGGCACCTGGAAGTCGGTGAAGCGGTTCCACACGCAGGTCTGGTTGACACTGAACACGGCGAAGTCCTCCGGCTGGATCTTCGTGGGATCCGACTCATACGCAATGGCCAGTGCGCAACCCTTGAGGTCGTCGGGCCCCGTCGTGTGCATAGCGCCACTCGGAAAGGACCCGTCGTCCGACGTACAGGGATTATTGCCCGTCTGCAAGTCGGTGTGGCCCTCGGACGACGCCCAATACGACGTGAGTCCCTTGTTGCACGCGAGCTCGGCGGTGGCGGGCTGGCCTGCGGGGAGCTCGAAGAAGTCTCCTGGATTGGGCGGGTGGTCGAGGTGTCCATGGAACCACCATTGGTCGAAGGTCATGTTCATGAGTGGGGCGACGGGGCGGTTGTCGTACGGGAATGTGCTGTCAGTGACATTGAAGCCGTACATGCTCGGATGCCAGATCGCTACGGGGTAAGTGTGGATGAGACACTGATGGAAAAGTTCTTGAGAAAGACTCACAGATGTGGCCATCGACACCATGTAGAGCTAGAGAAAGCGATAGGAAAATGGACAAGAGGAGCATAGTAGTAGCTGGACAACTAATTCCTTCCGAGGCAACTCTGAATACAAGGAGGAGCACCGGGCTCAGATGAAAGAGGCAGACCGTCTGCTGAGCCTGTCAAGGAGAGCGAGGTAACGCGCAAGGAACGAGCGTGGACAGTCTGAGTGACTGATATGGGTTTTTGAAACGGTCAGCCTAGGCAGACAAACGCATGGCGATAGCGACGTGTTAGCCGCTGCTATTGTTCATGAACAATCGTTGCCTGAAACAATGGCGCACCAAGCGATACATCAAAGCTGCACATACAGCAGTGGTCTGCAGTGAGAATGAATGCCGCTGTGCAAGCGCACGGGTCTCTCTGGGCCCGAGGTCGCAGCCGCGGCCGCGATCCGCGAGAAGAACCTCAAGGAGCGCGCGCAGGAGGACCAGCGGATCGCGCGCGAGGACGCGGACCCCAGCGCCGACGGCGACTCGGACGCAGAGGAGGCCGCGCCGCTGCTCAAGAGCTCGAACGCGGCCGCGAAGGTCGCGAGCACGATCGCGTCCGCGCTCGAGAACACCGCGCAGGCGCGCGCGATGTCGATCGACCCGCTCGCGCCGTCGTCCGCGTTCGACGAGACGCTGCGGGACCGCCTGCGCGAGGACGCGATGAAGCGCCAGGCGGACGGGGACGGGGGGAGCGCGACGGTGGACGACGCGGATGCGGACGACGAGGACGAGGACGACCGCGACGACGAGGAGCGGGCGCGGATTGCACGCGCGCGGGGAGGGGACGTCGTGCGGCGACGAGCGGGTGCTCGAGCGCAGCTGGAGCGCCCCCGCGGGGAAGCGGATCGCGGTGCCGGTCCGGATCGAGCCGAAGGTGTACTTCGCGGCGGAGCGGACGTTCTTCGTGAGTCTCAGTCTACTGTCTCTCGTCCCTCTCATCCGCATCACGACTCACACGTTCGTGCTCACTCGTGCGCGCAGAAATGGCTGCACTTCGGGATCTACATCGGCACGATCGCGACGACGTTGCTCAACTTCATACCGCCGGGCGACACCTGGCACGACCAGGCGTTGCTCATGAAGCTGGAGGCGCTTTGTGAACACCCGTCGGCGTAAGGTCGGTGTCGTTGAGGTTCAACTGTAGCGGATGTGCCAAATGGTATGTTTGGATGCACCACGCACGACCTTGACGTCCGTATGTGCCATGACGGTGCTTTACGACCACTCCCGAGCTACCACAACGCGTCCAGCAGGTACATGGTCTTTTATAATGGCAAACAAAACGAAATGGCAGTACTCACCTTACCGGCAACATTGAAGACCGCACCTCTGCCCGAGTTGAAGAGCGGGCAATCTAGTACCGTGTCGACGACTGCCTTCAGCGCAGGCAATAGCATCGGATGCTCACCTTCTATGGAAGATACCGCCGCAACCGCTGCATCCATAGCCTCCCTTCCTGCACTCAGAATAGCGTATCCCGCGAGCAGAGCACGGCTCAACGCTGCCTTGTACTGAGCACGAAGCTCAGGCGTGGAATGCGATTTGTCCATGGTGCCCGCTCCACCATGTATGACCAGCGTGTTAGGTTGGTTCCACTTCCACTTTGAGTTAGCCAACATCAGTACGATGCCAACGGGTGCCTATAGGTGCTATGGTCGGACATCGCAATTGCATTATACATGTACGTCAAAGGCGACCTTCCTCGCTTGTCCCAGTGGCACGTGTCGCTTTGACCTTTCTATTATGCAACCAACGCTTTGCCGAAAGCATTCCAACATATAAAAGGTCCTTCTGCTCAACTCTGTTCACCTCTCGCTCTATCCACCCTTCCTCTATCTGCTCACCTCTCGCTCTGTCCACGAAATTCCTCTATCATGCCCAGAATCCGCTATCGCGTTGACACTCAGGCTCAAGCTGGCTCCGGCTACCGGTGGCCTGAGAGGACCGAGCCTTCGCATGTTGAGTGGAATACTGGCGGCCTCTCCGACGTAACCATCCCGGGACCTCCACCTCCATCCATCACGTTCCCAGAAGTGCCTCTCAATCCCCAGGTATGTGCGAGCCACTCTTATTCCTACACGCCACCACCAGGGCCTCTAACCATGGCCATGGCTTACATGTGCAGCATCGCTTTTGTACTCCCCCGCCTTTAGATCCCCGTTTCATCGACCGTTACGAGCCTCACGACGACTTCCCTCAATATAACTCTCGGGCGCCCTCCCCAGACGACTTCGACGAGCTCATAGGTACCCGCCCTCCGCTACCCGCCCATCCAGGCACCCGAAGAAATCCATTCGTCCTCGACGACGACACTCAAGACTCTCAGGCTCGCCCAGCCAAGCGCCGTCAACTGCCAGAGTACGCCCTCGACTCCAGCACCGAGAGGCGCGCCGTCCGCTCGTCGCCGCGCATCTCCAAAACCACCGCTCCCGCTAGTTCTAGCAGCTCGTCGCGGACCTCTGTCTCGTCTCGGCTCTCCCGCGCATCAAAGGCCCCCGGCGAGTCACCGCGGACCCCCGTCTCGGTGACGTTGACTCCAGTGCGTCGTCAGCTCGCGCCCGCTCGCAAGACCAAGGCGAAGGCCAGCACGTCCCCGAAGACCCGCGGGCCAGGGCGCAAGACGGCAGCGGACGGTTATAGCCCCTCGAAGCCGTCGCCTTTGAGCCAGGTGGTCTACCGAGCGCCATCGGAGCAGCCTCTTCCTGCGCCCGGACCGTCTGGTTACAACAGGGCGTGTTCAGTTAGCATATCCGAGAGCGAATCGGAGTCGTCGGACTCCGGCTCTGATTCTGACTACTATTAATCAGATGTGCCCTGCGTATGCAAGCGGATCGAACGGGCACGCTTTTGAGAGGACGCAATCTCCGATCATGACATTATCTACTAGGTCACCTATTTCTCTGCTGGCGCTGTGCGCCGCTCTCGCAATACGCTCATTATAAGTCTCCCAAGTTGTAGTCACAACCTTCCCCCAAGTGTAAACCTATAAGTAATCGCGCCGTCAACGATAGATTTATTTCACAATCATCATACACTGAATCGGACGCACAACAAGACCGAACAACAGTAAGCTACAGCACTACATGGCCCCGGATATCATACATAACGCGACATGTAGCATGCGCGGGACCATATCCTTATCCTAAGCCCGGTCTCCACAAATCTGATCACAAGTCTGACAGACCAATACAAGATATCTAGAAGGGGATGAGAGGAACGGGGACAGTGACAGCGAATAGTATTAGGCGAGCGACGGAACTCGAACACGTACAGTAGACATAGTGGAGATTACACACACCACGGACTCCTAGCTGGTGACGGCGCCGACAGAGAGATTGGACATGCTAGCTAGATGGGTCAGATCAGACGAGGTATCGCGCCCCTTGAGCATGTAACGGCTGTGGTCAGATAGGACGGTCGGCGGGCGAGCGGGGAGCGATGAGAGGAAGTGCGGCTCGATGGGATGCAGCCTGATAGGAGAGGATTGGAAGGAGTTCAGGTACCCGGAGCTATGCTCAGCTGGAGATCGGGGTACAGCTGCAAGGTGCAAGGTGAGCAGAGGCGACTACACGGTACGGTGAGCATTCATAGCACTCACGCTGGATGAAATCCTCCTGGCTCTCGTTGGAGAGCACTTCGAGCGACTTTTGGCGCGTCTCGGGTATCAGCAGCGTGGACAAGACGCCGGTGATCATGAAAAACGCAAATATCTCCAAGCTGAAGAGAAGAGGGCCGCCCAATGCGTCAGTACTATTGCCCTGCTATCACACGTCAGGACGCACATGTGATCCAAGAACTGGTTGGGGCCGCCGACGTCCTTCAGCCATTGGAACGCGATCTGCGCGACGACGGCGCCAAACTTCCCGCTGGCTGCCGAGATACCGTGGGCCGTCGCGCGGTACCGTGTGGGGAACGCCTCGCCGGGCACGATGAACGTAGTCGTGTTCGGCCCGAAGTTCTGGAAGAAGTTCGCGAGACAGTACAGCACGACGAACGCGGCCTTTCCGCCGGACGTCACGATCATGTGCTTGTACGCGAAGCCTAGATGAGGAGGGTCAGACAATCGACACAGCCGTGCATAGAAGGAGACTCGCCCATGACGAGGAACAGGACGGCGAGCACACTGAACCCCATGAACTGCAAGGGCTTCCGGCCCCATCTGTCGATGACGAGGAACGCGGCCCAGTATCCGGGCACCAGACCGGCAAGCGACAGTATGAGGTTTCCTAGACTCAGATTCCGCAGCGTGTGGTAGACGAGCTCGGCCTGTGTCCAGTAGTGTTGCTTCGGCGGCCCGAAACCGATGGCGCCGAGGATGATAGAGGAGTTCAACCCAAGTCCGTAGAAAGCGATCTGATGGGAGGCGAGAGTCGGTCAGATTTCACGCTAGATCCAACGTTCCCCGGGGATAAACTTACGTCTAGGGCGAACCACGAGTACGCGGTCCCGATGAGAACCTTCAGGTTCTCCCATTTTGAGAAGTAGGTACTGAAGTCGTGTCGGGTGGCTTGGCGCGCTTGCACCCTTTGAATGAGCGCGTCCGGGTCGACGGTGTACGTCTCGGTCCGACTCAGCAGAGCATTGATGTCTGACGAGGCCCGTTTGATGTTGCGCTCGATGTCCATCGTGAAGCGAGGCGTCTCGGGAATGGTGAGGCGGAAGTAGATGGCGAAGGCAGCAGGGACGCAGCCAAGACCAACGATAAGCCGCCAGATCTGGTCGAGAGAGCGCAGGGGGGCAGAGATGAAGGAGTGTTGGTAGGCGGAAATTATGATGAACGAAAAGAGCGTGGCGGCTGGTGGGCACAGCGTGAGCAACAGTGCATCGAGCGTGTTGTTAAACACCACTTACATAGTTGCCCCCATCCTTGGTTGGCAAACACTGCGGACATGACACGGCCACGAATATGTACGGAGGAGAACTCTGAAGAGATTACTGCGCTGATAGGATAGTCTCCTCCGATTCCGATGCCCATCTTTGAGAACATCAGCGGGTCGGTAGACTTTGGGTAGTACAACGGCGACTTACAATGAATCTCCAGAAGATGAGCGTTCCAATGACATTTATGGCCGTAGCTGGTGCACACAAAGCCTGTCCGAACGTTGCGATCATGATGATCAAGAGCTCCATGCCGTCTGTGCAAGACGATGAGGAGGTTAAGCACGTGTAGTCGGTGATTGCTTACAAATGCGTTTCCGGCCAAGAACGTCACCTAACCATCCAAACAGTAGCTGTCCTAGAAGCACACCGAGTGGAGTCGCAATTTTGATGCCCAGGTCTTCTGCAGTTCTCAGAGAATTTTGGGAAAACATCGAGGGGTCTGCATCTAAATGACAGGATTAATGTGACCGCACCACCGGTGGGAAAATCGGATATATGTACTTGAACCGTAGAGGAAGCCGAGCATGACAGATACGATGTTGATGGCGAAGATGTCATATCTATCAGAGAGGTTTCGAGCTGAGGATCGTACAACGCGAACAGGAGGATCAAGAGATCACTCACGCATCGGTGAAGAAGCCCGCGCCAGAGACGAACGCAACCTTCACGTGGAACCACCTACAGCCCATCAAACTTTAGAGGGGGATGGTCGGGGACGGACTGAGCACTCACGAGAACTTGGCATTGTCGATTTCTTTGAGAAGCGCTCGTCTGTCCTCGTTCAGACGGTGGATGGTGGCCGCCCCGCCCTGAATGGGATTCCCGACGTCGCGCAGGCGCGGGACTTCCCAGGTCGGAGATTTGCCGATGTCAGACTCGTCGTTTGTCGAGACAGTGAAACCGCGCGGACGGTTCATGGGTGTATAGACCAGTGGACGTGTCTGGTAGGGCTCACGCCCTCATCGACCCGGACGGAGAGTGTGCTTGAGTAGCAGAGGTGGTAGGCTCGACGGGGCCACATCTCATAAGGGATGCCGGCGGCCATTTGCTTATAAGCAGGGGGTTTGGCGTTAGCTCTCACCACTGCCCCGGGCTCTGGCTACTCGGCCGGTGCCTGGCGCTGCCCCAGCGTCTGGAACGAGATGGTTTCAACTTTCAACGGAAAGGGCGCAAGAACCACGGTGTGGCGAGAGAACTTACCTCGTTCGATGATTCCGGACTCCCTTCGATTGCTTGCGGTGAGGCCGTTCTCGTAGAGATTCCGTGTAGGCCCGCCACTGAACAGTCCCGCCACCGCAGATTTCCGCAGCCGCCAGACGTACGTTCATTCGTATAGCAAGGCATCTGATAAGTAGAAGAGACGGTCGGTCCGCGCCGTCGGGATATGGTGGCTTCGCGATGTACACGTCCGTCTTCGCGCGCACACACGTGCGTGCGCGAAAGGCAGGTGTGAGAGACTTAAGCTTAAGCTTGGAAGCGTCGCGAGCGAATACGAACAAGATATTTTCCAGAATAGGATCGCAACAGCCCCGGGCCTGCAGCTGGTACGACTCGCGAGATACATCGAGCGTCGTCTGAAGATTTGACAGATAGGATGTGGATGGGTTAGAGAGACAAATGCCGACAGAACAGATCCAGCGTCTCTGAACAACGTCCGCCTTCTCGTGCGAGGCCGCTGAATCGTCGCCGCGCCCATCTACTTGGAAGTGTTCTTGAAGGTCGGCGGCGACTGACGTTGGCGGCCACAGTGCTCTGACGGCATGATTACGGCTGTGAAAGACATGATTGAGTGCCGTTGGAGGACTTCGATTGCTTACCCACAGAACGACAGTTAACAAGTATCGCCTTGTGTCATGGTCGCGAACAGGTCAACAGAGCGGCTCAGGCTCAGAAGCATGCGCGAAGGGCATTGATGATTGTAATGCAAGGCGCGGCGGCGGCTACGGCGATGAATTTTAAGGGCTTAGACGCTCGAAGGCGCTTCCTGTTGTGGGTCATCGTGCCTCGAGGCTACTAGTACTTGTTTCTCCTCCGCGGTGGTGTTGATTCTTTCACTTGCACTCGATAGCGTTGACCTGACAGAATCCGAGTCTGTCACTTTTAAAACAAGAATATCTAGCAAATACCACGCCTCAGCCATCTAGTAGTAGTGAGTCACGGTCCACTGGAGGCACGGCGTATGCACTCCATAATGATTCAATTTGCCTCTTCCATGCAATTGCAAAAGCACCTTTCACAAGGTGCTATTTTTTGATGCCTCTTACTCGCTGATAGTAAAGGTGAGTTCGCTCGGTCTAGGCTAAAGATGTTTACATCGTCGCCCTGACTTCTCTGACAGGTGAAGCTTGCTTGAAGGACTCATCCATCTGTAGCAGCAACCCCGAATGTGTCATGCCCATAGCCCTCAGTACTCATTACTACTAATCCTACACAAATGTGCGAAGCATCTTCACGTCATTCACCGCTTCCTGGCTCAATACGACGGAAGTGATACGCAAACCTGGCACTGGCTTGTAAGGCTCCTCTACAGTTGCGGTACCTTCCTCTAATTCTGCAAGGTTAGCGTCCGAACAACTCGGGTTCTGACATGGGACCAGTAAAATCGCATCGGATCGCAGTAGCTGGGGCAGGCACAAGATGACTTTGGCGGTCGAGCTTGACCATAGAAGATGGAGATACCGACCTCCGCACCCGCCCTGTTCAGAGCTCTACGCATCACCGTCGCGGCACCGAAGGAACTTCAGAACCCCAGTCGGGCCCCGGACTATCAGCTATGGTACCTGAGCCGCAACGACTGGTGTTGGTATCTCGGAACGGGTGCGTTGGCCACGTTTCGTCCACCAGATCTGTCAGCCATGGGAGAGACCGGCAGAGGACGCGGGATGTGGGATACGTGCACAGACAGCTCAGCTCTCGCCCGCAGTGAGACCGACAAAGGACTGTCGTGGATCAGGAATGGGCGGGGCTCCGCTGTCCTGTCCGGCCACCGACTTCTAGAGCAAGCGGGCACGTCACCTCTCGGCAGCACCTGTGTCTCCCTCGGCTCCTCCGTGCCAGAACCACTCTACTAGTAGAGATCTGTCCTAGCCCAACATCCAAGAACAGACGGTGACGTCGCCGCCGGGGAAGAAGGTCTGTGGAGGTACATTGCAGCCCCGTCGCCTTCCGCGGTCAGATCTCCGCCTGTCGGAGGCATTGCCCCAGGCCTGCCACCGGTACATCGCGGGACATCGATCGCAGACAGAATCTCAGAGCAGGGCTCACAAGAGTGACAGCCTGGGATAGCCGAACTAGAGTGCTTGTCGGCCGATGCGTGCACAGCGTATACAGCGACGGCTGGTCGAAGGCGAGCCTGCTGCGCAAGGTGCCGGCAGCTACGGCGACTTGCTAGTGCAATCTCGTTCGAGCTACGAAGATCGTCATCCTGTAAGTATCAGTCTCGGGGTTATTGAGAAGAACTGACATCAAGCGGAAATATCACAGTGTTGGTCAAGGTCGTCGCAGAGATGATGATGATACCCCAACTCAGTCAGAGGTGCATTCATTGGCCAAAGGGTTATGTGTTTTGACAATCACATTCATATTCAGTGCTGTCGAAATTTCCGTTCTGACATGTCTGAGGCTCGAGCGCGACGGCCCCGAGGACGTAACCCAATGATACTTCGCATTGAGCAGTCGCTACATGCAAACGTCCCACTCGATGTCGGTGGCGGAGGGCCCTAGCGAGGCTGCGACCGACTTCGGAAGTTGACCGTTGAACGTTGAATACCCTGTAGCTATATGCAGACGACGGCGAGCAGTGCGCGTGACCAGGGAACTTGGCCACAGCAGTTACTACTAGTCAAGTCACAAGACGACGACAGTAAGGTTAAGCTCGGGCTCGCACGTGCATCGTCGGCACTTACCGAGTTCATCTCACCCCCAGAAGCGAAGACGGCAGTCGTCATCCGTCCGCGAATGCGGGTCCCGGTCTAACCGCAGACAACGGGCAGTCTCCACGATTCCCAATGGCCATGATATCGGAAACGCCAGACAACGAGCACGCCGATGATGTCGACGCGCGCATAAGTCTGGAACTGCCAGGTCGCCACAATAACTGACAATATGATACGCCATCTACTCAGAGGGTCAGCGGAGCGGACGATTCAAGTAGGCCTGGAAGATACCGACACATCTGCTCAGTGCTTGCGCCCGACCATGTCCGCGAGCCAGCCGAAGAAGAGCTGGCCGATGGGCGTATCGTCTGGTGTCGCGACCCGGCTCGTGACTCGACAAACCGCCAGGGATGATGAGATGGCTGCATCGCGCGCCGCGCCGCGCCGACAGAAACACCCAGGCCACACAATGCGCACTGACTCCGGATGCGTAGTCCAGCACAGTCGTCGCGATATTGATCGCGAAGGGCCGCATCCTATTTGTGCTCCTCGAAAGCGTCCGAGTGGGGAGTGTGGGCAGCGTTCAATTATCTTCGTTGTGCCTACTTAACTGCGTCAAGGGCACTAGCACCAGCCGAGTTCATGTCTGCGAGGGAAGTGCACGGTGATGTAGCATGCGCGATGTTGTCCATGGGGAAACGGTGGAGAGAGTAGCACAGAGACGTTTGCCAAGAAGCTCCTGGTTTCTTCCAGGCGTGCCACTGCGCGGCGCGGCGAAGCGTTGTTGGCGCTCGGCTCTGTAGAGGCGGTGAGATCATCGCCAGTTGATGCTCGCGATCTTCCTGGTCTATACGCGGAGGATACGCGACGCAAGAGTGGACGAGACAAGGACGTTCGGGAGCGGTTGGACTCACAGCCCCGTGAATATGTTCTCGTGGTAGCCCACGTAGCCATAACAAGCCTGTGGTTGCGACGCACGTTTCTCCAGCTATGTCGCTATGCGGCCGCGCAGGCTGCTAGCAGAACCAGCGGCGACGTGCCGCGGGAACGCTCGTCGCCAGGCGATGCACATCCTGTGCGGAAGAAGGTGCACGGCAGCAGTAATACCTAGAGCAGGCGAAGACGAGCATTGAGGACTGAGTGCGGTGCAGAGATGTATACATATACTGAGCACTTCACCTTGTCGGACGTGCATCAGCTCCGATGGTACTTGGGCAGCGAATGCGAATGCGAAGCAGCCATAGCTTCTCCTGACTGGATTTCGGGCCGACTCCTCATTCCCCGCAGAAGCGCATCCTCATGGCCAATCTTCAATCGTGATCAATGCCAGGCTGCACAACAAGTCAGTCCGTGCTTAGCGTAGTCAGATAGCAGTGATACCACTTACTCGACGCCTGCGTTAGCTGGTGTCTGGGGAATGAGGAAGTGAAGTAGTTGTATGCGTGAACAACCTGTGATGAAGGGCAATGCTCGCAATGATCAGGGTCCGTCATCAAATTGGGAATGCAAGGACGCACCGGCTGTCGTACAAGGTTCACAAGTACCTACGGCGCGCCTGAAGTCGCACAGGCCCTCGCGGCGTGGGCACCCCTTCCAGGTCGCGCGCCTTGCCTTCCTGTGACAGCACCCGCAGGAGGCAGAGCGGCCATCGCGATCGGGCCATGTCGGCCGACTCAGCATCCTATGTACTCTGTTGTGGCTACATCGCTGGCCAGCGACACTACAGCATGCGCAGGGTGTACCCACGTATTGAAAGCCGTGTGGGAATCAGGCCTCTCAGGCACTGTTGTTGTACCAGGTTTTGAATCGAGCCCCGCGAAATGTCGAGAGTGCTGAGCTCGTGCGATCGGTTCTGCAACGATCAGATTGAGTAGAAGATGGCTAAGGCTTCTGCAAATTTTTGGAGGGGGAGGGAACACCAGGAACGAGACGCACTCTAGATCCATGAGAAGGGGGCCCGCCCGGGCCATTCTCCGGCTGTGCATGCACGTTCGAGTCGTGTGCCGAGCGAGGGGCGGGATGCGGTATCCGCCCGGATAGGAGAGTCTGTCCGAATACAGCGTCCCTGCGGAGACTTCTGCCGCCACGTACGACATGTATTAGAGATAAAGATCTTGGATCTCTCAAGAACTTGACGAACGCGGCGCCGTGCGAGTGCACACGGGTCCGCCGCCAAGGAGAGTTTGAGAGAAGATCCCTGGGCGCAGCGTGCGTGGGGTTTCGGAGCGGTGGCTCGCCTGATGCGACGCGAAGTGGATGGCTCCACGCAGTGCCTCTGCGAACGTGAGCGGAGGAAGGGGGCTCGGAATCCGAGGCGGCCCGTTAATTATGTGGCCCGCAGGTCCGGGGTGGAGAGCACCGAGCCCAGCGAGTCAGCGTCGTGCCTGTGCACGACATGGGCGACGCGTGAACGATCAGAGAAGCGTAGTCCAGCAGGACATGACTCAGATTCTGCAACGGTCTGCACATACTTACGGTGGCTGCTGCGATATGTACTCGTAGGACCGCCGCGGATTCACTGCCGGTCTAGACTCGGAATAGACTAGGGTAAACCCAGCCTGCCAACGGTGCGCGTGCCAAGAAAGCGTGAAGGGGATATCGATTCAGACATCCTAGCATCCGCGTACACTGCCCTCGAGACTGGGACGTCCCAAGTACTTGGTATAGGCCGGAGCATCTGAAGATTTATGTGGGCCGCTGTTGCATGAGGCGGCTAAAGTGTACGGCGCACATGGCGTCGAAGCACGGTCGTCGGGAAAGGAATAGACGACGACAAACGGAGCGGGAGATTGATGTCCGGAACGCGCGCATTCTAGGGCGAGGCCTGACGAGGCTAGCCAACTTCTGCTCCTGACGAATATGTATATGGACGCATCAGGCCCTCCTAGGCGGAGAGGGGGGAGCGGCTGAAGAGATATCCAGAGCAGGTTGTGGAGGAGGACGGAGGAGGACGGAGGAGCGGAAGCAAGTGGCGGAGGGGGCCCGGGCGCCAGCACACGACGGCGTGAGAACGTGCGACGATGCCATATGCGGCAGGAATGTGCGCGCGCGCTGATTGGCTGGGAAGTACGAACGTGCAAGGTACGTCCAGTCGACCACAGTCGCTCGAGCAAGGTTACGTCCCGGCGAGCCTCGCTCATTTCGACCATGATTTGATCTTTTTCGGGTCCATGGATGCCGATAGCTACTTATAAGCAGCGCGCTTGGCCCCCTCGGACGCTAGCCCCTCCTCTCCCCTTGTCCCTTTCGACGCCCAGTGCCAACGTCCCCGATGGCCTCCTCCTACGTGGCAGACAAGACCGACGCCAGCTCCTCCGAGGACCAGGTGCCCCGGCTGAACAAAGGGGCTAGCAATGCCTACGCTCTCGACGAGAAGCGTCGCGCCGCTCTCGCTGAGATCGACTCGGCAAAGTTCTCGTGAGTGCCCAGCCTCTAGAGCCATCGTTCTCCCGAGCACCCTTTGTTCACCTCGGTGTATATAGGTGGTTTCACGTCAAGGTCTGCATGGTCGCAGGTGTCGGCTTCTTCACCGATGCGTACGACATCTTCGCGATCAACATCGCGTCGACCATGCTTGGCTATGTTTACGGCCATGGTACGTTCTTCTCCCCGACCGTTCACATCGGACCCTTAGCTCACATACGTCTGTAAACTCAAGGCGCACCTGGTGCACAAAAGTTGACATCCAACCAGGACCTCGGTATCAAGGTTGCGACCCCCGTCGGCACCCTGGTCGGGCAGCTGCTCTTCGGTTGGCTTGCGGATATCGTCGGGCGTAAGAGGATGTGTGAGTGCTTCCATATATGACCCCTAACCGGCACAATCTCTGACACGGACGTAGACGGCATTGAGCTCATGCTCATCATCATCGCGACGTTCGGTCAGGCGATGTCCGGCCATGGTCACGCAGTCAGCATTATTGGTGTCCTCGTCGTCTGGCGATTCATCATGGGGGTCGGAATCGGTGGTGACTATCCGCTTTCCGCCGTCATCTCCTCCGAATTCGCCTCCAAGCACATACGCGGTAGGATGATGACTGCCGTGTTTGCAAACCAGGGTTGGGGGCAGTTTTCCGCCGCTCTCATCGGCTTCATCGTCGTCTCTGCCTTCAAGAGCGCTCTCCTGAAGGACGACCCTGCCGTTCTCCCCCACGTCGACTTCATGTGGCGTATTCTCATCGGTCTCGGCTGTGTTCCCGGTGCAATCGCCCTTTACTTCCGTCTCACCATTCCCGAGACTCCCCGTTTCACCATGGATGTCGAGCGCAACGTCAAGCAGGCCACGCAGGACGTCGAGAACTTCCTCACCTCGGGATCCTACTACGTTGACCCAGATGCGTCCATCGAGCGTGTGAAGGCCCCGAAGGCTTCTCGCAACGACTTCGCCAGCTACTTCTCGAAGTGGGAGAACTTCAAGCTGCTCTTCGGTGCCTCATACTCGTGGTTCGCCCTCGACATCGCCTTCTATGGCCTCGGCCTCAACTCGTCGGTCATCCTCCAGGCCATCGGTTTCGGTTCACCAGACAAGTCGCTTACGGGCACCGCGAAGGTGTTCCAGAACCTCAGGAACATCACCGTCGGTAACATGGTCTTGTCCGTCGCGGGTCTCATCCCCGGCTACTGGGCCACCTTCCTCGTTATCGACAAGTGGGGCCGCAAGCCCGTGCAACTCATGGGCTTCACCATGCTCACCATTCTCTTCGTGACCATGGGTACGTCGTCCGCGCTCCGTTCTCCAAGGTTGTGCTGACCCTCCCTCCTACAGGTTTTGCGTACGACAAGCTCACCGCGACGTCCTCCGGCACTAAGGCATTCACTTTCCTGTACTGCCTCACGAACTTCTTCCAGAACTTCGGCCCCAACACCACCACATTTATCGTACCTGGCGAAGCGTTCCCCACCCGCTACCGCTCTACGGCGCACGGTATCGCTGCTGCGAGTGGCAAGCTCGGTGCGATTGTCGCCCAGGTCGGGTTCGGCAAGCTCGTGAACATCGGCGGCACGAATGCGTTTGTGAAGCACCTGTACGTCGCAGTAATCCCCTCTCCCATCGCGCACACAGCTGACCGCGTCCCCTGCTCAGGCTCGAGATCTTTGCCTTCTTCATGCTCACGGGTATCTTCTCGACACTGCTGCTCAAGGAGACGAAGCTACTCTCCCTCGAGGAGTTGTCGAACGAGAACCAGGACGGCTTCATCGAGGGTCGCGCAGCGGAGAACCGTACAGCGGCATGAGGCGTGTGATATTGAGCCCCCTGCATTCCTTTCCTCTCTCTCACCCTCTCACATGTCATACCACGCGACACTTGCTTATCTATTCCCTCTGCACACGCTGTCACCTCTGTCCTTGTACGGCTCGTCTTGCCCTCGTTATATACCGGTACAGTACTCACGCGCACGATGTAGCGACAGCGTGTACGTGCCGCTGAGTGTAATGTCTACCAGCATGCCAAAATTGTGGTCTCCGTTCGGATCAGATAGCTGTACTTAGATTAGAGAATCGTTCAGACAATAATTTCGAACGGCGTTAACCCCAACCCCGATGAAGTGCGGATTGTGATGGCGGTGATACCCGATTAGGCATGCGCTGTGGATCGACCGTGACGATACTTGGGAAGCGTCGGGTGGAGCGCGAAGAGGCGGCTATGGTTGTATAATGCAATAACCACAGCTGGGAGGGCGGCGGCTACATTTGCGCCTGTTGTCACGGGCATTTTCAACATCGTTCACGTTGCAACACCGCACCCACACCCCGTCGACCGCACTCGCACAATTCACCTCCACCACCACCACCAACCCGTCGACCCTCGCCGCGCTGCACCTCCTCAACCAGAAAACCAAACCTGGTAGCCTGTAGGTTCATCCGGATATATGCGGTGGACACAACAACTGACCCCATGGCCATAGCCAAAGCCCCGCAGACAGCCAACCGCCCGCCCGACGACACTCAACCACTGGCACACTCAACCACACACGCCCGCACCCGCAGTAGAGTCGCATTCAAAACAAACCCGAACATGCCCCGCCTGCCCGACGCCAAGCAGCTCCCGCCTCCGCTCCCGCCCTCGGCCTTCGCGGAGCCCTCGGAGCCCGCGGACATCCGCCCGGACGACAAGCCCGCGCGCGTGCTCCGCGGGCCGCAGGAGGAGAACCCGCAGCTCGTCGCGCACCTGCCCGGGGGGCAGGCGTCGGACAAGGGCCGGGGCGGCGGGGGAGCAGGAGGAGCAGCAGGGGCAGGGGGAGCAGCAGGGGGAGCAGGGGGAGGCGGTGCGCGCGGGTTCGAGCAGCAGAAGAGGGACGACGTCGCTGGTGGGTTCGGGGCGGGGCGGCGGTCGAAGCTGTGAACGACATGAAGGCGTGGGCCCTTTGCAAGCTTGCGCACGAGGACGTGGAGGCACTGAAGACGTCGCGAGTTCGTGAAAGAGCGGCCGGGATGTGTTGAGAAGCGAGAAGGAATTCAACTTTGGGGGAGTCGGTGGATGAAACGGACGGTGTTGTACATGTGGAGAACGATACTGGAGCGAAATGCCAGGCAGGACCTGCAGATAAATCGCACTGTACCATATACGTATGATGGAACTCAACGGCTTGCAATTGACGAATTTGATGCAAGCGCGGGAATGGAGAACGTATTTTGAATGCAGGCCTTCGATCGATAGCTCAGCGGGAAGACGCGTAGCAGAGGAACTTGCAAGATCGCTACCAAAATACACACCCGCGGGTCCACTGCCTCTGGGCATTCTCAAGCGTTGAATGTACTTCATCACCAAAGCAGCTGCTCCAGCTCTGAATTGCCCAGTGTTGCCGCTAATTGGGTCAATGGATATATCGTGGACAGAGGGCCTCTCGAGCAGTCGAGCGGCGAGAGGATGGCGACGTACCGCTGCACGCGACAGCAATTCATGAAGCTGCGCACGTTCGTCTGCCAGACGCGGGTGCTGAACGTGAACTTGAACGTCACCACGAACTGCGAACTCAACATCTGGATATCGAAGATATCTAGACGGTCTGCGCGCGGCGTACCTTCAGAGCTAAACAAACGTGAGATGGCCGATGAGAAGCCGCGGCACGTATCGGGCAGATAGCAGAGGAGACGATTCAATGCGACCGCGCCGCGCACAAGTACACGCCATCTGGCAAGGCACGCGATGGGGGTGCTGTCGACAGCGTGGGGCATCGACGTAGCGCGACAGGAGATCGGGTCAACACACGAGGCGGAGTTCCGTAGAGTGCGGCACGAACATACACGTACGTGAAAATGCTCGTGGAGGCATGGAAGATCATGTCCAAAGCGCGGAGTGCAGAGCCGCTGCGGTCGGTCGGACTCGGTCCAGGGACAGACGAAGACCAATACAGGCCGTGTCCGTCGGCAGATGCCCAACGATGCATGGACACAACATGGACACGCATTTGACAGCTGCGCGGACCGACATTCAACCTGGACGCGGTACGGACCGGATCTCAATGTATGTTTGCGGATGTACGTACCTGAGATGTCGGAACTTTATGTGCATCGAGGACACACGCCGACGGGCAGCGTCTTCGGCGCTTCAGCAGATAGATGTATGTGATGACTGGGTGCCGCAGATACGGGAAATCTGGCCACGGGTCGTGCGCCGCGACGCTCAATGTTGCTTGCAGCTGCCAGTGGCACGTGAATACGGCACCAATCGATGCGACAAGAATTTTGGCAGAAACAAGATATCCACCGCTGGGGCATCTGGACAGGGAGTACCGTTACCGAGACATCTATGCTTCGGTAGGTTTCGACTTCTTTTTCTGAGATGAGAGACGGTGAGTCGACGGCAAAGCTAGCGGAAGGATCAACATGGATATACTTACGTATGCGACTGCCTCGAAATCGTATTCGATGCCCGTGTCCTTCAGTTTCCGTTTCCGCTGTTCCTGACGCTTCAGGAGACGGGCATCTGCCTTCTGTGTCTCTTCCTCCGTCCGTGGCTAGAGCGAACATTTGCGTCAATAACATATCTAGTGTATATGGTACTCGGACATACCTTGTTGTGCGCTACTCTCGCGACGCGATCACGGGGAACGGCTCTCCACTTCCTGTTGGCTCCTACCCATAGCTCCGGATGCACCTGGTCCTTCGGGATGATCTTGCACGTGAGGATATGACCCATCAGGAGGTAGTTGTCCATTGTCTCGGCAACAATCTTCGCGACTGAAGACGAGTCGAACTCGATGAATCCGTAATGCTTAGACTTCCCGGTCTATCGATACGTTCTGGTTAGAAACAGACCGTGATGATAGCGAAAGGAATAACAGCGCACCTTCTTACTGCGGGAGAGACGAAGTCGCGTGACAGTACCAAACTGGGAGAAGTATGCTCGCAGCTGGTCCTCGTAGAAACCGTGCGGGATGCGTCCCAGGTGAATGACTCCGCGGTCCTCAGTCTACATGAGGGGTTAGTGTAAGCGGTCATTCCAAGCGGGAAATGGCATGCAATAACTAAACGCACCGGTTTCCGCTTAGCTTTCTCGAGCCTGCGCTTCACCGTTTCGTCGTCCTTCGCGACCGTCGGCAACTTGCCGATGTCAATTCCAGGGATATCATCCACCATCTCCTCGTCGGAGGAGTCGTCGTCATCTGAAGAGAAACCGAAGAACTCCTTCTCCTGCTCGGCCTCGTCTTCCGATTCGTTTTCAGGCTCTTCAGGCTCTTGGGTGGGAGTAGGTAGGGATGCGGCACCCTTGGCTTTCCCCTTCTTCGTCTCTTTAGGTGATGGTTGGGAGATGGTAGGAGGTTTGGCGACGGGGGCAGAGGTTTTTGATTTCGTCTTGGTGGACTTCGCGTCAGCCTTTGCGGGAGACACGGCGGAGCTGGACTCCTCTACTGCCTTGACCTCCACTGTAGCATCATCCTTCTTCTTTTTCTTCGTCTTTTCATGCGCATCCTTGGTAGGCTCCTCGATCGCGACCGACTTCCTCTTTTTCTTCTTCTCTGGCATGTCCTCGCCCTTCTGCTCCTTAACGGCCTTGGGCTTCGCTGGGGTAACCTGAATGTCGCTCTCACCCTTCTTCATCGGCTTCTCCGCACTCTCCTCAGCCGCTACAATCGACTTCCTCCTCTTCCTTTTACCGCCTGCTTCGTCGACCTTGGGCTCAGCAGGTACCTCCTCCACTGCCGCATGGTCCTTCTTCTTCTCCTTCTTAGACACCGCCTTGACAGGCTCCTCCGAAGCGAGTGTAGACTCTTCAACCTCCGTCGCTACCGCTTTCTTCTTCTTCTCCTTCTTCGGTTTTGACGAAGAAGCCTCTCCGACTATAACCTGAGGCTCCGGCTCCTCAACCTGTTTGGTTTTTGTAGCCTTTGTAGGGGCGACCGCCTTCAGGTCAGGCTGAGACCTCTTCTTGGAGGGTTTCAACGCCTTTCCGGGGGATGCAGATTTTGCCATAGTGTCAAGGTGAGAGGGATGGAAGGACAGTGCGCACTGACCAGGATGTGACAATTTTTGGACGAAGCGCGATTCGGGAATAGGCGCTTCTGACCGTGTGCACCACGTGGTCTGAGCAAGCGCGACGCGTTCAAGCGCGTTCGAGTCTGCTGCTCTTCGACCTCAACCACCTCGCTCTCGCTCTCGTTGTGCGCATCACGCAAGCCATCGCACCTGCTGCACGGGCACTGTCTAGCTTACCTCACGAAGAATATGGACTCTCCACCTCCACCAGGTTTTGCTGTCCCTCGGGCACCCTCCCCTTCAGGCTCGCGACCCCGCCACTCGATTAACACCTCGTTTTCGTTCGGCCCTCAACCGCTCATCAATTCACTAGCTGAGTCTAACACTAGCGGAATGTCCAACAACAGGCTTTCGTTTGACCCAAGTCGATCTATGATGCAAACCTCACCTCTCCGAGCGTCCCCTCGGATGGCGCGGAAGGCGAGGACGACAGCGAGCAGGCATCCGCTCGCGAACGACACTACGGACGTCTTTCAGGATGCGGATGACGAGGGAGACGAGGAGGGGCACGAGTGGGGCGTCGTCGATCGCATGCGGCTGTGGAGGCACGACGCCCTCATGCAGCATCTGTACGACTCGGCTGCGTTCTGGGGAGACAAGATCGTCAGTTGGACAAGTGTGTATCGCGTCTTCCTGCGCAGACCTGCTCACCTACAGCTGCACGCGCAGATGACCCCAACGACGCGTTCTGGCTCGCCCAAACGTACTTCCTCAAGCACGAGTACTCGCGCGCCGAGAGGCTCCTCACGCGCCCGTTCCCTACTACTCCTCCGCGTGCAGGGCCCCTCGCGTCCACGACAAACGGCACATTCCAACCACCATTTGCGCCCGCCGCGGCGAACGCAAAGGGCAAGGGGCGAGAGATGCATACGCCTTCGCTAGGAGCACTAGGGACCCCGGCCATGCTCGCGCCTGGGGTTCATCGGCTACCTGTAGGACCCGGCGAGATGATAGACGTCGCGATTGATTTCGACGAAGGAGTCTCCCGTCTGGTGGATATGAGTGTCGCGTGCCGATACCTCTGCGCCCAGTGCCAGATGCGCCAGGGCAAGTGGAATGACGCGCTCGAAATGCTTGGGGAATCGAATCCTTTCCGGGACGCCGCCGAGGGTGGGTTAGAAATCCCGAACATGGATGGAGGCATCAAGGTATGTTTGTTAACTAGGTCTTGATCCGTGGTATCTCAGGACTGTCCAGATTGAAGCCTCCATGTGTAATCTCCGTGGTCTGCTCATGCTCAAAATGAATCGCGGCGAGCAAGCGAAGCATTGTTTCATGGAGGCTCTCGCGCTCGATGTCAAGTGTTATGAAGCCTTTGAACATCTCGTGAGCGGGGAGATGATGACACCCGATGAAGGTATGTGTTCACAGCAGCAGCACGTGTATCGTGGCTTATGCATACAGTCTACAGAATGGCAATTTATCGATACGTTGGCGTATCGAGAACAGACCCCGTCCGACGCGGAATTTGTGCGGCTCATGTACCTTTCGCGTTTGCGCAAGTACCAGCGCACAGAAGAACACGCTGTAGTCCGGAGACGTCTCGTCGAGGAATATGGTTTAGGAGACAATCCTGACGTCCTTTTCAGCTTTGCGGACGCTCTCTACACACAGCTACGATGGGCGGACTGCTTTGCCGTCACCTCCAGGTGTGTTCAGTCCGCGTGATTAGTTCAATAACCAAGCTCATCGTCGTCGTATGACAGAATACTTGGCCTCACTGATGTGCACAAGAACACCATGCCGCTACATATAGCGTGTATGTATCACCTAAAACATCTAAATCCAAAACTCTTCCTTCTTGCGCATGAGCTCGTTGATCGAGAACCCGAGAGTGCAATCAGCTGGTACGCCGTCGGGATGTGGTACATGTGCATCAACAAGTACCAGGAAGCACGGACATACTTCAGGTGAGTAACTTCTTCACGCTTAGCCACACGAGACTCAGTCATTTGTCGCACATCACAGCAAAACATCGCTCATGGACCCGCGCTTTGCGCCGGCTTGGGTTGCATTCGCGCACGCGTTTTCCTTCGAGGGTGAACACGAACATGCAGTGACCGCATACTCCACGTGTGCACGACTATACACCGGCTCGCATCTTCCGCTCATGTTCGTCGGGATGGAGCACATCATCCTCTCGAACAAGCAGCAAGCCGAGGAGGCGCTCTTCGCAGCAAACCACATGTGCAACGCAGACCCATTGCTGTTCAACGAGCGTGGTGTTATGGCATTCTCGAACGACGAGTACGTGTGCGTTGCTCGCGATTCGATGATAATGCTCAGTGGCGTTTTTCCGTAGTTTCGAGACGGCGGCGAAGCTGTTCTCGGAGGCGCTCGAACTCGCACAGGTCGTGCAATCGTCACAGAAGTCGTGGATCCCTACATACCTGAATCTTGGTACCTCCCTCCGAAGGTTGGGGTGAGGACTGCATGCTCCCTTTGTTGTGAGATAGCAGCTGACAATCGCATGCAGCCGACTGTCCGAGGCAAAGGCGGCATACCAGAGGGTCCTTGAGATCGACTACAGGAATGTCACTGCGTTGTCGTTCATGGGCGTGACCCTGCATTTGCTCGGGAGCGTCGAAGCTGCGATCGTCAAGTACCACGAGGTACGCCGTACATGTTGGTTGGAGTTGGACGTCCACTAATGTCGTGCAACGTATACAGGCACTCAGCATCGACCCTATCAATGGCTGCGTTCTCGAGCTGTTGGATATGGCGCTCGAAGTCAGCGCGGACATGGGTCCCTTCGGTGTCAAGGGCGGTCCACCGGGCGGCGAAGAGAACTGGGAGAGGCAGATGCGTGAGCACAGAGACAAGGGGAAGCAGGTCGCGAAAACCCTGTCCCCGGTTGATGACATTGACGGCTATTGATACCAATATGTGCTACACAAGTTTCCACTCAGTAGAATCACTGTCCTTGTTGCTGGGACACGATCGAAGTCGACTGCCGAGGGTCGAGGTCGAGAACTCAACTGCATTCTGGTGCAAGTATTCAAATGATGCTACGAGGAAGCGAACGGTCGGCCTGCTTGTGGTGCTTGTGGTGAGAGCATCGAGGTCAGCTTTAATTATCTGCCAGACCCTGCGATTGCTGACAACAATTCGCTTTGAGTGCTCGGAGAACAACGTACACGTTGTTCGTTGCGCAGGCGTTTTCTTCGAGCAACGGCTCACATTAGCCCCCGCCCCCCCATCGCGGAAGACACCGTACGCTATGGGTCGAAGAGAACGCCCACGCCGAGAGCACAGAAAGTCGCACAACACTGATCACATTGACAAACCCGACTCGGAGTCGTACCCATCCGCAAAGAGTACTCTGTCGCGCGAAATCCAGCGTCGTTGCGCCGGGAAGGCGGCGAATACGGAAGACACAGCGTGACAAGACAGGTTGCGTGCGGGATAGCTTGGGTGCTTGGTTTCAAGTTCTCTCTCTCTCTAAGCCTGACTGTAACTAGCTAGCCTAACGGAGGCAGTTGAAGCTGAAGGCCGCTTCTAGATCTGTTCGCTTCCTCGTTGTGTAGAGTCGTCTCTACTGTAGTAGTTCATGAAGACGCGAACGCGCAGATCAAGGAGGACAACGTACAATCTTGACATGAAGCGTTTGGAGGAGCTGAGCTGCCTCTGCGACTCGGACCGACTGTGCACCGATGAAGAAGTGTACACAATGATGAATGACGATGATCCCTAATAATGCTGTTCTAGCATCTCCTCGTACTCGGCCTTCTTCATCTTGTCCCGTTCGTAATGTGGGGGTTCATCTGGTTCTAACGGCCGGCTGCCAGCGTAGCCCCACGCGTAGCCCAGACACTTCCCTACCACTCCGGGGGGCGGTCTCCAGAACGCAGGCTGTATGACGGGCTTTGGATTGCGCGACCTCCTCTTGCTTCTGCGACGTTCCCGTCGCACAGTTATCGTTTCTGGAGAGGCGGTAACTTGGATGACGGGACAGCAGTCCGCGAGGTGTTCGTGGGGCGATGGTTTGACCTCTGCGTCTGGGTTGACCAGTGCCAACCGCGGGTGTTTCGGGGCTGCCTTTGGTCGCTCGAGGACCAGCAGTGGTGACGAAGTGTCGGGTAGCTTTGCGATGACCTGCTGTATTCGTTCATTTCTTCTTGAGGGAACCTGAGCCGCGATGAACGCGATTGATACGGGAAGCATGGGGGCCGTTAGGCGATACTCACTGTAGGCTTTCTGCTCTCGCTCATGATCCACTCTGAGTCCACTGCGGCCTCGCGTGCCCGCGCAGTCCTCCGCTTAGCTTCTGCTTTGGTATCTTCCACAGCAGGGCCTTTGGAACTGCGAACTTGCATTCAGTCTCCCGTGATAGTGAAGTCCAGTTATGACAGACATTAGCTGCGGTTGCGGCTTTGGTACAATGATGATAGGCTTCGGCTGCGCAGTGCCGGAGAGAAGGCGGAATGCTGCAAGATGATTGATACCCCTGCTATGGAGTACAAAATTATATGACCAGCGAACGTACAGACGGCAACTTGCTCTCCCTGAGTCGCCTCTTCCTCTCTGGAATTGTCCGAGTTGACGACCCGCTTCTTCTTCTTCTTTCTCCTATCCCCTTCCTCATCTTCTTCCCCGTTCACTTGAGGCAGCACATCCGCGATCGACCTCTTCAGGATGTTCTCCAAACGGGCTACCATACGCGCGTGTTCTGGGTCGGATGCAGGGGGTGCGAGTGAAGCTTCATCGTCTGAGTCACCATTCAGTGCAGAGCGGGAGACGATGGCTGTAGACTGTAGCAAAGCGGATGGGTTTGAGAACTTGGGGATCATGGTCGTAGAGGCAAAATGGTATAATGTCAACCGGGATCAAGCATTGGTCCCGTAGTCTGACGCTGTTCCCCGTGATATCAAGCATCTGTCCTGCCCAAGCTATATGTCCGCCCCCTCATACTGCTACCTCCCGGTAAAGATCACAGTAGCTCTCTATCGTACCCCGCATGACCGGAAAAATACGCATAACTGTCTTCCCATCCCCAATTCCTTTCCCGGAGGGGTTGCAAAACAGCCCGCAAAAGCCAGCGCTTACAGTTCATTTCCGGCGCTTCCCTATATCTTTTCGGGCGCTCCTACCGAGATTTCCGGCACGTCCCGATGCCATATTTCCGGCTCCTCCCGATAGCATCTGACGCCCAGTGAACCGGACCTGGGTCGGGCCTCTTCGCCGCTCTATCCGGCGCCCTCAACCCACCGATGCGCCCCGCCAGCAGCCGTGTCGAGCTTGAGCGCTTGATGCGTGATTGCAGGTGCACGTTGGCTCAGTGCCCGAATTCCTCCCGCACGTACTAAGTGTTTTCACTCCACATACTGCGTTAGTGGCTTCCTCGAAGCGAACCTCTACATGTCTCCTATAAGACGTTGTCACCGCCTCTCTTCCTCGAACTCCTACGTATGTACATGATTCGACAGACCAACACCTAGGACTATGCATACAGACACTGGGTTGCAGTATATCGGAGGTATACGACGCCCTTACCCGTTGATACTCCGCAACAAATACCCTTTGTAGCCACACTGAACTGCCCGCGTACTATAGATGTTTGGTTTCCGTCTCCTGCTGTCCCCGCCTGCTCTCAATGTACACGCATTCATTCAGTCTCAGTCAAGCTCTACTCACGCCACATGCTTGCATTGTCACCGCGCACACACTCAAGGTTCGCTAACTTGCATCGTACTCACCGTTGCGGAACAGTTCCCATCCTCCTCCCCCTCTATGCACGGCCGCGCCCACGCTGAGTTATGCGTTCACGCAGACGTATCGCCTTGCATCCATAGGTATCATTATCTCTATCAATGGGCTTTACCTATTCGCGGGTGAACTCCCGCACGCTGCCCGTGGATCCTGTAGAGGAGCCGGCTCACCAGCCGTTTCAATTATCCCATCGTACTCATGGGAGCAGCTTTGGCAGTGAGACTGACGGTACCATCTTCACGGCCCACAGCTAGCCTTATATCTGGTCAGTATTCACGTCTCGTCCCAACGTACTCAGTGCAGACCTAACATTCATCACGGTTCGTGCTCACTTGCACGGTTCGTACCCACATGCATTGCAACCTCCCCCGCCCGTGCACTATATGACTTACATACCAGAGTGCTATGCAGAATCTCGTGCAATCCCCATGGCCGCTCGCCCTTTCTCCATCATAGTGCGTGCAGTGGTGTGTAGAATTCCTCTCTTCATGATAACTTCGGGTTCACCGCGCACGGTACCAGACCAGACCAGTCCGTCAGAAGGGTACTATTCCTTGCCTAGTGGATACAATCGGAACTGGTACTTCTAATCTTGGTGTCACTATGCGATGAGTCTCAGCTATGCTGGTGCTCCCTAATTGTGCGTATGCGTCCCATACAACCTCCCAACGGCTCATCGGTCGCACGATTGTACCGGACATAATGGCCCCGGGGACGTCCTCAATCGACAAGCCCGTGTGCTTCGCTAAGGCCGCGTACGCCAGATATACGCTCGCAGCGCCCGTGGTCTTGTCGAATATCGTGTCCGGCGTACCTCGCTGGCAATCTATACGGTGGAGCTGATCCGCGAGCTCCTTGACCAAGGTTTCGTCGGCGCCGTCGAGCAGTCTCGTCTGGTCGCCCCCGACTCGCAGCCGTCCGAGATGTTTCTCGTAGAACTCCCATGCGTTGATGGTGTCGTCGTCGTTCTGGGGGCGCAGATAGCCTTCTTCGTCCAGCCCCTGGGCTCGCATCGCCTGGCGCGTGAGCTCATACAGAAACCTGTCCGCCTCCACATCAGTGCCCGTCAGAACAGCTTCCATTCTAGGCATGAGAGCCGTGAGATGGTCACGCATGTCCCGCCGGCGCGAGGACCACGGCGCGACGTAACCATGTGCGGAGTATGGTGCAATAAGGTCCGCCGGCCAAGGCATGGGGACGATCTGCAATGATTGAATTGTCAGTGACACTACACCGCGCTGATGTCAACGTCCATACCTCCTCGTTCGCGATGTTGAATCGCAGCTCGAGCTGCGTCGCCCAATGTGCGCTTCGCAGTTTCGATAACAGATCGGCACGCGCACGCGCCTCTGCTGTCTTATCCAGATGGTTGTACAGCACCGCGAATTCGGCATCCAGTCGGCAGACGATGATTCCCTTGTGCGGCAAGACTTGCTCTATCTGCGCTGGGTAACCTCGGTATGGAGCGCCACTGACGAGAGGGGCGTCCTCGATGTAGATGATCCATTGGCCACATTCGGGCAACCTGCTCGAAGATGTGAGCTCGTACACCCCGAATGTCCTATATGTTCGCGCAGCGCTTACCCTTCGATATCTACGGTGTCTGATGATTCTTGGCGCAACAAAGGTGTAGCCGCTTGCGATGGGACTTTTCGGCGCGAGAGAGCGGCGGAGGATTGTCGCGGGGTTCGGAGGTCGACAGAGCGTGATGAGGAAACGGGGGTCACCGGACGAGCAGGCACAAGGTCGGATTCAAGACATATCGCGTCAGACTTGCTCTGCGCGCCCACAACGGCGGTCGGGGCACGCAGGGTACCATAGTCTGGCCGGCCCACGGTTGGCCGGCTGGGGCTGTTCGGTTGCCCCTCTCCGCCGGCCTCCTCGTCATGTAGTCCCTGCCGCCCGTCACCGTGGCGCACCGGCTCAGGGTCGCGCTCCTCGACGTCTATTTCTGCGGGCCTGACTAGTGGGTCCTCCGTCGGCGTCGGTATTTCGCATGCTATCCGAAGGGCGAGAGTCCTTCGCAACCTGCAGGCGTCTTCCTTCCCGAATTGGAGGTCTTCTGGCCGGCGACCGCACCACAATTCCAGGGCGAACTTGATAGCATAGGCAGCGCAATCGAGCGTCGCACCCTGTTGGGGGACTTGCGGCTGCATGTCATTGTGTCAGCCAGCATCGGGAACCACACAAATGTAGCACATACGTATTCAGCGCATGTCATTGACCATCCTAGGGCGCGGATGTCTGTCTCCGCCCCGTAGATATCTTGATACTCGTATTGGAGCATCATGAAGATTCTCTGTGTCCGGTGGTAAGCATGGGAGACGTACGCACTCCTATCTCATCCCACTCACTTTGTATGTGGCGTGCCTGCGGCGCTTGTGGGTCAGGCTGTCGTATATGTAGATCTGTTTCGTACGGAAGTCTACCGCAGCACAGAGCCAGTGCTGCGTCGTGGGCCAAAAGTACGGCATGATCATCACTTCGTCTTCGAATATATTGCGCTGTGCGAACAGTGAGAACGTTGTCATTGCGCGAGGAAGTCGCGTTGCAAGCGCGGTCGCTTCACCTTCGGAAACCACCGAGTTTGATTCTTGCCCCCCGGGCCTACCCCAATATTTGCGTCGTTCACTCCGGGGGCTTTGTGTAGCAGATAGGTGGTCGTGGTGGGAACTACGTGGACTCTCGTCGGCGTTGGGCGAGGCCAGCATGGTACATCCCCATACGACTCGTCCCACAGGCCGGCCTTGATGTCGCGCTGCAGCAATATCAATGCGGCGTTGACGACGTACTGGCTCACCATCTCGGCCCCTACTAGCGCTTTAAGGCGGGTCGGATCAATGAGCTCTCCAGCCACTCGCCACTCGGTCTTGCCATTGACCCTCAGCGCCGTGTCGAGCTTGGCCCCCACACGCTCACTCGCCACCAGAGGAGGTTGCCGCAAGACAATGTCTGCCTTTGGAGTGGGCATGCCATCACCATGTCGTCGACTAGTCGCCACAACGTCTGTGATCCATGATGATGAGTAACCGACGATCCATTGCGGAATACACTGTCGTCTTACGCGAGATGTCCGCCGTGGAAGTCTCCGTGTACCAGTCGGTCGTCTCACTCGTCGTCGCGCGGTCCTCCATGGGTGGCCGCGCACCGCCCACAGCAGCTTCACGGCCGTCAATTGGTTGCGATGCGCGCTCGCTTCGGCCGCCCTGCGAGCTCGCGATCCCACCGCAGGGATCGTCTCCGTGCGTGGCGGGAATAGGCTCAAGTGATGGAAGACCTTGCGAAGAAGGATCGGACGTCGCAAACTGGGCGTCATCTAGTGTGGCGTCAGCGGTCTGAGCCACCCGTTCTGAAGAAAAAGGTTGCCCTCACCGATGGGACGCGTAGCAGGTGCGGATGTGGTTGGCGGGCGTTGCCTCCCTTGATCGTCGTCGGGATGAGAAAACTGTTTCCAGAGGTGTCAGTAATCACCAGGGCGTGAGATGCATCTGCCAGGGGGCTCACCGTATCCCCTATACTCTGCCAGTCGGCGCGCGGGTTTAAAGCCGCAAAAGTCTCCTCCACCACACTAGTAGGCAGCCCATTGCGGTTCGTGGCAAACTCGCGCCATATAGTTTCGAACATGCTCTTGATCTTCGGAACTTCGAGGCGGGCCCAAATGATATCGGGTAGTTCGAAATCCAACACTACCGCCCACGCAAAGATTAACGACCAAAATCCACACGAAGCCCCATCGGTTTGAAGTGCTGTGGGCATGTCGATAGTCTGGTGTGCTTCAAGTTGACGGAGGGGGGGTGCATCCGCGACCTATGATTTAGATAAGTAGTCGTGTGCGTCAGGTTGGGCAGGGGACACCTACCTCATCCGCGATCTCCAACCCTCCTAGGGTCATCAGTTGCGTCGCCCGCAACGCACGACCGAGCGCTAGTCCTTCGGGAATGTTCGCTTGCGGTAGACCGCCGAGGGAATTCCACGTTGTGATGCTGTAGTGGCTGTCCGCGATGTTGTGGACCTGGATGATCCAGTGGTAGCCTTCCAGGTGGGCGATGACTAGTTTGTTGACATAGCCGCCGTGACGACTTTCGATGAGTTCGACGAGCTTGCCGTAGTTCATGTTCCGTAGCTGGAAGCAAGGTCCACGTCAGTCCGGGGGTTATGTACTGAATAGACCATTTGACTGACTGTCTGCAGGAGTTCGCCCCGGGGAAGGCATGGGCTGGATTCCAGGGTGCGTAGATTCTCGTCCGGCGTCTTCCAAAACAATATGGCATGCCGTTTCGTGGGCACGCTGTTATTGAGTATCTGCATGAAAAGGAAGTATTCGTCGTGCCTAAGGGTATAACCCGTGGCCCGCCATGGGGTGAAATCCAGTCTCTCGAGCATCAACTCTTCTTGGGTAAGAGGACCATCGAGGTTAGCTCCTTGGGTCTGTAGCGCGCTGGCGGGCGTGGCGACCTCCATTGCGCCCGAACCGACTCCGCTTGCGCTCGCGAAGACAGCACGTGCTCGACGCAAGCCCTGTTGCGTCTCCTCGGATTCCATAAGTAGACTGTCTCTGGCTAGCCTGGCGGCGCGCACTTGACCAGGCTTCTTCGAGAATCGCGGGGAGTGGCTCCATGCTACCTCCGTCGGCGCTACTGAACGTCCTTGGCGTGCGGGCTTGGTCGGGGTACGCCACGGCTGCATGGGCGCAATTTTGGCAGGGCGTCCCGGTGTGGTGGTGAACTCTGTAGAGTGTGTGGGTCAAGGTGGCGACAGCGAGGAACGGGACACCCACCAGACGTAATTTCGTTCCCACCAGGATACTGGGCGCGCGCTGCTGCGATAGTTTCTTCGCGTTGGTCCTTGGCTTCGAATTGCGCAAGACGGGCATATACCGAAGTTAGCTCCTTATCCCAGATGCTGTCCGCGGTCATCTTGACTTCCCGCTCGAGGCCGGCGTTCACCTTAGAGACGTTGCTAGCGTGCTTGCGCCGCCTCTCCAGTATGACCTCTTCGTCTGCGATGTTAGTGTTAGACACCTGCGATTCGTCTGGGACTATGGCACGGTCAGGCGCACCTTGCCATCTTTGGATGGAGCCACAGCCATGGAAGATCGCCACAGCGCGCAGGTGTGCGCAGCGCTTGCCGGTTTGGAAAAATGCCTCGCACGGGCAAAAAGGTGGCGCGAGGGTCACTTTCGGGAGAATGGTGGCCGCTTGGGTGGGGGTGCTACATAGTTATCAGTCAGTGAGGCGCGGTAACGGAAGTGTATGTGTTATAAGAACCTCGGAACAATGACGCGGTACGATCCATCGGGGTTCGCAGAAATCAAGTCTGCTTCCCATATCCGATGGGCTTCAGCAATGAGTTGCCGCAGCGCCGCTGAGATGCCTCGATCATCGGTCCCCCAGTACCGGAAGTACGGTAGATATTCGTAGAGGAGTATGATGATTAATCGGTCCAACCTAGTGTCGCCGTGCCCTCAGCGTGGCCCGTCCCAAACTTTTCTACCAGGAACTCACCTCTTGTTTTTGCGGGCTTCCAGAAAAACTGCATCGATCACCGCGAACGCGCGCTCAATGAAGTTGTTAGTATTCCATGCTCCATCACGGGTCTGGTCGTCTGGTAGTCCTATATCGGTGTACGCCTCTAAAATATAAGCATTCGAATCAGTCAAAGAATGCCCCAGCTAGAGTGGCTTTCCTTACTGATCCATTGGTCCACGAACCAGTTGGCCTCGAAGTAATCTTTGAGGAATGTATACTGCGCAGCCTTGCGCAGCCTGTCTTCCTCGGCATTTGATCCTTTGTGAGCCACTGGGGTGTAAGACATGATTGTGTCGCGCATGTTGGCGAGAAACCGCGCCACCGCGTTTATCCAGTCCGCAGCCGCGCGACAGCGCTGTAGCACACGGAAGTGGTAGATCACCTGCGCTTTCACCTCGAGAGGTATACGCACGCGCGGGGCAACTCGTGGCCCCTTGTCCGTATCGAGACGTGTGATGGCCTGAATGACATGGAACTGGCACAGGCGCACGCGGACACTGGGATAGACTAGGCCCGGGACTTTAGTTAGGCGTACTGGATGGACATGTACGATGCTATCGCCCACTTACCGTGATGAATAGCTTGCATCTCAGTGATGGATTTGTCGATCATGAAATGCGATACGCCATCGTCGCCATCGGCGATCGCTGTGGCTACGCGGCGAAGCTCTTCGACTTGGTGAGGCAGACGGTCTTCGACTTCGCCGCCGTCTGATGGACAGAGGTCATTACGGGCCAATTACGTCAGGAGCACTGCTATCGCACCTCTCACCGCAATTGCCCTCTCGCGTATCTTGATCTTGGTGGCGATGAGAAGGTCTATCAAGGTCGTCGTTCGGATGTTGGCCGACAAATAGGCTACACCTGTGCACATATGTTCGTCACTCTCCACGCGTTCGAGCTAACACCCGAACCAAGTCACTCACCTGGTGTGGCGTGCCATGCCTCAGTGATTGCAATGAGCAGGGTCAGCGCAGCGCGGTTTTCATTCTTGTTGCGCCAGCTCGAATCGACAGCCCAACCACGAGCGTGGCCGTTGAGGATCAGGCTGTCCAGCGAGAACGCATCGGTGAGGGCGACTTTGAAATTCGACAATTCGTCGGGTTGTGTCGGGTCGTGCGGAGTGTAGCTGGGGGAATAGGCGATGACATAATGAATATCGCCCCGGGAGTGGAGGTTGCTCTCAAATCGCTCACCAGAAAATGCGGTATGGTTCGTTCCCGGCCACGAGGTGGACAGCGAACAACGGGTTGCGGTCGAGGCGTTCTCGATAGCGTACCATTTTGAGCATGTCATGGATCTGACGCGAACTAGGTCGTCGGTGGGAAGGTGGGACGTATAGGTTGGGCATTTCCTGCTGCAAAGCGTTCCTCGCGGCGGGATCCGGAGCGCGCTGGAAAAATAGAACTTGTAACCCTGCTCGCACCGTGGTTAATGCTAGGAGCTAACGTCACACAGGCGCAGTACGCACCCTTTTTCACAACGGACACCTTGGCACCTGCTACCCGCAGCCGTTCCATAATCTGCACACGCAGGCTTCGCGAAAACTGGAGCTTTTTGAGCTGGTTACCTTGGCAATCTGGATGTGTGCCGCGCAACCAGATGTGAACTTTACTAAGATCGTCGGCAGTGATCTCCATCTACGCGACATTGTGATCAGGAACCATGGGAGGCGGTCATGGGGCTTACGCGCAGGTGTACCCTATCGCCGCACTTCTCCCAACGTGTGCGGTCTTCCATGTCTTCGACACTCGCCTCCTTGACTCGCGCTTGGGGGTCTGGGGTCGGCATGTAGTCGTCTTCATCTTCTTCGGACGTCGCGGGGTCAGAGTCGCGCCTGGCTGGCTGCGCGTCGGGGATATACGCATCATGCAACCCAGCGCATCGGTAGATCCAGCGGAGAACTGGACGCCTGAGGGCGATGGCATGACGGACAGCGTCGGGGGTAAATCCCTCGGCCTCATTCCATCGCACGATGAGAGCGCGCGCACGCAGGTCATTCGGCGAATCACCAGGATGTCCGATCCAAGTGAGGCGCGCCGATCGTGTGGGAAGGAACGTATGGCACAAATAGTCGTTTTGCTACATGAGGAGTTAGAACAAATTCGGTTGGGATGATTTGGTGCCGTTACCTGGTTGTCAAACCACTGGTAGGCCTCGTATGTTGACACCTCCCCGATGAGCCGCCATGGTGAGGATCTGTTTGCATCCCCCAAGAAGTCGGGATCGGCAGCCACATTGTCCGCGTTCTCGAGATGTGCGAGATGTTGATGTTGAGAGAGAAGTTGGAGGTACAGCGCGTCTTCCGCGCTGACTGGGACGGGTCGGATTGGATCGGAATCGGGTTCGCGATGTGACTCCCCGGAGGCGGGGACGGCTTTCAACTGTGTAGCACGGTTGGTCGTGGCGAGTGCCCCTGCAACCGCAGTGCTCCGGTGGTATCTCTTCTTGGGCCGTCCTCGTCCTCGCTTCGGTTGGGACGGAGGAGGGGGTTTTGGTGGCATATTGGAAGTGAGAGTAAAGTGCAGCGACCGGAAACTCGCAAAGAATGAAGCTTGGGAGGGTGACACGACGGCGGAGATGGAGGGCAGGGGACAGAATCTGAAGTCAAAGCGTCGGCTGGGGGGGGATAGGATGGGGCGGTCCCGTATCTGGCTCTGGTCCCGGACACATGGGCCCTTGCGAATCTACGGCGCAAAAAGATATTAACATAGTAATCAAGACATCTATGTTTCAGCACATTGGTAACACTTGGATACCTCGGTCAATAAAATATTTATTAACGCCATCAGCACTCGCGGTTTGATGTGTGGCGCGCAGTGCACGGCCGTGGGGTTCCAGATATAATCTGCAATGTCACGTAAGTAGGGTTGCTCTGCGCTGCTGGATAGCTATGATAGTAAGCTTCAGGCTCACAATGCGTCCAATGCAAGTCAAGCCACAGTTGTAACGCGATGGATGCTTGCCCAGGTCTTGAAGCTTGAAGTAGGAGGCAAACCTAAACGGCGCTTATGCGCGTCGCGTCGCGTCGCGTAAGTCACGTGGCTCCTGAACCAAAACCCCCGGGCGACAAGTCGGCGCTTGAGGCCGTGGCCCAACGACTTAGCCGCCGCCGCGCACTTCTTGTCTCTGTCCCCAACGGCGGATCCGCCATGCGAGTGCACTACCTCCATCCTCACCTTACATCACATAAGTGCACGACTGCTCTTTCGTTCCCCGGGATTTACCATTCCTCAGTGTTACAGGTATCTAGATAACTCTCACATTTACCCGGGCTGGACCACCAATTGTAACTGAAACAATTGTGGCTAATAAGTCGCTTGCAGTTCGCCTTCTCCGCATTGTCGTGGTCGACATGCCTCAAAAGGCACTCCCGCCGGCGCCGCGCGCCCAGGCCTATATCTCCCGAGGTAAGTCGGCAAACCGGCGAGGTCCCTGGTTGGGTTTATGATCAATACGGCGAATTGGGGCACCGACAGCGGACAGCACACGCATGCTCGCCCCCGACTCGCGGGCGCCACATTCCCTTTCGGGATATGTTCAAAATTCACTGCACGGTTTGGGGGGCTTGCGGTACGTGGTCCCCCGAGAGCAACATGGCGCCTGCATGCGATATGACGAGAGGTCGTAGGATCACCCGCTTTTGCTACCACCTTCACGCGTTTCCGGGCTCGGGGAACTCCAACACGACGTCGACCATACCTCATTCCAGGCACAAACGGGGCGACAGGGAAGGACCTCATCTGGACGTGGTAAGTTTGTCTAGCAATGCCGCAACTCGCGAAAGTATTCATGCGCACACAGCCCTCCTTGCCATCCCGCTCTCAGAGTCATGCGCCAGAGGGGTCCATCCGGAGCCAGATGGACTAGAAGCTTGTTCGGGCCACGCTCTCGGCTGTTGGCGAACAAGGGCTCTAACGTCCCTATCGAACTCCTTGAACATATCTTCATACTCGCGCAAGAGCCCAACATCCCTACCCATCATCCTGCGTGAGATATAGCATGTTACGATCCTCTCTCGCCATGGCCCCGCCTCGGCTGCTCGGTCGTTCGTAGTCGGATTGCGCTCGTGTGTCGCCACTGGCACAATGTCCTTCATGCGAGCCCGAGGGCCTGGACAACCGTCGAGATCCACCCGGGGATGAGTGGCGAACAAATCTCCGCCGTGCTATCCCGCAGCCAGCAAATAGGCTTCCACGTTCGTTTGGTCTTCATTCATCCCCGCGGTTCGTGGGGCCTGAGTCCGGCGCTTTCCCTTGGAGTCGCTGAGCAGTGCCAACTCCTTCGCGAAGGACTGCGGCTCCTCGCCGACCACGATGGTAGATGGCGATCCCTCACGGTGTTCGCCCAGGAAGCTATCGTTGTCGACACCGTTCTGGACTGCCTCGCCACTCGCATGCGGGACATCTCCTTCGACGCGCTCACGATCATCTACTCCGGAACCCACATATACCCTGAATCCCCCCAAAAGCACCATACGTTTCCTCCGTTATCGACCACGACGGAGACGGCCATGCCTCTGCAGGAGCTCTGTTTGCGGGGATGTCGTATCTCATGGAAGACGATCAGTGCGGACGTTTTCCCTCACCTCACCAAAATGGACCTCGAGCACGTCTTCAACCCGGTACCTTTCGGATGATTTGCACGCGCGATCGGGCATTGTGCCCGTTTGCGCATGCTGCGCCTCGGCGGAGCCCTCTTTCGCATCCCGAACAACATTGATACGTACGATGATCCCGAACTACGTGTGGCCCTTCCTTCCTTACAGACGCTAGCGCTGACGCACATTCAGGCCGACTCGGTGCTTTTGTTCCTTCGACGCGTCGAGATGCCACTTCTACTCACACTTGCTTGTGACCTACCTTACATGCCCATTCCACCTACTGCGCCCGATTACACCGACCTCTATACCGCCTTCGCGCACGGCGACGTCTTGTTCGACTGCGCCAAACTACATACATTATCCCTCCGTTGCTTTGGTATCCGTCTACCTATTCCCAACCTGCTGGTCACAGGTAATTTCTTTGCCCTCTTCTCGGGCCTTTCGTCCATCCACCTCGATTTCAGTCACCTCCAGATAGAATTTTGGCAATGGTTGCACGAGGCAGCCGCGCAGGCACTTTTGCCCCGCCTTACCACGTTGACGATCTCCGGATTGTCCTTGGTATGCGCGCAGGAGTATGTGTATGTTCGGTCGCAGGCGGGCTTACCCCCCCTTGACCTTGTCATCGTGTGCGACGAGGGTCCTTTCGCCTTCGCCGACGACTACTACCACGCGAGCGCATTGGTGTTGCTTCGCAGTCACACCCTTTCTTGTCGAGTACTTTACGTCGAATAGTTCAACATCACGCGCACTCTGCCATAAACTCTTCCCCACTACACTCACTTACCTATCCTATATCACAGCGCAGCTCGGGCTTGCGCGAGTACATTACCTCGACAACTTTACGGAGCGCACTCTGCCGCCACCTCCTCCCCTGACCCGCCTATCGTATGTCACACGCACGGTATGGTAGAACATACACGTGCAGGCCCCTGTCCACGACACCTTGTCTGTGGCACACGCCGTATAACTTCTATCCTCCCCCTCTTGCTGGGATAGGAATCGCGCATACTTGCCATCCAGATGGCACGGCGCAGTACTTCCCGTCCGCAACGGCATGGACGGCCCCCGAAACCGACATATTCTGCAACGAGGTGAGTATGTGAAAGCCTGCAAAGCTAACTATCCTGCTAGACAGGCATCTCAATATCATGTACTTTGGGCCGCTGGATCGCGCTCGCGGCCCAGATTCTCGCGGGAGCCATACGAAGCGCCCAAAGGGGCCCTTGTACGATAGCGTCCTCACTGGCGTGTTCCACCCAACTCGCGCGTTCTCCTCTCGCCCCCTACCACCATTGTAAACCGCCCCCTCCAAATCTTTCGATGGCCAGTATACTAGTCACCGTGCCCGCTCAACCCACTGCCGCCCCCCCATGGCCCATGCTACGGTACGAAGCCTCCCAGGCGATGTAGGCCCCGTTGTTAACAGATGACCCAGCAGACTTCCGCTGGAGTTACATTTCATGATCATCGACCTGCTCGACATCGTATCAATGTTTCGCCTTCGCTTGGTTTGCACGCTATCACGCTGGCTCGTTGAAGATGCCCTCCGGATGTCTCAAGAACGCATCATCGGCCACTACCTCCCCGAACCTGCGTCGTTCCTCGTTGTCCTCACCCTGCTCCGCTCTGTGGTAACGGCAGAATGCGCTCTGGCATTCTTTCTTTGCGACAACAAAGTGCTCTGTCAAGACCTCGAGATATGTGTGCCGGAGACCGAGATCACGTCGATGATGAAGTTTTTGCATGGATCGTACGTCCTTTGCCCTGTCCCTTGCGACGACGACACCTGTTCCGACGGCCCCCCAGAGCGTTACCCCCAACTGTTCCTCATCGTCGACCCATCTCATCCACGCCGGCGTTACCTCAAAGTTGTCGAGGTCGGGTCGCGGAACGCCGCCGTCGGCATCTTGCCCTTCAACAATACGGCGATGATGAACTTTTTCAACAAGGACATTGTCTGCTGTGGCTACCCCGCTTTGACCTTGCGCCGACGGGCGATCATCCGCGAGGAATACTTCAATGACCCGTGGGTTACGTGCGCGGGCGACCGCGCTAGAAACCTCCGCCTGGTCGCCGCCGGTTTTGTCATGTCCACTTTCGCTCATCGCCTTACCCCCCGCCCGATTGTCGATGTCCCGCAGGAACGTGGACGCGGTAACGATGCCCGTTGGTGCATGGGCCACTACGGGTGGTGTGGATGCAATACGAGGTGCTTCGGAGACATGTACTCCCTCACCGTCATCATCCATCCCCACTCCCAGTGCTGGGAGTACCTCGTCGACGAGAACGACGACGAACCATCCCGTTTGTTCACGTGGTCGATGCCACACTCGGGCATGGATTGCATCGGCGCCCTGGACTACCAAGATCCCGATGTTGAGTTCGTCCACTTTGGAATCTCCGGCGTGTGTAACCCCCGCTCTCGTTCTCTCATACTTTCGTTCACGCGCTTATGGTTACACAGCCACCGCCTTCCTATTTCGTACACTACATAGTACGGCGGTTCCCCCTGCGTCTTGCTCTATCATCTACTGATAGCAGCAACGCAGGTACGTAGCAGTACCAGCCACATTGTATCATCTACTGATAGCAGCAACGCAGATTACATTGTGCCTGTTACTGAGCAGTCTGAGTGAGCCACAGACGGCTTACACTTTTTTTTTAACATCGCACAACTGCAACGCCGTCCGTCGTGTCCTCTCCAGAATTGGACATTCCCGACATCTAAAAACCCGCGTAAAGACTCTCAAGATCACTCCGGAGGGTTAGAAAGGAGCTGTATCAAGTACAGGACACTGCGGGATCGGAGGTGTGAAATTTGACGGGAAGCTCGCCCCTTCCCTCTCTTTTTTCATCGCTTTTCATCCACGCTGTCCCGATACGCCCCTTCCGTTCCGTTCCCTCTCGAGACGCGTTCCCGCGGGTTTCGAACACGCCCAGGAACGCCAGGGTCCGACGACGGGTCACACACTCCCCTCACTGTCGGTCATACGCCCTTGCTGGACGATCTTTCTGATCTCTCTAGCTTAACGTCCCTTTCGACATCTCCTTCTCGCCGGGGATCGCCTACGACGAACGCCGACGAGTCTGAAGAGGTGCTCGAACCGCTGGAGGTTGACGAAGACCGCATATATCCACCCCCTGCTCCGGAGGATAGCATATATTCACCCACTGCCAGAGTACGTCCCAAACTTGAAGCTTCGTCCTCCGAACCGCTACCTCCGTGTGGCTTGGCAACAGCCTCGTCCCCTTCCGTATCGTCCACCGTCGCTACAGCACCGCTGCTGCCCTCCGAAACCGTCACCGCCGCTCCGCTGAGACTTCTGTCTAACTCCGCACCCACTGTTCCGTCTGCTCTGGTCAACCCAGTCTCCGTCCGTCCGCCTCGATACGTTTCGCGCTTTCGTACACTTCCGACCGCCTCACCAGCTGCCCGTATCAATTCTTCTTCTACATCCGACTCTGACGAACCTCTCGTTTCTGCCATGACCACTTCAGCTTCTGATTTGGCAGAAGTCAAATGCGACTCATACAAAGAGCTCCCTTCTCTAACTGCCGGAAAACTATCACCTGTCATCTATCATGAATGGGTTGCCAAATGCAGCCAATTCTTTCAAACGAAGCAGATCCTCGACGATCGTAAGGTCTTTGTCGCCATGTCCGGAGTCAAGGACTCCATCATCAAGGACTGGTACTATGCCGATCAAATCGCTCTCCATCGTCTTCCCTGGGTCGATTTCTGCGCTCGCTTCCAAGATTGTTTTCTTGAGAAGTACTGGGATCAGAAACTTGTTCAGACTATGTCTCGCTTGTCTTAGTCTTCTGAAGAGCCTCTCACACGGTTCATCAAACATCTTGAGTGTCAGAATGTTCTACTTCAGGGCTTGGCTAGCCGCTGGGACGACGATCGCCTGCGCGAGCACATCGAAAGTCACGCGACTGCCGATGTTCGCGCTGAGGCTAACAAGATCATCTACCGTGCTGTCGTGGACTTCCGCTCCTGGAAGGAGGCCTTGTGCGAGTTTGACGACGATCGACTCCGCACGCGCGCACGGACAGTTCGCGAGGTCAAAGCGCTACTTGCTCAGGAACGCGCCGTTCCCACGCGCCGTAATCCTGCCCAACGTGAATCTACTTCGATGACGACTGTCTCCGTCTCCGCCAGCTCTTCTCGAGCTCGTCTACCTGCTCTTACTGCTGCCGAACGTGATTACCTCACTGCCAACAACGGTTGTTTCAAATGTCGTCGTGTGAACGTCGACCATCGATCAAAGCTCTGCCCTAACGACTTCCCTGATCCTGCCACGTACAAGTCTGTCATACCGACACCCTCCAAGGCGTCGACGACTACTACCTCTACCCGCCGCTCTACGATCGCCGCTGTCTCTGCTGGAGATTCCTCTGTCTCAGAGGACCCCCCTGCGTCTCCCGACCTCGACCATGTCATTGCCGCGATTGGTGGCCAGCTAGCCACCACGGGCATTCTCGACTCGGGATCGTACTCTTCCTCTTCGGAGGACGAAGAGGGCGAGTGCGTACCTCCTCCTCTGTCCATTCCCCACATCCTCTGGAACGCTCACCTACGTTCCGCTTCGCGTCTCTCCGAGCCCACGACGATGCTGATTGACTGTGGCTGTCCGCCAGTTCTTATTAGGTCGGATATCGCTGACGCGAACAACCTACGACGCCACTCGTTAACGACACCGTACCCGCTATCCGACACGTTCAGTGGGGGTCAGGCTTTTGGGACAGAGTTCGTGAAGTTTCAGGTGGCGTCTCCTAACTCGTCCTACACCTCCCGTTCCACTCGCGCTATAGTCGTAGACAACCTCTGTGCCCCCATCCTGCTCGGAAATTCATTCCTTGATCAGAACGATCTTCTCGTTGACGTGCGTCGTCGCGCACTCTGGGAGGTCTCCACCGGCATCGATGTCCTCGCTCCTGCCGTCCCTCCTCCCCATCCTCCACAGTCCAATGTTGAACGGCGTCGGCTGCAGACTGAGTATGAGCAACTCAGCATGCGCCTTCGTGTGACACAACATTGTGACGTGTTGCGTGAGCTGCGGCAGTCGGTCTCGAAGTGGGATGGCGAACCTCATGTCGAGGTTCCCACTTCGACCATCGCTGCTGTACGTTTACGCATCGAACACCTCGCTGAGAGGGAGGCTCTAGCACTCGCGGATGCCTCGTTGAAAGACGAGTTCCGTGATTGCTTCCCTACCGATATCCCTCACTTGGACGAGCTCCCCACCGACGTCTATCACGAGTTCAATTTGAAGGATCCCAACCTTCGAATCAAGAACCGTACGTATGAATGCCCTAAGAAGTACAAGACGATTTGGAATGAGCTCCTCCGTGAGCATCTCGACGCTGGTCGAATCCGTCCATCTTCCAGCCCGCACGCCTCTCCAGCCTTCTTGATACCCAAGTCCGATCCCTCCGCTAAACCTCGTTGGGTCAACGATTACCGACAGTTGAACGACAACACTGTTCCGGATGCGCACCCTCTTCCTAGTATCTCTGAGATCTTGGCCGACTGTGCTAAGGGGCGTATCTGGGGCAAACTGGATATGACCAACAGTTTCTTTCAGACTAGAGTGAAGCCTGAACACATACCGTACACAGCCGTCACTACCCCTTTCGGCTTGTACGAGTGGACGGTGATGCCACAGAGGTGCCGGAATGCCCCGAGTACCCACCAACGTCGCATGTTTAACGCCTTGAGGGAACACATTGGCAAGATCTGTCATGTGTATCTCGACGACATAATAATCTGGTCGAAGGATCTGGCCGAACACCGTCGTAATGTCGCCCTGATTCTGCAAGCTCTACGCGCTAACAAGCTCTTTGTTTCGCTAAAGAAGACGTCGCTCTTCTGTACAGAACTGGACTTTCTCGGACACCACATTTCTCGCGACGGCATCTCCCCTGATGGCAAGAAGGTCGACAAGATTGTCTCTTGGCCTACCCCACGTTCCTCCGCTGATGTCCGATCCTTCCTCGGCCTCACCCGCTACCTCGCAAACTTCCTCCCCTCCCTCGCTTCCCAAACTGCCATCTTGACGCCTCTTACCACGAAGGAGGCTGACGTCGAGTTCCACTGGACTGAGCGCCACGCCGACGCCTTCACTGCGGTCAAAGCTCTCGTCACCGGCCACGGTTGCCTGACTACGATCGATCATGACGACATGAAGAATAACCGGATCTTTGTGTCGTGCGACGCTAGTGACTACGCGACTGGTGCCGTGCTGTCTTACGGTCCCACTCTCGAGTCTGCTCGTCCAGTGGCTTTCGAGTCTTCTCAGATGAAGTCGGCTGAGCTCAACTACCCGGTGCACGAGAAGGAGCTCTTGTCTGTCGTTTGTGCACTTAAGAAGTGGCGAGTAGACTTACTGGGGGTTCCTTTCATCGTGTACACCGATCACAGAACCCTGGAGAACTTCTCTACCCAGAAACACCTCTCGCGTCGCCAGGCGCGATGGCAGGAGTTTCTGGGGCAGTATGATTTTCAGATCGTCTATCTGAAGGGTGAGGACAACGAGGTTGCCGACTCGTTGTCTCGTCTCCGCCCTCAAGACACTGTGGTTGATCCATCCTCCATTGCAGTCATCGACCTTATCCAATCCGCATCCTCCGCTCTCCGCGACCGTGCGCTCATTCCCCCCGCTCCCTCCGTTATCGCTCCTGTGAACGTTCACAGTATCTCCACCGATCCCTCTTGGCTGGACCGGATTCGCTCGGGATACAAGGACGATCGCTGGTGTCTTAAACTCCTGCGTGGACTTGCTGGCGATTCTGATGAACGCTCGCTTCTACTGTTTGACACTGGCGGCTTAAACGACCGCTCACATGCTGGGATACGCTGTGTCGACAAGCTCCTCTACGTTGGTGGACGCCTCGTTATTCCGCGCATCGCGAATTTTCGAGAGGTCATCTTTACGCTCGCCCACGACTCCCTTGGACACTGTGGCTTTGACAAGTCATATGCGTCGATTCGCGCAGACTACTACTGGCCTAACATGCGAAAAGAGCTCGAGACTATGTATATCCCTGGCTGTGACTCCTGCCAGCGTAACAAATCTTCAACGCGAAGGACTGCCGGTCCACTACACCCACTCCCCGTACCCGACGGTCGCTGTGTCTCCGTCGCGATCGACTTCGTCGGCCCTCTCCCGGAGGAGGGCGGATACAACTGCATTGTTACGATGACATGTCGGCTTAATTCCGACATCCGCATCGTTCCTTGTCGCTCTGACATGACGGCCGAGCAATTTGCGGCGCTCTTTTTCGAGCACTGGTATTGCGAGAACGGTCTCCCAGAGACTATTGTCTCCGACCGAGATCCCCTGTTCATCTCCGCATTCTGGCGCGCTCTACACCGACTCTCTGGTGTAAAGCTGAAGATGTCTTCATCATTCCATCCCCAATCCGACGGAGCTTCGGAGCGGTCTAACAAGACCGTCATCCAAATGCTCCGCTTCCACGTCGATCGGAAGCAGCGCGGCTGGGTCGCCGCTCTTCCAGCTATCCGTTTCCACCTCATGAACACGGTGAACGCAAGGGAGTGACAAAAACAAAAACTACAACATACCGTGGGTGTGGGAGCGAGTGATCCCCATCAGCGGCATCTCGGCAATGTACCACGTCTGCCTTGGCGTCGGAAGAGTGTCGGCTTCTGCTCGCTGTCGGGAAGGTGCTGCTCGCTGTCTGGCACAGCGATCAAACTCCGTCTCGATTTGGATATTTAGACGCCGCCGGAAGCACTATACTCAACGCTCCTTCGAAAGCGTCCGGCGCTTAGTTTGATTTATCTTCGACATCACTTGTACGCTGCATGTAAACAGTTGGGATCGGGATAACACCTTTAGTACACTGATATAGATGTAATATGCGGGATAGTTGTGTCAGTAAGCTCCCCCCAATCTTACAGATATCGCAGGAACAGAAGTAAGCTTGGTTGTTCTCCCATAGTGTCCGAAGCGACGTGGATATAGCAGAGAGGTATATTGGCCTGCATATTAAGCTATCTAATGCATTAGGTACTCTGTCTATAGGGGACGTTTACTAGAGCCCTGAATAAATTCTGACTGGGCAGTATCATAGGTGAAAAAGTCGTAGTCACTAATATTAGTAAACAAAATGTGCGGTTGAGAGCGAGAATCTGCATCAGGAAATGCTGCTGGAAGAGGAATGGGAGGAGGAACTGAACGTCAACAATGTATTAGCTCAGTGTCACTGGTAGACTCATGTCAAATGAATGGACACACCGTGTTGATATTTGGCTTCCTTACGACGCTTTTTGGGTGTCGAAGCCTTGACTTCCTTCAGTCGCTCACTCACTACCTGTTTCTCTGTCTGAATAGCCTTGAGACGAGCCTCTAGAGCGGCCTGTTCAGCATGCTGCATTGCGCATGCAGTCTTCTTCTTCTTGCCAGAAGCATGCCGTTGAGCCTGTAAGGTGAAATGTTGCTCGACCGTCTTCGGACCATTGGGAAGAATCCCGGATTGAAGCATGTCTTGAATACGTTGAGCAGTACGCTTATCATGCTCGCAGTATCTGCAAGTAGACATTTAAATCCTCAAGACCAAGAAAAGTAAAAAGGAACAACGCACAATAGAATACTATCGGCGAGGGGGAGATTTGTCGGAACTGCACGGTTGTCATCTGCATGACTACCTTCTAATGCGTTGGTATTCGCAGGTAGCAGATCCCAATATTTCTGAGGCATCTTGGTGAGATATGGGCTGATCGACGGCAGTAGCCACGAGTGCATCTTCTTCTGTGACCACCAGTCTGCATGGGCATTCACACACCACATTAGAACAGTCTCAGAGTCTAGATATCGTACAGTACCTCGTAGCTCCTTGCATGGGTGAGATGAGCAGTAGATGTCGTACTGCTCCCGGTCCTCGGGAGAGGATATGTACGGGTAACTCTGGAGGTAGTTACGGACGTCCGAGCCCACAAGGTGGCTGAGTTTATCAATACCTCTAGTATATGTCATGCACAAACAGAGATCAGCCGGGAGATGTACATGTTGGAAAACGTCGGACGTACCTCATCCAATGGACTCTGCAAGTGCGATACACATAGAGCAACAACTCAGGGCCGGACACTGCTGCAATTCCACTGACAGACGGGCAGTTCACCTGTTGGTCAGCTAGAGCGGCACCGGTACCAATAGCCTGAGCAGCTTCGCCATCAGCTAAGATGCCAAGCAGGTTCCCTTTCTTGTCGAACAGCTTGAAGAGGAGACGCCGTCCTGTACTTGTTTCGATCGCCTTGAATAGATCGTTCCATACATCCCGATAGACTGAGTTGTCTGCTTTGTTAAGCCACACTCGTGCTGCAACCACACCTGTGTAGTAAGAACACCGTCAGCTACTGACACATGATACTATAACTCGGATACAAGTCAGACAGAGGCTTACGGATATTTAACTCCGGAATCCATATCAGGAGCTTCCATTGGTTGACGTCGCCATGTACGCACTTGAACGTAGTGTCGATCATGACCCACGGAGATCTATGAATCAGTGTGGCGATGTACGAGTTCAAACAGACAGTGAGATGTGTGTTGTCACCGAGAAGGCGTGTGGAGCGTATGTATCGCATGTCGATCTTGGTACGTTCATATTCGTTCTGTTCCTTCTCCTTTTGTGCGATTACGGCTTTGTGACGACGGCGGACAAGAGATTGAAGTGAGTCTAACATAGTCTATGAACGGCTGCATGATTGAGTAACATACCATGAATGCCGGTCATTGGACGTTGTGCCACCTTTGCGGCCTTCACTACTTGTCTTCTTCGTCGGTTGTCTCCAAGTGCCGGATGAACTTGGGATGGCAGGCGGCCCTCCAGTATATTCTTAGTCGAAGGTGCTATTGATAAGAATGTAGCATCAGTGTTGGCGGTGCACGTTGACTCAATTGACTGCAAGACATACCAAGGTCGACACGAAGCGGTGTAGCCCCAACCAACCCATGTGCTTCTACACACTGCTTGTATGATGCGCGTGCAGAAAACGGAACCTTCGCAGGCGGAGGTATGGGGTGGTTATGCGGATCACCTGGTCGCGGAAAAACGATTGCGCGACGATCACTGGGGTCCATAGGCACCCATATGGACAGTGCAGCTTCGCATGCACGCTTCTCCATAGTCCCTATAACCAGCTGTCCGTCGTGAAAGTGAGTGAAGGCTACAAAATATTTGATTAGTACGAATAGCATTACTAGCCAGACATGCAGTACATCGACTACTCACGGCATGTTCTTGCATTCTCTCCTCGTCGTGTTCGCTGAGGATGAATAACATAGGGACATCCAGTGTCCCCTACGGCTTCCTCGTCGAGATCGCTGTCGGAAGCGTCTTCTACGGCCTCTCCGGCGAAGAACTTCTCCAGAATCTCCAATGGAACATTGGTCGGGATGGCGGTGAATCGATGATGTATCTCGAGAGCACGGTCATGTGCTGACCAGTTAGAACATCCAACGAAATGTGTTTTGCCATCTCGCGGGCCCTATGAAACAAACACAATGGGTACCGATAGTATACAGTGCGAACGCTTGCTGGGCGCGTGATTCATACCTTGGCATACTGACGCAGAACTGCTCTTCCACCGCAGCGCTGTCCTTCGAGCTGTGCTTGACAAGTCGTCCGGAGAGCAGATCTGTAGAAGCTATACGACAATAACCTAAGTCAGCAGTAGCACGCAGTAGCAGAAAGAGTCGAACACAACAAGAGAGCTTACTTTGCACTCATCCGCGCTACAGTTGCTCGCTCGCGGGCATACGCAGCTTGCAACGGCTTGGTGATCAAGCGTTCACGCTCGTTTGGATCTGCATCCCATCGTCGATGACCGTACAAGCTGTCGTGGTGCTCCGAGCAAACAAGAACACCGTTGCAGTAGAGTATCGAGTACCGGCACTCCACCAATTTGCCGTGCTCGTCCTTGAGTAGAGGAATGGTGACGGTCCTCTGAGTAGATCCAGTGCTACCCTTCCAAGAGTCCTGACACTAAGCGTACATCATGAGTAATAGAACAGCCCATAGAACAGGAAACATTGTACCTGCAGTTTGATATAAGCGTCCACTTTGAGACACTCCCGAGTCCTCGTTTGACTGAACTTGCTGTCATGCTCCGGCCCGCGCAGGTCAAGGATGTAGGCAACCATAGGCTGACCTGGACGAGGGACCGACCAGATCTCAGGTGCGTCGTCAATTGTCACGCATATATCCGCTGTGTTTTTCTTGTTCAAGCGGACGGGTTGGTGAGTAGCTTGAGCCGGTGCCCGATGTTGGTCTGCACCGTCTGAGTCCGAGTCCCGACGGCGACGTTTGCGTGAAACCCCTCGCTGTCCGAGCTTCGGAGGTGCCAGCCCGTGAGATCTCACGTCCTCGGACGAGTCGGACGAGTCGGATAGGACGATGATGGTATGGTGGAGTGCTGTGGTTTGCGACGGCGGCAGTGCTGAGGTAGGGCCTGGACTTGCGGTGGAATTCGGGCTCGAGACCGGTGGAGGGCCCGGGGGAGAAGCGGCGTCTACCTGAGAAGAGAAATCATACGGCGCTGGAGACAATGGACCACTGAGAGAGGCGGGCAGACGTCCAGGTGACTGAGAGAACGAGGGTATCTGTCCTTGGCCGGTGAGATCCCACCCATTCGCATCAAGCCAGGTGATCATCTTGAGCGGGTCAATCCAATCGGTGGTAAGCAGGATTTCGGGATGCTCTGCAACGATTGTATCCCCAAATACCTGATACATATCGCAGCCAGAGTCAATACAGAGTTTTTGAAGTCCTGCCCAGTGGCATACTAGTATGCTCACTCACCGCGCATGCATACCGATGTCTGTCTCCGAGTGACACTGCATCTGTAGTATGAGATCAGTCACCGTGGACTAGTAGCAGAGGAGGATCACTAACCTGCTGAGAATACACCACTACTTGGTGGTCCATAGCATGCATCGAGATGGGAGGGTGGGTTTAGTAGCTCCTAGAGGGTGTTAGACAGATAAGTACGACTGGCAGTGTGCCACAGCATCGAAGCGGAGCCTTGAATATGAGAACTCACCATACGGAAAGAACTTCAAGGCCAGTGAATCTACGCAAGGTTGCTGGGGAGCCGAGCGGGAGGTGATTATCGACTCGCTCCGACTTATACATTGCCCGTGCATTGGGGCCAGCCCCCAAATCTCCTGCCTAGCATCCCGCGACCTCCCTCTCGCATATTGCTTGTCTACCGATCGTTGGCCACCTACCGTGTTTGAGATCCTATTGGTCACCAGCCGTCGATATACTGAGGTCGGCTGGGCTGGAATGTTACCGATCTGGTTTAACCGAGTCCATCAATTGCTAGAGAGGTGCGGCCCGGCGGGGACGCACTACATGGCAGGACTAGATACAGAGTAATCGAGCAAATGCATAGGATCTCACCAGTAGTCGGACCATCCACACGATAGAGCAGGTCGCCAGTGATTGGAATGTGTGGTAGAGGGAGGCTGGAGTACGTAGCCGCAAAGGCGGGAAATAAGCGCCAACGCCTCCTCCCGCCCCGCCCAGCGCTCCACACGTCGGGCGCCGAGCGAGCCCAATTTGATGCGCCTATGGTTGCCGACGATTTCATCTGCTATTCCCACACACACGCTTTGTCGTAGTTTTCATTCTTACTACTACTCGTGAACGCATCCACCGGGTTCAGTCCTTTCCAACTCCGTCACGGCCGTTCCCCTCGTCTTGTACCTCCAATCGTCTCCTCTGACGTCGACTCAGCTCGGATCGACTTTCCAACGGGCGCCGACGCTGCTCGAGATGTTCTGGCACGTCTCGAGGTCGACACCATGGAGGCTGCGGACAACCTCCTAATGGCGAAGGTCGAGCAGGCAGACGCTGCGAACAAGAACAGGGGACCTGATCCGCGGTTCGTCATCGGCGACCGCGTACTCCTTTCCACCTTCCATCGGCGTCGCGAGTACATGCAACGAGGTGACACTCGTGTCGCCAAGTTCATGGTACGGTACGACGGTCCTTTCAATGTCATCCAAGCGTGGCCCGACTCCTCTGCGTACACACTCGAGCTGCCCGAGACGATGAACGTCTTCCCGACATTTCACGTCTCCTTGCTGAAGCCGTACATCTCCAACGACGAGGTTCTTTTCCCCGGTCGCGAGGACGCTCGGCCGGGTCCCGTCGTCGGTCCTGATGGTGCACAGGAGTGGCTGATAGACCGCATCCTCGACCGCAAACGCATCGGACGGGGTTTCCGTTATCTCATCCGCTGGCATGGCTACTCCCAGGCGCACGACTCGTGGCTACCGGGTCGGGAGCTTCGAGACTGCGCAGCATTGGACGTGTATTTGCGCGATAATGACCTTCCCATGGACTGAATTTTTTTAACTCCTTCATCACTTCTCCTCTCTACTCCTCTACAACATTGTTCCCTTCTTCTCCGTGGATGGGGGAGAGTGTAACCCCCGCTCTCGTTCTCTCATACTTTCGTTCACGCGCTTATGGTTACACAGCCACCGCCTTCCTATTTCGTACACTACATAGTACGGCGGTTCCCCCTGCGTCTTGCTCTATCATCTACTGATAGCAGCAACGCAGGTACGTAGCAGTACCAGCCACATTGTATCATCTACTGATAGCAGCAACGCAGATTACATTGTGCCTGTTACTGAGCAGTCTGAGTGAGCCACAGACGGCTTACAGCGTGTTTGTCTCCGCCGTCGTGTTCAACTTCCAACCGACTTTCGTGGGGGCGCACATGCTTGACTGCCAGCGAACGGTGAGTTAACCCTCGAAAGCTTGAGGGCTCGCGCGATGACGACGGCCAGCTGATGTCCTTTCTGCAGTGGTTCAATTGGACGCCACAACCCATAGCGTGGTCCTTGGTGAGAATGACAAACGCGCTGGATCAAATGTGGTGGGAGGCGGGCCAAGGGTGGGTAGGACCGATGTATCCTCAGTCGCACCATGGGTGATAGATAGGACATGTAATAACGCTATGTCGATGAAAAGCGCGGTGTCGATATGACTCTTGCATTACGTGTCGACGCGAAATAGTGTACTAGAATGGCCAAGAACTGCACCACTCCCCACCGTCGTTGTATTTCTAACCACTGCCACCACAACAAAGCATCGTATGCGTGTCATTAGGTTAACTTAGACTACGAATTACCGTGTCCATCCGAGCCGCGCCTATCATGTCCCATCCACAAGGGCCTACCTTGCCTGATACGGAGTGCAGACGACTGGGGCAGGGCGGTTGACGAAATACCGTTGCGGCCGCCGCGGAATGGCAGCCACTGGCAGCGGCCAATCCCTGATGTGCTCTACACGTACCGCACCTGCTGAGCCGGGTAAGCAATGTCTACGATGTTGTTCGTACAGACGGAGAGGTGCAATAGTGAGCAAACAGTGATGCAGAACGAGACGCTGATCAATTTGAACACATTGCGAGTGTATATACAACGCGCAGAGAGCAACATGAACGATGGTGCGGTATCTCGTGGTGGAGGGAACAAGCCCCTTTTATGACGCAGAGTCCTGCGAAGGTAATCAACAAGTGGTTCATATGGGTAGGAGAAGGACTTACCAACCACTCCATTACGCGCCTAAACTCTCGAACACGGTTGATGTCGCGAAAGCGCGGCGACCACAGCTGCTCGCCGTGCAGGTCGTGTCGGATCGCATTCACCAGTGCCACCCCACAGCTGCCTCCATCCTCCGGGCCGCCGAAAGGGACGGCCTCCGCGACTTCCCACGTCCCCAAGCCGGAGAGCTCGAGCCACCGCCGAAGCAGGGCGATGTCGTTTAGGACGGGGAGTTGCCCTGACATGGCCCCATGCCGAATAACGCGGGCGTTCGCATCGAGCACGTAGAGACGATACGAACCGACAGACAGCCATGGTATATACGCCTTGGCGACGCGAGGAGGCTCGCCGCTGAGCGGCGAGGCGAAGCTGTGAAGCTGGGCGAGCTCCGCGCTGGGTAAGTTGTGGATTTGGGGGGGTCCGACAATACGCGATTGAGGTGATCCTGCAGGCTGAAAGAGAGGATCGAGACGTGGCAGGCGGTCGAAGGAAAGCGCTGCTGGAAGCCGCGGCGCAAGATGAGGAGAAGAGTGTCGACCAACGTTTGTTGTAGGGGACGTCCGGCCAGCAAATCGAGTAGGTCGTGTGAGTGGATTGAAGGGGCCTCGGACATCTGATGGTGCCAGGGGATGCCGCCAAATGTGGTCCATACGGCTGTAAGATCCTCAAAATCCTGACCTCCGAGCGCGCGACAATGCGCCAACATATCCGCGAGGTCTGAGCGGACGTTTTCCCATACACGGCGAGCACGCGTGGCGGTCGTCACTCGCAACCAATAGCGAATCATGCCCACCGGGGTTGGTACAGGGGGATCGTACCGCGTGTCCAGCATGGAACGAATCGGCGCTGGACCATCTTGGCTGATCACACGAACAGTCGCGTCGATGACAGCGGAGTGGGGAACTGGGCGAGCTCGCAGCTCTTCGAGATCAACCTGCGGCGGGTCGAGGGAGAGGGGGAAAGAGAGTGGCGGTGATTCATGCAAGGGATCCAGGGGAGGAAGAGACGAGTGGTCGAGGAGGTAGTCAACAGTGTGGTCGTGGGGAAACAGTGGTAGGGGACACTGGGCAAGAAGGGTGAGCGGCGACTGAGGCAGCTCCATGGTTGTTGCGTGCACGGAGTAGGAGAGGTCGTGCACTTCACAGAGAGTCGTGTATAGTGGTGAGCGACGAGAAATAATTCCTCGCTGGATAACGAGTGGACGCCATGGGCTGGGCGACTCGGCTTGGCCACGAAATCGCACCAAACGTCTCGGCGGGGAGTCCGAGACAACATCAGGGCGATACGCACCGCCCCGCGGTAGACATGTGCTTCCTATGATTCATAGGGCCTAGATGTCGAACAACGATGTTAGACTTGTTAGACCTATAGTCTCCTATAGTACAACATATGATCAGAGAATATCATGACACAATCCAAGTGAAACAACGAAACCAATTTTGGAGAGACCTTATAGTACATACATACCGAACATGGTCCTCTGGTGGAAGTCAGTTGCGCAGCCCCAGTCAACGGGCTCGTCTTTAGCCCGCAGAGGCTGAGATTTCTTCGAAAGGTAGAGCGTGACGATCTTTACATTCTGAGGCTGCGCTGACCACGAGGAGGAGGAGGTTTTGCGAGGGCCTCTATCCGCCCTGGAGGTTTCAAAGCGGGTGCCCACCAACGACATACTGCGGGAGGTGGCGCGACGCTAGGCACGTTGAAGCAGATCTGAGATCTGAACCCCAATACTTACTTATGAAAATTGACCTCTGCGCCTCGCAGATCGGGATACGACTGCGACCGTCGGCGATCGGAGGCCGGCTGACCACGGCGGGTGTGTCAGAGGCGCAGTGAACAGCTGGGGAAACACCTGGCAACAGAGTGAGACGGTGATCTCGCCCTCGTCTATACGACCTGCTCCGTCCTACCCCCACGACTGGAAATATCGCCGCACATTCTCTTTGATCAGACCGATCCACGAAGCTTGAAGCGATCCCAGTCAAAGCTCCCTTGAACACAGCAACGCATGGTTATAGCGCGCCACGGTAAGGGCCGGTCGTGCCCCTTTCGGCGGTCAGACGGCTCTCATAAAATGACCATTTACAGCTCCAACTACCATGATGAAGGTCGAGGCAGGCGACGACAGCGCTATGGCGTTGAAGAGCGACTGCGTCGTCCGAGAGATGCAGCGTGACACACGCGGGGCCGGGTCCAATGAGCGAGGGACAATGGAACAGGCGGGCGACGGCTCAGGTGCGTGATGCAGACTCCAGCCAGTACAACCACTCAGAGCTCGCCTAGACCACCAGAACGAGGCGCGGCAGCACGAGAAGTCGCGAGAGGTGGAAGTGTCGCCCCCCCGGGCACAGGACCCCGCCGTCCGGGAGGAGGAGAGTGTGGAGAGGCGTGCGGCATCGCCGTCGCCGCACGCCGGTGATAGATCGAAGGCGAGGGGGTGCAAGAGGGAATTCAAGAAGAAGAAATTGACGTGTGAGTCTGGCACGCCTACGATAACATGCTTGGGGAGACATATTGATCATCGGCAGGTCGAACGAAACCGACGGCCGGAACCCATAAACGACGGCCACCCGAACTGGGTACGACATTCACTCGTACTGATCTTTACACGAACTTATGCCCCAACAGTATCGCGACACGCACGAACGGCGGGCAGCAGCAGCCATTCCGCGAAGGTAATAACATCTCACGAACCCAGATCGACTACATGACACTCACCAAGACTCCTGCGCTACCAGCAAGAAGACCAGTGGTCGCCTGCCGAGACTCATGGCGCTCCAGGACGATCGAATATGGATTGCTTGGTGAGTGACTGTTGCCGCAATGCTCAGCGACGCATACGTGACGCGACGCTTGCTCACCGGGAGATCACAGCTGCATCACGTCGCGGGAGCAGACCCGACGGGATTCATGTCGTTCTCAACACCCTTGCAGCCTTTTTCGTGTGAGCTCGCGGTTTGGGGCACCGTGGGGGACAGCGCAGCGTCAGGGAGCATTCCCAGTGTGCCGTGGGGAGTAGGGTCATTGGTTCCGTTTATTTGGAACGGACGAGTGGTACGCTGGGCAGGATTACCACCGCGGCTGGAGACGTGGTGGGGGTGTTCTGACCCGCTGTGTTTACTGAGGATGTTGCCGGACCATGGCAGGCATGGGTGGTGGTCGTGCTGAACGAATACGATTGTCTTTGGGTCGGATTTAGGTCGGATATAGAGCATGCGTAGCAGGAGACCAGGAATGGGAGTTGTTTCCTGCCACGCGCCTTTCTGCGCCAAAAGCGAACGTGCTCGAGGTATGACGTTGTTCAGGCGTCTACCTCCCTCATTATCGACCTACCACGACGCTTGCGACGCTGCGAGGCAGGCCCATTGGAACTTGAAGCGACTGTACGTGAATAATCCACTGAAAAGCTCTTAGATATGCCACACTGAAAATGAAGGTCTCTTTGAATGACTATGCGATCCATAGAGGATTGCATAGAGCTGACTCCGCCGGCAAGTTGCAACGCGGTCGAAACTTGTCCGCAGTGAGTCTATGCCCCGCGTGCAGTGCGGGGAGACCCCAAATAATGACACCCTGGATTCAGCATTGGTACCAAACACGGCTTAGGTAACCGCGGCCAGTGAATCGCTACGACAGGCGACGACAGAAGAACAAACGCACAAGAGGGAGGAACGTATGACCGGGGCGTCACAGCAAGAATAAACACTGCCGTACGCTCTGCATTCCCTTGCAGCGAGACAGATAGCTAATGCCCCAGCCTAGAACTCTCCCCGGAGATCGCATGTCGGTGGTGGACATGTTGGGCTCTAGGCCACGGACATGGCAGACAAAGTGCGTTTTCGAGGAGCTGTGATGGCTGCGCAGTTATGGGGGGCTGACCGACTCCTAGCCAACACCACTGCACACCCCAATGTGGATTTGTCCGGCACGAATACGTCGGGTCGAACTTGTTCCCCGGTCTCGTTGGGGATATCAGCGAACTCATCGTACATCACCTGGATATCCACGAACTACGGCAGCTACGCGCGGTGTCACGAACTGGGAGTCGATATGTCTTCGTCGTGCTGGCCACCCGAACGCGTCGCCTCCTGCGGCCCTACCTCCAGGACCTGTGCAGTTTCTGGAGGGAGGTTCGTATCACCAACAGCGTTATAGGTGGGGGAAGCGCGCACGAGATAATGTATCCGACGTGTGCGCTCGCAAAGACGCTGTTTATATCGACCCCGCGGTCGACCTTCTTCCACATCCTCGGGTATCTAGTCCGGCAAGAAGGCTATTCTGCGCAATGTCGTCGATTCTCCCGCTCCGGCCTGGCCACCCACGGACAAGCCACCCTGGTCCGCGGCGCGTCGGTCATTAAGTTGCACCAGGCCGCATCCCACTCGCCCTTGGCGCCGCTTGCTGAAGGGTGGAACACGGCGGTATTCTGCTACATTTCAGCTCCAGGCGAGTATGCGGTTGCCTATCCGCGGCTCAACGCACGCCATTTAGCGCTTGTCCAGCCCGAGAACAGTGTGGAGGATGAAGACGGCTTCCCGAAGGCTCTCAAACGCCAGACCCGACAGTGGCGGCGGGGAGGATGGCACGTTGCGCGGGGCCTCAAAGAACTGGCAACGGCGATGGAAGGCGGCGTGGAGAACGATGGGACGCCTACGATGTGTGCGGAGAAGTGGGGGGCGTGCGCAGCGTCGCTACGACACTTCGGCGACGGCCATACGCTCGCCGGGCACGTTACGCTGGGGGTGGACGACATCGTGCCGGACCTGGCTTGCGATCTTATTGGTGAGTACACCGCGGTGTGGTGGAGGGGCGGGGAGGGATGCGGAGGTACATGCAGAGTCTCAGGTGATTTGCCGATGCCGAGGACCGTAAGGACATGTATGAGGGATGTATTGGAGTAAATGAAGTGCTACGCGTGCAATCGGATGTGTGAACACGGCGAGAAGAGTCATAGTAAGAGCAAGGAACCCAGGTCTGACGATGGTCCAGTGGGAAGCATGCGGAGGGTGCACCAACGATGGAACGAGGGGCTCGCAATAGCAAGAGGCAGCGATATCATCAGGCTTGGTGCGGTGAGAAGGAACAGATATAATCTATGTTCAGCCGCGAGGCATGAATCTAAGACAGACGGGCGGACGAGCACGCCAACGATATATAAGCACCTTTTACATTTTGTCTGGCCTACTCCAAGTACTGTCCTGCCGTCGACTGTGCCACTGCCATAGGCTATGGAATCCTTGACTGGTCGTAGGACGCCCTGTCCTGTCGCCCCTACGATGGCCCCTCCTATCGCTCCTACGACCGCCCTTCCTCCAACGACCGCCCATCCTCCTACGCACCCTCCTCCTGTGGCTATTCCTGACCATCGACCCAACCATCCCGCCGACATTGCCAAGGACGAGCAAGGTCGAGGCGGCGCCGCGTCGCTGTCCGAGGAGGTCCTGAACATGATCTGCGCGCGGCTCAAAATGAGAGACCTCCTCAACTTCCGGAAAGGATGTCGGAGATTCGTGGGGGTGGTGCGTACCGTGCTCGACCTCAGCCTCGATGAGATACTCGCCCCATTCGTCCCGAACCCCAACGCCCTCATATCCCAGGTGACGGCGTGCGGGGCCGTTTTCGGAGGCGACGTAGCCCTGAAGTTCTTGTTGCGCGAGTCGACCTGGGAGCCGAAGAGCGTGGAGATCTTTGTGGGAGCAGACCGAGGCTGGGAAATGGAGAACCACATGGTCTATGCCCAGGGGGCGTGGCTGGTCAACAACGACGTGTTGCCCCTCTTCGGGAGGGGGCGCGTCTCAGGAGGCGTCGGTTCGCCGATAGAACGCCTAGTGGAAGCCCAGTCGTGGCAACGACATCGTGGAGAGCGAGGGAGGCGGTAATCCATTTGCACGAGACGAAGACGATCGAGCCACTTGTCGCTATCGCACGGAGGTGGAGTTCCCATGAAGTCGTGTACGTCAACAAGGCCATCTTCGGATGTGGTTATCGAGACCTGCTTTTTGCGGGGAGATCCATCTTGGGAGATGGGGCCGAAGAAGACACGGCCCTCATTCAGAAGGCACGAACCCAGGGATTCGACGTCAAGTACTCACCGCGAGCGTGGGGGGGTTTAGAAGACGAAGAGTGCGGGGCGGGGAGATGGGCCTGTGCGTCTCAGGGCCGGACGTTCGACGATGGTGGGGCGCTGAGGGTGAGGCTGGATCCGTTTGGAAGGGAGATAAAGCCAGTACGGATTGGTTGGAGGTTGGACATTCGCCCGTGCAGCCAAATGTGCGTGCTGCTAGATGAAAGGGGAGGATTTGGAGTCGAAAATGTGTTGGCGTGGGATGTAGAATGAGCCATTGAACGTGGAACTTGATTTCATGACCGTAAATACTGTGCGACGCGTGCCCACTGCTCTCGAACGAAGCAACACCACCCGTATTCCACAAATGCCGCGCGCAACGCCGAGTGCAGCAATACATACCTTGGTGGACAGTCGATATTGACCGTCGATAACTGAGGTAGTTAACGAGACAGCGGGGTCAAAGGGACGCAGTAGGCGGTAAGGCAAGAGAGTAGAGGTGGTCAGGACCAAAGCGCAATCGCCAGCAGGACGCGTGGCGAAACCCGAGCGGTCCCAGCGGCCCGGTGGGGACCCTGGCGCCTAATAGGTGCATTGGAAGGCTCAAATACAACCTCAAACTGCAAACCGTCTCGGAGAGATATGCTATTGTATGGCACGTCTGCCAGAGACATGTTGGACAGCTAGAAATGCATGGCATATACAGGGTAGCCCGCTCACCGCGAAGGCCGGCGAGTAATGCGTAACGTCAGGGAGAACCACGTGCAACTCAGGCGCCTGGCCACTATGAGAATAATAATATGAATGCTACCTACTGGTTGAGGTCGTTGTGCAGCTCCGAACACAGGGTAGTAAGTTTCTGTAGGGAGATGATACCATGAAAGGTGCTATAACGGAGTGATTACCTGGTAACACGGTACTTATAAGTACTGCGTCGGGACCAAAGCGCAATCCCGAGACGGGCGCTTGCGCGATTCAAGGCTGGACGGAGGCGGGCCCGGCTCGGCCCGGGTGAAAGCGCGGATATGCGCAAGGCAACTATTAAATCTAGGCCACAGTATTCGTTGATTGAAGTTACATTAAACAGCATGTGGGCAAGGTCCATGTGTCCCCATAATACAACTTCTAATAAGAGAGGTAATGAGAGTCAGCGAGGTCTTCATGAAGTCATGAGCCCGCGACTGCCGGTCCATAGGCGCTGGTAGGGGAATGTTTCTCGGAAATGCGGCCGCGGGGTGTATGAAGGACACACAATAGTATTTTTGCCATGATGCTCGGTATATGACGCATCCAGAAGCAGTTTTCCGGGAGTGGAGGAGTATGATTAGGAGGAGGGGGGGAGGTCAGGACCAAAGAGCAATCCCCAGGGGGCGGAAGAGCGATCCGGACGGGGCGCTTGTGCGTAGCGCTGGATGACGATTAAGTGTACATTACGGGGCGGGTAACAAAGATAACTCCGGGCGTTTACGGTAACACGGCCGTGGCTGATTTGGCTACCCGCGGAAGGGAATAATGTAATCAGCGAAGGGCGTATTATTCGTGGTAAGAGAGGGCATTAGTCATCCACGAGGGGCACTTAGTGAGTCACATCAGGGCGGATTGCTAACGTATAGGAAACCAGTGGTCATTATCGCGCAGGGTTTATAACTGTTATAAGCCTCTACGGAAGCTTTATCGGTGTACCATTCAAATGTTCCCCTGAAGCTGGGCGATCGTCGCCTGGCGCGCATGGCTAGAAGTCACTTCTCGTTGACCAATGATTGATCCCGGTTGACATTATACCTACTTGCGTCGTAGAGAGAGGACTGAGACTGAGACTCAGACTTCGCTCAGACTCGAGACCCACTGTCACTGTCACTCTGTCTCTGGAGACACGTGACCGTTACTACAGTGTCACGCTCGGCATTCCCCGGGCCCCCAAGTAGTACTTATCTACGAACGGTCGTCTCAGACTCATCCTCAGGCTACGGGCCATTCGAACGTTCACACTAGAACAGAGCGTGGGTGACGGTGTGGCCGGTGAGCTATAAAGGACATACCCACATCGCATGGGACTGCTGACAATCAATGTTTTCATACCGAACGTACTGTGAACGCCTAAAAGGTACCAATCTTAAAGTTGCTTTCGATGTCAGACCCGGACGTCGCACTAGTATACCTGAAAACTCAGAAGAATCGATAACTAGCACTACCGAGCTTCTCCGAGCATATTCATGACGGTGCAAACATTGTGCGGGGCTCTGATACACTCACTATGTCAATATGCTCCTTGAAGATATTGGGCGCCTACAATGGCACTCGTTGCAGTTGTTGGATATCTCTATAGCGTTCACAAGTCACAAATAAGAGTACTGAAGCCGTGTCATGTGTGAGCACAATGCTAAGCCTGCGAATCCGAAGGAGAAGGCGTCCGGTGCGTTCACCTGAGGCAATAGGGGTGCCACCACCGCCCGGCAGCGATAAGTCAGAGCATCTGCCGGTCAGCCAGGCTGCGGATACCTGGCAAACAAACTAGTATAGTCCCAGCAGCATGGCGTAGACAAGGAAGGATCGCACGCGCGGGGAGGGCACAGAACGTGCGACGAGGGGCGGCGGAAGAACGATTCGGGATCGGAGGGGGCCAAACTAGGGCCAAACATCCGACAAAGACATGACGTCCGGCGACTAGTGCCTGCAGTCCCCCGCGCGGCTCTCTACACGCCTCTCCCACCGTCCCCCCGCCCCTCGCCTCCGAACCGACCTCCCCCACCGACCCCCTCCCCGGAGACCGCCAGGACTCGCTCACCCACCTCAAATTAGCTTCTGGTGCTTCTTGGAACGCTATTGCTGCAGCTCCCCGCCACGACCACGATATCTCCGCAGGCACGCCCATATAGCCTCACCTCAGCACCAACAGCTGCAGCATCCTCCCCGTCCCCGCCGCGATGAAGTACATCGAGATACCCGACCTCTCCCGCCTCGCCAACGCCCTCACCCACGAGGGCCCCGAGTGCTCGGTGCACACCCGCATCGAGGCATACAGCTGCAAGAACATCAAGCGCGACAAGAAGCTCTTCCGCGCCCTCGAGACCGCATATGCCGACGAGGTCTCGCACTCGCCCCCGCTCCCCTCCGAGATGGCCCTCGAGCGCGAGTCCGAGATGACCCCGTTCGGGCCCATGCAGGAGCACCACTCCCGCAAGACCCTCTACCTGCTCATCGCGACGCTCAACGTTGCGTTCCCGGACCACGAGTTCTCCGACGTCCGCCCGTACCACTTCACCCGCGAGGAGCACGGCGCAAGCGTGCTGAACGCGCTCAGCACGACCCTCGTCTCCCCGCAGCGCTCTGGGCTGCACGCCCCACGCACGTACTCCTCTTACCCGCCCTCGTCCTCCGACATCTTCCCGTCCTCCGTGCCCACCTCCTCGTCGCCGCTCGACTTCTTCGTCAAGCCGAGCCCCCGTGCGCCCTCCAGGGCGCAGTCGGGCACGCACCCCACGCTGTACCAGTGTTTGGACAAACACATCGACCTGTCCGAGTGCGAGGTGTATTCGTACAGCCCCGACATCGAGTTCGACCCGCATGCGAACGATTACTCCGACGAAGAGGACGACATGGCGTCTGTGGGAGAAGACGACCCGTCGAGCGACGAGGACACGCAGTTCCAGTTCGACGACTACGACGTCGACGAGGCGCCGCCCCGCCGGCGGAGCACGGGCCTGAGCGACGACTCTGACGACCCCCCGTACGGGCGGATGCGGATGCGGCGGCGTGGGGCACTGTTGTGGAGTTCGCACTGGTTCTTCCTGAACCGGAAGCTGAAGCGGGTTCTGTTCATCTCCGTTTGGGCTCGGTCGAAGGGAATGTCGTCGTGGATGGACCAGGACGTCGCGTATGGGTCGCCTGTCAAGACGTCGAACGAACGGTTCCTTGGATGGGAGGGCGCCGTCGGTGCCGGGGCGCGGGCCTTGGGCTTGAGTGCGAGTGCAAAGGTGTGACGTACCTTCATCTCCTTGACGGTGAGGACTTCCATGCTCTTCGATGCATTCATGAACTCATAGAGCACACAGTGTAGTGGGAGGGCGATCGTATGGATCGCGCATGCGCATGCAGTGAATTCGCGTGGACCTCACAGACCGATTTCTTGTTCCCCTTCTTGATCTCCTTCACCCCCTTGCTCCTACTTATGTATCATGAATCATGATCAGCCTCTCCATGTGTACAACAGCCGCGGATATCCCTCTGTCTACTTACCGTATTATTGGGAACGATGTTGACCGTCAGGAGTCCCGTATTTCCCCTACTATGCGTTCCCCAATCTGTAATCTCGGACAGTCTTCAATACGAATGCCAGATTTGTGCTGGTTCCTTCTTGAAAACGTTCGGGCGCGGGGCGAAAGCAAGACGACGCAGAAGGTGGGGGTAAAGGGAGGAGGAGAAGGTGCTTGACAGGCTCGGGCATTTATATATGAGGTACATATGTGACTCACCATGCATGCGGTCCGCCCCGGATGGACCAGTGATAGCCACATCTTTACGTCCAAGCGCAGCATTCGAACAGCAGCGCGAGAATGTCGATGTATCCACGCGGCCACGGAGAAGAGGTCGAAAGGCCCGAAAGCCGTGTGTGCATCTGCCATGGATTCGAGGACCGAGGACCGAGATCCGTTGCGCGCCGACGCGCGATCCGGCAGCAAAGCCCCGCACGGGGGGCGCGTCGCCCTCATGGAATAGCGAAGAGCCGCACGCACTCTCGAGCGACGAGTAGGATGCCTCGATACCAGGCAGGATCCTAAGGACACTGGCAGTATACGTACCATGTCGCAGTACCGGGCGCGTATTCTCCGCTTTGCGAGTCATGGAGAATCCACATAGCTTTCGCGCATGAAGCCTACGAGCGCGGTCGACAAGACACGAAGGATAAGATGGCGAGTGCGCTGCGATGGCAAGTGGTCGAGATGAAGGAGGAGAACGCATCGATAGAGGGAGACTCAGAAAATATGTGCGTGAAGGGTGGAATCCGGATGTGATTTGCGGAGGGAATACCGAATGCGGTCCGGTACACCTCCAGCTGCTACCAGCTGGCGCATCGCTGATTCCTGCCCTTTCGATTGCCACCACCTATGCAATACGTCTAATTCAATGTGCACCTAATTCACGGTCAGCTCTTCGTGAAATCATGCAAATACATACCCTAGTCATGGTGCTTGTACTTAGTACGATCGAGCGTCTACGGTGACGTCATTCACCAATGCGACCTGCTCAAGCTCTGTGTCGCTCTTGCTCTCAACCACGGTGACCGTCACGGTCGACCCTTATACCCTCCGCTATCCTCTACTCTCTCTCCCTCAACTCTACACGATGAGTACTGGCGACGGAGTCTATGCTCAGAACGGCGGCTCTGCAGCCCCCATTGCGACTTCTCCACCCATCGTCGAACTCGCTCAGCTCGTCGCCCGCATCATCGCCGCCTCATACGCCCTCGTCTCCCGCACGACCGTCGCCGTCCTCCTCTCGCTCCTGGCGCCGCTATCGCTCCTCTACAGCCCCATCGCCTACCTCCTTGCGCCCGTCGTTGTGCTGACGAGCGTGGTCCTGGATGTGCTCGTCTTCACCCCGTACGCCATCGTGGTCGCCGTCGCGCGCAGCGTGTACCCGCTCTACGTCTTCGTCGGCTGCGCCGTCATCTGTGCGGCTCTCCTGGGCTTCTCCGCGCGCATGCTCTCGGAAGGCATCAAGCGCATGCTGTTCGGGCCGCGGAGGCCCAGGGAGGGGCAGGGGGAGGCTGCGTCGGGGTCTGTCAGTGAGCCAAAGGAGAAGAGCGCGATGAAGTCGACTACCGCTTCTAAGACGCGAGTGCGCAAACGCGTCTCTATCAAGGAGGAAAGGGATAGGTAGCCGCAGCAGTGGACGTTGAATGCGTCACGCATGCACACTCATTCATTCGTAAGTATTTCTCTGCCTATATGCGGTGTATGTGCATCTCAACGAATGACAGGACAAGCACTCCTCTACAGGCCTGAATGCCCTACCCACGTCCGACAGCGAGGAGACATTCCCGCTGTGCTCTGCTGCACTTACACTATTGGCTTCTCGGGAGGGTTGGCCGAGGAATACCCCGCCGAGCTCGATCATCTTCCAAGAATCAGCACTGTCAGCTTTCCCCGTTATACTCAGGCAACCTACACGATGGGCTAGGTGCTCCTGCTGAACTGGTATTGAACTGTCGTCCCGATCCCTCGTGTTCAAACGTGTACTACCCGAATGTTTCCTCTCAAATTTCTCCTTGCAAAGGATAATATCGCAATGCATACTATCTCTGCCATTCTACAGTAATAATCACACTGGCAAGCATCAAGCTTCAAGGCCGAATGTCCGTGTGGTCCGTGGTCGCGCATCTAAGCAGCTAGCACATCAATCGCGGTCATGGAGCACGGCGCCCGGCTCGTTGGTGTACTCTCGCGTTTCTCCTCGCATAGGATGATATCGCAATGCATTACTAACTGAGTCTAGCTCTGCCATTCTACAATACATAATTCACGCCGGCGGTCCGTGGTCGCGCATCTAAGCAGCTAGCACATTAATCGCGGTCAGGGAGCACGGCGCCCGGCTCGTTGATGCCCATGACCTCCCGCATCGCCGTCGCTATCGCGGTCGCGATCCCGGAGATTGGCAGCAGCGGTGCGTCCTTCTCGTCCACCGCGAAGAACGGCGGGCGCGTCTCCAGGGATTCGCGCAGGATAGGCGAGGCGATCGCCGCGCTGCGCACGGCGGGCGAGGCGGGGCGCACGACGTCGTACTCCCGATCTTCGCGAGCCTCGTCGTCATTGTCGCCCTCGTCCTCGTCATGCAGATTCACGGACTCGAAGCTGGCTGAGCGGCCGAAGCTCGCGCGGGGAGCGACGGGGAGGCCGAGGCCGAAGGTCAGGGTGGAAGTGGATGCGGTTGTGGGTGCGGGTGCGGGTGCGGGCTCTTCTGGCACATCGCGGATCTCGCCGTTTGCAGTGAGGAACGCGGGGCGCATGAAGCGCGAGATGTCGTACAGGCCGAGCGCGAGGCCCTCGCGCTCCTCCTCGGTGATCGCGCACAGGGTCATGACGGTGGGCGTGACTCGCTCGCTGACGTACTCGACTTCCTCCGCGTCGTAGTCGTAGTCGTCGTATTCGGAGTCGTAGTCGGAGTCGTAGGCGTCGGAGTCGTCGGAGTCGTAGTCCGCGGACGATTCGGACGAGATGTCGGCGAGGAAGCCCATGTCGTCTGCGAACCTGTCGACCGCGTCGGGCGCGTCGAAGGCATCTACGAGGTCTTCTACGCTGAGCCCGTTTGTAGAGTCGGTGTCGGTTTCGTCGAGGCTATTTGTGCCCGAAGGCGCGTCTCGATAGGTGGGCGGGATGGCGCCTTCCTCGTGCGCGTCGAGTAGCTTCGACCCGCCCGACAGAGACGATGACTCTAGATCTGGCCCGGGCGAGCTGAGGAAGCAAATCGTGACTAGAGGTTAGCTATGATGCTCTACGGAATAATGCGCAGGGAAAGCGTACCCCGGGCCGACTCTTGTCTCGGAGGAGTCGGAGTCTGCGGCGCTCTCCGAGTCCGGGGCTGAGAGCGGGACGTCTGAGAAGACACCGTCCTCGCTGGGGGTTGAGGCTCTGGACGAGTTGAGGTCGCAGCTGGAGGACAAGGACAAGTCGTCCTCGGAGGGGATGGGGTGGTTGATCGCGATGGGGCCAGCCATTGTGGAGTGCAAGGAAGGGTAAAGTTGTGTGTTGAGGAGGGTGTTTACACAGGTGAGTGTGCTTCTGGGCAATTGTGGTTGGTGAGGAATGGGCTCAGATGCCTGGCCTTATATGCAGCGCAGGGCGGGACTGCAGACTCGAACTTGCGCTCGATCTTGCGGCTACGTCTGCGTCGACCTACCATACCGGGGCTGGTTGCAGGGTACCCGTGCCACTTCCGATGGAGGGCATGGTCCCGAGTCCCAATTGTAGTAGGAAGCCGACGGCGGGAGTCGGGAGATTGCGAACGCGACTGGCCGCGAGGGAGGGACGCTGGACGGTCTGCATGCTGATGATCGGCTGTGTTGGCCACATTTGGCGATGTGCGGGCGGGAGTGCAACGGCAGTTGTGATTCGACCTGAAAATAACCCTTGTCGAATGGATGAATCGCCTAGCGGCTGACTCCTCAGTCGGATGCCCACGGACCAAGTGTACTTGCGAAGCAGAGGCGAAGCGGCACGCTTTCAAATCCATCGTAACTCAGAATCAGACATACGGCTATGGTAGCAAAGGAACTAATATCAGCATCATTCTTCAGAGCGCTGAGAATCGTTACTGTTCATATGTCATACCCAGTCAGGAGCGTTGCAACATGTGCGAACGACGAAAGGGAGTTCAAAACTTGGAATTTCGCTGTGATTATCTCATCGATCCTACAGCAATATCACTTTTGCTCTGGACCTCCCTATTAGCGGGGTGCACGCATCAAGAAGGCGTACTATGAACTCACCGTCGATAAACGCATCCTGCCCTTCGTTTGAGAGCTCCTCGAGTGTCAACTGCATGCCCTCCTTCAGCACCAGGGTCGAGAAGATACCGGTGAGCATGAAAAACGCGAAGATCTCCAACCTGAGCGCATCGTCAGCGTCGCCCAGGGCCAAACGTGATGGCCACCGAAGACATCAGCCGCTGACTTACAAGTGCGGCACGAACGCGTTGGGTCCTCCAATGTTCACAAGTTTCCCAAAGCCGACCTGCGCGACGACCGCGCCCAGCTTGCCGCTGGCGGCGGCGATCCCGAAAGCCGTCGAGCGATAGCGTGTCGGGAAGGACTCCCCCGGGAAGACACCGACAGTCGAGTTGGGCCCGAAGTTCGAGAAGTAGTTCGTGAGGCAGTACAGGAAGACGAACGCCTTACGCGCGGGAGGGGTCGCCGTCAGCGGTTTGTATGCGAGTCCTGGAGACGCGTAGTCATAATCAGTGTCCGAGAGCGCCGCACGCTCAGAATCCGACGGGCACGCACCCATAATGAGGTAGAGAACGGTGAGCATCGTGAAGCCGAGGAGCTGGATGGGCTTGCGGCCCCATACGTCGACGAGGAAGAACGCCGTCCAGACCCCCGGGATGAGTCCCGAGGCGGCGAGGACCATGTTGCCTATGGAGATGTTCCTCAGGTTCTCGAACACCGCCTCTGTGCCCGTGAACCGCGCGCTGGGAGTTCCAAACCCGATTGCCTGCAGGATTATGGACGTGTTAAGGCCCAATCCGTAGAACGCGACCTGCGACCTGCGTTACTACTCGATTGCTGCGTCTCAGCAGAGATAAGCACTCACGTCGATCGCGAACCACGAGTAGCACATTCCGATGAGGGGCACGAGGTTCTCCCTCTTCCTGAAGAAGCGCATAAAGTCCCGTCTCGTAGCCTTGGGAGCGCGAACGCGATCGACCACCGCGTCCGGGTCGACGTAATACGAGCCAGAGCTGAGGAAGTTCTCAACATCCTGCGACGCTTTGCGCACGTTACGCTCGACGTCCATAGTGAAGCGTGGGGTTTCCGGGATGGTCAGCCGGAAGTAGAGGGCAATTGCCCCGGGAACGGACCCGAGCCCGATGAGCAGACGCCACATCGTGTCGACATGTGCGAGGACGGCAGGGTCGTCGGCGATCACGGAGGATTTGTATGCAGAGACGATGATGAACGAGGTAAGGGCGGCCGCTTGAGGTGCCTTAGCTTCGACGGGAATTTCGGACTCATTGTGCACGCACCGAGTTGGCCCCAGCCTTGGTTCGCACCGACGGCGATTATCATGCGGCCACGAATTCTCGTAGACGCGAATTCAGAAGGGATGACGGATGACAGAGGATAGTCTCCCCCGATTCCTATCCCCATGATGAATCGCCAAACTACCAACACTCCGAAGATATTCGCCGCATGAGCTTGCCCGGACAACGCTTGGCCGAAGGACGCCACGATGATGAGCATCATCTCGATACCATCTGTGCCACGGTCAACGAACATCGAACAGAGTAGAATGCGAGTCGCGGAAGAGGACGTACACATGCGTTTGCGCCCGTAGACGTCGGCGAGCCATCCAAAAAGCAATTGTCCGAAAATCGTGCCGACGGGTGTGGCGACTTTGATGCCGAGATCCTGGTTTTCGCTGAGTTTATGACCTACGATCGGATCGCTCGTCAAAAGAGACGTTGACAGGAGAAGTTGGGGTACACACACCGTGCCCGTAGACATAGCCGAGCATCACGGCCGCAATGTTGATAGCGAAAATATCGTATCTGTTCATATACCTCGACACAATTCATAAGACGTAGAGAGGGACCACCCCGACGTACGCATCGGTGAAGAATCCGGCGCCTGCAACCAGACAGACTCGAACATGAAACCATCTAAAAGGACGGCGCGGCAATTCTCAGCAACAGAGGTGCCTCGCGGACAAAAAGACGACATACGAGAAGCCCGCCTTGTCTACCTCCGCTAGAGTGATCCTCCGCTGCTCGTTGAGGTAGCGAGTACCATGTCTCTTCTTGAGTTCCGGCAGCTGGTCATCGACGACGCTCGCAGAGGTCTTGTCCTCTCGAGGGGAATTCATGGCAGCTGTCGCAGGAGTGACGGCGAGGAGGCGCCAGCATTCGAGTATATAAAGGTCGGGCCCCGGATAGAAGAACCTTGCAATGCAGCCGCTTTCGACAGCCTTCTTCGATCGGGACTTGAGTTGCTGCGCTGGTCGCGCGAAGTACTGGAAGTTGTCAGTCGAATGGCTCAGCTGGATCTCGGCGCCATTGCTGGTCCCTGGCACGTTCGCGACCTCGCTTCATGCAGAGTTATCGTTGGGTAGGAGGATGGGGCGGAAGCTCGGAACGCGACGCGGTCGAAGAAGGGTTCCATGTACAGAGCAGCGCACAGTACGCCAAGCGTGGGTGCGAGGCACCGTAGAGATGATTACAGAAGACCACGAATCGAGCGTGATCAAAGGGAGTATGTATGCCGATTTTTGGGCGACGTGAGCGGGCGTTGAGCGGGCGTGAGGGAGTTCTTGCTAGTGAAATATTTGCGACTACAAGGACCAACGGAGACCTCGAGACAAGGTTCATGCGACACGGGCGCGTTCAGTTCTGATGCACTTGAGGAAAGGAAAGTTATTCCTGTAACTTAGAGTCGACACTAAAATACTTATGCTTACCAGGCATAAGGATGCGGCAGGGACCCTGTCAGAGTCTGCAATCGGTAGGACGGTTCTTCTCATCCGGTGAACTGGAACAGTCATTGAGTGTTTTCGATTGCAAGTTGTGGCTCTGTTCGTCGTAGTCTCGTAGAGATGATATACCCAACCCATCAATGGATTTCCGCCCGTATAGATGACCCCTTGAAGCTTCGCATAATGGAATGCCTAGGAGTCGTACTGCAATCCTCATAGGCCTAGGCACTCTTTGAGAACTTCAATGACGATGGAATGGACGAGAGGCTACATAGACTCACGAATGGAGTTGCATATCAGTTGACCACATAACCAAGACTATTAGACAGGTCCGCCCCCCCCCCCCCCCCCCCCCCCCCCACCCCCGGTTCAATAGGACCTGTACATCGTCTGCCTAGGGGTGACAAGCCAAGACGTGTACGCGGCATATCCTCAACACACACGACTCGCACGACCTCTCTCAGCCTCTCGACCGACTCCCACCGAACCGAGCTCGTGGTCCATAAACGATGGTATATCGACATTCGTGGTGCACGGCTTGGCCGTCGACGTCGCTTCAAGTTCATAACGGTAGCTGATGTGCGATATCTGTAGGCTTTACTGCATCCGTGCATGGTTCGGAGCAAGTTCGGAGCGGCCAGTTTTCTTGCAGAAGTTGTCGTTCCCTGTGGTCCGGCCACATCGGTGCCCAGAATTTGCAAAGTCACAGACAGCATTGCAAATGTCGAGATAAACATGTAACGTTACGAGTTGACACTGACACAGGCTGGGCGTAGCGAGTTGGTTGGGACGAACGTGAGATGATGGAGTCGGAGGATCCTGATTCCTGGGACCTGTGAATGCATGGGAGTGGAAGGGGACGGTTTGTTGATCATGACCGGTTCAATATTATCACATGTGCCGGAGGTTCCCCATGATCGCTTGCCGCACACATCACTGGGGAATGCCCCCCCGCGCCCGCCTTGTATATAACCCAGACCACCTCCGTCATTTCTGTGCCCACAGATTTCCTTGCTTGCCGAACAACGCACACTCTGCTCGCCATGTCTGACATCAAGTATCCAGGTTTCGAAGTGCTTTCAGCTTCCCATCATATCGCGAACTATCAAATATGAAGGGCTCACACGACGTCACAGGCCTCCGAGATCCTTGCCGCACTAGCGGACGTGTTCAACGGCTACAACGAGCAGGAGAGGAAGTCCCAGATCAAGAAGGCACGTAGCCCCCCTTGTCTCTGTCTGCATGCCGCCTAACGACGCGTCGGCCACAGACGAATGGTATCTTCGAGATACGCTTGAAGAACGCGTCGGGCCAGGAGGCGGTTTGGACGATCGACCTCAAGACCACTGGCACGGTGTACAAGGGCGAGTCCAAGACCAAGGCTAACGTCACCATCATAATGTCCGACGAGACCTTCCAGCAGCTGGCGGAGGGGAAGCTAGACGGTCAGAAGGCGTTCATGAGCGGCAAGCTCAAGACGAAGGGCAACATGATGTTCGCTACGAAGCTCGACGGCATTCTGAAGGTACGTTCGCACTTTATCCGCCATAGATGATCTGCTAATGCTCGTTGCCAGGCCGCGAAGACCAAGGCGAAGTTGTAATTATACAAAATCGTTTATGTATCTTATGGTATAGTCATTGTAGTTCGGATATACCCTCATTACAGTACGCGGCTGTGACTGCAAGCCATCTCGTTGCTTCACAAGTGCAGTACGGTCTCAGGTAAGTACGTACATCACTACAGATTCTTCTCAATCGCTATGAGCTCCTCCAACTTGGTGGTCGCCGAGGGGCCTGCTGCTTCCAAGTCGCGCGGTGTCAACGGGCTCCTCACGTTCAGATTCCCGTACCCGAAGTGTTTGGTCACCACCGCCTTGATCCCCGCAATGCTTCCCAGCTTCGAGAGCTCCCAATCCGCGTGTCCCAACAACGCCTGCAGCTGCTCTGCTTCAGCCAGCTTCCCCTCCTTCCACAGCCGGTACAGCTCGACGTGCGCCTTGGGCGCGACGTTGGGCAACGCGCCGATGATCCCCGCACTTCCGGACACAAGTCCTTGCAGGTAAACGGCGGACGAGCCCGGGAACGTAGCGAACTTGGATGCCGGGAGGGTCGAGGTGAGTCTGTGCAGTTTGCCAATTTCCGCGCAGGACAGCTTTGTGCCCACGATGTTGGGGTGCTCTCCGAGGGCCGCGATAATGTCCGAGTCCAGATTTAGCCCAGCGGTCACAGTCGGGAAGTTGTAAATCATAGTCGGGATGGGAGACGCATCTGCCACCTGCGCGTGATGGACAACGAGAGCCACGGTTAGCATTCAATCTACTGACAGGTCACAGAGATCCGCTCTGTGGTCCGGCGACGGACAGATGTGGGTTTACGGCAGGAAGATGTACGCACGTCGCGATGGAATTTCAAGATTCTGTCCTTCGTCATTTGCGTCGGCCAGACACCAGGGGTCAGGACGAGAACGTGGCTCGCCCCGGCCTCCTTGGCGTCGACGCAGAGCTTCTTCGTTTCCTTGGTCGACTGCCCGCCCGTCCCTGCGATCACCAGCACGTTCTGGAAGCCGTTCTCGTCGAGCGTCGCGCGCGTGAGACGGATGGTCTGTTTGCGCTCGTCGTGCGAGAGGTGTTGGGCCTCGCCGTTAGAGCCCTGTACGAGGATGCCCGTCACGCCGCCCTGAAGGAGTTTAGGTGAGGTCTTTGGCACAAAATGAGAAGATTCTTGGGGCTACAACTCACCTGTGCGAGACGGAGAACGTGGGCCTTTATGGATGGAATGTCGAGCTCCTCGTTCTCATCGAAGAACAGTACTGCAGGAACGTAGATGCCGGCTGGTGGGGGTGTCGCGGACATTATGGGTCGAACGAGATGTCGCTAAGCTCTGGATGTGTAACGTCCAGATACCGTGGCGAGACTAAGATCCAGACGAAGGGTGGTGCAGAGAGCAATAAGCTTTATAATGTGCAGGAGCTATCGGAGTCATCTCATCGCGATATCGTGACGGAACAACGTCTACTCCGGAAGGCCGTATACTTGAAAGCACGATTGTGCTGACTACGATATTGTTCACGAGGTATGTTTAGATGAGAGCTATCCCATAGAGCCATCCTAGAGCCATCCTACAGACGAGGAACTCTCCAAGTTCTCGGAAATATTGATGTCGACAAGGGAGTGTCCAGGGACCAGATCTAGAGTACTGAGTAATTAAATTGAAAGCAACTGTAGTTGGGTAAACAAGTCAAGGTTCCGTCTCCGACACTTCGCTTCGAGCTCAGACGCATGACAATGAGGCGGCGCTGGAACGCGCCATGCCGACCGCGTATGCTCGGAGAAGCGTTCGGGCGTCGGAGTGACCGAGACTTTGCTCCTCCCCCGTCCGCTAGTACTGTGTTTTCTACCCACTGTTGCTTCTTGGACACTTGCCTCCGCATTAGTCGCTGGCAGACTCGGCGACCACCATCTACTCACTGGGCTGAGCGACTTCCTCTCGCTCGTACAATCTCATCCACCGCCCCGGAGAGCGCGCACGATGCACTCGGCCTTTCGTCGTCGCGTCTCGTCCATCTTCGCTCCTCGGAAGGTGTCGACCTATGGAACATCCGCGGTAGCGTCCGCGACAGCGGCGCGAAATCATGTCGCATCCTCTAGGCCAGTGCACAGGCAGTTTGCGACGCTCATGACCAACACCCATCTTCGGACACGGTCGCGGTATGGAGTATCACCCTCGTCCATGCGCCAAGTGCACGTCCGCGCGCTGTCCTACTCGTCCATTCCCAGGTTCGTGCTGCGTGCGTTCAGGGTTCCGGTCGCGACTGCTACGGTGGGGGCTGGAGGGTTCACTTACGCGAACTACAAGTTTGATGGTGAGCAGCATTCCGTCATGTGGCGCTTTGCGCTATGTCTTCTTCCGATGTTAGAACTTGACATATGTTCTAGAGTTTAAGCGGAAGTCGAACGAGGTCTTCTCGACCGTACAAGACACGATCACAGACGTGCTCGACTCAGCCTCGGACGCGGTCAAGACCGTCTCTTCGCGTATGTCGGACGTCAAGCTGCCTACGCTCGAGACCCCGCAGTTCCTGAAAGACCTCTTCTCTTCCTCCGAGGATGGCGGAAGCAGCGGAGGGCGCGAAGAGTCCCACTCTTCCTCCAAGAAACGGGGTCCGGACAGCGACGATGCAGCGGCCCTGGCTGCCATAATGGCTGCGACCTCTCTCTCCGCGTCCGATTCAAAGGCCGGTGAATCGGAAGGGCTCACGGGGGACGCACGACAGAACGGGCTGATGCATCTCACACGGAAGCTCATTGAAATTAGGACCATGCTGATCAGCATCGACCAGAGCGACGCACTCAAGTTGCCGAGCATTGTTGTCATCGGCAGCCAGAGCTCCGGAAAGAGTTCCGTGCTCGAGGCCATCGTCGGACACCAATTCCTACCAAAGTGAGTGGCCAGGTCATTTGTAAATGGTCGTCTCGACAACTAAGCAGACACCGGTAGGGGCGACAACATGGTTACGCGACGACCCATCGAGCTCACACTCATCCATACTCCAGCGACTGACGGCAAGGCCCCACAGGAATATGGGGAATTTCCAGCTCTGGGTCTCGGAAAGATATCCGACTTTTCGGTTATCCAGCGCACGCTCACCGACCTGAATATCGCTGTTCCGGCCTCTGAGTGCGTCTCCAACGAACCCATCGATCTCCGTATCTATAGCCCTCATGTCCCCGACCTCACCCTCATTGATCTACCCGGATACATCCAGATCGCGTCTATGGACCAGCCTGAGACTCTGAAAGAGAAGATTGCTGCTCTATGCGAGAGATACATCCGGGAACCGAACATCATTCTGGCTGTATGCGCTGCTGACGTCGATCTTGCCAACTCTCCTGCCCTTCGCGCTAGCAGGAAGGTCGACCCGCTCGGTCTCCGTACGATCGGGGTCATCACGAAGATGGACCTTGTACCCGCTGAACAGGGCGCGTCGATTCTGTCAGGCAACCGCTACCCGCTGCATCTCGGCTACGTGGGCGTGGTTTGCAAAGGATCGGGCAACAAGGGCAACAAGGATAACCTCGGAACACTGGCGAGGCGCTCTGAAAACGATTTCTTCGGTTCACATCGCGACACCTATGGCAGCACCTCGAAACTCATGGTTGGCACAGACACGCTCCGTCGCCGCCTTATGGAAGTGCTAGAGTCGTCTATGGCCTCGTCGCTACATGGTATTACCAATGCCGTCCAGCTGGAACTCGAAGAGGCCCAATACCAATTCAAGGTCCAATACAACGACCGCCGAGTCTCAGCGGAGTCGTATGTCGCCGAGACGATGGACCTGCTCAAGGCTCGCTTCAAGGAGTACACTGCCCAGTTCCGCAAACCGCACGTCCGCGAGCGACTGAAGGCGATGTTGGAGGAGCGCGTGATGGACGTTCTCGAGCAGCTATACTGGACAGATAAGCGCGCTCCTGAGCTCTCCGCCCTGGGTGCAGACCCCCGTGTCACGGCAGAGACGATCGAGCCCTACTGGCGGTACAAGCTTGACGCTGCGTCGTCGCTCCTCACCAAGTCCGGTGTCGGTCGGGATTCCACACTGCTCGTCGCCGACGGGCTCCGGGCTCTGATCGACTCGATCGCTCAGGGGGAGCCGTTCAACCATCACCCCCGCGCGGCAGAGCGCCTCACGCACTTCTCGCACGCCATATTGCGCGAAAGAATTGGGGTGACGTCGGACCAGGTCGAGAACTGCATCAAGCCGTACAAATTCGAGGTTGAGGTCGAACCGCGGGAGTGGGAACAGGGGCGCGCATCCGCAGTGGATCTCTTCGAGCGCGAGCTGAAGCAGTGCGAAGGGAAGCTGAAGGACATCCGGACCCGCGTTGGTGGCAGCCGACGGCTCAACAACCTCATGGGCTACGTGCGCGAGCTCGAGGAGAAGGAGAAGGAGCGGAAGCAGCGGCGGTTGCAGCTCAGTGAAGAGGAAGCTGTGCCCGACGTGGTTGAGGACTACCGGTACCCTCCCGCGCAGATTCTTGATGGTATGTTCCCGAATTGCATATCAGTGTCGTGTACTGAAGCAATTATATGATTGACAGCCCGGCATGCGATGTTGTACAACGACCGCGCTAGCATCCTGAAACTCCGCCTGGCAGCTCTGAAGTCCAAGAGGTGCAAAGCCGGCCCCGAGAACGACGTGTTGTGCCCGGAGGCGTTCCTGAGCGTCGTGGCGGACAAGCTCGCGTATACGTCGGCCATGTTCATCAACATTGAGCTGCTGGATCATTTCTTCTATCAGGTATCGCCGGCTTCCATCTCGTGATATGTCGGTCGCGACTGACAGATTACGCGCGTTGACAGTTCCCGCGCGAAATAGACTCCCGCCTATTGTACGACCTGGATAGGAGGGAGATCGTGGACTTCGCGCGGGAGAACCCCGTCATCCGGAAGCACCTCGACCTGCAGGAGCGGAAGGACAAGCTGGAGGAGGTGCGTCCAGGAACCATGCCATCGCGAAGCCTGCCTCTGGGCGCTGATTCTCTCCCACATACAGGTCATGAAGCAGCTGAACAGCCTCGCGACTCTCCGCCAAGACGTGCAGCCCACACCACGGCGGCAGCGGGGGTTGTTCGGGGGCATGTTCTGAAGCTGATATCAATCACGGCGTGGGCGCGCCAGCGTGGAAGACTTTGGAGGTCGCCTGCACCATGCGATGTATTCGCAGTATCGCATGCGTATGACAGTTTTGATTTACGGAATAGGGTACTTACTTTGCGTTGTTAATCCTCTCGTCTCGTATAATGCCACATCTCCCTTCTCGCCTTATTGGGGCTTTGTTTTGAAGCGCGGTATCTTTGCTTACTGAGCGCTGAGCGCTGAGCAATGAGTTGTTGGGGTTTATCGCAAAGTTTGCTCGCTTTCCGTTGGGGTTCCGGTTGCATGTAGACCGGAACCGACTTATTGGGGGGGCTAAGGATAGCAATATTTATCAGGAGAGCTTGTGTACGAATCAGGTACGAATTCATCATTAGCTCATAGAGAGCGTGCGCCAAGTATCGCGTAGCGTAGAATACGGATATGCAAATTGGTAGCCAGTGGCAGTCGCTCCGGGGGCCGGAGGCAGCAGTTCTATGGGGATGGATGCTACCGGGCAGACCGAGCTCATTGCAATTGCACTGTGCAGGCACCAGCCCGGCACTGCAAACGCCAATACTTAACGTGGAGATCTCGCACCGTGAATCTCCTTTGATCTCTCCCACCTTCAGTGACATCTGAGCGGTATCTCGCGCTCGAAGTCGAGTATATAATGGCCGCCGCCGCGCAGACGCGTAGAAGATCACCACCCCGTCGTGCAACTCGCAACCTTCCTTCCTCTTCCTGCATCGTCCTCACCTTCTTCGTTCTCACCGCCATGACTGCCTCTCTCTCTCTCGTCTTGCGCAGGATGGGTGCGCTGTCGATCCCAGGTGTGTCCACGTCTGCGCAGCCACTCAAGGAGCGTGTTCACTGACCGATACGCCCGCGCCACACCCGTACAGATCTCGCTCGCGTCTTGGCCGCACGCTCCTTCCAGTATGCCCCTCGAATCGTAAAGTACTGCGTCTACCTTCTTTTCCTTCTGCAAATCCGTTCGTGGCCCCTCGTATGGCATTGTAAGTGCTACTCACGCCTTCTGTGACTCTGCCTGAGATCCTGACCGCTCCCAGTTGTTGTATGGCGGCCGGTCTTCGCCCTGCGCGGGCGATATCTCCTCCACCGGCTATCGCACATCTTTTCCTCCCCTGCTGTGCGGAGACAAAAGAACATGGAGTGGCTCGAGGATCTGTCGAACGTAGGGATGAACCCGTTCGACCTGCAGGTGGTCTACAAGACCTGGGCTGGTGAGTGTCCTCTTGCCTTGTACACACGAACCCGCGCCCAGTTTCCCAAGCACCCACGGTCAGACCGCATACACCGTATCTTCAAGCAGATGTCGCGACTGTGTATGCATCTGTTTGACCCTCGGCCACCCTGCTCAGGCTGCACACCGGGGACGTGGTCTGATGTAACGAGTCGTTACATTGTGATTACAGCGTGATTACAATCCAAATATGACCTTCCTTTGTCAATGTGTTCCATCCTGGATACATCGTGGTTACACGCGACACTTGAAATGTATCCAGGATGTAACACAAAGACACGGGATCATTTTGAATATTTCTTGCATGTTGCACCGCGTCACACGAGAGAAACATGTGGATTTTGACCATGATGTGACCACGATGTAACTGCTCGTTACATCGCCCAATGCCCCCGGTGGCAGGCCATTGCAATCGCCTCCAGCAGCGCAATTGTATCGGCGTGGCAGTGGCCGGTCAACATACTAACATGGTGAAACCCTAGGGCCGGACGACTGTGACTTCAACCTTCACCTCAGCAACTCGTCCTATCCCAAGGTAAGACACCCCTCACACCGCACCCCCTTATATTAGCAGGCTCTGAACGCACCTCCACCACATAGCGTCTCGATGCCGCGCGTTTCAAGTTCGCATTGAGGAGCCTGCCCACCTTCTTCCGTGCCGGAGGTTGGATGGGTCTAGGAGGTACGTCCGCCATACCGCGACTACGAGCTCATGTCCGAGCCTCACCTCCGTCTTCCCTTTACGCGCGCGCACGCACAGCGACCCACTTCACCTTCCTCCGCGAGATCCCCATGTTCTCGCCCTACGAAATCCGCGTGAGCCTCATGAGCTGGGACCACAAGTGGGTGCGTGCGCAGTCTCTCTCGAACGCCCTGCATCGCCCCACCCCCTCCCGACTGACGTCTGACGCCGAATTCCCGCCGCCATCACCCCCTCCTTGATCCTTCCTCCGCCCTGCCTGAGCACAACTCTAATGAGCTGCGTCCGTCTTGCAGATATACGTCGTCACCCGGTTCGTGACAAAGCCCAAGAAGGGCAAGGGCAAGAACGCGCACTCAAAGCCTCTCATCTCCGTCACCCCGCCCGCCGACGCCGCGCCCCGCGCGTCGCTGCACACCGCCAACGGCGTCACCACTGGTGTGTCCGGCATGTCCACGCCCTCCCAGCCCCGCTCCAGCACGCCCTCTCCGCCTAACGGCGCCGCAAACGGGCACGCGAACGGCAACGGTAAAGGGCACGCGCCCGACGTGCACATGAAGGCCCTCGCCGCGCAGCTGCTCGAGCGCCCCGAGCCCGACGGCGCGGTCGTCAACTGCCTCGCCATCTCCGAGGTCTGCTGCAAGATCGGCCGGCTCACGATCCCGCCCGCCGTCGTCCTCCCCATCGACGGCTTCTCCTGCGGCCCGCCCCCTTCCGCGCTGGGGTACTCGCGCGCGAACCCGCCGCCGCACTGGGCCCGCGTGCGCGCGCTGCGCGGGGACGCGCACACCGCGCTCGACGACTCGGTCAAGAAGGGCAGCCTCAAGGTGCTCCGCGACTTCTACACGGGCGGCTGGCGCGACGTGCCCGAGGCCGCGCGGTGGTGGGAGCCTGCGCTCGGCGCCGAGGTCGAGGAGCGCAGGCTGCGCGGGCTGGGGTGTATGCAGGCGTTGCGGAAGGGCATGGAGGAGGCGCGCACGCTCTGAGCTGTCGCCCGATGCTCGCTGCCGAGTCTCCCTGCTTTGGGACATTGAGGAGTGGGGCACGGCGTAGTAGATTATGAACATCGCGTTGTACGCATGCACAGTATGTATGTGCGTGCGTTGTATATACTTAACTTTAGACACTAGTGTATAGCTAGGAGCGGGTCCGTAAAGCCGTCCGTCATCTGTATCACTCTAGGTGCTCTTATAAATTATTCCTATCAATATGTTTGCCGTGTCAAACGGCGCACAGACGAGTCCCGTGCGTATACACGCCGCGGCGCGGTCAATCTACGAGCACAGGGGCCACGAGAGCATCCATCTCGGGCCCCAGCTTCGCCCTCCACGCGGCCTTCCACGCCTCAATCATCTTGCTTTCATCCTCCTCCTCTTCCTCCTCCTCCGACTCAGGGTCGTTGTGGTGCGCGCAGGATTCTTCGAGCGTGTCCGCGACGTACGCCTGGTCCTGCACGAGCAGCCAGAGACTCTCCATGTCGTCCACGCCGACGTTCCTGTACAGACAGCACGTGTGCGGCTTGAACCACAACCACACGGCCGCGAAGCGGCCCGCAACCAGTGCGCACACCGCGGCACCGACGCGCGGCTCGAGCGCCCAGAGCACGGCGAGCGCGACCGCGAAGATCTTGACGTAGTCCGCGGCCATGTGCGCCCAGAAGGCGAAGCGGCGCACGCCGGGCGGCGCGTCTGCCGCGGCGACGTAGCCCGTGGCGAAGACGACGCGGTCGAGGTGCGCGGGGAAGAGCAGGATCGTCGCGCCGACGGCGACGCACCAGGGCACGAAGAGCACGATGCGGACGAGCGTCGGGCCGAGCGCGGTCGGCGCGGGCGCAGGGAGGGGCTCGTCGCTGCGGCGCTCGGTAAGAGAAGGCTCGTCGGCCACCTCCACCGAGACTGGGTTGGAGAAGAGGGACAGGAGGGAGAGCGCGGGGCTGCCGGAGCGTTCTGGGGAGTAGATGCCGGTAGTTGAGGTCACGCTCGCCATGCGCCGGGTGGCCATGCGCAGGACGTAGTCGGCGTGGGCGTTGTTCCTGAGGCGGATGGACGCGTCCGGGCGGTCCTGGTTGTTGTAGGTGTCTCGCCAGGCCCCCGGAATCAGGATGCCCGCGGACTTGGACTCGGTGATGGTTCCCGCCGGCTCCTTGTGTTGCGACTAAGACGACGTTGAGACCGACACAGACGCTGTCAGCCGTCAATGCTGTAGACGAGAGGTCCGGTGCGTACCTTGCGCGTCGTTTTCCTATATAACGCTTTGACTAGACCCTTAGCCTTTCCGACGACCCTTCCCAGCGATTTGGGTTTGCTCGGTGAGCCGTAGATGTCCTTGACGTCGGCAAAATGGACTTGCGAAGGGCGGGGAGTGCGGGCGTCGTCGTCGCCGTCCTTGGGGGCTGAGGGTTGGTCGCCGGTCATGTCTGACGTGATGAGCTCGATGAGCTCGTCGCATGGGGAGTCGAGCGGAGTGACGATTGAGTTGCAGCTCGCAGAGTCGGTCGAAGAGGTAGATTCTTCCGTTACAGAACGCGCGCCCATCGAGAGCTATCATAGGAAAGGTCTCATGAGTATGTCGTTGTCGCGCGAGAGAGAAGATATGACTGACTATATGCGGGAAGGGAACGGTGTTAACGTCGCATGTGGCCATGTTGAAAAAGTAGAAAGCGATGAGAGTACAAGAGGAGGGATAGAATGTGGAAGAGAGAGGATGGGCTTCTGGCTTGGAACCGGGAGAGGATATGAGGGCGTCGAGGGCCATGTCAGCCGCACCGCTCACGATTCCAACCACGGACAACGTCACAGCGGCGCGATCGATGCTGCCGCGGCCGACTGGAGCTGCATACAAACTGCAAAGAAGCAAGACTAGTCAGTACTAGTCAAGTACTAGTCAGCGGTTATAGCTGCAATGCATCATTAGTAGATCGACAGCCAGCCCCCAGTTTCAATTCGGACGCTGCGTCTTCGGTTAGCATCCGTTTCCAGACAGCCATACCCTACAGGCCAGCCTCTTGTTCGGCTCACAACCAACGCGGCGAAGACCGCCAGCATGCGGCGCAGTAGCGACGGGCGAAGACGAGATAGTTGGCAGCGTGATACATAGACAAGTGCGTCTGCGCTAGCGCGATCCAATAATACACGGAGAGTTCTTGATGTTGCGCTATTGCCTGCGCACTTTCGGCGCGGGGATTAGACCAAGAAGTCCGAACGAGAGCGCGTACAAGCCAGATGCTGTAGCGAATGAGAGGCGGATAAGCATTTGATCGCTAGCAGCGACGCGCTGCGACACTCACCGGCTATTACACCTTCAATAAATCCCAGATCTGACCACTGTCCGAGCGTATACCCCAAGAGAGACCACCCAGCTACTATAGACGCAGTCATGATCTAAACAACAATGAGTTATATATTCGCCGGTTCTAAACTGGTGTCTGCTTACCGGAATGACTGTGGACAGAACCCCGGATTGCCTCCAATGCCGGTACTACAGAACGAGATGGATGTTCGTTGGGATTGTTTAACATGTAGACTATGCGGTACTTTTACTCACGTTTGGATGCTCTCCCTTGAGTAATGGCAGCACGAGCACGTAGAGGAACAACGAGATCGTGACGGCGGCAGAGAGCAATGACACGCGCGCCGCGAACCTGCAGAGTCGTCCGTCCCTGTCTTGCAGTTTTGCAGAGAGCATAAAGACTTACCGACCCCAACCCTGCACACCGCCGTCGCCTCTCAGGATACCCAAGAGCACATTATGACTGTCCAGGTAGTATGTGACGAGACCTCCGGGAAGCACAAATTTGAGCTGCTTGAGGGTGTGGCGAGAGAACGAGACGAGAGAGGACATGGAAAACAGCAGACGGAGACTGTTGAGATGAGGACTATGTGCAGGCGTAGTGGTGGGATGCGCGCGGAGGAAGGACAAGAAAGAAAAGCCTCAGCGATCAAGCTTGTCGAGCCAACTGCAGTTTCAAGGCGTTCTTGCGATCGAGTGGTCGACAACGGTATTCACATGCACATGCTGAAGAGCGCTGGGTAAGTATTTAGGCTTATTCTGGGTTAACTGATAAGATAACAGGACTTGACGCCACAAAATAAATTCCACAAAGCCCAGGATATCGCACAGCTCGCGCTGAACGTTAACTGTCGTCATCGTCTACTATCCGCTCGACCTCCCTCTCTCTGTCTCTCAGTACTAGGTTATGGTGGTAGCTATCATCGGAGGGCATTCACGAACATAGGAGGCTATTATCCAAAGGTGAGAGTCCATGGCTTAAGTACTGCGCCCCACTGCCCCGAAAGGGGAGAGACTGGTGCACGGAGTGTGCGCGCGTCCGACCAACTCTCTTGCTTGCTTACTTCCATTGCCCTCCAGGTCTTATGCTCTGAGAGCTTGCTCTCTCTCTGGCTTTCGTCCAATCTTGTCTACCATGGGGTCCGGCCTCGCCAAGTTCGCATTCGTTACCGTCCTCGTTGTGAACTGCATCCTCTGGTCTCAGAGCAGGTACGTTCACACCGGCACACGATCCTCCCTCCTCGCCCCGTCGTACGCCAAGCGAAGTTTATCTTCTGCGTCTGGAGAACTCGGCTTCGTCTATGGTGTAGCAAGCGAGGTGCGTCCCCTTTCGCGCAAAGCGACCCGTCTTCACGCTCAGTGTTCGCCTGGGCGACGTAGGAATGCCATCCGCTCGTTGTCCCGCCTGAGGACCAATGTACGCACGTGAAAGAGGTGTGCGACATGGAGCGCACTTTCCTCTCCATAGGCTACCTCGAGTCCTATTTCTGCGCCGCCGCGCCGACCCGTCCGCTCCTCTTCGTCGGCTACGCGTTCTGGCTCGTCTTCCTATTCTCCACCCTCGGCATCTCTGCCTCGGACTTCTTCTGCCCCAACCTCGGCACCATCGCGCACCTGCTCGGGCTCGACGAGAACGTCGCGGGAGTGACCTTCCTCGCGTTTGGCAACGGCAGCCCAGACATGTTCGCGACCTTCTCTGCCATGCGTTCCAACTCGGGAGGCCTCGCGATTGGGGAGCTGCTCGGCGCTGCGGCTTTCATTACTTCGTGCGTAGTCGGCTCCATGTGCATCATCAAGCCGTTCAAGGTCATCCGGGAGCAGTTCCTCCGTGACGTCGGCTTCTTCACCGTCGCTGTGATACTCCTTCTGGTCATTCTATGGGACAGCAAGCTTGAAGCATGGGAGTCGGCGGCCATGATTGTCCTGTACGCGGTGTACGTGACCACTGTCGTGGTCGGGAGCTGGTGGAAGAAGCGGCAGGAGAAACGGAAACAGTACGAAGCGCTCATGCGCAGTGAATATGCAGAAGAGCCGTACCACGACGATCAGCCCTACCTTGACGAACGTGAGTTTTTCCGCATATATGGAGTGGTGCGCCCCTACAACGCCCCGTTACATCATGGGCACGTCGTGGCCAGTCTCAATACACCTTCACGGCATGTAAGCAGCCAAATGAGCTCGGACCCACGGTAAGTTGTCACACATTGGTTCAAGACCATCTTGGTGAGCTTCGGGTTAGAGGGGCGCGTGTGTCTAATGATGTAACGGGTCATCGCACTGCACGCACTTCCGTTCACGTTTGCTTGCCGAATCCAATTCTGACAAATTTCTACCATGTCCAGCCAGTCAGCGCTCTGCGTCGCCCGACACCCTCCAAGCACCCTCCCCATACTCGCGCGCTCGATCCATCTCGCTTTCGGACCCTCCGCGCCTCGGGCTCCAAACTGACATCCCCCGCCGTCCACGCACCCGCTCTTCATCGACATCTCCCCCCTCCTCCCCACCACTCAGCCACATGCCCTCCTTCTCCCTCGTTGGTGCACTCGAGTTCAGACGTGTTGTGTCCTCGCTCCAACGAGATGCCGCAGCGTCCACCTTATCACACTTCGAGAGCCCAATCAGCCCATATTCGTACCGTCGTTCAAGACACAGTGGGCATTCCAGCTCGCAAACGCCACTATTACGCACCCCTGTTCGCACGCCGACCGGCTTGCACGACCACGAGCGGGATCCATGGGATGCTGCGCTCGGGGTGCCGCTGAACGAACGTTCGCCCAACCCCGTCGTCGCGCCGCTGCTACACGAGTCCCCGCATCCTCTTGGGGAGCTCAGCAACCCGTCCATTCCAGTGATCGCGCGCACGCCCGCGTCGCCAACCGCCACGGAATCGGACGCGGAGTCGCAGACGTACGTGCAGGAGCCGACGCGTTCAGCGCGCGCGGCGTCGACCGCTGCGCACGTCGCGCACATCCTGTTCCCGACGCTGCGCGAGTTCCGCAGCAAGTCCTTCCTCGGCAAGATCGTCGGGGTACTCGCTACCCCGGCGGTCATGGCGCTCACTATCACGCTCCCCGTCGTCGTGACCTCGTTCGAGGACCCGGGGGCGTCGGAGAAGCGGCATTCGCATGCGCGCACACCGAATGCGAGCGGGAGCGAGAGCCGACTCATCGACTTTGAGGAGGAGGGCGTGGAGAGGGCGCTGATCGCTGAGGAGGAGGTCGAGGAGGAGATGCATGAGCTCAAGTTCAACAAGTGGCTCATGGCCGTCCAGTGTTGCTTGGGCCCGCTTTTCTGTGCCGTCGTGCTGCTTGGTGAGTTCTCATGTTCTCCGGGCGGAACTCGTAGCTGATGAGAATGCTGCAGATGGCGTTAAACACGAGGGCTGGCTCGTGCTCGCTACCGGAGTAGCAGGATTCGCGGCCGCGATTCTGGTGTCGGTGTTTGCGGACACAGGTCATACGCGCGCAGCGCAGCTTGCACGGTGTGCGATGGGCTTCTTCGTCGCCGTGGTCTGGATTATGGCTATCGCTGATGAAGTCGTGAAGGTCCTCCAGGTGCGTTTTCTCTGCCCGTTTTGCTCCTCCGACCTCGTTCTCTGCCTCGCTTCGAGCGACCTCCTATCTCCTCGGAGTTGCGTTCTCTTCTCCGTGGCCTACTCAACGCTGACACCTTTTCACCTTCATCTCTATCCAACCTGACAGACGTTCGGCTTCATCTTCGGTCTCTCAGACGCAATCATCGGCATCACCATCTTCGCCATCGGGAACTCACTCGCGGATCTCGTCGCGAACATGTCCGTCGCGGTATTCGCACCCATCATGGGATTCTCCGCCTGCTTTGGCGGGCCCATGCTCAACATCCTCCTCGGCGTCGGCATCTCGGGCTCGATCATCGTGCGCGAGACCGGTGTGCCGTACCCGCTCCATTTCTCCATGTCGCTCGTGGTCACCGGTGGGGGCCTGCTCGCGCTGCTCGTTGCCACGCTCGTGTTCGTCCCGCTCAACGGGTACTTCCTCCCGCGCGCGTGGGGCATCACGCTGCTGTGCGCGTACCTATGCCTCATGGTCGCGAACATTGTCTTGGAGGTGAAGAGCGGTGGGGCATAGCGCAGAGGGTGCACGGTGTGGCGGTGGCTCCGGGCTCCGGTCTGCGGAGCTCCCGTTCGCTGTCCTGCAGTTATCTATTGACGCATCTCCCACCTGGCCCAACTATCCTATCCATTTGTCTAGCCTACCCACCGCGGACTCGCACATTTATACTATTATATCCAAGTACGTCTTTGCATGTGTACGCTGTCTATGAGAGCAGTAACGTCGGAGCATACGCAGCGGTCGAGCAACGCAGCAGCAGCGATTCAGAGTCTACAGCGTTGACCAGCTCTGCTCGATAGCAGCCAGCCCTGCTGTCGTAAGCGGTGCAATTTCCGCGGAAGGAACGGAATGCACGGAGATCGTTTCCCCTCGGGATTCTTGTGCTTCCAAGTAGCTGTCCCAGCCGGCGCTTGCAAGCGATACGCTCTAAGCACACACTGCACCCTCCCCAGTCGACCTCCAGCCCGCGCTCATGGCTGTCGCTAGTCCTGCGGCTTCCCTGGGGTATGTGAGGATTGTGCGGGAGCGTTGAGCGGGGGCCGATTTGGGGTCCCACGGCCTCCAGCAATCACCGCCCGCGATACAATGGGAGCATTCCATCTGCTCGCGGAGTGCCACTGGTGAGTCCCGTGCAAAACCTCGTTCGCTCCCCTTCTTTGGCCCCGCGCGGGACAAGGACGCTTGGGACCGGAAACAGACAGCTCAACGTAACCCGCGGGCTTCTAGCTCGCTTCCGGCCGGATTGGCTGAAGCCTGTAGAGATGCGAGACCGTGAGCTGCGGGGACAGAAAACAAGCCCCGAGTTCTGAGAACAGGTCCTGAAAGCGTAAATAAGCTTGAACGCGACACGGTACGCAGAGTCAGTCCTGTCTTCTCCTTCTCCCTCCTAGGCCTTCTCCCTTCTCCTTCGCTCTTGCCTGTTGCTTCGCCACAACAAAAATCCACAAGCCGATCGGCACCTCGTTCGACACTACCAAACTACACACCCCGCGCCCTCGCCAAACACCGTACTTCCCCACTCTTACTCTCACTCCCAATGACCGCAACAAGCGAAGACCGGATCCGCATGCTCACCGCGCCCGACGGCACGCGCCTCTGGGCCGAGTCCGCGGGGGACGCGTCCAAGCCCGCGCTCGTCTTCGTCCATGGCCTCTCGTGCACCGCGCACGGCTGGGACCGCCAGTTCGCGGACGCCGCGCTCCTGCGCAGCTTCCACCTCGTCCGCTACGAGATGCGCGGGCACGGGCGCAGCGGCAAGCCGCTCGACGAGGCCGGCTACGCGTCCGCGAAGCTCGCGGCGGACTTCAAGACCGTGTGCGACGCGTTCGGCGTGGTGAAGCCGTTCCTGGTCGGCTGGTGCGTGCGCTGCTCTTGCTCCCGTCCGCGTCCTCGAGCGCGAAAAGGGGCCTGTCTTTCCGGAACGACGCTGACTTCGCATGAATGATGACCTTGCATGCCGGCATGTGCTCCGACACGGGACCTACTTGGGTGTCGCAGGAGTCTGGGAGGTGCGTCGGTAGCAGTTGCGCACCGGGAGCCCGTCTTCCGCCCCATCCCATACTGCCCTGACTAACTCGACGCGTTGTCCGTCTCCTCCCAGGCTCGATCGCCGTCGACGTCGTCACCGCGTACGGGCCCACGTACCTCTCCGGGATCGTCTACGTCGGCGGCTCGATCCTCGCGCTGCACTACCACCCCGCGTGCCGGCACCCGTGCATGACCGAGCTCTTCCCGATCGTGACCTCGACCGACGCGCACGACATGAGCGCGGGCGCGGAGGCGTTCGTCGACTCGTGCGTGCGCGCCCCGCTGCCGTTCCCCGTCAAGCTGCAGTGGATGGGCGGGTTCATCATGCAGCCGCGCGCCGCGCGCTACTGGAGCCTCAAGCGCGCGCAGGACCACACCGTGTGGGAGGCGACCGCGCGCGCGATCCCCGTGCTCGTCGTGCAGGGCACGGAGGACACGCACTGCCTGTACGAGACGATGATCGGGATCGCGCGCCGGGTGTACGACAGCGTCGAGGTGCGGCTGCTCGCGGACGTCGGGCACTCGCCGCACTTTGAGAGCGCGGAGGAGACGAACGGGTTCATCGCGGACTGGGTGGGGAGGGTGGTGGAAGGAAAGGTGCGCTGCTCGTCGTCTGCTGCGTGACGAGCGTGTGCGGCATAGCCTGAACCGCTCTACAGAAGCGATCTAGATTGTAAAATCCCAGACCTCCTCGGTCTATTCTATGAGGGACGACATGTGCATGTGTATCGCCTGCTTCAGTACTGGGTTTTCGACGAGTCCGTTCTGTCGGTGCCAATGAGCATCACACGAAAAGAGTTCCAAAGGGCAGATGCATTCCGCTTGAAAGATTACAGGTCGCAAAATTTTGTACACCCCAAGGCCGGGAAGAGGGGAGGATATACGTGGAGGGATACAAGTACACTGTAAAGTACGGTGCTGAGTACAACATGTGGGGGAGGCGGTCGAGATATCAATACATCTTGTCACAATGGTCCATTAGGTCATGCAGTAGAGGAGACGGGGGTCGATGGAAAGTGAGGAGGGATGGGAGCGACTAGTCGAACTTCGGCACGTCGAACGTGTCGGCGGGGTCGGCGCCGTGCACGAGGATGTAGTCCTTCTGCTTCTGTGCGAGGTGCATGATGTGGCTGATCGTCTTGTGCGCGTCGATCTCGACCCGCGGGTTGAGGAGCGCCGCCCGGCGGACCGCCTCCGCCGCGAGGTCGTACCTGCTCGTCTTGTTGAGGAGCATCATCATGAATGGCGACGTCGTCGTTCCCTCCTCGAGGTAGCCGTTGATCGCCATGCGGTCGAGGTTCGGGCGCCCAAACAGCAGTCCCTGTAACGTGGACGAACAATTAGCGTGCGGTCAGCCATATGGAGGGGTGTGGAGGAACGCACCTTGAGCTCGGAGGGGTAGCCGTGGTAGTTGAAGATCACAGGCTTGTTCAAGGTAAAGAGGGACTCGAAGCCCGCGTCGCTGAGCGCGTGTGGGTGCGAGCCGTAAGGACCGAGGATCATGAGGTCTGTGACGTTCACGACCCGGACGCGGAGGGCGGGGATCTCCTTGCGGAGGAGGGCAGCGGCAGCGATGACCTCGAAGGTCATCTCCACACCGATACCGACGAGGGTGACATCGGGGGACATGCCTTCGTCGGTCGAGGCGAACTTCCACACGGATGCGCCAGCAATGCAGTGCTACACTCGATGTCAGGATCAAGGGCGAACACGAAAAGTGTACATATGCGTACCCTATCGGCCTCTTCGGGGCTCAACCATACAGGCGTTGGCTGCTTGCTGCCGACCATGAGGTTGACGTAGTTCTTAGCACGGAGACAATGTGCCATCGTAGAGAGGAAACAGTTGGCGTCGGGCGGCAAGTATACACGGGCCGAGGCGGGCTTCAGGTTGAGGACCGCGCCGATGAACGACGGGTTTTGGTGAGAGAAACCGTTGTGTTCCCTATGCGAGGGGAACTGTCAGTGCTGTCCTCGTAGTAGATGCGCATATACTCACTGTCTTGTCCAGGTACTGGTCTCAACATAGTTGAGTGATCCCATGGGTTGGCGCCAGGGCACTTCTTGTGCGGTCTTGACGAACTTCGCGTACTGGACCATCATCGTGTGGATGATCCCGAGGAAAGCCTCGTAACTGGGGAAGAGACCTGTCCTGCCCGTAAGGGTGTAACCCTGGAGCATACCTTGGCAGGTATGTTCGGATAGGATCTCGATGACACGACCGCCACTCGCGCGGGAAGCGATATCCCACTGGAAGTTACGGCCGCTATGACGGAGAACAGCGTCGAGCTTATTTGACACGAGCTCATCAGGGGAGAAGATTCGGAAGGAGGTCGGGTTCCTATCTTTGGCGTTAGCAATATGTAGACTGCAGAAGGTCATGACGTACGTCTGAGAGACAGCATCGACAAGTTCACCGGTGATCTTCATGCAACTCTGAGCTGAGCCCTTCTCAACTGCGAATTGCTTCCAGTCGGGAACATCGAGGGGTTTGTATGCCTTGAAAGCTTCCTCGCGGAGACCGAGACGCTTGCTCTCCTCCTTGGGGATGAGGGACAAGATGGCATCGTTGGGGACACCGGACTCTCCGAAGAGTTCCTTCGGGCCATACGAGCGCAACCAATCTTGAAGCATCGCGCGCTCATTGGCATCAGTCTTCGACTCGGGGAGTGGTACTTGGTGGGCCTTGAAGGAGCCCTCGATGTACTCGCCATGGAGTTCCTTGGGACCTGACCATCCCTGAATGCCGCGAGATAAATGTCTTGAGAGTGTCATCAATGCCAGATGAGCTTACCTTAGGAGTACGAAGGATGAGAACAGGCCAGCGAGGCTTGACGATGGGGTTGCCGCTACGGGCAGCCTTCTGGATCTTCTTGATCTCGCCGAGCGCCCAGTCCATGCTGGTTGCAAGGTCTTCATCGATGTGCTCGAGATCCTCGACTATACGACACTGGTAGCCATAGCCAGTGAAGAGGGCGGTGATCTCCTTGTCGTCCATGGTACCGTAGATGGTACGCTCGGAGATTTTGAACCCGTTTACATGCACGATCGGCAGAACGGCCCCGGATTCGGCGGGGTCGATATACTTGTAGCCGTGCCATGCTCTAGAATAGCAATTAGACACCACACAAGTGGAGATATATAACAGTAGAGCGCGTACGTAGCAGTGGGACCAGTCTCAGCCTCACCGTCACCGATCACGCATACACAAACAAGATCGGGCTTGTCCATTACAGCGCCGAAGGAGACGCCGAGGGCGTAACCAAGTTCACCACCTTCGTGGATGGAGCCCGGAGTCTCCGCATTGACGTGACTGTGAATAGATACGATGATGAGTACCCGTGCTGGTAGTGGATGATGGATGTATGCGGCCAACATACCTTGGGAAGCCTCCAGGGGCACTGAAAGACTTTACGAGAGCAGAGAGACCCTCGCGATCGCGGGAGTACTTGGGGTAAAAGCTTCCGAGAGCATTCTCAAGCCAAAGGCAAGAAAGGATACCCGGAGCACCATGTCCTGGGCCGACGACATATAGGGCGTCGATATTGGACTTGCAGACGAGACGATTGACGTGCGCATAGACGAGGGTTAGACCGGGGCAAGTTCCCCAGTGGCCAAGAAGACGGGGCTTGATATCATCGGAGACGATGTCACGCTCGACGAGAGCGTTGTCCTTGAGGAAGATCATAGCTGCAGATAAGCGTGAGTTAACATAAGCTCAGGCGAGAGAACTCGAAGAGAAGAGACGCGCCGGCAGCAATGTAATCGGCAGCGCGGCGGAACTGTTTGAGTGCGCTCAACTCCTCCGAAGAGAGCGTCTTCGATATGTCGAGCTTGACACCATACTGGAGAAGAGAGTCCGGGAGCTGGGAGGGGTCCGGAGGAGGGTTGGGTTGGAAGAGGAGCTGTCCAGGCATTCTGGATGAGAGGTGGTGGTGGTTGGGCTTGTGAAGCGGGGTGGGAGTGGGTGGTTGGAGGGAAGGAAGACACGAAGAAGGCCATATTTATAGTCCATGGGGGGCCGATTGGAGTTGTGGAGGTGAGTAGCAGAAGCTGAGCACAGACGGTTGTCAGACGTGCGTCACAGGAGGTCACAGGCCAATCACGAACGCCCGTTGGAATTGGTTGGACCGGACGAGGCGCGTCCTGCCCGCAGCTTTCTCTCAAACCGTCTAGACCTCTCGACCCTCGTCTCTAGTTCTACTCCTCCGCAGACCCACCTCGATTCTCTGTACCTTGCCGAACCTCCCAATATCCAATAGCTCAGCTCTGTTGTATGTGCCCAGACGGGCCCACCAATCAGTCTGCTGATACAAGCTCAGACTGCGATGTCGAGGCTGGGAGCGCTGAGGGCCTGGAGAGTATCACATATCCGAGGGTACCCGGTCAGTCCACATCGAACATCCTGCAGCTGACCGGGACCAGTCGGTGCTCCTAGGCTTCTATGTAATTGGAACAATTGAATCCCCACACCTCGTCAATTGGACGGACATTCATCGTTGCCTTTGTTTTTCGGCGTGTCCTCAGGCTAAGGCCCGAAACCTAGAAAATATCTGCCAACTGGCCCCAATTCCTCAGGTAGAAACCTCCCGTTGTGATGTGCAACTGCTTTCTCTGAGCAGCAGCAAATACACGTTGTCGTCGCTGAGTGGTTGCGAGGTCTGTCAATTAACTTTCTAGAGGACCCACGCAAACGAAATCCCCATACTCCACCGGGATGTACTACTCGAAAGCTCCGAGTAAGTAGCCAATTCTAACAGGGCAGTTCTGCTGCTCAAACTCATGTTACACATGTCATAATGACCGTCTCAGCGGAGACGTCATTGCTATACAGCTCCTCACTGAGCTCCAACGAATTCAACCTTCAGATCATTTGCGAAGCGTCCCCGGAAGCTTTAAAATCACGTCCTCTCGAACCTCGGAGTGACCACACCCAGCCACACCCTCGTCGACCTAGGTAAGTCCTAGTCTCGTCCCCAGACGTTCTGACGCTCGTTCCTCCCCTCAGAACCGGCGCTCACAAATCTCTCGTGCGAAATTTCTGGATCCCATCCAAGATTCTGATTGGGCAATCACTTGCTCCTCCTCCTGTACCGCCCGAGCATCGCGAGGGCTTTGTGAGCGCAGGGTGAGCCTCTATAACGTCTGGAGCCGAGACTAGGTAAGTCCAATCTGCAGTGGACCGTCTAGATTCCGATCCGTCCGGATCCGTCCTGTAAGGCTAGATCGTGAACTGCGCGCGCAGATATGTTGTGGCAGAGAGCGCTGTTAACGCTACATTTGCCTGGGCCTTGTTGGCCATGCCACCATCGCCGCCCACAACACGCCGTGTACCTTTCGGATGCTCTATCTGACCAGCATTATTATCATGCAGTCACTGGGACGTGAAGCAATACCTCGCTCCTCAACATCTCCCTAAGCCCCTCCGTGCTCACCCTCAAGGAGGCTCAGACCTGCCCTGCTTGCAAACAATGTCAGAGACTGCGTCCAAGACCGGTCTCATCCTCGCGGTGAACGCAGGCTCTTCGTCGCTCAAGATCTCCCTCTTCCGCCGGAGCGGCGAGCCTTCTAACGCCTCCTCTCCCCATGACGTCGTCGACCTCCTCCTCACATCCACGATCACGAACATCTCTGCGCCCCCCGCGCTCTTCTCCTTCTCGCCCGCATCGCACGGCGAGGGCCGCGAGGCGAAGAAGGAGCCCGCGCAGGACATCAAGGACCACGCGTCCGCGTTCGCCCACTTCCTCGACTACCTGAAGCGCGAGGCGAGCATCGACCGCAGCCAGATCGTGCACATCTGCCACCGCGTCGTGCACGGCGGCGACTACTTCAAGCCCGTCGTCATCACCGACGAGAGCTACCACCATATCGAGCGCCTCTCCGATCTGGCGCCCCTGTGAGTGTGCACTCGCGCACAACAATGGAGTTGCTGACGAGTCTTGCGCAGGCACAACGGCGCTGCGCTGTCCGTCATGAAAGCGTGTATTGACGCGCTGCCAAACGCGAACTCCATCGCGTACTTCGACACCTCCTTCCACCGCTCGATGCCCGAACATATCGGCATGTACGCCATCCGGCAAGACATCGCGAAGAAGCGCGGTCTCAAGAAGTACGGCTTCCACGGACTGAGCTGTACGTCGCCTACGCTCCTGTGCACACGAGTCGTATCTCACCGCTTTGCAGACGCGTTCATCCTCAGCGCGGTCAGTTCGCATCTCAACAAGGTACATACGCTCGGAACCGGCCCATACGTGTACTGACGCCCTCGCGCGCGCAGGACCCCTCCCAAACGAACCTCATCGTCATGCACCTCGGCTCCGGTGCGTCCATGTGCGCGATCGCGCGCGGCCAGTCGCTCGACACGACGATGGGCCTCACGCCCGTGTCCGGGCTGCCCGGCGCGACGCGCTCGGGCGCGATCGACCCCTCGCTCATCTTCCACTACACGAACCGCGCGGGGCGCATGTCGCACGACCGCGCGCTCGCCGTGAACGTGCACGTCACCGAGGCCGAGGAGATCCTCAACAAGCGCTCCGGCTGGGCCGCGCTCACGGGCACGACGGACTTTGGGGAGATCGTGCGGCAGATGAAGACCGTCGAGGCGAGGAGGGCGGCCGGGGAGGCGGTGACGGAGGAGGACGGCAAGTGGCGGCTCGCGTTCGACCTGCTGCTCGACAGGATCTTGGGGTACCTCGGCGGGTACTTTGTGAAGCTCGGTGGGGAGGTGGACGCGCTGGTGTTCGCGGGGGGCATCGGGGAGAGGAGCGTCGAGCTGCGGGAGGCGGTCGTGGCGAAGACAGCGTGCTTGGGGTTCGCGCTCGACGGGGAGGCGAACGGGAAGGTGGACGGCGACGAGAGCGTCGTTGTCGATGTGGGCGAGTCGAAGGATAGCAAGCGGGTGCTGGTATGTCGGACGGACGAGCAGGTGCGTGTTTGCGTGTTTGCTCGAATCAAGCCGCGTGCTCACACAAGCATCACACTAGCTTGAGATGGCGAAGGAATGTGCGTCAGACGCGAGGTTCTGGGAAGAGTAAGCATTTGTATCACGACCGGCCCCTTGGCCAATGTATCGTATATTGACCCTGTAGAGTAACCTCTGTATCCTGTACTTAATCGACTCCCTCCGAACGAATGTTGTATCATCCACTATCATTTCGTTTACTGAGCCTTCGGATTCCCGAGAAGCCCGGCGAGCTCTTTCTCAGCCTGCACCCACTGTTCCTCAACGTCCTCCGTCCATTGCCACTCCCACATCTTGTGTATCGCCCCGCCCAGGCGATCAAGCTGCTCCGTCTCGTTCTCGGACGAGGTACCGTCGTAGTAGCCGGGGGCGTTGAACTCGTACATTAGGCCCACATCCCGCCCGCGCCTCGAGACGTCGTTCGCGAAGGGCAGCCGGATGCGCTCGTAAATCCGGAGGACCGCTGGGACCTGCGCGAGGGAGACGCGCGGATCCGCGAGGAGGCGTCCGAGAATGAATGCATCCTAGAGTGGGGAGACCACACGTCAGTCCTACTGTGACTCAGAAATGTTTCCCGGTGCATATGCATGCTTCAGTACTACCTCGATAGACTGCCCGCCCCCAGCACCGAAGTTCGGAGGCATGGCGTGCATCTTCGCAAGGTCGATGTCAGTGCAACTAGATATTGACGAGGCGACGGAGCGAACACACCGCATCACCGACCAGAGCGACACGTCCGGAGACGGCGAACGGGAGATCGTCTACCACATGTATTGCCCAGCGGGTCGGATTCTCCACACACTACAAGAAGCAGGAAGTGAATAATTGAATGCCGCCGCACACACTCAAAGCGCAGCGCGAGCAATGCGCGTACGAGAACGACTCTACCTGAAGCATCTCCTGGACCTCCGGCTCCCATCCGTCCAGGCCCAGTGAGATAATCTCGTCGTGCGAGACCTCAGTGACCCACTTGCCGGGATGAGGAGCACCTTCTCCTTCTGGGATGCGCGAGAGGACAACGAAGTTGAGCAGTTCGCCGCCGGATATCTGGTACGTGATGATGTGCTTTGGACCGTGCACCATATCCGATGGTGAGAGGTTACGCCGGACGGGGGTGGCTAGTAGTGGATGCTTACATTTCCCTTGCCAGAGTACTACGCCTTGCAGTGAGCTACACCTACAGACGAGGTGGAGATTGCACTCACACAGAGGATGGCCCTGATGCCTGCAGTCGTGTGCGAGGGATTGATCGAATAGAGTTTCGCGGTCGGTATCAGGGAGCGGTACGCATGCACCCCGGTCCACGTTGGGAATGTCGCGGAGCATCGTGCGCACTCCCGTAAAGGCGTCTCTTCCTCTCCTGGCTTCACGCAGTCGTTTCTGTGGGCACTTTCATACATGCACGTTCGCGTGGCCGAATGAACTCCGTCAGCACCGAGGAGTAGGTCCGCCTCTGCAGTTGCGCCATCAGCGAATTGCAGCACGATCGGCGAGTCGCCTTCGGCTGGGATGTAGCGGAGAAGACGCTTAGATGTGTGAATCGTGCACGAGGGTGGGAGATGTCGAAGGAATACGTCGATCATGTCTCTCCGGTGCATCGTCGCGGAACCGCCTACGTTCTGTAGTAAATCACCAAAGTACTGCTAGTAGTAGGGTGTAGTGCTCACTGGGAGCAAGTACGCGAGCGAACGTATGACCTTCACTCGGCTGGTTTGCCTTGCGTGCAACGAACGCCGGTCCTGCATTAGCATCATGACGTTCAGGGAGATCTCCCGGAAACAGCATTTGAGGCGCGAGGCTCACGCAGTTCAGAGCTGTCGTCGCCTAAACCCGCTCCGGACTGGACTGCGACACGTGCGAGATCGTCGTATAGCCCGAGTTGACGCATGACGGCCCACGTCCGGGGCCACACGGTGATGCCTGCTCCTGCAGTCCTGACCTCCGGATCACCTTCATAGATGTCAACGTCAATGGAGGCATTCCGAGGCGCATAACGATGAAAAGCGATCGCAAGCGTGAGACCTGAGATACCACCACCGCTGTGTCGCACGACTGAGTAAGTACTGTGCTCCAGATGTTGATAGCTTTCGACTTGCGTACCATATCGCAACCTTGAACTTGTGCATAGCGAATGTGTGCACTTATTTCCAGAGGCTCGCGCTGTGGCTGACGCGTGCAAGTGAATACTAGGCCGGGTATACGGCTGCATCGATGGGTTCGTATCGTTCGGCGTGAGAGTATGACTCGATCAGCATTCAAGGAAAGTCTCTTCTCACGGATTGTGGCAGACAGCCGGCAGATTACATACATACCCCAGGGTCTCGGGGTTCCCTGTCGGGGTTTGAGCGGTGGTTGAGCACCTCGAAACTACAGATTATCTTGTGTCATTCGCGTAATCAGTCGTAGTCGACATCATCTTGTTGACGGACACTCACCAAACTAATTAGCCACAACCGAGCACAGTCCTTTTTCTGCCTCAGCCCACTGCTCGTCGACGGTCTCTGTCCACTGCCATTCCCACAGGTCGTGGATGGCATCGCCCAGGCGGAGCAGTTCCTGCTTATCTTTCTCGTCCAGGGTAGCTGCGTCCGTGCCCGTCGGCCGCGAGCCATCGTAGTATCCAGGCGCGTTGAACTCGTACATCTGCCAGACCTCCCACGAACGCCGTGCGATCTTCTTCGCGTACGAAAGCCTGACATTCTCGTAAACACGCAGGATTGCAGGGATGTGCGAGCGCGAAACGCGCGGGTCAGCAAGAAGCCTGCCAAGGACGTATGCGTCCTGTAGGTTGCGGGTATTTGAATTCAGCAGTGAATAGCAGTAGACAGATTGGCCGCGTACCTCTATAGCTTGTCCGCCTCCTGCGCCCTGAGTTGGTCCCATGGCATGTTTCTGGGGTGGAGTCAGTGGGATTGCTGACTATCATATGAAATGCACTCACCGCGTCGCCCAGAAGCGTGACGTTTCCAGACACTGCGAATGGCAGTTTATCGACAGTGTGCATCGCCCATCGCGACGGACTCTCGATACACTGGTAAGGTAGGCCCGGCACAGACACGACGACGTCGTTACACTGTGACATAGCTGTGACAGATCACGTGTGTCTCTCCGATAAGTCCCGTTTCGGCATACTAAGACTTGGAGTCTCATTCCGATGTGCTGCAAACAGCCCGCCGCGACGGTCACGGTGAATACTACATACTATGTACAGGTAGTTGTTCAACACGGCAGTTCCTAATATGATATGGCACTGCTCACTGTGGACAGGCTAGTCCGAGTCCTCACTCAGTGCCAATACATAGTTGAGCGCGTCATTTAGTCGAGTCCTATCCAAGTGATTTGTATAGCCTGAGTGCTCTGACGAGTTGAAGCTGCATATTCATATTTTGCCAGGGCCGCTGTCACCTCGTATTCTAAGTTGGCAAGGTCATCCGGCATGTCTCTGACGAGTCTGCGCGGCCCGACACCAGTACTTAGGGACTGAGACAGTGCTAACCCTGAGGTACGAGCAAAGAAGTTGTACTGCTATGGCACCACCAACACCATCAGAGCTGCTGCACCCACTCGCCATGATCAAGAACGGTCAGAGTCCGAGTCGGCAGGCTGTTAAAGGTAAGGTCCTGAAGGCTGATAATGATTGTGGTAGTACTGCAAATCCGAGTAGGTCTACCGTCTAACGCACTGCAGCAGGCAGAGCTCTCAAGATCTCCAGTGTTCAGTCTATTTCGACATTGCGGGACATTGTTAACCATTGCTAGCATCGTCTAGCACCGTTACGGTTGAGGCGGAAGACATTCAACACCGTTGCGGTTGAGTCAGAGAAGGAAAGACATTGGGTGCCAGCGCTAGGTTTCCGGGCCGTCACCACTTACCGCTCATAAATAAATCATATTATCTGGATGGGCATTCGAACATTTTGAATGGGAAAATGTAGAGGGTCTATATCAGAAATCAAGAACCAACAAAACTTACTGCAGGGTGCTCTATATGACTTGTTGGTTCCAAATTTTTGATATCTTGAGTGCGAGAGTTCACATTCAAATTACAATGCTCGCCCTCTGCCAAAGTCCCTTCAGCGTGACAGACGCCGGTCACGTGACGTAGTCGTCTCTGTGGTGGGCCTACCTTATCTCGTGAGCAAATGTGACCTCGTGCTGCAGATGTACACATACCTCGACCATTTGCTGGACCTCGGGTTCCCATCCCGCAAGACGCGCAGCAAGCTCTTCGCGCGGAACATCGGTGACCCACTTGTCAGTGTATGGCGTGCCCTCTCCATCAGGCGTCCGACAGAGCGCCACGAAGTTGAGGTATTTTCCTCCGGAAATCAAATATGAAATGATGTGCTGTGAACGCAGCCAAGGATGCGCGGTCATCAGTGGGTATATGGCGGGCTGAGGGAGTGTATGCTGCATACCGTTCCTTTCCCGGAATACTATCGGAGCACCCGTCAAGAACGTCATCTCTCCATAATTTTACTCACACTGAGTGGGTACTCACAGATAACAGCGCTCCGACGTTGGCGGCCGTATGGTTGGGGTTCAGCGCAAATAACTTGTCTGCAGGAATCAGAGCGCGATATGCGTGCACGCCTGTCCATGAGGGTTTCGCCACAGCGCAACGCTCACACTGCTCGAACGAGACGGTGTCGTCGCTGGATCGCCCGCATTCGTTCTTGTGTACGTCCTGGTACATTTGCACTCGGACGGGGGAGTGGATGCCGTCCGCTCCGATGAGCACGTCGGCTTCCGCAGTCGTACCATCCGCGAAATGCATCGTGATAAGAGCAGGTTCTGAGTCCCCCTCGCTGCGGGCAGGCTCCGCGCTGGAATACTTCACCAGGCGCTTGGAGGTGTGGATCTTGTATGCGGGTGGGATGTGGCGACGGAATACTTCGACCATATCACCTCGGTGCATCGTCGTCGAGGTAGCTTCAGTTGGTTCAGCATGCAGCCGGACAGCAAAGAATTCATCGAACTCACTCGGGGCGAGGACGCGACAGAAATGATATCCTTCACTGGGCTGGTCGGCTTTACGAGCGACAAACACAGGCTCTGTGCAGCAGGACCATTATCAGATGACCTCGTCATTTCCTTGGCCATATATGCAGTACTTACTCAGTGTATCTTTGATCTCGCCGGGAGCACCTTCTGAGACGGCTATACGCGCGAGATCCTCGTACAAGCCCAGGTCACGCATCATGGCCCAAGTGCGGGGCCAAGCAGTGATGCCCGCGCCCACTGTACGAATGTCCGAGTCTGCCTCGTAGATGTCGACTTCGATGGGCGAAGCAGGGGAAGCATAACGACCGAGGGCAATAGCGAGCGTGAGACCACCTATGCCACCACCACTGCAGTGAAAACGACGAGGTCAGCACTTCGTGGCTTGTCAGAGGCACCCGTCAGTTCATTGGTGAGCGTACCATATGGCGATTCTGAACTTTGACATGCTGGAAGTCAAGGGAGGAGAGGAAGCACTGTCCTGAGGCCTACTCAAAGGTTCACGTACGTTCAAGCTCAGGTTATATTGACAGATGGGTGTAAGCGCCTATCATCGTTATTCTGGTGAACCGCTGATGGCAAGAGGCCGTCGAAAGTCCCCTAGTGCTACTAGAATAGTGATCTCAAATCTGTGGCCTAGATTTGCGTATGTCAATGTGTAGCTTTACATCATCCCAAGCGTTCAACGTACCGTTCCGGGTTCGACGGAGGGCAGTTTGCCAATACAGATAGACCCCTGCATGTCACCGGCCCCAAGGCGTCCGCTACGAGCTAAAGATGACAGCGCTCTTGAAAGCAGAGATAGCATAGCTTGAGCAGTGTGGGAGGAAACCATGCATTCGTTCATCATCGTGTGAATGCGTGACAGTCTCCGCTGTATACCTGATAGTGATTACCTACTGTCCGCAGTGCATGTGTGATACCACGCCAAAAAGTCGCAACCACAATTATGAATGCTGGCAGCTGAGTAGAGTCATGCACCTTTTTGTAAATCCTTGTGACACACTGCCAGCCGTAGACGTCGACTAGTCTGAGACGTTTGTGAGATTGCCAAGTGGGTTTGCGAGGCATAGGTGTACGAAGCATGACGGTCGAGCACTGGGCACGAATGGTCGACCAGAAGCTTATGACACAGAAGCCACTCATACTTCAGACTTTTGAGAAGAGAAGAAAGCGTTGTGTCGAGGATGGAGGAATCGATACCAGGTTCATGGCGGATCGAGGTGGAAGGGAGGATTGAAGACGTCGTGCCCGCGTCAAACTTGCAAGAGTGGAAGCGCGTGGCGTCACAGACACGTGCGTGTGACTTGAAGTCACGGGATCGAACTGAAGTTGAAGGCCCAAGCGCTAAGCAGCTGGACTGGCACCGCCCGCTCCCTGACCCAGGCTGAAGTGACCTCGGAGGTCTCAGTACTGCTGCAGCATTACTATTACGGTCCGCGGTGAATGCAAATACTCCAGGAGGTGTGTTTGCTCAAATCCTTATTATTTTTAGATGCCAATGATTATGCAGGTACTACTTACTGTCATCGTAATCACAAAAAATCAGATCTTCAGCTGTCATGGCAGCTTCGATGGGCTGCAACGACGACAACCACGGTGCTTACTTCCAGCCAACACTCCATGCCACACAAATTGTAGGTTGAATCATTGGTCAAGGCTCAGACCCCCGTCCGGCTTATAACGATATCCCTCCATCCCGGGCGTTGTAATCCGACCCGGTCACCGCCGAGAGCGGAGGAGCAGACAAGACATCTCCGACGTTCTGCGCGGTCGTCTCGTTCTCCCGCCGCGCCCTTTCGAGGAACAGGAAAGAGATCACGACGTCATCACGGATCTTCAAGCCGCGGGCGGTGAAGAGGAGCGTCGCCGGCGTGGTCTTGCCTGTGCTATGGTCCTTCCGAGACTTGACGAAGCGTGCGATGGGCTCCTTGTACCCATCGTCCTCTGCGTAGAGCTGGGAGGGATCGCATCAGTTCTCGGTCTGGTATGCTCCGATTCTTCGTTGGGACATCGTACCTCCAGCGCACGACCAGGTGAGTTCCCTTGCCATTTATACTTGCGCCCCGAGTCGTCCTTGAAGGTGACATCACTGCGTATTTCTCAAGTTAGCCTAAGACTACGACCGGGCCTCTGTCTGGAAACGCTTACTGTTTGAGATAGAACGGTACAAGGCTTGTGTGCAACCAGTCCCGCAAGGACATCGTGCCCTTCTTCCCCAAGGTGACTCGGTCGGGGAGCATGTCTCGCCACTCGAGCGACGCGATGACCTCCTCGTCGGCATTCTGAACATGTGTGAATGTCGCCTTGCCGTGCTCTGTGTAGACGGTGTATAGCGCCTTCCCGTCTTCATCGTACACAGTCGCGTTGCTTGGATTGTCGGGCGACAAGGTGAGTGTCGCGGCGATAGGGGTCGACATGATTGTGGGAGTAGTAGGAGTGCAAGGAATCAGTGCTGGCTGCACACATATATAAGTTGAAGCATGCGCAGCTGTATGAAACCCCCGGGCCCAACGGTCACTCCGACGATGCTGCGCCCGATCGTAATCAGTCAGGCCCGCGATCCCAGGACACAAGGTAATAGTAGTAATGTGGCGTATTGAAGGGGTGTTGACACAGGATGACACTGACAGCTGTCTTGGTCCAGAGGCAGCTGCAGGTCACGATGCCGCACACCGGAACCAGCCACTTGAAGCCTCATACCAGTGTGCGTATATACTGCGCAGTCAAGGAGAGGCGGAGCATGATCAATATAAGTATGAGTCAACGTAGTGGACGGACGTCAGGCATGTCGCTGGCAGTGATCATGAGGCACTAACATGTCTGGCGTGCTGCGCATGGATACGTGCCGCTCCGACGTGAAGTTCGTTCGCCAAGACCCGGGCCCACGCCCTCCGTTTGTGATACACAATCACAAGTGCAGATGATCATCGATCATGATACAGCTGTTTGCGAAATGATTGATTTTCGCACTCCGCCACATGCGACTGCAGATTCGACACGAATAATTCAGAAAAATCAGAATGGCTCTCCAGTTCCTGTGGGCTCTGTTTTTATATACCCAACAACCTACAAGGCTTTCTGTGACGATCACTGAGGCCATCATGAACCGACTTCACACGAAATTCTGGACGAATCAGACCAAAACTGAATGTATCAGAGATCTTAACTTGGCCAGGACACATTATGTTCGACTCTTTTTGACTCCCCTGCGAACACCAAGTGTTTGCTGAGGAAAAATAGTACTCAATATGAGCCGTCCACTCATTACGGACTCATTATGCTATCTCTGAGATGATAGCGATTGTAGAGTGAGCGACAGAAGATACCCAGAGGTACTTACACCACCTTCTAGCGTGTACGGGCGCCAATTGCGTCAGAGACGTCGGAACAGTCTACAGCATTGAGCACTGGCATTACTACCTATTGTGCTATCAGCAAAGAGTATAGAGCACTATATATGGGATCTGGACAACTATCTGATACCAGAATGTCACTGTTGTCTCTCGCCACCTCCGAGAGCAGAATGATGAAGTGGCACCTCGATCTCCCCAACCGAGAGAGATACGGACACCAATCAACTTCGCAGGTGTTTCTTCGCCACTAAACAACCTGCATACAAAGTATCCAGACGTACAAAATGGAGAGTGGCAAGTTTCTGAATTTTCTGAATTTTCTGAATTTCTCATGTCGAATCTGCAGTCGCATGTGGCGGAGTGCGAAAATCAATCATTTCGCAAACAGCTGTACAGTGTATGGATTAGTACATGTGCAGCAAATTAATTGTACATCCGAGTCGTAGTCGTAGTATACATCGTCAGTGACCTCGTACGGTGTCGTAGTCGTGATGTCCGTATTGAAAAGGTCCGTCATGAGTCCGATACTTGTAGTCCGCGATGCGTAGGCCGTCACGATATGTTTCAGAGGCCACATACGCTGGGTGCGACCCCAGTCACAGTCGCCTGCACGACTCCAAGCTGGACTGCTTGGTTGTTAGTAAGCTTGTTCATCGCTGCAAGAGCGATGTTGAAGCCGGTCTTGGCATGGTCAATCGCGAGGACGTTGATCGTGTTGCCCTTGTAGGTCAACTGCCAGCAAGAGCCGCAGCTGTCAGAGTTCCAGCCTGGGTGCGCGACGTGAGCAGTGGATCCTATAGACGGATGCTAGTGAAAATTAGACGTACCTGCGATAGCTTGAGCACCGCCGATGTATGGAAACGTTGGGAGCGAGCCGAAGGTGGTGTAGCCTATGCAGTTGAGTTAGCGAACAGCTCGAGTAAGTCTGTAGAAGGTTCATGAGCATACCTAAGGACTCGAGACCGTTCTCGCCGTCGGAACATGCTACGATGTCCAGAGAGTTGGACTTGGTGTCATAGGTTTGATCGTAAGACACCTGCATGGTAGCCTGCGTTGCCCTCTCGTCGAACTCAGCCGGGGCGGACACGGCGGTAGCGACAAGCGAGAGCGCAGAGATGAGGAGAGTGATGATCTGCATGAGAGGGATGTTTGCTTGTGTGGGGTAGCTGGTAATGGGGAAGCTCGAGCTGAGGAAAGTTGGTGAGTGAGCATGGCTGCTTTATACGATCGAGGAGGTAGCCGAGACGCCGTATACTCCTCAGTTGCACGACGGCCTTGGATCGTCTAGATGCACCTCGCAGAGGTCGGGTCAGAGTACGCGGGAACATCAGACCGAGTGCAATCGAGCTTGACTTTCTGCATCGGCCAGGACCCGCCGAAGCGCAAGTTAAGGCGACATGTCTGCAAGCTTGAATACTCTAGAGTCGAGATCCTAGAGCAGCCTATAAGCATAACGGGCACATGACGGCCTCATTTTACTCACAGACGTCAGCGAGGCCTGTCCTGGCCTGTCGCCTCGAACGTGTTCGCCGTACTTTGATGGTGGCCGAGCCATTTGTGTTAGGCTCGCACGCTCGCAGATGATTGGGCAAGCTAGAATCTGAGAGTCAACGATCAGTACATGCGCACAAAGTAGTGGGTCCTCTTACCTCGTAGTGTTACTTCTTACTAGGCAGGACCTAGACCCAGTGCGTCCGTTCGAGAAGGTTATACAGTACTTCTTTACCTCCGAGTCGGGGCCTTGTCGGGGCCCGGCCTTCACATACACATGCGTCTTTGATGCGTCTTGAGATCGATACCGGGCAGTGACTAATGGCGGTCAGAATGCCCCGACGTACAACTAAAAGTACTGGCAGGAGGACCAGGGAGGACCACACGCGCTCCGCTAACGGCGATACACTCCGAGGCGCGGCACTCGACGTCTGGCCAGCCTCTGGCTGCTTCTGGAAGAGCCACGAGAAATCGCACGGTCGACGGAAGCATCGGATGTACAATCAAGGCGAACGAGCGAACGAGCGAGCGAGAAACCATGCATTGACGGATTCGAATGTGAGCTAAGTAGCAAGACGTAACCACAATGAAGCAAACTAGGTATGAGTGGTAGTAGAGATTGTGAGCGGGGATTAGACCAAGACGATGAATGTAAGTATGCATGCATGTCGACACTTGAATAGATGATGAAGTCATAATTTCGTTACAGTCGTGAAAGCAAAAGCACAAGCGGAAGAGGAAGCGAAGCCCAAGCTCGCATGCCCAATTTACATGATAACGCACCACTTCTGTTTCTTCTTCTCGTCGCCGTCGACGTTGCCGTCGACGTTGCCGTCGATGGGCGTGTTCAGCGGGGCCTCGAGACCGGGGGAGTTCACAGACTCTGTCGGGGTCTTCGAGAACTCGCCCGTCGCGATCTCCAGAGAAGTACGACCCCCCTCGGGGAGCTTCGTGGTGCTCGAGAACCAACCTCCAGGGAAGAACCGGGAGGATGTTGTCGATTCCAGACGGGCACGAGCGGATGGCGAGAGCTCACCGGCAGGGCCTGGAGATGCTTCCTCGATCTTGATCTGCTCGTTCTCGTCGACAACAGCGAGACGTCCAAGGCTAGGCCTGTGCATAACAGTCAGTGCCAAAGACGGTTAAGATGAGAGATGAGACGTACTTGGCAGTGACCTTGGGCTCTTCAGTGGTTGGGAAACTTTGGGTGTTGAGCCCGTTGCCGTTGGTCGCGGGTGCCTCTGGCGCTACCTCCTCAACCTTCTCGACGTCCGCGGGAGCATCCTCTTCTGCGCCAACATCGGAGCTTGGACCTTGTCTTGTCACAGAGTAAGATGGAGTCCAAGGGCGAGCAGGTGGCTCTTCCGCAGCATGGCCATTGACGTCCTGTCAGGAGAAAGTCAATACGCACCCAAACACACAAAAGATTCAGCGCGTACTTCGACTGCAGCGGCCGACTCGTCGACGACAATCACTGGCTTCTCCTCTTGCACCGAAGGAGGGAGCTGCTCCACCTCGTCGAGTTCTTTCGCAGAACGCGCAGGGCTGGCCAAAGGACTGTTGCCTTGATATGTCACAGAGTAGGACGGTGTCCAAGGAGATTTCGGCCTGTCGTCACCAACAGGGACTGTCGGTGGTGTCTTGGGCTAGGAATCGTCAGCACACGCTGAGAACATATGCAAGGTCGTCCTCACCTCGTCCGCCGCAATATCAGTGACAATGACCGGCGTCGGTACTTGCTCGACAGGCTCGGAAACCACTTCAATGATAGGCTCTGCTGGCACAGACTCGGACTCAACCACAGGTGCAGACTCGGTCTCGACCTCGACCACGGGCGCAGACTCTGCGACGTCGGGCTCAGGAGCCGACTCAGACGGAGTCTCAACCTCACTGGCAGGGGCCGGAGATTCCTCGTGAGGGACCTCGACCTCGACGGCAGGTGAAGGCAACGCCTCGATCTCCACAACGTCGGCATTTGAGGCGGTCTCCTGAGGCGGGTGGAGAGGACTCGAGCCTTGGGAGCGGACCGAGTATGACGGGATCCAGGTCGACTTTGCTTCATCAGCGGGCTAAGTGATTGATCAGTATATGAAAATGGGACATAAAGAAACTCAGTACCTCTGGTACGACTACTTCTTCCACCGGGGCAGCAGTATCTTCTTCGGCGGCATCTATAGTGACGACGGGCTCTGCAATGGGCTCGTCGATAGGCTCCACCACTGCTTCCTCAACTACTTGCGATGGCGCGATGTCAGCGAGGACCTCAACAACAGGCTCGGGCTCAGGCTGAACAGACTCCTCGATGGCCTCGGCGGTAGATACCGACTCAGCCTGAACCTCGACGGCCTCGGTGATAGGTGCGGTTTCAGGTTCGGCGTCCGGCTCGACGACCGTTACAACGATATCCTCAGGAAGGTCGGCTGCTTGTACGTTGGGCGAGTGGAGAGGGCTCGCTCCCTGTGAGCTGACAGAGTACGACGGAACCCAGGTGGAAGAGGGCGACTTAGGACGATCAGTCTCGACAGTCTCGGCAGTGCTTTCCGACGGCTCAGCCGCAGGCTATAAAACACGAACGTCAGCCTATAGACAACAGTGTACACCTTAGTTGTGATCTCACCTCGGAGGTAATCTCGACCTGCGGGGTTGGAATAACATCATCCTCAGCAGCCGGAGGGAGCTCTTCGAGTTGGGCAATCTCTTCCTCCTCTGCAGCAGTTTCGACGCCAGGGCCCTGGGTAGTGACACTGTAAGATGGGGTCCACGGAGACTTCGGACGTTCCTGGGAAGAGGGCGACGGGGACGGGCTGCGTGACACAGTTTCCTCAGCCACAACATCTTCAGTCGTCTCGGGCTCGTCTTGTGCGGCCTCGATCGAGACGACAGGGATGATAGGAACATCCTCAACAGCAGCGACAGCAACCTCGGGCTCTTCAGTCGCGACTTCTTCGGCAGGAGAGACTTCCTCCGTTGCAACCAAAACATCCTCCACAGTCGGAGCGTCCTCAACAACATCCTTGTGCTCCTCGACGACAGCGACATCGCCTTCGACGACGCCAGATGCCTCCTCTACGACAGGTGTCACTACCTCAGGAGCAGCTTCCACAGCAGGCTGTTCGGGTTCAACGACCTCTGGTACGGCGGAAGTGTCCTCTTGCACGGGAGCAGCGACGATATCTTCGGCGACGGCCTCCGCGACAGGAGTCTCCTCTGCAGAAGGCTGGATGTCTTCAGAAGCAGGGACGGACTCCTCGACCGCGACTACGTCATCAACGACGAGTGCTTCAGCCACAGGAGCATCAACCTCCGAAGCATCTTCCTCTTCAACCTCCACGGCTTCCACACTGGGTGTCTCAGCAACGGGGGCATCCTCCTCAACAACAGGCTCAGGTACTTCGGCAGGAACTTCCTCTGCGACTGCGGTCGTCGATTCAGTCTCTGCGACAACAGGTTCGTCGACGGGGGCGACGGACTCCTCTGGCGCGGCGATGTCGAGTTCAACTTCCGGAGCAGCGGCCTCCACCTCCAGAACACTAGCCTCGGGGACGGCATCGACAGCGGGGACTTCTTCAGACGGTACTATTTCGATCTCCTGAACGGGTTCGAAAGCGGGCGCCTCTACAGTCTCAACGGTCGTAGGCAGACTCTCGACAGCCTCTTCCACGACGGGCACTTCCTCTGCGTGAGTCTGGAAAACCTCGGGTTCCTCAGCCGTCTCCACCGGCGCAACGTGTTCCTCGACAACCGTGACTTCTGGAACAGATTCCTCGACAGGCGCGGCAGACTCTTCCACAGGTGCAGCCTCTTCCACGGCGGGCGCAGCCTCTTCTACAGGTACACCTTCTTCCACAGTGGGTACAGCCTCTTCCACGACGGGCGCAGACTCCTCCACAACGGGTACGGCCTCTTCCGCGACGGGTGCAGCCTCTTCAACGACCGGTGCAGCCTCTTCAACGACTGGTGCAGCCTCTTCAATGACAACAGGCTCCTCCGCAGGCGCAGACACGACCTCCTCGACTTCCTCCGCCACGGGTTCCGGCTCTGCAGGAGCGCTGTCGACTGCCGCAGATTCGGCGACTCCTTCGGCTGCAACAGGGACAATGGTCTCTTCCACCACGGGGGCCGCTTCCGCAGGTACGGCGACCTCAACGGGAGCGTCTGCAATGGCCAGCTCCACAACTGAAGTGGCGGGCTCCGATACCTCCGGGGCGGATTCTGGCGCAGCGGTGATCTCTTCTGCAGCGGGAGCAGCGGTCTGCTCGGCAGCCTCCGTGACGGGCTCCTCAGGAACGGCGGTTGGCGTCTCTTCAGGCTCATCTACGGCGGCGACGACCTCTTCAGCTGCTGTGGAACTCTCTGTCGGTGGGACAGCCTCCTCCTCAATGAGAGCGGGTGTCTCCTCAGCGACGGGGGCCTCTTCGGTCGTAGCAGGCGTCTCCTCAGGAGACTCATCGGGAACGGGAGCCTCGACAGTGATTTCTTCAGCCACAACGGGAGCCTCTTCTACTGAAGAAGGGGTCTCTTCAGCAACAGTCTCTTCAGCGGGAGCGTGGGTCTCTTCAGCAACGAGCAGGTCTTCGGCGGGAGCAGGAGTCTCGTCAATGGGAGCGGGAGTCTCTTCATCGTGGGCGGTCTCTTCAACCAGGGCATGAGTTGTTTCCTCCACGGGTGCAGCCTCCTCAATCGACACTTCCTCAACCGGGGCGGGAGTCTCTTCATCGTGGGCGGGAGTCTCTTCAATTGGAGCGGGAGCCTCTTCAACCGGAGCGGTCTCTTCAACCAGGGCATGACTGTCCTCCACGGGTGCAGCCTCCTCAACCGACACTTCCTCAACAGCGCCAGGTGTCTCTTCAACAGCAGGCGCCTCGTGCGCGACCTCGGTCGGAGCGGGCGCGTCTTCGATCTCCGGAGCGACTTCAACGGGTTCCGCGGGGGGCGCGGATGCCTCTTCCGCGACAGCGGTCAATTCCTCCACAGCGACAGGTGCCTCTGCCTCTTCAGCGGCCTCCACAGGAGCCTCGTGCGCGACCTCGGTCGGAGCAGGCGCGTCATCAACCTCCGGAGCAACTTCAACGACGGCGGGTTCCGCACGGGGCGCAGAAGCCTCTTCCGCGATAGCTGTCGGTTCCTCCACAGCAGCAGGTACCTCAGCCTCTTCAGGTACCTCTGCCTCTTCAGCGGCCTCCACAGTAGCCTCTTCGGTGGCATGAGGCGCGTCTTCGGTCGCGCTGGGCACGTCCTCGCCCACGGCGGGCGCCTCCTCGACGACCGGGTCCGCGGCAGCAGGAGCGGGTTCAGTGGCAGATTCGCTTGAAACCTCAAGCGACGAGGCCTCGGCCTCGGCCACAGCCGGCTCGACTGCTTCAAGTTCCACGGGCGCGGAGACGGGGGCGTCTTCGGCGGGCTCGGGCGCGAGTGAAGGTTCTGTGGCCTCTGGGACGGCGTCTTCGGTGGCCTCGGGCGCGGCCAGCTCAGCGGTCGCAGGGATATCTTCCGTGGGAGTGGGGTCCGCGACGGCGACGGGGGCGGGCGCGGGGGTCTCGATGGGCGCAGACTCTTCCGTCGCAGGGGTATCAGCTAGTGTTGCCGGTTCAGCACGATGGTTACAAGGCGAATGTGATGCACGAAGCGCACCAGTGGCAATCCCCGTAGTCTCGACAGGCTTCGCTAGGAGGGCCTCCGTGCTCTCGTCAGTTTCATCCTGCGCCGCATCTTCGGTCTGATTGTGCAAGAAACGAGTTGTCATTGACGGAGCAGACGAGCACAATGAAGAGAGAACGCACCACGACATTGGGGACACCATCGACGTCCTTCACGAGGCCAGACGTGGCGTCTGACGTTGCTTCATGCTCGACATTGTCGTGGTTGGCAGCAATCTCGACCACCGCGTCCTCAGCCGGAGGAACAATGTCGCTCGTGACCTGTTGTTCCTTGCTAGGCACGTCAACTGGCTCCGCGCGCGCAGGGTCGACGTCAGCAACAGAAGAGGTGTCCTGGAGAAGATGAGCTGGCTGTGGTGGCTCTTCGAGAGCAACAGACATGGTCGGAGAGGGTGGTGAGAGAGAGAGAGATAAGCCGGAGTGGCTGTACGTGCTAGTGTCGAGCAGGATGTGGAGGAGGTGCTCACGCGCCCTTCGGTCAGAGAACCAACAGTAACCGACAAAGCGCTTTTCATCTTCTCGCCAATCTCGATCCACCAGCACTTTCCCACCGACACGTACCACGTGACCGTATCCTCCCTTCTCGTGTCGCGCCGCAGCCGTAGATTCAGAAAGGTTTGAAAGTCATTGTGTCCAGAGCCATCTCTGGCGTGTTACAAGACGATATAATCTAGTGGGGTGCATAGACTGTGGGTACATTATGCTTATCCTACTTTTCCAAATTACCCAAGAAGCGCAGCGCCCGCAAGACCCAGGAGGCCGGCGAGTCCGATGGCTCCAGCAGAAGCCTGGAGGTTGCCTGCATTGCTCGACGACGTAGGGGACGCGGTTCCAGTGGTGGCAAGGTGGATGGGCGTGGCCGAGCCACTGCCACTGCTGCCCGACGAAGCCGTCATAGTCCCGCTGCCAGCATATAATTAGTATTCGTCTACATGCACGACCGAGCAGACTTCTCACTGGGACGTGCCACTGCCAGTGCCAGCAGCAGTTGTCGCTGTGTTAGTAGTAGCAGCGGGGGAATCTGTACTCGATACTGACATCGACGGAGGAGAGGTCGCTGCACCAGAGCCTGAGAGACAGCTGTGCGTGGTGGTCAGCTCAAAGCTCAGAATAGGTTGGATGAAGACGTACCTGCTATCAACACCTGCTTGAACGGTCTGGATGTCCGAGAAAGCCTGAGCTCCCGTGCTGTCCCTCAACACGCTCGAGCTTGATGATGCATCTGTCAGAGTACGACTACATGCAGATCACGTACGACTCACAAGGTAGACCCGGTCGGAAGGTCGACCTTCCAAGTCATGACGTTGCCGTTTTGGACCGGGAACTGCCTGAGCTGCATAGTGTGATAGTGTTTTCCAGTAAGCAATCGCCAGCAGTAAAGGTAACCAGTACATACTGCAGGGGCACTAGGTTGACCACCTAGTAGTACAAGTAGTCGTCAGAACAGTTCAGAAGAGCTGACAGGGGAGTGTAGCGGACTTACCAGGGATGAGGGAGAGATAGTATGGCGGGGCGCCTCCTTGCCAGGTAAACTGAACGGGTTCTGTCGAGGGTGTACATGAGTCCACAGCCTACAAGCTACGTCGATAGAGTACTCACGACACTCAACGACACCCGCGCTAGTCGACGTAATGTCAGACTTAGCAGCAGGGACACAGAGATGGCTACGCACATAGTGTTAATCTTCGGGTCGTCGGCGACCGCGACTTGGAACAGAGCAGTCAAGATAACCGCGACGGTGATGAAGAGCATCTTGGTGTATGCGTTGGTGGGGGAGAGGAACGTTAGGGCGAACGCGGATGTCGAGGAGCGAGCGTTATAACGAGTGTGGAGAGTGGGGATGGGTATGGAATGGAATCAAGAGCTGTTCGACTCGGAGAAGGATATCAACCAGCATTGTGAAGGGTCTTAGAAGACGGCGCGGAGAACGAAAGCGACTTCCCCGAATCAGGCAAGAGACCTGCCATTCTCGACAGTTAGTGGAAGACCACTCGGCCGAGCATGCGATCCGTCACTCTGCGGCACACGTACGACTCCGAGCTCGCGACCGGGTTCGCCTTTAAACCAAGACGTTTAGCCCCTAGAACTATAGATACAACATACGTGCAGCAATTGCAAGAATCAATTGATACAACACCTGCCCGTCACAAGCCAATCCAGCTGCTGCGTCCTCCGGGATTGTGCAGCGCGGTCTGGCTGATCTTCACGAGACTCACGCCGTCCTGCTGCCTGTCCGGCACCATCGATGTAGCGGACCCGGGAACCTCCAGCGTGAGATGCGGGACGTCCAGCAAGGGGCTCATCAGGACCGTCGGCGTAGACGGCTTGGGGCTGAGGAAGCTGAAGCTGCTGTCGGGCGACGGGCTCAGCGGCGACATCGCGTCCTTCCATATCGGCGAGGACACGGAGGAGGTGGGGACGGGCAGGAACGCCTCCGCGTACCACTCGTACCAGACCTTACGCGCGTCCGTGAGCCGCCATAGCGACGCCGTGAGCTCCGCATCTGCGGGCAGATACAACGGGTCCTGCACGCGAGGTCATATGTCAGGCCACATCAAATTAGGGAAGTAGAGGAGAGGACTCGTGCCTTCAGGGGGATGAACAACGGGAACCAGCTCAGCATGTCCTTCGAGATGAGCGCCATGCGCTCGGGATGGATGCTAATGCCGACGTTCCCGTACAGGACTGCCTCGAAGTACCCTCCGAAGCCGTGCAGGACGCCCGCGTGCGGTATGTGGAACGTCAGTTTCGCCGACCGGACGTTGTGGCTGTTGGTCAAGGGAAGGCCTGTCGCCGCCGCCCATCAGCCACATGCCGCAGGCCTTGCATGCACACCGCACCTTGCTCGGTCAGAGCTGCGTCCTTCCGTGGATGCTCGAACTCCCAGCATTCCTGCACCCGAGGGCCGCACGTCCCGCTGATGCCAGGCCCGTTGTCGCTCAGGATGTTGATCGCGTGGAGCATGACGACGTAGGGTGTCTCTGAAGACTTCGTGTCCTTGGTGGCCCGCGTCTCGTTGTAGAGCTTCGAGGACGATATGGGTGCTATGTACGCCGTATAGGATGCCGGGATCGAGATACCCTCGGCTGCAAACGGTCAGCAAAACACGACTGCCTTCTGAATTTTTAGATCTCACGTTTCAAGAACCGCATGGCGCCGTCCAAGCACTCCGGACTGAGCTCGTTATCGCCAAACGAGCCGAGAAGCTCGCTCACGAGGATGTCGACTTTTTCTGGGACGTCCAAAGACCGCATATCGCCGTAGAGAAGGCGCACCTTCTCATCACCCCATTCTGTCCTGTGTCGTTCCTGGAGGCTGCGTACTACCCATGTCAGCGAACAGGCATGGCAGAGACAAGTCCGCAGGGAACTCGGACTCACGTCACGTATGCGTTAGGGTTCTTTTCGACTGCATAAACGAATGCATGCGATTTTGCACGGTCTATAGCCTTGAGCGCACGAGCGACCAAAGGGCCTCGGCCAGCGCCCGCAACACATATGGTTCTGCGTCCTCATGTCAGTCATCAGGGTGGGCATCAGGGTGGTGCGCGACTTGCATTCGCTCAAAATGCTGGCGGTCTTTCAAAGCCAGATATATAGCCTGTAGGGCTACCCATCGACTCGTGGCTTCTACACGGATTGTGACGGTGACGTACCTCTTCGTAGTTACGGTATTTGACAGGATCCTGTTCGAAGGTCTGGTACGTGATGCTTTGGAGGTTATCCATGAGCGGCTAGCAGACGACAAATCAGACACAAAGGTTCATGAATGTTGAAGTTGGAACATGCCTGTAGAGGAGCTTGTAGATAGTCTTGGTATCCATGCGCAAAATTCTCCACTGTCCCCGCCGTGTTCAACGCCTTCACATGAGGGCTGGTCTTCTCCAAGTGCTTGACGTATTGGGTATATGCTGCTTCACCCCCGCGCACGTGTTTCTTGCTCTTCGTGCCAGACAATATGACGTTCGGTTGCAGCTGCAACAACAAAGTTGTATACTGGACGCGGGAGAGACAAAGACCCAAGGCCTACCTTCATGATGTCCCGGATGAACGACTGCGTCCCTTTCGGCAGCACGGGGTATCCTTTCGCGTTCGCGATGAACGTCGACGCCGGTATCCACAGATGCCGCACGGGCTCAGCCAGCCACTGATTGAGCACCGTCGACGACAGCGGCAGCGGAGGCGTAAGGTCGAGCGCTACGCATAGTGGCCCAGTCAATGGCAGCCCACGCACGCAAGGCGACGACACCACGCACTCAGCGTCAACCGCGGATTGTACCCGCATATCGTCCTGATCGTGTCCCACATGTCCCACGTCGTCATGTTCGACTCCGGGGGCGACCCGCCCGCGTCCGCGGACGCGGAGGAGAGACGGGACGCCGGCTCGACGGGGGACGCGGCGCGCGACGGCACCTGCACGACGGTGGCCGCGTCGTATATCGGCACCCTGACGGAGACCTCCATGAACGCGACGGAGTCCAGGCAGGCGTTGACCGCGCGGGCGTACGACCCCACCTGCGTGCGGTTGCTCGGCGGAGGGAGGACGACGGCCTGCGCGTTCAGGTACGAGGCGAATGCGAGTTCCTGCTGGAGGGCCTGCGCGGCAGAAGAGCGCGCGTGGCAGGGACGGCGTGAGCATCACCGCAGGCCCTGGCCCCGGGGCCACGGACGGACGGAGCATCGCAGCACAGACAAGAGAGACAGCGGCGACTTACGATCTCGGCATCGTGCCGCACCCACTCGTCCGCCGCGTCGAGCTCCAGCCAGTCCGAAATGAGCGGTATCACGGCCTCCGCCTCGTCTGCGTGCACATGAGTCGCGACGGGGCCTGCACGCACGGAGCGGGGGACTCACCGAGGCGGGAGAGGGTCACCTCGTCGCGGAAGAACGCCGGCTTCGATCTCCAAGCCTCCGCGCGCTGCTCGATTTCCGCGAGCTTCACCTGCTCTTCGTTCGGGCTCAGTATGCACAGCTCCCTCCAGCGCGCCTTCCAGCGGCCGTTCGTGAGCGGGACGCAGATCGTGTCGTATTCCCCGGGACCGTGACGCGCGTCCGAAGTCGCGCGCAGAACGGGGGTGTCGCCGGCGAGGTCGTCGCGCTGAGAAAGCCGCGCTAGGTCGTCAAGAGTGTAGTGACTGCAAAACGTGGGCATGTTGCAGTTGCGTGGAGGCTACAAGGCTACAGCATGGACGGAGGAGGGTGAGTGCAAGACACGGAGACGGTCGATTCAACGCTCATAAAGGTAAGTAAGTAAAACGACATCTTATCATAGTAGATTGGCGCCCATGCTCCGCGATCGTCGACTCGATCGGATCGAGTGCACATTGATCACTGGAGATGAGCGTAACTCGTACAGGCAAGTCGTATACGTATGTCGAGATCGTGCTAACAAACCTAGAGGATGTCGGGATATTTTACTGCATATGATCGTACATCGAGATAATAGACAACTGCTACTTCGGCGCCAACGTCGAGCTCCGTTCATGATCAGCCTCCCTCCGTGCGCGGCCGCTTCACATCCTCTCCGTTCCTCTGCTCGTCCGTGTCCTGCGCAGTCTCCGTGCCCATGCCATAGCCCGTGATGACGCCCTCCATGACGGCCCTGCTCACGATCTGCCGCAGCTCGTCGTCCGAGGCCTCCCTGCCCTCGGCCTCAGCACGCTGCATGACGTCTCGCACGGACAGCAGCAGCGAAGACGTCAGGTTCTCCGACGCCACGTTTTGTGCGTGCTGCGAGACCTGCTCGCGGGGTTCCACATGCGGTGCGCCGTCGCTCCCACCGGCGACCTGGCCTTCTACGCTCCTGAGATATGCGGCGACCGCGGGGAACTCCTCCTCTTCTAGGTATTGCGCAGGCTGGCATGCGGCGCGGGTGAGTCTGTGTGGCAGCGGCGAGTCAAAACGCTTACCGACAATCCGTCCGCATTCTGACGGGCGACGATCGCGCCGTGCTCCACGAGGAACCGGGCGGTTTCGACGCTCTCGACGACGTACAGTGGAGTGTCGCCGTCTTCGTCCGTGATATTGACGTCGCCTCCTAGTAAATGTCGGCTTTAATGTATCAGCGGAACATCGAGAAGGCACTAACCGCGGGATATTAAGTACTCTAGGATGTCCAGGTGACCGTAGGAGGCAGCTGCATGCCTAGTCTCCGCCTGGGTGAGCACTGCCGTTGCGGTCGATATTCGAGATACGAGCAGGCTCACATGGGCGTGTATGTGTTTTGATCCGGGGTATTTGGGGAGATAGCTGCACAGACGGCGTTCATTCCTCATGTCTACACCGCTATATCAATAAAACAGACAGTGTACTTCGATCAGTTCCTATACAGACCGGTGCTCAGTTTCTTCACTCGTCACCAGAGTCAAAAGCTTACTCTGACTCGTTCAATGTCACCGTCACCCGCAGCTACCCAGATGTTCTTATCGTACTGGACGGTGGTTGGTACCGGCATGGTGGTGGTCCGTTATTGCAAAGTTCCTCAAGCAAGCGCTCATGGAAGAGAATGACTTTTCCACGTGGGATGCCATATTTGGTCAAGCAAGATTTCCTGTGAAATTAAATCCAAGTGCTACCAACACAAACAGTATGCTAGAGCTGTTAATAAGTACCGCCCAGCCAGGAAGACAGAGGATACTTTGGTCACGATTTAACCTTGTACTTTCAGTCCGAGGAGACAGAATTTGTCGAACTTCAACCGCTACTATTAGGGGTGTCGTTGAACGCCTCCCGCCTCCGCCTAGAGGCCTAGACCTTGTACATATCGGACTCTGAATGGAACCTGACTCCTGGGGACTCTGAGTTTGATTCGTGTGGTGTGTTTCACAGTGAGACTAACTGTGTCCGGTGGACGCTGCGTGATTGCGGTCGACGCGCACGCCGCGAGAGAGCGTTCCTCGGAGCTGTAATGCGGTCGACTGGTGGCACACAAGGACGTGCTAGCTCGGAACGCTCATGGGCCTCGTGCCGAGCAGGTGGACACGCATGATGTGGGCGGTGAGCAAGTGAAATGAACATAAACGTCAGCTAGAGGCCGCATCGGAGAGGAACGTGTAATTAATTGGCAGCCTGGGCGGACGCTGTGCAGCATTGGAGGAGAGGACACGTCTGGCGGACACGGCGCATTGTTCGTAACGTCTGTATGTTCGATGATTGGAAGTGCACTGGGATTGTCTCCCAGTTTCGCGCTCGGTGATGGGATCTGGAGAAGCGGATCTGCGATCGGAGCTGGATCTTCGATTCGGAGGCCGCAAGCGCCAGTGGGGACGGAGCGAGGACTCGGACCGCGAGCTCGCAGCACGGATGGTTGCAGCATGGCCGGGACAGACGAGCACTCGCGGTGGGTGTGCGCAGAGGTGGTCGAGGCAGGGGCGAGGAAGCGGACACGGGAGGGAGGAGGTCCGGGGGTTGGAATGGCCGGATCTGGTCGGTGGATAATTGAGATCAAATTGGGGGCGGGGCTAACGCTGGCTAACGCTGCGGCGGGGGCGGCGGGATGTGGCGGGGTGGCGGGGGGTGTGGTCGGTCGTCGGTGGGAGTTGGGCGGGGGCGGCGGGAGGGACGGTGGTCGGTGTGAGAAGGGCGGGCGAGATAGGCTTTGGTGATCGGGGGCGTGCCGAGGGGAATAGATATGCGACTTTGACAGAGCGGGCGTCTGCTGAAGAGGAAAGGTTGTGGACAGCTGGGGCGGGGCGAAAGACGCGGGCGCCCCTGTGTGCTCTCCTGTCGAGAGCACGCCTGCGCACGCTCGCCCGCTTTGGGTGCCCGGCTGCCCTCGCCCCGCTCCCGTTCGCTCCTTAACCGCGATCCATCAGGATCGCCTCCAGTCCTCCTCGTTCTCCCCCTACCTTACCGCCCTTCCTAACCACCACCACCCGTACCTTACACGCTCCTAGTACTACCTTATCTCCTCAGCCATGAGCTTTTTGGCCTCCCACCAACGAGCCTACAACTCTCTTTCCCACCCAGACGTCCCCCAGCTCCCCCAGCACCTCCACCACGCACCCGCCCCTCGTCTCCCCATGCACCCTCTCGCCGACTTCCACGCCCTCCCTCTCCCTCCCTTCTCCGCCGTATCCTCCGGCCCCATGCATCCTAATCCCGTACCTCCTCCTCCTCTCCCCGCCGATCGTCCCCATGTCCCCTTGCCGACCCTAGGCCAGACACGATGCTGTAAGTCTTCCCCATATGCCCCCAGCGATCGTTCATCGATCGGGCTCCTCTATCTTTGTCTTGTCTCTGAGCTCACCCGCCTCCGTCATCATCCTAGACTGGACCCTTCTCACCTCCGACCTCTCCTTCCTCTATCTCGATCCTGTCCTCCAGTCCCATCTCGCCGAACAGGCTGACTTGCTCATCGGCAAGTCTCTCCTAGCCTACGTACATCCCGACGAGCAAGCGTCTGCAACGGTCGATCTCGGAGCGGTGCTGGAGAGCCGGACATTGCATGGAAGCGTCACTCGGTGAGTCCCTCTTTCTCCCTCCGCCTACTTCCTTTCTTGCTGAGCCCCACGGCTAGTGTCCGTTATTCCCGGCTTTCCCGTGTGCGGAGGCTTTTGGGCCACTCTGGACCCGACCCGGAATGGGAGGACGCCGACAAGGTCACCCTGGATGCCAACTACATGGCCGTCGACCTCGTCATCAACTACGCAGCTGACGGCCTAGTGCTCTGTTTCATGCATGCCGTAGTCGACCTTACCCCACGCGACAACGATGAAAACCACAAAACCGGCTGGACTAATTGGTGCGGGACGCCCGACATGAGCATGGACCAGATTCAACTTCTCTATGGCCGCCTACAGTCGACCCTACATCCGCCACAGAACACCTCACGTGTCTTCCAGATCCTTCTCAATCTGCCCAATCGTCAACTCTGCCTCAGCTGGCCCCCGGAGCGCCCTGGAGAGCCTACGTCCAAGGACTTCGCCAGGCTCGCTGAGGATGTCCAGATCAGCAACTCCGGCACGGACGCCAAGACAAGCTGTACACGGAGGTACAAGGCGTGTCAAGTCATGGACTTCTCAATGGGTGACAAACGGGAAGTGGAGAGTATATTTATTCCTCATGGTGCGTGCCCACTGCTGCTCCTCGTGCGCCCTTTGCCTTAACTGTATAGCCTTAGGCCGTGTTATCTTCTCGTGTCATAAAATCAGCGACTATCCTCGCAACGCCTTCGTCGGCGGCAATGGTATGCCACACCTAGACTATAACTCGAACGGTTACGCTCCCCAGGGGAACGCTCAGTACTACGACTCGCACCCTCAAAGCCTCCCTCAGAACCCCCAGGTCTCTTCGCTCCATTCTTACAACTACAGTCCTCATCCTCATCCTCCCATGTCGTCGTCGTATCCACCGAACCCCTGGGTCAACATGGACTCGTCGAACTCCCACAACCAATATGCTCAATGGGCACCGAGCTCCTTCCCCACTGGAGCGCCGGTCAGCAGCATGCGCTCGTCGCCGTACGGGGCACCTCCCGCCCCGACGCTCCAGCAGCATTGGTCGTCGCACCAGACAGCGTACCTCGACACCGGCTCCCCTGTCTCTCCGGACGGACCTTCCGCACCAAGTCCAATCGATGCCACCTACCCCACACACGCACCGCTTAAGCAGGAGGAATCGTCACCACCCTCGCCTTCTGTCGATCAGGTACCTGCTCCCAGGTCTGGACGACGCAACAACAGGGAGCAGTACGGTAGTGGTGGACGGACGACCGGAAACCCACCCGTGGGGGTGACGAAATGCGCGAGCTGTAAGGCCACGCACAGTCCGGAGTGGAGGAAAGGTCCGAGCGGAAAGAAGGACCTTTGCAACGCGTGAGTGGATACGGCAACGCGCATACAGTCGATGGGTTGATAGCTGACTCGCTCGTCCCGCGTGATTCCTCAGGTGTGGCTTGCGGTTTGCCCGTTCTCGCGCGAAGAAGGAAGGCAACAACACGCAGCGTCGTCGGAAGGACCGTGCGATGAGCACGATGTCCACGAAGACCGAGCCGTCGCCTTCCTCCGCGTCTCCGGTTAGCGCCTCTTTTCCCATGCGGCGCGGCAGCTACTTCGAGGACAGCTCCTTCCTCTCGACGTCGTCGGCAGGGTCTGGCTCTGGGAACGACAGCTTCCCGCACGGCGCCGGCTTCGACGGCATGACCCCGTCTCCATCTCCGCCGTCCGGAGGGATGCACTACGCCCCCAGCCAGTCCACGAGCTACAATCCGCCCCTGCAAGCGGAGGGCAGGTCGCCGTTCGGCGGGCCCTCCAGCCAGTATTACTCCCTCCCCCCCGTGCAGTCCAGTCTCGCGCAGGCAGGCGTGTCGCCATTCACGAGCAGCCGACACGCTCTGCCCACGCGGCTCGATCCGGTCGGCCCGTTCCCTCAGCGCACTGGCATGTCGCCGCTGGTGTCGCCTGCGTCCCCCGCCTCGAACTCGCCCATGAGCGCCGGGCTGTCGGCGGCGTCGTACGAACGCGACAAGCGACAAGAGCGGGAGTCTGAGCACCTCATGTTGCAGGCACCGCTCGGCCCTGGCCCTGGACCTGGACCTGGACCCGAGCAGTCGTACCGCATGGGCACTGGCAGACCAGGATACATGCCGCGTGACGCCCCCTTCTGACCGCTGCCGCCTCCCTCTGCTGCGACACCCCCTTCCCCCGCCCCAAACCGCATACGCATACGCCAGCCCAAATGAACTCTTTTTTTAATGTTTCGTGTTTCGTTCTCGCCCCGATTCGGTGCTTCTGCAGCACTAGCCACTTGTGTAGCGCCCCCGTATTGCCCCGCATGACCACCGTCCGCACTGGGGGACGCCCGCCCCGCACGTCCTCGTCCACGGTATTTATCCACTGTATCCCCACCCTGCCCCGTCGCTCGTCCCCCACCCCCATCACGACTCGCACGTCCTTATTGCACTCTCACGGAACCCTACAAGTCGCTAGTTTTTATGATCATTGTGTACTGTATAATCCTAGCCCAGCCCGAAATGGTAGATGTTGTCTCTGTTGTATCCCAAGGCTCGAGCGCGTGTGCCCCCTGTGCGTCGACCAACTTTTGGACGCCGAGCAACCTGCAAGCACAAGCACAATACAACAGTCAGGCTGCCTCCGAGCCGTGTCGACCACACTGCAGCAGGAAGCCACCACGCGCCCTGGGCCTCTCCGAGTCTGGTGCGCGCCAAGCTCTAACCCAACCTCGACCCTGCCCGCGCCAATAACGCGCTATTCGCCTCCGACGGGTGCGCCCACTGCCACTGCTGTACACACATGTGCGGCGGCGCGCGCGCCGCTCGCCGCCCGTGCCTGTGCCCACTCGGGGAGCACACATGCAGGATCGAGGAGAGGACTCGGATGCGGATCTTGTTGGTCCACCGTCCGCGCTCGCGCTCGCGTGCTTTACGGCAGAGGCTGGACTCGGACGTCGCGCTCCACTGGCAACGTTAGCCTTTACGCCCCGCGTCCAGGTCCCAAGCATTCAAGAACAGCACTGAAGAACTCACGCGCACGCGCACGGCCCGGGGACGCATTTAGCACCGCGCGCCATGGCGTGTATACGTACGCGAAGTCCGTAAGCCGTTCGTTCTTGTGGGCTGCAACGTGATGAGAAGCGAGCTCGAGCGGCCACGGGGGACTCCCGGTAGTAGTCGTTTGGTACGTTGTCCGAGCCTCGAGCTCGCCGTGTACGTACTGGATATGGTGAGTGATGTATGTTTGACGTTCGTGCATGGTTTTTGGTCATGCAGGGACCATATGAAACTAGATGTACGAGGGACCGAGCGCTCTCGCGGCGACTTGGAGCTCTCCGCTGTAGGGGGTCCAGTGCCAGTGAGTATATGGAACAGGGTCGAACGCACTGCGCGCAGCTCAAGATAACGTACGGGGATCCATGGAAATGGGCCTGGTGCACCCAATTGTATTCGAAAAGTACGGCATTGTGGAAAACTGAGTTTTTTGGCCGTCGAAGCGTCGACAGCGTGTCTCAGATCTGTTCAACGCGTGGAACGACGTGCAAGTTTGCAACCCTCGACAGCGCGCGACGCGTCGATGACGACATGTCACGTGCTCCGCACCCTTGTGGCGTCGAGAATGGGCGCCTCGTAACTATCAGAGATCACATAGAGTCATTTCCCTCCTGCCTCCATCTATTCCGCATCTACCCTCTGCCCTCCGCCACCGGACACGAAACGCAAGGCACGGAACAGGATATGAGCGACTCCGTGGCACCGACTGAGGCCGTCAGCAGCGCTGCGGGAATCCTCACCAGCCAGGGTGCGAATGGCACTGTGAGTGTGCCGGAAACACGGTCGGTCCACTTTGCGAATAGATGTGCGCGAGCGAAGCTCTCATATAATGCTGCCGTGTGCTAGGGCGCGCACCGCGCGGGTGCAAGTTGTGCAGCAGCCTGCGCCCGGAGATTCGAGTGACGAGGAGGACGAGGATGGCCAAGAGGAGGAAGTCGAAGACTCTGAGATCCTGGCGGATTGGCCGGATGATACCGAGGTGAGCTACCCCTAGCATCTGCGTCCCCTTCCGGGTGCTATATGGAGCTTGTGCCACCCAGGATATAGACCTGAACCACGCTCGCCTGAACTCCGCGAGCGTCGCGAAGCTCGGCCTTCCAAGATTCAAGGAGCACCTCAAGCGGCTGTGTCTCCGGCAGAACTTCATTTCACACCTGGACCCTGAAATATTCGGCACATTAACGAAGCTGGAGGAGCTGGACCTCTACGACAACAAGATCAAGCACGTAGGCACGACGTTCAACGCTTTGACGAACCTCGTGTGCGTGGTGATGTTATTCGAGGTGTCCAGCTACTCACACCGCGTCACGCGTAGCTCTCTGGACCTCTCTTACAATTTGATCAAGCATGTACCCGAAGAGCTCGAGAAGCATCTGACATCCCTGAAAACGATATTCTTCATCCAGAACAAGATATCGCGTATACAGAACCTTAGCGGGCTCGCTGCCAATCTGAGGAGTCTCGAGCTCGGCGGCAATCGCATTCGAGTGAGTTAATTCCAGCTTCTAGCGCAATCAGGGCGGTCACTCAACCGCTTGCGGGTAGACAATCGAAGGCTTGGATGCACTCGTCAATCTCGAAGAATTATGGCTCGGCAAGAACAAGATCTCCAAATTGGAGGTGTGTTCTGCTTGGCTAACATGCCCAGACTTGCGTTCATAACCGTTCGGCAGAATTTAGATAACTTGAAAAAGCTCCGGATCCTGTCCATACAGTCTAACCGCATCACAAAGCTAGAGGGTCTAGAGAGCCTCGACAACCTGGAGGAGCTGTATCTTAGCCATAACGGCATCACTCGCCTGGAGGGTCTTGAGAAGAACGTTAGCGGCGTCGGCTATCTGGCAATCGTGCTCGTTTCTGACCGCTGCTTCTAGGGCAAACTGCGAACTGTTGACGTGGGAAGCAACTTCATCGAGCGGTTGGAGAACATCGCTCATCTCACGAGCCTCGAGGAACTCTGGGTGGGCTCTCGATCGTTGACGTCGCCGCCGGCATGTTCGCTGACCTTGGCCCGGGTCTCGCAGATGAACGATAACAAGATTGCGACGTTCCAAGACGTCGAGCCGCAGCTGAAGCATATCCAGACGCTCGAGACCATATACTTGGAGCGCAACCCTGTCCAAGCTGCGGAAGGGTCGGCGTACAGGCGAAAAGTCATACTCATGCTGCCTCAGATACAGCAGCTGGACGCAACGTGAGTGCTTATACGCTCTCGCGTTGCTGCGTGCTCACGCCGTTTCAGATACGTGAGGCAGTCGTGACCTGCCCGTGCTTGGGACCCCGGCCTTTCCTACTCGGGCTGAGGTGAGAAACATCGTTCCTTGTACCACACACCGCCACCAAGATCTCCTCGCAATCTCTCAGGCCGTCGATCGAGCTTGTCCAACCCGATCGTGGACGGGCGAATCTGGGTGATGCACCATGCGATCGTTCCACGATTCACGATTCGCCGGGCTGATCGCACGCCGAGCACTCGGGCGCACTTGCTCCGTTTGCGCGGCCTGGGTGGGACGTTTTACTCCATCGGCGAGCGGACGACCTGGGATGCACGATATGCTGGTTTCCAGCCCAAGGCAGCAGTAGTCTCCGAATTCATCTTCTGGAACCGGATCTTTCCCGTAGTCTACTTGTATGTCATGGCCGGCGCGCCGCCTTGACTGAACAGCGGTGAAGAACTCATATATAGCAGCCTGGCGGGCGAGACGCGAGTGGTGACAACGCGAGCGTTCGGTCCGCGGAAATAAGGTGGACATGCGCGACGCGCCGAACTACAAAGTTTGACGTCGCGTTTGCCTGGACAGTTACCTCAGTCGTGCAGGTCGCGTTGTTTGTGCATGTTGTCACCTCTCTCCGGCGCCGGAGCTTGGCGGACCGCGTGGGGGCGTCTCGCGAGCCCCTGAGTGCTTCATCGACATTGAGCTCCACCACCTCCAACTGCCTCCAACTGCCGTTTGCCTCTATCTGATTCTCAGTCTGCCCTCATGCCTGAGCATAACTCCGGCGTCAGCTCCGCGTCGAACACTGCACTGCAAGGCCTCGTCTCAGAAATGAAGGACCGGGTCAAGAAAGCTAAGGAGTCGGGAATACGAGTGCCCAGAGCAGAGAAGGTGCGCGCGAAGTATGCCCGTGCTCCGGTCACGCCGCTCACCCTAGAAACAGAAGAAGAGTCCGTGGATGGACTCGAACACCGGCGTGCGCGAGCGTGCGATGCGGGACGTGGCGCAGGACGCAGCAGACAAGCGTAAGGCGGAAGACGCCCGGGCAAACCTGCAGAGGAAGACCGAGCTGTACAACAAGTTGAAGCGACGCAAGGATGCCGGCCTCACCGATCAGCAGCTCGCGGAGATGCTTGTCCGCGTGAGTATCGACGTGTCTTCCGTTGCGCGCACCCAGAGAGCTGACGCAGCCTGGAGCCAGTTCGACGAGAAGACGCAGGACTACTCCTCTGACTCGGATAGCGACGGCGCGGATGCTGCCCCACCAGACGACGATCCTGAGGTGGAGTACATCGACGACCTCGGACGCTCTCGTTGGGCGCGGCGGTCTGAGATCCCGGAAGAGTACCGGCCGTTGAGGAGTGCACAGGACAAAGAAAACGAGTACGTCCAGACTTGCATCTACAGTCGATCGTGGTTCTCATATACCCCGTCTGAAGTGGCGAAGTCATCCGTAAGCAAATTGCTGCCCTGATTGCCTGACTGCATTCTGACCGACACTAGACGGACCGTTGCACTATTATCGTGTCGCCGAGCTCTCGACCGAAAGACAGGCCGAGATTCGCGCGGAGGTTGACAAACCCATGGAGGAGCACTACGACGCCATGAAAGAAAACCGTGCTATGGGTGCCGGGTTTATCCCTCTTTCCAAAGACGAGGAGACACGCAAGCAACAACTGGAAGATCTTCGTCGCGAGACCGCTACAACGAACGAAATCCGTGCAGCCAATCAAGCACCACGAACTCCAGTGGATGGTATGCAAGCGGATGTCACGGGGAAGCGCGGCGCGGGGAAGCGCACGCGGGCCAATGAAGAGAGAAGGAAGTTGATAGAAGAGCAGAGAGCGAAGAGACAGAAGGTCAAAGTGAAGGGCGAATCGACAGCGTCATCAAGTGTCGGGGAACCGACGAGTACAGTTGCATCTGCATCCTCCTCCACGACTGTAGATCCCATCGAAGCGTTGGAGGCAAAGAACAGTGGCGAAGGCGCAAACTACGATGCCGCCGCGGAGGCTTTCCTCGCTCAATTGATTCCATAATCGCTTCGCCCGGATGGATTGACGTTCGTCGTGAGTACAAATTATCTCATCTGAAGTACTGCATCGTCTAACGTACTCTATCACTAGCCTCGTCCACGAGGCGTTCAGGGCATATCAGACTGTATCGGCCTCCTACCTGCACATACTCGACGTGCATCTCCCCGCGTTTCGTCATCCTCCGCTTCACTTGCTCCCTGCCCTCGACGACGTCCACTACGAACGCCTTCGCGCTCCGCAGAACCTCCAGCCCCGGGCCCATCGCCGTCTTGTGGCCGCAGTTCACCTTCGCCTCTTCAGCCTTCCCGGACTTCTCGACAAGCGCTAGCAGCGCATCGACGGTGACAAGCCACTGCACGATGCTGCCCTCGTTTGGGAAGATGATCGGGGCCCATTCGTACAGCGTGTCTCCCACATAGAGCATCCCTTCGTCCTCGTCCCATAGTGCGAGCTCGTCTGGAGTGTGTCCGGGCGTGTGGAGCAGGCTGACACCCAAGGACACCCCGTCGGCGGACGTGATCGCGTCCATGTGCGGACGGAGGTGCGGCTCGTACGATGGTGTCGGAATGCCGAGGCTGTCACAGAGCGAGTGCGTGGGCAGGTTGTGCGGCGAGAGGAACGCGGGGTCGTGGCCGGATGCGATCACAAGCGAATCCTTCGCGAACTGCTCTACCCCGACTACCCAGTGCCGTGCACCCACCATGTTCATCATCAGTAAATTATTCTCGATTGTTGTATCATCACACTCCAAACAAACTACGAGCGACCGATGTCTACTCACGGATGTGGTCGTAGTGGCAGTGGCTCAGAACCACGACGTAGCGCATCGGGGCCTCCTGCTCCCCTCCCGTCACGGTGCCGCCGTGGGCGATCGGGTTCAGCGGCCGTCCGCCGTTGTCCGCGACGGGGACGCGCTCGATGAACTCGCGCAGGCTCGTGAGCCCGACGTCCGGATCGCGCGTCTTGCCGCCGCAGCCGGTGTCGAGGAGGAGGAGCGTGCGCGCGGCGGGGACGAGCTTCGCGTAGATGAACGGGTGCTCGTCGTAGACATCGTCGACCTCGACGATGAGAAAGGTGGATTGTGTTAAGCGGCGCGCTGAGAACGCCGTCTTGCGCCCGTCGTGGAGAGTAGCAGGGTGCGGCGATGCCGGCGTCGGTGTGGAGGAGGATGAGAGGCACATAGAGAGAGTCGCCTCCCGCTCGCTGCTGATGTCGGCGAATGGCGGTACAACGCTGACTCTGAGTGAGAGTACGTGACCAAGGGGTGTGCCCGGACGATTCCCAAGCTCTGCACATCGACGTCAGCGTGAGATCCACCACGCCAGCTCGTCTCGTGCCATCCACAGTATTAGATCAACCCAACTATGCGCGCGACTGGATGTATGTGCATATACGCGCATGCAGCGAGTCCGTACGTATACTGTATATATGCAACACCGCTCACCCGCCCGACACGGGACAGATCACCGCGACCTCCTCCCCGCCGCGCAGCACGACGGCCGCCGGGTCCTCCACCATCTCCGCGTCGACCGCCCACGCGCTCTCCGCGAGCACCGCGCCCAGAGAGGTGCCCGGGTGTCGTGCGGCGAGCAGGGGCGCGAGCTCCGACAGGGGCAGACCTGCAGTGTGCGCCGGATGAGCGTCGATCTCGAGCATGCACCAGTAGTAGCACTGGCGTGAGGGCCTCCGTACTGCTCTCTGTGCCTTGAGGGGTTGTGCGTGGGGGAAGCTCGAGCTCCTCGGTGGTTAATCCCGTTGCGGTTGACGCGGCGGCGAAGTATAGCACGGTGACCGACGCTTTGCGGGGTGGTGAGGACATGGCAGTATGCAGTGAAGTTGCGCTAGTAGAATCAAGAGCTCGAGCTTATGTAGAGGCACAGCTGTACCTTGTCGCCGGTCACGCTCGGGCACGGTGAGAAGCTCGGACTCGGAGCATCCAATATCATTGGTATCATACCATGTGCGTGAACAGTCGTGCAGATCGTGAGTAGCGTCCAACAGAACCTATATATATGGATACACATAAAAGCAAGTGCACGCAATCGAGCACCCAAAGCGTCGTCGGACCCAGCCAAGCGCACAAGCAAGCCACGGTCATCCAAATGCCAATGCCATATCCTCCCGTGCACACCATAGTTCTCGGGCACCGGGCACCCCACCCCATATCTCACTCTCTCGACTGCGGCCGATCATCCCTGATTCTTCCGCCAGCTCTGGAAGCTCAACAGCCCCACGACCAGCAGCGCGGTTCCCGCGCCGACGAGCCCAGGGAGGTACAGGTACCATGTCCTGTCCTCCTCGTCCGCCCCCAGATCCGGCTCCCTGTGCACGCTCTCGACCATCGAGCTCGACAGCTCCGCGTCCGCGTCGTCGCCCGCGTACCCGTATCCGCTCTCGCGCTTCCGGCGGCGGCGCATCGGCCCCGGGGGCAGCGGGGGCCCACCCGCCGCGCGCGCGACGTCGATCGTAGGCATCTCCAAGCCCTGGCGTGGCTGGCCCTTTCTGCGCGGTGCACGCTGCGCCTTCGCGTGCTCCTTCGCGCTGGCGGGGGGTGCTGGCGCTGGTGCTGGGGGAGACCGCGCCCGGCGCGGCCGCACGTTGAGCTCGGTGCCGCTCCCTGCGCTGCTCTCCGCGCCAGACCCAGTGCCCTCGTCTTCGGTTTCCTCGGCGGGGAGGAGAGGGACGTCTACGGTGGGGTTGAGGGCGCGCGCACGCATGAAGAACCGGGCTGCGTGCTGTCGGTCCTTCCGCCACGCGTCGGCGCCGTCTGCGTTCGTCCCGGAGGGTGGGCCAGACACGACGAGGGGCGAGCGTAGGGATGAGAGACCTGCGTAGGAGGAGGTGAGGAGTGAAGTTGCTGTCCCTTCCAGGTAGAGCAATCCCGCCGCTAGGAACAACTGCGCAAGGCCTTGCGCGCCGCCTACTCGTGACAAATAGTATTCTGGAGTCCCCGGGGTAGTAGATGCAACGGTGGAGAGCTGAAGCATCGATGGGATGGCATGAGATGCAGTCGGAGTAGCAGGTTCCAGCAATGTTGCGTCGAGCAAGGTCAGCGACTCGTCTGGGACGATTGTCTGGAGCGGTAGGTAATGTGTGGCAAGACGGATCGCGGCGGAGGGAAGACGAGCCTGGTGCCATGCTCGACTAATTCATGTCAGTAGAGATTAGAGTCTGCTAAGCTGACACCTTACATGAAGTATTCAAAGGCGTCTTCCTTGGCTTTGCGTATGTCGTGCAAGTCGAGCGCGATGAGCATCAGACTGGTAGGATCCATATTATACTGCATCTCCACAGCGTTGTCCAACAACCAAGGATAGACACCAGCAGGAGGAGGGCAGATGCTCTCTGGGACAGGACCGACGACGAGGGACGGCCAGATAATCGAGTCTGCTTTCTCGAGATGGAGTGTAAGCAGCCTGCCGGAGCCAGTATGGAGCGATTCTAATGAGGAGAAGGAGGATGCATGGGCGATCCCTTGGGAAATGCGGACTGGAGGGGATGCCGAGAGCGGTGATCTTCGGATGTAGCGCGTGTCAGAAGGGATCCCAAGGTGCTCATCCACGGACGACGAGACGGGAGAGGACAGTGCAGGGGATGAGATGAGGATATCGTCGACGTCCGATCCCGAGATTAGCCCGGCTTCAAGAGAGGCTGCGAAGCTGCTGGAGATCTCGGGCTCAGAGATGACAGCATAGGACGACTGGGTAGACGCAGTGGAGGTGGTAGAGGTGGTACGCTCGCGAGCGGACATTCTGGATGGACGGGGCTCGAGTTGCCACAGAGAAGCATTTGTGTCGACCTTGCCATACAACTGGCCCTGGGGAGAGGGTCAGGCCGAGATGCTGAACGTACCAGAGCCGAATGAACTTGCCTTGACTACCGGAGGCTGGCCTCGCACGCCCGCGACGAGGTGGTTCTCCTCGATGGTGACCTGTGTCAAGAGTGTCAAGACTAGAGTCCTAGACGCGCACTGCGGAGACAAGACTTACGAGTACGTCGTCCTCAACAGTCTCATATGGCAACAGCAAGAGCACGGTGGCCTATGTGCACGTCTCAGCACGCTTGGATGCCACTGGAGATCCTGCGGTGGGACTGACCTGATCATGCGACTATACAAGGAGCATATGAGGTTCGGAGGTGGTACGATGGCTGTGGGGACGCACCTGGTGCCATGAATACGACTGGTAGTGGTCGTGGAGCGTGTCCATGCTCGCTGTGGGCGAGAGGGGATTGGGCGGGGACGGCGAGGATGATGAGGGTTGTGGTAGAGAGAGGCATCGGTTGGATATGGGAGCCCCAACTAATGCAAATGGGAGCAGGCCTCTTGTAGAGCGCGCACGTGTCCGCGCTTGGGGAGGCGGGACGCGTGTAAAGATCGCGTCTGCTCGGCCTCGCCGCCGTCTTTCCCGAGCTCCTCATGCACGCCCCATACTCAGTCACGCCCTGGGAGATCTCCTTCCTCGACCCCCTCAGGCAGTCTCGCAACGCCCTCATCGTTCTCAACCAGCCCTTCTCCTTCTCCCTTCTCCACCGCCTCTGGCAGTCCTCCACATGGCACGCCTGTGCAGACGGCGGCGCGAACCGCCTCCACGACGTCCTACAAGACTGCGACGGTAGAGATCTCAGGCACCTGTGAGTCGTGCCCGACATCGTACGTAAATACCTCTCTCATCTCTACCTCAATCATCCGATTTTCTTATCCAAGATACACCCCCGATCTCATCAAGGGCGACCTCGACTCCCTCAGAGAGGATGTGTGCCTGTACTACTCTTCTCGTGGTGTCCGCATTGTACGAGACGAAGACCAGGATTCAACGGATCTCATGAAATGCATTGTTGCGCTCGTTGAGGACGAGAAAGCGGAACGTCGTGTCGAGGTACGTTTCGTAAAGCGTGCACACGAGCAGGCGTGCATCGCTAAACATTCTCTATGCAGCAACACACTATTGTGATTCTTGGCGGGCTATCCGGACGACTAGACCAGACGGTGCACACGCTGTCCCTTCTCCATAAACTACGTCGCAGTCGTAAGCACGTATTCGTGGTCACAGATGACAACGTCGCATGGCTTCTCGACTCTGTGAGTTCATTCATACTTCTTGCCGAGCTATCCATATCTGGAGCCGCCGGATATTCGAGCGTGTATGTCCTATTGTGGCAGCCTCTGTTCATGAGAGTCGCAGGCGTACCGAACCCCAATGTTCCCAATGTCCCCAAACGTGTAGTTCAGCCAGGAAGCCCCTGATGTGCAGAGACATGCATGCATACATCCATCGCTCTTTCCTCTAATGCCGCCTCGGCTTAATTCATGCTGACAATGCACCCCGTAGGGCGAGCACCGCATAAACGTCGACCATACCGCCTTCGGGCCCACCTGCGGCCTCCTTCCCGTCGGCATCGACTCCACAGTCCTAACAACCACCGGACTTCGCTGGAACCTCAGTACGCATTCCCATTCCCTTGATCCCGTTCCGGGCACACGAAGCCCCAACTGACGATGCGAAATGGCAAACCATACTCAGCCGACAGTCCATCGTCGTTCGACGGCCTCGTCTCAACCTCGAACCACCTCGTGCCCAGCGAGCCCGTCGTCACGGTCAAAACCACGAAGCCGATCTGGTGGACGATGGAGCTCCGCCCGCTTCCCTCGCCCTCGCGGCGGAGTCTCGACAGTCGGGAATATAACCAAGTGCACGGTGGTGCCGCGACTAGCTCAGGCCCAGGCTGTTGCGGCCCAGCTAGCCCCCCTCCTGTGTTCATTCCTGCGCCAGGCGAGTGAAGGAGGAGGCTATCAGGCGAACTGTATCACTTGCGCCGTTTCTGCTTCAGAGCCTGTTCACGTCTTCTATCCAACAATGTCGACCTCTCACTATCATCACTATCAGCAAAGGCCTGGTCGGCCTGAGGATCCTGTAGCGGTGATGAATACATTGACCGAGGCGCACACTGCGGGAAGATGCATATGCACAATGTAGCAGCAGCCATCCTGTGAATGTATGTATGCAGGTACGAATGTATGTATGTAAGTATATGATAGTCATGAAGGAGAACAACGAGGACACGGCGCAGAGCCGCGTGTGTGCGAACGAGAATGCAGAGATGCAATAAAGAGACGGGGTACGGGGGAAGGTATCTACAATTGCAATGGCCGGTGCCGCTCGTGGAGAAAACGTTAACGCTGCCAGTTGGTATACACAGGGGGAGTCTGCGACTCGTAAATGCGGCGGGGCAATCAAGAACAAACGCGTGCGCGGTACACCGAGTGAATGTAATGTAGGGGGTATGTACATGGCGCCGCGGGGTGGTCAGGGGGAGGGGTACGGGTTGCAAGAGCCGTGGTCGGTCGCCCGAGGGATCGAGCGTGTGCGAGTGATCATGAGAGCGCGAAGGAGAGGAGGGGGCAAGGAGCGGAAGAGATGAGGGAGAGATATGCAAGTTTGACATAAAGGAACGTGTGGGGCGCCCTAGGCGCATAGCAGGGCGGGACAAGTAAATATATGAAGCAGCAGCGCTGTGGCTAGTAGAACACCACGCGGACAGGCCGGGGACCGTGGTCTATGTGCATGGCAGGCTCGGAGTCGCTATATGGACAGAGAGATGAGCCTGCCCGGGATCCGTACCGTACAAGAAGTCAAGTGTGATGAGTGCAGGGATCGATGCGAGAGCAAACCAGAAACCAAACCACAGAAGCAAACCAGGGAACTCCTTCAAACCGACGAATGAGTCCATGCAAGCAAGGACAACCTATGGCCGCCCCGAGGGAAGCTGCGCAGAGGGGGTGAGCTGCACTGGGGAGCTCGTCGCCGACGTCGACACGATCCGCTTCATCCTATCTCGCTCGGCGGCCAGGTGCTGCGTGAGCATCCCGTCGAACCTGAGGATCGACTCACGCTGCACCTTGCGCCCGACTCCGACCCCAGCCTCCGTCGGCGCCGTCGCCGGCCGCTTGCCCATCCTGCCGCCCTCCGCGCCCCTCGTTGATGCTGTCGCAGCGCCACTCGTGGATCCGGAGCTGAAGCTCGCGCGTCCAAAGGATGTACCAGGCGCGATGGGCGAGCTGGGCACGGCGCCAATAGGGAGAAGAGATGAGCTAGGGACGTTCGCGACGTCCTTGCCCTTACCCTTGCCCTTGCCTTTGCACTTGGTCGGAGAGCGGGTCGACGAGAGCGAGCGCCGCCCGTAGTCGACGACATTCACGATCGGCTTCTTGCGGTCGAACGTGAACTGCGGCATGGGTTCTGTCGGAGTCAGGTACGACACCGGCGAGAGCTGCGGCGTCGAGTGGTTTCCGAGACGCATGATCGAAGGACGGGCACTCGAGCTAGACGCACGATTCGAGATCGCCTTGCTGCGAGGTTCGACGAACACATGCGCCGTCTCGACGTGGTCGGGCGCGCTGTGTATTGAAGCGGTGTGAGAGTGCTGCGTCGAAGGGGATTCTGCAGGCGGTGCGCGCTCGAAAGGGCCCCGTGCGTTTCGGGCGTCGCCGAGCGACTCCTCGTCCTCTGACTCGCTCTCGTCGGACGTCTCAAGGTCGTCCATGGCGTTGTGGATGGTAGATTGCAACCGGTCGAAGAAGTCTGAGGGATCGGCCGGCGCCGGCGCCGAGTGGATAACGGCGGGCTCGTAATGCCCTGGGATGTTGAGTGACAGTGAGCTGCCCAACCCACGCCGCGCAGCTAGTGGTGCGGTAGGGGAAGACGACGCAGAAGAGAATGACAGGTTCGCCGATGGGTCTCGCGCGGAACCTATGTCTGATGGCGATAGTGAAGGACGACCACCGCCAGAGGTGCGCGAGCTGTACGTGGATGATGTCGAGGGACGGTATGTAGGGCGGACCGCACGCGGCCGAGGAGGGAGGGGTAGCTCGTTGGGTGACACGGAAGAGGAGAAACGCGGAGGAGGAGAATGGACTATGGTTCTCGGCGTCGACGGTGGTACAGGGGGTGTGATATCGGTGAGAAGAGGGTCTGGCTGGGACGCAAAACTTCTCCTAGACAGCGACGAAGGTGGTCGACAGCTGCCGAACACCGCATCACGGAAGGCAGACGCTGTCGGTGAAGGCATGGAGTACTCTGAGACAGAGACGGATATTGACGGTCGACCCGACGGCAGCGACAAGGACGTCGACGGTCGGGCACTGTTCTGGTCCACGTCAGTGTCCATGGGGGTGCGGAACGACATGCTATCGCTAGAATACCGAGAGCCGCTCTCTGTCCGTGACCTTGCGCTAGAGAATGACGGCATGTCTTGGAGTTCCCTCGAGTCTGGCGATAGGCCACGTTTACTGCTCTGATACCGCGGCAATGGTGGTGGGGACAGAGATATCACTGCACGCATATTGTCTTCGACACCCGAGAAACCGGGAGTAGAAGTTGCTTTCCGCACCGTGTGATACGAGCCTGAGGACGACTCCGGCGATTGATCGTCAGACTTCGGGACCACCTCGGGCAAATCAGGCTGCGACAACGAGTAGAGGGGATTGACGAGTTGCTTTCGCGGAGGTGGTGCGAGCGGCAAAGGCATGTGAGCGGGGGTCTCTGCACGAGCCGGCGGTTCTGCAGCGGACAGCATCGGATGCTCCAGGACCTTGGGCGAGCGTTCTCCAGACGACATAATGCTCTCGACTGGAAAGTGGGCTTCGGTAGGCGACAAAGGTGGACTGGCCTCCGAGAAAGGTGTCTGCGTGCTCAAGTCCTCAAGGATTCGCTGTCCAATTCTAGATCTCTGAGACTGGAACATCGCCGGCGTAGGGAACGTCGCTTCTGACTGGGGGGTCGGAGATGGTGGCTGAGCACCACCGCTAGATGTCGAGAAGGAACGATCCGGCGTATTCGTGAGCGAGTGACTGACAGCTTCCTGAAGTAGCGCTTTCCTCCAACTATCTTCCTCTGAGTTGACTGACCAGATTCCCGGACTGTTGGGAACTAGCCGTTCGGCCAACACGGCTGCACCAACAGATTCCTGCGGGCCGAGACCGTACACTGCAGAAGCTTGCACCGCAAACATAGAATCAGCAGATGGCGGAGGGAGGTCGACAGCATCTGTCGGATCGATGACATCGTCGACGAAGCGTTCTCTCGGTGTCGCTTGACTCTTTGGCTTCCGACCGTCCTTACTTCGCAACTCCTTCTCGGCCTCCTTCGCGGCAGTCGCAAGGTCGTCCATCCGCTCACGCAGAACGACAACCCGGGTCGGGGGTGGAGGTGGGGGCTGGTGCACAGCAGGTGGTGTAGAAGACGGCAGCTGCGTATGAAGAAGTCCTGACGCGGTCGGCGTGTCGGATGTGGTACGAAGAATAGGACCTGTGCCATCCAGTGCTGGCGGGCTGCCAGGAACAGGGGATGCGGGTTTTGACTTCGACTTCCCTAACCGGAAGAAGTCTAGGAAACCGGCATTTCCAGGCTTGCTCTTTTTCGCGGCATCCTGAGCGTGTGGGGAAAGCGCCAGCGGAGTGGGCTTCGCGTGAGCAGGGGGAAGGAAATAGCTGTTGTTAACGAGCAAGCGGAGGCGGTTCGATACGTCGTCCGGGTCGAAGTCTGGGTGGTCTGGCGTGACGATCACTGGATAAGATGTGTCTGCCTCATCATGGTCGGTGTAGGGCATCGAAGACTCCGTACGCGTGCCGACGGATGTTGATGCAGGGTAGACTGACGACGAGGTGGAGGAGTGCTGAGTTAGAACGGAATCTCTGATATTGCGCATGGAAGGGCCTGCAATCTGCACTGGAGGTACCTCAGGAAACTCGCACGGCGTCTGGGGACTGGGTTGTGAAGAGCAGTCTGAGGGAGAGTTTTGTCGGAAGGACTGACGGGGGAGGCTGAGGCCACGGAGCCTGGCCTGAGCCTGGAGAGCGTGTGAGTGAGATAGGGACCGAGGAAGGAAGTCAACCACGCACCCCCTTCATAGAGCCGTTGTCAGATTTTGCCTGCCTCCCTCGACCCTGCTCGGGCGGAGGATGCCTGACGTCCAAGGCACTCCACGACCTCCCGAACTGAGTCCCGTTCGCATGAAGCCCCTCGAGCGGCCACCGCGACTCCGGCCCAATCGTACGCGACCTGCGCCGCGACTTCTTCATCTCCCGCTGCTGCGCCAGACTCATCTCCTCCGGCTCATCATGCAGGACCGGCGAGGGGAGGGGAGGCGCATCGTCGAGGTCCAGAAAACTTTCCCCAGCGTCCGACTCGTATCTGGTGCTGCCCGCCGGGGGCCCTGTGCTCCTGCCGCGTTTTGCGGAGGCGACCGACCGTGCCCTGGTGCGCGACCGTCGCTTGAGGACCGCGCCCGAGCCTTCGGCGGCGCTGTGTAGTGAGCTAGTGATCGAGTCTGAACGAGCGAAAGGGTGGGCTAGAGGGGACAGAGGCTCGACGGCGGCCGTCGAGGGGACCATGGAGTGCTCAACGTTGCATGCGACGACGGAAATGAACCGAAGTTCGTTGTCGAGCGGGACGGTGAGAGCTGGTGAGAGCAGTTGATTTACGCGCCCGTCTCGCAGACTGGCACCAGTAGGACCCCGACCAAATACGTTGATAGCGTAAGGGAACCTGATGGCGGCCCCCAGCAAGCGCTCGACGCACAGTGCTCATGTTACTTCAAGTTGTTACTCCTTCTACGCCCCAGGATAGCCCACGATAAAGTAGATGTCTTTAAGAACATGTTGATAGCTGCTTTAGTATTTTGCTACCATTCAACAACATACTTCTCCTCGCCGCTCGTTACCAAAGGTCAGCGCGGCCAGCTCGGCACAGATTTGCCACGAGACTCGAGTAAGGCAACCGACGAGCCAAAGGCGGGGAAACGCGTCTGACGCTAGCGCTCTCCCTCGGTTTTTACTATTTAACCCCGTCTGGGAACCGTGGGTGCCAGAGGTCCGGCGGGTTCGGTGTGTTCTGTTTTGGGATCGCAATGTCGCCCGCATCCTTCCATCCACCATGACTGTCCTGAATATTCTGTCCCCGTGTAAGCACTTCGTATCTGTGTTCGATGTTTACATGGGTACTGACTTACAGTCGTAGACCTTCCGCATGCGTCGGGCTGGCTGCCGACGTGGCAATTGATCGTAGCCACAACAGCGCTAATGAACACCGTTTCAAACATGACCAGCCTGACTTTCTCGCGAAAGCTATACAACGACGCATACGGTATTCATCTTTAGTGTGCACTATGGACCGTGTCTAACGAACATCTAGTCAACCCTTTGCAGGCCCGTACTTTCGGCATATGGACGCTTATGTCAGCAACTGTACGCTTCTACGCTGCCTATAACATACACAACAAACAGTGAGTAGAGCCGGACTCAAATTATCCCTCAATGTTGTTTTCTCTGATGCGTATTGTATCTGCGCTGTAGGGTCTACGATCTGGCGTTGTTCTCATACCTCTTCGCACTTATACACTTCGGCCTTGAGATCTTTGTCTTCCGCAGTGTGAAACGGCAATTCGCCGTTGTCAGCCCTGTCATCGTCTCAAGTAAGTCGCAGAACAATGGGTACTCTACAACCTAACTGACTCTGTAACATGCTCGTATCAGCTTCATCCTTGATCTGGATGTTCCTCCAGTACAGCTTCTATGTGAAGTCATGATTTACACGTGGATTATCTCTCTCAGAATGTACCCAGATATAATCAACTTAATTTCGTATGCTCAGATATTCTGACTCCGTTCACACCTAGTTGAACGGCTCGTCAATCCGCCGCATTTGGTACGAGGTTTGCGAGCCAATCTTCGCCGCACCCCCAGGCCTTCACTCACAAACTGACTGACGCGATTCTCAGTTTGTTGTCAGAGTTCGTCTCTGCGAAGTCTCGCTAAAACGTCGCGACTGCCATCAGGCTGTTCACAACGTGTCAACCCTCATAGGACTGTGCTACGATATCTCTTATGGAATCCCCTTACCCTCAGACGATGGCCACAATCCGTATGTATGCTACGACTCGAAGTCTGGCACAGGATCGTTCGTGCGTGTCTGTCTAGCGGTCAATGTTGTCGCCGAGGAGTGGATTCGACCGTCGAAAAGCTCTCCAAGATGTGCCGCCGCAGCTATAGACAACTATCGCCTCACCTTCAATGCACCAAAGACTCGGAAGGCGCCGCACGTTCTACGAAATAGTGCTGCCCCACCGACATCGCAAGCGTTAGCTGCGCCCTCACGTCTTCGCACATGGGTGTAGCGAGATTAGAAAAAGACGGGAAGCGTCTGCGGGCTTGGTCCTACGACTCATGTACATCTACACGACAAGCTCTCTGCCGACCCCACATCATCGCCTTCAACCGCCAGCTCATGGGGACGTTCATAGTGCTCCGCCCGCAAGGTGTACGAGCTCTCACTCCCCTGATCATCTACAAAGGACCGAGAAACCATATATACGGACCTAGGACGCACGGTTAGTCATGTTTAACACGAGCGAAAAGCAACATAGCATTTAACAAGCTGTAGAGAAGAACGAGAGTAACATAGGTTAAAGATATAAGTAGGAGGTACATAAGAATCTGGTACGATAATAGAGGTCATTCGCAGGAGGATGATTAGCGATATTCAGGGGAGCGGGGATAGCGTCCGACGTTCGACTACGCCAAGTTCTTTTGACGTAGCAAAGCCAGAGAATGGTGGCTGCCACAAGATGCTGCCTTCGCAGACCAAGAGCCGCCGTCCTTGCGGACAATCACGGTCGGCGTCCTGACGTCGACACCCTCCTCGCCAGTGCCCAGTTGCCCAACCGTGTCGACACCCCAAGCGTACATGGCACCTCCTTTGGTCACAGCAAGACTGTTGCGTGTCCCACAAGCAAGCCAAGGCTATGACCGGGTCGTCGTGATCAGGGAAGGGGACGAGAACTGGCTCAGGGACGAAACCGAGCGGATACCGTGCATTGAGGGAGCTTTTCTCGTCTGGAATTCCCAGCTGGCCGTCGTCGTAATCCCCGCACGCGAAGACGCGTCCGTCAACGGTCAGGAACAGGGTGTGTTGATCACCTCCTGCGATTTGCGTGACCGTAGAACCCCCGAGGTCGTCCTTGTTCAACCCGATGACCGGGAGGGGAGCTTGCACAACACGATCTTCGGGCTTGGTTTTGGGATCCACGCCAGTCCCGGTCTGCCCGTGTCCGTTAAGTCCCCAACCCCACACAATGCCGTCCTCGTCGACCGCGAAGGAATGGTTCGCGCCTGCGCCGATGACTACGGCTTTCCGGGAACGTGATTGCAAAACCACGCGCTCCGGAACGGTGCCTTGAGCCAATCGTCGTTTGAGGACACGTCGACCGAGCTGCAGATACTCGCTCGAACCGGCGCTGTAAATTTCGCCATCCACCGTGAGGAGGAGTACGTGATTGTCGCCTGCGACGGCAGAAGAAAAGCGCAGGTCGGTCAACTCGGGTATAGCTATGGGCGAGTATTGCTTGTGGATGCTCGGGGAGAACCCAAGATCGCCGTTAGAGGTCTGGCAACGGTTCAGTAACAGGAAGAGCACGTCACTGAAAGCAACTTACTCGATATGTCCCCCAAGAGCGTACATGGCCGTCGGTATCTAGTACGACACCAATACAATCTCCAAGGGTAACCGTGGCGGCACGGAAGCCCTCTTCAACGAGGCTTTGAAGAGGAGCTGGGAGGTGGAAAGGGATTGAGGTCGCTTTGTCAACTTCGACAGTAGTTTCCCCTCTAGTTACCTCGACAGTGGTTCGGCCGAGTTCCGCATTGTCGTTCGGCCCACACGTCCAAACCTATCACAGAGATAGAAAACGAGGAGTAGGAGCTCAGACTAAGGGTATTACTCACCGTCCCATTCTCGTCGATGAACGCCGAGTGAAGAGATCCCGCAGCAATGCTTTCTAGCCCCGCCCCCGGGGGACCCAAGGCACCATCTTCACCCAACCTTTCGACGTGCTGGTTGCGGCGCGGCTTGACCAAAGTAGCACTGAGGCAACCTTCCCCCATACCTAGCTGCCCGGAGTCTCCTGCACCCCAGCAGAACAGTCTCCAGCTAGGTCGTTCGTGTGGTGGAGGTGCTGGGGGAGAGTTGAGCTGGGGAGGAGGAGCTCTGCTCGCCTTCGCTCGCTGAGCTACTGTAGTTCTCCCTTTTCGTGTCGTAGGCCGCTTCTTCGGTTTGGCGGGAGAGCTGAATCGTTGCCGCTTCTTGCTCGTTGCCCGAGCACTACGGGCGACATTGGCATCGGAGGTAGTGGGCGCCATGGGGCGAGGGGATAGTATGTACTGGGCTGTACTGAGCCGGAGGCGAGTGGTGGGCAACAGGAACCCAACAAGCGCCCAAACTTCTCGTACGCCGGCCCCGGGCCACTGACGTCAAACATAATGTACGTGGTTGATATTAGTATCTGTGCTCAATGTCAGTCTATCCAAACTATACATAGTTTCTATCTGAAGGTATGATTCACACATTCGAAGTATAGTACTTGCCTCCAAGTTTCCCTGCACAGCTTCGCCTTCTTGATCTCAACTACCATGTGCACTGGCAGCGATCTGTAGCTCTTCGACGTCTGTCTCTCTGCAGCTTAAATGTTGGGAAAGGTGATCATCTAGGTATCCATCATCTCGTAGTCGACGGACTGACAGCTCACAGAGTTGCGGCTACATAGGTACGGGTTCAATACGAGGTTTCCTGGCACTAGTAGTCCCTTGGTGAACTATCGCGATACTTCAAAACGGCCCTGCGCCTTCAAAAGAGCACATGAGTCTATCAAACATCCGTCAGCTCGTTCATCGGACTCGGCGTCGACGTGCAAAGTCCTACGCCGAGCGTGAGACTTGATGGATGGCAAGACACGACCAACGCCGTCGGAGGTTATGGGGTCAGTCCCACTGCAGGGATGCGGCAGTCGGCAAGAGACAAGAACGGATAACGCGATGCACATAGCTAGTGGACCACTAGTAGCGGTGTACATAGGTGAGCTCAGATACGCTCATAGTACAGCTCGCAGTGCTGTTCTTATCTCATTCAAAGCGTTTTCTCTGTCTAAGGGTTAGACCACATGTCGACTTGGAGGCTTCCCGGAGGGTGATCGCGATGTTGCTCGCATATCTTCTCCTTTCAAGACTCCCGAAAGCCGAGATGCGTTGCAATCCGAAAGCAACCTCTGCGCGTTCTGCTAATCTTGTCTCAGGTACAACTATCGATAGCACGTATACTGATTCACACCCGAGAGCATCACCACTGATACCCACTCAGTCCTTCTATTCCTGCTACATCGCGCCATTCCGACTTAAAGAGGCAACCCGCTAAGAATGCCTGAGAGGTTAGGCACACAGACCTGAAGGAGAATGATGATGAGTATCGGAAGAATTCAGTCTCCTACGTACTCACCTTCAAGTCTGGCACCGGAACGGGGATCGTGCTCAAGAGCAAGTTCGTGAATAATCCTACGAGGTTCGTAACCGCTCCCAGGCCTGGGATCCCGACAGTAGACAGGAGGCTAACGATCGCGGTCGCCGGGTCATCGCAGGCGGAACCCTGAGCGCAGTCGGCGTTACTGTTACAGAGAATGGAGGATAGGCCCGGAATAGGAAGGCCTGCGGCATCGGAGTCGACGCAAATCTACAACGGCTTATTAGCAGCTACCACAGTCTGCGGTAGCGGTCGCTTACGCCTAGGGGGTTGGCGTCCGGTATGGTGACGCATTCCACGTTGGTGCCACATACGTTGGGGATGCTGGTGAGGCAGACATCGTTCTTGACGGCAGCGCGAGCGACGGCCGGCTGTCCCAGCACGCGAGCGGCGGCGACATTAGCCTCGGCGATGGCGACGGCGGCGGTGACGAAGACGGCGGTGAAGCGCATATTGGAGACTATAATAAGACAAGATGAGAGGTGAGTTGCGAGTGTGCCAGATGAGTAGAAGGGATTTGTCGCTCACGTTCTGTGTAGGAGAGCTTGGCGAATGCTGCTGCTGCTGTCTTCAGTGCTGAATCTGCTTGGCTTATATATGTGTCGGCATACAGATGAGAAAAACCATATGCTGGGTGCGTCAGCCAACTATTCTCATGATGCCACCGACTACGTTCGGGACATGATGCAGACAGGCATGAGCACCAATGGGTGCAATCCGCCCATCTGCACCCATGGCTGCATCAGAGGATCAGTGTTCTCTCGCGCCCATCCCAAAGTTCTGTCAACCTACCTCAGGCTCGCGCAAGAACAATTAAGGCTTCCAGTATGTCAGCATTCCGTTGTATGGAATATCCTTGGTATAACCCTCGAAAATACTAACTTTCTTCTCCGCATGCGCATGCAGGTCACCACATATCGGTGAATATGAATTGCAGGGCCGGACAAACTCGAATCCAACACGGCCGCCGACGCGTTGTAACACGTTCTTCGCGGATTGAGAGGGCGCATACACGACGTGCAAATGTCATTTTTCCCACTAGAGGAAATTGGTGGGACAGTCATTGGATATCTATCATTCCCTCGTTTTCGGGCCTCGGGCCTCAGCGCGCACGAAAACAAAGGAAATGATACATGTCCCTCCAATCTCCGATGGGAGCGAAAAGACCTTTTGCCCGTCGTGATACCCCTTCCAACTGCCTTTACCACCGCATTATCTTTTCATGGGAGCCGAGCAACAAGTCCCTCTTCAGACCCGAACCAAACGTCTGTACGGCACTCGGTGCCGCGAACCAGCCGGGAATGTCGCTCCCTGAGTGGACGATTGGCTATGCACGGCACGTCACTGCACTGTCGCGGCATCCCTGTGTTCAGCCCCGCAGCTGTCGTCGACTGCAGTGTCTGTGAACGCCCCTGGCTAAATGGACGAATTCTGCCCCATGACGACATGCATTTAACCATATCCCTCACACTAGACCCAATGGAACATACAAACTCTGGCGACTGTTCCAGTATATCATTACTTTGTTCGGCGGACTGAGAGGGATTACCTCCTCCCATTGCCATGCCGAAGGCCTCCTTGAGCTCGGCCTATCATCTGCAGGACCTATCATTGCTTCTGACGCATCAAAGTCCAGACTCACCCCAAGTCACATAGAGCCGTAACATTCAAACCCTGGCTGAAGTCGTGCGTCGACATACCGTCATTCGCCCTTGCAGATATCTCGCCGGTGTGTTCGGACGTCGTTCTCCTGCCCAGGCTGCCTCTCGGGAGTAGTCCACACTCGTTCTTCTCGGCTGCCCAAGCTCTGAACGCACACACCGTCATCGCATAGGACATATCAATCACACTTCCCTTCCATACGCGCAACCGCCCAGCGTAGCGCGTGCAACCCTGCGTTCATCTCCCATCCGCATACTCGCGCCCGTAGAGCTTAAATGAGCTCCGCCAGCCAGACACAGGCCATTCCCGGCAAGCGTGTTTCCTTGTGTTGGTCAATATGGTCTGATGCTTCGCCTTGGGACTTGCCGTCACGTCCTACCCCGATCGTCGGTGAGAGTCGCGGTCAGGTCCTTTCTCTGATGTTCATGCGAATTATCATACCCACCTCTTTGCATCTGCCAACAGCGCATCAGGGCATGCTTGCATTGTCGCCGACGAGCCTGGCATGTTGGAAACGGACATCGCGTAGAGCCGGAAGGTCGGGGTCAGAGTGCCCATGTCGGCGACGACCCTCGAGCAGAGTGATTTCCCCCTGCGTCCCAATTGACTCAGGACGGCGGACCTCATTTCTACAAGGAGCTCGAGCTCGAGCAACCAATCACGACTTTGCTCGCGTCACATCCTGCCGCGACCCCGACGTCACCACCTGTACCTGGGCAGAGACAGCCGCTACTCCTCCAGCTCGTGGCCCACCACATCGTATATGGTAGATGAAGTCTCTAACCGACAAGACTGGGTCAGCAAATCCCGGTGTCACCGACTTCTCCAATCCCGCGCTGCGTCATGAATGCAGAAGACTCAGCGGTCCTCCAGCTCATGACCCCGACACTCGAGGCGCAGCCGCCAGTCTGTCCGACAGGACTGGGCCTATGCTCCCGCTTCCAGCAAATTACCGTATCCAGCACTACGTCTAACCGTCGGATCCGGACATCTCCATCCCCGAAGCTCACGCTTCGCGTCTCGGGGCCCGAATTTTGTGTCTAACTCTCGCTCGGCGGCACCCCAGGCTATCACTTAAGCTCTCCCATTCGCTTGCGGCCGCGCGCTCACGATCGGCACGGGAGTGGCTGGGTTCTGCCGCAAGGTTTGCGGCGGTGCGGGAAACACGACAACGACAGGCTAGGACCTCCGAACTTTGAGGCTGAAACCCGCGCTGCGCAAGGGGTCTCCCTCAGGCTCCTGGAGTTCTGCCCCCCCTAGTGGTACGATGCGTCGCAATCATTCCGAGGCCCGCCCTTGCCCGCGCCGCGTACACTCAGACTGCCTAAAGGCTCGAGTCAACAATCAAAACCACTGGCACCATCAGGGTTCGCTTCTTCGCCTCACGTGGGGCCATCCTGCAGAAGTCTCCGAGTCTATCATGTTGGGCAACACGTTCTCCGTTGCCCAGATAGGTGATCGGCGAGCTCGAGAAGGACATGGAACACCTGGGGTGTCAGGCTGGTCGTGTGTTCTCGGCGACTCCTTGCAGTACACTACTGCATGAGTCGTCTCCAGGATGGTGTGTCAGTGCTTCGAGTCCATATTTGACACTCAGCTCTGCACGATGGCCGGCAACTCAGACTCGACACCCTTACCAGTGAACACTTGAGCTCCATGCTATGCTGCAGGTGTCCTCACTGGTGAGGGTTCACAGAGGGCAACTCGGTTGCTAACTTGGAAGCGTGCTGGGGCCGCTAGCATGAACCGTACTAGACTACCGTCTTCAACAAGTATTAGCACGTCATGGTGTTGAAAGTGTGAGTGACTGCTTATCTGCCAGCATAGTATGACGTCAGTAGCTAATAAGCACGTCTTTCTTCCGTGCTTGTCCAACGTTCAACGCTCGGGCGGAGTCGTGCGTTGCTGGAGGCGGATGTACTATGAGGGAGTAGGTAGGCGCTTGTATTTCCGGAAAGGGTATATTTGGTACTGAACGCTGTCGATAGCCGCTCGCAGTGAGATATTAATATATAATCGCCAGCGTATACTCGTACACATTTAGGGCTCAGAAGTCCTGGGTATAAATTTCTCTACTTACCAGCTCATCTCTTGAACATATTCACATTCGGTCGCCTAGTCAGCAGCGGCCTCGTCTGCCGCGCATACTCCTCCCAAGCCTTGCTCCTCACGATCTTCCCGTCCTCGCCCACCCTATCCGCATATGACCCCGCCGCCTTCCTCTCGCTATACACACGGGCGAGCTCCCCGGCGAGCGCCCACAGCCACCGCCGCGCGCGCATTGCTGCGCTGCGGTGCACCTGCGAGAGGTAGAGGTGCCAGTCGGCGTCCACCGGCGAGTGCGTCGCATGTGCCATCGCGAGCCCCGCGAGGTCGACGTCCGCGTCTGTCTTCCCGTTCACGGCGGCCGTCTCCGATTTGCTGCGCGCGACAAAGCTACGGTACTCCCACTCGACGGGAACCGCCCAGCCGAGCGCGAGGACGCGTGCACGCGCCTGGGGCTAGAGCGCCGTCAGCGCGTGGTGGCGGAGGGTCCGGCAGGTCGCGAGGAGGTGCATGAAGGACTTGTCGTCGAGGTAGGGCAGGATGGCGGAGAGAACGTCGAGCGGTTGGGTCGTGAACATGTCGGTCGTGGACGCTGGTATGGGACCGAGAGAGGCGAGGCGGGCCGGAGGCACCTGAGGGCGGAAGCGGGGGAATCTGTGCGAAGGGAAGCGTTACGGTGGCTATTCTGATTCATAAATATCGCAGCTGAGCGTACATGTCGGGCCGCGCCGCCGTCCATTCAAGGCCACGCTTACGCCACTTTATCCAGTCAAAGTCGGCATCCCCGGCGCCAGCACCTGGCCGCAAGGACCACAGCGATTGAATGTCGACACTGATGGGCTCTCCGTCGTGGTTGAGTCTGAGAGGGGTTTTGTAGTTGAAATTCTTAAGCATGCCAGCATGTGCGCCAGCCACGGTCGGACCGACGATCTTGTCCACGAGAGCGAAATCAAGGAGAGTATCTGGGTCGTCGGAAGTGAAGCCAAGCCGATGGCGGATGAGGGCTGCGCAAGTCGTGTGGAAGGCGATGACCTGAGGGCGTACGTCAAGATCACTGGCAGTTAGTAAGACTCGGCGATGGATCAACGGCGTACGGTTCTGTTCCCATCTTCCCACATGATGCTGGTCATTACACCAGGCGTCCTTTTGGCTTGGAAAAGGTCGCTATCTATAATGTACATGATCACAGTGGGGTAAGTCAAGTAGAAGGAGCGCGAAGGCAGGATGGCACGGTCACTCACCAAGCCAGGTCATGTCCATGACAACGCCCGTAATGGTGATACACCTAGAGCGTTTTGCATGTAAAGCTTCTGCTTGTCCGTGAGCATGCCCTCGGGTATGAACCGAGGGAAGAGCGCCGTGCTGCTCGGGGTGAAGGGGAGGCGGCAGAGAGAGCAGGACATGACGGGTAGTGGGAACGATGAGCAGCGATCGCGTGTGACAGATGTACTTATACTGATAGCACAAAGTTAAGTTTCACGTGAACCTGTGAAGGTTGTCTATTAGTAGAGGACTAAGTACTGAGGCCTGAGGCCTTGACGGACGTTCGTTAAGATGGCTAGCCGAAGCGAGCTGGGATTGGGCAGATCAAGTACCATACAAACTATAAAAACTTCTCGCCCTGCAGGACTACCAGGCCATCTTCTTGCCCGGTAAATTGAGTCCCATCCCATAGATCGCTGGCCTCATACTCAGCTGCTGCTTCGCCGTCTGGGCATACTCAGTCCACGCTTTGCTCTTTACGACCTTGCCGTCCTCGTTCACGCTATCCGCGTACGGCCCCGCCGCTTTCTTCTCGCGGTACACACCGGCGAGCTCTCCCGCGAGTGCCCACTGCCACCGCCGCGCGCGCATTGCGGCGCTGCGGTGGACCTGCGAGAGGTAGAGATGCCAGTCGGCGTCCATCGGCGAGTGCGTCGCATGCGCCATCGCGAGAGGGATGTCTTTCTCTTGTGCGGCAGCTGTTTCCGCTTTGCTGCGGCCCACGAAGCCGCGGTACTCGAAGTCGAGAGGGACTGCCCAGCCAAGCGCAATGGCGCGTTCACGCGCGTGCGGCTGAAACGTCGTGAGGGCGTGGCGACGGAGCGTGCGGCAGGTCGCGAGGAGGTGCATGAAAGACTTGTTGTCAAGATAGGGGAGAATCGCATGGAGAACATCGAGCGGCTGTGTCGTGACTATGTCCGTGGTGGATTCGCTGGGCATGGGACCGAGAGATGAGAGCCGCGTCGGAGGCACTTGGGGACGGAAACGGGGGAAGCTGTGCGGTCAAAGTCAGCAAGGGGTTATGTATGTATGTGCGGAGGAGTGTCAGAAACAGACTACGCACACGTCGGATCGCGCTGCTGTCCACTGAAGCCCAAGTTGCTGCCACTTGATCCAGTCAAAGTCGGCTTCTCCGGGGGCAGTATCTGGCTTCGAGTACCACAACGACTCGATGTCAACACTGATGGGCGTTCCATCATATTCGAGGGCGGTCTTGTAGTTGACATCCTTGAACATGCCAGCGTGTGTGCCACCCATGGTGGGGCCGACGATTCTCTCCATGACTGCGAGGTCAATGAGGGTTTCTGCATCATTGGAAGTGAAGCCGAGCCGATGGCGGAGGAGAGTTGCACAAGTCGTGTGAAGGGCGATGAACTGAGTGCGTGAGTTAGAAAGAATTAACAGATCAAGGGAGACAGACGCACTGTCTTTCCCTCGGTCTCCCAGACTATATTAAAGATCAAACTACCCGGAGTGTTGTTGATTGCGAAGAGGTTGCGATCTGCAGGGTGGACGGTGCGAACATGAGCAAGATGATACGGAATGGATAGGAAACATGGTTAACGATTAATTTGCTTACCCAAATAAACCATGTCGACTACGAGGCCCATGATGTACAGACCGAGACAAGTAGCATGCTTCATATGAATCTTCTGCTTCTCTGTGAGGGCGCTCTCCGGTATGGGACGCGGACGGATTGAGATGCTGCTGGGGGTGAAGGGAAGACGGCAGAGGGAGCAGGACATGATGGTAGATGAGAGAGACGAGGGAGAACCATCATGGCTTCTTATATGTAGTATGCTCACGGGTTCAAGATCCGCGGAGCTTTAGCAGAAGAAGGTGGCCGAAAGGGGTGTACAATAACTTTGACTCGTCGGACACTGCGCCCTAGCAGAAGTCCTTCGATTGTTCAACCAATGCACAGCCGCTATCGATAGCTACGATCCTGCGGCTTAACTTTTCGGTGGAAGCATCACCTACTTACCGGCCCTTTCATCGCGCACAAAGCAAATCGCGCACAAAGCAAAGGACGAGCAGAACCTGGCACTGGCCGCAGTCACGGTGACTCGGAACGCGTACCGTCACGGACTGGTAACGCGCTGTAACGCGTGACTGTCGCGGAATGTCACGTGACGAGACGGTGCCATCTGCATCTGTCGGCGGAGAAGGCGCTGGGCAGTGCCCTCAACAGCTTCTCTCCCTGCCTCCTCCTCGTCCTTAAAGCTTCCCTCTCCCCACCCTCATTCTTGACCTCGTCTCCTTCCACCCACTTTCGCTCTCTCTACTGCTGGGCATCGACCGTGTCGCTCTCTACTGCATTTTGACTTCTTTGAAGGTGAGCCTAGCATCACGTCTGCAAGCGCATATACTCATTCGCTGCCAATACTGCTCGCCCAGATGTCCTCCGTCCCTGTCTTACCTGCCGAGCTCCACGACTACATTCTCGATTTTCTCCACGGCGACACAGACACTCTACGGCGGTGCGCACTTGCTAATCGCGACTGGCTCCCCCGCGCCCAACATCATCTCTTCCATTCCGTCTACCTCGACTGGTCCAATTGCTATGCATTCACCCGCGTTCTCGCCACCAACCCCGGCCTCGCCTCACACGTTGCCACGCTCGAGATAGAAGGCGCGTTTGGCATATTCTCCATGGACCGCCTTCACGGCGCGACCCTCGACGCCTGGCTCCGCGCAATCCCCGACCCTGTCGTTCATCAGCTCAGCAATCTCACAAAGCTCGAGCTTGCTCTCATCACCATTGATACGGAACTCGCGCAACGCGTCTTCGGCCGCCTGTCCAGCATTACCCATCTTACGTTATGGGCGTGCGCCCTCACCTCTTTCGACGTCTTCGTCGAGCTCCTCACATCCTACCCTCGCCTCAACCGCCTCAGCATCGCATTTACGCAGGAGTGGGAGACACACGCGCCGCATACCGCGACGATTCCGCGAGATGTGATTATGCCGCAGCTCGAGGTGGTGGAAATGACCAGCAGCTGCGACCACTTCAAGGCGCTACGATGGCTCATCGCCAACGATCTGCACCGCTGTATCCACACCCTCTCCTGCACGCGCGTGTCTTGGTCGAGCCTCGCATCGCTCGCAGACATCCTCGGCGCGCTCGCGCCGACCCTGCACACGCTCCGCGTCGGCTTCGGGGACAACTCGTCCTCCGATGATCTCGCGAGCCCGAGCTGGTCCCTCCCTGTCTTCGTGCCGCTCGCGCGCCTCGAGTCGCTCACGCTCGACGTGCACACGAACCGCATCGCGGCGACGCCCTACACGCTCTTCTTCATCTCGCGCCTGTCCGTGCCCGCGCTCCGCGAGCTCGCGTTCGCCGTCAAGTGCGGCGAGTTCGACACCACCACGCAGATCCCGTGGACGCGCCTCGCTGAGGCGTCTGCGCGCGTGGCGAGGACGACGAAGCTCGAGCGTGTGGCCGTCAGTGCCAAGGACCATGGCGATGACGGCGACGGGGTCGTGTTCGGCGGATTTACCTCGAGGGGCGTGCCCCGGGTGGACTTTGCGGACATGGAGGTGAAGGTCCTCGAGGCGTTCGCCGCACAGGGCTTGGAGAAGCTCGTGCGCTTCGTCAAGAGGGAATGAGTCCCCCCAAACTCGCGTAGAGTGGGCTGAATGTATCGGAGTTGTTTGACTGTAAGTTATCATGTATATTCGTTCGTTCGTTCGTCTGTCTGTCGTTCTGCTCTGTCGTCGCTCTCTCAGGACCATCAATACACTACGCGCACTTCTTGTTTAATCGTGTATCGTTATCAGATATTTATATGTACGTACTCGCCAGCTGTATATATTGTAATATGTATTCATGCAGACCAATCCAGGAGATATGTATGCGAGGTGTTGTTTGCAAGATATGTTCAGCATTTTAAAGTACAGTACAACGTTCAAGGAGACTGGTCTGATCTGGTCTTGTACCCAAACGTGCGGGTTCATACTCGCACGTCTGGGTATATGAACCCGCACGTCTGGGTACGAGTCTGAAGATTGAACGCATGAGTCACTGCGTTTTTGCTGAAATAGAACCGAGTGTGCGACTATCGAGCGATGTCAGATAGAACAAGTAGAACACTAGTTCGCTCACATAGCTCATCGTGAAATCCTGAGTAGTACATACCTCGTGCGATGTCCGCTCGATAGACCTGTAAGACTTTAGGTCGCTAGTATCGAACATGCGACCGATCAATCCCAGTCAGAAACCCCTCTATCTACGTATATCTACAGGTATCTACATGTATCTACAGCTATCCTGTCGTGTAGATAGATGTAGATAACTCTAGATATACGTAGATATATCTATGTCCTGTAGATACATGGCGATTGTATCTACAGTTATCTAGAGTGATCTAAATGTATCTAGCGCGATCTACAGGTATCTACCGTCGTCTAAATCTATCTACGCTCCACTAGATAAATCCCTATAGCTGTAGAAATATAGGTCGTAGTCCACATCGATCGTGCTCAATGCATCTGCATATAATATCTAGATAATAGATACATTTAGATAACTACAGACACATAGACTGTGTCCGATTATCCCCGCGACGACCATCGATATCCCGACACTTCCCACTCATCGACGCCGTGTTGTACAGCGAGGACACGCCGCTTACAAACGAGTCACCTCCTCCCCCTGAACCCATGCCTTCTCTACCGCTTTCCGCCTGCCATATCCCCACGACACCACCCAATCCCGGAGTCTCAGAGCTGGCGTGACTCACCTGTTGGTGTCGAGCTGCCATACTCCCAGCAAGGAGGCGGGTACTAAGTGGGGGAAGAGTGAAACAGTGAGTATATGCGGGTGAAAGGTGGATATATGCACTATATACGCACACATGAACTGGAATACGACTGGTATAAGCACCTATGTACCAGTGCAGAGAGTTAGTGCATGAGAGGTAGCGGCGGGACTCTGGCATGGGACTCACCTTGTACGACGAACGATGGTGGTGGGAGGAGGAAGAGTGTGGATGGCGAAGATTGCGAAGCTGTCGCGTTATTTGTACGGGTTCGAGGTGCACGTGAACCACCCTTGAGTAGGTCTTCTCACGAAGCGTTAGCGTATTGTGGATAGCTGTGGTGGCGGCGAGGGAGCACTGTACGTAGTGCGGCAGGCGGCCGCATACGCTCAAGGCATACCAAGCGCCAGGACGTCCTGTAACATAGGCTAAGGCTAGGCGAGAGAGAGGCGACAGTCACGTTACCTGGCGGTTTCGCAGTCGAATCGAGCGAAACGTTGGCGAACCGTTGGCGAAACGTTCGCTGGCGAAACGCTGGCTAAACGTTGCGTTGCGTCGGTCGTAACGAACGTCGAGCGATCGAAACGTTGGCGGGTCTGGCGATCGACGAAGGCGTAACGGTACGTTGCAACGGTCGTTGGTGGTCGAAAGTCAACTTGCGTAGACGCCGACGAGCGTTTAGATAGATTAGATTACTGCAGATACATTTAGATGTACTTAGATAACTTTAGATATACGTAGATAGAGGGGTTTCTGACTGGGGATCAATAGTAGAGTGCAAGGGCGTCTTCGTATGGCGATATCGGATAGACGCTGGTCCGATGGCTGCGACTTTTGATAGCCGCGGGTTCTACCTCTGTGCGATTCCACGTCGCCCTCGTCAACTTGCAGTGCGACTCGTTGTCGTATATGGTCTCGCAGCGATCTACTCTGTGTCGAGCTTGCCTTTCTATCTTCCTGGGGATATAACTATGGCACGCAGAGTCGTAGGTCCAGCTGCTAAGTCTCCTCTCGTACTAGTACCACTATCGTGACCGGCATGCCTCGCGTTGCAACTCGTTCTACTTCCTCCAACTCCCGCGCAAGCACCCCTTGGCGCACTGCTGCTATAGCCCCGCCGCGCCCTCAAGACCTCATCACGACAGACCTTGCCTTGATACGTGGACCTTACACACCTGCCGAGCATCTCCTCTCCTTACTCATGTCAGGGAGTGGGACTGCGTGGGGCGAGGCCACTGCAGATCCTCGCCCAAACATTACACTCAAGTTCTTTATCGAGACATCTAAAGTAAGTGCCCCTCCACACATCTGTTTATCTACCTTCTGAGCTGATCTCATCTATCTTAGACAAATGCGCAACCGGGGGATTTCTTCGAAGATTTGCCCACCTACACGCTCAATGTCTCCTTGGAGCCCGGTCTGTACATGAAGATAGTCACCGTCGTGCTCGACTCGTACACCGTGGGGGACGTCGATGCGCCTGGAGCACCGCTGTGGCTGCGCAACATCCCCAGGGGGGGTCGTACGCGCTATCGCGCGTTCGTTCGGCGATATCTGTGGGTTTACCACTTCATCCAAACACTGCTTGCCACTCCCGATCTCCCGATACCCTATCTGGACTCATGGTTCCAGCTCCTTGAGCCTGTGGCACACGTGAAGGTATGTATAGCGACGTGGCGGGTCACCGGTGACCTCTCTGACAACTTTGGCCCTTATGTTTAGAAACTCTACGATACGCCACCCCGGCGTGCCGCATGTCGTGTTCGTCCCCGCCCCGCTAGGCGTTCGGTGGATGGATTAGTGGGTGCGCTCGAGCGCATGACACTGGTCGAGGATATGGAGGGTGTGGAGGAGCTTGGGGAAAAGCTTCACGACATTCATATATAATGTGTTCTCGATGCTATAAACTGAGTCTTCGTGATGATCGTTAGTGTGTGGTATATATGCGAATAGATAGTGTCGTCGCACTGGTGACTGGTGTAGTTGAACATTGAATATTGAACTCTGAGAACGTAATCACGCATATTGAATGTTATCATTCTATTCGAGATCGAACAGTGTCCGTGTTTCGTTCTATAGACCGTGGGAAAGTTGGACAACATGTAGAACCGCCCATGATTGTTCGTACTAGATCTCAGACCTCCACCACCTTGACATTGTGTGGCTCTGTACACGAGACTTTCAAGGGTCAGCTATTGCTCTGTTGCATCCCTTGCAGAGCACAGTCAGTGCATGTAGCATGCCGGTAGGCCATACCACCTTGATTGAACGCCGGCTGCTGTACTGAGGCATCCATATGACTTGCAGAAGAACGAGGTGCGCTGTTTTTGCAGCCGGTGCAAGGGAGAGAGTGTGCCACGTTCGACACGCAAGCGGCACTACGAGAAAGCTCGTCGTCAGGCTAGCAGACGCGGGGTGAACTACATATCAAAGCAGCAACTTTCAGAACGTGATGTGCGAGGACTTGGGGAACAGGAGGGAGTTATCTCTGAGGATGTACAACAGGTGCGCACTCACGGTAATTGCACGCATGCGAGGGGTGGTGGCCTCAATGTAGTCTCAAGGTGCCTCAAGAACCCATGCAAGATATCTATCCTGCCACGACCCAGATCTTCGCGTCGGCCGGAAGCGTACTCACATCCTATGTCAGTTCGGTCTTGACTCCGCTTACGGGCATATTCACCCGTCAGCCTGAGCCGCAACCTGAATGCGCATATGCCACGCCTATCGCGTCCGGACGACAGCCCCATTTTGGAGATCAATGCGAGCCACGACTGGCTGCTGAAGTAGGGAGTTCTGAGCTCGAAAGCCGTGATGGTAAGTCGGTCAAAGGGCTCAAAAAGAGATTCTTTCGCGAGTGTGCTCCGACCTTGGGGCCCGGCCTGAGGATCTCTTTGCGAGGTCTATGACTTTCACAATGATTTAAGTACGAACCGACGATAATGCACTTATTTTAGAAATAGACCCAATATGCGAAGACGACGACTGGGAAGATGCCGACGACAACTCAACGGTACCAACCACAGACTCGGAACCACACCCTCCCGTTGACCAGCCAGGCACTTCATCAAGCGGCGACCCTCGACCTGCTTCGTCATATCGGCCATTATCCCTTGATCCTCTAGCGATGGAAAGCAGCGACGAAGGGGACCCATTCTCATGCACGCCGAAGCTCAACCGCACAGGCTTGAATACTTTCGCCAACTGGCATCCTACCGTCCTTCTCTCCACCCTCCTCGTCTCGTGGCTACATCTAGTGGGGCACCTACCGTTTCGCTTCTGCAGCGTCGCTCTCACCGTCATAGGCTATATCTTCGCCGAGTTGGGACATCCTTCCATTGTCGCCCACCTCCCTAGTTCGCTGTCCGGCTCTCTCGCTGCCCTGCAGCTGGAACCTCACTTCCAGACGCTGCCGACATGTCCGAGATGTCTCGAACCACATCCTGAAAGTGTATATCAAGACGCTCATGCACGCTGCTCGAAATGTTCCACCCCTCTTTTCACGGTCGACCTGGATGCCGCAGATGGTGTGGCTCGTCGTCGACGCCTCAAGCCCATTCTGAAAACACCATACAAGTCTTTACTGGAGCAGCTAGGAGACATCCTCATGGTACCGGGTAACGACGAGGCAATGGATGGGTGGCGCCGGGACCGTGGCGTTTTGGGCCGTCTCAACAACTTCTTCGATGGGCGGATCAGCCGTGAGCTCCTAGGTCCAGATGGGAACCCATTCTTTCGACACGACCTTGCAGACGGGCCCGACGGCGAGCTGCGGATCGGCTTGTCCCTCGGTGTTGACTGGTGAGTTGTGTAGTTCTATATTACTCGAGCTTCGTCTCAGTCACACCTATTCAGGTTCTCCTATCTTCGAAGCTTATTGTCGCCGTCATATACATCATGTCCTTTGTCTCTCAATGTTATCAACTTCCCTCCATTCCTTCGGTACGTCACAACAATCATGTTGCGAAGGTGCAGCGTTGGATATCAGAAATGTCTTGACTCATGTACGGACTCTCATAGCTACCGCGCAGCTAATCTGCTCCTCTCATGCATTATCCCTGGACCGAAGGAGACTGACCCCGATCAGACGCAACGGTATCTGAGAGTTCTCGTCAACGAGCTCCTCCGGCTATGGAAGCACGGCGCGACAATCCCAACTCATTGCTGTCCTCAGGGACGGCGCATCCGTGTGATTCTAGTGGGAGTATTCTGCGACAAGCCTGCGGCTCACAAGATTGGCGGGTTCGGGTCACATGGGCATCGGTTTTTCTGTATACAGGACTGGATATCGCAGGCCATGAAGGCCACTGTCGAGGCGTTCACCCGAGATGGCAAGTTCACAATATGCTTCATGTTACCATGATCTAGCACATGCTAAACGACATTTGATTTGCTCTCCATTAGCCTTTCCTCCACGTACAAATGAAGAGCATCGTGCCCGCATGCGCGAATATCAGGCGTGCTCATCTAAGACCGCACGGGACGAGTATGCACGAGCTCATGCCACTCGGTGGTCTGAGCTCGCGCGTCTACCCTACTTTGATATGTGTCGCATGATTGTGGTAGATCCAATGCATAACCTATTTCTAGGTGTGTCGCCACAAAAGATCTCTCGTCTCCGTTCATGTATCTCACTGCAGCACTAGGTCTCGTGAAGACACATTTCTATCACATATGGGTGCAGCTGAAAATCTTCCGCAAGGCTCAAGAGCTTCGTCGCCTGCACGAGATCCTTGACAATGTATGTTCAGGATACTCTGGGCGGTACAGTTCTAACGTCAACTTCCCTGTACTACAGCTCAGCTTACCGTCGAAACTGGGCCGCCTACCGAGGTTGATTGGTGAGCCTGCCGGCGGCTCCCTCACCGCAGATCAGTGGCTCAATTTAGCAACTGTGGTGGGGCCACTTGCTGTGAGTTCATGTTCAACGTCCTGGTTTCGCGAGTATGATTGATGCTGACCGACCGACTCATATTAGGTACCCGAACTTTGGGAAGACGCACAGCAGAATGCTCACGACCCAGATTTCATATCGAAACGTCGAGACATATTGCGCGAGGCGTCTTCTAAACGGAAGGAAAGACTGAAAGCGGCCAAAGAGGCTGCTCGACAGGGTGCACAGAAGCGGTCGTCGACAAAGGGTGGACAGGCCCGAACTCGGCAGAAGACACGATTGACTCGGGCATCAGCTACAGAGTCTGAGGTGCGTTATATACAGTTAGAAGTCATTCTAGCGATTCCGCACCGCTCATCGACCTCTCTGCCATAAAGCCTACTCGTCGCTCATCGCGCACGCGGAAGAAGACTATGAAGGCGCAGGTAAGATAGATTCTCAAGGACTGGCACATTGTGAGCGTGAAGTTGAAGAATGGTATTGCAATAACAGGAGCTAGTACTAGACCCTGATGATGACGGTGCAATGGAGCTCGATTCAGACGATGCCTGGTCAGCAGACGAACTCGCGGACAATGAGGGAACTGAGCCATCTAGATCACTGTTGCACCCACGCGATCTCGACAATTTCCTTAAATTGGGTTCGGCTTTGGCCATCCTTCTAGGTGACGACTTGACACCGGGACGCCTAGCTGAAGCCGATAAACTCCTTCGGGGCTATTGCGCAGAGTTGATTGAGGTGGGTCTACTTCAAAATACACCTGTTATGCCTCGCTTACCAAAGGATGTACCACAACATCACATGTCTCGCAGCTCTATGGTCCCGAGGTTATACGCCCCAACCATCACTATGCCACGCACACCGTCGATTTCGTCCTCGATTACGGTCCTTTGCGAGAGTTCTGGACATTCATCTTCGAACGCCTCAATAAGATACTGAAGAGCTACAAGACAAGCAACCATGGGGGCGGCGAGATCGAGTGCACCTTCTTCCGCGAGTATCATCGGACTGTTCAGTTGAACCGACTGGTGCGGCCGCCGCTCCTTCATTGCAGCAGTACACATTAACCAAAAACCTAGGTCTCGCAAGGTCTTGCGTTCCCTCAGAACTCCTCGCTTCATCAATCATGTCTGGCTATGCGCGACGCCACTTCGGATCAACGTGGCACCTTGCAGCAGCTTGCTCGTGATTTGGAGGAGGCATTCATAGATGGTACGTACCTGTGTAAGCTGTGCTGACTCGATAATGTCACTGACCTTCCCGTTAATAGAGCACGTCACTCTTCAGCTGAGCCCCCGCTTTTCGCGTCAACACCTACCAGACAATGTTTACCATGAATTCTTGACCCGGCTACGTCTCTGTAACCCCCTGCAGCCATATCATTCTGATCTCGGGTTTTCGACAGTCGCAACGAGCATTGTGGTCCCCAATATTGCTTGTTTATTTGACTACGCCATTATTTCTGGTCGCCGGTATTCTGCCGCTAGGACATCTAAGACCTCTGTCAACTCGCTCGCAGCCGTCCAGATCTCGTCATCAGCCACTGTTTGGGCCGGTGAGATCATGGATATCATTTCCTACCAGGCCCCCAACATCCCCACGCAAATGTTCGCTTTCGTCCGGTGGCTTCACCCGTCAGAGGACACATTCGATGGCACTCCCTGGCAGACAAGGTGTGAATGTCACTACGCCTACGGGCGGTGAATGCCGCAGTACAAGCCACTCATTCTGTCTTCTTCAGTGCCCCCAACTTCCGCCTCCAGTTGTGGAGTGCCGACAGATATCTTTCATCTGACGAGCCAGGTCCTTCCCCAATTGTATCTCTGGGAGACATTGTTTCCCCGCTCGTCCGTCACGCTGTGAAGATTAAAGGTCACAAACGTTGGATCACCATGCCGTTGCGATGACTTGGTAAGTACGCCGTTCCTTACCGCTACTACTCACCATGACTGCATGCACTGATTCACTTTTCGGAAGATGGCCGTCGCCGTCGTCATATACGATGTAAGGGGTTTTCGAGGCATAACACATAATCTGCATATCATATCAGGATTCGACATAAAACATAGAACATGGGGGTGAGCCAACGATCTCGCGAATGAACTGCTATGCGACTAGAGTCCAGAACCCTCCTCTGAATCTCCAAGCCATCCCTGGTCATCATCGAGGAAGAACTCGCTGGGAATGGATAGCTGCAGCGTAGTCAGGCTCGTGGGGGCGTGATGCGCATACTGGTACGTTCGCTTGTTTGACTTGCAGACTGACATCATCTCCTCGCGAAAGAACTCCTTGTACAGTTGGATGTTCTTCTTCGTCCTTCGTACCGCAGTCCGGTGGTTCGCTGAAGGACCACGAAAGCGGTCATAGTGAAGCTCACCCCGTCCGTGTTTGGCTCGTATCTTCGCCTGAAGCTCTGAACGGTACGTTGCTCGTTCATTATCTGTAAGGTCCTCCTCTGCTACTGCTTGTCCTTGACCCAGACACAGACCACGACGCCTACGGGTCCCTGTATTGTCAGCTTCCGAATCTGAGTTGACTCCACTGGACTCGTCGTCTGAATCATCGCCTGGAGAAGATGACTCGTTGGGTCGGATATTGGTGATCGCATTGATTGCATCGAGGGCACCATAGAGGCGGTCAACCTGTTCATCATGATTACGATGAGGTCAGTCATCATTCCAGCACAGATGTCGATGGCCTATAACTCACCTGCTTCGCTCGAATTGCAAATGTCCGCACCTCCAAAGCTCGATGTCCGGCCCCTTGCTCCTTCCGCATGTGTTCGCGCTCGTGAGTATCCGCCTCCCCGTCAGTACTGGCCTCAGAGCTCATCAACGGGGTTTGAATGAGCTCCTCAACACCAACAGTGTTTGCGTGGCCGAATGCCCTCCGGAAAATAGGGACAGCCCGCCGTCGACGATCGGTTTTCTATAGCAGTGTACATCAAGTCACTGTCTATGTCCTTCAAGTGTACATCACAAGGTACGTACCCGTGAACGTCGACCCTGTCGCCGGTCCAGTTGGATCTTCTTCGCAAACCGTTTAAGTCCCTTCTCAGTGTTCCGGTATTCATACTGCCGCTTCAGATGTCTAAAGAATTGCTCGGCAGCACATTTGACCAGTCCCGGCTCAGCAATATGTGTCGGCTTGAGCTCATAAGTCGTTACTGGACGAATAGTAGGTAAGGGTTAGTATACTATTCTGGCACTTTCCATGATAGTACTCACCTCCGCTTTCTAGAATTACGTTCACGACAGCATCAATGAACTCAGCGTTCACGCCCTGATCGACCGCCATGTCCCATTCCGGATGGTGTAAGAGGTCTCCGCTCGGAGTGGTGCGCCTCTCACCCCCCTCAGACAGCGGGCGTGGCAAGTCATAGTAGGGTCGGGTGCCTGGAAACGGTCCGGGCTTCGTCTTCCCTTTGCAACCCAGGAGCCGCAGTGAAGCCTTCCGGACGGCACCCTAGTATAAACAGGATGGTGAGTGACCTCTTCTTTCCCCCAAACAGTGCTGGATAGCTCACCCGTGTCGGTCTCGGGACAGTGATCTCCCTCTTGCGCTTGTGAAGCGAGAATCCCCCCGCAATTGCAGCCTCCCGAATCCGAACCCGTGCATCGATACGAGCCTCCAGGTCTTCCTCGCTGATCAAGATCATCTGCTTCTGGACTCCGCCGCTCTGCAGCTGACCTGTGATATGCAGATGGCAGACACACATCATTGGTGTGTTCTCGCTCGCTAATGCGACACTGTATTGACATACCTTCGACCCCAGCAGCACCGATACTGGGACCCGACCCGGACGCCGCCGCTGCGCTTCGCAGACCCGTCGAAATCGAGGCTTGAGCATTCAGCTGGCCTTGAACGTCGGCGGTCGACATGGCGGAGTGCACATCAGGAAAACCCCCCCGGGCTAATAAGCAATATGATAGCATATGATAGCACTATGAGATCTACTGTAGTATGGAATTTCTCTCATCATGTATGTGTTTATGCTAATATCACTAGATATTCGCTCATAAGGCACTAAGGGATTGATCAAACAGTATATAGAGATTGGTGTATCGCAAATTTACACTAGAGTCATGTACATATGTTGATCACTGAACGGACTAACATAGAAGTGGTCACAATCTTCAAGTACTGTACTGCTACTCCACTCGCGCGGGTACTGCCCATTACAGATCGGATACAGGTGACAAGTCCGACGAATATTTCGTACCTCGATAACTGAAGCCAGATGTTCTCCCTGTGGCCCTCGACAGCGCGAGACCTTGTACATGCCGTTGACACGGTCCGGGTTCGTAAAAGCCGTGAACCATTCAACGTACGCAAGATGTCCGGGAGATGGCATGCCAGGAAAGAGTTGTTGGCACGCCTTGTGGGGTATGCAGAATACCATGCGTACTTGTGCGACCTGATAACCTGTGGTGAGTCGGCATGATCGTGAATCAGTACGGCATAGAACATTTTCGCACAGCTCATAAGAGGTACACACCGTCTACGCCAACAAACCCACCAGACCCATCATTCACCAAAACCGTATCAAAGCGGCCTGGAACAGGTCGACCACGCTTGTCAGAGCGTTTGGGCCGGACATGTGCAACATCTGCTAGATCCTCCATGACTCCAAAACGCTGTGGCTCTTCGAGGAGAAATTTGAGCTTATGAAAAGCAGGGAGCGCCGTAAAACTGAAGATGACATTCAGCGATTCGCGCTCGATTTCAGCCTTCGAGAGTGTGGGGTCATGATACGAGATGACGAAGCGAGCGAGCGAGTCCCGAATGTACATTGCGCCGTACTTCTCAGCCGCGGCCCCAAATTTGACAGCCTTCGCGCTGGGCCACTTCGCAATCTTGATGATGGTCCGTGTAGGTATAGTAGTGTCGGCTGGTGCTGCTTGAGGAAGATGGTCAGGGTGTAGTCCATCAGGTGGCGGCGCAGCGGGGGAGGACGGGTGAGAGATTTGCATCGGGATGTCGGGATTGGGGGATGATGACCGTGACGGCGAAGCCTGCGAGGCAGCATCACGACGGGTTTTGAGCGCTATTCGCTGCAGCCGCCATTCCACGTATGCGGTGTGTCGCTGGACTTTCTCGCGGCGCTCCAGCCACAACGCCATTTGCGGGAATTCGTCCTTGTGGTTAGTAGCCCGATAGGCGTCTTTCGCGAAGTCGATGTGCAGACGCTCAGTATATTGTGTATCGTAGTTGTCGGTGGTGCCGAACAGTTTGATCGAGAGGGGATAGTGATCGAGAGAATGCAATTTAGGAAACTTGAAGTGCAAGCGGATACCTAGATCGACAAAGATTTGCTTGTTGGAATGAAAGCGTTGAAGAGCGTCGTGAAGTAGTTTGAGAGTCTCGGAGGTGTGGGCGGGGTAGCGCGCGAGGTAGAGGAAGTCTAGAATACCGCGAACAGCACGTATCAGCCGGACGGGTGAGAAGCCGCCACGCAGAGGAAGACCGATGATCAAACCCAAGAGTATGCGACACATATCTGCGTGCTCTTTTCCGGTCACTCGTTGCAGTGTTGTAATGCCCTTGAAGAAGAGGCGAAGGTGATGATTGGGAGGAAGTCGCCGACAACGTGCGTCGAGCTCCTCGGGGCGGTACGCGGTCTTCAGCCATCCGACTACGTGCTTGATGACGCCTTGATACATTTGGTGGAGAATATCTGGTGTGATCGACCTGTAGATGTTGACGAAAGGAAGAGCGGCCCAGAATGGTCGAGGGATAGGTTTGATCCCTGCTTCCCGACATGCTCGAGAGAACTGCACGGCACTGCCACCAGCCTTTCCCAAAGCGTCGAGAGTCTTCGTGAGATCACGAAGGGCACGATTCGGTTCCGTCGTTGCCCCGATGTCGTCGCGAGCGATGTTGCACTTAGGACAGGTCCCACTCTTGCAGCAGGTAACGAGTAGTTGCTCTGGATAGTCTCCTACATATACCGCGAAGATCGGATGTCCGCGTCGTGTGATCCCATCGCCGCTCGTGAGGTCTATGCCGTCGATCCCAGCCGCGCGGAGAGGTCTTGTAATGATAGTCATACATGCGTGGAAAAGCTTGATGAGAGCTCGGCGACGAGCGGCCTTGTTGGAAATATGTTGAAGTCGTGTGGATGGAAGGTAGGCGAGAAGGATGTGGCCACGCCGCGACGACTTCCGGCGGATATCTTTGGGCAGGTTTCCTATCGTCATATATACAGGGTACGCAGTCTTGTTACCAAAAAGCGTAAGCTGTGTCTTGTCGGAGGATATGATTATCGGAATGATTGTCGCCCCAGGCTCTCGCTTCTCTAGCTCTTTCTGATGTTGCACGATAGATGTCAGCATAGGTTAAGTACATGCAACGTGGGAGCGTACCTGTGTCGCCCACCACCACTCGCCAGTATGCATATCGAAGTAGACGCGAACGGTGTGGTCGGGATCCGCATAGTGACGCTCCGGGGTAAAAACGAGAAGCCCTGCGAATTCAGGATCACCATAAAGTGCTCGGATGCACTCGATGATGTCCCGGTAGAATATCTCGAATGCCTCATTGGCAACGACTACCTCGCGTCGAATAAAGCGCGGCCGCGCAGACATCAGCTTCTCGTCGATTATCGTGTTCAATTGGGCCGCCGTCTTGAATGACAGACCCAACAGTGAGACAAGCTGTACAAATGTAATCAGTCAGAGTCGCTGGGGCCGGAAAAGAGACTACTAAAGCACGTACATCCTTTATTTCCAAGAGCTCAGTGAGAGCAGTCGATCCCGGGCCTCGCATCTTTGCCCATCGCGCAACATCCCAGTCGATACGCGAAGTGAAGGGGGCATACGGATTCTCTCCGGTCGCGTCCATCGCGGCTTGAACATCTCTGTAGCCGGCTGGTGCACGCGGTCTGTCAAGCGGGGAGCCTGCAAGACCGCCCGGATACTGGACGACGAATGTTTGTGTGTGCAGATGACGAGCCGTACGCTGTTGTGTATTGCGATCAGGCGCGTCTTGCTCAGATTCGTCCGGATGTCCAGCGTTCGGTTCAGCCTGAGGTGCGGCATTGGGTGAATCGGGTCGTTGAGGCCGCTCCCAGCCCGCTGGCCCGGGATCTTCTTCGTCCTCATCCCATTCCTCATCTCCGTCTCCGCGACTACCCGGAAGGCCCTCGTCTTCTTTGGCTTCAACGCTCTCCGGGTCCGGATCTCCTTGAAACTCATCGTAATCGTCCCAGTACGCATCGTCGTAGTCACCAAGGCAGTCTCCCTCGAAAAGGCGGGGTTCGGACTCAGGCTGGTCATCAAGATCCATCTCAGAGGGTGATCGGCTTGGAATGTCGGGAAAGTCAGTTGGATGGTCATGGTCGCCTTCGCCGGATGAGGAGGAGGAGGAGGAGGTCGAGAGATACTGCTGCTCCTGATCGCGTTGAGCAATACATTGAGGTTTGGTGGTCGAGCGAAGGTGGCGGAGGTATCCACCGCGCGAGAAAGTTGTATCGCAACCTTGGCAATACTGGGTGCTGGACTCCATGGGTTCTATGTCGAATGCGATAGCGACAGGTATGATACTAGAGAGTGACAAGCGGAAAATCTAAAGGAGAGGCTGTGATCAAAGGCGGTCGGATCAAGAACGAAATAAGCGCTTGGACTACTCACCTCTCGCTCTCCTACCTCTCGCTCTCCTACTCTCCTCAGTCTGCCAGTGACAGCTCACTCCAACCCTCCCCCTGTCTCCCTTCCCTCGTAGCCTATCAACAATCAGTAATACTTCTCTTTACCCTCCTTACCAACTTCGATACCCCATGGGCCGCGGTACTAGCAGCAGACGGCGACAGCCACGACCATATGTCGACTCTGAGTCCGGCGACAGTTCGATGGACATCGACGTGCATCCCAAGCCTGCCGCCCCTCCTTCGACGAGTCAACGTACCGTTGAACCTGGCGAACGAGGTACATATCTAGTGTCTGATGGAGTGTTTGTCCCAAGCTCACCCTCCATTTCATCAGAGATGCGTCGCTCTAAGCAAGTCGCACTGGAAAACCGAGGTGGGTCTATCATTAGCAGGACTTATACTAACACTAACTGGATGAGCGTACCTATACAGTTTGGAATTCTATCGCTCCAGGCAGTCGTGTAGCCAAAGCCGCCGAGGAAGCCCGACTCGCTCAAGAAGGCCGCGGCCGCAACACTGCGTCGGTGACAGCAGCGCAACAGAGCAGGGTGGCTGGTGCCAGCAAGGGTGCGTAGTGCATTGACTGTACAGGTGTAGTGTTTACGCACATGGATTGTATTGATGATTATAGGCAAAGGCAAGAACAAAGCGGCGGTCCAACCTACGAGCCAGACGCCATCTACCACCTCCAAGCCGTCGAGTCCGGGATCGTTCGTCAATGACGACATATACATGGCCCCCGATATTGATTGTGACAAGTCTGACACGCCAGAGCCTAAGTCTCAGCCATCTGGCACGAACAAGTACGTCGGTGCTCACACCTTAACTCAGAGTGCATGTACTCACCGTTTACCGTGTCCCAGAGTCCCAGCAGGCAAGATTCCCGGGAAGAGAATCTCTGCTCAATCTATCCAATCAGGTGTCGAGGTAAGAGTTGCTGCTAGTATCTGCGTGAGTTGCTTCTGTTTGTCCTGATAGTTGTGCTACAGCACGGCGGCGAGGAGTCCTCTGAGTCTGAGCGTAGCAACGACGACGACAAGCAGCTCGAGGATGAGTTTGAAGAGGGCGAAGGGGGCTCGGAGTCAAGTTCGAGTGAGGACAGCGCATTAATGGAGAAGAACCCAACGCAGCTGGCGCTCATGTTCGATTCGGAGGTATGTGCCAGACGCCTGACGGGCGCTATGCATGCATGGACCGTACGTACTGATCTGCGTCTGTTCCCCCAGGAGCCGATGTTCGTGGATCAAGAATATGCTCACGATGACAATGAAGACACCGTTGAGATCCCGGATGCCGAGTTTGCTCCCCCAAAGCATTGCGGGTCAAGCAGTCAGGGATCGTCCACCCGAGCTACAAGCCAGGCCAGGAGCACGTCCGCTAGTGTTCCTCCCACAAGCCCTCTACCTTCATCGCCCTCTCCCGTGCTCGCCAACCCCGCCGCCAAGCGCTCCCGGGCTATTATCCTTAGCAGTGACGAGGAACCGGATATGGATGATCCCCCTTTGAAGAAGACTCACAAGAACCTGGATAAGCCTCGAACAAAGTCCGATCAGAGCAAGCGCAAAAGCCAACAGGACGCGGATAAGCCAAAGAAGCACACTCAGGGCAAGGACAAGCGTCGCGCGGCCACAGGCGACCGCGTCAAGAGTGCCGGCGTGGCCAAGGACGACCGCGCGAAGGGCGATCGAACGAAGAGCGACCGTGCGAAGGAGTCCAGGCATGCTAGTACCCACTCGGGGCTGGGAAAACATGGATCTACCAGGTGTGCCGTGTGTTTCAAACAACTCTCTATCACTAATATCATCATCACCCTTAGGAAAGGAGCCGAATTGGCGTCGAGCATGCAATCATCGAAGCCCATTGGAAAGTCACGCAAAGTTGACGAGGTATGTGAATCATATTGGGTGGAACTCCGGACATGTGTCCCGTGCTAAGCTCAGTCCAATCACGCAGGAGCCCGAGTTCCGGGAAATCGAAGACAATAGCGTGAAGCCGCGAGCTCCGACTGAGTCCCGCAAAGCAGAGGTACGCGAATCGTGAAGTCATATGCGGTGTGTTTGAATAACTGATCTACACGTACAGAAACACACCCGCGCAAAGGCTGCAGTCAGCAAGAACGACAACCCGGAGTCAGACTCGCTTACTGGCGGAGACAGCGAGGATGATAGCATCGATCTCGTCTATCCCACGCAAGGAGGGAAGCTCGGACTACTCGACCAACATCGTCGAGTTCGTCGTGCCACGAGAGGCGCCATGGCCCGTGTCACGGCGCACATCTGCATCAAGAACGCTTTCCCTGCGGAGGGCCTCGCGAAGCACAATGACCTTTCCCGGCGCGCGCTCGTCAAAGAAGCGGAAGAGCTAGACGACAATCAACTTGCGCGTAAGATCAAGAAGGACGACGATTATGGAATGGAACTCGCCGCAGTCGTATGTTCCGTGATTAACATTTGTACGCTTTACTTACATGCACTCTTCTCCAGGTTTCGCAGCGTATCGCAAATTTGCGCAACCCCGTGAAGAGGGCGGCCGACAACGTGGTCGCGACCGCTTTCGGAATCAAGCAGGGCGACAACGAGAAGTGCGTGTGGCTTCAGGCAGGTCTACGCTTCATATATCCACACAACTATGAGGTAAGAGGCCGTGCCGCCGCCATGCCTGATCCTTCGACAGCATGCTATTTAGCTAACACTGGTCTCATCTTAGGACAATACCGTCGACGGCACAAAGCCGTTCGAGAATCCCCTCTTTGCGAACCTTCTACAAAGTCTCTTCTTCAAGCGAAAGAATAGCCAGGGTAACAAGGTCAAACACTTGTTTACATCGTCGTTGCTGGACAAGCCAAACGAGCTGGAAATCCCGGCACCGATGCTCGCATTGGTTGCGACAGGAGTAAGTCCTCATGTCTCTTGAGACTCCGTGCTGCCACCATAACCTACCGGTTGCTCTTGCAGCTCTTTGCAGGGCTTGAAGACTATCGGCCGCGAGTCCGTACCAAGGTCAATGATTTCACGGGAGACCACTACGGTGCCGCATATGCCGAGGTCATCGACACCCTCAACATGTGTCGAAATGATGGCCCGACGGAGTATCATGTTCTCATGCACAACCTTTACCTGAACGCAACGTGAGTACCGACATTTCCGCACTGTCTCCGAGTTGCTCACCGGCTTCACCAGTGGACAAGCCGGTACTGCCAGTGCGCAACCTTCAGGTGCACCGAGGATCAGCTTCCTCCAAGTGAAGGGTATGCGTTCTGCGTGATATCTTGTGTGCACCGTCAGTGTGTCGCCGGCCATCTTCAAGTACAATTCCCTCGTATCTGAAACATGTTCTCCCATCCGTACCGTTACATTCGCTTTTACTAATCACTCATATTGTGATGTGGCAGTAACATAAGCTCTCCTCCGTCCGCATGCTCGACTAATCATTGATGTAGTATACTTATTACAGATGTCGCTTCTGACCCCACGCTCCCTCACATATAATCAATCTCTTAATCATACATGTCCGTACTATCTCCTCAACATGACTAGCACCTCCATAGTACCAAGATATACTACTCACTAGCAATGAAATGCTCAATATTCGATGCTATTTATGTGTGTGCGATTGAATCCTGGATAGTGAATTCATAGTACAGTTGCACTAGCCTTTGTCAAAATTCCACTAAATGATGTCTATCACACGCTAAATAGTAAGGGGACATAGCTATTAATGTCTACTGGTTTCAACTTGGTGGAGTATCGCTATATATTGAACAATGTGCACTATTATACACCTTTTTGCGCTAAGTAGCTAGGGAGAGTTTCCCTGATGCAGATACGGAACTTGAAGAGGCCCTGTATGGACTCATGCTACAGTAAGTGGCGATGTCTCGTGGTGCGGTAGCAGCATAGTACTAACCATGCTCGAACGTGCCAGTGTCCTCCACCATCCCCATCATGCACAAGTTCCCGTTGCCCGGTTGATGAGCGACATAAGGACCTTATCACGATGTAAGTACTGAGGTTACGATAGCCCGTCTAGGAAACTCATATATACGCACCGGCACCTTGAAATGTCCTACTATCCATGCTACCAGGTAGTAGTCCACCTGCCTGACTCTGAGGCATCCATCCCACGCCGTTATGCCCAGGATAACTCATCGCGGCTGCCATGGCAGTCATATCCCCGTGAGCTATCTGTCCTGGCATCTGAAAGCTCATAGGCTGTACTGAGATATGACGAGGTGTAGGGCTTAGACAGACATTTGCACGTACCGGCAGGTTACCCATGGCATGCTGTAGGTTCATTCCGACATTGTGATATCCAATGGCACCTGGTGGCGCTACTCTGCCTCCTTCCGACCCACTGTCTCGAAGCGATAGAGCCTGAAGGCCGTTGGGTGCTGTGTTCGTTGTAGCCTGAGATGGTGCGTGCTGCATTTCTTCCTGCGACATGGTGAAGGGTGTTTAACCAGATGTTGTCAGAAAGGGAGTGCGATTACCGTGAGTCTCCGAATCCTCACTCCTCTGCTGGGTCCCTATTTATGTGGTCGACTTTGTCTTTCTAATCAGACTTCTCACCGTCCAAAGTCCTGGCAGCAACATCAATCTACAAAACCTATCTGGCTAGCTTCCGGTAGCACAATTGTGTGCGACTGCAGCGTGATCAATGACTGTGAGGTACGGGATTAATATTGATATTCAGTACCGTTCTGACACCGTGACTCCAGCGCAGTGGCCTGTACATCTCTCCCGTTCCTCTCAGGTTCCTCTGACTCTCCTCGTCTCGTACAATCTGCTACTGATGCACACCACTCTTTGATGCAAGTACTGGACTGTAACTTGAACCGTGACGACGATGTGTAGTAGAATCACTGCCGGTGGAGGTGACCATGCAATAAGATCTGGATCTGATTTGCATGTCACAGTGGATCTGACATCATGCATATTAGCCAAGAGTAGTACGCATCATAACGACCTGTTCTCGCCTAAATCGCACAAAGTCTCTCGAAAGTTCGATGTCATGTCGAGCAATGTCTTGTCCCTCACCGCTCACATTGTACCCGCAGATACGCGAAGTCTCCCATCAGAAAAATTCTGGATCGCACACAATGTTCGACCTATGGCGGTATGACGCATTACAAGCCCTCGTCACTTGTTCGATTCCACATTGCAAGTCTTGTTCGACCACCGGGTATCTAGGATAAACCAGGACAAAGAACCGCTGCTCTATTTCTTGATTTACGCAGTGAGTATGATCACAACATGGCAGTGCACAGCATTTCGGACAACAATAATTACTAGCAAGTGTGTCAAGACTGGAGTCAGTGTCAACTAGTAGAACCTAGGCCGTCATCCAAGTCCGGCTGCCAGCATGCTGAGTTGCCTTGTACCTGGGTGGCGGGGTGCGAGCGATGCTTACTAGTACTTACTTCCAGATGCCTGTCGGAGTCCTGGATGATGATCACGACGGATGAATACGAGCTGCGTGCGGTCTCGGAATGAGCCCGAATGGGTATATACGCATAGGCGCCATGTTCCCTCGGAAGAGGATCGCACAGGATCGCACGGGGCGAGATTGAATGGAGGACCATGTTCCTGGAAACTTTTCTTGGCCAATTGAACATCTCCCGTTCTTGAACATCTCCCAGCAGTACCATCCGTGGAACTACGGGCGCAGTGTGTGCATTCACTGAACAACGTCGCCCGGACCATCGGCCTTTTCTAAGAATCAGAAGTGGGCAAATTATGTCCTTGGTCTGTGAGCCTCCTCTGTCCTGTTGTTTTCAACTCAACATCTGTTTCCACAGGTGCCGCGATGGAAGGACTGTGCACCCTTTTAAAAAGAGCTTGTCGTAGGTATGTGCGCAACACACACAAAATCGCGGGAGCTCCCGTAAAAATACTTACCACGAGTCTACGACTGAATGCATCGCTAGGCAGAGTCGCTGCCCAAAATTGCGGTCCTGGATCTAGAGTTTCAGATGATGGGATCTGACAGTACTTATGCTCGCGAATCGGGCTCTACGCAATATTGATTTTGGGCACTCCCTTGGAACCTGGACCGCGTCAGCGGGATTCCGCATACGCCGGCGGCGGGTCCACACTTATATATTCCGTCGCGATGCTACACCTCCGCTCCCTCTTCCCACTTTTCTTAGGCTCGTTGTCCACCCCACTCCAGGCACTTGGGCCTGCCGCGACCACCAGCAACCATGTTCTCTTTCGACACCTCGTGCGTACTAGTAAACCTCCGTTCGCGGCGGCGGATTCACGTGAGCTGCGCCGCTCCGTCGTCTTGCATACTAACACAACTTTAGTATGGGTGTCATCTTTATCGGGTTAATGGTTACTGGGTGGTGAGGTCCATTCGCGTGCCACTGGAGGAGGGCAAAGTTCTGACGGCAGTTCTGGTTGACTACGCAGTACCTACGGAGGTACGCCGCTTCACCTACTACTGACCTCATGACGTTCATGTTCACATGTCCTAGTCACTGGCGCCCAGGCGGTGTGGTACCTCATGCACTACCCTAAAGACAGGAGATTCCTGATGTATATGGTGAGTACGAAGCTTGTATACACGTTACTCTCCGCTAAGTCTGCCTGGAGGTCTATGTCGTTTGTGTTCTTGATACCCTGAGTCTCCTGCTCTACTCCACTGCAAGTGCGTACGGTTATGCTGCTCGCTCGCGCGTCGTGTCAATCCTTGCCCCGTAGCATGGCAGGCTCTCGTCAGGAGGGACGTGCAGTCGACCGTACTACCATGGTGAGACGCTCTTTCAAACTCGCATGGGCCTGCTTGACCTGTGCCTCTATCCGTCTAGGACATCGGCTGTAAGTGCAACGTTGGTTGAGCGCACATGTCACGACCTCATTGACGATTATCAATATCTGTTACAGGCCCAAATTGTTTCCAACGTGAGCACAACTAAAATTTTGACCTATACTGCAATCCTCATCTTGTCAAATTGTATTAGGCGTTAACCATTGCCATCATCCAGTCGTAAGCCTCATAGTAATGCCGCTCATCCTGTCTCATAGGCTCATAAAAGCGCAGATTTTATGTGTTCCGTATATGGATACGTTAGTAACCTCAGATTCGCTCCTTCGCCAGCGAAACGCTGATTGTACTACAGTGAGCAAGCACAAGCTTCTCGTTGGAACTCTCGTACGTACATTCACGCAAATCCACAGGTCGTGCCGTACTAAACCTAGATTTGGCATGCAGGGTATTTGTGTGCTCGGGGATCTGTGTGCGTACATTACACGCACAAATATCGGCCTGACCGAGTCTGACGTCCCCGTCTGCCTCGTCACAGTCCTTGGCTTGCGTACGTTCAAGTTTCTTCCGCCACCGAATCTATCGCTTATCTCCAAGTTACTCTGCAGTTCTATTCGTTAAGAGCGTACAAGCCAAGTCGTTTCTGGAGCTAGCGTCGCTCACAGTACGCATCCGAGCCATTCACAGCGTAATTTGCTTGACGCTCCTTCGCTCTGATAACAGGCATACGATGTCGCGATGAGCACGACGACGGCAGCGACGGATGTGCTACTTTGCAGCGCTCTCGTTGTCCTCCTCTCTAGCTCCATGTCTCGAACATCCAACGCCGGGTAAGTGCGCCCAGCGTCGATGGGCGAATGATCAGTGGGATTCTCATGTGGGGCTGCATGTCTACAGGTCGGACCGCTTGATCAGGAAACTGGTACGTTCGCCACCCATTCGAGTTTCGCCGTAGCAGCATGTTAACGGATGCCCATGAAGCTGTTCTACACCATCGAGACTGGCTCCCTGACTAGGTATGTCCGCGCGCGGATCCTTGCTGCGAATGGGGCACTAATGCTGACGTCGACGTCGACGTGCTCGACAGCCTCTGCTCCATCTTGTCACTCATCACCGTGCGTATCGCCGTTCATGACGGTGTGCAATGTGGATCCACCGCTGGGAAGTTTTAACACCCTTTTATTTCAAACAGGTCATCGTGTTCCCCACCGAGTCGTTTTACGTGATGTTCTACTACATCGGCTCGCGCAGTGCGTATCTCCGTCGCACTTCGTCCTGCGAGGCATGCTCGCTGACACCGATGTTGCGCGTTCATCTGCATCTAGTGTACAGCGCCTCCCTGCTCTCGATGCTCAACGCGCGCGAAGGACTGCGGCAGGAATCGGAGCACCATTACACCATGGATACGATCCCGCAGCTTACTACAAGCGGCCTGCACAGCGCCCCAGTACGTCCTCCTCCGCCCTCTAGCGTACACTGCCGCCGCCACCGTCACGGTCGCCATCTCGAGCGTGTACCTGTACCTGAATGTGGCGCTGACCGTCAACCATTGCCTTGCTGCGCCTTGCTGCACCCCCAGGGCGACGAAGACTCGGAGGGTCGGAAGGGAACAGGATCCGCGCCCCAGCGCGAAATTCTGGTCTCGATCCACCGCGACACGACCGTCACGTTCGAGGAGGGGGACCAGAAGGCGAAGGACGTGTACCGCAAGGCCTTCCGCTACAAGAAGCCGAAGATGCCCGCGGCGGCGGCGGCCAAGGATGACACCGCGTCCGTGAGGAGCGCCAAGCTCGCGGACGACGCGCTAGCATAGCGTTTATGTTCAGGCCGCAGCGCGCGGGTTTGGGTTGTAGATCGTCGCGTATATCGATATTGCCACGGATCTCCGAGTCGCGAGTCGCGACCGGGCGAGTGCACCACGTGCACCCCGGGCCCTCGACCTTCGAATTTTTCGGGAAAGAGGTTGACGTATCGTTTCGCTTCAAAGTTCAGTAGAACTTCCTTCCCTTATGGCAGGCCCGATGTGGAACATTAGGCGGCTGCAGTAGGCACAGCACCATATATATAACTTGTGTACGCTGGAGCTCGTCCGAGTGAGCGACAACGGGCCGCCTGCCAAATGGTGTGGCTCGGGGACGCGAATCTGGGATACACTGGCCCCACGGATCACTGCGGCGATCTCGAGAAACACCATTGGCTCTGAGGTGATACCTTCTGATTGTTTGGCGGAGTCCCAGCCCATGGGAGGAGGAGGAGGAGGAGGAGGAGGAGGAGGAAGTTCGGCGAGCGTGAGTAGAGCTGTATGCGCTGACGGTCCGCAGTAGCACACTCTAACTCTAGCGCTTGCCGCGAGTCCTGCTTTGGAAGTGTGAGAACGTCCACGAATCCCTTGTGCTTAGCGCACTAACGTGTAGGACCAGTCGACACGACCGCGCATCACGACACGAATCGCAACGAGGGTCTATACCGCCAGAATCCATGTCCGGGCGCACCACCGCGCAGGCACCCGCTGTCGCTCGGCGAGCCGTCTTCACCAGCCCCCGTCGAAAGACGCTTTGGGCAACCGAGTACGTCTATTCAGAGAGGGCCAGGAAGGCCGTATCGTCAATCAACATGAGAGGAGGGACCGTATCTACTAATTCAAAGATATCATACACGTAGTGGGCCATCGCTGGTAAGCATGCATCCTTTCGCAGCAAAGCGTCGAAGAACGCTGGCGGAGACAGACGGTCTCGCATCCTGCCTAGGTCCCCTCGGAAAGCGAGCGCTGCACCTGAATAGAAGCTGTCCCGGAGGAGGGATATGCTTTCGTGGCTGCATTCTAGTAGGACGTGGAGCTCGGTCTCGACTGCCCAGCGCTTCTGGCAGAAACGGCATATTCGTCGTTCGCGTGGCACGGGTGGGGTGGTACGGCGAAGGGTCTCGACGGCGAGAGGGTGTTCCGAGGTGAGAAGGCGTGTAAGGGCTTCCCGATGCTCTGTACATGGGATCTTCAAGTAGCTCCGGGCTGTGCACACTTCTGCCAACCGCGGGGGTGTAGCCAAACGACGGAATCTGTGCCCCAGTAGTGGTAGGCGGCCAGAATTCAGTACTCCGTCCCGAAGGTGGAGGGTCAGAGAAGACCGGAGTACTCTCCGTGCGTCGGACACCGAGGATTGGGTCGGGAAAGTGTGTCGGTCCATACCGACCGGGACTGGGAGGTTTGCAAGGACATGAGTGAGATCGCTCCACCAGGAGGTGTGTCCGCACTGTGCGATCTGCCAAGATTCCTGCAGTGCAGCAAAGGGGAGGGCTGGTCGGGTATGAAGGAGGTACGTGAGATATTTTAGAGCGAGGTCAGCGCGTCTGTAGCGGAGGGGCCATACACCACTCTCGGTGTAGAGAGGGAGCAGCTGGGAGCGCGGTCCAAGGCGTAACAGGCGCCGCAAGTATGTCACCTGGACTCGCTCGAGGTGCTCCAGGGAGGAAGGGCTGACGTCGAGGGCCACCTCACAGCTCATAGTGAGGTGAGGCTCCACGCGAGCATTGTAGAGAGCCGCCGCCGTTGACGGTGGCAGTGGGCCGACGTACGACTCGAGCGAGAGTGACGCGTTTGCGATGTTACGTGCTGACTTTGCCTTCGTAATATAGTGGTGGACAAAGATGTCCCGTGCCGTCGATGAGAACGTTGTTCCGGTGTACCTCGCCGTTTCCACGAATGCGACTGGGTCCCCCTCGACCGTGAGTATCGGGAGAGTGGGAGGGAGAGGGCCAAAAGCCATCGCATTTGTCTTTGCGGGGCCTATGAGAAGGAAGTTGAGGGCCAGGAAGATGCAGAGCTCGTACAACTTCTGCTGTACCGCTGGAGGTACCGTAGTGAGCAGAGTGGCATCGTCAGCGAGCTCGAGGTGATTAACGGGGCGTCCGTTGAGCGTGATGTCGTCGGGGTCCGTAGTGAAGTCTAGATCGGAGATGAAAAGAATCCATAGGATTGGCGAGGCCGGATCTCCGATCAGGATGCCTGCGAGTGCCCGGAAGGTCTCTGTGGTCTCGCCATTGAAACGGACTAAGTACTCGAGGCGGCTGTATAGGGACCGAAGCCAGTCAATGAGAGGGCCGGACGCTCCCCAGCGCGCTAGCTTGACCCACAGAGTTGCCTGGTTCACAGATGGGAAGGCGTTCACTATGTCTAGGAAGACCACATACAGCGTCTTTCCCATGCTACCCGCCTTCTCGATCGCCGCACGTAGTACGAACGGGTTGTTGATTGTGCGATGGCCCTTGCGGAAGCCCGACTGTGAGTCCGGCAATCTTCCTGTCTGCTCTGCCCACTCCCGGATTCGCCTATCAATGAGCAGAGTCATCGTCTTCAGAAGGCAGCTCTCCAGGCCGATGGTGCGATAGCTCTCCGGCAGACTCCCGTCCTTGCGCGGTTTCTTGACCGCTGCAATAGTGGCTACGATCCACTTCTGGGGGACCTCACCGCTGTCGATGCATGCCTGGAGGAACGTGCGGAGCTCCGAGGTGGGGACATTGATGATCTGCTCATAGGATACGTCATCTAGCCCTTTCGACGCGCCCAGACAGTTTCGGCGGATGTGTGCTTTGACCCCCTCGATGTCCTCATCAGAGAAGGGTCTGGAGAAGAACTGCCCGTCCGTGCAGTCTGCTGACCTGCGAGGCATCGTGTTGGCGGAGAGCCGCATGATTGCATGCTGGAGGGGGTCGAACTGGCTCGGGAGGACCTCGGGTGGGTTCATGCGCCCGTGGAACACTTCGCGGAGCTGGGCTGCCGTGACGTGCTGCGGCCGTGATTTCTCGCCAACTAGATATTTCCATTCTCTCCACCACGATCGGTCAGGACCGGGACGAAGCAGCCGATCGAGGTTACGCTGCCTTGCGACATGTAGTCGCTCGGATGCCGAAGATGTGTCCGCCTGTGTGCGAGTCAACTGTACTTGTCCGACGTCGTCTCCCGGTGGGGCAATAGGCTTCAGGGATGTGTGCACCTTGTCCAGTGTGTTTTGAGAGCCAGGGAGCTGGTCAAGCTGCCCTGTTGGCGAGGTGCTAGCTTCAGTCATCGCACTACCTGAGTGCCAGGGTATCTCGGGTTGCTGAGATAGACGGCGTACTTATCCCGTTCCATCGTCTTTACATAGCGGAGGAAAAGGTAAGGTGCTCGGCGACGGCACACTTGCCCGAGTTCCCCTTCTCTTCCTTGAGACGAAGTAAGAACCTGATGTCAGATCAGCGAGCATAAACAATGTACTGCATTTCGGACACATACGATGTTCAGTAAGTAATCATGTCGAGCCTGCGAGCCTAAGCTCAAGTCCTCGTCCAGCATGTATATTTGAGAGTAATCGCATCAGCTGCGTATCTCACCTCGTGGGTCGCAACCGTGCGCGTTTACCTATAAGTATATGTCCTATGCGGAGTGTACGCAACACAGGAGCAGATGGGAGGCATGCGATCAAGCTGCGTCATCTAAACGTACATTGTTACTCAACCAGATTGTGACCCTTGTGCATATGCATTACGAGATGAAAGTCGCCTCATTGTAAAGCGTGCCCTCGATCGCCACCTCGCCCTCAACACCGTCGATGATACCGCTGGGCAGCTTGACGTGTAGTGTACCCGGATTGCACCACTGCAAAGATGGTCAGATAAGACGCGTATGGGGAAAGGGCAAGAATGGCATGCCTGGTAGACGTATGGTTTTGTCCCTGAGACGTAGTTGACCATCGCCTTGATGACATACGGGATCTCTGCGAGGACGTCGATCTTCTCGATGAGACCCTTGGGCGCGTCAGGAGTGCCGACGTCGGCCGTCGCCACTGCGTCTATAGAGCCCGGAGCACCAGGGACGTTGGAAGGACCCGTCCATCGGTAGACAATCTCGGTAGGCGCGTTATATCCTGTGTCCGCGTCGTGCGCCTTCTTCGTGTGTTCGGCGCGAGATACGACAGCTGCGGTCTCGGGGAGCGCTTCGTCTCGCCACTTCGTCTCCGCGGTGACCGTCACAAGCTTTCCCCCAAGGACGAGCCCGCCAACGCTGACCGTGACAGGGCCCGATCCTGCACCCTTGCGGCCGTAGGTGTCGATCGTGGTGAAGTCCATAAGCGTAGCGGCGACGCCACCGTGCTGCTCACTCAAGAAGTGAGAGAAGTTCCAGCTGGAGGCGACGAGGTCCGGGCGCATGCCCTGGATTGCGTGTATGAACACCCCCGCGCCCTTGATGGCAATCGCATGACCCTTGAGCACGACGAGGCCGGACGCGATGTAACGCGGCCAGAAGCGGTGGACTACGTAGCCTTCTGCATTCTTCTGGTCGGGTCCGAAGTACGAGAAGCCGCCCTGTGGGCCCTTACCGATCTTGAAGCCCTTGGCGTCGGCGGGGCGGGCGACGTCGAGCGTGATCTGCAGATCGGTGTCGAGGTTGGCGGTGATGGTGTACGACTCGGGTGTGTCTGTGCCAGGCTTGGAACGGTACGTGATCGAAAACTGGTCAGCCTTGCTCGACCTCTTGTCGAGCCCAGGGGGCGGGGTGACGAAGTTGGCGACGTTGATGGACTTCCAAGTGCGCTCCTTCGTTTTCGGGTCAAAGATCTTGCAGGTAAACTGGATCGTCGGGTACCACATGCTTTGAACGGTTGGCAGGGGATGTGGGAGATGGACATGCGTGTGTCATGAGGCGCTGGATGCACAGGGTATGGAAAGAAGCGACTCACCCGACGGAGGAGTGAATAACCTGGCACGCCATGTACATGCCATCCTCTAAGAAGGTGTAGAACGTTTGCGTTTCGACTGCAAATCCTCCCGGACATGCCCACTCCGTGTCTTTTGGTTCGAGTTCGCTGTAGAGCTCCGAAGGCTGGAATGCGGAGGAAACGGGGTGGAAGTTGGGTGCATTGGGGTCGACAGGGGGCGCGGTACTATGAGATCGTGAGGAATGCTACGGAGCAGGGGCGGGGCACACTCACGAGAACAACGAGGAGAACATGGTGGTTGTAGAAAGAGGTATCCTACAGGTCCGCTGCGCGTGCCTCCAACATGCGTCTTCTGTAGACCGCCACTGACGTAAGGGCAATAACGTTAGGCTGTCTGCCCTTGGTACGTAGCATTACGTAAGGCCAAATCCAGCCGCGCGACTCGGACTCGGTCGTCGGACTCGGTCGTTGAACGCGATCAATATTAGGCTAGTAATAACAAGGCTACAGCATACTGTGTTGTCCTTTCTTCATCCTGTCCGCTGCTCATGACTTCCAGCTGCTTTAAGGACAGTACATAAATGCCATGGGTCGACCCATGAACGTTTGAACATGGACAGTCTCTCCGACCTTCGTTATACGATCCATGCTGCTACAGCTTTAAAGAGGAAGTCACCGACGAACTGCACTACAACCAAACCTCTCCGCAAAGCAACGCCTTCGTTTGTCGTGGCTACCACCTCTTCCACCGTTGTGTAACACTATCACTCACTAGGTACGTCCGACCGGCCGATTGCCCACGGTCAAATTCCTCCAGCCGCGAGGGCGTGCCTCTATGTCCAACCCGAGGTCGACGGGTTGCTTAAGGACCGGCTTTGAGAACAAAACATGCATTGCCTTGTCGATCCCTACGAGGACGCTCGAAAACGCTGTTCTTGCGTTCCTCGTTAACTGTTCGGGTTGTGCTCAGGGAATTGTCTATCAGTCTATCCGAATGCCGTGATCCTACGGGTATGTTCACACATGTTATAACCGTGTCGAGTTTTGCTAAGTAGAGTATTCTTGCAAGCCGCTACCTTGGAAGCGATGCGACCTATTTGGTTATGGAGTTTTGCTCGCGGAGGAGGAGTCTGGAGGGACTCGACGTCGTTCTGTCAAGGACTGCGACGGTACTCTTCAGCACCTCAACTAGGATCGCGGGAACACTGCGCGCGGAAAGGTCGAGTCAGAGAGAGTGCTGCGGGACAGGCTACCGACCCAACAACCTATCAGGCCGCAGTTGCGCAGTTGATTGGTACGGTAAGTTCCAGGCTTGTTTTTTAATTCGATGACGGATCGAAGCTGATGGTTTCTCTGCATAGTTGACTCAGGTGTTTGGGTATACGGTAACCTGTCAAGCATCCTTCTCGGGTCATATTAGCCGTGTCTTCTCTCGCTGCGGCCACGTCCGTTGAACACATACCACGTCCTGGTCAATAGCACTCAAAATCCGGAGAGCGCACTTTTTGCAACACGTCGCGACGACACAATGGGGCGCGCTCCTCCGGCAGTCAAACCCTAGAAATTGTCGACATCGGTATGCAAGTGTCGCTGTACTTATGTCGAAAGCTAAATACTGTAGCCTACATATGTAGACCGACAATACTTAGTATATCACGCGGCGATCGCTCAAGAATATTGACTCGAATGATAACCCCGACAGTGGATGATATGTAGCGTGTAGACAGATCTTCCCATGCGCACAGTCGCCGTGCGCAGACCGAGTGAGAGTAACAGTCACGGAAGTGAGATCGAGAGGAGGTGCACAGCCAGAAAGCCACGTTTATCGTTGGAGTGATAGGGACAGAGATCGTGGGGAAAGAGTGTAGAGAGGTCGGCATCAGGGTGACGAACGCCCGTCGGCCAGTCTACTTTCGCCTGCCCCTCCTTCCTCTTCCTATTCCCGTTCTCGCCGAGCTCGCTGTGTCCGCCGTACAATTGCAATGTGCCATGTTGCGGTCAGTCTCCCGCCGTTACTCTCCCCGCGCCCCTCTTCTCCGCCCGCACTCACCAGCCATCCTACACCGACCCTCGCTGCGCCTCCTAGCAGACTCCTCTCCCATCTCGCGACATGCGTCGACCCTCACATCCTACACTCATGACCGCTCTAATGACTTCTGGAGCCTCTCAATGCCTCCAAGATCTACGCTTGCGACGATCCGTTCGAAGAACACAGGGAACACCGGATTTATCCTAGGCTCAAGTACGTCTCGACACCCCAATACTCTGTATATCTCCGCTTCCTATGTGCGCGCATTCCATGCCACACGAAGAAACGAGTTCAATCCTTTACCCATACTCGCCGGCGTGCTCAAAGTGAGCTACGTTCAAAGGATTCATACTCACCAGTACTGACCTCGCGTCGTTCACATTGGCTACAAGTCATCTGCCGCTCTGGAAGTCGCGAGGATGGTAGCCCGCGTCGGCCTCACCTTCGTCCCTCTTATCCTCCTCAATAACATGAGATCAAGAAGATTTCTGCGGGCCAGCGAGAAGGCCGGCGACCCCGACTTCGAGGAGAAGAAGGCGCGGGTGGAAAGCAAGATTCGCGCGCGCACCATTCTCTTCCACATCCTCATCTTTACCCCACTCGCGCTCTACTGGCTGACTATCATGGCTAGCTTGGAGCGCACACCGCTTACAGGAAGGTAAGCCTACGTCGTGCGCACCTCCCCCTGGCTGCGCAGAACTGCATATCGGTGCTAACTTCTTCGGCAGATGGCGCGTCATCCTTCTGTCACCTGAAGAGGAGGAAGACATCGCCGCGCAGCTGAAAGGCTCAGGGTGGTACCGCGCGGTGGGCGAGATCCTCTCCGCTGAGGGCGCACCTAGGATCATCCCGCCCTCGGACTGGCGACTCGTCTGGGTCCGCGACACGCTCCGCCGGCTCGAAGCAGTCATCCCCACCCTCGCGAAGGAGGAAGAGGACTGTCCACACTGGATCGACTGCGGCACGAACGACATCCCCCTCCCCCCTCCCGCAGAGTACCCCCTGCGTCCCCGGCCCCGCGGGTCCGAAGTCCTCCATCGCTTCGCCGAGTCATCATGTTCGCGAGCGGCGCCCCCAGCTCCCCACGCGATTGCCGGCCCGCCCTTCTCCCTGCTCCTCGTCGACCGCCCTGACTCGTCCAACGCGTTCTCGTACGGGTTCGGGCCGGACGGCGGAGGGGGCATCGTCGTCTTCTCTGGCTTCATCGACGAGGTGCTGGCAAAACACCCGGCCACGCATGTGGAGCCGCCCCCGCAGTCCTTCTGGTCCCAGCTGTTTGGTCTAGGGCCCCCGCGGCCGCTGCACCCGACCCCGACCGCAGAGCAGACGGCGGAGCTCGCGACGCTGCTCTCGCACGAGCTCGCGCATCTGGTGCTCAGCCACCACATCGAGACGCTGTCGTCCGGATCGATTGTGTGGCCGAGCGTCATGTCCATTGTGACGGACGCGCTCCGCGCGTTCCTCTTCCCGGTGACGATGATGTGTCAGTGTTGATTTTGGTTTGGTGTTTGTGTCGTCGTGCGGTGGCTTACAGGCGTTTGTGTTTGTGTTTCGCAGTCGGGCCGTTCATCAACGATGCGCTAGCGGGCATGTGGAAGACCGGCGCGGGCGAGTTCTCGATGCTCCAGGAGTACTGCACCAGCCAGAAGCAGGAGACCGAGGCGGACGTTGTCTCTGTCAGGTACGTCCCGGCTCTCTCCCCTCTCCCCTATCCCCCGCTCCCTCTCCTTCCCCTTCTTTCTCGATCCCTCTAACCCAACGCTCGAAAACAGGCTACTCGCGCACGCGGGCTTTGACCCGCGGCACGCCGTCCGGTTCTGGGAGAGCCGCGTGGACACCCCGCAGACGGCGGAGTGCTCCCCCGCGCGCGCGGAGCTCGAGGCGGTGCACAACGCGAGCACGACGGCGAAAATAGCGCGGAAGCTGCGGGGCGAGACGCACCCCGTGCACGAGATGCGCGTCTCGACGCTGCGTGCGGAGCTCGCGCGGTGGGAGGAGCGGCGGGCCGCCGCCCGCGCGGAGCGGGACCGTCGGCGCGCGCAAGAGCTGACGGCAGCGCCCCCGTCGTCCGCGTCGTCGTAGCACCCTGCGTGACCACGACGTCGTCGTCGGTGCGGTGCCGGTGTCTGACTCGGGATGTGACCGAGAACGTGGGCGCGGGCTGGCCGCGTTTTGCATTGATTATCGACCAACTCCCTCCGCGCTGTTCGTGGCGGGTGCGGCGCGAGGTGTATATATTATACCGCGGACATCGTCTGTGTGCCATAGTACCTACTAGTGACTTCTCACCACCTAGACCAACTGCTGTCGTTCTTTTGTTACGTCGCCGATTCTCAACGAGTTGTCGCATATCGTCTCGTCTCGTCTATCCCAACCCCTCCTCTATCCTATTGTAGTTCTAGCCAGGTTGTGTAGTAGTTACCAGTCAAACAACCGTTTCTCCTACCATGACGGCTTCCAATCCCAGCTCTGCAGGGGAGAAGGCTATCTGACAACTGAGGCTCTACCTATATCCATCGTTTGTTTATGCACCGTACCACACGGGGGTTGTGCCATTCGACTTGACATTCAGTCGTGGATCATGGTTTCATGTCTTCAAAAGACCGATTTTCAGCGAATCTCCGTCTCCTCTTCACCTGTACCTACATACCGCGATCAGAGTTTGCTCTCGTCCAGTCCAGTCAGTGGCAGTCACACGCACGCATCACACAGCATGGAGGATAGGAGGGAGGAATATTTGCTCTTTCAGACCTGACGGAGTAAGGAGTGTCAAAATACAGCGGGGGGCAGTGGTGCTATCCAGTACGCGCTACTGTAGAGAAAGGAACGGAAGAAAGTAGGGCAACCAAAGAAGCTTAAGGCTCACTAACGTACGGTACGGTATATGGTAACCAGCGACCCTCAGGGCAAGTCTCGTGGATGGTAGGGGGAGGTATGTTGCGCTCATGTGTGGGTGCTACTCCCGTTGCGCGGCAGGGGAGGCAGGGGCGGGGGAAGGGGCAGGGGCAGGGAAGGGAGTTCACTGAGCGGCAGCGTTGCACTGCGTCTGCTGGTCACCGCACGCGGCGACGGTGAGCGCGCCCTTGTTGCCCGACGCGTTCGCGGCGTTCGCGCACTGGTTGTGCTGCACGTCGCACGAGCGGACAAGCGCGTTCGCAAGGTTCTTGAACGACGCGTTCCCCGTCACCTGGAACTCGCCGTTGCCCGACGCAGTCACGGGGGGCGGGGTCACGCCGCCGAGCGCGCCCGTGAACTTCTGGAGGTTCGCGCCGGAGGCGGCGGCAGCAGACGTCGTGGCGGCGGCGGCGGCGCTCGTAGAGGTTGCAGCAGCGGACGTGGCGGCGGCAGCAGTGGAGGAAGCGGCGGAGGCAGCGGAGGAGGACGAGCCTGAAGAAGCCGCGTTGCCGCCGGTGGTGCTGCCCGCGATGTCCTTGCCCTGGTCGTCTACGGCGGTGACCTGGCCGAACTGGGTAGTGATGCCGAACGCAGCGTTGAACAAGTCAGCCTGTGCACCCGTCTTCGGGGCGGCAGTGTCGGCGGCGGCCTTCGCGGTGGCGCAGGTCGCCTTAGCGGTCGCGTCGGCGCCGCACGAGTTCGTCAGGGTGTCGCAGATGAACTGGGTGATGATGTCGATGTTCTGCGCGGAACCGTGGTTGAAGGACTTCTTGTCGACGGGCTCGAACGAGGTCTCCTTGCGGTTGTCGAAGCCGACACCGAACTCGATCTGCGGGACAGAGCAGGACCCGAAGTTGCCGATGCCACCCGCGGCGGCGGAGCCCGAGCCCGAGCCGCTCGACGCGTTGTTCTGCGCATCCGCGGAGCCGGTGCCGGGGACGAGGTTGCCCTGGTCGTCGACGGAGGCGACGTCCGCGAACTTCGTGGTAATGCCGAACGCGGCGTTGAACAAGTCGGCCTGCGCACCCGTCTTCGGGGCGGCAGTGTCAGCGGCGGCCTTCGCGGACGCGCATGTTGCCTTAGCGGTCGCATCAGCACCACACGAGTTCGTCAGGGTGTCGCAGATGAACTGGGTGATGATGTCGATGTTCTGCGCGGAGCCGTGGTTGAAGGACTTCTTGTCGACGGGCTCGAACGACGTCTCCTTGCGGTTGTCGAAGCCGACACCGAACTCGATTTGCGGGATAGAGCAGCTACCGAAGTTACCAATGGCACCCGCGGCGGCGGTCGAGCTAGCAGCAGCGGCGGTCGAGCTAGCAGCAGCGGCGGTCGAGGACGCGGCGGCAGCGGTCGCAGACGCGGAAGCGGCGGCAGTGGCAGAAGCGGTCACAGTGACGGTAACGACAGACTGCGTGGGTTCGTTGAGACGATGTGGGTAATTCATAGAACGAGTAAGGTCTTACCTCGCAGGGAGCGGCAGAGGCATCAGCAGTCGCGCTGGTGGCCGCAGCAGCGGTAGAAGAAGGCGCAACCACGGCATTGTTGCCACTAGAGGCGGCGCCGCCAAAAGGAGAGGTGTTCGCCTGAGAGCCTTTGGTGACCGACTTCTGGAGCGCGGGGTCGAAGAAGACGTTCGGGTCGTTGGCGGGGTCCTGAGCCTGGACGAGGCCGTTGAGTTCCGCGTTCTTGGGGGCCTTCTGGCAGAAGACAGAGTTGCGGTTCGTCGGGGGGTTGGTGGAGAAGTCAGGGGGGGTGTTCTTCTCCGCCTGACGGTACTCGACAGCGAGCGCGATCATGTTAGCCTTGGTGGCGGCATCGAACTGCTGGGCCGCGTCTGTGCTCGGGTATGAGATTCGTTATCGCTTCCACAATTGGCGCTGAGAAGACGTACCGATGATTTGGTCGGCCATGTCCTGCTGCGAGCACTCAGGCTGCGCGGCAAGGAGAGGAGTGATAGCGGCACCAGAAAGGACACCGCAAACCTGGCCGGGGCAGGCCTGCCCAATCTTCTCAATGACGGCGGGGTGCTCCTGACCGAAACGGCGGGGGTTCAGGAGGACGGGGCGATCATCACGCTCCATCCAGCGCATACGACCGTACGCCTGCTGGGAAGACGCGAGAACGGAGAGAGCAACGAGTGCAACTTGAGACTTGGAGAACACCATTTTGAACTAGCGGGAAAAGAATGAAGGGACTAGCGGATAGTGATTCTCGAGAGGGAAAGCAAGCAAGGCTGCACTGGATGGCACCGACGTGGAAGTGAATGACACCTGGTCGAGAAGAAGGCAGAAGGACGGCCGTTCAACGAACCAGTCAAGGTCTTGAAGGGAAAGAGCAAAGGGGGGGAGGGAGGTGGGGGCCCTCTCGGATAATCTCCCGCCTTTATATTCCCAGCCCAACGTTCGCATGCCGCACGGTCATTCCACCTGTTCGGCGGCGGCCCTTCCGGACGCTTGGTCCGCTTTTGTCGGTTAATGTAAATTACTTATTTGAAAGCAACGCCTGGAGGGGAGGCCCAAATGAGGAAGGTGAGTAGGATCGTTGCCAGGACACCCGGCCGGCCCTCTCGTTCCTGATGTCCAGGTCCCATCCGTATTCCCAGGGCCAACTCCGAATGATCGCCCGGTCGCTGCAGCCTCCATGGCGATCCATAGATGTCTCTCTGCGTTGGCTCACAAGTAAGCAGTGTCAGTCATTTTGACGGTGAAGGACGACGTACAGCGTCTGTGTTGCCTGTTTGGCGGTACCCCAGTGCGACACGGTAGGTTTTTGCCCCACATCTTTCCATCACCTGAGCGTCGTTTTCGTACCGCGAGAAGTTTTCTACAATTAGTAGATATCAGCGTGGCGATCAATACGTGTGCCAAGCGTGCCCAGTTTCGGAACAGAACTCGTCGATAGAACCTTTCCATCCGGCCCGCCCAAGGTGCGGTTACCACGTCGTCGTTAAGTAGCGTCGAGTAACGCTATGTATAGCGCTGCCGTCTGCCATCTGTCTCATCATTGCATACTTGACCCCGTCGATTCCCGAGAACGCGATGGATGCTGGCTGCTGGCAGCTGGATCGATGAGCGCAGACTCCTGCGATCACCACAATCTTCGGCCGATGTCCCTTTCAGCCAGGTTTAGACCAGCGTTCACATAACAGATACGCCGAAGGTTTCTCCTGTACAACACCCTGCCCTAGCAACGTGTGGACCAGGTGTGGACAGCGTGTAAATGGGCCGCTCTGCAGAGTGCAAGGTTTGTCATGCATCCATGATCTCACAATCATTGGTAATACGGCTATTTCATTATTGCTGCTGGAGCTGAGAGTGGTGAGCAAGTCTGACCGCATCATAACGAACAATCGACAGAGCACGGGATATTGACCTCTCTTTAACAAGATGCATCCTTTACACGGAGCACATAGCTCTTGATCCCAGAGTCCAGAGTCCAATACACCCTACAATCCGTAAGTATCATGAAATGTCCCCATCCCATCCACACAGAGCTCTGACTCATTGATACTTATGTAGGCTTATAGGCAAGGATCCGAGATCGAAGACGAATGAAGACGCCCATAACCTCCTTCCGCCCTGACGGTCAATTACGGTTCGCATCGCAACCTGTAACTGACAGGCAGGCACCCGCAACATGTTGGACCCAGAGCTTATCCGCCTTGTATCAGCTTGTATCAGCCAGCTACCAATCCCGGAATCGGGCATGGAGACCGTATAGTGGCGTATACGACGTTAGCCAGTCGGCACGCCGCACCAGGCTCAGGTGGACCCAGGTGGACCGATCGTTCAGCAAAATGAGATGCGCACGAGCACGGTCAGTCATTTCGCCGCATGCCTGCGGGGTGCACGACATATCGAGTTACGAGAGGGCAAGTACTCAGTAAGTTCTCGCCTCCTTGTCTCGTGCCCACACGCAAGCATCGTGCAGACTGGGAACCCACCACCGGTCTACACAGTACACATGGGCACGAGACACCGATACGACACAGTCTTGCCCCGCATGAGACTCGGGAGGTTCGCCGGACAGGCATCGAATCTCCAGGACGACCGCGGGAACGTCATCATGAAAACGCGAGGCCGGAACAGAAGAAGCACGAGTGCCCTCTGCGCTCCGAGTCGAAGGTTACGGCCAACTGACAATAGAATCCGCGGACCGCGCGCCCCACTTTCCAGCAAGTGGTTGCGCGGTGTCCTCTGTATGTAGCGGCCGAGCCCGTTCGGCGGTACGGGAGATCACGGAGTCACATAGACGACTGGTTGCCATCAGGGCGCGGAGGGGGTGCAGCATACACGGCCAGCAAGCAAGGTAGGACAACCGCGACAGGAGATACCAATGCGGCAACTTCGACGGGGTCGCAGCAGTGGATTCGCACTGACAACGGGGTGCGACCCAGACATTCCGGCCATGGGCCTCTGGGCAACTTGAAATAAATCACGGTGGCTAAGAGCAGACGAGGCTGGCATACCAGCCGCAGGGAAGGCCGAGCCGATCCGCCACGTGTACATGCACACATCCAACAGCTGGGCATGCTGGGGGTCGAAGCATGGTGGTCGGGAGTACTGTGCATGTTGGTAAGCGCGGGTCTTGTCAAGCGGTCTCGTTTGTATCTCGATGCCTATGAAGTGGAATGAAGAGTTTGGTCCGCGATTGGGTGAGAACTTGCAACAGCCCGGAACCTGCTAGAGACTAGATGTCGAACGTGCGATGAATAGGGACGCAGCACGCACCGTTACCACGCGGAACAGACGCAACGTATACTCGCAGAGAAGGTGTTGACAACGTCTGTGCCGGAAAAGTGCCACTAGTACTCTTCCCCAGACCCCTTTTCTACATGCGGTCCATGTCGTGCATGCTGAATGCGTCCGGTAGGCATCCGAACCTGTCGTTACGCCCAAGCCCATGCATATTGAGACCGTGTTGCCAATCTTCACTTTAGAGCTGGTCGGTGGCATTATATCGGCCGCGACGGGGTCGGACACCGTCGCTTGACAATGCACCTAGCTTGTGTTATGAGACAGAAGACGGTAACCCGTTTTGAGCTGCACTGGGCACTCACCTCGGACCAGAGAACGTTGAGGAGTCGGCAATTGCGGGTACGACGGGACAGACGTAGGGAACCGGCAAAGACGGTGCCAGGTAGCGATATTCATGTCCACAGATTATGGCATAGGATGCCACACAGCGGGGATACTTAAGCTATAAGCTTCGCTAGGCCAAATCCAGCCTGTGCTGGATTGAGAGCTACCATGATAATAGTGCAAATTCCAGCAGTCTACGTGTCTTGCAAAGAAACAGAAGAACCGGAATGAAGTTACGAGGAACACACCCGATAGGCGACCGCGTCAAGGGCAAGCACAACGCGAAAGCTAATTTGTTGCGGAGATGTCAGAGCAAGTCTGGATACGTCTCGTCGTCGGGAGCGCCCTTCGTCGGCGTGTCTCGACCTAGCCTAGACCGGGATTCCGACGTCTAGCGATAGTGCGCTGCGACTTCACGCTGATGCTGGTGACATCGTTGCATTCGACGGAGGGTGGGCGATTATACGACAGCCTACAGCAGATCTAGGGAAAGAACGATTGGTTCGCGAAGGCGGCATGTTCGTGATACACGGTAGCAGAACACGCAGATACGCGTTTAGTGGTGCTCGTGGGCGTGCTCGGCGCCCTGGAAGTCGAGAGCGTAGACTGAAGCGAGAAAGGATGGGGAAAGGAGAGTCAAGAGACGGATGCGGGTCAGCGAGAGCGGGACGTACCGGAGCCGCACTCCGGGCAGCGACGGTTCTTCTCGCGGGTGAGGTTCATCCAGAGCAGGTCATGCGACTCGGCAGGAGCACCGGTGCAGCCAATGAGACGTTCGGGCTCCTGCACAGAGAGGGGGATAGGACGAGTTGAGAGGGGCGCGAGACACGAAGCAAGACACACGTCGCTGGCTCACCATGGAGAAGACCTTGATGGGGTCAGCGAGGGTACCGATGCGGGACGAGTCGAGGGGCTTGAGGTCGAAGACCTCAACGCCCTCGATGGCACCGAGGACCTGAAGACGCTCGAGACCAGTGGCCTGGTTCTCGTCGGTGGGGATTTCGCCAGCCTTCGCACCCTCACCGAAGATTTGGGGGGCAGCGTGGCCGGAGCGGCGGGCAGCGGTGGTGGAGAGGGCACGCACGGCGGCCGAGCGGGCGGGCCTGACGGCGGCGCGAGCAGCGAAAGAGGCGGGACGGAGGGCGGCGGCGAACATGGTTTTTGGAAGACTGCAAGCTGCGTCGGGCGGAGGTCTGGCGGGCTGATAGCTGCGTGACGACCAGGGTCACGCCTGTGCCATCATGTCACAGTGCGTCACAGCAGGACGGGGTGGCCCGGCATGGTCGGCAAGCGCACTGTTCCATGACGTAATGTGCTGTTCGAAGGGTGTCTGCCCGAAATAGGCAGGCGGCTTGGAATCGAAGTGTCCTCCGCCTCATCGACTAATTTACGCGACTGGTACGCGTCGGGCGCGAGCAGCGGGGCAGCGCTCTCGAGTGGAGTTATGTTGCTCGCGACCGGTCTGTGCAAGCCGCAGGTTGTCTCCTACCACATCCCCAGACCTGGTCCCGGTGACCCCCTCACATTCCTTCTTCCCTGCCGCCATCCCTCCGACGCCTCTGAGTTCATCTCAACAATGCCACACGCTATGCTTTCTCGCTCATCAACTCTAGAGCCACTCGTGTCAAACATTCATGATGCCTTATCGCCTTCGGTCTCGAGCGATAAATATCCAACCCATCCCCTTCCCCTCCCTGCCATGTCCCGCACCTCGACTCGCGGATCCTCTGCATCCTACTCGTCTACCTCCAATCTTGTGCCACACGAATCCGAGAAGCCTCGTCAATCTATGTCCCACAAGCTTTTCGAAGGGTGGAGGCACGGCGGAGGCAGAGCCCACCGCGAACTCGAAGCCCAACGTTCCGATCAGTCTCCATACGACAAGGGAGGCGGGACTCGTCCTCCTTTGAGACTATGGCATGGGTGGAACATCATCCTCTTTGACTCGTGTATGTCCTTATTGACCTCCTTTGCCTCATCGAGATGCTCAGCATGCACACAGGGTTCAACCTCTTGATCCTCCTGATCCCAGTCGCTGTGGGTTGGATAACACCGTCCGATACTTGCAATGGTTGACCACCCACCTCGGCACAGGGCATCCTCAAATTCACCACTGAGGACGCCGAGAAGCTCGTCTTCGCAGGTGGGCATTCCTTTCCGCTTTCTCGGGCCTGCGCATGTACTGACACTCCGCAGCATGTCTGCTTGCGATGATTCCATTGGTCAAGGTGCGTAATGGCGTCTGAAGAAGCTGTATGCGACCCGGAAATAACGGGGGCTGCGCGCGCACCATCACTTCATTACAATTTACGCGTGCTAATTTTATCTACTACAGCTTCATGACCTTTCCACACGCATTCTATCCCGCAGAATCGGCGGCACCAAAACCGGTCTTCTGAACTCTAGCATGGTGTGTAGTGTAAAATTGATGTCGGACTGCGGCACTCACGACCTACCGTGCATCTCCATTCAGAGCAATGTGTAGGTGGGCAAACTTTCGGCATGAAGGGATGCTGACGCTGGGGGACCCGAAACAGCGTCGAACTTGTCGTAGCGGTCAGGATCCTCTATGCTGATATGCTGCCGCTGGTTCGCTGATATGTGTCCAGGTCATAGCTCTCCGGAAATGCGAGTTGCGAGTCGTGCAATCCTCCCGTACGTGTCTCTTCTGCTCGTTCTGATTTGACCGGTAATCCTAAGATGTTCTCCGAAGTGATCGGCGCAATGTTGAGCAAACTCCGTGAGTACAGTTATTTTTGCCCTTGCTTCCATCTATGTTTCATTCTGACTTCTGTGACGAGCAGTATTGATCCTTGGGATGTGCTTCTTCGCCGGCGGCCTGAAGTTTTCCGAGCAGGGCTTCGACTCTAGTAAGCAGCAGCTTTTGGTCGTGCTCATTCCGTCTGTCTCACGTGCTGTTAGCTGCTACCCAGATCCAGTCCTCATTGCTGAGTATAAGCGTTGGAGCAGTGCTCCTACCTGCAGCATTCCATTTCGCCTTGACGTATAGCAAAGGCGATGATGACCAAGAGACTACGATTCAGGAGCAAAAGAAAGACATCCTGCGCATGAGTCACGGTGTAAGTGCTAGAATGTGGATACTGCGTCAGTATAGCTGACCAGTGCGTATACTTAGGTCGCAATTGTCCTCCTCTTCAGTGAGAGAAACGAACTATCTGATGCCGAGCAATACTAACCACAATTGAAGTCTACGCGTCTTACCTCGTCTTCCAACTCTGGTCTCACACGCACTTGTACGAAGATGCCGTACAGCCGAGCAAGCAGCTTCAAGTCCCGGTAGCAGACTCCGTCCGCATCGCGACCGCACGGGTCCGCCAGAAGAGCAACAATCTCGCCGAGCGTATCACTCACAACCATTCCTTTGAGCGACTGCGCACTGCCTCCGCCACTCCTCTCCGGGCCATCCGCCACAAGACATCGGGCGCCATGCGCCCTTTTTCCCCGCAGACACAGAACCCGATTAGCCCCGTCGAGGAGTTGCCAGAAACCTCTCTCCGGTCGAGAGGGGGCACAAGCCCGTATTTACACTCGGGCGGCTTCGCAAGCGGGAGCGGCGTGGACGTCAACTCACGCACCACGCTCCTCTCCCCGCATGGGACCACGTCGCAGGTAACGCTCGCGAACCCGTGGACGAACCCGATCGCACAGCCGGCGGAGTCGGTCACCGTGCGACTCGTCCCAGAGCAAGCGCGGTTCGTCGTGGGCCCGAAGCCGTCTGGCTCGAGCTCGGAGTCCGGGGACAGCAGGCCCGGGTCCCCCACCTCGGGCTCGGGCTCGGGAGAGGACTCGTTCGAGGCCAACGTGGGCGCGGGGAGGGAGCGGCGCGCGTCGTGGTCGGAGGCGCATGCGCGGCAGCAGTCGGGGCGGGCGCGGACCCCAGTTAGCGCCGTGCTCTCCGCGTACTACCAGGAGAGCATCATGGGGGACCACGGCCAGATGCAGCACAGCTTCGCGGCCAGCCCTGGCCAGTACTATGATGAACCGGCAGCGCCGAAGCAGGAGCCAGTGGCGCAGGAGATGAGCTGGCCGCTGTTGCTGTTCGTGCTGTCTGCGATCACTGTGGTGAGCGCCCCTCTTGCAGATATAATCCGCGGTGGGTGCGTATCGGTGCTGATTGCGCATATGCAGCTCGTCGCGGTGAACGCGGAGTGGATGGTCGACTCGATGGACCATCTGTCCCCGACGATCAGCAAGGAGTGGATCGGACTCATCTTGCTGCCGACCGTGAGTGCGCTCGCAGGTAAGCCTTGGATCGCGTCTACGTCTGCCTTCTGTTATGGATGTGCGCTCACGGGGTGTTAGAGTGCATCACCGCCATCAACGTGTCGGTGCAGGACCAGCTCACGCTCAGTATCAGCGTCGCCGTGGGCTCGACAATCGTGCGTCTTCTTGTGCCAATAGCCATATAGGCTGTATGCTGACGCGGCGATGACTCTAGCAAACCGCCCTGTTCGTGATCCCGTCGATGGTTATCCTCGGATGGATACTCGACAAGCCACTGGCCCTGCTGTTCGATCCGTTCGAGTCTGTCGTACGTCTCCGCGTCCGTATCTGTTGATTCTCGCCGCTGAACCGCTTCCGGCAGGTCTTGTACATTTCAGGTCTGTTTGACGAACATCGAGAGTCGCTCCCTCAGCTCACAGCTATCTAACAAACAGTGCATACAATGGGTTATGTGGTCGCCGACGGCAAGTCCAACTGGCTGGAAGGCGTCATCCTCGTGTGTGCGTAGTTCTTCGCCACAGCTCTCTCCCTCGCGCATGCCTGACACCGAACACACACAGGTCTTTACATCGTCATCGCGGTCACGTTCTGGTTCTACCCAGGTGCGCCGCACACCGTTCACGCTCGCAGGCGGCTCACTCGCTGACTTCTGACTTTTCTCTCATCCAGGCTCCAACTTCTCCACGACGCTGGCGATTTGCACCGAGTCGCCGCCTATTGCGCTCTTGTGAACGTCCGCATTGCGTTCTTCCGCTGCGCACTAATCACTCATCCTCACACTATTGCACACTCCGACCTCTGCGAGGCCGCCCATGCATTACTAGACCTGCATACTTAATAGCACGTTCCGGGCGGACATGGACTCGGATCACACTCATATTTCTACCTACTTACTATACCTACTCATCTATACCTACTCCTCGGACTTGCACGTACATATCTACTTTCCCTGCATTCATCTTAGATATGCGGACACTGATCGCAGTGCATTTCGTGTACGTAGATACAGCACCTACAGGCTGTCGTTGATTTCCACCCGCTTATATTGGTATCGTCTCGCGTAGAGCGTAGAACTTGTAGCATTATTGATATTGATGATAGATACGTTGACTTGACACGAGAGCTTCATCTTTGCCATTGTTCTCGGCAGTGTACTTCGAGCTCGAGATCCCCCAAACCGTCTCGCGCTCATGCGCTGCAGCTGTGGCTGTGGCCATGAGCTCACAACGGGCAACATCCACTTCCCACACCCTCGAGACTACTCTACGACTCGTCGAGCAGGAACTCGCCCACGACGCCCGCCATCTCGTCCTTGCCCCATTTCCTGGACTGCACGATCTCCCCGTCCACGAGCGCCGCTGTGTCCCGCGCGGTGCCGGTTCCGGCAGACGCAGACAGCTGAGCCTCGGCCCAGACGGGGAGCGACACGACGGGCGGATGCCCGGTGCCGGGCCATGGAGAGGGAGCAGGCCGTGCGCTCCTGCTGGTAAGCGTCGTGTGACAGGGATAGCAGAGGTATGGCGTGAGCGACGCGCGAGTGTCCGCGTCCGTGTCCACGTCTGACACGCGGGCTGGAGTGACTGGTTCGATGGGTGGGACAGGTGGGCCCTCTGCATTTGCAGTGAGGGCAGGTGGGGGCGGCGGCTGCGCCCGGATGGAGATGCGCGCTTTCCACTCTTGCACGCCGGCTTGCACGGGACTGTATCGCACGGCGACGAGAACAGAGACAGGGGGTTAGACGGGTGCGCGCGGGTGAGAGCAGCACGGCTGGGAGAACCGAGACGTACCGCCCACAGAGGATACATATGCCCGCCACGGCGCCCTTGGGCGCGAGCTTGCCGCACGTGCGGACGATCGTGGACACCGTCGACGGGTAGTCTTGCTCGAGCCCGACAATGAAATCTGCGGTACCGGCGCGGCAGAGTAATCAGCACGCGGCACAGCAGGACAGTCAGTCTGGGGGCACTCTGGGGGGAACGCACCTTTGGTCAGGGTACCGATGCCGGGCTTCGCCCCCGGCCAGACCCGCTTTTCCTTCCCGACGACGGGGACGCGGGCCCACCACGCCCAGGCGGTGCACTCTTTCATGCCGATGTCGCGGAGGGGGCGCACGATGCGGACCGTGCGTTTCGGTTGCTGCTTCTTGCCATTGTCTTTGTCTGTCTTCTTCGTGTGTCCCTCGTCTTGATCGTGCGCCAGGATGGGCTCCACAGGCAGACCAGAGTCCGGGGCCGGGGTCCACTCCTCTTGGGTCTCCTCGAGGATAGTGAATCCTGCACCCTGAGCAACGCCCGATATGAGAGAGACTGCGAGACTAGTAAGGGACGTTCCTAGCACGAGATGCGAGGAGCTGGTTTGGAGCGCAGTGTGGAGAAGTAAGAGGCGTGTCAGGGTTTGGATAGATGTGTGAACCGCTGTCGGTGTCGGGAGTGAAGAGAGGTAAGCGCGAAGGGCGGCTGAGGGATCCTGCCCTGCTTCGGGGAGGTGATTGACTGGCAGGGCTAGAAAAGATATGAGAGGATGCGAATGAAACCCGTAGCGAAGGAGACACCTTCATCTGTTAGAGACACGCCCTTTGTTGATGTTGGCATCTTGCCACCTATCTTCTCCCACCATGTCCGGTCGAATGCGTCCTGTATACGTAGGCACACGAAGTCGAGATCGTGATACCGCGCAACAAACTGTGCGATCTCGTCTGTTCGGTTATGCATCTACCTTGCAGACCTTAGTGACATCGAGAGTAGAGGTCTTGACGCTCGCGACTCACCCCAGGGAATGCATCGCAAACCTCGATGTAGCACACGGTGATTTTCTTCCAGATGCGCTCGTGGCGAGGGTGGTCTCTCCCTCCGTCTGCGGGCATGGTCGATTTGTCGAGAGCGACGTAACAGCGGTGAACGAGGTCAACGAGGACCGAAGACCCGAGCCCGCCTGAGAGGCCTACGAGGAGATTGCCGGCAGGCTTGAGTGTGGTTCGTCGGGGTCCATCTGGTTTAGGGTTGATAGTGGGCTCAAGCGTCCGCCTGAACTTGTGGGTGATTAAGGGAAGGAAGCAGTCCCTGTAACGTCAATTGAGTCAACAGACATATATCGCACGAGCATAAGCGACAAACTTGCAGTAGACGGCGTGTCTAATGACGATGTTTCCTTGAGCATCCTTGCACCTTACGCAATTCTTCGTTTTGTCGTACTTCTTTCGTTCTGTGCTCAGTCAGTTAGCACAAGGAATTCACCTAGTTAGGCTACTCACTTTGCATCAATGCATCTGTCTCCGTCGCGGGGTTTCCGCAAGACATTGTTGTCGAGGAGGGATGGTGGTAGAGAGAAAGTGGGATCGGCAAAGAATCAGATGATAGGAGAAGCATATTCAGATCTGATCGGTGCATGGGCGCTAGAGGCCCTTCAGCAGAACTACTAGTACTACCAAGTACTGGTCCACTGCAGCCTGAGCTTTCATCCCCATCCCCCTTCCCGCTTTTCTCGAACGCCAGCATGAGTGATGAAGCACCAGCACAACTCCTTGAGGTCCCCGTATTGCGTCCCTCTCTGTCCAGAACCGTCAGCAACACATTGGCACCCGCTAGTCCCCGCTTCGAGTTCTTGCTTCAGGCAAAGAAGAACACCATCCTCAAGTCCCATGGCAGGCGTCCGTGGTATGTTTGGATCTAGCCGCTGCTTCTCTTCTCTCATCGCAGAAGGTACGATGAGGATGGTCACGCCATCGGCGACGCGTTCGTGATTGGAATTGCTGGTACGTCTTGACTGTTCTGCCTTTGGAGTGATTTTGAATATTGGGGGCGCAATGTCATAGGCGGGTCTGCAAGTGGCAAGGTCTGCGTGTGCTACACGTGTATCACACTGGTATTCATTATCATGCGAACCGACGCAAATAGACCCACGTTGCTCGACGAATCGTGCAGGCTCTTGGCTCCATCCCCACCGTCGTGATATTGTCTCAGGTCAGTTAAGGTCAAGGTAAGTTGTTGTCTCTTTTTTGACATCTTCAGTAGGACAGCTTCTACAGACGACATTCACCCGAAGACCTTGAACTCGCTTTCGCGAACCGCTATGATTTTGATCATCCAGGTTTGTCGCCCTGACGAGTTTGTTGGGTCTGTCTAATCCTTCTCTAGACGCTATTGATATGCCTCTCTTTGCTGCCGTGCGTGCCGTCTGTGTATCTTTGGAATACCCCGATTGTGAAGTCACGCGACTTCCAGTGTCTCGCAGATCTCAAGGCTGGAAGGCAGTCGAACATTCCCATCTACTCATTTACGGAGCACCAACGTCTAGATGAGTCAAAGTATCTATATGGAGCCTCTATCATCATTGGTATTGCCGCATCATAGGACACTTGGGCATCTGCCCTAACATTTATTTGTCTAGTTGAGGGCATATTGGCCCTGCACGATCCTGCGCTACGTTCGCTATACGACCTGAAGGTACGTGGTACAGCAACCTTCAGCTTGTCTGTGCTGATATCACGTGTCATAGATTTTCGTGCAATGCGACTCCGATCTCATGCTTGCTCGTCGTATCAAGCGGGATGTTCAGGAGCGAGGTCGAGAGGTGGAAGGGATCCTTCAACAGTAAATGGATTTCCAAGACCCATTATGGGACCCGCATTCATCAGCCTCCAGGTACTTGCGTTACGTCAAACCTGCATACGATAACTTCGTGCAACCGACTTCGCGCTATGCGAATATTGTGAGTCTCGCCCGTCCGAAGGCCCCATCCAAATCAGAACAAACTCTGACCGGTCTCAACGACACTTTTCAGATTGTCCCTGGTTCAGAGAATACGGTCGCGATTGAACTAATCGCAACGCATGTTCGTCGGCAGATTGAAGAGAGATCAAGGAATCTAAGGAAAAGTCTAGCTCGCATCGGCCCAAAGGACCTCAGCCCAGGGGACATAAAACACCAATATTTCCCCAATCTCACTGTTTTGCCTCAAACGCCTCAGGTGCAGGTAAACCTGCGGCGCTTCGAGCCTCCGTGATGCATTTCACTGAACCGTGTTGCGCGTATATAGGGCATCTTCACCATCATGCGGGACCGGTCCACGAGTCGAGAAGATTTCATTTTCTTCACTGACCGATTGTCAACGCTCCTCAGCGAGAAGGCCATGGAGTTCTTACCATATACATCCAAATCTGTCACAACGCCAGTTGACATGGTGTACACAGGGAAACATCTCGCTGTTGATGTAAGTGCTTGTTACATTCCTATAGACCAAATGGTCACCCACATCTGCTCCGCAGCATGTGTGCGGTGTCTCTATCTTACGCTCGTACGTGAATGTCTTAATCGTCGAGTACCATCGACTGACGTGGCCCACACAGGGGAGGGCCTTTGGAGTGCGGGCTACGACGTGTGATCCAGGACATTCGTATGGGCTCCCTGCTGATCCAGTCAGAGGATAGCACCGGAGAGCCACTCCTCCTACATCTCATGCTCCCCACATGCATCCGCCAACGCCATCTCGCCGAGAAAAGCTTCGTCTTCCTCCTCGACGCACAGGTGCGATCGTTCCTCCCACCATCCCTAGATAGCACAATCCTGCTAACCTCCATATCGCTCGACCCCATAGATCGGAACCGGTGCCGCGGCGTTCATGGCAATCCGCGTGTTACTCGACCACGGGGTGCCGCAGGAGAACATCATCTTCGTCACATTCATCGTCGCCGCCCGTGGAGGCGTGCGTGTCCTCCAGCGCTCGTTCCCGCGTGTGCGCATCATCTGCGGGGCGATCGACCCCATCCTGCGTGAATCGTGGGCGCTGTGGGATACTTCGCCTAGTCTGCCCGAGACTAGTAGCCAGGAGCCTGTGGCGGAAGACGAGGACGACGAGATGGTTTTCACTGCGAAGACGAAGACGGAGATGGAGGAAGAGGGGAGGAAGGTGTGGGCTGTGGAGCCGGGTATGGGCCATATTGGTGAGTGCTCCCTCTGTCACAGTCCCAAGAGACGATCTATCGGGATACTGACCGTGTCAATAGGTGACCGGTACTACTTGTAATACAAAATGCTTGGTGTCTTCGGTAACATCGGCTGTACAAGTCATCTACACCCACCTTTGACCGCTTGATGCAGTCAATAACACTTTTCTGACCCATCGAATCGATGAATAAGCTCCACGCCCTGGCCTACTTTCAGACCACTATTCTGCTAGCCGTCATGCAAACCTAGTACTAGGATGATCAAGACTTGGTATGTTATCCTCCTGTTGGGCTGTCTTTGACGGAGCTGACATGTCATCCATGACGAACCGTTGGCGAAACTGAGACTCTGAACAGTAGAGGCTTGGTCTTGAAGCATGTATATCGGATGTAAGTTCTACTCACTTCGTTAGACCTTGAAGTAGAGTTGTCGCGAACCATGGGATAGGTTCCGCTTGAGTTCGCGACCAGCAACATATCCTTATTCCTCGGTTTCTTCCAGGTCATTATAAGTCAGTCCCGGTAGATAGTTCTTAAATTCCCGCGGATGGATTCGTCGTGCAGGGCGCCAGGTTAAAAAGTGAGGCCTGTCATACCGCGGTGAATACGGGCCGCGGCGAGCATGACTCGAGAGACGCTGATAGCAATAATACTCTTGCTTGGCACTTGCAGTTGCAGCTTGCTTGTGACTCTCAGTCAGCTATCAAGATCTGACTCGACTCAGGTCCACCCAACGGTATATAAATCGCGAAAGCCTGCTGTACGACATCGAGCTTCGAAGTTCCCACCGCACACTTTACCCACGGGACGGCTCTCCATTCACCACGACGGCAATCGTTGTTCAAAAACTCATCGATCTTTTGGTAAAGGTAAGCTGAATACGCAGCGCTCGGAGGAGTGTCGCTGATCAAAGTGGTATTCACAGATCTTGAGACTGCCCGGTCAACTTGAAGCGCTCGAATCATGGCTCCTCTGATTCCGACTCCTGGTCCTGGCGAAAGCTACGACCCCGACTCACCGCCGCCCGCTTTCGGACATCCATTGAGAAAATACTTTGGGTTCAACGAGAAATACGTCAACTTGAATCATGGTATGTCGGTCATCCAGGATGTCTGCACGACTACTTGGTTAACAGTCAAAATAATTATGTTGACGTTATACAGGGTCTTATGGATCCCTTCCTCTACCCGTGATGTACGCGGTTAATAAGCTTTCATACGAGGTTGAGAGCAACCCGGACCAGTTCAACCGATTCGCATTTAAGCCCCTTCTGAACAAGTCTCGGTGGGTGTCACACGTTGGACCGATTCAGCCTCGGTGCTTTGCTAACCGTGAAACCAACAGAGAGGCCGTCGCAAAGCTGATCGGTGCAGATACCGACGAAGTTGTCATGACTCCTAACGCGACGCACTCCCTCAACACGGTCCTGCGGAACTTTGAGTGGCGCGACGGAGACCTTCTCATCGGAGGTATAAGTCGAACGCTTCCCTGACCATACAATACTCAGCTATGACCCCTGACCCACTCACTACAGCCACGACGACCTACGGCGCGGTCGCGAACACCATCCAATACCTCGCGGACCGCACGGACCCCGGCCGTCCCACTGCGCTCAGCATCCAGTACGACTTCCCACTCACGCATGAGCAGATTCTCGACATCTTCCGCTCGAAGATCCGCGAGTTCAAGCAGGCGCATGCGGGCACGGAGTTCACGGACGTGCCCCCGCTCTCGCCGGGGTTCACGGACGACCCGGCCAAGAAGAAGAAGAAGATCGTGGTCGTCATCGACTCCATCACCGCTAACCCGGGCGCGCTCATGCCGTGGCAGGAAATGGTTCGGTTCGCGCGCGAGGAGGGCGTGTGGACTGTCATCGATGCCGCTCATAGCATCGGCCAGGAGGTCCGTGGCTTGCCTGTGTCCGGGTCTGGCTGACGTCGACGATTGATTTGACATGATTGACCTCTAGCCCAACATCAACCTGAGCGAGGCTAAGCCTGACTTCTGGCTCTCCAACTGTCATAAGTGGCTATATGCGAAGCGTGGATGTGCAGTTCTATACGTGCCGAAGCGGTGAGTGGATCGAGCCTGGTTCGTGATGGAGGAACTCACGGTGGGCATGAAACGATAGGAACCAGTACATCATCAAGTCTTCTATCCCGACGTCCCACCAATACACGTCTCCTGGCACACCGGCGTATCAGGAAAAGGGCACGAACTTCGTGATGCAACATGAATGCATGCTTTATTCGTGTCGTATCATAAGTGATTCAGGATTCACGGGAAAATCAGGGACAGGAACTGCCGATTTGGTTCCCGTCTGCACGATCCCCGACGGTATGTCGTACCTGTAACTAACCTGAATAATTGTAGATGCGAACTGACCGTGTACAGCCCTTGCCTTCCGCGAGTGGCTCGGGGGCGAGAAAGTGATATACGACTATTGCCATAAGACCGCCGTTGAGGGCGCAAAAAAGCTCGCCGAAGTCATGGGTACTCGCGACGTCGACGTTAGCGGGGAGTTAACGCTCAACATGGTGAGCGGTCGATTTTACGGAAGCGGCCCAGGGCTCCTAGACCGCCACTAACGTTCAATCGGATTGCCCTTAGCCGAACGTCCAGCTCCCGTTGCCCGTCGAGAAGTACCGCGGGGAGATATATACCGCAGAACAGATCGCGGAGGTCAGCACGTATCTGCAGGAGAAGCTCTTGTTCGAGTGGAACACGTACGCGGCGCACTTCTTCCACAACGGCGCGTTCTGGTGTCGCTGTAGCACGCAGGTCTTCAACGAGGTCAGTCCACTGTTGGTTTCTGTCCGACGAATGATGCACTAACATTGACGGGCAACAGGTCTCCGACTTCGAATACCTTGGGAAGGCAATCAACGCGGTCTGCAAGGAGATCAAGGAGACTATTCTATCTCCTTAGAGCAGAGTATGTAGAACAATTTGAGAGTGTAGGGGTCTCATGAGGAGTACCGCCAATTCATTGTGCTATGTACTTATACTCCTTGGATTCACCACCACCAGTTCTTCCGAACGGCTAATTGAACTCCGCGCGATATGGCGAGCGCAAGATTTAAGCTCCGACACAGTACGACAAGAGAGTCGACTCGGAGACGAGGAAACCTCGAGAGTCGCAACGTTGATAGATCTCCTTCGCCGAGTACTGTGACAGGAGGCTGGCAACATTAGTTGTTCTCGCGAGCAGTGCGATGTGAATTCTGTATAGTATATACGGGTAAGAACCTCGGTTCTTCATAGCGCATCAAGTTGACACCCCGTTCTGTCAGAGATGAACGTCAACGTGAACCTGCTAAGTAATGCCAGTGGCTGGTCCTTGACACATTGATGATCGTCCTATTAGGTATGCATATGCTCTCCGTATCACAGGGGCTTACAATCGCTTTGCGTCAGCTTTCGAGTCATTTTCGCACTACCGCGTGGGTCATTGCCGCGTGGCAAATGACTCGACTCAGGAAAGTATTAGGCCTATAAAGTACCGCAACTAACCTCTGCACGAACCAGCGAACCTTTTACCTTAAGGTGTAGATCTACATCAACTCAGTCGTTCCAAAGGTAGTAGTCATTCTTATTATGGCCATACTGTAATGGCTGTTTCCTAGTAGCGCGTCACTGTCATGCCACGGCACAAAATAATCATAGATCGCCTCTCCGCCGGAATTTGCGTTGCGTTGCAATTGACTGACCTAGCTTGTGCGTTTTAGACAACGAAGTTCGCCGAGCATGGCCCCTTTCACACCGACAGCAGGGCCTTGGGACACCTACGACCCCAGCTCCAAGCCTCCACCATTCGGACACGCTCTAAAGAAATATTTCGCATTGGATGAAGATTATGTCAATCTAAACCACGGTAAAGACCCTCCATACCTCGTAAGGCTATAGTATAGTACTGAAGTGCACGTATAGCCTCTTATGGATCCCTCCCACACCCTGTCTTGTTCGCGATGAGCCAGCTGTCAAGCGAAGTCGAAAGCAACCCGGATAAATTCCATCGATTCAAATTCAAGACTCTCCTCGTCCAAGCTCGGTGAGCCCTGTCCCGTTCGAATCTCCCTCGGGGTAGTAACGAGCATACGATAAACAGGGAGGCCCTCGCGAAGTTGATTGGGGTCGACACAGACGAGGTCGTGATGACTCCCAATGTGTCTACAGCCCTCAACACCGTCCTGAGGAACTTCGAGTGGCGCCATGGGGATCTCCTGATCGGAGGTACGTTCCATGCCGTCCTATACGCAGCTCCAAACAACTATAACTCACCGGTATGCTGTCCCGTCTGCGCGCAGCTTCGACGACCTACTATCCGGTCGCGAACGCGATCAAATCAATTGCGGACACCGACCCCGGCCGCCCGACCGCGCTCGGCATCCAGTACGACTTCCCGCTCACGCACGCGCAGATCCTCGCCGTCTTCCGCGCGAAGCTGCGCGAGTTCAAGCAGGCGCACGCGCACACTGAGTTCACGGACGTGCCGCCGATCCTGCCGAGTCGCACGGACGACCCGGACGCGGCCACGAAGGGAAACAAGATCGTGGTCGTCATCGACGCGATGACTGCGAACCCGGGGGTGCTCATGCCGTGGCAGGAGATGGTGCGCATCGCCCACGAGGAGGGTGCGTGGACCGTGATCGACGCGGCCCATAGTATCGGACAGGAGGTCTGTGCCTTGCATGCTCGTGTTCCAATGGAGCGAGAAAACTTGTATTCGCTGACGATGGTCGGTTTAGGTCGACCTCGACCTGACCTCAGCAAAGCCCGACTTTTGGTTTTCGAACTTGCATAAGTGGTTGTTCGTGAAGCGTGGGTGTGCCGTCTTCTACGTGCCGAAGCGGTGAGTGGGCAATGTCCGTCCAGCTGTGACGGTGCGTGACCGCTGAGTTGTGTGATACTAGGAACCAGCACCTCATCAAGACGTCCCTCCCCACATCTCATGAATATGCATCGCCGGGCACTCCGGCATACGGGAAGAACTTCGTCTTGGCACACCAGTGTAAGCTAACGCGGGTAGGTGCACATAAGTTGCCATGCTGACTGGAACAAACGCAGACACGGCGACAAGCGATTTCGTGACCTATTGCACCATTCCTGCTGGTAAGTTGTTCTTGAATCTACACTCGAAAATGCATGGAGCCGACCCGGATCGAGGACAGCTCTCGCATTCCGCCAGTGGCTCGGAGGGGAGAAGGCGATCAACGACTACTGCCATAAGACCGCTATCGAGGGTGCGAAGAAGCTTGTCGAGGTCATGGGCACTCGCGATATTGATATCAGCGGAGAGCTCACTCTCAACATGGTGAGCATCCGGTAGGCCTCGACCGCTCGGATATGTTACTGAAACCTGAACACCGCCCAGCCGAACGTCCAGCTCCCGTTGCCAGTCGAGAAGTATCGCGGGGAGATATACACCGCAGAACAGATCGCGGAGGTCAACAAGTATCTGCAGGAGAAGCTCTTGTTCGAGTGGAACACGTACGCTGCACACTTCTTCCACAACGGCGCGTTCTGGTGTCGCTGCAGCACGCAGGTCTTCAACGAGGTCAGTCCGATCATCCTCGCCCTGCGTTAGAGGCCGCACTGTACAATGACATCATGCGCGACAGGTCTCCGACTTCGAGTACCTTGGAAAGGCACTCAACGCAGTCTGTCAGGAGATCAAGGACATCATCCTGTCGCCCCAAAACGCGGCATGAGACGTCGCTACCATGCCTGATCGAGAGGGACCACTAGTACGAAGAAGTGCAGAAGAGTACCGTTGGGTTGAATATGAACGTTAACGCTTGCTATATGTTTCGTAAGTATGGCCTGGCGGGAACACGCGTGCCCCTTCGCTGTCCAATGACACGCCTTGCGGTACAAGTCTCTCGCCCTCTAGTCCTCCTCGAAGGCGACGTTCATGTCCCGCCGGCGCTGGGATGATCGACATGAGGATGGTGCGCCGTGGCTAGTAGCGCCGACGCCGTCCGAATATTTATTCTCTTCGTCGCCCCGAGTCAGGATGTGCAGCAGCAAATGGCGGCATATCGGCGCCACGTCCGCCATAGGCTGAGGTCCGCGGCGGCGGCGGCGAATGATAAACTTGAAGGACGGCACTGTGACGGAGGCCTACTAGGCTTGCCATGATCTGCGGCATCGAGTTCGTACTTGGGTAATGCTTCTCCAAGCTCAGTGCGCAGTCCTAAGTTACGCGGGCAGAGCATCGACTCGGAGAGCAGGGAGACGGTGTACAACAGGTGTTTACGCGCGATTGCGCCTCCAGCTTGACCTGCTGGCACCAGCAAGTACTTAGGTTACGGTGGTGGGCGCTCAATGTTCAACATGTCGATGCTGTTGGGCGATGTCGCTGGTTCCTCAGACACTTCGAGACGGACTGCTCTCAAAACGTCCACAGAAGATGAGTGTAGCACTAAGAGCTGTCTAGAAACTTTTCTTAAAGAACAGGTAAGCTCTACTGTGCACAGAACGTCTTCTCTTGAAATCGCTCCCAGCCTGGCAGGTAGCGCCATGTGGGCGCCTGGTACATATTCGAGGGAAGGTCGGTGCACAGTGACAAGAAAGCTCGCTCTTCTCGCAAAGAAATAAGAATAACTACTTTCCCGGCCGCAGAAATATGCTCGAGGACTTGTGGTTGAACAAGGGTAACACAAGCATTAGTACGTGACAAAAAGCAAGTCCCTCGAGCCGGGATCGAACCAGCGACATCAAGATGCACTTGTGTGTTCAACCATTACAGTCTTGCGCTCTTCCAACTGAGCTATCGAGGGTTATAGAACTGACTGTGACAACAAGATCTGTAGTGACCACATTGTGTGGGAGAAGAGTCTAAATGTAGAGTCAATGCCACTCTCCCAACTCCTCCGACTCGCTGAGCGGAACGGGTTGTGGCAAGGGATGGCACTAGTCTGAGGATGTCCTGCGCTGTTTCACTAGTGTTTGCTCACCGCAGGGATCTGCAGACGCTGAGTATGGTACGACCACGACATATTCCAATGACTGCCGAGCGCGAGATCGCGGTGAGCCCACTCATTCGTTCATCCCTAATTGGCCCCACCCCGACCCTGCGCTCTCCCCAAAAACCCCACCCATGACCGCGCCAGCTTCCCACATCCCTCCCACTCTTCCCCCCCTGTCAGCCCCAGGCCCGCCTCACTAGCCTCGCAACTCTTCCCGCAACCACCACCATCCCCCTCGCCGTCACGCACACATCCACCGCCATGTCCTCCGTCCTCCGCGCCGTCTCAAAGCACACCCGCGCCCTCTCCGCCGCCTCGTCCGTCGCAGGGCCCTCCCGCGCCTTCCACTCCCCCTTCGCCGTGCTCTCCGCCACGTCCCCGCAATCCCCGCTGACGAGCACGGGCGCGCGCGGCATCTACGAGAAGAACATCGAGTACCCCGCCGAGCCCTTCGTCTCCGGCGCCGGCCAGCGCACCTACGTCGTCTCCACGCCGGACCCCGCCGACACGCCCTACGCCGTCCCCTCGGGCGCGTTCCCCACCTCCGCCCCGTACCAGACCGCCCCGCGCACGACGCGCCCCGTCCCGCACGGCGCGCAGTTCGCGTCCGCCAGCACGGGCTTCGCGCACCCGCTCACCTTCCGCCTCCCGCGCCACGACGCCGGCGTTGGGGCGAGCGCCGCCGTGCGCTTCCGCGACGCCCCCGGGGAGATGCACGCGCAGGGCGGCAGCGCTGGGGGGATCGGGCTCGCGGACGCCGCGGGCACCCGTCCGGGCGAGGGCGCGGAGCTGCCGGACGTGAACGCGTCGCCGCTGCATGAGAACGCGGAGCGGTTCTCGAAGCTTGGCGTCGACAACGCCTGGAAGGAGCGCAAGTGAGGCTCAGGCTGGGCCGCTCCTGTCGTCAGCACATGACGTTCAGTTCCGCGGGGTTTCCCCATTCGCTTCATCATCGCCGGTCGTCGTTGGGGGCAGTTGCGAGTGACGGGAACGGTTGCAGGTTCGCTCTTGGTTGGGTGGTGGTTGCGCTGTGTCTGCGTGTTGCTACGATTGGAATTTGGGGGAGTGTACGATTACTACGACCACGACGGGTCATTCATCAGCATAGGAGCTTCATATTGTTTTGGTATCGTCTCGTAATGGATAGACTGTAAATGCTGCTGCTTTCCGAATCCTTCTTGCGCGCGAACGGAGAAGATCGTCGTTGACCGAAGTCGTTCTTGTGGGCCGGGTCGTCGAGACGCGTCCAGCTGGAGCTCGCCTGGCAATGACGTTATCAGTCTCGCAGAACCCTTCCCTTTCAACGTCATGTTTACCGTGTGAGGGGTTTGTGACGAACCTAACAACGTTACAGGTCACATAAGTATACCGGCCTGCGGCGCCGCCCTGGAACTCAATACACATCAAATGGTACTCATGTCGCCAATTTGGAACACCAGGCCAGCTGCAGGCGAGCTTTCATCGAGTAGAGAGAGCTCCGCGACCCTCTGAGAGGCCTTGCAGAGTACGTACGAAGCCCACGCCGCAAGCGTCCGCGCAGCCAATACGATATTGTAAGCTAACTACTGAACATGCGGGCGACGCGCTAGCGCGCTCGAGAATAATTCGGAAACCCAACGGAGCGATATGAGCGAGCGAAGACAGGACGAGGTGGGACGAGGTGGACCGAGACGATACGATACGGCGGGGATAGAGAGGAACGGAGGCGGAGGTAGGCCCAAAGGCTATGGCACGGGAACTTGAAGCACGTATATACCTGTACCCTCAACAAGCGCGCCAAGCGTCCGCCCCAGCCCTAGCACCTGCACCTGGTGTGCAGGTCCACAATCCAGTTAAAGGAGGACACGCCTCCGCGGCGGTAGCGGCGGGGAAGCAGCCGCCGCGGATGTGCGGACGAATGAATGGTGCGGACGAAGAGACGAGAGGGATCAGAAGGGGGTGAACGAGCGGCGGTGTCCTTTCGGCTGGAACCAGAGCGAGCTGACAGCGCCAGGCGGTATACGGATACGGTGTTTTCAGAAACGGAGACCAGGCGAGGCGGGGCGAGGCGATAGCGGAGAGAGTCTGAGAATGCGATATTACGACGGGCCGCCAACCCGGGATAGCAATAGCGAATATACACAGGCGAATGGAACGGGTATGCAGGCGGAGCGCTGTATGCGGCGGCTGGGGCTGTATGTGGGGCGTTGTACGTCGCGGGTCGTGAATGCCGAGGCCATCAGAGGGATAGCGGGGGATCCGCTTAGATCAGTGGATGTCGAATAGGGGTGGGGTAAGTTATGGTCGTGTTCGTCGAGAGGTCGTCAGAGGCATCACAGTTGGAAACGCTTGCAAGCCTGCGTGCACGACGGACGTGCGACATGAATTCATTAGCTCAGGCGATACACCGACGTGGACTGACGTACAAGTTAATCTGCGCAGCCCGTGCGCGACGAGAGAACAAAGGTTCTTATGCCCGACAGCAGAACGCAGCCCAGAATCCTCCCTTCTTTCGCCCCAACCCGTGCTCGTCCTGCTCTCCGACACGTCCTATCTGGTCCCGGTCGTACATTGTCATTCCCCGTGTCTGGCCATTCATGCCATCCTGGCGGGTCCCAGCAGTCGTCGTGCCTTCCCGGCTAGCAGTGCCGTTCTTGGCCGCGCCTTGACCGTACAGGAAGGATTCTGAGTTGTTGGGTTGCTGCTGCAGAGGTGAACCATTCGCACCTGTTGTTCCGTTGGGCGGGACCGGTGACTGCCGGCCATATGCGTTCGTGCGGTACCCTCCCGAGCTCCCCGGCGCCGCATACGGGTGCGGAGCCACGAGTCCGCTGTCTCGCTCGGCCCGACTCACTTGTTGCTGGCTCTGACGTCTGCTCTGAGGTGCAAGGGGCTGCACACTGACATGTTCGCGCGAGCCGCCTCGCGAGGCGTCGTGTGGACGTCGACTGCTGCCCTTCACATGTGCAGGAGTCGGCGCGAGAACAAGCGGCGACGACGGTGATGTGCCGTCCTGCAGAGCGTTGCGAGAGGACCTGTGCGCACGGTCGCGGTCTCGTCGGTGCTCGCGCGGAGTGTGCGGAGTACCCCCATGTGCCGAAGCCAAAAGGGCAGACGTCTAGATGAAGGGTCAGCGGGAACACTGGACGAACGCAGTTAACGACATACGTGGCCCGCTTCCCAACCCTTCCCACCATGTAGGAGCATCCAATCAAAAATACCATCCTCGGGTTCACCGAGGGTCTTCAGCACCTTCGTGAACAACTCCCGAAGGAAGTCGTAGTCTGGAGTTTCCTCGAAGCCAAGCTTACGAACATAGTTCATGTAGATCGCGAATTCCTCTGTAGGACTGTTGAGCGATTGCATGAGACGACAACCCCTGAACACTCACCGGGAAAGCCCTCGCAAAGCTCTTCGATAGGCGTGCTCTGCTTCTTCTCGCCGATCTTCTCGTACTTCTGCTTGTTGGTTGCAGCACGAAGACCCTGCCATGGCAGACCGCCACGCAGGAAGTACATGAAGACATGTCCCAAAGATTCGAGATCGTCACGACGAGACTGTTCCCGTCCCAAGTGTGTGTTGATAGACATGTACCGAGCAGTGCCGGACAACGACTTCCGCTCACGGTAAGGAATGTGTACCTTCGTCTTAGGATCGCGATAATGCTTGGCCATACCAAAATCTAGAGCGCGAAGTAATCAGTACGTCGATTCCATTCATTACGTCAAGTCACCGTGATGATATAGCGAACCCCCAGGAAGCGGAGTCGTGATATGCACCTGTGCCGTAACAAAGCCACAAGCATGGAGGCCCTATTTGTGTAGGGAGAACAGAAGGTGAAACAAGGCATTGTTCGTCACGCACCGATGATATGGATGGTATTGGCAGTCTTGGTACCAGGAACACCAATCAAGAAGTTGTCGGGCTTGATATCACGGTAGATGAGGGACTTCTCGTGGATGGACTGAACGCGTGTCACCTGCATCACAGACAATCATCAGTTATGAGGCCACCGCGGGGAGGTGTGCGGGTGTCACTGCCGGCTTCGGCAATGTCGCATACACATGCGAGCGTCGTTGAAGTGGGGAAGGGTGTGCTGGCTGTCGCCTACGTCCATCGGTAGCGCTTCGTCGTCGGCATGGCGCTAGACGCCAACAGCCGATCGTGAACAGATAGCAAAGCATGAAGCTCGACCCCAGCAGCACGCAGGGAGCGCACGGAAGATGCCTCCACACATCCTCGCTCCTGCTTCCCTGTTGCAGCAAGACATGGTCGAGGGGCACTCACCATCTGCTTCGCAGCCATGCAGACGGTCTTGATGCTGAACTTGCGACCGCACATGTCGAACAGGTCCTCCAAGTTCGGTCCAAGCAAGTCAATGACGAGGACATTATGCAGACCCTCTTGGCCAAAGTAATGGACTTGTGGAACACCAGCTACAGTTTGACGCTAAATTTTAGTACAAGGAGAACGGCGCCACGCTGTAAGCGGAATGCTAAGATGGACGTACGAGTGCCGTTCAACGTCCTGTACGAGCGGTACTCGTCACGCAGCTGAGGGGCTTCGGACTTGCGGGGTTCCTGTTGAGTGCCCGGGGTTAATGTTCGACCTGGTTGCGCCCATACGGGGAACTATGTCACGCACGAATTTGATGGCGACCGGCTGGTTGTTCAGCATGTTGGTACCTGCACAATTCAGCTCAGGGTTGACGCGGCTTGGGTGGACGCTGAGAGGACGGTACCTTCGAAGACGACACCAAAAGAACCCTCGCCAATCTTCTTTCCAACCCGGAAGTGATTGCCAACGACGCCATTCGAGGTAGCAGACTGAGAGGAATGGTGTGCTGAGGAGGATGCTATTACATGGGGGGTTGTCATGTTGGCAAAGAGGCCAGGGGGAGAGAAGGGGGAGGGGTAGCTAGAAAACGAGAGGAGGAGGGGGAGGAGGAGGAGGAGGAGGTCCAGCAGGAAGAGGGATCAGGCAACAGCGCCCTGGCAGCGGAGTCTCAACCTGTCTCAACTGCCCTCCCACTGCCACTTTAGCGCCCCATGGCACGACCTCCGTAACACATCCTCTCCGTACCCTTTCACATGTGCCCCGCTTCACATAGCGGTCAGCCTCTTTCTCTCGCGCGAGGAACAGCAGCGGAGCTCTATTCTCTAGCCATAGGACTCAAAAGTGACACTGCAGTCAGCCAAGATTCCACTAGTACCCTCCGACGCATTATAACCTACATCAGTTTGTGGTTATCGCTCTCTCAAGCTTATACGCCGCCGCGATTGGATTGTTCTCGAGTCGGAGCCCCTCTGACCCTCTGATATCCTAGGGAGTGGTGAGACCCGTTGCCCGAACTCTCCGACAAGATGATACATCAAGGATACCGATAACGTAGTATCGGCACAAAACCCTTGGTCTATGTCTTTGCCACAACCGCCTCAGCAGCCACATACCAGTGCTAGCCAGCTATAGTGCGTTCTCGCGCTCAAACTACATGTCTAACGGTATTCCCTTTGCAGGCTTCGAGGCGGACAGCATCATTGACAGTCTTCCTATCATCTCCGCTGCGTTATAAGTAGTTCGTGAGCGTGTCGCTGCTCATTCGCCGCGACCTCGCGATATATCATTACTCCGAAAGGTTTTTTCACTCCCTCGGGTATGCGCAGAGCGTTCAAGGTGCAACGGACCGTTGAGATCTAGCGCTGCTAGGTCCTTCTGCCCACACTAGCGCCTACCAGGCCCCGCGGGTTTTGTGCGAGACACTTGAAACTCGTGTGCTCTTCAGGAGTCTTCAGGTGATCTCCTTCCACTGTGCTCTACTGCAGCCGACACTTTACGCAAGACACATGCTCGCTTTGCCACAGGACCATCACCGAGGCTACCCGCTTGTTATCCGAATTGCTTACTACTACCACACGGACGTCACAACAAGCCGTCGTCTACTCGAGGGGCCGTAAATAACCAAAACCCATTGGGTGCGCTCGAGTGCCTCTCACGAGAGTTCGTCCTCAGTGACAGCTTTGCATTGACGGTACGAATGCCGTATTCATTCATTGTTTGACATGTGCCCGCTGCCTGTGATGCCCTTATATAGAGGCGCTAGCATCGGAAGAATCGTACGGTCGTCTGGTAGTACTGATATGATACTACACCGATATGGTTCTCATCAAGTACTACTGGACGGGTGATCAAAAGTACTAGTATTAGTAGTAGGGTAAGACTTGGTGAGACGCGTTATATATCTGCAGCATGTCACACCGATGAAATTTGAAAGGCGGCCTGTATCCGATACAATTTTGTATCGAGCATGCGTCACCTTTTAGTCACTGTTACTTGAGCCAAGTACCACAATTCGGTGTATGTTTCAACCGGAATCCGGATCCGGATAGTGGCCGGTGTACTTACTGATACTATTACCCATCATGAGACGAAGCTTCTCAGTGCTCTCAAAGATAAGCTCCTATGTCGTACACGATGCGAATTTGAACGACTCTGCCTTGCAAGTTGCCATGGATGTTAGAGAACCATGTACGCGATGCTTTCCGGAGAGCAGTGGTGGCGAGAAATCGACTAATAGGTTAGGTCGCTGGTTGACCCGCTTCCCGGGCTCGGGCTTGGGCTCGGTTCGGGAGAGCGTGACATGATGCAAGGGGGTCACGCAATGGTGACACGATGTGACACTCCCTTCCTGAGTAAGATCTCCGAAGGCGGCGCAGGTGGCATCTGAGATGAGTGTGCTCACCAATCCCCCTCCGCGCTATTTGTAACGCACCCCCTCCCCCTCCAGCTCACATATACACCCCCAGCGCTCGCCCAGTTCCTCTCCGACCCCCTACTTGCTTTTGTACCAAGAAACTGTCTTCCTTCGCCTCATCTCGCCCACAAACACCTCACTATCACCCCTCGGAGCTTCCGGACCCCTACTTGGACGCATTTACCAGCGTTTTGATCCAGGAACACTTGCACACGCCAGCATTTGGAGGAGTTTACAAGTCTCCGACCACCCGCGGCGCGCATTCCACGACATGAAGCCAGGCGAGGTTTCCCTAGTAGTCATCTCCGACATTGTGAGTACCGTCCCCTGTCCGCAGGCTCGCGCCCCCATTCCGCCCGCCTCGGAGCGACCGCTGACCGCCGGGGATCTACGCTTTTTGCCTGACAGGTCTGCCCGTGGTGCTACATCGGGCAGCGCGAGCTGCAAAAGGCTATTGAAGATGTCGCGAAGGACTGCGACCTGAAGATCAAGGTCGAGCACCGCCCGTTCCTCCTGCATCCGTCTATGGACGAATCCGTGGTGGTCGACAAAGCGACGTGGTATCTAGAGAAATTTGGAGAGACGAAATTGGAGCAGATAAAGTCTATGGTCGGTTCCCGTGCGAAGGAAGTTGGCATCGACATGTGAGTGTTGCGTCGTTAGACCCCCCACCTCCCAGAAGGAACGCGATCACACAAGGCATAACATGCGGGTGTCTTTGAATGACTGTGTTGCTGACATGATTGGGTCATTTGCGCAGCCGCTTCGAGGGTTGGGTATCCCAAACCATCCGCGCGCATCGTCTCAGCCGGAAGGCGTATGAGCTTGGCGGCCAGGAAATGCAGGAGAAGTTCTTGGACAAACTCTTTTACGCGTACTTCACCGAGGGCAAGAACGTCAACGATGCTGATATCCTCGGTGACATGGCTGAAGAGGTCGGCATCATGTCCAAGGCCCAGGTGTGTTCTGCATTTTATGTCAGATAAAGAGCGGATGACGCCTTATCAAGCCTTTCCAGGTCGTTGAGTTCCTCGAGTCCAACGAGCACCAAGAGGAGGTCGAGCAGATGGCGGTCGACGCGCGCAAGAAGGGCGTTACTGGCGTTCCGTTCACGATTATCAACGGGCGGTGGGCTGTGAGCGGAGGCCAGTCAGCGGAGGTCTATGCCCAGGTGCGCCTTCCGCAGTTTGTCATGCACCGACGTGAGATGACAATGCTATCGCACGATAGATATTCCGGAAGCTTGCCGGCAAGGGGCCCCTCCACGCGATTCCTAACGCCCCGAGCTGCGGCGATTCCACCTGCAATGGAATAGCCGGCACCAAGTCGTGACGACAGCTCTTCTCCTTGGGTGAGCGAGATGTCGGCAACTGACGATTTTCCACTCTATTATGCATTTCGCCATCTATTTTATATCCATACCACCACCCCGGTTGGGTCCTTTCATCGTTGTTGTTTGTACTCTATTCGCATTTGTGGTTCCGATGGGGACGGGACCTGTTTTGACTTATCTTACGTAGGTTGTGCTCGAGTCCCTATAAGTATATGCAGCTATCGCAGCGTGCAGGTTGCTATCCTTGATACACCATCTTCAACTTGGCCGACGCTTGAGTAAGAGCATATCACTTGTCCATCCTTGCCTCCCGGCGGAGCGGTCAGCCGGGTAGATTACCCAAGTGGGCGCTCGAGAAGACCGTTCCCGTCGGTGACGTCACTTTGTCAACCATGCACGATTAATCCACCGTGAGGCGGCGTGAGCTATTCCGAGTCTCTGCTCGACGCCTCATAAGCGTTCCCACTCTCCACATGGGCCGCGATGAGCTCTTCGCAGACCTCTCTCTCCTCTCATCCGTTGGAAGCCGCCGTCGCGGTTGGTCCTGACAGTTCCAGTCCTGCCTGGCAAAGCCCAGCCTCCCCGCAGCCTCATAAAAGACCACCGACTCTGCTTCGTCGCGAGTAAATAATCACACGAACTCACGAGTACTACACGAAACCACTGCCCCTTTACTAGATGTTCTCAAACAGACACTATCACTGGCTGTATGTCTGGATTCCCCTAGTGGGATCATTTGTGTGGTTCGGTAAGTCTGGTAAGGCCTCGGGGAGATATCCGATAATTTACCTTCGCTTCGACAGGTACTCTATGGGCACTGCTCATCACATGGCTTGCGAGCGGGCGACCGAAATACGTATCGCAGGAGGGGAAGATCGCGTACATCTCCGACGTTGGTGCAAGCTTCCTGAAGCCGCTGTTCATCGTAGGATGTGTGATCACTGGGGTGTCGTTCTTCCTTTCATTGGTGGTCGAGAGATGGCTCAGGCATGAGGGAAGGTGCGTCCTTACTGACCACATACTTACCACGCTTGTTGACGTTTGGGTTAGATTGGTAGCCAACATGCGCCGGCGGGAGCGCGTACTATCGTCCCTCGCTATCCTGGGTTCTTTCATCGGAGGCTGCGGGCTGATCTTGCTCTCAATCTTCGACACCAAGAACCACACGAGCCTTCACCGCGTCTTTCTCCTCATCTTCATCGTCGGAGTCGGCCTGAGCGCTATCTTCACCGTCCTCGAGGTAAGTCCACTTTCGTGCCTATCCCCGATCTGTATTGGTTTACATGCAGTGTCGCAGTTCCGGTGGATCAGTAAAGACTTCATCGAGGTCAGGAAGCTGAAAGCTGCTTACATCGCGAAGGGTCTCATTGCCGGGCTCCTCATCCTGCTTGCCATCGCCTTCGCAGCACTGCTGTTCGAAATCCCGGACGCAGGAGGTGAGTTGTCGCAGCTCTAGTAGCGTATGCCTATACCTGCTCATGGGGTCCTTCAATAAGCTGTCTTGGAATGGACCATCGCGTTCGGGTTCACCTTCTACCTGCTCACCTTTTTCTGGGACCTCCGGATGTCTAAAGGGGTGGACAGAGGCGAACTGTCGCAGCGGCGTCTCCTTGCGATGCAGCAGGGCGGTCAAGGCGATGCTGCTATGCGAGAGACGAACCTAGCCGGGGCTGGCTCGCTACCCCATGGACATCACAACTATCCCAACGGCACTCGTGCGTGAGATGCGCCGGAGGCGATCGTAGTATCTTAGCAAACGGACTTCATGGTAGCGGCATAGACAAACAACTCTGTGCGCTGTATTGTATCTTCCTTCATCACATCATGGCGCTGTACGTATAGATGGTATACTGGTCTGACTAACTCATGGCTCCCAACGAGAAAAAAAGACCAGCATCCGCTCGAATAAAAAGTGGCTCCGCCCGGGATCGAACCGGGAGCCTTCAGCGAGTTCACCAGCGCAGGGCACAGTGTGAAGCAGACGTCATAACCATTAGACCACGGAACCTTGAAAAGCATGTGGAACCCCCTACCATGTCCCGCCAGATTTGTTGTGGAAGCTAGAAAAGGATATGCAAGCGCCGTTATGCATTTATTGATGCGCACGAGCAGTCATTTCACTCTTGCGTAGATCAGGAAGTTGAAACAAACATGTCGCTCACGCCTGGTAGCCCTCCACGCACCCCGCACTCACCACCATACACGCCAGGAACTCCGCATACGCCTCACCCGCCGCCCACACCCTCCCGAAACGCGTCGATCCCCCGCCCGCCCTCCTCCCCACTCCGTCGGCCAGCATCTCAGGCTTCGCTTCGCACTGCGTCAACACCCGGACCTGCCTCGACGTCTGCGATCGCAGCAAGACGAGCGTCTGGACACGGGCTTCCTGGCTCTGCGCCCGGCTCGGTGGCGGGGCTCGGACTGGACACTGGGGTGCCCGTGCGTCCGGGCTCGGGACAAGCGGGCGCAGCGGCGGGACCGGGCACGCCGCAGAAGACGCGTGCGAGGGACTTGTTGAGGAAGCATTACGGGCTGGGACTGGGCCCGCCGCCGCCGCTCGGGAACGGGAAGAGCAGTCAGGACCCGATGGACTTCGGTGAGTGCTGCATAGAGCGATATGCGGGTGCCGTGGGGCTATGGGCGGCGAGGTATTGACTGGGGTATTGGGGGCCAGATTCTGCTGTGTTTGACGCGAGAGCGTATTATGAGCAGTTGATCACGACGTCTTCATTGCCGACTCTGCTGAAGACCGACAATGACCTACTGACAGGTGTGTACGGTCACTCCATCTTGCTGGGTCTCGAGTATCTGAAGTCAGCGTCGTATGGCAGAAATACGCCAGCTAGATAGCGAAAGGCAGAGTTTGGTGTACAACCACCACCATGAACTCATCGCCGCGAGTGATACTATAGCTGCTGTATGTCTTATAGCTCTCGATCGCGTGACTATATATTGACTTCTGTTGCAGATGAAATCTCGCGCGGAGAATCTCGACGCAGATCTTGACCTGCTACGAGCTGCGTTCTCAGAGATCTCTCGCTTGTCGGCCGAAATCGCGGTCGAATACCACACCCCGACTGAACGGCGTCCGTGAGTGCTTACTGCGTCCTCTTGATATCGACGCCTCCTCCGACCATCTCCCTTCTCATACGCTCGAAGGCTTCCATCGCTGTTGTCTTCGGCACTCTGTATCAATACATACGAGCCCACCGTGCATACCACGAGACCTATCAGAATGAGCATGTTGATATGCATGCATCCGTGTCGTTGTATCGTCTTTCGCGTCCAGCACTGCAACGAAACCGAAACCGCCTCCAAGCATCAACTAGCATATTATACATTCAGAGTGAAAGCACTGCGATATACTCGAAAGCTAAGTAGATAGTCCTATATGGGTGTCCGAGGTGCCGAGTACTATGATACAATTCCTCCCATCATCAAACTTGCGCTCATGCTTGTATCCTGTTTCAGGGATTGACGGTGCTTATACCGGGACGATGGCGCTGGCGCGCTTGCTTGCTCGAGGGCTTTCGGGACGAGGCTGGAGGACGCCATCGATATAGATGTCAACCTTCTCGTTGTAGAAGGCGGCGCAGCCCTTAATCTCCGCGCACTCGAGTTGCGGGGTGCGGTACCACCAGACAATGTCCTCCAAGACCTCGCCCGAGGGGAGGTTGACGTGATAGTAATTCGCGACTCCCTGCAACGCAGACGTAGACGTAAGTCGGGCAGTACGGAGGCGTTGGAAGGAAAGGCTGACCTTGTATGGACATTGTGTTGTGGTCTCGGAGGGCGTGAGGCGCTCCAGCTGGCAGTCCGTCTTGGGGATGTAGTACCGGATCGGGAGGCTCGTCTCGAACAGGAGGCGGGGGCGTGTTGTGTTTGCGACCTCGACACCGTTCACCTCGATGCGCACATGTCTAGAGGATTGCAAGACATCTACACGCTAACACGATACCAGGTTACATCGGATAAGGATCGCACTGGGAGCGAGGTGGCATACCTTGTAGGGGTCCTTGGGGTGGACGAATATCTGTTCGTCCTCCTCGAACCAGGCATCCATCTCGCTGAACTCGAGCTGGATGAGTCCGTCAAGCTCGTCATCGTGGTATACAGTAGCAGCGGCCTCCGCGCGGCGGTTCCCGACGACGATGTCGTAGATGTGGTGCTTCTGGGACTGGAAGGCGTCCACGAGGTACTTCTCCGGTACGTCCTTGTTCTTGAAGAAGTAGTATGGGTAGTTTGGCTTTAGCCAGCTGCAAAATGCCCAGTGTCAGTCACAGAGGGTGCGGAGGCGACACATGGGGCGGACATACACAAGGAGTGCGTCGGTGGTATCGACGATGTACTCGCCTCCAAAGAGGACACGGACCCGTCTGGGTGATGTCTCGATGTGAGGGAGCTGGGCGAATGGGAAGGTGACAGTGGCCATGATAGCGATGTGGTCGAGCAAGAAGATGGACGAGCGAAGGAGAGGAAGCCGGGCTATAAGGCTACAGATGTGAGAGAGCGAAGGTCGACTGACAGAGACACCTGTCTTGTCCGAAGCTGAGCCTGGCGCGCTCAAATGCCGCCGCGGAGGCGCGCCGCTACAGACGCGATCACGTGTTGTGCAAACACGTAACACGTGGTGCGCGTGAACACAGGCCGACGCACGCGCGCTTCGTCTCGATCATCTTGTCCCTTACCATCGTCTGCCTAACCGGCTGTGTCTGACTGCTCCTTGATCCCTGCACTCCTCCTCCTTCGGTATCATGGCAAGGGTGTACAGCAACGACGACGGCTACGTTGAAGACAGCGAAGAAGAAGATTCTATGGTTCTTGACCTACACCCTCCACCTCTAGTCCGCAAAGGCCTTCCTCCACCTCCTCAACTGCCTATAAGTACTCCTGTGCTCGACGAGACAGGTATGTGCTATACTGATCCTTATATGCATATATGGCCTTAACATGTCGACAGTGTCTTCTATCGAAACTCCAAATTTCACCAAGAAATCTCCTCCTAACCTTCCACCCCCTCCTCAGAGGAACGATCCAGACACAACGAGTGAGTCGTGATCCTGTTAATTCTGCAGATATATGCGAACAAAATGTACATTTCTTAGTCTCAACCATTGAAACCACCAACTTCCCCACTCGTTCAGTGGTTTCGGACATATCTTCTTTTGGCCCGATGGATGCGGGCAGTTCCAGGGTGCGTATTGACACCTCAATCTCGTCATCCACGCCTGCCAAATCTCCGACGAAGAAGAAACCTCGACCGCGACCCCTTGTGAAGCGGAAAGACGGAATTGAAGCGGACTCTTCCATCTCGAACGGAACACCTTCGAGCCTTGTTCCCTCGTCAGTTGGCACACCGTTCCCTTACATCCATTCAATGCCGCCTCCACCTCCTCCAGCTCAGCTACTTGCCCCATCCTCGTCACGGTCCTTCCCTCCTACGGCGACGACTGTCCTCGCGACTCCAGGAACACAGCGAAGTTCGGATAGTGGGGTCGACATGGGGGGGATGGACATTGCAGAACGTGCGAAGTTACGCTCGCGTGCCCGATCGCAGGCCAAAGGAAAGCAGGCCGTCGTGGTGGACGACGTCATCGAGCTCTCTTCCTCCGACGATGAATTCAACTGCCTCCCTCCGTCCTCCAAGGGTAAGGCCAAATCGAAGCCTAAGAAGCCCACCACCTCGAAGCAATCCGCGTTTTCAAAGGCTCAGGCTAAAGAGAAGCCCAATACCAGGGATCCAGGGCAACCTTCTCCCCCGAAGCGAGCGAAAACCGTGCATGCCCCCGACTCTGGATTTGAGTCCGACATCAACACCATTCCAATGCTCACCTCTGACTACCCCGTGATACCCCTTGCACCTCCTCATCTGCAACACTCGATCTCTCAGCTTCCTCCATCGGATCCTCCCCCGCCTCCTTCGACCTCGGGCTCCTCGTCCGCACATTCCGCACCGCGAACGTCTCAGTCTCGTGGTGCACTCGATCTTCAGAGGGAAGACTCGCCATTTTCCTCGCCTCCGCCCCCAATGCCTCGTAAGCGGAAGCGGCCGGGACCTGTCTTTGTAGGGAATGCTGAGGATCCGGACTTCGGAGCAGACGAGGATAGCATTCTGGCGGGGGTGAGCGGTCCTGAGTTCGCCGTTGCCGGCAATGCGCAGAAGAACCGGGAACGAGCCGCGCCACATCCACCACCCGGACCGTCGCCAGAGGTTGTGCCAGAAACACCGGCTCCGGCTCCACCGAAGCCAAAGCCTGCCGCACGCCGGAAACGCAAAGCTGGTGATGATGAAGAGGAATGGGGTGGCGAACCGGCCGACAAGCCGTCGAAACCCAGGAAGAAGGCCCGCACGGAAGAGGAAGACGAGGAAGAGTGGGGTGGTGATGGTCCCTCGAAGTCGAAGGCCAAGGGCAAGAAGGCCGCGAAGAAAGCTCCGGCGAAAGAGAAGGCTCCGGCGAAAGACAAAGCGCCTAAGGAGAAGGCGTCAAAGGCCAAGCCGGGTGCGAAGGGCAAGACCCCTACGAGCAAGGAGATCATCATTGACTCGGATGAAGAGGGGATCTTGGGTCTGGAAGGAAATGGACCGAGGGACAAGGATGGGGATAAGGCGGCAATGCCTCCTCCTGCTGTCCCTGATATGACGGCGTCGAAGCAAAAGGAGAAAGGGCCAACTCCTTCGAACAAGGACGCTGACATCACGGATCCTGCCAAGGACCCGTCTGACGCCCCGGCGGCGTCGAAGAAGAGCAAAGGCAAACAACGCGCCATCGTGCTCTCGGACGACGAAGACGACGGCGCGAACGCCGACGTCTCCGCACACGCTATCACCATTGAAATCGACTCCCCTGCACCGGCCCCGCAGAAAAAGGGTGGGCGCAAGTCCTCCGGGAGTGATCAGGGCTCGAAGGTGAGTCCTTCGCATATGCTCCATCAGCCGGCGACACATCGCTCAACCGTCCGCGTGCACCGTAGGAGAACGATGCCCCCACCACCCCTGCCGCCCGCCCTGCATCCTCCTCGACATCCTCGGCTGCCAAACCTGCAGTAACCCCCACCCCCACACGCTCCGGCTTCGCACACGCAAACCGCGCATACACGATCGGCTCCAAGAAGAACAAGTCCACGCCCATGTCCGAGCTCATCCGGCGCGTCTCGTCCCTCCCCGGCTCGCCCTTCCCCGCGACGTCCCGCCCGACGTACTCCCCCCTGGCGAAGGCGTCCAAGGCGACGCTCCGCCGCATCGCGCCGCTGCACCCGAACCGGCGCACCCCCCCGCCTCCGCCTCCGCGGGCTCCGCCGAAGCCGAAGAGCAAGAAGATGCTCGAGATGGAGGAGAGGTGGGAGCTGGAGCTCGAGGAGAGCATCGAGGGCTGGTTCGCGATGTCAGAGGGCGAGCGGACGCAGCTCCGGAGGGCGAAGCGGGACCGTGAGCTGGGCTTTGAGGACTAGGGCGCACTGCAGCCTGTTTCTTCAAGCGTCGGAGTCGTTCCTGCTCGGACTAGCTTATTACACATTTCTATATTGTGCGGACAGCTTTTTGTAGTTGTATCTCAACATCCTCTGGAATGTAATTGTACATGTCGCCGTTGTTACCCTCGCCAGGGCAGCAGACGGCCACAGCATGTTTGTGACATACAGGCCGAACCCGAGTACTCCGGGAAACCTGATAGCATATGACAACGAACATCCGAAAGCCCAATCCATGCACAAGACTATATAGTATTAGTAGTATATCACGATCCCCCCTTGCGCCTCGGCTCACCATTTGGCCCCTCTATCGGACCCCGACGTCGCGGCCCGCCACGCTTCTCGAAGTTCTCCTTCTCCCAAGCGGACGAACCCCACCCCTGCTGCTCGAGAGCCTTCATGATGCCGACCACCCGCCTAGCGGCCACCACATCGTTCCTGTCGTAGAACGCCTTCGCGAACATCTTGTACAGCGGGCGCACATGCCTCTCGTACCGCAACGGCGCGTCCACGCGCGGGATCTCGACCTGCCGTATCACCACCCTCTCGACCGGGCCCGGCGGCGCCCCGAACGGCGGACGGTCGACGGCGCGAGCAGCGACGGACGATGCTGCTTGCGGGGACAACAGCGAGGACGTGGACGTGGACGCGGACGTGGACGCGGACGCGGACGGAGAGGAACCACGCTCGGCCACCGCGCCAGTCGCGGCGGGGTACCCGCTGCGCACAAGCTGGTCAAACAGCTGGCGCGCCATCCGCGCGTCCACCTGCGTCGCCGCGCGGAGGTGCGCCTTGACGAGGATGTTGACGGTGACGTGGTCGGGCGCGAAGCCGCACGTCGCCCCCAGCCGCCGGTAGGTCTCGACCGCGAACGTCAGTCGCCGCGCGTTGGTGATCTGCCGCTGCTGCAGGCACTCGGCCAGGATCATGTTGCCCATGCTCGTGCAGACCTCTGGCGTGGCGCGCGCGTGGACGGCGCTGAAGAACTGGATCGCGGCTTCGAAGCGGCCTTCGCGGGCGAGCATGTGCACTGTGGTGCGCCACGCTGTCGGGTCGTTGGCCTTGGCCTTGGTCGTGGTGAGCTCGGTTGTATGCTCGTGGTTGCGGACCTCGTGGTAGATCTTCAGGAAGGAGGAAAGGGTCGTGTCACCGGTGCGCCTGGAGAGCCTGGAAGCCAGTTTCTTCGCTCCAGCACGCCATAGTCGCGAGATGACGAACGACGTCCAGCGTCGGGCTTGCGCAGGATGCGCTGGTAGCACGCGGGTGAGGAGGGATTGAGCCAAACGGAATTGTCGATGGTGCAGGAGCGAGTGCAAGAGGCGGGTGTAGACCGTCGCTGAGAACAGTGCTGGATACTGCTGCCCGAACTTCTCGACGACAGAAACAACGGCGGGAGATTGCTGGTGACGTATGAGGAGATGGAGGGAGGATTCGAACCTCGAAAAGAGTCGTTTGCGTTCGGTCGGTTCGAGCTGCACGACGAGAAGAAAGATGTTCTCGGCGAAGGCGGCGAGTTCGCTGGGGGAAATGAACCCGCAACCGTAACGGATGTACATCTTCAGATGAGCTGAAACGACTTTGGCCCGGACCTCGTACGGGAGCCGCACGTTCACGATGTACCGTTCCAGGTACGCACTAATCCCGCGCTGGGCCAGCGCCACCCCTACGGCAGCTTTGACCTCGTCGGACGGTGGGACATTGCGGTTGGTCGCCAACTCGAGCAATTCTTGAGCCTGCTCCGGGTCGGTTTGCGCGTATCGCACAATCGACCCATCCACGGTGCCGCGGAGGATTCGGGGGTCGGTGATGTGGATCATCAAGTCGACTAGGGCCCGTTCGAAAAAGGTGCCGCACACCAGTGAGGAGTAGAGCTGCTCCACAGCCAAAGCTTGCAGGCCGGCTTCGGTCTCGGGCTCAGAATTGTGGGTGAACCAGAGGCTCGCGCTCACGCAGTACTCGCGGCAGGCGTCAACCAAGGCTCTATCCTTGACTAGACGTCCAAGCTTGAGGAACGATATGCATATGGCGCGAGTGATGAAGAGGGAACGGGGAGGAGCGATGGTAGGGTCGACTGCAGTCCAATCTTTCCACACCTTGCGAATGATGTGGGAGAGGCCATGCAGCACGGAGTCAGAGAATTGTTCAGCATGAGCAACGCGCGAGCGAAACAGATTCTCGATCGCGGCCAGGACGCAAATAGTCTGCCACTCGACGATCGCGGCTTGTTGAACAGGATCATGGGACGGGTTCAGGTTCTGTGCTCGGCCAGTAGAGGAACGTACGCGAGCAAGGGCGAGTAAAATGAGACAATTCCACCGAAGTTCAACCGTATCCACCGACCCCGCCATAGTGAAGATTCGATGTGCAACTTCGAGAGCCCAGTAAGAAGTTGGTTCGCCAGTGCGAACGCTGTGGGGGTTCTGATTCCCAAGCGCGTCGAAGGTAGCGCGCTCCAACGCTGACACGAGCTTTAACGCGCTAGGAACTGAGCCTTCGATAGCTATGTGTTCATGAGATAAGTCTCGTGGCTTCGGCTTAGGAAGACGTTGGGCCAGGACCTGAAGGAGTGACTCCTTGCAAGATGCTGAGACGTCATCTTGGCGCTCCAGAATTACCTGTAGAAATATAGGAAGGATTGCTGAATCGCCTCGGAATGACTGTTGCAGGATCCACAACAGGGTGTTGGTGAGTAGATCACTGGTACTAGTGGTCGTCGAACGAGACACAGCCAGCGCACGGAGGACGTGAAGATGAAGATCAGGGAAGCGCGTGCGAGTCCGCAGGTAATATTGGTAGGCCTTTTCGAGTAGACGATTTGCATGCGAAGGTTCTATCACGAAGCCATCGATTCAGTATCATACACAGCTATGCAAAAGCTTGAGATCCCTGACCTTCCCGTAGCAGCATTGTGAATCGTGCGAGGAGAGCCCGAATGAGCCAGTAGCGGTCTGAGGCCACTAACGGGTACTGGAAGCGATGCTTGTCGTAGATGACCTGCTCGATGAAATTCCACTGGGGCGAAGCCGAGGAATGAAGCGCCTCGTCTGTGCTTAGATGTCCGTCAGGAGTAGGACGGCCACTACTGAGGTCCGCTGTCGATAGTGTTCCAAGCACGCGAATTAGAATGCCTAACTCCTCGGGGGACAGATCGCCAGGCACGGCAACGACTCTCCACTGAGAGTACAGACGATGTAGCTCGTCAGTTGTGAGAGCACTGCGAGCTTCGGGGAAGGATATGTATTCTCGCAGCTTGTCAACTGGATGGACGTGTGCGAGGGGGGCTTGAGCTTGAGGGTTTAATCCGGCTGGGGGCAGGGTAGTGGACACATCGACCTGTACAGCGGAAGAGGTGGAGCCCTCAGGAACGCTTCCTTGTGATCCATCTGCGCTGTGAGTGTTGCATGAGTCGGTGGTCAATGGGGCACCTTGAGGATGGGGAGGGGATGACCACGTAGAACGCGGTAAGCCATGTTGTGCGGTGTTCAAAGAAGTCTTGACGGGCGTGAACGTGATGCGGCCAAGTAGACTTTCCCAACATCATGTTCAGCAGAAAATAGTCGCCCCAGTTGTTGCACGGCTCACCTGTGTTGTCGCAGAAGACTGTTGCAGTAGCCCACAAGTCGGGCAGTCTGCACCCATCGCAACATTCCATTGCATGTGAGATGCAGCCCACCACACGTTGCAGTACTTCCACCGAGAGAGCACTTCACCGCTGCCGATGAGCTAGACCAGAGCCAGAGCACGAGGAAGGATGAAGAGAACCTTGACTCTGAGGGACGGTTGACGACCCTCAACCTTACGGTGAACCTCCGGTGAACTGAGTCCCAGACTGAATCAGACTCAGTCTCCAGGTCGTGACACGCGACATGAGCGCTTGACACGATCCACGTGAGTCCCAGGAACCTGGGACAGACGCCCACACGGAGCCTGCCGTCCATCTGTGAACCTTATCTTTACAACTGTACGCCACTCGCTACGCGCGAGGACACGAGATCGCGCGAGGCAGGCATACGATATTGTATACTTACCGCGACCAGTTGCCTTGAAAGATCCTTTGGCACAATAGGTGAGCATGTCATCCTGTATGAACAAAGTGCATTGTTCTCAACCCGACGTTCAGAGGTCAATAGGGAGGCACTGATCATCCACCTCGTCCAACTATCTAAGTAAGTTGCAAGATGTTTCACGCCAAATCTGCCGTGTCTGAACGGTAGTCGCGTCCTAAAGAACTACATCATCACCATGGGTGCCACTCGTGCGCAGAAGGAATTATACTTCCAGAAGTTGAAGGATCTTGTTGCCAAGTTCCGTGAGTGTTCACTTGTCTCCGTGAATCAACACAGTACCAAGCAGGAATCGATATCTAGCCTCCATCTTCGTGGTCAATGTCGACAACGTCGGTTCCAACCAGATGCACCAGATTCGTGTTGCCCTCCGCGGCAAGGGTGTCGTCGTGATGGGCAAGAACACGATGGTTCGCCGTGCTCTGCGTTCCATCCTCACCGAGTACCCCCAGTTCGAGCGTCTCCTCCCACACGTGAGGGGCAACATCGGATTCGTCTTCACTTCCGGCGACCTCAAGGAGATCCGTGACATCATCACTGCCAACAAAGTCGCTGCTCCCGCCCGTGCTGGTGCACTTGCGCCCAAGAACGTCATCATCCCCGGCGGCAACACTGGTATGGAACCCGGCAAGACCTCCTTCTTCCAGGCTCTCGGTATCCCGACCAAGATCGCTCGTGGTACGATTGAAATCGTGTCCGATGTTCAGGTTGTCACCGCCGGTACTCGTGTCGGCCCGTCCGAGGCGACTTTGCTCAACATGTTGAACATCTCGCCGTTCACGTACGGTATGACGGTTGTTCAAATCTTCGACCAGGGCAACATCTTCTCTCCGGAAGTACTCGACGTCTCGGACCAAGAGCTTCTCGATCGCTTCTTCTCGGGTGTCACCACTATTGCTGCCATCTCTCTCGCGCTCAACTACCCGACCATTGTCTCGGTTGTACACTCCTTGGTCAACTCGTACAAGAACCTGATCGCTGTCGCGCTCGCCACCGAGTACTCGTTCGAGGGTGCAGAGAAGGTGTGTGATTGATTTCCCTCCACTTGTTTGGCCACGCCTGTGATTGCTTCACAACACTGAAAATGCTGAGCGTCCTATGGACAAATGCTGCCTAATTCCGCTTATTGACTGAGGCTCCATCACTCTTGTTACCTGTCTCGCAGTTGCTAATCTCCACTCTCTGTAGGCCAAGGAGTACCTTGCCAACCCTGAGGCGTTTGCCGTTGCTGCTGCACCGGTTGCCGCTGCCGAGGCTGCTCCCGCAGCGGAGGCCGCACCGGCCGAAGAGGAGAAGGATGAGTCCGACGATGACATGGTACGTGTCATCATTGCCTGCCGTCCCGACCGTCGGTTTAATCCTTCGTTCTCAGGGTTTCGGGCTGTTCGACTAATCTGGCCGATGTTCCTGAGTGTGCTGTTGATGATGTATCGTTTCATGACCCCCAAAAGTTATCCTACGATGCTCCTTGTACCTATACTGTGTCGTTAGCTTTCATGATTCTATGATACTAAACTGCAAGGCACATTCGTGTTCTCGTACGTCAGAAGAGTGCTGCGGTAAGAACAGTGTCGTGATCAGCCGAAAAAGTCGTGTCAGGGTCCATGAGGCCATTCCTATATAGACCCTTTCTTACAAGCTTGTCAGCGCGATTCTGCTCCTTCGGTGACCCACGATGACCGACATGGATGAAAGCAAGGAGCTTCCGGTAACATTTCATCCAGGATTGTTTCTACAGCGGCGTGGATGGGTACTCGACATCATGAGACGCGAAGGTGTTACTGAGGTAGGCATAATTTATTTAGCTACTCTATCGTATTCATCAGCTAATACTCGATGTTGACCGCATTCCTCAATATTGTGACAGGTGCTCGATGTCGGCTGTGGCGAGGGTGAACTGTTGTCGTGTCTGTGTAACCCCGCGCCGTGGCTCGCGTCGCCTCCGCTTGATATCCTCCCGGCGGCAGATGATCTAGAGACCAACTCAATCGAGGAGGCGTTGCTTGCGGACCTGCACAGAGATATCCTGCACCCCATGAAGATCACGGGATTGGACATATCCAAGGCAGACCTCGAGTGCACGAGATGCATCACAGAGCCGCAGCAGACTTCGAACGAGCCCGGTAGATCCTGGCGTTCAGCGCCTGCACGCTGGGAACCGCTCGAGATGAACATCTGGGAGGGCGGCCTCGAGCACTACAACCCGGCCTTCGTCGGCGTGGAGTGCATCGTCGCCATGGAAGTGTACGTCGACCCCTGTCGTCGTAACGTGTTGTGTCGCAGCGGGGTGGACTGAACACATCGTTCTGCCGACAGCATCGAACATCTCCCCGAGCCCGTCCTCGCGCGTTTCGCCCCAGTCGTGCTCGGGGCGTACCGCCCGCGCCTGCTCCTCGTCACGACGCCGTCGTACACGTTCAACGCACGCTTCACGGCCCCGGACGCGCCGCCCGCCGCCCGCAGCGGCTGGCGCGACCCCACGGGGCGCACGAGCCGCGTCTTCCGCCACCACGACCACAAGTTCGAGTGGACGGTGGACGAGTTCACGCGCTGGGCGGCGGCGGTCGCGGAGGCGTGGGGGTACGAGACGCTCGACATCGGCGGCGTGGGGAAGGCGGCGGAGGAGGACGCGTGGGGGCGAGACGAGGAGCTTGGGTGGGCGAGCCAGGTCGTCGCGTTCAAGCGGCGGGAGGGCAGGGAGTGGGCAGAGATGAGGGAGAGGAAATGGGCGGAGGCCAACACGGATGAGGTACTCCAAGGAGCTCAAACGGAGCACCAACTCCTCGCGACGCACTACCATAGGGCGAACGACGTTGCGCGGCGCCCGCAGCCACTGGAAGCCGTCGGGGAGCTAGTGGTGGAGAAGATGGTGGGCTACCGGGAGACGACGATTGCGCTGGAGGAGATGTGGTTCGAGTCCGAGGTCGAGCGCGCCTGCGGAGGGTGGATAGACTGGCTCGTGCGCGCTGTCCAGACGCACGACAGACTGGCGATCGCAAAGGCGGACCTGTTCGGAGGGGCAGGGGTGAGTGAGGTTTGGGTTATACGGCTCGATCCGTCTCTTCACGAACTTGGACCTCCGGATTCCCGACCCGGCTCTGCTTGGGCGTCGCCGCCTGATACGGATGAGGTGTACGATCCGGGGAACACGCTCAAAGACGACTTTCCGTCGGGAGAAGACGATGCACTCGTTGTCAAGGATGAGGGAGACCATGTAGATGGGTTGGACAGCTGCGATAGTGCTATAGTGAGGGAGGATTGGAGTTGGGGAGAGTCGGACATAACTATCTGGGGGACAAGCGAAGGTGCCTTGGAAGAAAAAGCCTGTAGTTTTAGAGGATGGGGTGCTCCAGATAAGTCTGGTGGATGGACGTGAAGTTAGAGTTAGTTAAACTTAGAGACGGCCGTAACTTGCTACATACCAAATATGACAGTACCGTAGCAGCGGCTCTTGCACGAAGCAGTCACAATATACGCTACTACGTGGGCTCGACGATGCTCGCGCTGACATCGTGCTGGGCTTCCGGGTCGAGCTTGTCATTGACTCATTGAAGTTGTGATTGAGTTGAAGGTCGACCGTCGCGGACCTCCGAGTTTATGGCATAGGACTACAGGAGGCGCCCATGGTGGTCAATTCCGTCGTAGCGGCAGCAGGGCCTCGACGCTCCTTAGCGCTCGGGCTCCCAAACAGAAGCAAATATGCTTGTACATAAGGCTACAGCCGCCAGCGCCGGTTTCCTCTCTGCTTCCAACCACGATAGACCACGATACACGATGGTGCAAAACGCCTTCCTATCCCTCCCTCATCCCGAATATCCTCGTATCATACCCCTTGCTCCCTACAATGATCATCAGCCACTTTTCCAAGTTATCGAGGCAACATTGGCTAATTTTCGTGACGGCGCCGACATGCTGCCAAGCTCAATGCGTGAATGGAAAATCTACCTTGTAAGCGACATATCCTCACCTCTTGAGCTATCTAACAATCCACCTGTGGACTTCAGCCTCCTGGTGGCATCACTCACACAGGCCTATCCCGCGAAACCACCAAAGCAGTCCGGGATTGGCTTGCTCAGCACCGCGACGAAGAGCCCGTAGCGGTCGACAACCTGATGAAAGCTGTGTTACCATCGACGACAGTGCAGAAGAATTTAGTCAATATCATCGTCACGGACGCAGATAGTGAGTCGTTTGTGGTTATGCCTCACTCCCGGATTCCTTCATCTCCTCTGCAGCGATCGAAGGTCTCGATACACTGGGGACACCCTTCGCACAGGCGAACAAAGGTATGTTCATCATTCCTCGTGCGTTACGTCTTTGTCACTAGTTGTCCAGAGCGTAGGGCAAGGGCCACGAAACTCAACACTCGGCTACCTTCTCCCTCCGATGCCCTCATCGACCCGCAAAAAGTTCTCGAAGGCGATGACGCAGTTGACGAAGACCCTGATAACCTCCATCCGACACGACCATGTCTCAATCGTGGACATTCCACGGCTCTCTTCGACCGCTCGCTCGGTGCTCTCGCGTATCGCTTAGCCAACCTTGATCTTAGCCTTCCTGAACTTGAGCCCACCCCGCATCAATGCCGCTTGGTTCGCGAATTTGCGCAACAGTCGCTCAGGACGCATGCTATGGTGAACGAACTCGAATACAGGACGATAGTCGTCACCTTCCTCCAGAACATGCTTCGAACGGCTGTTGCGATGGATGTCTCGTACCCCAAGAATTCGACGGCCAGCGGGAGTTGCAAGCCTGACGGCGTTATAGGCAAGAGAGCCCTGCCGTCTGGTCTCCTGGAGTTGAAGAAGCTGTTGGGCCTTAAGGGGGATGCATCCCTCCAAGGCTTTGTGGTTTATATGAAGATCGTGACAGCCGACAATGTTCGTATGCCTGTCCTCCTTATGTTCTGTTTGAACCGACGTCTGATTGTTGAACCCAGATGACAAAGGAGCTTGCGAAGTCGAACTTGCCGATGGTCATCCTCTCCGTCATGGGCAACTTGGTCGAGATATCAGGAACGATCTACTCGGACAATGCTCACATGACGACCTTCTTCTCCGAGAGGATTAACTTGTCGGCTAATGCTGATGGAGCTATCCTTCGTTTGACGCGAGCCTTCAAGGCCCTCAAAATCTGTATCGACGCTTTGACACAGCGTCGCTTTGCATCTCTCGAGCAGGAGGTTCCCGGCGCACATCTCTTGCCGTCACCTCTCCCGGAGCCGAACTGTGACAAGGACCAGGAGGCAATCGCCTCCAACCTACGGTTCACGGACCGCGTACGCGGTGACGGAAGTACCTTCCTCCTCGCTAGCAGACGAGGAGACGTCGACTCGAAGGTCTATCTCGCTACCCTTCCTCGGTCGCCCTATAACAAGCTCCTGCCGCCCTCTTCTCCATCTGAGACCCTGCCAGTGCCCCAGGTCCTCGGCGTAGGGAACACTGAAGAGCGCGTCAAAGTCGTCGTCAAGTTCACGCGGCGGTACCACCCGGACGCACACCGCATGCTCGCCGCCATTGGCTGTGCGCCCGCGTTGCTCGCCTGCGTGCCCGTCTGCGACGTGGGTGGGACCACGACGATGGTCGTCATGGAGCACGTCGCCGGACGCTCCGCCTTTGTGGCTAGGCGTGATTCGCCGCCGGGAACACTCCTGCCACGCGCGGTGTACGAGGACGTGAAGAAGGCGATCGATCGCCTGGCAGAAAACAAACTGGTCTACGGCGACCTGCGCACACCGAACATCATGATAGTCGACTCTTCAACGGGTCCCCATGGGATGCTGGTCGATTTTGACTGGGTGGGCGAGGACGGCAAGGCGCGGTATCCTACCACGCTCAATGGCGACATCCTGGACGAGTTGGTCCAAGACATCCAGGTGTACGGGCTGATGAAGAAGGAACACGACCAGGCGTTGCTTATGAAGCTGGAGGCGCTTTGTGAACAACCGTCGGCGTAAGGTCGGTGTCGTTGAGGTTCAACTGTAGCGGATGTGCACAGTGTACGATAGGATCTGGACGTGTGATTGGATCTCCTTTGTCGATCGTTAGCCATGTGCAAGTCTCCCATAATCGAATATGTTTCGCTCTAGATTTGTCTTCCCCGACGACTGGTCCAAGTCGATATCGATGTTGCAAGTTTTCGACGTCGATCAGTACTTACATGCGATACCCGACCACATGGTGGGAGTGCGATTACATGATGCGAAGTAGGCATAGTTGGAATTGGATAACGACTGCTGAGGTGGTAATGTATGTGTTACGGATGCACGTTCGTGGTGCATTCTACTCAGAGCCTCAAGCTCCTGAGCGGGTCCTCAGGAGACTAACCACATTGTCCGAGAACGGGAGGCGTGGCGGGCGCGGGCTCCACCATGAGCTAAGGACAGGAAAGTAAGCAACCGCTGCATCGACAGTGTGTAAATGGTACTAACCCGGATTGTCTGGATGGTCGTGTACGCAGCGGCGATCGTACCGAAGATCATGAGCGCGATGTCCGCCGCCTTCTGCCTGCGGGTCCGCGCGCACGCCTTGTAGTGCAACATCGCCGGGTAGACGTAGCACAGGGGAACGCTACACGACGCGACGAAGTCAGTTGATCTGATTGGCAAAACCGAACGAACGCTTTGGGTTTGGGTTCAGCGAGGGGCGACGCACCAGGCGAAACTGCCGACGAAGGAGACGAATTTGTCGAGGTCCGCCGCGCCGAAGTAGCTGAGCCCGGCGCAGAAGGCGATCGTGCAGAAGCGGAAGGCGTTCTTCTGCCACTTGACGACGACGCTCTGCTTCCCGCTGCGCTCGAAGATGCCGTTCTCCATGATGCGGACGGCCGGGAAGAGCTGCAGGGGCACGGACAGCATGATCGCGAGCGAGTACAGGAACTGAACCTGTGCGACGTCCAGGACTCGGAGTGAGTGATAAGGTTGCGCGGGGGTACAGTGAGCAGTGAGATGGTTGCACGCACCGCTTGCGTCAGCTTGCTCGTAGTGTCGAGGTTGACGATGACGACCGTCTGCACGTCAGCGCCGAAAGTCAGGTACGACATGGCACCTCCGCCGCAGAAGAGCACTGCAAAGCGTATTCAGAACACATTCGCAAGAGGGTATCATGGAACTTTGCGTGAATCAGTGCAACTAACCCATCAAGAACAGCATCACCCCTGTCAAGACCTTGGGGAATTTGCGGGGCTCCTTCATGGCGTCGGTGATCGGGATGACCTGAGTAGCCATGTGAGCGTGGTCCAGGTATACGAGGTTCATAGCAGCGCACCAAGCCAATGCCTTCGAACGAGAAGACCGCAGTTCTATGGGCATAGTTAAGCTTCCGAGATCCTGCTATGTTGGCTGTTTATGCTTACCCGATGAGGAGAGGCCAATCCTTCGAGTTGAACAGCTCCACCTGCGCATGGCCGTTACGGGCCATGATGCTAGCCTCGCTTCCAAAGATGTAGATGAGCCCCGCCACGATGAACGCGTCGGCGATGAGGGCAGTCGTGCTGAGCTTCGCTAGGTTCCGAACAAGCGCTAGGGGCACGAAGATGATCATCTGCAGCATGATGAAGTACTGGATCCCCAGAACCTTCGCGCAGTTGGTGATGGCCAACACGAAGGATTGAAGGTTTTCAGAAACGAAGATAATGTATGACGAGACGAATCCAAGCTGAGAGACCGTGATGGATGTCAGGATAGCGTAGCGCATCCATGGGCCGTACAGCGCGCCGCCGATGTCTACAGTCAGGCGTCAGCGTTCGACATCGTTAGAGTGTGAGGAGATTGGGCACCTCCAAAGCTTCCCGATACGACGAACTTGGTCTTCACTAAGAGAAGGAACGAGTATAACGAAATCAACGCGATGAATGTCAGGACAAAGCTTGAGAACAAGATGCCGCCGTTGAAGAACCTAGTAGGATGAGCGCATCAGCAGTCTGATGATGAGCCTTTCGACGTCAACAACTCACGCCTTTCCAAGGAAGAGGATACCGGTGCCGACGAACGCCTTCAAGAGCTGAGAACAGTGATGAGATACGATAATGGCACGACCTCAACGAGTTAGCTCACCATGAGAACAGCATCAGTCACTGTAGCGTCCCCGTGCGGCCCCACACTTGACATACGCCGTCTTGACCGAGAACGAGAGGCACGTGGGCGCTCAAGTAGCGGCGAATGCTCCGATGGTTTGTGCGGCTCGGAAGGACCAATTGTCAACGAGGGCGGCGGTAGACCATTGCTGCCGTACGAAGGTACGCCACGGAGATATGGGGGAGTGTCTGTACCGGTCGCTTCCTCATCCAGCTCGTCTTCCTCTTCAATCTCCTCTAGATCTTCACCGGCCTATTGAAATGCACGTCAAGATGTCATCTACTCCTCCGATGAAATGACGACCGACTTACAAAGTGCCCGAAGATGTACAAGAACTCGATGAAGTTCCGGACCATAGGGCGCTCCGTTGCGCGCTCGGGATCGCTGAGGGCCACATGCGCTCGTCTGAACCCTCCAGCTCCCGTATGTGTTCGAGCGCGGGATGGACAGGTTCCGCATGGGACGATCCCGCAAATGAGATGGACCGCGCGCGCTCTGCCTGCTTGCGCTTGTCAGCCTGCCACTTGTAAATGCTATGCCTGCGCGTATGGGTCAGTACGCGTGTATTATATATACTGTGAAACGAGGGCCACGAAGGGCAAACACGACGAGCAACGGCCAAACTCAATGGCTCGGAAATTGAGGGGAGACTGCGTTGTAAGTGACACATTGCGGCCAAATCCCCAGATATGTCATAAGGCAGGAAAGTCATCTTTTCCCAACGGTCTCCCGGTCTGTGAATGGGTAGCTGGGAAGGTAACTCGGTCCCGTGGTAGGACACCAACGTGATACGAAGACCGTCAGGACACTGTCCGGCCATTGCGCCCGGTTACCTGTCCAACCTCTCATTCACAGGCTGAGAAACCGTCCCAGAATGACGAACGTCCGGTTCTTAGAGATTTCTGAGAAATCGGCCGGAATGTTTCATGTTCCAACCGATTTCCCAAAGATTTCCGGACCCTTGAAATCGGCCATTGTACGTCGTGTAAGGGTACGCTTGTCAGATCGTCGCAGTACTCACGTAACGTCCGCTCCAGGAGAGTCATAGGGAACAGGGAAGGGTTCCGAGTCTTCTCGTTGGGTCCTGAACGTTGAACTGCGAGAAGGACGAACGCTGAGATAGCCGGCCAGAGTCCGACCCACGCCGAGAAGAGCTTCCTCCCGCAGCCTGCTCTTGCCCGTTGTTCTGACGCTCCTCCCGGGAGACGAGGTGCTTCCTGAGGATCCTCGCCTTCTCCTCGTCCGTCAAGTTGTCGAACGGATTGTCACCACTTCCGGGCGTGCCGGGTGCAGGACGAGGTGGGAAGCCTCCAACAGCTAACCTGGGGCTTGAGGACGATGCCTCGCCTGCCGTGCCCGGGAGATACGTTGGAGCAGGTCTGGGAGTACCAAGCGGTCTTGCACCCGACCTGGGTGGGATGTTGGGTGGAGGAGGTGTGCCCGTGTACTGTGCCCGGAGGAAACGTGGGCTAGGAGATGCGGACAAAGACGTCCCGAAATTGGGCGTCCCAGCGACAGGCGGAGTCCCTCCAGCATTGAGCGGGCTGTCCCGACGAGGACTGGGGATGTCGAACGGCTTGGAAGGTGAGGTCATGGTGGTACGAGAGCAGAAGTGGACGTCAGCCGTTCCCGGAACCTGAGAGTCACGTAACGTCGGGGTAATGAGCGCTTGTGCCTCCGCTGTGAGCGCTAGTGACTGTGAGCTTTCTTTGACCAACTCCCAACTCTTCATCGAGCAGCAGGCTTCAATTGAGCTTCAAGACCTATCTCGCATCACCTTCACCACCAAGATGTGTGCAGGTAAACTGTTCTCGATGTGCCAGTATAAGTGTTCCGTCGAACAGGAACCTGGAACGCCTCCTATATCGTTGTCAGCGTCGATAGGGTGCCGGCAAAAATTCATACGAGTTTATGACAGACGGTTATTAACTTCCTCGCCACCAACCCATTATTGACAGGTATTACTTATTGGTTTTTACCTAATCGGTATTATATTGTCAAAAACGGTCATAAATCAATTCTTGAGCGGTCAAAAACTGTTCTGGACCCGCACGACATCCGATTCAGATGACAATATTGTTCCGGTCTGGCTCGTCGTATGCTTGCTGTCGTCCAACTTTGACTCTAGCTTCCGCCGCGACCTCAAGAGCACGGTTGATAAGTTCAATGTCGGCCGGGGCCCGGATCCAGTGGCCCACTGGAGTAGTTGACGGAGTAGAAGTGTCACTGAACAGGCTGAGGGAGCTCCTCCCGCGGGAGGTTAACTCTCGAGAATGCATTAGAGCTCAACTCGATGCGCGGAGACTACTTAAGGAGGGTGGCATACTACTACTAGGACCGCCGACCGGAGCGGTGGAGAATGAACCGGCGGCTACAGAGTGGAACCCCATTTTGAGCACAATATCTTTTGAACTTGGCGATGTTTCTGGCCGTGCCATGATGCATGAGATTCATGATGCATATGGATGTCGTATGCTCATACTTAGCTAGAAGATGACGGCGAGAAGCTGAATTTGTCGTGTGTTTGATAGCTCAGAGGATGGTAGCCGCCCAGGCTTTTTGCCAATTGATGACAGGTCCTTCGAGGACCCCCCGGTCAAAAATGGTTAATAAATAGTTAATAACAGGGTTATAAATTGTTGGTCAATTATTATGAGTTGTTGCCGGCACCCTACAGCACAGCACTTCGTCACTTGCGCTCGTCCGCCATGTCGTCCTCACTCCCAACGCTCTTTGTCCTCGCAATAGTATTTGGCTTAATGGCCGCAGGCTGGTCTTCGACTCCGAAGGGTCCCAACCAGACGTGAGCTTGCTATATCGTCAACACCTGCAACCTCCGTTCATCCCGCTCCGAACAGGCTCATTCGGACAAGCATCCTCCTCACGCTCACCTGCTGCTACCTCATGTGGACGGTCACATACCTCGCACAGGTTCACCCGCTAGAAAGTAAGCTTGCGTACTCCCTGGGTGTTTGTGCCTTTTCATCAAAGAGTCACGCGTCCAGGCCCAAGGCGATCGTTTTCCGCCGTGGAGGAGTGAGAGTGTTGGAAGTTTGCTTATTGGGAGAGGAGAGGGGGCTGGTCCTGTTTGCCTCTGGTGCGTCAATTGTCTCTACTCCTTCAGATGTCGGTCTCAATAGGTGCATCTCAAGACCACTCGCGACTGTAATCTACAGACCTCACCGAGCCCATATCTTGCTCGCGTTATATCCTGGACTTTGCACACAAGGACAATGACATTTGACCCACACTTGGCCGTTATATGCATGAGCTGTAATCGACTGCATGGCTACACCTTGGAACTATGTATGCGGGGCGAAGCGAGGTAAGCATATGTACCTCTAGACTCGTATCCGCGGGGACAACGAAGATCATGCGTATACCGGCACATTCGAAATGATCTTGCCGGTACACTCGGATGCATACGGTGCAGTCCATCTTCACCACGGCTTCGGTCCGATGGCACCTCGCAGCCAAGAGTTTGCAATATTCTCTGTACTCTTAACCGCCCTGGACCACATGAGTCGGCTGCTACCCCCCAGCGCCTCAGGTTTGGGATTATAACGGCACTACCAATCGACAGGCTCTCCCACCCCGCTCTGAATCTCTTCCACAACTTCAGAATGGGCGCCTTCACAGATACCATCCCGGACAAGCTCATCAAATGGATCCAGAAGCAAGAGATGTTCTTTGTTGCGACCGCCCCTCTCAGCGGAAACGGGCATGTCAATATATCTCCCAAAGGCCTCCGCGGTACCTTCCACGTCGTCAGCAACACACGTGTGTGGTACCAGGATCTCAGCGGGAGCGGTGCGTACCCACAGCTCTACTTGCCCCTTGCCCCCGCGACTCCCCCGCTCATCTCGAAGCAGGGGTTGAGACAATCTCTCATTTACGGGAGAACGGGCGGATTACGGTCATGTTCTGCGCCTTCGAGGGTGCTGCAAACATCGTGCGCCTGTTCGGGACCGGCACTGTGCACGAGTTCGGCACCCCCGAGTACTTCGCGCTCATCCCTCCCGAGCAACGCCTCACCGGCTCGCGCGCCGCCATCGTTATCGACGTGCACAAAGTGGGGAGTGTGCGTATTACGTCATGACGGTTATACTCGTGCACGGCGTGCTCACGCGATTCATGGCAGTCCTGCGGCTTCGCAGTGCCCCTGTACACATTCAAGTCGCACCGGACGGCGTTGACCAACTATTCGCTCAAGCTCGAGAAGCGCGATGAAGAGTACGCCGCAGACGAGACGAGCGTCCCCTCCGAGGACGTCTCCCTCGAGGACCAGAGTGTGCGGCAGTACGCGAAGAACGGCCTGAAGATCTGGTGGGCGCAGCACAACGTCCGGTCGCTCGACGGGCTCCCGGCCTTGTCGCACGCCCACGTCGCGGACATGGTCCCGAAGCACGGCAGTCTGGCAGAACTGCCGGGGAAAGAGAAGGTCGTCGCGGCGCACAAGGGCGGCGCGTCGGGATTTGTGCAGCTCGCACGCCTGTCCCTGGAGCCCGCGAGCAAGGAGGAGGTTGTGAGGCTTGCTGTTGTGTTCGCTTTGGGAATAACTGCCGCTGCGTTCTATGTGCGAGTAATCGGACAGCTTTAGGGATAGATAGCCTCAGCCTGTGCACCGTGTCCAATGGATCCAATCGCTTCTGTCCGCTGTCCAGCAGTCTGACACCAAGGTTTACTCGAGTTACTCAACGAAGTTGTTGGACATACATGTGACGGGTAAAATATATTGTTGGAGGGTGGTATGTCCCTGTAATCTTTAACAACGAGTCGAGGACAGGGTAACCAACCACTCGAAGTCCGGGAGCTGGGATGAGGATTTGTATAGAATATCGATGATTCACAGGTCATTATTCGAGGGTAGATCGAACCATCCCTACCTGCTTTAGGCCGCCCAGTGTCACGTTAACCCGCTGTTGGCCATCACCATATATCTGTGGTCGAGCGTGCTCGTCCCGTTGAATTGGTTAACCACACTCTGAATTACTAGAGTGACCGCGAAGGAGTGTCTGAACGTTGTCAACAGAGCACATATACCTCATTAGTCTTCACTCACCAATGAGCGGTCTCCTTTTGAAAAGAATAGAATCATGGCACTTTGACGAACAACACTGAATTGTTGCTTTCGACGCCAACGATCCGAGCTTCAAGTTCCACCCAATTCTCTGGGCGATTGCGCGGTCCCTCGTACGACTTTGCGGCACAGTTGACTGACCACGGGTTAACCTCCGAAAACTGCGTACTGTTGATGACGTTTATAATCCCTCTGGACAAGATGAGTTCGAATGGTCGCAGATGGGCTTAAACGCGGCCCCCGGGGTTAGTCACCAGTCGCAGAAACGACAAGCGCCATAAGGCCACACCCACGCCCGGCATAGTGCAGGTTGCGGGATTTGGGTCGCGTTCCAACTTCGTACCGGGCCACCGGCAGTGGGTGTGCGGGTGTGCCTCCATGCGACGTATTTCCATGACTGTGTATGGAGCCTATAACAGCTTGAGAAACCGGCAAAGACGGCAGAGGATGGTTGAATGAGTTCCCGCGCTGCCCATGACTCCACGTATGTCATCAGCTGTGCCGCGTCCACGTCTGCAGCAGTCGCGTAGGGTGATACGAATTGAAAATCCGGGCTTTGAGAGGTCTGGACGAGGCGTGCAGAGAGCAGGAGAGGACTAGAGAGACCTGGATCCAAATCAGGAGAAGCGAACGCCTTTTTGGGAAAATGGGAATCGTTCGATCCCCGGCGCAATAATTTGTATATCTCGTGCTCCCCACTGGTTCCCACCGTCCGTGTCACTGTCAGTCCCCAGGTCCCGGTCCTCTTCTTCGGTCTCTCCTCGACGACCACGACGACGACCATGGCGGCCAACGCGACGTTCTCAGAGCCCTGGACGGCCACCCTCACCCAACTTGAGTGGCCCTCAACGCCCCGTCTCGTTCTCCTCACTCTCATCAACATCCCCGTGCTGTCCATTCTCATCAATGTCCTCTGGCAGCTGGTGAGTCTCTATACTCTTGGATACTTGCGACTTGTGCAAACGACCTGCAACAGATACCCCGGTCAAAGTCCACACCGCCAATGGTCTGGCATTGGATACCCTTCCTCGGTTCGGCACCTGCATACGGTCGCGATCCAGTGGCTTTCTTCCGGGACTGCAGAGAAAAGGTACGTCCGTCTGTAGTGCTACACGTCACCCGAAGTAACAGTAACGTGGTATCTGCAGTACGGCAATTGTTTTACATTCATGCTCCTGGGCTGCCGTATCACGGTTACATTGGGCACCCGTGGCAATGACTTCGTCCTTGGCGGCAAGCACTCACAACTCGCGGCGGAGGATGTCTACGGCGTACGTCTCCTTGCCTCTTGATCACTGGACTTTGCATGACCTCATGCCATAACAGCCTCTCACTACGCCCATCTTCGGGAAAGACGTCGTGTACGACTGTCGCAACGAGAAGTTCATGGAGCAGAAGAAGTTCGTCAAGGTTTCCCTCACCATCGACAAGTTCCGCGCATACGTCGGCATGATTGAAGAAGAAATCAGGGACTACATCAACACCGACTCCGCTTTCCGCACCTACCAGATGAACGATATCAACGAATGGGGCGCGTTCCCGGTTCTGAAGACCTTCTCCGAAATGACCATTTTGACTGCCTCGCGCACGCTTCAAGGCAAGGAGATTCGTGAACATTTGACGAAGGACTACGCACAAGTGTACTCCGACCTCGACCACGGCTTCACCCCCCTGCACTGGATGATCCCCGGTTTACCTCTCCCGAGCTACCGCAAGCGGGACGCCGCACATGCCAAGATGAGCGCGTTCTATCAGAGCATCCTCAAGCGTCGCCGTGAGAATCCCCAAGAGGTAAGTCGCAAAACTGTAGAATGTGTGCGACGAACTCACTTGTCCTCTACAGTCGCACGAGGACGATGTCATGGCTTCGCTGGCCAGGCAACGTTACCGCGACGGTTCTTCCATTCCTGACCACGAGATCGCCCACATCCTCATTGCTCTCCTCATGGCGGGCCAGCACACGAGCTCTTCCTCTCTCGCCTGGACTATGCTCCATCTGGCAGACCGCCCGGACATTCAAGAAGCACTTTACAAGGAGCAGGTCGCACACTTCGGCACCCCTGACGGCGGTCTCCGCGACATGGGCTACGACGAGATCCGTGAACTGAAGGTCCTCGACGCAGTCGTGCGCGAGACGCTCCGCCTACACCCCCCAATCCACAGCATTATGCGCAAGGCGCACGAGGACATCCCCGTGCCCCCGACGCTCGCAGCGCCCTCCGAAGACGTGACGTTCGTCGTGCCCAAGGGTGACATCGTGCTCGCCTCGCCGCTGATCAGCCAGCTCGACCCGACCGTGTGGGAGCAGGCGGAGACGTGGGAGCCGACGCGGTGGTACGACGAGAAGGGCGTCGCCGCGCAAGCGAACAAGCAGTACAACGAGGGCGAGAAGGTCGACTTCGGGTTCGGGCTCGTCAGCAAGGGCACGGTCAGCCCGTACCTGCCGTTCGGCGCGGGCCGGCACCGGTGCATCGGCGAGCAGTTCGCGTATCTGCAGATCAACACGGTCATCTCTGCGCTCGTGCGCCGGATGGAGCTGCGTCTCGAGGGCGAGTTCCCCAAGTCCGACTACTCCGTACGTCTCTCTGCGCTCGGTCGTTTGCGGTGGTGCTGACGCGTCTTTTGCCCTCGACAGTCCATGATGGTGCAGCCGCTGCCGTGCCAGATCCTGTACCGCCGGAGGAACTTCGATTGAAGGGAGACTTCAGCATTCTTAGAGCGTATTGGGTAGACATGTCTAGTGATGACCTCGATGTCAAAATATCGTACAGTGCATGCGCTTGTTTAATTGCCTCTGATCAGTGTGCGCGCGACCACATCGCTGCAACGTTTTGTGCAAACTGGACGTCTCAACTGCAGGTGAATGCATACATGCTATCCCATCACACGCTCTCACTCTCTTGTCAGGGGCTAAAGTTCAAACATATGTTCAGTCAGGGCTTGGGCAGGGCCAGTTGCAATTGTCTTCATGTGATAATCATGCATCGTGATTCATGCACCACGGCCTCGCATCCTTGCGCTCATATCTGAGATCTGCGCACTGAGTCCGCAATGTAGGTCCTGACTATTACTAGAATTCTCCGACATGGTGTTGGACCCAACCCTGATCAAGCCAGACCTATACACCTCCACGAATGCGCGCAAGAACGAGCCATATACACCAGGGCATATCCCCCCCCGGCTTTAAAACCAAGGTGGGATTAGAGCGTATCTATTGTAGGAATTTCAGCAAACCCCCATTTCAAACGCGCTCTCGGGCTAGTTCTCCCCACGTCCTCCCATCAGTCTCCCCGTCAATCCCCGTGCCTCTGCCTGCCCGACGCTGCTCTGCTCAGCCCGACCCCGTCGACATCCCCCCTTTGGTTTTAAAACCGGGGGGAGGATTAAAATATCTTCTGGTGTATAGTCTACTGTGTGAGATGTGGTCAGGTGGGCGATACCGACCCCTCAAGCGTGAGGAGCCTGGCCTCCTGAAGGTGCTCTCGCTGTGTTTCAGGACGGTGAAAGAAGGTAGACTGGACTGCTTTACACAGGTCGCCGAACCGTACCAAACACATCGACTCGGCGTTGCACGGATGCGAAGCCAGTATATAGTAGGACATTGGAACGATGGCACGACAACAGCAAGTTAACCACACTACTGGCCAACGTCCTGCTCCTCTTTGAACATCAGCACTTCCAACGATCACCACCCACTTAACCCCCAAACCGCACCTCTCGAGATGTCGACCAGACCCAGAACCATGCGCGCGGCCGTATATGTCCCCGGGCACAACGAGCTTGTCCTGCAGGACGTCCCGATCCCCACGCCTGGCCCACAGCAGGTCCTCGTCAAGGTCGCTGCCGCCGGTGTCTGCCACTCCGACACCTTCATCCTCTCCGCGTCCCTCCCGGACCCTCGCAGCTACATCCTCGGACACGAGAACGTGGGCTACGCGGTCCAGTACGTCTCTAGACCGGGTACTGCATATATGCCTAGTTCGCTGACAATGCAACCGTTCTACAGGGTGGGCTCCGAAGTCCAGGGGATAACCATCGGGCAGCTTTACGCCATCTGGGACGTCGTGCCGTGCTCCCTGGCGCACCCGAGCACGACCCTCTCGCCCGCCTTTGAGAGCGTCGGGCTCGGGACGAACGGCGGCTTCGCCGAGTACGTCGTTGTCAACCAGGCCGAGCTCGTGCCTGTGGTGAGTGCGCGGGCACCTGCTCCCTATCAATGTCATGGTTACGGTCTACGGCCGCCCAGTGACTTAGTGTTAACGTTTCCTCTCCCCGCCGACAGCCGCCCGGCCTTGCGCCCGAAGTCGCCTGCCTCGCCGCCGACTCGCTCATCACGGTCTACAACGCCGTGCATAACGTCGCGCAGGTGAGCATCGATAAATCAAATATGCCTCCAGCTCGACTGAAGCTCGCTCCACACCTGCAGCTGTCCCAAGGCACGAACAAGCGTGTGCTGATCTTCGGCGTCGGCGGGCTCGGGCACCAGGCCGTGCAGCTCGCGAAGAGCTACGGAGCGAGCGTGTACGCGTGCGACATCAAGCCCGCCGCACGCGAGCTCGCGCTCGCGCTCGGTGCCGACCGCGCGTTCGACCTCGTGCAGCTCTCCGCTGCGCTCGACCCGGCCGCGGAGGGGGGCCCGCTTGCGGTCGACGTCGTCATCGACTTCGTTGCAAACCAAGAGAGTGAGCGGTCTGACGATCCGGCACGCCTCCGACGAGTGCTCACTGCGGCGCACGTCGTTAGCTTTTACGCTGGGGAAGGCCGCGGTGAGGCTGGATATCACTAACTTTACCACGTTGGGAGGGTTCGTCGTCCTGGTGAGCCTCTATACTTTGTCGCGGAACAGCGCTGTCTGAGAGCCGGGCTTCTTGCATAGGTTGGGTTTACTGCAGACCAGCTCCCGATGAGCTCCATGGAGCTAATCGAGTGGCGTACCAGCGGTAAGCTGGACCGTCCGTCCTTTGCGCAGGAACCTGAATCCTCGTGTATAGTGCTGTCCGTGCTCTACGGAACTCTGGACGACCTGAAGGCTTCTCTTGACCTCCTGGCGAAGGTATGGTCCTTGGAAATGGACTGGGGACTACTCACGAATACGTGGTCATCTAGGGAGTAGTCAAGCCTGTTGTGACGACCGAACCACTTGATAACGTTAACACGATACTCAACGGCCTCAAAGCTGGGACCATCACAGGTCGCAAGGTGGTGATCCCTAGCTGAGCGTCTTGTGCTACCAGGTCCACCCAATGGCCTTGTGAATGCAAGAGCGGAGGGTGTGACTGCAATTGGGTTGTAGTTTATGATGTGGTATGATACATTAGTGTTGTACGCGTGAGCGAGTAAGTAGCAGGATTATAGGTATCGTGTGGTACATGTTAGTTGAGCACCAAGCGTGACGGCAAGCACAACTTCACCGCTTGACTTGGAGGTACATAAGCGGGTGCGTTCCAAGGAGCACCGACGTGATATCCACGTCCACCTCGTCGCCAAAGCCGGCCTTCACTTCAGACGGCCACCGCTCGACGCGCGCGTCGAGCGCGATCTCCGGCACATACATCGCACAGAGCAGATCCCGCGTCCTCGGGTTCTGGTACGGCCCGTCGGTGATGCGCCCTTTGAGCGACCGCAGCGGATCGTGCTCGCGCCGCTCCCGCGCGGGGTCCTGCATCCACCGCCGCAGGAACGAGTGCGCCCAGAACCGTTGCTGGCGGTTCTCTGTCCGCTTTTCCTCGAGCTCGCGCCCCTCGATCTCCTCCGCCGCGCGGAACAGCCAGTCCTCCTCGAACAGGATCGGGGACGCCGCGTCGCCCTTCTCGGCGAGGAGCGCGTGCTTGATCTGCCAGTGCGCGAGGAGGTCGACGAAGCGGCGGAGGGGCGAGGTGACCTTCATGTACCCCTCGCCCTCGGGGATGCCCATGAGTGAGTGCGCGCCTGGGGTGACCATGTACTTGCCCGGCGGCGCGGAGACGCGTGCGCGGAGGCTTTCGAACACGTCGATGTAGCCCATGTCCGAGCGTATGGCCATGAGATGCTCGAGGCCCCCACGCTTCTCGACGTGGAGGGGGCCGACGGTGCGGCGTACGGCGGGGATGCCACGGTCGCGGAAGAAGAGGGAGGCGACCCGTCCAGCCGTCTTCATGGACTCTGCGACCATACCGCGCGAGCCGAGCTCAGTCCCCTCTGACACGGCGTAGGTCACTTCCGGGAACCCGCGGAAGGCGGAGGGCTCGTCGGAGCCCATGAGCTCTTGTGACAGGGGACGAGGCTTAACACTGATGTCTGCCCTCGGGAACGAAAAAGTGGCTGCCCCGTTCCTCACGCGCTGCAGCGTGAGACTATGTGTGACTTTCTTCAGTAGCCGAATGTTCTCAATGGTTCTTTCATCAACGTTAGGGGTAGCGGATGGGGGTGGAGGGTTAGGATTGCCGAAGGGGTATCGGTAGACGACAGTTTTCTCGCCTAGTAGCGCATCGACCTCGTCGTACTTGATTAATCGGACGTTGCGCACGACGGCAGGTCGTACTTTGTAGTCCACGATTTCTCCCGCGGAGTTGATCTTCGCGCTGAAGCTCATGACGAGGTCCGATTTCCCAGGGGAGCTACCGAGACTGAACCTATGAAATCCTACGTCCCGAGGAAGCATCGGGATGGTGCGATGAACATGGTAAGACGCAGTGGCAACTTGCATGGCATGTTTAGCAAGGTCGTGAGTGGGAGGAAGGAGTGTTGTTGGGTCGGCGACGTGGATATGAAGCCACGTATGTTCCGGATCGGAAGGTATAGCCTCCACAGAAATTCCATCGTCAAGCTCCTCGGCACTCCAGTCGTCGATGACATACACAGGTGTGTCGCCAAAGTCATGTCGTAATGAGTCAACCAGGTCACGAGAGTAGAAGTCGCTGGGGCCAAGCGGATCCGGGAGGATAGGAGTAGAGGGGGTCGTAGCGATATCCATCTGGGTTGCGGACTCTTGCTGAAACCCTTCTCGACTGTTGAGGTCCTCCCAGGGTGCCACAACCCCCAGGTCGATCAACAGGTTGTGAACAACCCTGTTATCATATTCTGTGGCGACGTACAAGTCTATCTTCTTCAGGATTTGGGCAACAGGCACCATGTAAGGATCGTTCTGGATAATTCTGCGGTTTTGTAAAGACGCGATGAAGAAGCGCAGGATAACTCTATCCTTATCGGTCCACTGTATGCCGTCGAGAGGTGCTTTGGCGGGTGGTTCTGTCCACGTATCGAGGACCCTCTGTCTTGCTTCCGTGACTACTTTTCGAGCCTTGCTAATGAATTGATCTATCGCAGGGTCTTCGTGGAGAACCATCCGCGAAACCAGCCGTAGGTCTTCGACTTCTTGACGAGGGCGCACCATGAACCCTTGCTTTTGCAAAAAGCGGCGCGCAATGGAGACATACAGTTCTTCGCTCTCGAAAAGATATGACTGGACCGCGAACAACTCGTGGTCGGAGTACGCGACCTGTGGTCCAAGCAGCTTTTCCGTAGCCTCGCGCGTGGTGATCATGCTCCATTTGGTCGGATCAGGATGGGCGACGAGGTCGTACAATGAGATCTGGCGGACCTTCTCGGGGATTAAATGGCAGTCGTATTCCAAGCGTTTCTCGAATGTCCGCAACCTCTTCAGGACCTCCACCCGAGTGGCAGACTGGGATTCATGGTCGACGTCAGCGAACATCCCGCACTGCTCGGCGAGCTTCTTGCTGATGAAGTTCGGCATTTGGAAGGTGACGTCGGACTCGCTGGCGGACCATATCTCTCCGCCGCTGGTGAGTGCATGGACAAGCCACTTCCGCCCTAACAAGACGGAGTAGAGAACAACGCAACGCGTCGTAATATCGGCCCTGCACATTTCCCGTCTGTAAGCACACTCAACTCGGTGTCAACACGGGTGCGTACCTTCGAATTTCGATCAAAGTGCCCGCAGGGATACGCTGGCTGTCTTCAAGCGCTCCATCCTCGCTGTCCACGAACGATGACGTTGAGTACTCGGACGGCTCTTCCATCGCTTCGAACATCGTTCTTTCATTAGATGGTGACGCAGGGGTAAGAGCAGAGACAGCGGTCGTAGACGGTGCCTTGCCCTTCTTGTCGAACGCGATCCGCTTGCCTTCCAGCCAGCCGACTGCTTCCGGAGAGAGGACCTTCTTCAGCTCCTGCGCAACGGGGAGCCCTTCTTCAACAGTACTAGACTTGCGTGTGTATCGAGGACGCGGCTTGCCTCGTACAGGCGCAGTTTGACTATACGCTCGACTAGTGCTGGCCCTGCATATGCCAGAGGAGCCGTCGGCCAGCCGGTGTGCGGCGCGTTTCATGGTAGTAGATGCGCGAGGACCCGAGTGTCGCTCTCAGTTCTGGTGGTGTGAAGCGGGATTAGTTAAAGAAAACCGTAGGTGATGAGCGGTGGACGACTGTGGTCCGTGGACGAGCAGCCTCAGCTTGTCAGAGTCTCAAAACTTGGGCGCTACCGGTCTCTCGATCGCCCAGATCTCAGATCTATCACATATGCCTCCCGATCCAAAAAGTTCCTCGGCGCATACGGCTACACCCTCGCCGACCTCCCTGAACCAGCTACTTATTCACTCTGCTTCGCTCGGCGCACTACTTCTGCCATGTTCAAGCGCGTTGAGAAACGGATACGCAAGAAGGAGAAGGAGGAGGAGCTGGGTCTGGATGGGGACATGAAGGAGATGCTGGGCTTGAACGCCGACACGGATTCAGACGAGTCCGACTCCTCCGCTGGCTCAGAAAACGAGGAGAACTCTGACGATGAGGGCGTGGAGCTGGGAGCTTCCGATGGAGAGGAGGAGAGCGACGCGGGCGCGAGGGAGGACGAAGAGGGCGACGAGGACGAAGAGGACGAAGAAGAGCAAGATATGGACAGCGAGCCCGATGCAGACGATGACGAGGACGAGGAGCCACCCATGTCCGTCTCCGAGGCGCTGCAGAACCCACTATACGTCGTGTCCCTGGAGCCCGAAGTGAGAGCGTGCATAGTGTGCACCGGGAAACTCTTGAAGAACCCCATCATGATTGACGTGCACATGAAGTCCGGGGTGAGTACCCCCACATCCCACATCCCATCCCGCTCCCCGAAAACTCACGCCGCCTTGTGCTTACAGGCACATAAACGGCGGTACACACATCTTCGAGAGTCCGCGATGAACGTGGATGCCGATACCGACGTGCGCGAGCTCGTGCGCGCGCGACAAGCTGGAAAACCGTCCGAGGCCTCTGAGGGCACGCTATCGAAACGCGCACAGAAAAAGGCACGTCTCGCGGCTCCTCTTCACGTGTCCTGTTCCCTGACATGCCCGAATTCGTGTTAAGAAAGCCAAGCTGGCCGCCGTTAAGGCAAAGCGCGAGAAGCAGAAGGCGATGAAGGCGAAGTACCGCGCGAAGAAGGAGGCGAAGGCGAAGGCTGCCTCCGATGATGAGGACGCGGACGACACGTCCGGGAAGAGTAGTCCAGCCAAGCCTCCGCCTTCGAAGAAGCGCAAAGCTCGGAATGACGCTGACTCTGACTCTGACTCTGACGACGAGGTGCCTCTACCTGCACCCGTCCCTGCTGCGAAGCGGGCCAAACCTCCAAGGGCATTTAAGGCAGTGGAGAAGTCAAAACCTCCAACAAAAGCCAAGCCGACGTGGAAGAAGGCTGCGAAGCCTTTACTGAAACCAACACCTGCTATGTGGGTCGAGACCAAGGCTGCCGCGAAGACTAAGAAGAGGCGTCACCAGTGAACGCTCGTAGGATCTTGTGGATTCTGCACGCGTACTTATTCAGAGTTAATCTATAGCAATTAATGTCCACGAAGATACATCCTATAAGTAAGCAAGAAGTAAGGAGCGGACACGCGGACTTGCGTTGTAGTAGAGAACACATAGACAAGGCTGAAAGAGATACTACACAGGGTCACCGGAGGCTTTGCAGGACTTGGTCAGTCCGACGGATCACCTGAGTCAATTCGAATGCGTCATTACACGACCAACGCATACGGTGCGAGCAACGAACACGCACATCATGGATATTGGGACGGTCTTGAGGGTTAACCTTCAGCATGCTGTCGATCAGGTCCCTGAGGCCCTGCGAGTAGGCGGATGGAGGATGCTTGTACTGCGCGCCCATGACAGCCATAGCTATTGAACCACCTTGCTCCGTAGTTTGCATGTTCTCGAACGGCGAGTGAGAGTATGCGAGTGCGAAAAGCGTGCATCCGAGGGACTAATAGGCAACGTGAGCATAGTTAAAAGCGCAGACGACGACCTGGTATGTACCCAAATGTCAACTTTCTCATCGAGAGTGACGTTCGTCTTGACGTCGAACAGTTCTGGCGCACGGTATGCCATCGTGCTCTGCTCGGCAGCAAGGTCCTGCAACCATGTATGAGCGAAATTCGTGCTCAATACAAGGAGTTTAACTCACCTGCTGAAGCAACGCCTGGGAACGGTTTTCAATCTTGATGCGCGCCTTCACTGCGCTACCAAAATCCATGAGAATGGGCTGTCCATCATCCGAGATCATTATGTTCCTGGAGGTTGCTTGTCAGGCAGGTTCCACAGCAGCGTCGCAAGCCACGCATACGCACCCGGGCTTCAAGTCACGGTGTGCATACGGCACTAGCTCAGTCTCACCCGGGGCAGCATTCCCGTTTCCCCCGTGCTGCACTCTGTCCAGCTCTTCGTCACCATCGAAGATCGTCTCGTGTTCGCTCGGCCGGTTCTTTGACATTAGCGGTACGTTGGCACCGCTCCCCGGTCCATGGTACGAGTACCCGCCCTCTCCGTCACCTTCCGGGTGGGGGAACATACCGTCGTCCTCGTCGTCTTCGGAGTGCCGCGGGGAGTTCGGTAAGGAGGGTGCATGGCGCGCGGAGGTGGACTGGTTTGTGCGCGAGGGGAAGGGGTCGGTACTGGACCCGACCGCCGCACGGTAATCATGCATTGCACGAATGGCCTCGCAAGTTCCCTTGAAGTACCGGAGCATTTCCGTCTCGGAGAAGTGGGTGTTGTTTATCGAGTTTGAGTTGATGGCGTCTTGCAGGTTACCGCGCTGAAGGAGGTAGCTTCACATCTGGCCGGCAGAGCAGCGCGAAATGTGTGGGCATACCTTGTAGAGGGGGAGGAACAGGTAGACAATCTGGCCGTCGCCGTTCGGGTCTTGTACGACTGCCGAATCCTGTTCGTACGGGTTCAGCAGTGATACGCTTCGGGTGCATGACAGGACATACAAGGATACGGATGATGTTGGGATGTCTTGCAGCCAAGTTCAGGGAAATCCGAAGATACACAGACGATCAGACTCACTTGAATCGCCGGTACGCCTCCACTTCTCGCATAGCCTGGCGGACATCCTCCTGACCACTTGGGCACCGAATCTTCTTCAGCGCGAATTGGCGCTAATACGAGCCTGGGTTATTGCCTCGCAGCAAAAGGGAGTGCGGTGATGACGTACACCGCTAGTCTCATCCTGAGCAAGGTATACGAAGGAGAAACCGCCTTCTCCGAGTACACGGATGATTTTGTCTGTTGTCCGCACAGTATGAGCATAGATACGAAAGCAGCAGAGAGTCCGAACGCACAGGTTCTCCCGTTGATCTTCACTTTGGCCGATTGCTGGCATATACATGAGGAGAGAGCCCAAAACGCGTCCTTGACTTGGTACTTGATCCCCTCAAGGGTGTGCAGTAGTTGTGGTGGGAGCGACATAGAAGCTGCAGCTGGCTGCACACGGGGTAAGGAATGATGTTGATAGAGAGAAGACACGAGGGCGTGGACTCTTGAGGTCGACGCGGTCTGAAAGCAGTGGACGGCGGTCGCACAGCACATTCCCCTGTCCCCGCGGCCCGTGGGCGCTGCGCCGAGACTCCTGACGCGTGGGTGCCACAGCCGCGTTTCGCTCTTCGCTCTCTGCCACCACCATCCTCCGCTATACGCTCGGCCTGTGCGGGCACTCTCGCTGCTGTACTGTCTCAAGAACACCGCTATCTCCTTCTGCTCTCTTCGCACGACACGATGTCTACAGTCACTGAACAAGCATTCTCCACGATTGCCACTCCCACTCCCACCCCGTCGGCGAACCCTTCCGACAAGTCTCTCAAAGTCTGTGATACTACCTCGGTCGAGTTTCCCGCCAACGTGGACTGACACGACGACACAGCGCAAACTAGAAGATGCCTTGCAGAGTCTTGACGAGGCCGTTGGCCCAACCTCTTCCCCGACCACTGCCTCCAACCGCCCTCCTCTCAAGCGACTTCGCACCTCACGATCCATCTACGCCATGCTTACAAAGTACGGGATAAAGAAGGACAACAAACCGTACGTGAAGCCTCCGCCAGTCCGCCGCAGAACGTGTTCGTTCTCAACCCATGTGTCGTTCCAGACAAGCCTCCACGAGAGATCTGCAGAGCCTATCGAAGACTGCACCTAACCTTGCCGCCATCCTGTCCAGAACAGCGACTCGCACTCGCAACGTTCTGCCACTCAGTTTCGGCCACGTAGCGAAACCTACTTCAACGGGGCCCTCGTCAAGCGACTACCGCCCCTCGTCCACGCCCTCTTTCCTCGCACGATTGTCCACATATAAGCTGTCGACTTATGGGAACAAACCCGCGGCGATCGACGCCGTTGCAGCTTCCAAGTGCGGCTGGATCAATGACGGGAAGGATCGACTACTTTGTGGGATTTGCGGCGTTTCATGGGTCCTCGCCAGTCGAGATGGCATGACTCGTGAGGCTGGTATGTAAGGTGGTCTGAGAGGTAGGTCTCTACTAATACAATCCGGCTTAGCAAATGCCCTAGTGGAGAAGCAACGAGCCCAACTGGTGGGAGCGCACAAGGATGGCTGCCCATGGAAGACCCGACAATGCGATGGTAGGACCATTCGCAACCCTTGCTGCTATCTACACAGGTCTGATAAACCTTCTAGACTCCATTTATCATATACCACTACAAGCACCTCTCACAACGATCCGTGAGATCAAGGCTCGCGCGATTCTACTCGACGCTGTTATGAAGGGTGTAGAGATCAAGCACCCTCTGGTAAGTCTGATTGTTTCTCAGTACTGAAACAACGCTCAATACCCTACGCAGACCGCTGCTCAAGTCCAATCCCTCACGTCGGTCATCTCGTCGGTGTCCTTGCCATTGTCTTCGATTGATGTCTCGGAACCGTCAACACCAACGAACGAGTCCCCATCAAGCGCCTCGACCGCTTCGATTCTTCGTGTTGACCCATCAGAGTCGTCTGTACTCACTGCTCTTTTCGGGTGGTCTATACTCCCCCCTGCCTCCTTAGATCCCCCAAGGACGCCTTCAATCTCGCGGGCAAGCTCTGTGTTTCCTGCGACACCCTCACGTAATCCTCCTTCCTCTCGTGCGTCCTCAGTGGCGCGAGATGGTCCACCTACCCCAAGCTCCACATCCTCCCTGCGACTCGGCACGTCGGCCTTTTTGCTCTCGCAGCACTCTGTAGAGAGCGCAACTCCGCGAGCCGACACAACGCTCTTGCACTGTCCGATGTGTCAAAGGCGTGTCGGGCTGTGGGCGTTCCTGCCCAAGCTCGCAGACGAGGATGAGCCGATGAATGGCGAGGGCGGAGAGACCCAGAAGAAGAAGCAACCGCAGCCACAGCGGCAGCTCGACATCCTCCGCGAGCACCGGTCGTACTGCCCCTACGTCGTCCGCTCGACTCTCCTGCCATCCCTCCCCGCCCCTTCGCCGACATCGGCTCAGCCTCGGGGTCATGAGCGCTCAGCGTCTCTCGCGTCTCTCACGAGCACGAACGGCTCATCGGTGCAGCTGAACGCTCAGCCCGGGGCTGTCGAGGGGTGGCGCGCGGTCATGACGATCGTACTGCGATACGGGAACGTCCAGAGGCAGAGGCTTGGGCTGAACCGGGCCCAGAGCGCACGGCCGGAGAGCGTCGCGGAGACTTCAGAGGGTGCTGACGGAGAAGCCGACCCCATCGAAGCGATGGTCGCTGGGGTGAAGAGCCGAGGGGTAGGTCTGTCTCATAGTCTTTCATGGGCCCGTGCTGATTCGTGACCATAGGGCAGGGATCTCTTGAAGTACGTGAAGAATCTGCTCGGCTGAGGACAGTTTTGTCTTGGGACTCTCGTTCTATCATCTTCATCTCGCATAGCACAAACAACCTCACCAAAGGCTCTCTACATCGTCTCTGTATATCACACTCAACCTCTACTAGTAAATCACTTCATCTCGCACGCGATCTCCTTGCACTTAATCGATCCACCACTACAAGGTTCACCTTGAGGTTTGCTTCATGAATCAGGTCGACGCAATTGCAAAATGGGTCATTCCTCAGACAGCCCGGGCCATATTCGGCGTAATGATCACTGTCCTGCCAGTCATCTTATTTGCGTTGGCCTTGGCTGCGCGTCGAGCACAAGATTGATGTTTTCAAGTTCACTGGGTATTCAAGCTATCAATATTGAGCATCGAGCAACAGTAGTGAGCGGTATACGTAGGAGACTGTTGGATAGTGGTTGAGCCAGCATGAAAGAGATTTGGATACCAGTGACTCGGACTTTGCCACTGGGGTCTGCACTGGTCTTTCGTAAATCGTGCTCTGGATCTGTGTTTTTCTCCTTTCCGGAGTTCGGCGAGTTAGCCACAGTGCTCATGAATATTGCAAGTCTTTGACTATAATCGAAATCTTTGTAACTTCTGTAGATGCATACTTTTAGTATAAAACATAGCGGACTCGGCGTCTCTGACCAGCCGGGCCCCCTGAGAACACTGCCGCCGAGCGTCCGATGAGTGATCAAGGCCCTGAGGTTAGCGCTGACGGGAACCTGATTGCGTTTGTCACGGTTGCAGCCAGTCTGCCACCGCCGGCTCCTTCCTCTTTCCCCCCATCTTCCCCATGTCCCCGTCATACGCCCCGCTCCCTGGCCCTCGCTATGTTCCCGAGGATGCACAGCGTGAGCTAGACGATGCCTTCGACTCCGACGACGAAGGCCAAGACTCGTCCGAGGTCACTCCTCTGACGCGGCCGCCGCCCCCGCGCTCAGACTCTCACTATCACCCTCCCCTCGACGGTGACTTTCCAGAGGTTCTTCCGACACCCCAGACGGCCCCTGGCGGGTACGACTTTGAGAGAGAGAGAGACTATGATTATCCTCCTCCTGGCTCTCCCCCTAGTCCTTCCTCCCGTGCACTTCCGAATGACTTCGGCAACTCTAATGGATACATCCCTACGTCCCCTGTTCGCCCTCCTCAGCCAAGACAGTCTTTCTGGCGCAGAGCAGCGGGCGCCCTACTCCCCCAACACTACGTTCGTGTGCCGACCGACGCTCCGTCCTCCCGAGTCATTGGCGGAGGCACCGAGAACGATGGAGTGTTCGCAAACGTCGCTGCGAAGCCCTCGCGTGGCATTGAGATCACAGATGTGAACGGAAACGTCCACCTCGTTCCTGAAGAGGTCCAGAAAGAGACACCTCCAGTACGTCTCTATTTCTCCTCGCTCCCAACTTCCCGTTGCCGTCGCTTGCGTTGCCTCCCTCTCTTTCACTCGATGTTGAATCTGTGGCGATGCACATACTGATCTCGTGCCTCCAATACGCAGTCCTACGCCGAGGCCCAGGCCGACGCTGCGCCTTCGTACTGGGAGACCACTGTACATGCCCCGGCAGGTACTCTTGACTCCAACTCATACATGATCGTGGACGACCTCCCTTCTGGCCCGGTTTTCACGTTCATCATGACCGCCTTTGTCTCGTACTTTTTCCAGTTCGCCGGCTTCGTCCTCACATATCTCCTGCACACTACTCATGCTGCCAAGTACGGTTCTCGTGCGGGGCTTGGTATGACCCTCATCCAGTTTGGACTTCTCCAATACGGCAATGGGGGCCGCTCTGGTTTAGGCGATAATGATATGTCCCTCGAAGAGGAGATTGCGCGATGGAACAGCACACGTATGGCCGCAATGAATGGCTCCTCAAAGGGCATGGGCACTTACTCTGGATTCAACTACAACGCGACCGATCCCAATGCCGTGATGGACGACATGGAGGTCCAGTTCGCCGTCACCACGCGTGACTGGGTGTCTCTGATCCTCATGACCCTCGGTGCGTTTCCCTGAGAATGACACGCCGTCTGCATGCCCATGGCTAATATCATCTCATGTCTACCTTCTGCAGGTTGGTTCCTGCTGCTCTCGTCCTGCGTGGGCTTCTATCGCGTCAAGCGCTGGGAATCATCCATCCGCGCGGCATCACTGCCTTCAGAACCCATCACGCCTGAGCAGCGCGCACGCGACGAACAAGTCCGGCGCAACATCGAGATGGCTTTTGGCTTCTCCTCGGAGCCCCCCGAAGAGCCGGAGCGTCCATCTCTGCGCCAGGCTGATGAAGATGATGACGAGCGCGGCAGGAACTTGTCCGAAGCGGAATTGCGTCTGACGCGCACCCTTCAAGCTGCAGGGTTGTTGTAGCCACAGAAGATCCAGGGCTTGTAATCGCTACCGTGCGTCCGAGGTCGAGGCTCCCCCACCAGCATCTCGGTCTGTTGTATTCTATTAGTGGGGCAGTCCGGACGGAGAGGTCAAGGAAGGGTGTACATGCCGACTGCAGTTACTGCTTTGCCACGCATTGGACGTTGACGGTTACTTACCCGCGCTTTTCGTTGTTCCTTTCTCTTTCTCAGTTCGGGTTGGATCGTCTGTTTAGCGTACCATGTACTAAATGTTAGTGCAGAGTCAACGACGTGGGCCTGTGTAATTTATGGTACCTTATTGCAACCTGATCAATTCGCCTCACCAGTCCTGCAGTGTGCATACATACTACGTAGTACGTACAGGTAGTCACCGTGCGCCGGGCCCTTCCAGTAAAGGGCCGCGGCCCGCCTGTGCGTTGTGTGACTGTCACTTGTGGCTAAGTATCTCACGTACGGAGCGTCTAATCCCGTTCCTTCTTGACTCGAACCAACCCACAGGCAGTGCTTGGGCAGCGCTACTACCATCTGAAGGGTGAACAAAGCGACGGTAAGTTCTGAGATCTGAGTACCGAAACCGGTATGGTGCATATGTGCTCTATGACTATCTTTAGAGACCCTCCGAGGAAGGAGTGCTGAAATATCGTACTTGATAGGAGTCACCAAACTTGTGCTGACCCATGACTGTTCGCTCTCCAGTTCCGAATGGACAAGCGAGCGTACAACAGCTACACCGTGTCCGAGCAGGCCGTCTCAACAGTCGCACCTGACAGGTCTGAGTTTCCTGCTGTAACGTATCGCAGGTCGAAGATCGGAGTAGTAGCTCTAGCCGCTATTCTAGTTGGCTTCCACCTCGTCTTCTTGCACCACCATGCCCCTGTACCTGCAATCGCAGACACCAGAAGCTCGGTTGAAGAGTTCGACTGGGAAGCAGTAAGTACTGTCCACATCCATGTCCCAAACAGCCACGCTCACCATTCAACCCGGACTTTCCCAGCTCCAGCCGTCCAAGAGCCTAGTCTGGGCGCCGTGCTACTCCGCACAGAAATGCGCCCGGCTGCTCCTCCCTCTCGACTACGACACCCCAGACGGACCGACGACGGCGATCGCGATCCGCATGATCCCCGCGAACGACACGGCCGACTACCGCGGCACGATCTTCCTCAACCCGGGCGGCCCGGGCGGCTCCGGCGTGGACTTCGTGGGTCGCAAGGGGCAGAGCATTGCGCGAATCGTCGGGCCCGCATTCGACGTGCTCAGCTTCGACCCGCGCGGGATCGGACGCACGACGCCCGCCGCGGCGTGCTTCGACTCGAACGCGCAGAGCAGGATCTGGAAGGCGCAGGACGGGCACCAGTTCGTGAACGAGAGCGCGGAGGCGCTGGGCCTCCTCCGCGCGCGGGCGCAGATGCTCGCGGTGCGGTGCGAGGATCGGCTGGGCGGGGAGTGGGGGATCGGAAGACATGCGAGCACCCCGAACGTCGCGCAGGACATGCTGGAGATGTCCCGCCTGCTCGGGCAGGAGCAGATACAGTACTGGGGCTTCGTAAGTGTTCTTAGCGGATATGCCCTCGTGGATTGTGCTGACGGGCGATCGACAGAGTTACGGCACGATCCTCGGACAGTATTTCGCGGGAATGTACCCGGACAAGATCAAGCGGTTCGTGATTGACGGGGTCGCGGATGCGGAGCTGCTCTACCGCAACGCTACCATCGAGACCGACTTTGTCAACATCGAGGATATCGTCGGCTCGCTCTTCACGTACTGCTACGAGGCTGGGCCGGAGAAGTGTGCGATCTACGACTCGAGCCCTGCCAAGATCCGCGCGCGGTACTTCGACGTCCTAGACCAGGTCAAGAAGAACCCCGTGCCTGTGTCGCTCGCAGAGTCACCCGTGGTCCTCACCTATAAAACGCTCGTCAACCAGCTCTTCCAGGCAACGTACAACCCGCTCATCCGCTTCGCTACCGTCGCGAAAGCGATACACGCGATCGAGACGAACAACCAGACCACCCTCGTCGCGCTCGCCCGCGAAATCGTCGACCCCGTCGCCTGCGAATGCAGCCCCAAGGACTCCGTGCCTCTAACGGACGCATACGCCGTCACCGAGTGCGGCGACATGGCCGCGCCGCGCTACGACTCCGCCGCGTTCGCGCGGGTGTACGCGGCGCTCGCCGCGCACTCCCCGCTCTTCGCGCCGCAGTGGGCCGCGTCGTGGGTGCAGTGCGCGGAGTGGACGCTGCGCCCGCGGCGGCGGTGGACGGGCCCGCTCGCGGCGGCGCGCACCGCGCACCCGCTTCTCGTCGTCTCGACGCGCTACGACCCGGTGACCCCACTGGCGCAGGCGCGCGCGGTTGCGGCGCGGTTCGGGGGCGCGGCGCTGCTCACGCAGGAGTCGCACGGGCACTGCTCGGTGTCGTCGCCGTCGCTGTGCACGGCAAGGCACGTCCGCGCGTACTTTGTGAATGGGACGCTCCCGGAGGAGGGCGCGACGTGTGGGGTGGACGAGCTGCCGTTCGTGGGGAAGACGGAGGGCGCGCGTGCGTTGTCGGCCGAGGACGAGGAGCTCTTGGGGGCGATGCGCGACCTGGCGGACTGGGTGCCACCCCTTAGGGTGTGAGCACTTCATGCCCGTTGGACCGCCGGAGGGTACATGAGTAGCCGATGTTGCTCGAGCCTGTGCTTACATCGTATTCACCACCATCGTACTACATTATTTCCCCCGGTCCTCGAGATGAATAACTCCCTTCCGCCAGGTCGCTAAATTAGATATGGTTATTGCCACCCACAGCTACGCGCCGCTGCTCTAGAAAAGATTCAGAGTGTGAAAGAACAGGAATTTGTGTTGATAAGAAAGCCCTCAGCTCCGGGTGGTGCGTGCGTCGGTCGAAGATGCGGAAGTCCGGCGAGGTAGAGTGGTGGGGGGGATGTGACTCGGAATGCGGCATAGAGCGCCAATCATGCTACCTAACATAGTAACTTGCTTACGTACGCTATATAGTACAATGAGTAGCTGGCCGAACATCGAAAGGCAGAAGTCAAGAGTCGAGAATCGGACGCGAACAAAACGAGTGCGAGAAGGATGTATTGCGGACTAGATCGGGTGGTACAATGCTAAGTAGTGTACTAAGCTAAGCGAAACGAAAGTACTTACTCGAAAGTCCGTCGGCGTCTACGTAGCCTAATCTGTAACGCTATATACCGTACGTATCGAATAGAGCGTATCTGCTGCAGGAATTCTCCAAAATTCCTAAAGCTTTAAAATGAGATTTAAAATCTCGAGGAGAGATGGTTTGCACGAAGTGGACTCCGTGGCGCTTGGTTGATGACACCGCGGCCACAGACGATAGTTGGGCGGATGGGGATGCTGAAGTATGACAAGCACTGCGCACACAGGAGACCGATCTAGTTTCTTTTAAGTTGAGGACCGCGACCCGAGCGAGGGAAGCAGCTTTTTATGGTTGACCTCCAGGGAGATTTTTTATGAGGTGGAGCGTCGAATTACACGCTCGAGAGCGCGTTGGAAATGGTTTTTTTTCTGAAATTCCTGCAGCAGATACGCTCTAATACCCGCGCAGAACTATACGATGCTCATCAGTGTGTAGAGAATATGATGTGTGTTAGCCCTGGATCTGATTATACCCACTAGTCATAGCCACAACATAAAGCTTGAAGTCCTATGGTCACGAACCGATCATTTTATCCCAAATTCATGGCTTTTCTTTCGCCTTCCAAAATTGTTTGCCTCAAGAGCTGGGGGTTTCTCAAGGACCGAGGGGAATACTATACTATCAAATTCTGACATGAGACTCGTACGCTGCAAGAAGCGCACCAATCTGAGGGCGACTTGCAAAGGAGCATCGACCTGAGGCCAAACTGTGTCTCTAATATTGGTGAGGATAAGAACGAGTACTCAATCAGGAGGTTAATCTTACCATGTAGTATGAACCGCGATATACTCGAAGGCCACAGAAGCTGCCCGATAGTCCGACAGGGTACCGATAGAGACAGCGAACGCCGGAGAGCAACGTAGAAGGCAGGTAACGAGTACGCTGAGAGTACGTGTATCGTGAGCAGAGGGAATTGGTGAACCAGGAAAAGCGCAGAGAGAGCCCACGTTCGAGGCGATGTATCCGAGGAGGGCCGAGTGGACGATGAGCGGAGGGCCATAAACGGCGAGAAGGAGGGAAAGAGGACGACGATCAGCCCAAAGAGAGCAGCGTGTGCATGCGATGGATGCGATATCCAGGCGGGCGTTCTCTCGCGAGACGTAAACGATGACCTCCTGCCCGCATTTGGCAGCCATCCCTCCGGGGAAACGTCGGCCACTGCCGGGGTCCACTGAGCGCCCGGCCCAGCCTCCAAAATGGCAGCGCTGGGATGATGTCACATGCATCATCGATGAACGTACAAGAGCGAATTCACTCCTTTGCTCGTCAAACTCTCCGCGTCCCCCTCCCTCTCCCCGACTACAACCACGGCTACCCGCTAGCTCGTCCCCATGGCCCCCGTCGCTCTCTCCACCGAGCCGTCCACCCCCGACCTCTCCATCCCCACCACCGACGGCGAGCAGAAACACATCATCGTCGTCTCCAACCGTCTCCCCATCACCATTAACAAGGATGCCTCGGGCGAGTACCACTTCAAGATGTCCTCCGGAGGCCTCGTCTCCGCTCTCTCCGGCTGCAAAAAGTCCATGTCCTTCACGTGGATCGGCTGGCCCGGTTTCTTCATCCCTCCCAAGGACCGTCCCATCGTCGACCGCCGTCTGAAGGAGGAGTACTCGTGTCAGGCCGTATACCTCGACGACGACGTCGCAGACCGTCATTACAACGGCTTCTCCAACTCCATCCTCTGGCCACTCTTCCACTACCACCCTGGTGAAATGAGCTTCGAGGACGAGAACTGGCTCGCCTACCGCCAGGCGAACATGGCCTTCGCAGAGGTTATCATGTCCCAACTCACTCCGGGATCCATGGTCTGGGTCCAGGACTATCATCTCATGCTTCTTCCGATGCTCCTTCGCACCCTCATCGACGGCCCCCAGCACGTCGGCGAACTCACCGCCAACGAAGTCGACCGCATCCTCGACGGCGTGAATAGCGAGGAAATCCCGCCTCCGAGATATGCCGACATCAAGATCGGTTTCTTCCTCCACACTCCCTTCCCGTCTAGTGAGATCTACAGGTCAGTAGTCGCGCTCCCTTTTGCCTTTTGAACGCGCTTTCCCCCCTTTTGCTCCATTCCCGCACATTCGAGACTTCTGATCGTCCGTGATTGGTTCCGTGGGACGCGTCTCCGTGCCGGTGTACCGTGCGTGCCTTCGTCTTCTGACTCGCGGATCTTGTCCGACGAGGTCTCCCGCACCATGCAGGGCATGGTGATCCGCGAAGCTTGTTTGTCGCCACGCATTCATTCCGGCTCTTTCATCTCGCCTTTGCAGCAGTAGCGCTGACCGCCACGCAGGATTCTCCCGGTCCGACGTGAAATCCTCCTCGGTATCCTCTACTCAGACCTCATTGGGTTCCACACATACGACTATGCTCGCCATTTCCTCTCGTCATGTACACGTATCCTCGGTCTCCCGACCATGCCGAACGGAGTCGAGTTCGAGGGCCGCCTGGCGCACGTCGGGACCTTCCCCATCGGTATCGACCCCTCTTCGTTCATCGACAACTTGAAGAAGGAGTCGGTCCAGAAGCGTATTGCTCAGCTCGAGCAACGTTTCGCCGGGTGCAAGGTCATCGTCGGTGTCGACCGTCTCGATTACATCAAGGGCGTCCCGCAGAAGCTCCACGCGCTCGAGCTCTTCCTGACTCAACATCCGGAATGGATCGGCAAGGTTGTTCTGGCGCAACTCGCGGTGCCATCAAGGCAGGATGTTGAGGAGTACCAGAACCTGCGCGCGACCGTGAACGAGCTGGTCGGCCGAATCAACGGTCGTTTCGGAACCGTCGACTTCATGCCCATCCACTTCATGCACAAGAGCTTGGCGTTCGACGAGCTGTGTGCACTCTACGCCGTCAGCGACGTCTGTCTTGTTACCAGTACACGTGATGGTATGAACCTGGTGCGTCCATATGTGGGTTTGCCGTGCTATCAGCGACTGATGCCTTTGCTAGGTTTCATACGAGTACATCGCGTGTCAGCAGCAACGCCAGGGTGTGATGATCATCTCCGAGTTTGCTGGTGCTGCTCAGAGCTTGAACGGAAGCATCGTCGTCAACCCCTGGGACTCACAAGAAGTGGCGGACGCGATCTTCCAGTCGGTCACGATGGATGCTGACACGCGGGCGGAGAATCAACGCAAGCTGTTCAAGGTCCGTTTGTCCCTCACTTTTCCGTTGCATGCAACTCAAGCATTGCCCTTGTGCTTTGCGCCACAACAGTACGTCAACAAATACTCGGCAGCGTACTGGGGCACGTCGTTCGTCCGGGAGATGACGCGGATCGAGCTTCCGGACGCGAAGCCCGTCGCCGAGTCTCCGGCGGACTCGACTCCAGACACCCCCGTGCAGAAGAACGGCGCGCTCCCGCATACCGTCGAGGAGCTCAAGGGTGGGCAGGCGGAGCTCCACCTGACCAAGGAAGATATGGGCGGGAGCATCGTCGAGAACGGCACGGTGCAGCCGACACCCGCGCAGAACGCGCTCGCCCCGCACAACTCGGCATGAGGCTCAGGCTGGGCTGGCACGGACTTTCGTTTAGATGCGGATAGCGGTGTGTGGTGGGGGCGGGGTGGGCTGTCCACGATCGTATAGATGGCCTCGCGCAGACACGATAATCATACACGAACACGACGAGCGATCGGGGGAAGGCCTAAGAAATGTATCTGTAATAGTGTATGTAGCATCGCTGTTGTTTGTTGTGCATCTGACTTATTCCTTTGCATGGGTTCCTTGCTGTAGCTGACATTGACAATATATTCGTTTGATACATGGCACGATGTCGCGGGGCTCGCGACGAACGTTGCTTCATTTTCGCGATTTAGCGAGGATGGTCTTATATCGGGCAGTGAGGAAGTCTCGGTGGTTGGAAGATGTTGATTCCTCGGGAGAACCATGATAGATTTTTACGGCTGTCTTCGACGAGATGTAGATGTAGGGCAGGAAGTGCGGCTTCGTCTCTACCCCAGTTTTCCTTGACTTTTCCGAGAGAACAGCTGCGTCCCGGCTGCAGTCACCGTGCCGCAACGCGTCGTGTCACACGCTGTGACATGACGCGACAGAATACGCGCTGTACGCGTGGCGGCTCGTCACAGCTGTGCCCCTTGGTTCCGCGCCGCGTTACACTCACGTTCGTCTCGTTTCTTCTTCCGCACGTACCTTCATCTCGATGTCTCTCTGGGTGGACAAGGCACGCATCTGCAGCTAAACCCCTCTCTTCCGTTGCCTCATGCTCACCCTATCTACATCTGTTGCAGCACCGGCCGCGGTCCCTCGACGAGCTGCACTACCACCATGGGCTCTCCGCGCGGCTCAAGGCCCTTGTCAGTGCCGCTTTTTTCGCCCTTTCGCGGTCTCTGCGTGCACGCAGTCACTGACCCGCCCGCCGCAGGCTGCCTCGGGGGACTTCCCGCACATGCTGTTCTACGGGCCGTCGGGCGCGGGGAAGAAGACGCGCATCGCGGGCACGCTGCTCGAGCTGTTCGGGAAGGGCGTGGAGAAGGTGCGTGTGCCGTGCTCCGTGCTCCGTGCTCCGTCGGTCTCGAGAGCGTGTGAGGGGCGGTCGCTGAGTCCGCGCTTGGGTGGGGACAGCTCAAGATCGACCAGCGGGTGTTCCTGACGCCGACAAAGCGGAAGCTGGACGTGAACATCGTCCAGAGCAACTACCACCTCGAGATCACGCCCAGGTACGTGACACCCCACAGGATGCTGCTCGGCGGGGTGTAGTGCTGACGGCGGGGTGGGCCGGACAGCGAGGTGGGAAACTACGACAGGGTCGTCATCCAGGAGATCCTCAAAGAGATCGCGCAGACGCAGCAGGTCGACCTCAACGCGAAGCAGCGGTTCAAAGGTGCGCCAGCCTCACTCTTATGCTCACTCACACGCAACCTAATCCTAACCACCGACATGGATCGCCCTCGACGCAGTGGTGGTCATCCACGAGGCGGACTCGCTCACGCGCGACGCGCAGGCCGCGCTGCGCCGCACGATGGAGAAGTACATGTCGAACATGCGCCTCGTCCTCTGTGCGAACAGCACGAGCAAGCTCATCGCGCCCATCCGCTCGCGGTGCCTCCTCATGCGTGTCGCGGCCCCCAGCGCGGACGAGGTGCGTGGCCCCGTCTCCCCTCTTCTCTCCCCTTCGCCTCTCTCTCTCTCTCCAGCCGTCCCAGAGCTCATGTGGGTGCGGGTGGAGGAGCAGATGCAGACCGTGCTGGACCACGTCGGGCGGCGCGAGGGGTTCGCGATCCCCGAAGACACGGTGCGGCTCATCGCCGCGGACGCGAACGGCAACATGCGCAAGGCGATCCTCGTCCTCGAGGCCCTCAAGATGCAAAGGCACGTCCTGCTCTCCCCTCCCTTTCTGCCCTGCGCCGGACGCTGACTGCTGACTGCTGCACTCTGCACTACCCTCTACACTGTACACTGTACACCTACACAGCGTCGACCTGGACGCGGGCGCGCTGAGCATCGCGAAGCCTGACTGGGAGACGTACTGCCACAAGGTCGCGGAGATGATCGTGCAGGAGCAGAGCCCCGCGCGCGTGATGGAGGTCCGCGCGAAGCTCTACGAGCTCCTCAGCCACTGCATCCCGCCCTCGGTCGTCCTCAAGGTGCGTCCCTCCATCCTCCCTCCTCTCTCCCTCCTCCTGCCCGTATGCAAGCTGACAATGGCGCTGTGATATGACGTGGGGCCTGGCCAGACGATCGCAGACCGCGTCGTCGCGCTCGCCGACGAGGCGCTCAAGGCGGACATCATGCACTGGGCCGCGATATACGTACGTCGTCGCCGTCGTTCTCCCTGTGCATGCACATGGCGCAGCTGCGAGAGAGGCGTTGCTGACGCGGGCGGCCGTGTGTGCAGGAAGCGCGGATGCGCGTGGGCAACAAAAAGATCTTCCACCTCGAAGCGTGGGTCATCAAGGTCATGAGCTTGTACAAGGTCAGTAACCTAGTCCTCGTAGTGTCTCCGCTGATGGATGCCGTCGGGTTTGCCACGTCCAAGCACTGACCGCGATCGCATCGTCCTCTAGCATTTCTTCTATGGCATCGACATGGACGCAGGCTTCGACGACTGAGGGCCGTCGCGGCGTCTCCCACTTCCGTACTATCCTGCATGTTGTCGACGTCACCACACGATTCTTCCACGTCCCGTTAGAGAGCTGCGCGGTTCTGTTGTACTGTTATATTGTATTACATAGTATACTCTCTCCCATACATCTTTCGTCAACACTTGACAACACCCACATCGGCACTGTAGTATGTACAGCCGCAGGGGCTGCGCGTCTGAACGTTCACGGGAGCGTACACACTTTTCTATCCTACAGGTCCAGAAACACGCGTGTGTGTTGACGTCGAGCAGTCGTCATCCCTCATCTTCGCTCCCGTCCCCAGCGCCGTCGCCTCCTAGATCGAGGTCCATGCCCCCGTTCCATTCACGTTCCCATAGAGGGACGCCGGTCGGGTCCATGTAGCGTGGGTCGACGGGTAGCGCAGGGTGGCCCAGGGGAAGCATGCCCCGCGCGAGGTCCATGCGCTGCTTCAGCGACGCTTGCTCCGAGAGCAGCCCAGTGATGTAGTCGATCGCTGCAGGGTGTGCACGTCAGCGCACGACTCGACGGCGCGGATAACGCGGATAACTCGAAGGCCCCCGCACGCAGAGGTGGACGGAGACGGCAACGAATTCAAGGAAGCAAGCGGGGACACACGCACTCTTCTGCAGCACGACGTTCTCGCTCCGGGGCCCCGCGCGCCCGTCCGGCTTGTCGCCCTCCGCGCGGCCCTTCTTCTTCTTGCCCTTCTCCGCGCCTGCGCCCGCCCGCGCCTTGCCCTTCCCGCTCCCACCCCCACCCCCACCTGCGTCGTCGGGGCCCTGCGCGTCCTTGCGCTCGCGCTCGTCCTCCGCGCGGATGGCCTCGCGCAGCGCGGGCACGGCGTCGCACAGCGCCTCGTACCCGCGGCGGATGTTCGCGCGCCGCTTCTGCTCGGACTGGATGTGGTTCGCGCGTTTCTGCGACGGGGAGAGGAGCGTGCCCTTGTTGTTGTTGGCCCCTCCCCCGTTCCCGTTCCCGCTCCCGGAACCGCTGGCGGCGGGGCTCCCCTTGCTCGTCCCCGACACGCTGCGCCGCGGCTTGGGCCCGGGCGCGTCGGCGTCAGGGGCGCCTGTCGCGGACGTGGGCGAGAACGGGGTGCTGGACGGCGAGCGGCGGACACGCTTCGCGGAGCCTGGGTCTGCTGAGGTCTGCAGCGTCGTCGGGAGGGGCCGCTTCGCCGAGGCCGAGACTGAGGCCGAGGTGGGGGTGTTGGCGAGCACGGAGGGTGCCGATGCTGATGATGGCAGCGGCGACGGCCTCGACGGGCTCTGCTGCAGCTGTGCGCCCACCCCGTTTGCGAGTCCGGCCGTGGCGATGGGCGGGAGCGTGAAGCTCGACGACGACGCCGTGGGGGGGTCGAACCCGCGCAGGGGCGCGATCTGCAGGTGCGGCTGCGAGGCGGGGTGCGTGGCATACAGCGAGCTCGAGCTGGACCCCGGCTGGGCGAGCATGGCGGATCGCGAGGCATCGGAGGGGGATATGGACGAGCTGAACCCACCGGCGAGGTAGTTGGCAGGCGACGACGAGCGCACGCCTGGGGTGCCGTACCTGAGCGCGGACGAGAGGGCCGTGGGCGCGTCTGAGGGGCCTATGGTCGGCCAGTAGTTGGGTGCGGAGTCGCGGTTGCGCTCTACGTGATTGGGGTGCTGTTGGTGGGGTGCGTGGTGGTATGAAGAGGAGGAGACGGGGACGTCGAGGGCCATGAGGTCCTTTGTGGCCTTTGTGAGGGCCTCGGAGCCCTGGAGGTGGGGGACGCGGTCAGCGACGCCGGGGTCGACGGAGCCATCTGGGGAGATGGAGGAGTCGAGGTCGACGGCGGAGAGGAAGGAGGCGAGGTAGACAGACTCGGAGGACGAGAAGAGAGCCATGGACGGTTTCCGTAAGAGTCTACCTGCCCCTCCCCAAAGGCTTGTGATATTTTCCCCGCACTCCCCCAGCGCTCGGCCTTTCCCGTCCCCCCTCGGCCTCTCTCATCCTCCGTTCTCTACTGCTTCCAGTACAAACATATGCGTGCTCGTGTGAGGGGCACCGTTCCCTACTCACGTCTCTTTAGGAGCATCTATCGCCGGTAACTACTCAATCATCTCCGAGTTCTTCGTCAGGTGAGCTCTCCCGGGACCTGCGCATGAGCAATGTGCGCATCCCTTTACTTACCTCATCCAAGGCAAAGCTCACGCGGGGTGCAGGTCAAATATGCATCGTATAGCATGCAACAGAACCCAACAAACACGTGTGTACGCTCCGCTCTCCAGTTCAAACCCCGGATCGCCGCCGTATATCTTGGACTCAATGTCAGTCGGTCGAGCCGCGACTCGGACTCGGAGGGCAATTGCTACGCCGCGTTCTCGTTTTCCCAGAACGGGGAGCACGTCGCGACCGCGGAGTCCGCGTCCGCGATGTGGTTATCTCCGATAAGAGGGAGCCAGTGCTGGTCTCTGGCGCACAGGATGGGTCGGTGTGCGTGCGCAGGATGAGAGAAGTCCTCAATCGTGCGGGGTGCTGTTGACAGTGCCGTACGAATGTGAGGTCAGTACCAACTTGAAAGAACTCGCACATCGGTAGAATGGATTACCGTTCTTTTCAAAGATTGACATTGCATCCGTGTGTTTGCAAGAAATAGCCTGTCACCGTGCATGCACTGTCGCCGGTCTGCACCAATCGAGTGTAACAGGTCTGCCGTTCAGCAGTTTGGAGCGACGACGCTCCCAGCTACGATGGTGTATACCGGCAATAATATCCTATCAACCAAACGAATGCGACCCTCTCGTGTTCGTACCCGTGAGTCCACTGCAGCTCCGTGTACTTACGTCTGTGCATGTAACACAACTCACGTACGAGCACCTTCAAGCTCGGCAAACGTCTCCTCCCAGATCAAGTCCATGCTCCACGCGGCCGCCAAGTGGCCCCCCTCGTACTCGACGAGCCTCGCGTTCGCGTACCCGTCGAGCAGATACCGCGACATCCTGAACATGCTCGTGTCCCCCCGCCCGACGACGACGACCACACGCTTCCTCCGGTGCGCCGCGTCCAGCGCCCCGATCGCGAACCCCCAGTCCGCATGCAGCGCGTCCGCCGTCCCGACGAACCCCGCCCACGACCGCGCCACGCTCTGCACCATCCCCTGCGCCATCCGCCGCTCGAACTCGCCCTCGCGCACGCCCTCGCGCACACGCCACCCTGCGAACCGCGCGCGCTCCCCCTCGCCCATCTTCTCGAACAGCATGCCCTTCAGCAGGCGCTCCGCGCCCGCCGCATCGCGCAGCCGCCCCTGCAGCGCGGCCTGCGCCGCGCGCGCGACGAGGTTCCCGGGCACGATGCGCGAGGGGGGCCCCACCGCGAGCCAGTCGCGCCACGTGAGCGCGCGGCCGTAGCCCGTGTGCTCCGCGAACGGGCTCATGGGCGCGGCGAGCAGCAGCGCGACGATGTGGCGGCCCTGCGGGAAGCGGTCGTACGGCGCGCCGCTGACGATCTGCGCCGGGCACGTCCCGAACGAGCCCCCCGCGACGTAGATGCGCAGTTCGGGTTCGGGTCGGGGCGCGGGGGACTCGGGCTCGCTGGCGCTGGGCGCGGGGGCGGCGGCGTCGGAGCCGGGGTAGAGGTGCGCGAGGAGGGCGCGGGTGTCGGAGACGACCGTCTCGGGGAAGGTCGCGCCGGCGGGGAGGGGGGAGGTGCTGCCCCAGCCCGGGAGCGTCGGGGCGATGAAGTGTACATTGCGGTCGCGGAAGGGCTTCTGTGGCCTGGAGGCGTCGCCGACGCTGAAGAGGCCGTGGTACCAGAGGACGACGAGGCTGCTATCGGCGGGCCCGGAGTGCGAGTATGCGAGGGTGCGGCCGTCCGGGAGGCTGAGGAGTTCCTCGCTGCCTTCGGAGTCTATGCTCGGTGGTGTTGTCGGATCTGTCGCGACGCTCATGGTGGCCGAGGGTGATGGACTTCAACGCAGGTCGTCAAATGCTTGCGTCCTACCGAGCACTCTAGTCAAGCTGGCTTTATAGACGCAGCTCAGCTTCAAATGAGCACAGACCGGGATGGCCTAGTCTAGACCTGTTCAGTCCTGCGGATATGTACCGTCTGGCAGAATGGGACATGCGCTGTACCCGTATACATTCAAGCATCCTGCTGTGCGGCGACTGTGGCGCAGCTTCCTGCCTCACTCTGTCCGTCAATGTCAATGTCATTCATCGGGGTGAGTCACTGTCCTAGCGCTGCGCATATGTAGAAGGTTCGCGGCGGGGGCGCAGCAGACGCACTCGTCGACCTACGCCATAGCGATCGTGAACATCCATCGTGGGTCTAGGCACGGGTGCGAATAGTGCACGATTGGTAGTGACATCCATTGGAGCGTATACAGCTCTGCACAACAGATCAAAAAGGCTCGACAGGAGCGCGCACCTGCTCACGCTCACGCTCACGCCCCGCAAGTCGCGTTCCACCGCGCGTCGCCCCACGCATGCGCGACGCTCGCCGCGTTCGCCTGCTCGAACTCCGCCAGCGCGCACGACCCGTACCGCCTGTCCACATGCTTGCACATCGCGAGCGGGACGGGCGCGCCGTTGAGCACGAGCCGCACCTGCGCGCCCTTGAACGACGCCGCGCACGAGAAGCGCTCCCAGACCATCTGCGCCGCGAACGGCACCTGGCGCGACGTGCGGAACTTTCGGTTCGCGCGCGCGGGGCCCGTCGCGGACAGCGGCGGGCTGTCATGCGCGAGCCCGAGCGCGGTGAGCGCGAGGTCGATCGTCGTGTCGTGCCCGAACTCGAGGTAGACGCTCTGCGCGTCCCCGGTCGCGTTCGTGAACCTGCGCATGCGTCCGCACCCGTCAGCATACACGCATACTTATGGTGATCGGCTCGGGGCACTCACCGGTCGACGAGCGTCTTGACGAAGAGCCCGCCGAGGACGGGGCCCATGTCCCCGGGGAGGTTGTACCCGAACGCGCCGTTCATGAGGAGGTCGAGCTCGTACTCGAAGTCCTCGATCTCGCTCGGACGGAACACGTCGCACCAGGGCGACACGCCGTGCGCGGCGAGGTCGTACGCGCACGCGTACAGCGCGCCGTGCACGTTGTCCGTCGTCAGGTTCACTCCAGGGAGGAGCTTGTTCAGACGCTTCGCGATCGGCGGCAGGTATATGCTCCCCCACTCGATCGTCGCCTGTGGTCCCGCGCGCGCAACGACAGGGTCAGGGTCAGCGTCCGCGCGATATGTATGCGCGCACTCGACGGGGCACGCACGTTGTTGCCGTAGGCGTACTGCCAGTTCTTGCAGGTGTTCATCGGCGTGATCCACGACGGCGTGGCGTTGTTCTCCGCGATGACCGAGAACATCGTCGAGTTCAGCGCGGCCCACTGCCGGCCGAAGTACCCGAGCGCGAACCACTGCGCGGACTCCACCACGCGGTCCTGCAGGCCCGCGAGGACGGTGTCGGCCGCGAGATTCGCGTACTTGAGGCGGAAGCTGCGAACGGGAACGGGGCGCAATAGAAAATATGACCATCAGCTCCCGGTACACGGTCGGCGCACTCAGGACGCAAGGGGGCACTCACTCGACACCGTGCTGGAAGAGCTGTATGCGGCCGGGCGCGGTGAGGTCGTCGTGCCCAAGCGTGGTCGTATACCCGTCCTTGAGGAAGTCCATGCTCGAGGGCAGCCGCACCTTCTGGATCGACGCGGACGCGTTTGCGAGCTTCGCGACGAGGTCGGTGATGAACACGAGCTCAGACGCGAGCGGGTAGCGCGAGCCGTGTCTGTGCATCTACACGCCCGGGGTGCATCCATGAGAAACGTGTCCTTCTCGGCGTGCGGGGAGGACGTCGCGATATGCGCCGCGGCGTCGAGCAGGGAAGTATATATATCGTGTGGGGCAAGACGCGGAGGAACGGGGAGGGTTGGCAGGATGAAGACGGCAGGACGTACGAGCATGACCTGGTCGACCGTGCAGTCGTCCGGGAGGGTCTCCTTGATCCCGCTCGGCACGACGCCCTCCTGGTACGGCGACAGGTTCCCGAGACGCGTCGCGTAGTCGAACGGCGCGCCCCGCTCGAGCACATGCGCGTGCGTGCGCGCGGCGAGCGCGGCGAGCAGGCCGACGAGAGCGAACTTCATCCTTGAGCTTGCGCTTGAGCTTGAACTTGTGTGCGGTCGAGGGCTTTTTGCGGTCGTCTAGCTCCGGGGACGCGGAGTTTTTGCAGCCTGGACGGGAGGCCTGGGGGCGGTAGTCGCGACGAACGGTGGTACCGGTGTGAGCTCGAGCGAGAGTGCGCGTGGACCGGGTGGGATCACATACTTATACGCTCCCCGCCCGCGATGTGCTTATCAGCGGCGACGGAGGCCAGCGTCGGGCATGATGGACGCAGCACAGTGCACGTTGATCTGCGACGGGCGCGCGCGTTCGGAGGCTGGACGCGCCGTGTGCTGGGGGCGCATGATGGCGTGGGCCTGGTGCCGTCAGCCCCTCTTGATTGGCCGGCGGGCCGCGGACAGGCACCGCGCGCGACGGCCCCATGTGCTCGTCCCAGCATGGCATGCGCCACGGCGGGAGTGCATAAGGCGACCTCAATAAGCCCCTTCGTATGTTGTCTGAGTTTCTAGTCTGGTATTAGCCAGGGGTGTCGACGTGCAGCCGTAGCGTGGATAGGACAGTTATTAGATTGCAGCAGTGGTCCGAGTGCAACGTTAACATGTACGGTGGCTGCTGTCGGATATATATAAGAGGACGCGCGCCGCGCGCCGCGCACACAAACGTTGGTGGGTTTAAGTATATGCGGCGTGCGCCGCCAACGTCGGCCAACCATTCGATATTCTGTTAATACAGGATCCAGAGAAAGGCTGGCGTGCGTACCCGGGCCCCTGCAGGCTGCTGCCGGATGCCAAATGCCCAGGACTTTATGGAAAGTACGTACATACATACCTGCGATGCTGGCATTGACACAGACAGCGAATGGAGGCCGTCATCGACGCGCGGCGTTGCATTCATCGAGCATGGACTCTTGACGTTGGCTCTTGAGCTTGAGCTTGAGGCGCAAGGTACCGTTGCGCAGCTGCGAGCGTGTAAGTATTCGATGGGCATATGTTGCACGTCCGACCGCAGCCATGGCCATTTCGCAATATCCCAAGTTATAACGTTCCTGTCTGGATGACCGTCGTGAGCAGCTGCCACGGACATTCGGCGGGGAAACGCAATCACAAGCCGAGAGATGATCTCACCGGGTGGAGGTATACGTACTAGTGGAGGCCGCTCGTGAGTCGTCAGCGCGTCAGCGGTCGCGACGATACGACGCTGGCAACGTACCGGTAACCCCAACACTAGTACTCGAGCGTGACGCACTGGCATCGGATGGACCGTGGTGAGCGGTGAGCGGTGACTACTTAGTACTGTATAAGGGTGTGTCGAGCCTAGTACCAAACTGTGGCGATCTAGAGTCTAGAGTCTAGTAGTGCCCGTGCTTCCTGCGTCCAGCGGCAGTCTCTGTGACCTGTCTATCCTAGGACCTATGTATAGGCTTGGCTAGCGAGCACGAACTATCATCGAGCACTCCCGACGCGAAGGGCTAATGTACAAAGGGCTACGCGCGACGCGGAACAACGGTACCCCCGCCTGTGGGCGATCGGGCGGTGCGAAGGCGAAGGCGAAGGCGAATAATCAGAATCGGAAGCGGAAGTGGAAGGTATACGTGGGCATTAAACGCGTCGGCGGGTACGGTAGACGGTAGACGGTCAGAGGGGAGGAGGGGCACGGGCACGAGCGGAAGCGGGCTCGACACGGGAGGGATGTGGGCGATGGGGCCTGAGGCAGAGACATAGTGTAGTGGGGTGGGTGGGTGTGCGCAGCTCTACAGTGGCAATGGACAATGGATGACGTGCGAATGCGAAATGCGGGTGTCGGTCGATAGCGGAAAGCGGTGAGTGGGCTGGTTCAGATGAGTGTCTGTGGAAAGAAAGTACGTGGCAGAGGCAGAACGGGCGTTGTGCGTATGTGTGCGCGCGCGGCGGCGTGCGATGCGCAGGGTGGCGGGGTGGCGGCAGGGACCAGCCGACGTCGAGGGGAGGTGCGTTTTGGGTGATGCGCGGCCGGAGCGGTGTGCTCGTCTCCCCGCACCGTGGGATAGCCTACGGGCACGCTGTGAACGGGGCGCACCCGAGAGGAGCGACGTGGCACTCACCTGCGATTACCGCTTGGGCGCGAGCGTCGAGAGCGAGAGGCCCTGGGCGAGCTCCGCCTTCCACGCGAGCCGTCTTGACGCCTCCGCGTAGTCCACCCACTCTCGTCTCCGCTCTTTGCTCTCTAGCCACTCGGCGTCGAGGCCCTGCACGTCGAGCTCGTAGAAGTGGTATGTGGACGACGCCGAGGGGATCGTCGTCACGAAGCGCGTGATTGTGCCGCGCACGCCCGCTGTAGGAGGGGAGGGACGGGGATGCACATGCGCACGAGCGATGCACGGACGGGCCAAACGCGGTCGCGCAAGCAAGCAAGCAAGCGGCAACGCAGCGTCGTGGGTGGGGGTGGGGTGGGGCAGAGGAAAGCGAATGGTCAGGAATGGGGACAGACGGATGGACAAAGGGTGAGACCTTCTTCCAAGGCTTCCCGCGAGGCTGCTGCTTCTAGCACCCCGTCCGTCGGCTCCCAACCTCCTTTCGGCACTGGACAATGGTCGAATAGGGTGCAGACGAGGGTGCACGGAGGGTACTCGTCAGTACTCGTCCACCGGGGGGAGCAGGGGCGGACAGGGGGCAGAGAACGCGGTACTCACAGACCCAGTTATTTGGCCGTTTCCTACTTGTGATGACGAGGACCTTGCCAGCGGAGCGGGCGATGGGTATCGCGCAGCAGACCACGCGGGGTGTCGAACGACCCTTATTATTGCTCATCGTATCGTGTGCTGGAGGGGCGGGTGGGATTAGGAGGCAGTGGGGGTCGTGGTATCGGTGTTGGCGGTATAATATAGGATTAGGAGTGGGCGGATGGGCGACCTAGTCAGCGGCGGTGGTTCAAGTTAGGTGCTGTAGTTGGAATGTTGAAGGGGGCGCGTCGGAGCCGGGAGAGAGTGCCTTCTCGATTTCTCGCGAATGCGGTCGGCTGCGTCTAACGTCTAACGTTGCCGATGGTCACGGACACGTAATCGCAGTCTGTTGGAGGCAGGTGGGGTGACCGGCGCGGCGCGGCGGTGGGTGTCGGTGGGGGGCGAGAGGAGTGGGCGAGGGCTGCGGCGGATATGTGTGGCCGGGAGGCAGATTTTGTGGACGATCGTGGGACGGTCTGAGATGCGGGATGTAGCCGTCCTCGCGTTCTGCGTCGGACAGGCCGAGAAATCAGCACACGGCTGCAGTGGGTGGATGGGCGACCGAGAACGCAGCAAATCTCCGGGCCCGGAGCAGAGGGTGGCGCGTCGTCTGCTCACCTTTGGCCGTCGGTGGTGTCCAGACGGGTTCTGTCGCCGGCTGGGGCGGTCTGGAGGGGAAGTCCGGGGGCGAAGACTAGCACGCGGGCGGCGAGGAGGAGGAGAGGGGGGCACACGACCGGAGGAGGAGACGGAGACAGGGGACTAGTAGGGCGAAATTTATGGGCGAGTTTATGAGTGGGATTGAGGCCGTCGGCGCCTTGGCCGAGTTCGTGAGGCTGATGGCAGCGGGGGCGACGAGGGGCACAGAGCGAACGCAGCCCGCCTCGCTCTCCACCCAATCGCTTCACGCACGTTCGCCGGCCCCCCCTCCGCCGCCCGCCCGGCTGCCCTCCCAGCCCAGCCCAGATCAGCCGTAAGCGACAGCCACTCACCTCCGTCGACCCCCTCCTCGAGCCCACAGCCGTCCATCCTCCCACTCCAGCCCGCCCACGTCGCGAGCAGAGGGATCTCCCACTTTGAGTTCACGCCGCGCTCTTCTCGTCTTCGGCGATCTAGATGTCCACCTTCTCGCAGATATCCCGCGGATCGCTTTTGGTATGCGTGCTCGAATTAAGTTAGACTATCGTAACATTATACTCGCATCTCCAGCCGGCTGCGATCTACCAAGTCACCGTCGCCCAATCCCGGAACATACGCGGCCTCTCGCACGCTGCCATGGCCCTGTCCGCCCCATGACCGTCGTTCTGCGTCTACTCGTTCCATCTGGACAGACGAAAGACAGCGTGGTCAGCGATCCGACCACACACGCTAGCCACCGCCGGGCCCACTTACGCGACCATGAACATGCACGCCACCCCGAAGAACATCGCCGCAAACTAGAGCAGCAAAACGTGTGAGCACTAAACGCGAAAAACACAGTGATAGGCGGTCACCTCGCGCAGCGCCTGCTTTCCGCTTTTGCTCTCCTCCAGCAATCTGTCATCGTGTGCGCGTCAGGGGGATCCACCGCGTGCCGTTGAATGGCAGAGGAACGTACGTGGGCAGTACCGCCACAGCGCCGATGTACATGAACCCTCCTGCGACGAAGGGGATGACCTAACACACATAATTGCCGTCAAACTGTGCGTCCCGGAACACGGCTGGGAGACTTACAAGGTCGGCCATCTGGACAGTGGTGCCCAGGACACCAGCGGCCGTCTGCTGGAGCGCTGCGGCGAAGTTCGATACCTCAGCGTCCGCGTCCGCGGCTGCCGACAGATTGCGGATGCCGATGCCCATGAACGTTCTGCAAAACGACCGGTCCGTCAGCTCGAGGCGATGGCAGCGAAGAAATCGTGTCCTACCCGACCTATCGTAACATAACCAGGAACGGTTCACAAGTCAGCTCGTAGGTCGCGCGGATATCACCGAGACGCAGGACAAGGCCATCATCCGCTCTGCAGCCTGGTTGAACCGCAGCAGAGGCGAAATAGAAGACACGCGTCGAAGACGCCGCGCAAAAAGCGAGAGGAAGAGACGGGGGTAGATGGATGACGTACGAACGCGCCGATGGCAGTCAGGAACTGGGACTGCATCGCCTGCTTTTTGGTGAACCCGCTCCGGATGAGGATCGAGTAGTCGGCGATCTCGTGTGGGATTTCGTGCGCAAAGCACGCGAGGGTCGTCGTCGCCCCAATGAGCGGCGAAGAGTAGAACGAGGCGGCCATCCTGGAAACCGATCACAGCTCCTCCCAGTCAGCGACGCGAACGTGCGACGGTCGCAGTCTGCAGAAGATACATACGCGAGGCCATCAGTTCTGTGCGGGAAAAACGGCCGCATGCAGCAGCATGAGTCACTGGAGATCTGGGACGAGAAGCGGGGGACTGACATGTTGTGTACGAAGTCGCCGAAGAGATTGAGGTACGCAGACAGCTTGGACGATTGCTTGGGAGCGTCGTGCGCTGCACCATTGCCGTTGCTCTCATGTTTGTCAGCTTTACCGTTTGCACGAGACTTGAGGCCGTTCTCATCCGACACAGACACGGCCGACGAGTGACCGTTGGTGAGCTCGGCCGAACCGTTGCTGTGAGTGTGCGAATGGCTGTGCGAGTGCCCCTCCTCGTCCTCGCCGCCGAGCACCCGGAGAGTCTTTTCCATGATGAAGAAAGACGCGAACCCGACGAAGATGCCGAGACTGCCGAGGACGTGTACTCGTTAACCACATGCTGACGGCGAGAAGACGCAGAAGGGCGACGCACCCGATCAAGATGTTCCGCTTCTCCTCCACCATGACGAAATGGACTCCTCCGTCTTGGTGCTCGCCCATGAAGGAGTGCGGGACGAGATGCAAGAACACATCAGATAGAAGGCCGCCGGTCTGCAACACAGCGGGCATTCAGCCGTCGATGTGCGAGAAGCGGTGCATTATCGGGAGAAGGGAAACGCACCGCAAAGGCGGTCATGGTGTTGAGCGTGTTGGGGTTGATTTGCGCAGGAATGAATGCGAGGATGAAGTTCGGAACGCTACACGGGAGGGTGCAAGAAGCATCGCAACGAGCCCCGCATCAGCCTGAGCAAGGAAGAGCAGAGACGGTGCGCGATGCGCGCGGTACGAACGAGGAGATGTAGAACGTTCCGAGCACTACCGAAAGCGAGCGCGTCAGTCATTAACGCACGCAAGGCGGGCACATAGCAGCGGTCGAGCACGGCATGTTCATGCACGTTCGTCTGGATGTGGCCGAGGGAGAAAAGGTGCGCGACATACCAGAGTTCCAGCCAGGACCGAAGGGGAAGAGCCACGAGAAGACCGTCCGCAAGATGGGCGACTGCGCGGACTCGAGCTCCTCCTTGAGCGCGCTGAGTTTCTGCACGGGGCCGCATGCCTGGATGTCCGCGTCCTGCACGCACGAAGTGGCGGGTCAATCGCAGGACAGAGGTGGGTAGGAAGGGCATTGAGTCAATACGGGCGTATTTGAGGTGGTTCGCACTGTCACACTGCGTGCGACCATTCAGTCCGGGCTCGGGAAAGCGCACGCACCGAGACAAAGAGGGGAACTTTCTCGCTGGCGGATACTATAGACGTTCCCACAGAGAGGCTGGCGGCGAGGGCGAGGAGGAGCAGCGTCCGGCGGTAGGAGCGTAGGCTGGCCATGGTCGGAGACGGTAGCAAGACAAGTGATCGCGGCGCTCCCGCTCGACACACGCCTACAGCACTTGACCAGCGCCTCTTCTCCGTGCGTTCCGGAGAGTCGACCACTTTCGAGCTTGAAGCCGACCAAGGTCTGCAGCTGCGACTATATATCTCGTATTACGACTCGCTGTCAAGCTTCCTGCTACAATGTCTGCAACATATCCTACCCAAGCAGAGGCTCTCGTGATCTCAGCAGCGGAGAAGCTCATGGTCGACACAATGGCACGATACGACCCGTCGCACGACGCGTACCACGGTCGGTCCTTTCTCTGCGTATACCGCGTAGCCCCTCACACACACCGACTCTACACACCCGCCGTGCAGTACAACGCGTCCGGAAGACCGCGTTGCAGCTCGCGCGCACCGTGTCCGCCACCCTCCCCGCAGACCAACAGCCGGACCTCCTCACCATCGAGCTTGCCGCGCTCCTCCACGACGTTCTCGACAAAAAGTACGTGTCGGCCGAGGAGGCAGCCGACCCGTACGCGTTCTTCCTCCCTTTCTTTGAGAAGGCCGCGTCAGAGAGCGGGGTGGACATCGTGAAGGACGGCCGTGCGCGTGTCGTTGCGCGGATCGTAGACAACGTCTCGTGGAGCACCGAGAAGAAAAGGCTGGCGGCGGGCCAGATCGAGGACTGGCATCGACAGTGTGTGGAACTCCACTGCGTTCAGGACGCAGACCGTTTGGATGCCATAGGCGCGTTCGGTGAGTCGGGCTTCCGCCAACCGGTGCCCTCGAGATGTAGAGACCGTGTCTTCTGCAGGTATCGTTCGCTGCGCTGCATACAGTGCGGTCACAAATCAGTAGGTGGCTATGATAGGCAGAACGTGGATGCATAGCTAATGTCTCCCCAGTTCTCTGCATGTCCCTAGCAAAGATGATCCAGACTACAATGCCTCAGCGATTGCCCACTTCCACGACAAATTATTACACATAAGGGGACGCCTCAAGACAGTGCAGGGCAAAAAGCTGGCCGAAAGGAGACATCAGCTAGTGAGTGCATGCAGTTTGTTCTTGCGTTGGGACACTTAACCCAGGGTACGATATGGTCTAGATGCTCGACTTCTTGCAAGCTATCGATGAGGAATATGCTGTCGAGTTGTGATTGTCGGTGACCCGATGACATAGCTATCTTGGCTTGTGCTTATGTTTGGGCAACATGCCTAATCTCAATGATGAGTATGTTACAGAGGAAAGACAACGACAGCGGTATCATCCACATAGAAGATGCTTTCCAGATCCCTCTGAGCGAGAAGCTCCTGGTCAAGCATCATCTCCAGCCTCTCAGCACTCGCTCCTCCAATGAGGTTCCCCAAAACATCCAAAGCTTTGTTCCCCTGCGCCCCGCTCCAGCGGAGGTCGACGGGATGCCCGAGGGTCTCCTCGACCGACGGGTCCACCTCGTCCTCCAGGAGCTTGCAAACGACCTCGCACGGGTCGGCGCCGCTGCTCGACCCGCGACGGAAGACTGTATAGCCGTCGACTAGCAGATCAACCCCGTCCGAGAACAGCGTCACGATCGGCTTCTTGTCCCACACAGGCTCCAGGTCCGTGAGCTGCACGGACGGCGTGGCGATCACGTACGGCGGGGTCTTGATGCGTCCGGGAATCTTGTCAATGGGCAACGAGCCCGTGTGGGGCAGGAACCTGAACAGATGGCTCAGGTACGTGGACGGGAGCTTCAGCGAAAAATCGCCAATCGCTGCCGGGCTCACAGTCAGTGTGCTACTTGCACGGACACAGGGAACGGCAGGGCACTCACCTCGCGGGAGCATGAGCCAACCCAAGATGCGTCCATTCTCCACCACGCCGGACTCGTCGGCTGGATGTCCTGCGGTTGCACGCGCACACTCTTGCGGGTCTTGCAGGCTGTGGGCGGCACAGAGTCTCTGTACGTGCCGTCTGCCTTCGGAGCCCACGGTCGAGAGCACTGCAGCGACGGTATACAGGTCAGCGGCGGCGTGCTGGACTCAGAGCAAGTGTCGGAGGCGTACCAGCGCTGGAATCACCGACCCCGAATCCCCACACGAGGCGAAGGGTGATATTGATCAACGCTGCACTGAGCGTCGTGCCATTGAAGGCGCGTAGGAGCTCGTCGGGATGCTCTTGGAAGAGAGCGCGGACTTGCTCCTCGGTCAGCGCAGTCGGGTCGGGGCAGAGAGACTGGACCTTGTCCCCGATCTCAGCGTCCAGCGCCTCGACCTCTCGCGTGAGCATCGCGGAGATGACGGGCTCAGCTTCCGCGATGCTCGTCCGCTCGAGCCGGTTCTGTAGGTCGTCCTGAACGATCGCGGTCAGCGCGGAGCGTATGCGGCCGGGGAGCGTCCTCGCAGTGTGCTCGACGGTCGATGTGCCCCCGTGACCTGTGCCAGACACACCCAGTCCGTCAGCACACAATGCGCGTTGTTGAGTATGCAGCGAGATTTCTTACCATCACAGACGGCGAGGAAGACCCAGCGCTGTCCCGAAATGACCCATTCCTCGGCCACGACGCGGTCCTCGATCTTCTTGCCGAGGAAAGGCTGGAAGGTGACGGTGTGCGCGCCCGTATCACTGACGGCCGCCGTATAGAACGCGGAAAGTCGCTCGCGGAGGGCGTCGAGGTGGGCCGCCATGGTATCTGTGCGGCTGATGTGAGCCGTGCATGTCTGGTGAGGAGGCTTGCTTTATATATCCTCCTACTCAGGCTTGCCGAGCGTGTCATGCTAGTACGAGGCGTCAGATGACGGTCCGGTGTTCCATTGAGCGGAGCAAATTACTTGGTATGCGAACGGGCCTATCGCTGTTTGGGTTTCGCACAGCCGACTATTGCCTGGACGACTTAAGACTTCTCATCTGTGCCATCCACGTGAACCCTGTGCCCGAGTGACATACCCTAGACCCAGTTGTCGTTGAGATCTATATCTTTTGGAAATGTCGCCATCGGATCCTGTCCACTGAGATAGTTAAGACTCCTAGGTTCAAGATGGTCGTTCGAAAGGTGGAATCAAGATGGTCGCAGTCAAGCAAGTAGTTTCGAACTGATCGAGGGCAACCGACGGTTGTCTTGAAGTACACCGACTCATACAAGGCCAAACAACTCTAATGTATCCAAGTTCGAGCGCCGGTACTAATGATGTATCTAATGGGATCTAGTGGGGATAAGTTATGATTAAACAGGTTTAGCTTTGTCGTCGCCCGCTCTATAAGCACACTTCGAATACAAGTACTTCAGATCACACAGGATCAGAGAAGTGTCGTCGATACAAAACCCTTCTCGTTCTCCCCGTCCGTCCCCCGTCGGCTCCATACTCTGCGCCGCGAGGACCCTCTCTAGCCGCTCGGCATCGGTCCCGCCTAGTAGGTTCCCAAGTATGGCGTTTGCGCGCCCGTCGTGCCACCGGTAGTCGACCTTGTGGCCGAGGACGGCTTCGAGCTTGCCCGCAAACGCCTCCCGCCTATTGAACAGGATCGAGGATACGATGTTCGCGGGGTCCGCGCCACTGTGCACCCCCGGGTTGAAGACGGTTGAGCCGTCGACGAGCCGGTCGACGCCGTCCGTGAACAGCATGAGAAATGGACGGTGATGCCATCTCGGCTCGAGGTCGATGAAGCGGACAGACGGCCTCGAGCTGATGTATGGCGGACTTCGGATGGAGGGTATGTAGTCTTTTAGAGGCGTGCCGCCGGGGCCGGTGTGTGGTAGGTGCTGGAATAGATACTCGAGGTAGTCGCGGGGGAGCTTCAGGTGGAAGTCCCCAATGGCTGCCGGGTCGGTCAAAAAGAAGTCCCGCGATATGCGATCGTTTGCGTCATACCTCGAGTAACCTCGGATAGGCCTAGCACGCGCATTTCTTTGTCCCCGATCGTCTCTCCAGGATGTGAGGAGGAGACATTGGAGTACTCCTGAGAATCCCGTAGGGTGTGGCTGTCACTTAATTTCTCCGCTTGAGGTCGACTCTGGTCGGAAGTATGCGTCGATATGGCTAATGGGTGGAGTGCGGCACGATGAGACGATGAGCACGCGGTGATACCTCGTCCACCTCACAAGCGCAGTCTTACCAACAGTCGAGTTCCCGAGCCCGGCGGTCCACAAGAGGCGATGCTCTACATGCACTACGGCCATGGCGAGTGTCGTTCCCTGGAACGCGAGCTCCACTTCGTCTCTGTGGTCCTCGATGAACTTAAGAGCTTCTTCCCTAGTCATTGTCTCTGGCCGTTCGCACATCTTCTGTATTGCGCGTCCGAGCTGGCGGTCCGCGTTAGTGATCTCCGTCTGCAGCATGCTCGATATGTGCTCTGCGTTCTCGACGAAAGTTGCGCGGTCAAACCGGCTGTCAAACCGCGTCGCGAGCACCTTTTTCAGGGCCCGCGTGAAGAGTCTGGGCAAGTGCTCCGCGGTAGACTCGGCAGTCGCCGATCCCGCATGCCCTACGAACAATAGTTAATAGGGTTAGGTCGGCTGGAGGAGAACGTAGAAGGGGACACGCGTACCGTCACAGACCGCGAGCACAACCCACATCTGCTCGTGCAAATGGAACGCATCTATGACTACCCTATCTTGATTTTCGAGGGCGGAAGGGGCCTTGAAAGACACCGAGTTCACGGTGTTCCGACAAGCAGTCCGGGTAGAGAAGGATGCCAGGATCTGCCGTCGGGCATCGTCGAACCTGGACATGGTAAGTAACAACCATTGGAAGATAACCGTCGAAGAAAAGAGTGATCGCGAGATTTTTGATAAATAGGCAACACAGGGGCCCGGTGCGGGCCCTGATTAGGAAAGGACAGACCTGTGATGTCAGCACACCACGCCGTTTGGTTAGTGATCGGGAATGTGATATTGGCTACAGAGCTACGAATGTGGACGACCCATGGCGTGAACGAGGATATGATACATCAGAGAGCAAACTCGGGGTATGAGGGGTATGCTGGGGAGGCCTCATGAAGTGCCGGTTAGGGTACAGATGATTATAGAGGTATCGTCGATATAGAGTTCTGGAACACCTTGGCGGTCCACCAGAAGATGTTGGTCCAGAACCATCTGCAGGATGTTGGTGCAGGTCCCGCCTATCAGATTCCCGAGTACATCCACGGCCCTGTTTCTAACATCGCCGCTCCATCGCAGGTCGATCCCGTGGCCGAGCAGTTTTTCAACAGTATCATCGACCTCGTCTTGGAGTAGAACTGCCAGCGCTCTAGATGGCACGATTCCCGATCCTCGCCACGGTGCGAGGTACTTGCAATGGTTGACTAGATTGTCAACGCCGTCCGTGTATAGCATGAGGGTAGGTTTCTGGCCCCATATTGCTGCAAGGTCGACGAAGCACATCGAGGGGTCGGCGATTGCATAGGGAGGCGACAAGATCCGGTCGGCAAGACCTGCCTTGACGCGAGTGTGGCCTAGGATAGACATGTAGCGGAAGAGGTGGCTAGAATAGGCGGAATGCAGTTTTAGAGGATAATCACCGATCACTAGATGTGGTATCATTTGTTTCAGCATCGCGGCTTGGTAGGGGCTTTGTGCTTACCTCTAGACACAGAGAGGGAGCCCAATATACGACCGCGTTCTATCACGTTGTCTTCTCCTCGATGATCTTTCAGAATCCTGTCACGTTCACGCAAGTTCGTAGCGATAGAGTGTTGCGAACACAGGTTTGCGGCAGTCCGTTTGCCGTCAGAATCAGCCGTTGACAGGGCTGTCAAAGTTTGTGAGTCCCGGGATGTAACGAACAGCGTTGCGGCGGACTTACCAATGGTCGAGTCGCCCACATTCATCGCCCACATGAGTTGGTGTCGAATATTCACTAGTGCAGCAGCGAGTGTAGTCCCAGCACATGCACGCGAGAGGACATCTGGGTACTCCCGGATAAGAGAGTAGGCCTCATCTACTGAAAGTTGACCAGGTTCCGGACAGATTGTCTCAACGACGTGTCCAATTTCGCTGTCGAAATTCTTGATACATCTCTTGAGCTCGGAGGAAATGAGGTCCGCCTTCTCGAGGAGTGTTGCGCGATCGGGTAGACCTTGTAGTTCTATTTCGACTAAATGATTGAGTGTCGCACGGATACGACTCGGTAGATGGGAAGCTGTATATCTGGCTGTCGTCGCTCCGCCATGCCCTACCAAGTCCCGCGCGAAAATTCATCAGTCGGCTGCTCGCGCCTCGGAAAGAAAGATGGAAAAGGCTCACCGTCGCATACTGCCATGAACAACCAAGCCTGGTCTTGCACATACAGCTCTCTTACTACCAGGCGATCCTGGTTCCTACGTGTGGCGAGAGGCTGGAAGGTGACCGCATGGACTTGTGCTCCGAGTTCTGCGTCGAGCTTCTTGCTTGAATAACGTCGAGCCAACTTCGCGCGAACGGCATCGAAGGTCGTCATATGAGAGGGGAACAACGGCCGCAGAGAGGAGATAGAGAGCCTCCATCCTTCGCCACAGTACGGAGACTTATGCTTGGGAAGGATTTTGGAGACACACCGCCTAGCATGATGATGTTCACAAGTCAAGATGCATCATAGGCGCTCACCGGATGCCTGTCCAAATTCCGACCTGACCGGTGACAAGTGACCACAGTCTCTTCTCGTACCGCCCTCCTCGCATACTGCCCCAGCACGTCTGTGTTTTCTCGCGCATTTATCGACCCCCCAACAGTGCCTCAGAGTACGCGCAAGTTGAAGGATGTCTAGCGAAGGCAAGCGGAAAGGCGATGGCAGAGATAAGGGCAGACGCAGGTTCCGTCAAGTGAGTGTATATGGGGGACTTGTCTCAATGTCTACAACCCACTAAATCTATGCACCTCTCGCTAGGATGGCACCCCTATCTGGGGCCAGAGAAATATCGACGGCCCCGGTGTCTGGGTGACCTGCGTGAAGGGGAAGGAAAAGCAGACCGTCGGAGAGCTGTACGATATATTCGAATCGGTGAGATACCGCGTCTCCGTCTTGCCTGGAAGACTTCCTGACATCCACATGATTCTAGCTCTCCCATCAACTATGGCCAAGCGAGTCCGCTGACGCGAAGGGAAACACGGACAAGTCAGACGATGAAGATGGTGGAGGCGCCGATGATATTGAAAAACAGATCGCGAAGGAGGTTGCGTCCATGAAGCGACCGAGAAGAGAGACAAGGTTCGGTATGGCTACTTGCATGGGGTGCCATCACGATGCTGATTATTTTGTAGCTAACTGCCAAACGAACACCCCCTGTGGTATGTGCGTTGTGATCACTAGACACCCCCGCTCATGGACAACCGTCTAGTCGTCTTCATATCGTGCAAGCCACCAGTAGACCCAGTCAAGCTCGTGGTTACACATGTTCAGAACGTCATGAGTACAGGTGTCGCTCATACTCGGTAAGCTTGCTTCTCTGTTCCAGTGATCTAAGTTCTAAGCTATTGCAACAGATTCACCCAACGCCTTACGCCAGTATCAACAAGTTGCGTAGCCAACATCGCAGAGATCAGGTCTCAATTCTCGACCTTGGTGAGAACTGCTCTTGCAAGCGAGCCTGAGAAGACGTTCACTGTGAGTACGCTGTGTCAATGCAAGCACGATAAATGGCTCATCGCTTCTACAGTACAAGATTGAATTGCGCATACGCAATCACACTACCGTCAAGCGAGATGCCCTCATACCAGAGCTAGCCAAATGTGTGCCAGAAGGTCACACTGTTGCGCTCGACAATCCCGAACTGTTCATCCTCGTCGAGATATTCAAGGTATGACCTGTCTAGCTAGTTATGGAACCTGTGCTGAGCGATTTGTTCATAGAGCGTGTGCGGGATCAGCGTCGTCAAAGACTACTACAAGATGCAGAAGTTCAACGTTATGGAGATCGCGAACATCAAGAATCAGCTTGAGGAAGAAACCCGCGACGGTCGAGTTGCTGAGAAAGGGAAAGAGGGTGATACTCAAAATGCGCCTCCTACCCCAGAGAGTGTATGATTGTCCTTGAAGCAATAGCCCTCCTCAATTATTCGAAAGAGAGGAAATCGGGAGGAAATCTCGCCAGCTGGTCGCTGGTGATGGTGATGGGGACGTGACAGCCGACTGCGAGGCGCCGTCGGAAACATTCAGGGATACCTGAAATCTGCGAGTACATTCTGCTGCACTGGCCTTGTTGCATGTCGTTCGAAAGGGAAGGACGTCGACATGCATGTTCTCCAGATGCGCAGATTACTGAAGGAGTGGTGCGAGAGGGATGGACGTTTGCAAGTCCCTCGTCGGTTTCCTTAACGTCCGGCTGTCACTCGGCTCTCACCACAGTTGCGAGATTTCCTCCCGATTTCCCCCCTCTCGAATAATTGAGGAGGGCTAATGTACTACTACTACATAGACTAAGACTTACGAACATATGTATCATCGCGATTGCTCCGTATAAGGCTAAGCGAAGCGGCCCGACGGGGAGGGCGCTTCACAAGCCAATCAAGCTTAGGTAGCATCGGCGGCGGTCACCTTTTCATCTGAACTGCCTGCACTCTCAGTCCACAACGTCATCGTCTGTTAATTGTACAGGCTGCAACTGATAGCCTCTTTGTCTCGGAAGCCCACATCCAGTTCTTGACCTATTGTGCTGAACTTCAACGACAAACACGCAATTGACCTGCTAGGAACTCGCACCCTGACTCAGGACACTACAACTTTGCAACTATGGGCGACCTCGTAGACTCTATGCTCGACCTTATGCGACGTCTCCCACCCACGCATGTGGAGGAGAATGTCGCATCTCTTGTGGCCATGTGCCCGGACTACGCGGAAGACCTCCTAGGCAGCGTCGACCAACCTTTGAAGGTGATGACGGATCGCGCGACAGGAAAGGAGTACCTCGCGTGCGATTATAACAGGGACGGGGATAGCTATCGGTACGTTTCCGTCTTATGAGCAACGCATAGGGTGTTGTACGAAGAGAGAACCATGAGGGACTGAGATTAATGGCCGGTCGAGCTCATACACTTCGGGATCTCTAGGTCACCATGGTCTAACGAATATGACCCGCCACTAGAAGATGGCACGACCCCTTCTCCAAAGCTCCGGAAGCTTGAGATTACTGCCAACGAAGCGTTTGACACCTATCGTGAGATGTACGTACACTTCTTCGAGAAATGCGGATCGTAGTCCGCTCAGGACCTACTGTCGTCTGACTGTACCCATCAGGTACTACGAGGGCGGTGTCTCGTCCGTGTTCCTTTGGGATCTGGACGACGGCGGTTTCGCCGGAGTAGTTCTGCTGAAGAAGAGTGCGTTCTATGTCGTCTCGGCTCCCTGCGCACGACAATCTGATCCGGTCCGCTCGCAGCGCTGAGCCCGCAAGCCCCTGGAGAACCCTCCGGCTCCTGGGACTCCATCCACGTCTTCGAAGCGGCGGAACGCGGCCGACAAGCGCATTACAAGCTCACATCTACGATCATGCTGCAGTTGGTGGACCGCTCGGCATCGACCCGGAGCAATAAGGAGGAAGTCGTGAAGAGCAAACTCGTGTCCGAGAAGACGGAGCAGAATGATGCGAAGCGCGACGGGGAGGTCTCGCTGAGTGGGAGCATGACGCGCCAGACGGAGCAGGACTACGCTCTCCAAGACCAGACGTCGCATATCACGAACACTGGGAAGATGGTTGAGGAGATGGAGATCAAGATGCGCAATCTTCTACAGGAGGTATGCCTGCTTCCTCATACGCGTTCCTCATTGGCGTTGACAGATTCATCCTTATTCCTCAACTAGGTGTACTTTGGCAAGACTCGCGATGTCGTGTTTGACCTGCGTTCGGTTGATGATCTCGAAAAGGCCCGAAGACAGCGAGAGTTGCAGAAGGAGCTCGTGGGGTTCATCAAGCGGTGACACGCTCCTTGGAATCCAGTTAAACATGACCGAAGAAGTAACTAGCTTTGTACTTAGGAATGTCTGCAATCACTTTCACTTACTACCGGTGTGACATCGTGTTACCCGGAAAGGGAAATATCACGGTCACGACGGGAGTTAACGCGGGCGCTTGAGAGGCGTCTTGGTCGCCAACCACAGCTCACGCGTGCACAGCTGGTGTACGCTGGTTTCTCCACGACAATTATCGTTTAGTTGCTTTCTGGATCTCTACTGCCTGTCTTGACTTACGACCACGACTACGACGAACTGCGGGAACACTGTATCATACGTCTGTGCCACGGCCTCACCCTAGAACATCATGACTTTGTACCTGGACTCCCTGCGGCCATTGCTCCCAGATGCTGTTCGCACACAGCTTGACCATGCGCTCTCCGCAGAAGTCAAGGCAATTGTAGATGCCATGCTCCGTCTCGTGGTCGGGGCCGACGCACCGGCGAGCAACATGCTCCCAGACTGGGAAGACCTCCAGCCTCGCGCCTCCAAAATCGTAGACGACCTCAAGCGTGGCGAACACACGCGTTCCAGCCAGAAGAGGTCCCGAGACGACGACGTCGCCTCGTCGTCAAAGCGGCCCAGGACAGACGGCGCTGCTGCCGGCGACGACGCACGCGTGTTCTCCCTCCAGGGCATCTCCGTCTCGACGCCCATCCGGAAGAAAGTCAACATTGACGTCCACCGCTTCTCGATCCGGCTCACGAACCCCTCGACGCACAAAGAAGAGTTCCCGCCCATCCCGCTCTCCGCGCTGCAGCGCGCGTTCCTGCTCCCCACCCGCGGCAAGTCAAAACCGCACTGGACGGTCGTCCTGCTCTCCACAGACGTGCCGCCGCCCGCGCCCAAAGGCCCCGGGGCGGCCGCTGCCGCCAAAGAAACGACGCAGCCCCAGCTCGTGTTCGGCCTCGACGCGACGCTCACCGCGATCCTGAACACATCCACGCCCGAGAGCACGACCCCACACGCGAAGGGCCAGCCCTCGCTCCCCGCGCTGCGCGCCTTCCTCGCGCACCTGCCCATCCCCACCACCGAGCCGTCGACGCGCGTGTTCAAGAGCGCGGCGGGGAGCCAGGACGGAGACGGGGTCGCGGGCGTCGAGGCGTACCGCGGCGCGAAGGAGGGGACGCTGTGGTTCCTGGACGGGGGCGTGCTCTGGGACGGGAAGCCGTGTGAGTTCTTCGCGCTCGAGCACCTCGCGCCCGCGGCCAAGGGCGACCAGCCCGTGGACGGCGTCCGCACGCTCACCGCGACCGGGCGGACGTGCTCCGTCATCCTGCGCCGGGTCGGCGGCGGCGGCGGCTCGCCTGCGCAGAACGGTGCTGCTGCCGCTGATGCCGGGAAGAAGGGCGCAAACGCGAACGGGAAGGGCAAGTCGCGAAGCGGCAGCGCCGGGGAAGGTGATGGAGAGGAGGACGGTGCTGCGGGCGGTGCTGAGGAAGAGAAGGCGGAGGCGGAAGCGGTGGACGTCGACTTCGGCATGGTCGACGGGCGCGAGCAGGAGCCTATCGGGCGGTGGATCAAGGCGCGTCGCCACCGCTTCGGACACACCGCAGGCCCCGCCGTAGACGGCGGCGCAGGGCCTTCGAGCGACAAGGGGAAAGGCAAGGCGGTCTCGCGGGAGGCAGACCCGCTGAACGAGGACACGGAGGACGAGGAGGACGATGACTTCACGATGGACTCGGACGACTCGGACGGGAGCGAGGACGAGGTGTCCGGGAGCGACGCCAGCCAGGACGGGGACAGAAAAGGAAAAGGGGGCGGCGGGCGTTCAGACGACGAAGACTCGGATGAGGACAGGGACGGAGATGGAGACGAGGACGACGCGGAGGGCGCGGCGTCAGGAGACGAGATGGATGCCGAGGACGAGGACGCGGACGGTGCGGAGGAGCTCGACCCAAAGCACCACCCGCTCTTGCGCCCGGGGGCGATGCCGCGCATGTCGCGCGCCGCGCTCGACGCCGTCGTGGGCATGGTCACGCAGGACTTAGCGGTGGGCGGGAGCGCCGCCGCTGCCATCGCCGTCGACAGCGACGAGGAGGAGGACGAGGAGGACGAGCTCGATGACTGATTGACGAACCCGAAGCGGGTGCGTTCGAATATCGGGCCATGGTACCAGTACCGTGACGGTATCCGGACGTGACTGCGGCTCACCAAGTTCGACGCACTGTGTCTTTTTGTTCACTTTTGCAGGTCGAACGTCGGTGAGTGCCAAGCATGTGTGCATGTACATATCAGAGCCTCCCGGTCGAGAGGCCTCCATTGCCTTGTCGCGCGTTCTTGCAATTCGCGACATACAGTCGCCGAGTGCACGCTTGGCGAGGAGTCACATGCAGGACGTACCGGAGAGTAATGTCCGAGTCCGCGCTGAGCTCTGCTGAGCTATGTATGCTAGTACGCGTGTGCCTGGTCTAGCGGTGCCTATAAAGGTCCACAATGACAGTATCATCTCGGAAGACACTCATCGTAGTGTGGTTTGTGGTTCGACACTGGTCCAGGATGCATGATGCACGGACTCGTGCCCGACGATGCTCGGAACTCCGGATCCGTATTCAAGGCCAAGATTAATTGTCTCTGGATTCGCTCCGTCGCTTTGACGTTGCTGCGAACGCATGCAATAAAGTCGTGTTGGGCGGAGCCCCATGGATGTAGTTCAGAACCTCTCTAGATCTTCCGGCAAACTACCAAAAAACAAACCATGGAAGTACCGTACCGTACCGTTAAACGTCGTACCGAGTCTCTTGAAGGTGATCCGCGGCGATTAGGTACCCGCATAGCATCGAAATCCCCCCGTAACCTGGCGATACAGGCGTCGTGCGCACTATTACGCATGGAGCTGCGAAACCAGGCTTTAACGCACTCGCCGTCCTCGGCACCCGATACAAATAAGTATCTGGGAAGACACCCACCGTCGCGTACGAGCGCACGACGAATGCAATGTACCTGGCGGAGGAAGTCAAGAAGTACAGCGGCTCGCGCGGGATCACGGTATCGAAGGTGCGGGGAAGACGAGAAGGAGTCCGGGATATTACAGCCGTGTGGACGGCGTTTTACAGAGCCGATATGCGTACAACGACGGACGGATAGTAGGGATACTCAACATGGGGAGGGCCCGGGGACCCGCGAACAGGCCACCGACAACCGCGCCGTCCGGGAATATCTAATTAGGAAATACAAAGGGGGCTATAGGAAGTAGGGGGAGAGGAGAGAGGACGGAAGGAGACGATGAGCCAATGCGGTGGAGGACAAACAACAGATTCGTTATGGTGGAGGAGCGTCGATAAGAGGAGATGGAGAGCGTATGCCAGAGCCGTCAAAGAACGTGATATTACAGTAGGTATCGTGTCGGTGCCGTTGCATGCAAGACGGCGGTCCGGGTGCGTGAGAGCGAGAGAATAATGTTAACGTGGTTGCGAGTCCATGGCGTCCATAAGGCAGGCACTCAGACAAGTGCTGCTGACTTCAGGTAACCCCGGAAGATGGAGTCCCGTACATCCGTGATGATGCTCTGCATCGCTTTGGTGTCCTGTAACATCGTGAGCGTATGAGATACTTGAGATCGTTGATACACATACGACAACGCTGGTAAGATGAGTGAACAACACCCGGTTGTTCTCGTTGTTGCGACGGTGGACCTGGGTGAAGTGCGCTCGGAAATAGGCCACGACAGCGTCGTACTCGTTCACGCGATCGCCATAAGAAGTGATGCTGCCACGAGGTAGCGTTAATGGGTGATGCAATACTGGATCTGCGCATATACTCACTATTTGTTGACCCTGGTACCTGCGTCAAGCTTCGACTTGAGCACATCCGTCTTGTCTGCGCATGAACGTCAGTCAACTCCGGGACGAGTGATCAGCAGGGATTGATCATCACGCACTGAGGAAGAGCACCAGGTGGGTCCGCTTTAACAACGGGTTCGAGCAGATCTGTTTGAAGAGCTGCAGCGAGTCATCCACTCTGTTCGTCTTCGGGTCTTCGTCGAGGTACTGTCGATGTTTAACATGACATCAGTCCCTCCGTCACAGGGACAACATTCATAACCCACGGACCTGATCGAACGCGCTGACCGGAGCTAGGAAGATGATTGCGGTGCTACAGCATCCGTCAGCATTGTGGGTACGATACAGTCAAAAAAGGATACGCACGCATCGTCGAAGTACGGGATCCACGAATGCCGCTGGCCGCGTGCGCCACCGACATCGTAGAGATGCCAACGAACTGTCCGGCCATGGACAGACATGTCAAAGACATGTTCTGCGACTCCCATGGTCTGGATGCGCGCGTGTAGGATATCCTCTGTGGAGAGCAGATAAGTGAGCTTGCATCTCGACAGGGCCCCGCATGCGTATGGAGCATACCTGTGGTGGGAACATAGCCAGGGTTCGAAACCCGCCCGATGTTGTTCAGGAAGCTATCAAGCCGGAACATCAGCCAGACACGCAAGAGACAGGCAGCGGCCACTCACTAATCCGCCCACTCCTCGAGCTTGAGGCGTCTGCGATCACGCAGCCTCTTGACTGCGGGGAGCTCCCACAGCTCCTTGATGTCGCCCTGAGATTCGCTGAGAATGACGCCAACTTCTGCAATCAAGCTGTCTTCCTCGGCCTGCGCCTTCCGTGCCTGGAGCTCAGCCTCGCCGCCTCCTCTCTGGTTGTCTATCGAGCCACGACCAGCGAAGCTGAACCGTCCACCGCTACTAGTCCGCTCGCGCGACTTGCCAAAGGCGAGACCAAGGGTGCGAGCTTGCCAGCCTGTCCGGACAAACACGCTTCCCCTGCCAGAGCCAGAGACGTCGATGCCTCCGGAGAGCCGCTCGGCAAGCCTCTCTTCGGCGGCGAGCAAGGACGACAGACGGGAACGGAGCTGGGAGACCTTCTTCTCCAGACTGGAGTGCGAAGGGGCGATAGATCTGTCCTCGCCAAAGTCGCTTGTGACGGCCATTCCAGAAGGGGCGTTGGGCGCGTAGCCGTAGCTGACCTCAGGGATCAGATCGTCGTCGTCATCGCCGCCGTCTCCATAAGCGTCGAGGGCGTCCAGTATGCGACGGATTGGTCGGGCAATGTTGAAGTAGATAACGGTTCGCCAGGACAGCCGTTCTTCGTCTAGACCGGAGGGGTTGTACAGCAACTGGAATTGCTTTTGCAGCGTTGACTTGCCAGACTCGGCTTGACCGAGTAGGAGGAGCTGTCAAATGCAGATGTGAGCATGTGTTTCGACAGCATACAGGCATGCCCGGGACATGGAACGGAAGAAACGCGTCTAGGGCCGAGCATATGCGGGTGCAATTGGCATAGGTTCGGATCCTACCCGCAGCGGAAGGAGAGGTGAAGCGGTATGCGATGGGAAACTCACCCTGATGTCCTGCTTGGTCTTCCTCATGCGTTCCCTGTCTACTTTGATCTCTTCGTCTATGCTGTCGCTGATGCGCTTGGCGTCGGCTTCGCGCTGCAACCTAGCGACGCGTTCATGCTCGGTCTCCGACGCGGGGGGTCTGAGGAGCACGGAGAAAGGGTCGGCGTCGGTGTTGGCGCTGTGTACGGATGGCGGTCTGGAAGTGGAGATCATGGCGGGCGTCGGGGCGGGGGGTGGTCGGCGGCGGGAGGCCCAGGAGGGGGGACGTGCGTCTGGGAGGAGGGAAAGGGAGGAGGGTGAAGGTGAGAAGACGGATTTATAGAGTTCATCTGGAGGACCAACGCGCGCTGATGACAGAAAGGAAGGCAGTGACCAAATGGATGCGTTCACGTCGCCCGGAGCATCTGCTCGGTCGCCGGCGATCACGTCCTCCGCGCCGTGCACAGCAAGCGCCCAGACTGATCCGCTTTCGGGCATCGCGCCGGGCACGCCACGATGCTCCGGGGCGGAGTGCGAACCTGGGTGGCAGCCTTCGCGCTCTCCTCGTCCTCCTTCGGTGCAGACCAGGTGCAGACCACAGCCCAGGACAGGCAGCGCACGATGGTCCGTGGCCCTGCGCACAACCATCAGCCTGTGATCTCCATCTGATACTCACCCCACAGTCAGTCACTCTGCACACTACCCAGGGCGACATCAAAGTATAGCTCGCCGCACGGATCTCACGCACCGATGCCCGTCTCACCCCAGCCCACAGGTCGAGATATTCTGCGAGGCAGTTCCCAAGGCCGCCGAGGTCTGCATTGCCATCTTTCAACCGCTCGACTATCTCCGACTCCATTATCACGCTTGACAGAACTTCCTCGCGCTATGTGCTGCGGGATACTATGATAACACCCTCTGGCATCGCAACATCAAGGGCTTCATGATACAGACCGGCGATCCCTCAGGCTCCGGCAAGGGCGGTCAGAGCCTCTGGGGGAGCCCCTTCGCCGACGAAATTCGTTCCACCCTCAAGGTGCGACCGCGTCGGCTCCGAATGTTTCTCGCGCTCATCATGTCCTTCCAACAGTTCAACAATCGCGGCATCTTGGCCATGGCAAACTCGGGGCCAGACACCAATAAGTCGCAGTTCTTCATCACCTACGCAAAACAACCACACCTCGACGGCAAGTACACCATCTTCGGGAAGGTACCTCTCAGTGAATAATTCCGTGTCCCACTCTGCTCACTGTCCTTGCTTGCCCGTCCAGGTAATCGACGGAGCTGACTCGACGCTCGATGCCATGGAACGTGCACCGGTGAACGCAAAGAACAGGCCCGTCAATGAAATTCGTACCACGCATGTACGTAACACCATCGCGCCAACGGTTCGGCTTTAGCTGCGGGCGAGCTCATTGCTCACGTCCGCCGTACGCACGCACACGTTTCTCATGATGTACCTGACCACCATTTGTCCGTTCCAGGTGACAATCCATGCCAATCCCATCGCAGACGCGCAGCTCTCTGGGCGGTGATGCTGATGCGAGCCGCGCCTGCATGCATCTCGCGTTCCATGCATCGTACGCAGTGATCGACCAGCCTAAATGCCATCCTGCATGTGTCCGCTCGATGTACCTCGTAGCTCGAGCACAGGCCTCTCTGCCTCTACCGCTCCGAGTGTATCTACCCTGACGATCTGTGTACGCTCCGCTCCGGTCATACTCGCTTTCGGTTTCGGTTTCGGTCGCAGTCTCGGCGGACGCTCCGCCTGCATTCCGCCTTCGCCGCTTCGCTGTCGTGCGCCCGGAGTTCTCCCTTGTCCCACGAACGGTTGCTATTGTGCAATATTACACCTGTGACCTGTGACCCCCTCCGAGCCTCCGCGCCCCCTCGAGCCACCTATCTCCGCCCCCTCGGCCCCAGTCGCAGCCGTACCGGCGGAGGCGCATACACGCAGGCCGTCATGATCATCTGCATCTGCATCTGCGCGTCGCCCCAAACCGGTGCGTCTTTCCAGCATACGTGCACAATCGTGACTCGCCCCATGGCCACGGCCACGGCCTTGGATTCCGACGCGCCGCGGTTCGCCCGCGCGCTCTCATGCGACAGGCACCCGCCGTCCGCGCTCCCGCCAGGAACTTGAAGCTTGAAGCAGAACCTTCTCGGGCATGCGCATGCGTGAAGCTTTGAAGGCTCCGTGGATCAATCAGGTCCGCAGGACTGCGGCTACGTGCTGTTTATTGCCCCCGCCCCCGCCTTCGCCGCACGCAGGATCGTGCATCATGCACAGCGTGTGGAGACTACCACGACTCACCTGCCCGACGGAATTTTACGAGCGGCGGCGGCGGCGGCGGCGGCGGAGCAGTGGGAACGTCAACACATGAGGATGGCACTGGCGCCAGGCGAGTGCGCCATATCGTGCGCGCTGCGTTTGTCTGGCGTACACATACACACATATGCGCTCTGCGACATGCGCGAAACTTACGGGTTACGGATCTTCGCAGTGTGCACGTCCGCTCGAGGGGGCGTGCTGCGTCCGTCACGCTCCAGAAGCCCCGGCGCGCAGCCTCTGGGTTCGCTTCTCCATCTGCTGTTGGAGTCCGGGCACAGCTTAGACGAACCTTGCGTAGCCCTGCCCGCAGGCGATTGTCGCTCGCCTTCGCGAATGCTTCCTCCTCCTTCTCGCTGCAGACCAGCCCAGGCCGTCTGGCGTCGGGTGCTGCGGGGTTCTGAGTCTTTGTGGCGACGTGATACCGACACTTCTCCTTCTGAGGTGCTCCCTGCCAGCTGCACACTACCACTACCACCTCATTCAGTCTGTGTCCGTGTCGGTGTCGGTGTCTGTGTCCTGTCTCCACCCCGTCGGCGTCCATGCACAGAGCCTCGAGGGGATGCTCTGACGTGCAGCGCCCTCCGAAGCTCGCAGTACGTACGTACTAGCGCACTCCCTGAGTTGCACGCCCGCTGTTTTCATCACTGCCGCGCCAAGTAGGTACTAGCTATAGCGCCCCGTGGTCTGGCATATCGCCGCATCCTCGGGGCCTCCTCCACCCGGATCGTCTCTCGTGAGTCGTGTAACGTTCATCGACCAGGGCTAGTCGACAGTTGCCGGCGTGGGTCTCCCAGCCACCTCGCCGATCGCGGTGGACATGCTTGGACGTGATGCATGCCACTGAGTGTGCAGATGTCCATGTGTCGGTCACTCAGTCGGCCTTGTCGCGCGAAAGGCGTATACCGCGGCGTGGCGGCCAGGTCTGCGACGCCGCCGTGCCACAATACAGCTGCATGTACCTACCTACCTGCGTCGACGTGAGCGTATAGACTCGGAGCTGAACGCGGCGAAGACTTGAACCTGCTTGTCGATCGACATCATCAACACGCGCTGACGGGCCCCGGGGATCTAGCAAGCTTCAAGCTGCAAGCTCGAGATCATGCGTGCACGACGCGATGCATGCAAATTGAAATAAGTACGACATGCGCATATACTTATGTGTGTGGGTCCGCCACACCGTGTCATTCCGCGGACTCGGAGAAGGGTCCTGCCGGCACTAGGGCAGGGACCGGGGTCCACGGAGCACGTCGGTGCTCGTCAGGCACTGGCAACAAACCTTGTCGGCTTAAACGGACGTGGACTGCCATGGCGACGTTTTAGGCTTCAGGAACTCTCGAACGCGTTGTCGACTCGTCTCCGTCCCGAAAGGAAGCTCCTCGGAGTCGCCAAAGATCTTGCTCCCGCGTCTACAAGTCTTGGAGGCACGTGGGTCGCTTGAAGGAGGTTGTGGTTTATGAAATATGGGATGGGATACTTAGAAGACATGGAGGAATCCGACTCGGAGGAGGATCTCGACGGTGACGAAATTGACGAGGATAAATACTACGACGAGGATGCCCGTCACCTTCCTCCAGAACATGCTTCGAACGGCTGTTGCGATGGATGTCTCGTATGTTAGCCATGTGCAAGTATTATGACATGACGGGGAGAGGTTAGTTTGAGGACGTTTCAACACCGGATACTGCCGAACGCTAAGCGCCTGCTATCTTCCTAGACGCTCGAGGCTGTCTTTGGCTACTAGCGCTGACTCGGACTCCCAGTACTAGTGTCGTCCAACCTCCTCATCTCGGACTCCTCCTTCAAACTTAGTTCTTCGACTCGGGACAACTGGGGTACTGTTTGGATCTTGGTAGGATTTGAAATACGAACCTGAAGTACAGTTTGCTTGATCAAGACCAGCGGTAACGACTAGTACTACTAGTGACCGAGAGCACGAAGAACGTGAAAATAACATGACGCAGTGCACTTGCGGTTCACTGCCTATGAAGCAATGTCACACTTCGAATCGTTCAAATACATATTCTGTTCTTGAATACTAGGACTAGGACTGTCTTCATTGCTCTCGAACTGCACAAGGCTGTACTCAAGCCTCGCGTCTCGCCGCATCGCCAGCGAATGACTTCAGCAACTCGATTGTAGAGTGAGGTGCATCCTTGCTAAACCATCCCTCAAGGTTCCTGATACTGATCGCCGCCATCTTCTCAGCCTTGCCGAACATTTTCCCCTCCCATTCTGCCACAGCCGCTTCCCTTGCCTCGACACTCTTCCCACCCGAAATGGTATCCGCGAGGACAAGACCGAGTTCGAGCCCGTCGAGCATGGCAAGGTTTGCGCCAGCTCCAGCGAACGGACTCATGAGGTGTGCAGCGTCACCCACGATCGTAACGCCAGGAACGTGCTCCCAGCGGTGGCCGACAGGAAGATGGTAGAGCGCGCGGTGGTAGATGGCGGTCTCGTCGCAGTTCTCGATGATCTTCCGCATCCACGGCGTCCAGTCCTTGTAGATCTCCAGCAGGGCCTTCCTCGCCTCGCTCGGGTCGCTCGGCGTGACCCAGTCGATGCTGTTCCTGTGCCAGGCGTACACGCGAATGCGCCCGTCGCCGTTCAGCTTGATCCCAAGTATCTTCTCATCCTGCGCGGCGTAGACACTTCCCTCCCCCACAGCCTCCCGGACGTCCCTCATGTCCGGACCCGCTACGACCTCGGGGGCCAGCGAGATCTCGGCCCCCGTCACGTCGTGGTAGATTGGGCTCTCGGCAGACACCAGCGGGCGGACGCGTGAATTGGCTCCGTCCGCGCCGACAAGGATGTCGCAGACGGCCGTCGAGCCGTTAAGAAACGTAAGCTCGTGCTGGCCGTCGCCGACGGCACGGACGGATGCGAGGCCGTGGCTCCACTTGACGGACTCAGCGGGGACGGCATCAAGGAGGATCTTGCGCAGGATGCTGCGATCGATCTCGGGGCGCACGTCGCGCGGGTCTCCAGCCTCTCCCGGGTCCGCTGCCTTGAAGAGATGGACGGTACCGGCAGCGTCGCAGATCTTGAACTCGTCGCCCTCGGGGCGAGAGGCGTGCTTGAACACCTCCTCGAGACCGTTCTCGCGGAGTGCGCGTTGCCCGCTGTCCCAGCCGAGATCGAGGGTTCCGCCTAGGTGTGCGCGGAGGGAGAACCCGGTGTCGCGCTCGTAGAGGGTGGCGGGGATACCTCGACGGTGAAGGGTAAGCAGAAGGACGAGCCCGGCTGGCCCACCGCCTACGATGGCAATACGGGGAAGTGTGGTGGATGCGATGGAAGCCATTGTGGAGAATTCGAATCTGGCGGAGGCAAATGGTCGGTGAGTGGATCAGTAGATCAAGTAGAGCAACTCACGATGAGTGTACGACTGCTCAGGAAATAGTAGACTGCAGTAGAGTGCGTTGCTTTTTGCACGCGGAAACCTTCCACATATATACCGATTTCATTGTAGCGGCCGACTTGACGAACCACACCGGCTTGTGTGGATCCATCAAATATCGTACATCCTCTCATGCACGCCGTGAGATCGCCGTCCGTCACGATCTGCCAAACTGCTATTGCTGTGCTTGTAGCGCAGTCCCATTGATTGTAACCTCATGTGATGTATACATTGCCGCCGTCGCTCCTAAGAACATGCCTCGACTCCGTCGAGGAGCGTCGATGTCATATCAACGCCAAGAGGGCGCTCTGACTCCCACTGAGTTGCTGTACTGTTGTGCCCATGTGTACGACTCTGGTCCAGCTTGTGAATAACTGAAACATTGATCTTGTCACGTTTACTTAGTATATGGCCAATATAGTGGAGATTGTTCGATAGCCTAGTATTCAGTATGCAATCCGCAGTGAATTCTAAAGTTTGCGATCATCGACGAATTAGACCATGCTTAGTAACATCCAAATTCTGGTCGTCCACTGGAGCACACGAGGCTGTGACAGTCTCCCGGCTGCTGTTCAACGTTCACTACTGGCAGTGTTCGATCGGACTGCGGCCATATGATCGACCTACCTGTTCGTGACGCCGAGCTGTCGATTTAATCGTTCAATCTTAGAATTAAGATCTATTGTGAGCTACTGTATCCACGGAGGTGCGTGCAACTATTCATTCAGGTCCCCATTGATGGTCCAATAATGGAATGGAGTGCCGATCTTGCCCTCGGAGAATGGGTTGGGATAGTCTTTGAGCTCCTGGTCCATGTCCGCCACCCACTGTTTCACCTGATCCTTGATCTGCTCTTCTTGACCTTGGAAGATCAGAGTGTGCGGTAAATCCTGAACGTTCACGTCGAAAGGTCAGTTTGACTCATGCAAAACCCCAGCCTGTCGCAGAGGAGTCGAACGGAAAAGCGCACCGTAGGGTTTGCCGCTCGGACTCCGCGCTCAGATCGATCATATCGACGCAACGCAACGAGCAGCGGCGTCATGAGTTGCACCACCTCGCGGAACTTGAAAGGGCCGTTACAGCGATGTAGTCACAGTTTGTCGTGCTAAGGACTCCGGGTAGAGAGGCAGACAGGGGAGCTCGTGATGCCCAAGGTAACCGAAGTTGACCCCTCTTCTGAGAAGTTGACGAGTACGACAATGTCGGGTTCCTCATGTATACGTACTGACATCTTGGATGCTACGAGGTGGTACATCACTCGTTTTCCCGCATCCATAACAATGCTTGGTGAACGTCGAACGTTTGAACACCAACGGGGCTCAAAGTTCCTAATTTTAAGTCAATCTTATAACTTGCGTAGTCATAACCTCAGAGTTGGCGCACCGCTCCAGCGCCTACGTACTGGGTTGTTTACTCTTGCTTGGCTACGGGACACTTGTGCTGCGGCAACGCGACAAGCTTTAGTACCTGCCGCCTTTACACAAGTTGCTCACTGCCGCTGTCGTCGACTGTTCAGTAGGTGCTCATATATATTCTGATAATGCTCAAATTGAACGGAGTTTATCTCCTTCCAACAGCGATCTCTGTTGTGAAGATGGTATCAGCCCAAGCGATGATGGCAGCCTCCAGCGCGGCTCGCAAAGTGATAGAAGCAGACATTGAAGAGCACGCCCAGACGATCATCCTACTCAAACGTCAATTGAACACTCACACCGAGATCGGTCGACTGCCTACCGAAATTTTTTCAGAAGTATTCGTTCACCTGTGTCGAGACCACTACGAGACCCGACAGAGTGTGCTCTTTAACGCCACTGGCACCTCCGACGCCTACTACTACGGCGTTCACCCGGCACCATGGATTAAAGTTGCGCACATTTGCTACGCTTGGAGGGAGATAGCGCTGAGCACTCCTAGGCTTTGGAGCTACCACGTCGTCGGGTCCCACCAGGCCTACCTGGACGAGCTTGTGGCGCGCTCAAAGAAGGCACCCCTGCATATAACCGCAGTCCTTCCACTGTACCCACCGTCTGACTCGGAGGGACGCCTCCAAGGACTCGAAAGCATTATCACATCCCACACTTCGCGCCTCGTCGAGCTCTACCTCAGTGCCTTCCCCGTCATGATCCGTGAGATATGCCATAAATTGTGCAACACGGCGTCAGCCCCGCTCCTGCGATCGTTGGTACTGTGGGAGCTCCTTTCAGACCACGGTTGGAATTCCGACTCGCCGCACGTCCTCCGTTCTTTGTCACCTCAAGCACTCCCCGCCCTCTGCACTCTTGACTGCCGCCGATTGACGTTTGCATGGGATGAACCGATATTCTCCGCCACTGCCTTGACGAAGCTTGTCGTGTATGGACGAGGAGATTCTCAGGAGGTAATGGGCTCCTTCGAGAGCCTTCTAAATGCTCTTCAAGGCATGACCCTTCTCGAGACACTGGAGTTGGACAACGCGATTCCGAGGTTACCCGAGGACGCGACATCTATCCTTCCTCCTTCCCGAAAGATCGCCCTTCCTCACCTACAACACCTCTCGATCACCAGTAACGGTTTGGACTGCGCCAAGCTACTCGGTCACCTTTCTACATCTGCGCAGACCACTTATCATCTCAACAGTCGAACCCGACCGGGCGGCCCAGATTTGGCTACTGTCCTGAAGGATCATCTTGCGTCCTCCAAACCACTACGAGCTATCCTATTGGAGCGTCGGCACCACATGCGACAAGTGATAGAAGGCCGACGTGCGCCGATCACAGACTTTGAGCCGGCGAGCTCGTACTATATCCCTTTCCCTTCGGGCGATCTTCACGTGGACATGCCCATCATGACGAACGCCTCCTTCTTTACACCGCTCTTCAGCAGCACCGTCGTCTTCCATGGCGTTCAGACACTGGAGATCACAGCCCCCGAGACCCATAGCAATTATCCATGGGCGTTCCCAGAACTCTTCGCGGCCATGCCGAATATCCATGTCCTAGCGCTAGGTGGCGACCAAACCGAGGCGTTGACCGACGCGCTCTCGACTCCTCATCGTGACGATCAGGGGAACGTCATGCGAGCGCTGCCGCTACCGCGACTGGAAGTGCTGAAGCTTCGAGATATCAGCCTGGTGTCCGCCGATGGGGAGCGGTCACCCGAGTTCCTGGACTTGCTGATCGACTGCCTCATGGCACGATGCTACTACGGCGTGCCCGTCGCCGAGCTCCACCTCAAGTTTTGCAGAAACACATTGCCGGATGATGTAGATCGCTTGAAGGAGGTTGTGGCTGACGTACAATGGGATGGTATTGAGTGTATAGAGGAAGTGGAGGTGGAGGAAGACCGTGTCTACGATGAGTTTTGGGACGACGACGAGTACAACATTTATGATGAAGACGGCGATTTCGGTCCCTGGTAGTGATACTCAGAGCCTCTTGGACATCGGCTTGTATGTAGTATGTTGATGTTCTCAGTGACGTCGACTGGTGCAGTGGTACTAGCCTAGTAGCGTACATCACATGAGGTCTGCTGTATACATATCTCACTTGTCTCCCCGTTGGCAAACGACGTACAGGACCTTTTGTTGAACAATAGGAGGAGGGTCCTAGCTGGTCCTGGTCTTAACTAAAGAACTTGGCGGCGATGCCAGATCCTCGCTACTAGCGTCTACGTAGGTTGTTGCTGGACGCTTATGGGGCGGTTTAACTTCAAGTTGTGGCGAAGATGAAGGTCCTAGGATTGCGCGAGATTGATACAAACGAGTGAATGGGATGGAATGAGCGATTACTAGGTGTTATAGTAGATGTTGCGGGGTGTCTGCTGGTGTCTGTCTATGTAAAGTTCCGCGTTAGTCCCGCGCGTAACGCGTAACTTAGCTTCAGAATCCTGTGGCCAGATAGTAGTGTGAAAGACGACATTACAGTGACGAGTCTCTGGTTGAGTCGCAGCCCGAGTCGTATACCTATATTAGAGAAAAGTGTTCGCCAGTGTGTGATATGTTCGCTATCTGTCTGACCAAGAAGCCGGGCTCCAATATGACCTGCATACACGGCACGGAGGGTGAGCCACGGTACGGCGAAGTCGGACTCAGACGTGGCGCAGCACTCACGGGCTCAACTCAACCATGTCGGGCGCCGACGGGCGCGCACTGGTGGGCAGAGACGACTCGGTGCCCGACCCAATGTTGACCGGCATCTCGATCCGCAGCACGTTGCCCAGCCCGGGGAACGCGAACTTCAAGCCCAACAGGTACTGCAGTGCGGAACATCAGCGATGCAGCGCTGTCCGAGGTTATCGTCGACGCCCGCAGTGCGCACCTTGATCGTGACGACGTCGCTCGCGAACGTCGGCGTGCAGCGCAGGTGCATGACGGAGCGGAACGTGACCACCTGCATCCACCGTCCGCGCCCCGTCGACGTCCTGCCCTCAGACTCCTCCGGGAGCCACACATACTCGCCGACGTCGGCCGCGACCGGGCGCACGGGCGTGCGCGCCTTGGGGATGATGTCCGCGACGTGCTCCTCCGGATTCGAGGGCGCGAACAGCGTCTTCATGTCCACGAGGCGGCGCAGCTCGAAGTCGACTTCTGACGGATCGCGCGGGGCGCACGGGAAGAGCGCTTCTTCTGGGGGCGCGCCGACTTTTCGCCTAAAGGGCGCAGAGAGAGTGGTGAACACGATCGTGTACGGGACGTCACAGAAGAGGGGGAACGTGTCGACGTGCGGGATGATGAGCTGCACACGGCCCCGGCGCGGACGTTAACGTGAGGATGGACATGCATATTGACACTTGGCAAAGCGAGCACCCACCTCCATCTTCGCCCGCCCATACTCGCCCCAGGGATACCTGCGCATGTTGAGCTCAGTCACCCACCGCGCCCAGCCGCCCTCCCAGCCGAGCTTGAGCTGCGCGCGCACCGCGCTCCCCCCAGGGTCGCGCGGGAGGACGACGAGCGGGAGCAGCACCGTGCGGTCGATCGCGAACAGGCCCGTGCGGGTGCCGGTGACCTGCACCGCGTAGCGCACGTACGCGACGTTCATGAACGTCTCGAACGCGAACGACGGCGGGCTGCCCGCGGGGACCGCGAGCTCGAACCGCAGGCGGGTGCTCGCTGGGCCGCCCGCGCCGTCGACCAGGCTCGGGGGGCCGCTCGCACCCCGCTCGCGCACCCAGAGCGTGCTGTGGGCCCGCAGGAACTCGGTCGTCTCCACGTGGAACTGGTCGGACTCCGGGCTGATTCGGTTTCGCCTGCGGGCGGGTGGGTGTGCGTGAGAGGGGGGCGGACTCGGGGGGTGCAGCTCGAGCTCACGTTTGGCACGTCCCTTGCAGCTCGACGTAGACGCTCTCGATGTCGTCCTCGTACATGAGCTCGTGGTAGAGCTCGACCTCTCCTAGCACCTTGCTTCCGGCGACGTAGAGCGTCGGGGGGACCGTGACTGTGAACGCGGGTTTTCCTGTCGGGAGCGCCAGCGAGTACGTAGACATCGTGGCATGCTTGCCTGTTGGCAACGCTAGTGAAGACATAGAGTGCGATGTGCCCGCGAGCATCTTTTCGTAGCTGACCGCAGAAATAGAGGACTAGAGAGGGAGTGGGGATGACCGGTCGAGCGAGAGCTCGAGGTCGTGGACGGTGGCCAAGGCGGCCGCTGGTGCCTGGTGGATTGTCGGTCGATATGTACATCGCTAGCGACGCGTAATAGTATCGCGCGGGCGTAGTTAAGATGAGGCGGGCCCGACCATTTATGATAAGTCGATTTTGATGTCCTAAAGTAGCAAACAGAACATATAGTAGATCATCGATCTAGCGCTTCGCCACGGACTGCGGATACTTATTTGTGGAGGCATACTATGAGCCGTCGCAGGGCGCGTGCCCAGGGACACCACACGTTGAAGTTCTGTTGTACCGGACCAGTGAGTTGACGATCATATGTATATCGCGGCGGAATCGAAAGACGGTTCTACCAGAGACGACGACAGAGGTTGGACTCGGAATCCTCTCCCTCTCTGTGTCATCATTCCACTCGCACGACTGAGTTCACGAACACTAGTTTATACACCTTGCGTTAACGCATACGCTCACGGTCTACATGGAGCATCAATATTCATGATAAAAAGCGAGGAAGTCGATTGCACGACAAGGGACTCACTATGTTTTCCCGAACGACATCAGCGACCAGATTGCTACCCTGCTGTCTTGTCCGCCCGAGACGAGCCAGCGAGCCCGCTCAGCCTTCTCGTCCTCCGTCATCTCATCATCATCGTCATCACCATCCTCGTCCCCTGCTACCGAGGCGGGACGTGCGGCAGCCTGCGGCTCCGCGCGAGCGAAAACGACCGCTTGGCAATTCTTCTTGTGATAGCTGAGGGTGCCGAGGGCCTTGAACGTCTTCGTCGAGTACAAGCGGACTCTGCAGCAAAGGCAGAGTTCGTCAGCCACGACGTCGGTTCTTGGGCGATCGGGGTGCTCACCGGCCGTCCCACCCCCCAATCGCACACACACGCCCGTCCTCGCGGATCGACAGCGCGGCGTTCCCGGGATGTTTCGTGCGGTGGACGGTGCACGCCGACGCGCGCAGCTCCGCGTTTTCCGCGTCCTGCAGCCATCCCCATCTGAGCAACAGCACCGCGGAGACCCGAGCAGCGAACTTGAACACCCACAGCAAGGTTGTACCGCCCGACCAGGTTGTCGGCTGAGACGGTCAACGCGAACGACGCGTCCTTCGACACCGACATCGCCATCACTGCCGCACGGAGAAGCCTGGTATCTGAGCGAGCCCACAGAGAGCGCAGAAGGGGGACCCTAACGTACCGGACTCGACATGCAGCTTGACGGACCAGAGCACGTCCCACCCGACGCCCTCGACGGACACCTCCCTGTCCTCCCGGGCGTACTCGCGCATCGTCACGCTCCCGTTCTCGTACGCGCACAGCAGCCGCGGGCGCGTGCGCCCCGCCGCGTGCGGGTGCGGCACCTGGAGCAGGTGCATGGACATGATGATCCCTGTGCGCACGGTCAGCAGCGCGACACACCGGGACATACTCAGACTGGTCGCTGAGGACTGAGGGCTCGGGCGCACCAATCGGGTTCCGGACGTCCCGGCCGTTGGGGGAGACGGGGGCCTGGTCCGCCTTCCCGATCGCAGCGTGCAGCCGCTGCTTTCCCGGGAGGGTCCAGACGTCCGCCTGTCGCGCACAAGGGTAAGCAAGGGTGAGTACTGAGCACTGAGCACGCGCGGGCGGCGATCGGCGTACGTGTGCAGACTCGACGAGGTTGGGCACCGCGACGAGCGCGTGGCGGCCGTCTGCGCGCGCGCCGTCAGGGAGAGGCAGCAGCGAGAACCGGCAGAAGTTCAGCGCGTTCACGTCGAGCGAGGAGCGCAGCTGCGGGCTCTGCAGGCCGGGGAGCGCGGCGGACCCGCCCAGGGCGCGTGTGCGCGGCGGCTCGAGCTCGTGCACGCCCTGCCAGACGTGCAGCTTGTTGTCCCGTCCGTGCCTGCCGTGTCCGAGTCGCAGGATGGCGACAGAAGAGGGCAGAGGAGAGGTGTGCATGGTCGTGTTCGTGTACGGGTCAGCTCACGACTGTGGATGGGACGAGGGGGGGCCACGGACGGACGTGATGATAGAGCCCTCCCACTCCTGCACCCCGAGCAGGCCGTCGTTGTGCGCCTTCCAGTGCGCGACGGCACGCAGTGTGCGGGTCGAAGTCACCACGACCGTGCCCTGCGCATCGCCTGAGTAGATCCGCTCGTTGTCGTCGGAGATGTAGACGGTGTTGACCGGCGCGCCGTGACTTCGGATGAGGTGTTTGGGAGTTGGCGGCGGGGGCGCCGAGGCAGACATGGCGTATCAGTCGAAGCACCTAGTCCGAGGTCCAGTCGACTGAAGAAAACACACAACTCGGTCAGTCACCGGTCACCAGCAAGTTACCAGCTGGAGTGGCACAGGATAGAATAGCAGCAGGATCTACGATCGCTCAAGCCAAAAATCGCGGGTTGCAGACGAGGTCGTCTGCACGTGCTACTAGTACCAACCTCCGCCCCGATCGATCTCCGAGATATGCGGAACCAGAAGTGCTATGATCTCTGTTATGTAGAGTTTACAGGTTGCTTTCGAGAATATGCGGCATCAATGCAGAGTCTACGCTAAACGTCGAGCACTCAGCACGCGACAGACACAAGAAACAGTGGCACAATGCGTTGCGACAGGACAGCGGCGGCGACAGCAAAACGACATATGTAGCTATCGACAGTGCGTTCTACTACTATCATGATAATCTAGCAGAGGCCATAACGGACGAGTCAACGTCGGGGATATGGACAGCAGGGTAGCATCAACTGCGGGCCCTGAATCAAGATGGCAGGGATACAGAAGATTCACAGGAGGAAGTGAAGGTAGAGTAGACATATGGCGGCGGCCGTAAAGGGCCCAATGCCACGATAAAGACGTGGCACGAGAGCGAAGCGTCTTCCCTGGAGACGCAAGAAATGTAACGGAGGTTGCGCGCCGTGGCGCAAGAGGAGGGGGGGCGCCGCGCCTGGTATCAATGAGGGGGGTCCGGCGTAAGCCCGCCGGGCGGCGACAGACATCTAGCAGACACGATCGCAGCGGGGCGACAAATCCGCAGCGACGGTTAGAAGTTGGACCAGGACAGGACGTTCTCCCAGCGGTCCGCGCGCGGCGCGTCCACGTTCACGGTCACCCCGAGGCTGGACACGCGCATGGGCCGCTCGGCGCGGAGCCCCTTGACGGGCTTGAGGAAGCACCACGCGGGGACCGCGCCGAGCTCGACCTCCCCAGGCTTGAAGACGCTGTCGCGGCCGACGATGCACCAGCCGTCGTCGTGCCGCTGGACGACGGTGAGCGTCTCCCCGAGGGACACGACGATCTCGTCCGGGAGGACGGGGTCGAAGAGCTGCCGGACCTTCTTCTGCGCGGGCGAGCCGAGCGAGGACGTCGCGGAGAGCGCGGACATGGTCGACATGCGATTCGAGGCGCGGCCGCCGGACATGGACATCACGCGCGAGGACCACGACGCGGTGGACAGCGGGCGGCCGCCGGGGGACACCTGGCCCATGCCGTCGGGGGTGAGCGACGAGGGCGGAGGGGCGAGGAGGGGCGCGAAGGGCCGCGGGAGCTTGCCCTCGGCGGTGTAGTGTTCGAGTATTTCGTCGCGCGACGCGCCGGGGCGGATAACCGCGCGTTCGGGCATGACGACGTTGCCGCTGTTCAAAAGGTGTCGCGAAAAAGAGGAGGTGAGGAGGGGGCCACCGTGGCCGGAACTGATGTCGCGTGGAGGAAGCCGACGGTTAGCGACTGCATCGCGCGACGTCAGGTTTCAGCCTGTTTCAACTCACCTGGATGATTTCTCGTTCCCGTAGACGTCATCGTAGCTATCGGAGCCAGCGTCCAGCGACGCGTGCTGTTGCCCGAGCTTCGCGCTTGCACGTTTTCTGTACCATCGGATGGCGAGCCAGGTCGCGAGGCCGACGGCGATGACCGCGGCGAGGATTATGCCGGCGAGAATGGTCGGGTTCAACGTACTGTTTTCGCTATCCGGCGACTCTCCATTCCGGGCCACGAGATAAACGGGTGCAGTTGCGCGAGGAGCCATTATGTAGGTCGGGAATGCGTGAGGAGGATATGTTGTTGAGGGTGGTTGTGGACGAGGATAGTCGTGCGCGCGTGGCGGGAGTAGTTGGTCAGACTAAATGAATGGCTGGTTCAAAAAGAACGGTGTGTTGGTCGGAGTGCGTGCAGGAAAAGGTCGTAGTCCCAGGGAATTAGTATCTAGCTCGATGGTCGTAAGACAGCCCTAGCATGTGCGGCGACGAGCAGAAAGGAAGGGGGAGGAGATGGAGGAGGGAGGAGGGAGAGGGCACATCACGACGCTCGCGAGATACAGATAAGTATGGAGGCCGTGGAGCATCCGGGACTGGTCTCAGTCGAAAAAAGGATGGATGGCATCCGGTCGCACGAGAATGAAGAGGCCAACAACGTTACCCGACACGCGCGTATCCCCGTTACTAGGGCACCTTTCCGCCGGGGGCTCCGAACTGCCCTTTTCGAGCGCCCCCGAGGTTCTCCCGCTCTGCTTTCCCTCGCGGCCCGCCGCAACTCGCGCCATCCGAACGTTCGCGTGTCCGCATACGTCAACGACCATTGCCAGAGCCGCCCGAGTCGCCCACAGGCAGCACTTACTTGCGCTGGCCACGGCCTTCAAAGATTGGAGGTTGCAACAGTACCCTAGCATGTGCCATCATCTCTGCGCCCACTCCGCCACCCAAACTGTCGCTCGCCTCAGAATTGTCATCCAATTTAGCCCAAGGGCGCAAGCAGGCAGGAGGGCTGCGTTGACAACGCGTGTCTTGAGTCCATGTCCTTCTTTTGGTACCGCGGCCGCAAGGAGATGGATGTAAGCGGTACCTCATTGCAAACGACAGACGATGTCGCGCATCTCCGGATGTGCTCACCGCCTTCGTGGTCGGATGTCAACGATACGTCCGAGACGACGCTAGGCGACATAGACCAACCCTGGGCCTGAACAGTAAACGTCAGTAGTAGCACAACACAGGACCACAGCGTACCCATGTATCACGCACATAGCAGCAGGGCACGCACACAGACTGCTAACAGCGCATCACATTCGCAAAGACGCGCCAAAACATACATACGACCGCGCTCTACGAACATGAGCAGCGGAACAGGCGGGTCGTGGGGCCGACGAGTCGACGACGGGGCGAACCATAAATAAATCAGCGGTATTCAGTACACTAGGCGTAAAAATCTGGACATCAGGGAGGGGGGGCACAAAGAACGGAAACCCTCCTGTGGGGTAACTCAAAGCGCAGGGGGCAGACGGCGGGAGGAGAGGGGAGAGGAGGGGGAGGAGATGCGGACGATGTGCGTTGGGGATAGAGAAACGGGGCGATTAGACGTGCGGCGCGGGGGACGGCGAGGGCCGGTTGATAACATACTATAGGCGCGATGACACGCGGGCGCGACGAGAGTGAACAAGTGTCCGTGCCTCGACGAGACGGCGCGCACCGGCGGGAGTCCATGCAGGCGACTGTCCGAAAAACAGCAGCAGCAACAGCCAGGCGGGATGATGAGCGTCAACGTATCATGTACATCGCTGGGGGAGGGGACGTGGAGGAAGGCGGTGAGTGCATCCAGACTCGTGGCACAAAAGCAAGGGGGCGTCAAGCACGACGAAACAACGAAAGGACGGCGGCGCATGCGCTCGGCTCACAGCGGCGGGGCAAGGCTCCGCGCAAGAAGGTCGGGGGGAGGACGGGCGGGCTCATGGCGAATGCTGCACAGTCGTCCCTGGGGGCAGCGGGAACTCGCGCACCGTGACCGCGTCGTCGTCCAGCTCCGAGTACGAGGAGATCGTCGAGCCCTGCATCGAGACCACCCGCAGGCGCTGCTCGACCTCCTCCTTGCTGAGGTCCAGGGCGGCGATAAGGGAGGCCATAGCGCGCTCGCTGCCGAACGAGCCTGCCGAGCCGCCTGAGATGGATGGCTTGTGCGGCAGACCCGCATGGGGCGGCATCGTATCTGATGGAGACGACTCGACGGCAGTCGCAGGCATGCCGATGAAGGGGTTCGTGTTCGGGATCGCAATGGACTGCGTCTGCGCGGACCGACCTTCGCCGCGGACCATGCTCTGGGCGCGGCTCGTGCGGCTCGCCCGACTGTTGCTGCGACTGCGCATGGCCCGACTCTCGCGGACGGCGTCCTGTGCGTTGAAGAACGGGTTGTTCGGCCGCGCTCTCCGCTCCTCGACCATCTCCGCGAACGGATTGCGCGACGCATGGGCGATTTCCGCAGTCTGCTCCTCCGTGTTGAAGACCTCGGCGGACTCCCATCGGTGCAGGGCGGACCCGGTGGCGGGCGGGGTCATCTTGGCCATGACCATCGTGGGCGACATCGTGCCGGAATCGACACGGACGGAGCGCATGGAGAGGAAGGAGTCGTCGGCCACCGTGTCGCCGTCCCAGGAGACGCCACTGTTTTGGCGCGCAACAGCCGCCGCCGCCGCGAACGGCTTCTCTGGGTTCTCGAGCGCGAGCTCCTCGGCGAGGGTGGGGCGGTACTTGGTGAACTCGGTGAAGTTGAGCTGGGGAAGGTCGTATGCGTTCTCCTCGTCTGTGGTGGTCTTGGTCGTGCGGAGGCTTGGGGACTTCTTAAACATGGAGAAGTTCTTCTCATCCGAGTCGTGATCGTGGGCGGCGTGCACTGGCGGCGGGGCGGCGGGACCGCGGGGCTTCTCCGAGTCGCTGAGGCGGTTAAAGGACTTGGCATACGCCCGCTGCTGGTCTGCTTGGCCAGCAGCGTTCCTCCGGGAGGCGGAGGACATCTTGTCGGACGACCGCTTGTACCACGCATAGAACAGGCAGATGAGGAAGACTACGCCGATAAACGCACCCACGCAGATACCAATGACGGTACCCAGGGGAAGCTCGCTCTTGGTTGCGCCAGCAGCCTGTGCACCGGTGTCAGATACGGCAGTATTGGACGGTGTTAACGTAGGGGTAGTGGTCGGCGAAAGTGTGACTGTAGGAGTGTCGCCATTCTGCACGAGAGGCACCGTTCCAGTCACGACTCCCGTAGCAGCGACATCAAAGGTAAAGGGTCCTGTGCCGGAGGCGGCGGCGGCGATAGTTGTGCCGCCGTCGATGAGGCCAGGTGCGGTGTCCTGGCGGGCCTTGTGGTTGGGTGCAATATGCATGGTGGGCAAGTGTTAAGGAGACAGGTTGGTGGTGTGAAGTAAAGAACGACGAGGGCGCGCGCCCGCTGGAGGCGGGGCGATGATTAGAGATTGAAGTATGAGAGCTGAGGGATGTTGGACGTAATTAGTGCGGTGCTGGGGAGATTGGCGGGGAATGGAAGAGAGGAAGCTCGAGGAGGACTGACCCGTGGAGGATGGGGGAGAGAGCCCGGGGAGGCGAGCGTACGCCAGGTCTCTCTACGTCGGCTTGAAGGACGATGAGGCGGGGGGTGGAGGAGGAAAAGACGGCGCAGCGTCCCCACCGCGGTCGCCATCACTCCCTTCTGAAACGCTGGCGCCAATTTGGTAACTGCCGGCCGCGGCATCCATCTCCGACCCGTTTCTGAGTCTCCGGTCACACCGCCGCCCACCCGTGCACTGCACTCGACCCGCTCCTCCTCAGACCAGCCTCAGACGACCTCTGGACGACCTCAACATGTACAGTAGTCTGTCTACAAGACTCTGCACCTTCTTACAGCTCAACTGAGAACTCCGTCTTCAAGCACCGCAGGAGAGGCCCACCGTCGTCAGCCGGAAATCACCCTGAAAGTTGACAGAACCATTTGCTCCTCCCTTGATCATCACCGACGGCGCTGCTCACTATCCTCATTTGTTATGCCTGGTGCCACTTCAACACTTGTGGATTGTTGTTGCATGCACAACACCACGTTATGGGTGCTGGGCGCAACACGCCTCCTGATGCTCACCGAAGACATTTGCGATGTAACATGTTGAAGTGCCGAAGTCCAAAAGATGCGAAAGTATCACCGATGGACCATCCTGCCACTGTCTTACTTGGTACAGGATCATAAAGCCTGGAGTTTACCCTGCACTGCCCGCGAGAAGGCCCGAGGTATCAACTTGCAGAAGATCTTGTCGGGGTCTGCCTAGGCATTGGGACCGGTCAAGGCGTACGTGGGACATCCCGAGTACGAATGTCGCATCGTTCCGGGCACGGTCCACGGCCGTCGCATAATATCAACACTGTACCGTCCATCTGTCATCGAATCAGTCAAGGTGACATATTCAGCAGATGCGCAGCTACAGCTATTACGTCGTGCAGATGATCCCTGGTGCAGTTGATCCAACACACGTCTACAGAAGTAAGCAAATTCATCTTGTGCAGCATCCGGATGCACGTCTAGCCACGCGGAGCACTCTACTGAACACTGGTGTTGGTACTAGAAGTATGCATGGGGATGATTCGCGTAAGCTTCAGAACGCACCTAGCGATCATTCAACTGTCCGCGGCCGCCGGTTACGCCCTGACAGCCACGAAACCAGGATAACGAGGTCGGGTGGGTGAGAGCGATCCGAGTCTATATTAGTGACCGTGGAATATCGCTTGGCCTCCGGGCGAACAACGGTAGAGACAACATGTCTGCCCGGATCCTCCTTTTACCTCCGGGAGAAAGCCCGGCACGTAAAGGACGTCCGCACTTCCGACATCGCATGTGTGCTCCGGACGAAACCACAGCGCAGAATCGCGCCGTCCCCGTCATCGCTCGCAGCGAGCCGGGCGAGGATACGGTGCAGATATGGGTGTATGCGTCTAGACCTTTGGCGCTTGGCCACCAGCTTGAGGGAGAGGCGTGCAGGACCCGGAGCGACACATGCGCGTATTGCTCAGAACTGTGCAGGTCCTCCGCACTCAACCACCGGGCGAAAAGAGGGCGCAGAACGTCTAGTCTGTGCTGTCCCCGACCCCTCTCTCATCGTCCGCGCTAAGACAGGGACTTCGCACTCAATCTCCGGGCGAAGGCACGGCGCAGACACACCGTCTGCGCCGTCCCCGTCCCCGCTCTTGGCTCTCGGATGAAGACATGGTGCAGGCACGTCATCTGCACCGTCCTCGATCCTGCTTGTCGTGACCTCTGGGCGAATGTATGGCCCAAACGGCCGTTTACGCCGTACCCCACCACACCCTCGACCCCAAGCGAACACACAGCGCAGACACACTGTCTGTGCTGTCCCCAACCGCGCGCCCTCTTTCTCTGGTCAGTATCAACAGCTAGAGGCGTGCAGGGTCCCGAGCGACACCATGCGTGTCGGCTCATGACCTTGCAGTCCTCCGCCCTCGACCTCCGGGTGAAGACATGGCGCAAAGACCTCTCTCCCTCATGTGGCCGTTTTCCAGAGCGACAGGCTTGCAGGGCCGCGGGCGACACAATCCATGTCGCTCGTGTCCTTGCAGTTCTCCGCACTCGACCTCCGAGCCGAGTGGAGACACAGCGCAGATATTGGGCTGTCTGCGATATATGAATAGCCTAGCTGCGAGCGCGCCGTTGGGCGTGCACTGCTGGCTCACCACGGTGCAGCAGTGCTGGCAAACGTTGCGCCGACTATCTGAATACTATCTCAGTAAGATATGATCCTCCGTTTCGCAGCCCTAGTGCTGGTAAGAGATTTCAGACCACAGGCAGACCCATGGGCCCAGAACCTGAGCGCTGAGCGCTTGAGCGATGGTCGGAAATATGGAGTTACAACGCCTCCCCTTCGATATACACGCTTCCATGTACATGCGCGAGATGTCTCACGGAGTCGCGCGATCGTTACTACTCTTGTGAGCGCAAGCGCGCCCCCCGCATGGATAAAGCAGTGCCGCGAAAGTTCTCGTAGAGCACAGCGGCTCTCCTGACCGACGGATCGTCTCACTGATGGGCGGTCTCTAGCCGGGGAGTTGTGTGGACGGCTCGAGACGGCTCGCGAGATAAGGCGGTCAACACTGTACAACTTACAGAACTTTTTCTATAAAAGAGTTTCCGAACGGCGGATCGTTTCAACAAGCACGAAAATTAATCAACACAACTTTGGCAACCTTCCGACGACAGCGTGTGGGTGCAGCTGACCCGGCAGTCGGTCTGCTGTGGTGCAGACACGTTAAATGGGCCACACTGCAGCAGGAACCGCTCCAAGCTTTCCGGAACTACAGCGCGTGCAAATCAGCCCTATCACCTCTGGGTCAACTCTCATCACTGCAACCAACTCCTCATCACCGTACGCACGCTCGTTGATATGTACGTTAGGGTGGTAGTTCTTCCCCTCCCCGACCATGCCAGCTCGCTTCCGGTCCATGCTGGCGCGTATGAGATCAGGGATCTGTTGAGACTGAGCGTTCATGATCCCGGCGTTGACCAAAGGTCCGGAAGCAAGCCCGTAGATGGTCGACGGGAGGACGATGTATGTTCTGACATAACCTGTCACATCACCAGTCAAAATCAGCATAGTAACCATGGCACGAGATCATTGCATCAGTACCTTCTTTGTCGGCGGCGACGACGTTCAGGTCAACGTCTCTATGTGGCTGTGTCTCCGGGATCCGCTCTATTTGGTCGGCATCCGAGTCGTAGTACACGAACTCTGTGCCGTGCATTCCGCCCGCATTATCTGCCAAGACCCCTGTATATGGGTTCGGAGTGCTCAGAATGTGGCGCCGGCGTTCAGGTAGACATAACAACATACCAGTGCCTGACTGAATATTGGATTTCACTCGTCAGCGCGTCAGCGTGCATGCAAAGTAGTCCGTCCATATACACGTATGCGTATGCTTACCGTATGGATCAGGATGGGCGTTGTGTTGGTCGCATGTGCTCTCACTTTCAATCCGGCGAGAAGGGCGTTATTAGACAGCATATGATCCGCATCAGCCTGTATCACGGCCGTTCATGAGTACTTGAGTAGTTAAGCGAATTCAAATACCAGTCCAAGAGGGCGAGTACAGAAACTACTCACGCACTCGATCACGACGTCAGACCTGCTCGCGACGTCCTGCAGCATGTCCACGTCGTCGAGCGAGCCGACGACAGCTTCGACGCCGAGAGAACGCAGCTTCTGCGCTTTCTCGTCGCTGCGTGTGAGCGCAGTGAGTTTGTAGCGGGCGAAGGCGGGGGACACCTTCTCTTCGAGAAGCGTTGTGAGAACGGCGCCGCCGATGTACCCTTTAAATATGCCGGCGGCGTGAGCTGATGACGTTCGATATTGATGCTCTCCGCGTGAGACCTACCTGTCGCGCCAATGAGGAAGATATTGACTGGGTTAGCCATTGCAAGGTTGGCTTGCGGGAAGAGTGACACTGCGTTGTGCTAAGGAATAGACGAGAAAACACTGTAAGGATAAACGTGGGTTATTTTCACCCCCGGCCGGGTTGATATCCGGAATTAACCCCCGTTCCGGGTGATTCCTGGCAAGGGGTGATTGTGAGGCAATAATAACTCCCTCGGTTTCATCAGGATTGGGGGTGATTTGGATACCTGCATTTGACATCAGCAAATGGCGGAAACTGGCGCTTAACGTATTGCCCGATATAGCAGGTGATGCCTGCCCTAAGTCGGCGCTTTCGAGATCGATGAGTGTTCGACTTCAAACTTTTCTGTCGTCTCGAGCTCCATCCATCCTCAGCTGTCCTCTCACTCAACTGCTGGCCTACCAAAGTACTATCCTGCTCCATCCTGAAAGCTGGTCACCGACTCTCAGGCACTCCGGTCTCATCTGATCTTGGATCTAGGTCTGGCGCACTGGCAACTTCTGGCTGCCTGACACCCTTGGATCTGTCACTGGCCTCCTAGGGCGACAACACAGCTGGGATGGTGGCTGATGACTGGTTCCTGGATCCGAGGGTGCTGGGTGTACAGTGGAGGCCTACAGGTATGTCTGGGGTGTACTGTCATATGTGTAGATCTGCTAACATGAGCCAGCCAACATGCGACTCGGAGGCCGCCCTTTGTGGCACCACAACCGGCTGAATGCGCGACGACAGCAAGCAGCAAACGGTAGGGAACATAAGCATACAGAGGTTTAGGTTTAACATTCCCCCGCTGCGGCTGGTCCGGGGCTTCAAGCTGGGCAGTGCTACTGCACGGCCGCGGTATGTAGCCCTGCCCGCGCTCACTTCTTGTTAAATGTGTATGAAATATGTATCTACGCATGTACATGTATCTGAATGAATCATTATGCTATCCATTGCTATACGGTGTGCGCGATTTCAAACCAGGGCATAATGGGAAGCCTGCTATAATCAATATCACCCGGAACGTGGGTGAATTTGCCCCCTACTGCAACGTATGAGTACCATAATCGTGTGTTTAGGTGGGGGTGAATTCGGTCATTTCTCGGTCTTTTTTCACCCCTTTCAGACGCCCGGACACCGGGGCTAAATCACCCGGGATGCCTGCTTTCTCACCCGCACCGTGGGTTATATTCCGGGGTGATTTTCACCACCATCTATGCGCACAGTGAAAGGTCTAGTACATGAGGGGCGCATGGTAGGTCTATAAGGTGCGGTTAAATCGTTACCCGACTCGGAGATCGTTGGCACTGCGTCACACTGACGAACTAGCACTTCCCGTGACTTCGTCCCGGTGGGTGATGTCGATGAAAAACTTCTCAGTTTGAATGCAATTGTTTTTTACATACACACTGGCAAGACACATGTCCAAATGTTTGAACCTGTGAATATCAATGGCAATTACAGAAGAAAGCTTTGGGGCCGCTGCTACCAGCCTACCACAGGCTTGTCAGTGAGCGCCGCGCCTCGGGTATCTAGCTAGGAATCACTTAAACAACTTAAACATCACTATTTCAATAGGAACCAATGGCCGACCGGCCAGTCTTCAACACTATACTGTAAGTATAAGTCAACTTTCACACGACTCGGTATAGTAGTATACATTTATGTACTTTGTCAGCCAGTATAGTAGGACATCAGTTTCACGAAAGCAGAAATGAAGTTATTACTTACCTAGTAAACAACTTACCACTTATTACAGTGGGCCCGACTCAATGGTATAGTACATTCGACTCCGCGCTGCCACGCCGGCGGCAGGCTAATAGCTACTGGCCGTCCCCTCCTGAGCCTCTTATATACCAGTCATGGCCATGGCCCCAATATCGTTCTCGAACAGTCTCTGCGATGCTATGATGTTAATGGACGTTAACCACTATTCGAGAATTTGCTAGAATTGAAAGATACATCGCCGCCACCGACGCGTCGCAACGCGTCTTTTCCGAGGCGCTCAGCGGTCGGGCTCAAGATTACCAGTGTAGCTTGCAGATTGAAATAGTGAACCTCCTCATAGAAGCTTGTAAATTACAAAGGACAGTCTGCTAGTTCCTTTCATATGTCTCAGATATCGATTTGTTAGAAAGACGCTCCAACATAAGCTTAAGGTACTTTCTCAAAAGGTTCAGAAAACTTCCGGTCCTCCTTCACTATGCTTGGAGTTGCTCATCATGAGCTCTTCTAATATCAGTCTATCTGTACGGCACATGATACACAGCTGGGAAGACATCGTTCATCAACGTCTAGAGGAGTCAGAACTCACTTCCGAGTCCGAGTCACGATCCGATGTATTTGGGCGCTTGACGTCTCCGACACCAACTATATTCCTGGATCGCAATTGGGACCATTCCGACTGTATGTGCACGTCCCACTCCATCTCTTGTCACCTATAGGGTATTCTCATTCGCTTCCCCAATCTTTGCTAGTCGACAGAGAGAGGTATGGTGTGTCCGCCTTCCCAAGGAGGCAATTGCCTTTTCCGTAACCCGTCGCTTACTATAGAAGATGCGGTGATAGAATCAGCCGCTCACATACTAGAGGCCACCGTGGACTGCGTTGTTGTCGTACTTGTAAGTTGTAACTAGTACGGACGGTTTGCAAATGGCGTGGCTCTTGATCTCGGAGGAATTAGAATGGGCTGTAGCAGGGCTGTAGACTCGGAAGATCGACAGTATGGAAAAGGAATAGGTTTGCCGCGGGTGTTTGGCGAGTGTGGGCGCTGGCCCGCTGCGGAAAAGGGCGTTCAATCAGTCTCGGGTTTTACACATCGACGCCGGATGCACCTCCCTCTCATAGCTACCTTCCTGTCCTCCTCGTCCTCAGCCAGCTCCCACACGCTTCATGGCTCTATCTTGCTGGGTGTGGCCACGATCGTACGTAACGGACCCTCCTCATAGGACGTTCACTCAAAAGAGGTGATGTATTCCTTCATGTAGATCACACTAGCCGAACGACGTGCGGACCCCCACCTACCCCCATAGGCTACCCTACCTCTCCCGCTTGTTCTACCACCTTATAACGCTAGCTCTTTCATCATGGCACAACAACAGCATCCCCCGCATCCCCAATTTCTCGACGTAGACTGGCCTCGGAGTCACGACCATATCCCAACCCAACCCCTTCAGCTCGAGAACGAGTACGACATCGATCCCACTCGCTACGACATCCTACAGGGCGACCTCACGTCTACCGTGGACCGCCCCCGCCCGCAGCAGACGACGAGTTTCCCTATGAACAACAACTTCGGCAGGCAGCAGTTCGGCGGTGCGGGTGACTACATGTTCACCTTCCCCGATCCCCACGCGCAGTCGCAGCATTTCAACCAGATCTACAGTGGCGGTCAGTACTATCCAGATCAGACCTCTCAGTACCCCGGTCTCGCGTTTGGCGACGGCAGCCAGAACTTGCCGTCCTCCCCGTACTACAGCGACGATACCTCTGCATACGCGTATAACCAGGGCCAGGGGCTCCCGATGGGCCAGCATGCCCGCACGGGCTCCAATGGTCATTCGGTATCTGGCCGCACGCCCACGGTCCCCACTTTCCAAGGAGAGCGCACGCCCATCTACTCAGCCCCGGTGACCCCCAACTACGGCTCCTCTCCAAGCCAGAACATGGGCATATACCAGGCTCACTACGCCGAGAGCCCCGGTGGCCTCCACGCCGCGAAGCGCATGCGTGTGCTCGACGACGGAGACGGCGAGACATCGTCGGCGGACGGAGACATGCATGAGGAGGGTGTACAGGCAAAGGGGGACAGCGCGAAGCCGCCAAAGCCGTAAGTGTTACGTCTGTGCCCTCATCCCCCAAACCCTGAGTTCACCGATCGCGGACGGGGCACAGTCTGGGGGCATGCGCACGCTGCAAGGGTCTGAAGGTGCGCATACACGGAGTTGGGCGTAGCTCCCGTGGTTCTCACAAGGTGTCACTCTAGGTCAAGTGCGAGTTCAAGACGGATCCCGATATATGCAAACGTTGCCTCAACGGGGGTCATGAATGTGTTATTCCGGGCAGGAAGAAACGCCGAGCACCTCCGTACGCAGTCATCTGTCCGAGTATGGTCGCGGTCGCTAACGGTTCGTGCGCGCGCGCGCAAACAGACGACGAGACTTGCTCCTTGGCCAGATTCGCGAACAGGCCACGAAGATCGAGGAGCTTATGAAGCAATTGGAGGAAGCGAACAAACGCGCCAGCCAAAAGCAGTCCGACACCAATGCCCCATCACCATCACCATCCCACTCCCACTCTGCATCTAACACTGACCCGTCCAACTTATCGGACTTGAGCGCATCAGAGATAGGCACTCCGGAACCGACGACAATCCATATTACGAAGCCGGACGTTCTGGACTGGATAGCGAAGGCGCGAGAGTCCATCGAAGCCTTCGGAGGGTACATCAAGATGGGTGGCACAGGCGCTACGAAGGACCTGCTATCTGGGGGAGGAGACCTGCTCGGATGGAAGGACAGCAGCAGCGAATCCGAAGACGCCGAGGGCGACAGCGAGGAGGACGGCTACAAGAGCGACATTCACGTCGAGGTGCAAGACGTCGACGCGAAGCCGGCGGAGGCCCAGCGCGGTCGCGCGCGGCCGGAAGGCCCCCCCGCGAACGAGGCGAGCACGTCGCAGGCCAAGTCTGACGTGACAGTCAGCAGCGGCCGCACTTCGCGGCGCCAGAAGAGCGCGACACGCGAGAGGCTCGCGATCCTCCCCGTCGACGCTACGCCCATCGGGCTGCTCGCTAACATGAGCCTCAAGAAGAAGCCGCGAAGCCGCAAGTCGAGCCGGAGCCCGAGCGTCAGCACAACCGAGGACAACGAGTATGGGATGGCGAACGAGGACTACTTCCGCGCGAGCAGTGAGTTGTGCGGGATCTGACGACGAGGGTGTCGGGCTCATTTCGCTAGGCCCAGGTCCAGATCGGTCGATCATGTATGCGCAACATCAAGCCCCGTACATATTGCGGAGTGGGCTCGTCAGCCCGGTAGAAGTAGAGAAGCTGTTCAAAATGTGCGTGGTGTGCTCGCGTCGGAACGATGTTGCTAACTCTTCCACAGATATTTCGACCATATGAATCCATCTGTATCAATCTTAGACCCTGTACTCTATACTGCCCAGAGAACGTATTGGAGAAGCCCACTGCTATTCACCACCAGTCAGTACAGGTCCGATCCCGCGTATGGTGCATGCAACTGATGATCATGCAGTCTGTGGTATTGCTTCGAGGTATTATGGTGAGCGGCCGGAGTTGTACCAACAAGCCATGACATGTGCTCGTCTTGCGGGAGGGTCGACCCTCATCGGCGGTCAGAAGAGTGTCGAGACCGTCGCAGCCTATTTGCTCCTCGCGTTGTGGCCCGTTCCCGCGAGGAAATGGGAGGAAGATCGAGCGTTTGTGTACTTGGGGTTAGCTATCCGGTACGTCGTATTTATCAGGCGTGCGTCTGGGGTCTCAGCTGACAACGTCACCAAGAATCGCGACCGATATCAACCTGCACCACACGACAACGGTCGAGCACCAGAACGAGCAGCACGCACGCGAGGTGCTGAACCGCACCCGCATATGGCTCTGCTGCTACGTGCACGACCGCGCGTTCTCGTCCCAATACGGGAAGGCGCCGATCATCAGCAATACCGACTACGTCGCGAACCACACCGAGTTCTGGTACAAGAGCTCCCCGTACAACATGTCCGACGACATCCACCTCTGCGCCCGGCGGGCAGTGATGAGGGCCCTCGCAGACTACCGGGGCGTCATCTTCAGTAATCCAGAACACCCAGCAGGGCTCAACGCGGTCAGTCGGCCTGCGTTTATGTGTTGGTAGTTGACACTCATCATCCGCGCAGAACGTCGACGTCACCTCTGAGTCCTCGGAGACCGACGACACCCTTGCACGCCTGTGGGAGACCTGGTCCGCGCGGTTCCGCGAGGAGAAGCGTGACACTGAGTCCTTCGAGTTCCGTACCAGCTACATGAAGGTGCTCTTCAGCTACTCGCGGATGGCGGTGCTATCTTTTGCCTTCCAACATCTGGGACAGGACGAGTCCCATAGTGTCAACGAGGCTATGCTATGGAGGGTGCGTAGGAGATCTTGCTGTCGATCGCAAGTTCCGCGTTGAGACATCTGGTTAGTGTTTGCGGGCCGCGAAAGACCTCATCAGGACTGTGTTGGACGAGATCGCGACTCCACGCTTGCGTAGGTTTCCTTACTCTCAACTGAAGTGAACCTGGCTCATCGTCATCCACACAGGCACGTTCATGCGATACGCATCGGACTCGCAATGCGTCTTGCTCATATTCACATGTGCATTCCTCCTCAAGGTATGCGACAACGCCCGTATGCCGTCTCCTCGCTGCGCAGCCCCTCTAACGTCCGCGCCAGCTGCTGCATCCGCGCTATGTCCCGTACATCCCGCGAGACACCCGCGTCGAGATCCGCACAATGGTCCAGGACACCGCGAACTTCCTCGGCTCCCCGGACATCGCGATCGACGACCGGCACGCGCCCAAGATGTACTCACGCTTCCTCTACGGGCTCCTGGACTCCCCGCACGCAAACATAGACTACTCCCCAGCGGCACTCAAGCGCGCCACGCGCTCCCTCGCGGTCAGCGCGACAGACAGTGTGTCAGACCATCCGAGTGCCATGCCCGCCCCCGTCTCTCTTGCTGCACACGGGCCGGTCAAGCCTGAAGCGAATGCCGATGCGCAGATGTTCGACGGCCTTGGACTGGGGTACCCGGAGCAGGCGCTGCCTGCTGATGGGGCCGGGCTGTATGAGCCCCCGCTGCCCTTCGACCCTGAGCTGCTGCAGTCGATGCAGACCCTCACGGACTCGACGTGGTCCAGCATGGTTCTGCCAGGTACGTGGTCTCGCTTTTCGCGCGTCTTTTGGTTGCTCAACGTCACGTCCCCACCATGATAGGGTTCAGCTGGATGGACTCCATGCAGCAGGACCAAGACGTCCAGATGCGATATACTCCCAACGGCGAACCAGCCACGTCCCAGTGAAAACTCCCCATGTCTGTGTGCAACAGTGCTCTATGTGCTCTAGCTGTATTCTAAGCGCGCCATCGTCCGTTCCTCATCATGTTTCGTCGTCCTATCCACGCTTTCGTGCCCGTTGTAATCTACGCGCTACAATGACATTCCCCACATATACGGACTGTGTAGATCTATCAGTATATCGTTCATGCAACTTCTTGATTCGTTCTTGTGTTCATGCCATCTTGGAACGCGAGCGTTCGATCTCGTCGAGAGTGATCCCGCTGCGCTCGCACATCCCGCGGAAGATTCCGCCCGGGAAGTTGAACAGGTTTTGTGGAGTGTCAAACTCCTAAGAGGACAACAGAGTAGGGTCAGAGAGTCGATTGCAGGTCGAAGGTGGTTGTGGCCTCTTACCGCGATTTTGCCTGAATCCAGGACGAGGATTCGGTCGTAGGAGACAATGGTGCGTAACCGATCTGCAGTGCGGGTCGAATAGTATCAGAACTGCTCTCCACGGAGTTGTATCTGACGTACGAGCGATGCACAGCAGCGTCTTGTGTCGGAATTGGGTTTGAATCGTATGTTGGATCTTAGCGTCTGTCTCCAAGTCCACCGACGCTCTACAGAGTACATGAGCCACCTGGACAGATGAGTTGACTGACGAAAAATACTTACGTTGCTTCGTCAAGCACTGCGATGTGTATGAGTACAAGATGATCAACATGAGCACGATTGTGAGACGTACCGACGACCTGGCTGTCCTTCACCAGTGCTCGAGCTAAACTGAGCAAGCTGCGCTCTCCCACGCTCAAGTTCGAGCCTTCGCTTTCGATGACGGTGTCGAGGTTGAAGCGAGAAGTGGGGGAGTGGGTGCCATCGACGTCCACCTTAGGCGACTCCACCAGGAAGGACCGATGGAGGGCGTCCCATAATTGCGCATCGGTCTGGGAGGGCGGTCAGCGTGGACAGCGCAATAGAATCGTTGGTTTGTATTGGCTTACGTAGAGGTTGAAAGGATCGAGGTTGGAGCGGATGGTGCCTGGTTCAGATTAGGGAGGAATTCAACTCTCAGCCTTTGGAATGGGCTTACCACTGAATAGCAAAGGCTGTTACGAGACCGAGAGGATGAGTGTATGCGTTGCAATATATCAACAAGCTACGCACATCTTGTGGGATGATGGATATCTTGCTCCGAAGATCTTTCAGCCCAATCGTGGAAATGTCAACGCTAGGGAAAAGAAAGTGTAAAGTTGAGAGGACTAAATATCTTGCGCGTTTAATGCGCTTACCCATCGATGGTGATTGAACCGGACGAGAGCTCGACGATGCGGAAGAGCGCGAGCATCAATGTAGACTTTCCGGCACCCGTTCTGCAAAACGGAATCATCTAAGCTCCACGTCGATCAACTGTATGGAAGCGTTAGTGACGCACCTTCCAACTACTCCAATCTTCTCTCCCCCATTGACTTGCATCGATAGACCCTTCAGGACGAAGGGCAGACCGGCCCTGTAGCGCATGACGACGTCCTTGAACTGTATCGCGCCCTCAGTTGGCCACTCTGAAGGAGGCTTGTGCTCGGCGACCTCGTGCGAAGCCTCTTGAGGGATCTGATCCTGGCGACTGTAGTGTACGACTAGCCACCCATTTATGTCAGTATCCACAACTTTGTTTACAGTGCAGACAAACGTACTGCGTTCCACGGAGCTCATATAGTTCTACATGAGAAGTATGATCAGGATGCTCGAATGAGGCAGGTGATGTAGATGCTGACCTCCACTTCGGCAGACTGCCGGGTGAGCATGCCGCAGAGCTGGGTGAGAGAAGCTGTATGCGTTTGTTAGTAGCCGCTAGTACGTTCTATCCGTGGCACTTACTCGTGTATGTCAAGACAAGACCAATCTCCGCGGGATTAATACCGGACGCATTCGAGACAGCCAGGATCGCAACCTGTGTGGTTGAGACGTGAGTTTCTCGCCTTGACGTGCGGCAACGATATAAGACCTACAATGAAAGTCATGATACCACCGAGGAAGTCCAGACGAATGGCGAGCCATCTAGTTAGTCCACCGCCGTAAGCATTATGGTAGATTGTAAACGGCCCATGAGACGAACCTCTGGTTGGTCACAGTGAGGAATGCTGCTCTGTCTTCGAGGTCTACATAGTATTCGTTATCGCGCAGGAAACGCTCGACCTCGCCGTAACTCCGGATGGTGGGCAAGCCGGACAGAGACTCGGCGAAGTGTGCATACAAGAGCGAGCGCAGCATGTTGTCTACTCTAGTAGTCAGAATGCTGCCACAAGTCAATCAAAAGCTCGACAAAACGCACCGAGGCGCTTGAGCTCTCTTGCGCTTGCACGGTAGAAGGCGGCGAAGTAGTTGTAGCCAACCGCGATACCAACCGCGGCGATGACTATACGAAATCAAAACCTGATGCTCTTTTGATTAAGCGCCACTGAACCACTTACTGAAGTAGTGCTCAACAACGGTGATGATCACAACACTACCAGCGACGTTCGCAATGGTAAGCACAACTAGCATCAGGATGTTAGGACTACCGCTTCTCATAGAAGAGGAATACACTTACAGAGCCGCATAGAAACTAGAATGAGATAGTTGACGGTGAGTACACTGGGACGGTGTCTGATTTCGGTCCAACTTACCTGGAAGCTGATTGTCGATGTCTACGTCGTACGATGTGAGTGCGCAACCCCATGAAAATATGAGTATCCATGATCGGACTTACTCTCGATGTCCTTCCCGAAAACGCTTAGAATACGTCCCATAGGCTGGGATCGGTGTCAGCATGGTACTCTGATCAGCGGAATAAAGGATTGGACGGACCGTAGTGTCGAAGAACGACATGGGGGCATAGAAAATATTCCGTATCGAGTCATGGTGCAGATTCTGAGAGACAAAGAAACCCATCTCGTCCATTGCCATACCCCTAAGCCAATAGATCAGTCCGGCAGCTCATGGGATGACGGCAAGCCCGCACTCACACTCCGAAGGTGAACAGAGATTGAGCGACACCCAGGACCGCGTACAACATCTGGTAGAATGAATTTGGTCGATGCCAGGTGCTGCACAAATGGGTGAAGGGTCAATGACACTGCGAGGACCGCCGGACGAATGAATCTCGCACTTTGCTTGCCACCAGATCAGAGTGTAATTGTTCATAATCTGGAACCCCTGCATTGCCAACATGCATAGCACCAAAATCGGACCCGTGAAGGAAGCCCGAGCCGCACGGAGGTAGTCCGTGTACACTAAATGCATCATGATGAGTGCGGGTCCACGGCCGATGCAGGAACTCGAATGCTGCTGCAGGAATCACCTTGCCAGCTGACGGAGCCCGTCGTGCGCTTCTCCCGGACGATGAGCCGTCCCTCAAGCTTTCCAGTCCCTGCACCCTTGCGTTGGATGTTCTCTGACTTGATCCTTGCTTCGTCGATCGCAGGCGCGTGAGACGTTGACTCCTCTATGGCCTCCTCCTCGTCCTCCTCCTCTTGCGTCTGCCCGCCGAACTCTTGCAGGAGCCGAGAAAACTCCTTGCCGTTCGCCATGAGCTCCGTGTACGTCCCTTGCTCTTCGATGCGGCCGTTCTACTGAAGAGTTAGATGTCACGCACGACAGTGGAAAGTCGGATCTTGCGTACTGCGAGAGTGTAGACGTAGTCGCACTGGGATAGAAAGTGCAAGGCGTGGGTGACCAAGATGACAGTCTTGCCGCGGTTGCGGAGAGCTCCGATGATCGCGTCGGCGAATAGTGACTTTCCAACGTGCGCGTCGACTGTACGACGGTCAGAGGGGTGGTCATGCAACTGACGAAGGATAGCGTACCTGCGGATAGCGGATCGTCGAAGATGACTGTGTCCGCGTCATAGTACAAAGCACGAGCGATGTTGACCTACATGCATCGTCAGGCGCCGTCTGACTGCAGGAAAATGCCGGTACATACACGCTGCTTCTGACCTCCACTCAGGTTGATGCCCTTCTCTCCAATCTGCGTACCTGGTTAGTTGATGGGAACAGTAGGTAAGCTCCGAAGCTAACTCACCTCTGTCAAGTCACCATCGGCCAGAACCTGGAGGTCAGGAAGCAAGGAAGCCTGCTCGATGGTTTTCCAGTACTGTACCATTCTGTGAGCATGAATCTAGATGTGTGAATAGGGAGGAACGCTTACCCTGTCTTCGTCGTAAGGTTGTCCGAAGAGCACGTTCTCCCGCTACACCAATGTGAGTCGACAGATATCCTCCAGATCTCAGGGACATTTCTCACCAGAGTAGCATTCTGAATCCATGCCGTCTGGGAGCAGTACGCGACACGGCCTCCAAACGAGACGTGCCCCTTGACCTTGCGCATCTCGCCGATGAGACCTTGGAGCAGACTCGACTGCATCGACGTCAGTACGGAACACATCTGACAGTCTCGAGGGCATCACCTTTCCGCTGTGCACAGATATGTCAGCACGTCTGTTATCATTTCTGCGTCAAATGACGTCGGACGCACCTTCCTACCGAGCCCACAATCGCCACAAGCGTGCCGCGCGGGACGAGCATCGTCACGTCCCTGACCCGGAACGGCGCACCGACGGCGGCAGGCGTCTCCGTCCCCTTCGATGCCTTCTTCTCCTTCTTCCCGGACGGGCTCCCCAGCACGTTCGCGGCGGCGTTGCTCTCCTCCCACTCGAACGTCGCCTCCTTCACCTCGAGCGCGTGCTTCTGCTCCGGGTTGATGTCGAACGCGTCCTTGGGGTCCGTGGTCTCCGCGTTGAACACCTTGGTGAGGCGCGCAAGCGCGTTCTGCGCGTCTGTCGTCGCGGAGAGCGCGCGCGGGAGGAACATCAGCGGCTGGCGCAGGAGCTGGAAGAGCGAGAGCGAGGCGAAGATGATCGCGACGTCGAACTCGTGCGCCGTCGCGGTGTATGTCACGAACGCGATCGTCGCCGCGAGGACGGGCACGGAGTACGCGGCCGCGATGCTGGGGACGACGAAAAGCGGGTGAGTGTATGGGCTAGGCTGTGAAAGAGGAACGAATGTACTTTGCTGAGCGAGCGAACTGGATCTTGCGGATGTTCTTCAGCTCGGTGTATCGGATGTCGAAGATACCTGCACATCATACATCGTCGAAACTAGCATGCCGGACGCTGCACTCATTAACTCACGCTTCAAGAACGGCTGCTCGTAGCAGAAGTACTTCACAACGCGCATCGCACCTGCACGACGTCATCAAAATCCATAACAGACGCGAAATGAGCGCAGATTACGGACCAAGGACCTCAAGAATAATCTTGGCGCGCCGGTCGGTCCATCTGAGCGATTTCTTGCCCGTGCGGAACTGGAAGGACATGACGCGTTCCTGGATCGGGATAATCAACAGGAACAGCGAGAATCCCGCCAGCGCAGACGGGCCGAGCTGTAGACCGCATCCAGAGTCCGACGATGAGCTGACACGGTTATCGCGCACGAATATGCCAAGGGCGTACCTGGACCAACAAGATGATCAAGCATATAGTCACTTGGATCGGTGCGGTCCACACTGCACAGCATCCGTATGTCAGCAAAGGGGGGTTAAACTATCTTCCGCGAGTCGATCGAAGACCGTATCGCGACCGCGGGGAAAATATCGTCGCTAGTACGTACCAGCATGCTAGAGATTAGAGGGATAGAACGTCGGCGCGAGACGGCCGAATAGAGCAATGGGTGAGTACAGGTACCAATGACGACCACGTGGGTGGAGGCGAGGCGATCGTACTTACGAACCACTGCGCACAAGCATCGACACGGCTGACCTATGAGACGTGATTTGAGACATCAGAATAGCTCTTGTTATCTGGCGGGGCAAATGCATGTCTCACGTCCGTCGAGATATGGGTCACGAGCGCGGCGTTGGGAAGTGTCGTGCGAGCCTTGCCAGTGAGACTCACGCCGCGTTTGTAGATGGAACTTATGAGCGCTGCTCGTGCGAGCAGACCGGTGGTCATGGAGCGCCAGAAGAACTGCATTTCCTGTTTGAGTGTGTCGTTCACTGCGCATATAGCCACCCGAGACGTACCTGGTGCTGGCAGACGGTAGTCATGACGGTTGTGCAGAACAGGCCAATGGCCATGCCGACGCCACGACCTATACTGGGAGGTGCGCGCCCCGCTTGCGCGGCTGCGAGATGCTCCTTACCGTAGTTAATGATCGCCTTGACGAGGAGCGGGGCCATGAGCTGTGAGGTGTCGCCAAGAACCTTGAACAGTCCTCCAAACCAGAAGTCGCGTCCAAACACGTCGTTGAGAGTCCACGCAAGACTGGCCTGTTTCCTGCCATCAACCTCGCGCCATCGAGCCTCAAGCGCGGCGCGGCGCTCGGTGTGGGTACCCTTGCCTCGGAGAGCTTGCACAGACCATTTGACGCGGCTGAGGACTCCTGGTCTGATCTCTCCCCTTATGAGTCGCTCGTTCCACTCGTTCGCCGCCTTCACGCGAATAGCCCAAGCCTGGTCGAGTTGTGCACCGAGGTTTCCGGACTGACGGCTCTCATCCATCTTCCAGAGGTCTGTGGCCTGGAGGATACGTTGATAGCCGAGGCTCTAGATGACGGTTATTTCAGAAAGAGTCCCGCGCACACATAGAAGTACGAACCATTATCGGATTGATCCATGCGTAGGTCAGCACTGCTAGAATTGAGGAGGAAACCAAGGGGATGACGGAGGCATCATCCAGAGAAGGTGGCGCCGGGGGTGGTGGGTCCTTTGGTAGCCTGCATACAGTCGTAAGGTTCCAAATTAGTGTTCCAGCGAGCTGTGTACATATGCAAGTCACCGACCAGAGCTGCCACCAATGTCTACGGAACCTCACATGTTCCTCGCCGGTGTCGAAGTCGAACTTGCGGGAAGGATGGGTGGTGTCCTTGGCGTCTGTGATAGTCGCGTCCTCGGCTGGACCCTTTTCGAAGTCAGTGTCGTTGGAGTCCACTTTTTTGAGTTTCCCTTCTGCCATCTGTCCTAGTAAACGGCGATACGGGAGCGGTCAGACGCGTACAAGGAGGAACAAGCAGCGGCGGGGAGACCGGGGGAAGGCCTGGGGTCGCGGACGTGCACGCCGCATGGACTTATAGTTTTATTCAGCTCGCACAGAGAGGGGAAGATAACGTCCTTGCCGCGGACCGGCAGAGGTGCTAATCATAGTGGTCAGTGAATGAGTGTACGAAACCGCACTCCCTTTCAGTCCGAAAAAGCCGACGTCACGGGCGCTCTCCGGAGGATGGTTGCCGGGTAGCGCCCATGCCGGAGAACTCTCGGCGTCATGGTCCGTTCTCCAGCGGCCAATGCGCGTAAGAACTTACATACATGCAATGAATTCAACAGGATGCTGTGGCTAAGTCTACCCGACATCTGCGCAGCCAATTCAAAGGAATATACTCCAGGCAGTACACAAGTAGACAGTCGCTAGGCTGTGTCCCATGCCCAGCCTTTCAAATTCCCCGAGCTCTGTGCGCAAGCTCAAAAATATAATGCAACGCCACTCCATCACGACGTCGCTGACCATCTCCACCCGCTTCTTCATCTCATACCACTAGGATCGTCTCGTATCATTATTCACCTTAAAGCGATCACCCAGCCCACTGACCAATCCAACCAATAGATAACACTGTGAGATCCCATGCATTGGCCAGGTTGATCGATGTACTCACTTCAGGTTCAGAATGAGCAAGGAGATCGGAACCTTAGTCGTCGTCGTTCTTAAAGCTCGGAACCTACGCGACAAGCACACGATTCACAAGCAGGATGTATACGCCCAAGTCACGCTAAACAAAGATACCAAGAAGACCAAAACCGAGGTCAGAGGAGGGCAGCATCCGGTCTGGGACGAGGAGATCCGTTTCCCAATCTTCAAAGATGCGTCCGACGAAACCAGGAAACTCGAGGTGGCATGTTATTCGAAGGAGCCCAGGCAGGATGACCTCATTGGACAAGGCTCGCTGGACATCACAATCACTCTAAAGACGGGCGAGTTCGATGGTGAGCAAACAAAGCTCTAGGATGCTGAAACTCTCTCATCCTCACTTACTCTCAGACTGGGTACCTCTGAAGACCGAAGAGGGTGGCTATCGTGGAGATCTATTTCTCGAGATGACTTACTACTCTGCCGCTCCCCCACCACTGCAACGCCGCCCGTCCAAGTGGAAGCCCGCAGAACGCCTCACGCGTCCAACCTCCAACTACACCTATCCCGTCACGTCTCCCCCAGAAGGCGGCGCCGCCCCTAACGGTCATATATCTCCAGTGGCGAAGCTCGAAGCACTCCCGCCTCTCCCGGAAGAACTCGCATCGCCCCCCTTGATCCCTGCGAGCCTCCGCCCAGGCGGCGCAGGATCCTCGAAGACCAGCCCGAAAGCAGGTACGGGCCTCCTTCCTCCAGAACATCCTATCCACGCACAAGCACTCCCGCGCGACCCCTCCCCGCCCGCCCCCAGCCGGGACTCCCTTCCTATACCCTCGCTCCTCCGCCCGGGCGGCGGCGCCCCGCACCCGAGAGCGCGTACGCAATCGCACTCGCAGCCCCCCGCCCCAGCGTACAACAGCCCCGCGCTCCCGGCGCCCACGATACCAGAACCCCAGATACCCGTGCTCGACAACCCGTACAACCCCCCTCCTCCCCGCCAGCCATTCGGGGAGTACGGCTCGCCCCCTCGGCGCCCGTACCCCTCGTACGCTCCCGCCCCTCCCCGGCCCGTGTCGTACGCCGGGGATTACTCCGCACCTCCGCCGCTCTTCCCGCAGATCCCGCAGATCCCGCCCCAGTCGTATCCCCCGAGCCCATACGGCGGCGGTGGCGGGTACCCTCCACCATCGTACGGGCCCCCACCGCCGGTGCCCCAGCCGCCGGCGCCCTCCTCGCTCGACCTGCCCGACCCGTACCTCCAAAAGCGCTACCAGTCGCCCCTCCCCCTCCCCGAGGGCGCACGCAACGCGCGGCCGTCCCAGCCCCAGCCCCAGCCCAAGTCTCAATCTCAGCCGCAAACACCAACGCAGACGCAGCCGCCCCCCAAGCATCCCTCCTCCACCTCCGCCGCCGCTTCCACTCCTGCCGCAGCCCCGACGACGAAGGCCGAGCCGGTGCAGGCGAAGCCGAAGGGCCCGAGCAGGGAGGAGCGGGATCGGCAGCTCGCGCTGGAGATCGAGAAGGAGGAAGCGGAGCGCCAGCGCCGGCTCCGGGAGCAGGAGGAGCGGGACATGGAGCTCGCGCGGCAGCTCGACATGGAGCTGAATCTCGACGGCGAAGGAGGCGGCGGCGGCGCTGCAGCTGAGAGCAGACCGAGTGTTGCAGCTGGGGCGGCTGCTGCGATGCCGGGGGGGTGGTAACATCACCATTAATGCGTGTTCTCTGCCACGCAAGAACGTATCAGAACGCACGCTCGCTGGAGGAGGTTTGTATTGTGTATTCTTATTGTCACCCATCTACAGACTAAGTAGGTAGTATCTATAGATCATGGAGTACCCATGAGCAGCCCAATATGCGCGATATGACATGAGTGTTCAACGAGTTCTAGAGAGATATACCTGAGTCTTCTTCGTATTGATTGGTCCCGGATGGTACAAATACATTGAGACAACTCGTCACAGCAGGATTGACCACGGAGACAGCAAGATACGACATAAGTAGGAGAACGAGAGTGGATGCGAAGCGGGAATAGGACGCAAGGACAGAAGGGAAGGGACGAGATGGAAGCAGTTGGTGAAAGCGCGAGGATCGGTGTAATGAATAGTGAGTGTGACCAAACACCATCAACGATAGCAACGTGCACGAGGCGAGAAGGAAAGATCACTGGCAGAGCCATAGATCAGACATAAGTGAAGGAATTAAACAAGATTGGACAGTAGGGGGGAGGGGAGCAGGAAAGTCATGACGGTCATGATTGTTGGTGGTATGCGATTGTGGATGCTTCGGACTCGGAACATGTAGTGCGTTGTGTGAGGATGTGAGGCAAGGCATATGCGATATGAGAATAGACCGGAAGTAGGAAGCATGAGGGTGCATGGAGGGACGGACGGACGGACGCATGGGTACCTCCTCTCTTCTCCCCTCCTCTCCGCGGCTAACAGCTTTCCGACCTCCTACGCGACCTCCTCTTCGGGATACGGCAGCGGCACTTCTCCCATCCTCTCCCCATGGACACGCAGCCGGTAGAGACAGGTGAACTCGTCCCGGCCCCAGTTGTTCTTCACCATCAGCACGACCTTGCCAAAGTCGATCCCGAGGGCCTTCACTTCGTCAAACACGGGGAACGTCTGGATATGCGTCGGCGCGTGAATGTTGTACGTGAAGTTCGCGATGCGGATGTACTCTGGGTACTTCGGGAGCGTGCGCGGGTACGGGATGTCCTCGAGCGCGCTCGGCGGGAGTGACTGGCCAGCAGCCTCCGCGGTCTCGCGGGCGAGCGCACGATGTTCTCGCCAATCGAACAGCTTCGCGTGGTTGTCTTGGCCCTCGACCATAGCCCAAAGCTCCATCTGGCGGGGTGCAGAGCGCATGTCGATGGCGACCTCTTTGGCGACATGGTCGATAGTCACGTCTGTGATATACACCGGGGCTGCGAGCGCGACACCGAGTTGGCCATGGGTACCAGGGAATGGCCAACAGTGTCCAGTGTGGGTCTCGTGGTGAAGAGCCGTCACGGGTGGCCGACCAATGGGGTAACCCTTGCCACCAGGCAGAAGAGCAGCGATCTGCGCGCCGATGTTGGAAGGGCGGATCTCCATCGTGTCGCTCGTGAGGGAAGGTATGATGTGCGCGCCACTGGAGTGGAGCGCAAAGTCGACGCGTGCGAGGGTGTCCTTCGAAGTGCGCATGACCGCGGTGTCGACGAGCTGGTTGATGAGGGATGTAACGTCCTGACCGTCGGACGACTTGACAGTGACAGCCTTCGTCTTCCCAGATGCAACGTTCTCCCACCATTGCGCAATCTTGCCCGTGACCACACCCGCCTTCATCGCCGACTTGCCAAGCTCCACCGCGTCCTTGACCCCACTCTCTACCGAACCAACGCGATCCTCTAGGGCTTTCAGCTTTGCTCGTGCCTCCTCGTCACTGCCAACAGTGGGGCGGCGTGCCTCTGCCTCGCGCAAAGACTGGAGTTGGGTCGACAGGTGAGAAACCTCTTTCTTGACTGCATTGATACCGTCGCTCGTGGTAGCACGGAACTTGGTCTCGGCGTCTTGCGCGCGGATGCTCTCCTTCTGGATGCGGGTCTCGAGGGAGCCAAGGCGTCCAACAACATCACTCCGGTGCTTTGTCTCGCCCTCCAAAAGCACGCGCGAGCGTTCAGCTTCAACGGAGAGAGTCGCATACGCTTTCTCGAGAGCTTGCAAACGTGCGGACAGAGCAGCGAGGTCCGCGGCCGGGATCTCAGGCGCCTGGTAAGTGGGTGCATGTCCTCGAGGAATTGGTATTTTGCTGAGATCGAGCATACCGCTGTTCAGCGCGTACCATGCGAACCACACGGTGAGGCCGATGAGCCCATACTTGAGGAGGTTTAGTCGTTGGATGAGTCGCGCCAGCCATGTCGCAGTGTTAAAGAACGCTGCAATAACCCAGCGCACGAGACTGGCGAGAGCGTGCACCACCCTGCCCAGAGTTGCACCCACAGAAAAGGAGTTCTTGGTCGGCGGGAATGCGCCGTCCACCTGTGGAGGAAGGTCTTCTAGATCAGATAGAGGCCCCAGTTGACCCTCTAGGTCCATCGAGTTGTCAACCCCACTGGAGTCGTAATGCGGGGGGACAGAAGGCTGTCGCGGAGGGACAGAAGCTCGAGCTATTGAAGGTGCCCTTTGATACGACCTCTGCGCGAGACTGAGCGCAGGCACATTGGCTATATGCGGGTCCACGCACCTGCTCACTAGACTGGTCATCCTCTGAGCTCCCCTCTTCATCCTCCTCTCCCGCTCCGTTCTCCCTTCCACCCCTCTTTTTCTTCTTCCTCTTGTCATAGCCAGCGACCGGCAAAGTGGTGAGAGGTCCACCCCCGGGTCCCCCTTTCTTCTTCTTTCGCCTCGTGCGTTTCCCGTTTTCCTCGAAATCCTCGTCCGACTCATCGAGATCCGACATGGATGGTCGATAGGCCTTGTTATCCGTCGACATGCGATTCTTACGATGTTGCGCAACAGTCCGTCGCGAAGACGGCTTCTGCGAGGCCGAACCGGACTGGAACTCGCGTTCTTCGGCGGAGTAGTCATAGCTGGATTGGTCGCGCGCGCTCTCGTTGCCATTTGGGGACAAGAACTGGCCTTCAGGCTCTTGTGACCGCTCTCTCAGGAGGAATGTCGCAGGAACAAGACGTGCGATCATGTCATAGCCCTGTTGCAACGGGGTCTTCGCGCGCCCGTTCGGTTGCACTTCTTCCTCGCCTTCTGAGTCAGGAACATGACGGGCAGAGGCTGTCTTTGAGATAGGACGGACGACGCGTGCTTGTTGAAGGCGATTCGGAGGGGGTGCAAGCCGTCGGTTGATTGTTGACTGGGTCTCCTTTTCGTACTCGACCGACGTACTACGAGGGACCATGGGCTGCTTCCGGATACCGGAGGCCCATGCTTCGTTCGGGTTCATGCTAGTGTTGCTTGTGCTGGCGTTGCTAGTGTTCGCGGCGCTCGTGTCGGCAGATGAAGTCGCGGCCTGGTAGAATGCGCTGACGATATTAACAGACGTGTCCCGGACACTCCACTTCTCAGGGTGAGGTGGAGAAGGAATAACGCGGGGACCCACGGAGCGAGATGACTCTGGCTGAGAGGACTGCTGGACCTGCTCGCGCTGTTTCAGACGGGCAAAGCGTATAAGAGCGGGTTCTTCGGTGTCGTCTTCTTGGGGAAGGGGGGCTTTGTTGGGCTTGGGTGGTGAGCGCGAACCAGCGGTAGGAGCTCTGATCTATTGTCAAGCCGCAGAACGTATGAGATGCGCGAGGCCACGCACCCGTATGAATATGAAGCTGGAATAGCGCGGCGTTGGTTTGCGTTGGGGTTGTTCTTGTTGAGAAAGGTGTGGTGATCTAGACGTCTGCCTTGACCGAGAGGTGTGCTCGAGAATGACATGTACCTCGCGTTTTCGAGAGAGTCAGTCGCGCAGATAGAAGCAAATAATTTTAGGAGCGTGGAATGGGCGTGTTGGGATCGTGGAGAACGGTGGAGGAAGGGGGCATGTAGAGCGTGCGTCAGTCGCGTGTCGTGGTTGTGGTCGACCACCGCGCACACGCGCGACCTCCTCCCCTGTTTCGGCGCTTATCCCGCCCTTGATTGGGTCTGTTTGGCTGTCTCCTCCCTTATTTGGCTCGCTTTGGGACGTATGTAACTGTTGTCAGGGCGCGTGGGCTCACGCGCACAATCAGATTCGCAAAAGACCGGCCACACATGCTCAGAGTCAATACACCGGAAGCTAGCCAACAATGTCTTATTGATAGCAAGCAATCAAGAAATGTTTGAGCAGCGGATTGAGTCGTGGGTATGTGTATGTATGAAATATGTGGTGTAAGATAGATGCCTTGAACAACCGGCGGAAATACTACGAGAAGTCTAGTCTATCGTGACTGTCGTGAAGATGGTGTTGCACGTCTGGAATGATGCTGAAAATGTGGTCACTGGGGGCGGCATTCGGGCTCCATGCCGTCGTCGTCGTCGTCTTCATCCTCCCAATCGGCATCGTCACCCTCCCCGAACTGGAAACCAGATGCGTGATCAAAGAAATTTGTACCAGCGGGGAAAGGCGTTTCACGCACGTCCACGATGTCGCTTTCCTCGAATGGTACTTCATCAACGACTGCAGGTTTTGGATCCATCTCCGGCTTCTTCGGCGGCAGCAACGCCGCAAGTGCCTGAGGTGTGCACGATGAGCAATGTACTCCATATCGTTCTATTGACGGTCACGCACCGAGACGTCGATGTTCTTGAGCCAGGTTTCGTCTGGCATGTCAATCTCGAGCATGACGTATAGATTCCCTTTGTGATCTGGGGTCTTATACACAGGCATCCCCTCACCACGAAGGATGATGCTGTCACCCGGCTTGATGATTTTGCCTTTTGGACTGGTGACATGGACGCCTCGACCATCTAGATGGGTGAGGAGAATGCGCGAGAACCCTAGCAAGGCTTCGGAGAGAGTGATGTGCACGGTCGTGAGCAGATCGTTCCCTGACCGCTCAAACGATTCATGTGTGCGCGTTTTGAGAGTGAAGATCACGTCGCCTGGAGGGACGCCCGGCTGTGGAAATGCGTTAGCTTCTGTATAGATGTGCATGGAGAGATATAGCTTTACCTCTTCGTCCCCTCCTCCAGCAAGAACTATTCGTTGACGGTCAGCCATACCCCTCTCGACGTAGATCTCCTGGCGTGTCTTCTCCTTGACAGTCTTGCTACCTTTGCACTTTTTACAGCTTCACCGCGGATGAGTCCCCGACCAGATCTCTAACGCGTGCATGAATGAAACATACCGATCCTTCTCCCGGATCTTCTCGCCGTGACCTTCACACTCCATGCACATGGCTCGATGCGTACCAAGACGTTGGGGGCCTACCTGATGAGGGGTTTATGCGATGTTCGCGAGGTATGCGCTTGCACTCACTGATGTCGTGACCATGTTCCAGCCTTTGCCTTCGCACTTCACGCACTGCTTCGGCTTTGCGCTCCCTTTCGCGCCGGAGCTGTAGGAATGTCCGGATTGAACAAAGAGAACAGCCAGTTTAACGGAGGAACATACCCTTTGCATACACCGCAGACGATCTCCTTCTCCATGTTCATCTTGACTGTTTTTCCGTTGTACAGATCTTCTAATGTCACTTCATACGGGATGTTGGAGTCTTGACCTTTCGTCCGTCGGGGTCCGCGAGACCCTGGCCCATGGTCAAACCCGAAGCCCATGCTCGCGCCAAACAACTCGGCAAAAAGGTCCGCTGGATCCATCCCCCCACCAAAGCCTCCACCAGGACCATTTCTTGACATGCCTTCCATTCCGTATCGATCGTAGGCATCCCTGGTCTCTTCCACACTCAGTATCTCATAGCTAGATGATGTAGTGAGTATCTCTTGAATATTGAAAGCGTATAAACTGCGTACGCTGCAGCCATCTCCTGGAATCGCTGGCCAGCCTCTGGATCGTCGGGATTCTAGATGCACTAACATATTAACAACTCCTCATGACATAGCATCTGATGTAGACATACCTTATCCTATGATTGACGGAGGTCGCGAAGGTCAGACATTGTACAGGGCCGAAACGAGCGGATACATACTGGATGATGTTCCCTGGCCTAACATTCGGTGAGTGTTACAAGCAAGTTCCTGACGCAGTAGCTCGTACCTTTTTCCTATATGCTTTCTTGATCTCATCTGGCATCAAAAGAACGCGTCAAACCATCTCCGTCTCAACGTGCATGTAAGAGGTTTCAGAACCTTCAGTGGCGATAGGTGATACTCCTAGGAGGTCGTATAACGCAGTTTCTACAGGCACTGTAGGTCATGTCAGCACTCTAGCATTTCTCAAGCATGTAACACTCACTCTAGGGTATCAAAAATTCTGTAGATGATGAAGCAAGATGAGGGGTTGGAGGAAGAGTGACGAGGCAAACCGCCGGTTGGCCACTGCAGCATGCACCTGCAGCCTGTCAGTGTAGCCGGTGTGACGCGCATGATTGCCACTTCGGGTTCAAAAAGCTTTTTGAGCGCCTTGATCAATGAAAATCTCTTCTCTTGACCTCCACACAACCTCCACCCGCACGGACGCACGGACTTCTCTTGTTGCCCACTACTGCACTACAGGTGTGTATCTTTCGCTCTCAGATATATGGACTCTTCATATGATGTCTGTTCAATAAACTTATCTACATTGTCGGAGTGGGCTCGCCCATGCATGACGCACACACACACTTACTGATGATCTCATTCTTCGTGTCTGTCCCGCGAACAAAGCATGCTCATCAACCTTCCATAGGTGCAGGTCCAAATCGCTACGCCGAGTACTTACTTGAAGGATTGGCACGCTTGGTGTTGGGCTCGGTGGAGGAGTATTTGAGTGTCAAGAGAAACCACACCGCCGCACGTCACCTCATATTCATTTTACACGTCGCTCTAATCTCTCATACACCGTTGTAGTACCTCGTGCTTTATGAATTTTTACTTTGAGGCTGTCAGTGTGCTTGATAAGTTAGATGCGAAGAAAGGTTCAATCAAGGGTGTCCTCGCCTCAGTGCCCGAGAAGAATAGGAAGAGGACTGCCGCCCTCGTCATCGAGACACTGAAATGTGAGCCAACCTCCATGGTCTTCACACTATGTTCCTGAGAGCTCTGCCGTTGTGCTAGACAAACAAGTCCTGAATGAAGTTCTTGATGCTACGCAGTTGCTCCAGCAAGAGAAGAAAATCACTTCCCGCAACCTTGCCTTAGTCCTCGTTCACGACTTACTCCTCGCGAAGGGTGTTCAGGCGGGAGATGGCCCAATCAAACAAGCTCTCCTGCGACATCGAACCCGGATCAGCAGCGAGTTCCAACGAGCAAAGATCAAAAGAGGAGCGAAATCGAACGACGAGTTAGCTCAGACCGGTGATTCTAGAGCTGGTGCGTGGCTTGTCTTTTACTCAAATATGACACCCGCCAAATGTCGTATCATAAGCATCTATCCCTAGATATATTCGCATCAACAGAACATGCTGGACGGTTGAGGAGGCCTTGAAGACGTTCAAGGAGCAGGGATATCAGTTGGGAGAACCGCTTTCTTCGAGGTACGTGACCGAAAAGCTCGTGCTGCTATCACACAATCCAACCTGGCTGCGCTTCCCGTAGCAAGTCGTTCAGAAGGGATGACCATATCCCAGACTTGCTTGCCTTCCATCCTAGCACGCGCTTCATTGACGACCCTCTCTACTTAACGGGCAAGATCATATTGCAAGACAAAGCCTCATGCTTCCCTGCGCACATCCTTGCGCCCTCCGCTCGAGACGACGCCGTCGTCATAGATGCGACTGCCGCCCCGGGAAACAAGACATCGCACCTCTGCGCGATCATGAGAAACAAGGGCAAGGTGAGCTCATAATTCGTCAGCCATTGTGACGAACAAATTTTCACGCTATCATGGGGACCCAGCTATATGCTTTCGAGCGCGATCGCAAACGCTTCTCTACTCTCAAGCACATGCTGTCGAAGGCGCATTGCACCAACGTAGAGGCGGTCAACTCGGACTTCCTCAATATCTCTCCTAAAGATCCGCAATATGGTCGTGCTACCCACATGTGAGCCTGCCTTGACTCTCTCGTCGATATCGCTGACATTCGTCCACATAGCCTACTCGACCCCTCCTGTAGCGGCTCAGGGATCGTGAATCGGATGGACCACCTTCTCGATAACGGTACGTGTCACTTGCTTGGCACACTTTCTACAGCGAGGGAACTCAAAACCGCTGCATTTCAGAGGAGAACGATGGGGAGTCTGAACGTTTGAATAAACTCGCGACATTCCAGCTGAAAATGATCCAGCATGCCATGACATGTGAGTACCTACTGGTGCATGTTCACTTCAGCACACATGTAATGCGTTCAACAGTTCCGTTGGTCAAGAGAATCGTATATTCAACATGTAGTGTCCACGCTGTCGAGAACGAACATGTGATCCGCCAAGCCCTGAAAACGGAGGAGGCGGCGGGTGGAGGGTTTCGGCTGGCGCGCAGAGAACAGGTGTTGCCAGCGTGGCACCGACGAGGCATAGCAGAGGAGTTGGATGACCCAGGTGCGTCCCATATCTATCATAGCCCCATCGCCGCTGTAACAAACCCCTGCGTCCAGCTGATGCGACATCGTTGGTACGCTGTTCGCCTGGTGAGGATGCCACCAACGGATTCTTCGTCAGCTTGTTTTTGCGGGGTTCGGACGAAGAGGACGGGTGCTCAAGCGAGAGCAGTAAGAAGAGGAAGACGGGCGAGGATGGAGACCAGGGGAGCGAGCCAACGAAGAAGCGTAAGAAGAAGAAAAAGACCAAGTCAGGCAGCGTTTCTTAGTCTGTCCTCCTCGTCCACTGTAGCCCGCGTCATGTTCATATCATGCCATATTTTCTCATCTCTGTTCGGATACAACATGGCGATTAGAGACCTAGTGAGTTACACGACGCATAAGGATTCTCGAGCTACGGATTGGTTAGGAGGCGGAGACGATGAGTACAAACCCAATCCCTCGCGATCGGATCCTGGGAGTGTCTGAGACCGAGAACCGGAAATCGACTGCTGCTACGGGACTGTTAGACGGTCAGGAGGGTCTGAGAACCAAGGCGAGAGATGCGAGGCGGATCTGCGTGAGGAGGGGGATGACACGGGGGATTCGACGAGAGGCGAGCGGAAGTGGTCAGGGGGTCAGTGAGCGGGGGTGCTGATTTGCTGTTGTGAGTACTGGCTCTGGTAGTACTGAGCGTACCCAGCACCGTAGTCCTGTGAAGGGTAGTAGCCGGGGCCACCCGGTTGCTGCTGCCCATAACCAGATTGGCCGTTCCACCCTGGAGCTCCGCCGCCGCCGCCGCCATATCCACCAGGAGCGCCAGGAGCGCCGCCGAAGCCATTGTAAGGGCCCTGGGGAGGCCTAGGGCCACCTTGAGGGTTAGCGTTCGGGATCGTGCTGCTCTGCCACACCTCCGGACGTCGCCACGGAGGAACACTAGAGCCACCGGCTGTGATGTCGTGCCCTGCACCTGCACCCCACCTCCCACCATCTCCACCAGGGCCCTTCCCGGTCTCTCCAAGCTCAGCCATCAAGCTTTCGTACTCCGAATCGAATCCGCCCTTGATCATGGGCGGAGGGGGGCCGCCATGGTGTACAGCGTTCGGATCCCTGTTGACCGTACAGTCGCGAGCCATGTGACCTGCACTACCACAGACACGGCAGATGATGTTCGCTGTGAAGTTTCGCTGCTCTGGACAGTCGTACTTGCGATGGCCGACCCCGCCGCAATTCTGGCATATCTGATTTTCGTCATCACGAAGAGTACCGTTGAGCGCTGCGAGCTCGCGAAGCTGGTTACGTTTGTGATCGTTCTGCCCTTCGGGAGTCGAGGCAGCCTGTAGAACAATGTTCAGACATCATCATGACAGTTTTGCGGGAGTACCTACAGTCTCGATGACTTTGTTGATCAACTTGACGCAAAGAGCGACTTTATCGTCAGAGTCAGCAGTAACAAGACAGTGAAGATCTTCCTCTGCGTCCTCGGCGTACTGTTCTGGCCTGGCCTTGCCCTCTTTGACACTACCCTTGCCACGAATACTGATTTTTGCCCCGCTGTCTCGCTCCATTTTCTTCAGACTGTTACCGCGAGGGCCCACCAGCAGACCGAAAAAGTTGATCTCGGGGAACTCTTTAACGGGGATGTAGACCTTCTCGGATGGACGTTGCGATCTCTTCATCTGGTGGTACTCAACTGGGGGACGGAAGTTGGGGTCGTTCTTCATGGCGCGGTCCACGAGCTTGATCCGCTCCTCCTCCAATTTCTTCCGGTAGCGGACCTCACGTGTGTTGGTGCGGCGACCGTGAGCATCGTACGTCGGAGGCGGAGAAGGAGAGCTGAAAAGGCGGTCAAGACAATACTTCAACCATCATGCGGTGCAACGACTTACCGCTCGCGCTCAGGAGGGACGAAATCGTTCAGGCGCAGTTTGCGATTGATTTCTTCCAATCGCAGGTGGATAGCGTAGTTGTCCAAGTGCGCCTGCGAGACACCATTGGCATTGATGGCGGTAGGAAGTCCAGGAATCTCGGTCTTTGCGTCCCCCCAGCGGCTTCGTCGCTTGCGAGGAGCATTAGGGTCAGTAGCTAGAGCGAGATGAGCAACCGTGTGTTAGTAAGGACTCCGTCAGTCTATGCACACAGCGTGATGCTGAGAGGGCCGGCATCACCACCAAAACAGTCTGCGCTAGCAGCAATGGAATTTGGTGAGTCTGCCACAAGGATCTCCGTACTTACCAGCGCCGTTGGAAGGGGTTGTGTCACGGTCTGAGCGCGAGCTTTCCCTGTCATTTTGAGCTTGGGGCCGTGGGTAGGCGGAAGGCGAAGGCTGAGCGAGTTGAGGCGGGGCGGCCTCTTCCACAGGTGCTGGACCGAACCTCCGACGGTTGCCCAACGGGACTGTTGTGCGCGTCAGACGAGAGAGCAAAAAACAGGAGTGTTACGGATACGTACTCTCGTTTGTGCCTGTGACTTCGCGGGTTGCTGGTCTCCACATACTTTGAGGCCGGGGGATGAGGGGGTGGAAGATTTGGACAGAGATACCTGCAGCCCGTTGCCCGCCAGCCCCGCGGGTGGACAAGGGCGGATCAGTTTCGAGCTCCGATTCAAAGCTGACTAATCGAGTAGGTGTCGGCGCTGTGGCAGGCTGCGGCTCCGCTCGCTATCCCGGCCATTCCAGATTGCTTACCACAACGACGACCACTCTTCGCCTTGCTGCCTAGGCTAGTTCGTGTCCGCGCCTTCCTGATTCTTACACTTGTCAGTTAGGCTAGAGGAATCCCACAGCTGCGATGGCAAGCAAACGGACGGCGGAAGGTATGCAGAGTTATGTGTTGTGCCACCTTCACCCTTCACCTATGCGATTGCCTAGGTCCTGCTGATTCGTCGTACCCCGCCAAACGAAGCAAGAAGTCGCAGGAGGATGACAACTACGTCGACGAGGACAATTTCGAAGCTGTTGAGCTTGAGTCGCCTCCAGACACTCCTCTTGTACCTCGTGGCGCAACTATCAAATTCAGCGCACTCACTCGCAAACTCGCTGAAGCACGACCTCCAAGAGACGGTTCAGATGGGCAAGATAACTCTAGTCTCAGCGCTCACAGGAGGCAGCAGGATGCACTTGTCTCGCACATCTTTCAGGACCTGGACTTCTCATGGCTCAATCTCAAACTTGACCATGCTTCACGTCCTATCTGGATCAGCCCTGAAGATGGTCACATCATACTCGAGGCGTTCTCCCCCATTGCGGAACAAGCGCAAGACTTCCTTGTCGCTATAGCTGAGCCTGTTAGCAGGTATGCAAGTCATCTCGTTAGCAGTAGGATTAGTAAAGCTACAACAGCGTCGCAGACCGGCGTTCATCCACGAATACAAGCTCACTTCATACTCCCTATACGCTGCTGTTTCTGTCGGACTGCAAACGGAGGATATCATTGAAGTCTGTTCGCCGCATCTTACATTTCGGCGTAACATACTGACAGTAAGCTCAAAGGTTCTCAACCGATTATCGAAAGTTCCGGTACCAGATAGCATCGTCACCTTCATCCGTGAACGCACGCTCTCATACGGAAAGGTGAAACTGGTCCTGAAGCACAACAAGTACTTCGTCGAGTCTAGCCATCCGGAGACATTGCAGTTCTTGTTGAAAGACAGGGTAATCCGTGAAGCTCGCGTCCACACCGAGCGCGTAGACAACAGTATACGTGCCGCTACATTCACGACGTCCAAGGCTCCCGTCAAGGGCAATTTAGTTATCCCAGGGACAAAAGATACAGATAAGAAGAAAGATAACCCCAATGGCAAGACTAGTGGTAAAACGGACGCTGAGCTATTCACGTCTGTGGTCGGGGTGGAACAAGGTAGCACAAGAACGAGTCTACGCGTATGCAACTAACTCAACTATCCCCTAGATGAGGTTGAGGAAGACGACGACAACGTCCATGCCTTCGAGATAGATGATGGGAAGATAGACGTACGAGCGCGTCTCGTATTGCTTATGCTCCCTTACTCATTGAGAGTGTACAGGAAGTCAAGAAACGCTGCAACGAGCTCGAGTATCCGATGCTCGAAGAGTATGACTTCCGCAACGACACCGTCAATGCCAATCTAGAAATTGACCTGAAGCCGTCTACCGTCATCCGTCCGTATCAGGAGACCAGTTTGAGTAAGATGTTTGGTAACGGGTGACTATCTTCCAATTCCTGATTTGTTACTGTCTAATTACTGCGAAGGCGTGCACGGTCAGGTATTATCGTCCTACCTTGCGGCGCTGGGAAGACGCTCGTCGGCATTACCGCGGCTTGTACTATCAAGAAATCCTGTCTAGTTCTCTGCACTTCTTCGTAAGTCGACGTTCTGGTCGTCACTAATCTACTCACATTGAGCCTCTACTCACGACAGGGTGTCCGTAATGCAGTGGCGGCAGCAATTCATTCAGTGGTCCAATGTGACCGATAAGCAAATCGCCGTCTTCACTGCCGATCAGAAGGAGAAGGTACAGTACTTGCTTCCTATGGCGCTGGCATCTCCTGACCCGCTTGCAGTTCGCCGGAGAGAGCGGTATCGTTGTCTCGACGTATTCTATGGTCGCGAACACCCACAACCGCTCTCATGAGTCGAAGAAGATGATGGAGTTCCTGACATCTCGCGAATGGGGTTTTATTCTCTTGGACGAAGTGCACGTAGTGCCAGCCGCTATGTTCCGTCGGGTGGTTACAACGATCAAGGCACATTCAAAGCTGGGCTTGACAGGTGTGCAGTATCGGTAGTATTTTATTATTATTTTGCTTGCTCAACCAGCACTCGCTCCGCAGCCACTCTGGTCCGTGAAGATGACAAGATTGCTGATCTGAATTACATGATCGGTCCGAAGCTATACGAGGCGAATTGGATGGAGTTGGCCGCTAAAGGGCACATTGCCAATGTCCAGGTGTGTCAGCATTGCCGTCCGACCAATTTTCTTTAGGGGTCACTGAGCACCTGCATAGTGCGCTGAGGTATGGTGCCCAATGACGCCCGAATTCTACCGCGAGTATCTGCGGGAGCAATCGCGCAAACGCATGCTCTTGTACTGCATGAACCCGCGGAAGTTCCAGGCGTGCCAATTCCTTATCAAGTACCATGAAGACCGCGGGGATAAAATCATTGTCTTCTCTGACAATGTGTTCGCACTCGAGGTGGGTGTTTCACTGAGCGCAACGGTTGTCCTGGCGCGGTTTGCTGACGTGTGCTGGTCGTCTCTCACAATATAAATCATCGCGCTCAGGCATACGCGAAGAAGCTCGGGAAGCTGTATATCCACGGCGGCACGGGTCAGACTGAGCGCATGCGCATTTTGCAATGGTTCCAGCATAGCCCGGAAGTGAACACAATTTTTTTGTCAAAGGTGAGCGAGCCGACCCGCGTGTATTCGTAGTCGTTGACCGAGGCCCGATGTTTGAAGGTTGGGGACACGTCCATCGACCTGCCGGAAGCTACCTGCCTCATCCAGATCTCTTCCCACTTCGGGTCCCGGCGACAAGAGGCCCAGCGACTAGGTGCGTTGTGCCTTTCTTCTCACATACGAATTACATGTCGGTTGAGATGATGCCATTTAGGACGTATCTTGCGTGCCAAGCGGCGTAACGACGAAGGCTTCAACGCCTTCTTCTACTCCCTGGTCTCGAAGGACACGCAGGAGATGTTCTACAGCACCAAGCGCCAGCAGTTCCTCATCGACCAAGGGTACGCGTTCAAGGTGATCACGCACCTCGACGGGCTTGACAGCCTCGACGGGCTCGTCTACAAGTCCCGCGACGAGCAGATCGAGCTCCTCTCCTCCGTCCTGCTCGCGAACGAGAGCGAGGCGGAGCTCGGCACGGACGTGCGCGCGGCCGAGGGCGACCTCGCCGGCACGATCACCTCCAAGGACTTCGGCATGCCGACCAGGGCCCCGAACGTCCAGCGGACGACGGGCTCGCTCACCGCGCTCAGCGGCGCGCAGCACATGTCGTACGTCGAGCAGAACAAGTCCGCGAACAAGAAGCTCGCGCGCGAGGCTCCGCAGCGGCACAAGCTGTTCGCGAAGCGCGACAAGGACGTGAGCACGGCGCGCAAGGAGGCCAGGGCCTCCGGGTCCGGGAGGACCTAGACAATCGTGCGGTGCGGGCCAGGGCCGTTGGCTGCGCTGGAGTTCGTGGTTCCGGGGATCGAATGAGCGGACCGGTCGCTGTTCTGTTCTGTTCTTTTTTGTTCTGTTGTAGCGTAAGTACTATCTGCTGGGCCAGTCACGCCCACCGATAAGTACGTGATGGTATGTTGTTCGGTAGTCCCCCCGGCTGATCATCCGATTTTCCGCATTCTCTGTGGGGACCTCCCCTCCGCATGCAGCGGCGGCAACGCCAGACATTCAAGCCAAATCGGCAGCTGTCATGGGGCGAAGGTCACGGTGAGACTCTGCCGTCTCGCCCCGGCGCGGTGAGTAGAATGGGGCGGTTCTCTCTTGGAACGCAATTGCCCTGCAGGCTGGTTCTATCCAAAGATATCTGCACTGTTATTACATCCGTCTTCTGGCGGCTGGGACAACGTGTAGAAGAGCTAAAGTCGCACAAAGAAGGTAGCGGGCGGTAAACCACGGAGCACGGCGCTGAGGCTATAAAGTAAAGGCCTTATCGGGAATCCTTGTCTGTGATCATATTCTGAATTTACCCGCGGCGGTCAAGAACACGAATTCGAAGACAAGCGGTTCCTGTGCAAGCTATAACACTGATAAGTACCACCAGTGGCAGCACTGCCGCCCAGTGCGTACATTAACTCCGTTGGCTACTGCGTACTCACAGCCATTCGGTTAACTGCACCAGACGATGATAGTATCCCCGCCGCTCCATTCTAGTACCCCACACGACGGGTGATTGTACCTGCCATTCTGAGCTGGTGCTTCAATAGAAAAACGAAGCAGATACCACCGGCCATCGCTGGCCCCTACTAGGAGGATTCGGAGCCAGTATGCTATGTATGTAGAGGATCGCGATCGTCAGTGGCTTCTGCTATTGTGCGCGTAGCGAATTGCAAAGCACCCGCAGTTCCACTTATCAGTGATATCGGTACGGGCGGTGTTTCACGCGGCCGACCTTTGCCCTCATGAGCACATCCACTATGTATGTATAGCCAACTGCTCGCTTGCGCGTCGCTCAGTGAGTGATACGTGAGGTTAAGGGGAGTCCGGGCGAACTTCATTGAATCATAATGCAAGCAGGTATTTGCTGTGCGCAGGTACGGGTAGCGCGGTCGCCGAGGAGTGTGTAAGCTTGTGTAAGCTACGTCCCCGCCGGCCGCGTGCTAGTACCCCAGTGTGACTTGTACATCGCGGGCCCACCCCACGGCGCGTTCCCTCGATCGGGCTCGGAGGCCCGATTTGGTGCCGCGGCTGCAGTCCTCAGGCCTCAGAAGCGGACGCAGAATTTCATCGTCCCCAGGCAATCTCGCATACCTATCTGTGATCCTCCGTGCGCCATTTGAAATGCGCTGTGTGTGCACAGGGCCACTGGCACCCACACGGTGCGACGTCGCGGGTAATGGCTCCGAGGGAGCCTGTTCGTGAAATGCTTCGCGGACGCACTTTGAACATTGCGTAGTATGTTGGCGTAGTGCTTCTCGATTTGGGCATCTATGTTGGACGTTAGTGTTAATTTGGGATGGGGTAAGTGTGTGTGTTCGCGCGGGCTAGGCGCCTTTAAAATTCATCGTGAGCTGAGTTCCAACGCAAGCAATACAGTAGGAGATCAGGTAAGTAATCCGGCGGCAACGACGTGGGGTGCAGCGTGGTGCCCTTCCAGGAACTTATCATTCCGCTCCCCGCCCAGGAAATCATCGGGTTGCGTGCGAAATAGTGCCTTCGTCGTTCGAAATCCATGCATAATGATGTGCTGCGCGGCGTCCTGGAGTCATAACACCAAGTACAACACCTAGAAACAAGAGCAGCTACCAACCAGTGCCCCTTCGGCGTAGGCTGCAGAAGTCAGTCGTTGCCGATGTCCGGTCGGACTCTTTAAGCGGGAGGTACAACCACCTAGATATATTTCTGTGAATTTCACGCTGCTGTAGGTCTTCTGTGACAACACATCAAAGGGCGCTGACTGAGCAGCGACAGGGTCGTGTACGTATTGCGTACCTGCTCTTCGAACGCGCTGCGGCCGCGTAAAGGAAACTTCTAATCCGCTGTCATCGGGGAGTAGGTAAGTAACCTCAGAAGTAACGCCCGTACCTCCAAACGGGGAAACGCTCGAGCTACATACGTCCGTCGCGGCTCACGCATGCGGAAAAGCTGCGAGGGTCCTCGAGGGTCGGACCGAGCCCGCATTGATTGACGGTGCATGGTCTGAGCCGGCGGAGCTTTCAGCACCGAGGAGGATGGCAGGACGCATCATCCGATCACCACTGTGGTCAGTCAGAGACGACTCCTTGTTTTGAGCTGCTCAGCAGCGCATACGTGTGTGGACGGGGGTGGCGCACCTGGAGGTGCCAAAGTAATTGCATTTGCATTTTGTCGGCGATCGCAGATCAATCTGGATTGTGCTGCCCAGTGCCCATCGCCCGCCGGGTGCGCGTAGCCGATAATGACGCAGGGGGTAAACGGCATACTGTCCAGGTCACACTCCGCCGGTGCTGCTAGTCTGGCGGTGGAGATGCTGGCGGTGGAGATGAGACGTGCCGACGGAGGGCAACAGGTAGAGACGACGGGCGCAACTGTCACGGGGCATGATGCTAGCGACGCGATGCTACGAAGCCCCCGGGAGTTGGTGTGTCGAGAAGAGTCGCGGATGTTGGGCCGTGTCTGTGGTGGAGCAGGATGTCAACGAAGTGTGAGAGAAGGATCTGCAGGTTGGCCGAGCGTCCGGACTCGGAGAAGGAGGGATATTGACCGAGAGTCGGGAAAGACATTATTCATCGAGTGAGAACGGGGCGGCAGCGGGCGGCGTGCTGCTGTCTAACCGGGCGTCGACTGGGGGCTGAGCTGACGGAGGAGGTTGAATCTGATGCGTGCCGGCTGGGCGCGAAGGGAAGGTTCGGTACTTACGAAAGATAGAGTGGGTGCAGCACAGCACGTGGTGGTCAGAGATGCAGGGCGGGTGAGGTACTGAATGGGGTAAGAAGCGGCAGACAAAGAGGAGAGACGAGTTGAGCGGTAAGTGGGAGACCGTGTTGCCCGGGAAGATGTGTGTGGGCACCACAGATCACAGCTTAGGGGGAGGAAGATCACTGTCTGGACCGCGCCCGACGGAGTGAGCGCGCGCATTTGGACGCCGTACACGCAACCTTCCTCGCAGCAGGCCCTGGTGTTCGTCACCGCCGGCGCAACGTGCCAGCCCTGAGCAATGTTGCGACATGGACGGGCGCGAAGCGGGGGCTGGACGCACCGGAAGTCGGCCAGGGCGATGGGATTCTGGGGGGCAGACGCGTGCAGGAGTGATGAGTACTCGATGAGTGTGGGAGAGAAGCAGCTGCACACTCAGTACACACTCCCCGCCCGAACCGCTGGGCAGATAACAGCAAGCGGACTGACTCGGAATACCTGCGTTCATCTGGCGGGAAGGCCGTTCGAATTCTGCCGTCTCCTACTGGGCGTAGCTGCCCTCCACAGACGCCAGACGGGCGAGCGTGCGCAGCTCGGCAGGGCGCGTCTGTGCTCGCGAGTCGCGGACAGAGCGGATTGCCCGCGACTGATGCGCGTGCGCAAATCGCGGTGAGCGATGCTGGCCGCGAGCTCGTCGCGAGGGTCGGCGGACTGCACGAGTGGCTGCCTGATCGACGCGCGAGGGTCTGCACCGCCATCAAAATGGAATCGGGCGTCCAAATAACCGTGTCCTCGACTGCCTTAGCCGCCGGCGTCTATACATTTCGTCTTAAACACCGTCCTGGTCGCCGAGCCCCTCCGAACCCGCCCCTCCCTCCCCACCTCCGACGCAGCACTTCTCCTCCTCTCTCCCGCCGTCCATAACCATGTCTTCCAAGCGCGGCCGCAAACGCAACGACAACCTGCCGCCCAACCGTGCCCGCGACGTCCAGAGGGCGTTCCGCGCCAGGCGAGCTGCTCATCTCGAGGTCCGTATCATAAGATCCCTCGATCGCAACACCCCACTGATCTTCCCTCCTCCTCCCTCTAGGCTCTCGAGTCCAGAGTTGCAGAGCTCGAAGAAGAGAACAACGCTCTTCGGGCAGCTCTCAACCTCCCCCCAGCCAACCGTCCCGCCCTCGGCAAGGGCCCTACAGGCAAGGACAAGCCAAAGAACGGTGCCGGCAAGTCTGGCACCAACGGCTCAGGCCTCCCCTCTCTCCTCTCCTCTCTTGGCTCAGGCGGTGGCTCCGCTCCCCCCACGAGTCGAACAGAGTCACCGTTGTCTACTGGGTCTGCGAGCGGGCAGTCAATGTCCCCCGATCCTATGGGTCCAGGTCTGTCTCTCCCCCAAACCTCTCCCCCTGGCATGGACCCCAACACCTGGAACGATAACATGTTCGGAGAGAAAGACCCGGACCAGTCCATCTCCTCCTCCTCATTCTCCCTACCCCCACCCGCTCCTCACAACCACAACATGCCATTTTCTCACATCCCTCGCCCAGCTGCTAGCGACCTGTTCTCGTCAGGGCAAGGCTTCCCTTCCTCCGACGAGAAGTCGTTCGGATATCTGCCTTCCTCCGAGCGACGATCATACAACTACTCGCATCCGCTCCTGTCGGGCCATCCCTCTGCGCAGCCCTCACTACCGCCGTCACTATCATCCAACAACAGCGACGCGGACCTCGCGCCATTCCTCCAACGACGCGCCCTCACAGAGCCCGACGGCTTTCGATCACTGCTCAACCAGATGTCACATGTCCCATCATCACAAAACGGCCTCCAGACCCCGGCGCCGCGCATGTCTGCGTCTGCGCTGCTCAACGTGGGCGATGGGCCCATGCCCGAATTCGACCTCCCAGGGGGGTCTGAGCGGAGATTTCCCCGGCTACACTAGCCGCGTCTGGGGACGCCGTGACCAGGACCATCGCCTACCTCGACGACTTAAAGGCGCCCTCATCAATCCGCATTCCCATGGACGTCGTAGAAACTTCTCACTTTCGGGATCATCTGGAGCCTCCGCTGTATCCTATGTATCGCTATTCTAGCCTAGTCTCCCCCCACCTCGCGCCGACCATCACCTGGCTCCTCTCAGATCCCTGACCGTTCCCACCCAACACCGCCCCTCGCATCGCTTCCTCCGATCTCGCTGCATGTCCAAGTTGCTGTACGGTTATCTTTGCTGCACTTTAGTCCTACGCTTATTATCTTTCGACACTACCTACTACCCCCAGGATACTATTACCGCGACGCCCGGCCCAGGCGGGGCGCACACATGGCTACGACTACGCACATGCTACGGTATAATATGGGAGCCGCATGCGCAAATGTATTCTACCGTCTGACTCGCTCTACTTACCACCCGCGCCGCCCTCCCGCTGCCGCAGGGCTATGCAGCCCTGGTCCATCATCTATGCGGGCACGAACGAGCTCAGTTGATGATGGTGCGGCCTTCTCGCGGCGATCGCGTCAAGGAAGGCAGAGGGACGAGCCAACGCCCATTCAGTCGCACTCGCGAGCCCGATCAGCGTCGCGCCTGTCACGCTCCGGAGCCCAGGGCCAGGGCCTCCTTGAATACCGCACTTCCAGGCGGCGAGTCGAGCAGAGGCTTGCAAGTCCTGCAGGTGGACATCCGGACAATGCCACACCCCAGGCACGCGAACTCGACCGCCCCGTCCGGCCTTGTCAAGCACAATCCGACCCGGGCTCGGAGATGTCGTCAGCGGCTGACCCGTGCCACCTCCGCACGGGCGTTTACAGGGTGCCGGGTGCCGCGGACTACGCACGCGCGCGCGGGCGCGCGGGTGCACTGATCATGACATCGCATCGCACTGCGACTTCGCGACCACCGCGACCGCGAATGGGTGTCGTCGGCAACGGCGCGTCGCGCATCGCGCAGCACACAAGTACGTTACCATGTACTTTGTACTACTAGGGCCCAGTGCGCAGTACACAGTGCGGACCGCAAACCGTCGCGGCAGGCCCAGACGACGCGTCATGCTCATCATCTCCAGTCTGCAGTGCTTGTCAAGAAGCTCCTTGAAGGTCCGTGCACTCCACGGTCTTCGTGTCCATGGCCCGTGTCCGTGTCCGTGTCCGCGTCCGCGCCGGCAAACGGTACCGGTGACAGAACTCTGCAGACGCAGAACGCGACCTCGAGCCCCTTCGGGACGTCCAGGCGAATTCGGATTCGCGCTAGCAAGCTTCTGCGTGTCAGACAGCCTTACTTTACTTACACACCCTGAGCTGAGAACTCGGAGTCGGACGCGGCCTCGGCTTCTGGCGCGCGCACGTCGATGCATGGAACGCGTCACCGCGGGGAGGCGGGAGCGCAGGAGCTTCGCGATGCGCTGCTGCTAATCGATGATCCCCCGCTGCCAGACTGGGTGTCTCTAGAGTCTGAGCTAGAGCCCGGGCGGGTGCGCAGGAGGAAGCCCGTGGAGCTCTGGACGCGCGCGCGTCCTGCCAGGTGGGACCGTCCGTGCGGCAGCCCGGAGTTTCGTCGCGGCAGATCGTCGCATTAGGCCCGCGAGCGCTTCTGCGTCTGCTTCTTCTGGCCAAAAGATGCGTGTGCGGATGCGTATGGCTTAGCTCTGCAGCACTAGGCGGGTGCGATGCACGCCGCGCCCATGAGCATGCGAGTGCGAGGCAGAGGCATACGTACATACGTATCCGGGCGTGTCTGCGCCATCACGCGCACGGACGCGTTCTCACACAGTCTGTCTGACAGCGACACGACGGCCATCGACGGGTCCGGCCGCGTGGGGCGCACGCGCGATGCGGGACGTCAAGACGCAGCGAGTGTGTGGTCGGCCTGTGATGCGGGCGACCGCAGGGGCGGACACCATTGGACGGCGGACGCCGGTAGATAAGTAGCGGTAGATGCGGGGATGCTGGGTCCTGATGAGCCGTCGCCAGGGAGAAGAGGTTGGGGTGGGGTGGGGGGACGGACGTATGGCGGCGGACGACATCGGGTAGGATAGAACATGAGACGGCTGATGGCGAGGGGCGAGAGCTGGACAGCCTGAGCGTGTGCCGGAAAGTGGGAACAAGTGCGAAGGGTCCCCGAGAAGACGCGCAGAGGTGCCCATCGGCTTGGTCTGAAGTCTATAGATTGGAACGGCCAACGCCGGCCATGAGCGAGAACGGGACAATTCGAGCGTAGACCGGAAGGACGATCCTACCGGGCAGTATTGTACTCACCATGAGGGTCTACGGCGATGCGCCCACCGTGCTTGAGGGGGCAGAAGGAGACATATCAAGGAAGTATGAGCGCGGATGATATCGATGTATGTACGTGGTTGTAATAGAACGGGATCCCGTACGCGTGTACGGTACAAGGGTGCTTCTATCCCTGCCACCATGTGGGGGGCCAAATGACAAGAAGATCGATCGGTTGGCAGGTGTATATCGCGCGAGGGTGCGGACTGGCGGAACTTCGCGACGCCACATGTCCGTGGCAGTCGAGGCCACTGCGTCGTGATCCAAGCACTTCGGAATCTCGAGGGGCCGTCGTTAGAAGACTGCGCGAGTGATATGGGGACCGACGCCACGACCGGGGGGCCTAAATGCGGAGGGTTGCTTGTCACCCAAACGAAATCAATTCAAGTGTGGTCATTGCATCCGGGGGTGCAAGATGAGCTCACCTGTCTTACATGTACAAGTGCTATCGACGACGCATCAAGGGTGAGTTCGCCTCGCTCCTATAGCTTGGTCCAGTCCACACGGCCATCCGGACCATATTTCTGCTCAAGCCAGTCGTTAGCCTTCTTGAAGTGGCCGTTGCCTATGAACCCGTTGTGCGCGCTGAATGGTGACGGGTGCTACAGATTGCCGCCAACGACGCAGCAATTGTGATCAATGGTGTGCGGCATGAGACGCAACGCGAGTGCACGAACGGCGAAGCCATGTCAACGATTAGGAGCGTGTTTCAGATATAGGCAACCGGAAACACTTACAGAACTTGTCAGGATGAGATGCTTTTTCTGTACGCGCAGTAATCACGATCCTTCGGGTGAGCACCGCTAGTCCATCAGAATTAGGCGTATGGGCGCAACTGACCTCGTCAAGCTTTGACACACACTGCATTGCCCAGACACCCCATGCGAGGAAGACGATGCCCCGGCCGCGTCCAGCCCCGAACCCGCCCTTCTCTCCAAGGTTAGCCCCACCGTAGCGATCGACAACGTCAATGACTGTGCTGGTGAATTTCTCCCAGCCCCGCTTCTGATGAGAGCCCGCCTTGGACTTTTGCACGGTCAGAACAGAATTGAGAAGGAGGACTCCGTTTTCCGCCCACGATATGAGGTTCCTGACCAGGAGCGAAGGGTCAGCCAACGGAGGCATTGATCAGAACCACAACTGACCCGTGTTTTGGTGGTTCAAACGAAGGGTATTCGTTTTTGATCTCGGTGTAGATCTGCCGCAGGTCGGTAAGCTTACTTCGATATCCAATTCCCAATTCCAGCACCCACATTTCGAAGAGAAGGTGGCACAGTTACCCCAGGAGGGACCGAGAAGCATAAGCCTGTTTACATATTAGTCTTTGCGGGAAATAGAAGAAGGCCGGACATGCCATGCGCTTGGCCCGGTCCGTGGTAAGGATCCTGTCCAATGATGACAACTTTGACGCGTCCTAGGGGAGTGAGGTTCGACCAAGTGTATATGTTCTTCGCTGGCAGGCGAGAAGTGAGACATCATAAGCGAGACGAGATCGGCATAGAGACGACTTGGTTACGCACGTGAAGGATAGATGTCGAGGTTCGGTTTGCTGTTCTCAAGACCCCTTACGCCCTTGTCATTGAGGAACCTCTTGAGCTCGAGGAAATAAGGCTTCCTAATTTCGTCCTTCAAAACCTTCAGCCTATTGATAGCATTCCTCAGTCAGGCCCCGTGCAGTGCGCATCGATCTTTGGGGATTTACCAGCTCCTGCCCATCGTTTCGCACTCTAGTTCGAGCAACTGTTTCTCCTCCTCTGAGAAGTCCTTTTGATACTCGGACAAGGAGAATGGGATCGAGTTGAGCGTCGGTGTGCCGGTCTTGGCGACCTTCGAGCTCGTAGACGGCGAAGGCGAAGATGATGGTGTAGAAGAGAACATATCCATGAGTGACCTTTGACGTTTTGTGCCAGCAAGAATCTTCGTATCAGTGACTTTCGACGACTTCTTCCCATTCTTGACCTCTGTTTCGATCACAGAGGTCTGCGAGGACGTCTTCTCAGTTACTGCGACATTCTCTTTGATAGCAGCGGGTTTATCGAGATCCTCGAGATAGACTACGCGTTGTGCGTCAGCCATTGGTGTATACAAGAGAGAAAGTAGCCCAAGACGCGTAAGACAAGAAGTGTGGACGCGATAGAGGAGTCGACAGTGAGGCCTTGAGGACCAGGTGGCGCGTTCCCCGGCGGACGCGTCTCAACGCGAAAGTGGCGTCGGCCGGGCCCGAGCGAGATCGAGGCTCGGGCAATCACGTGCACTGCCGGTCCCCAATTTCGGAGTTATGTGGGAGTCCTGGGACAGTGGGGAACTGACGGTGAGGGACGCGTGAACAGTTACACAAATCGCCCGTGCCCCGGCGCATTTGCGTCCACACCCCTTCTTGCTCCTCACCTTATTCCTCGACCACCGCACGAGGTGGTACTGCGCACGCCAAGCTGCCACGGTCACCGTCTTCGCCCTCACCTCCCGCCCGCAGGACAGCGGGACGCGCTGACCACCCCGCCAAGAGGCACTCGACCCGGAGACAGTCGCACTCATCTGGGGCCCCCCCTCCTTCGGCCCAGTCGAAGCAGCAGCAGGGTTGGAGCACTAGCTATCAAGCAGGGGAGTCAAGGTATGTGTCATTTGGCGCGCGGTTGTGTGAAGGACGTCTGTGTTCACGGCGGTGGACAGTTCGGACTCCGAGGATGTTACGAGCGAAGAGGAAGAGACGGATACGAGCCGCCAGGACCCGCGCGGCCGACCACCAACCCAGCGACAGGTTGGGTCCCAGGGAACGGACGGCAAAGGCAATGGGGCGTTCATTACTAGACAGGGCAGTGGCCAGTCTCTGTCCAGTAACTCAAGGAGCAGCCCGACTAGGCTTTACGAACGACGGACGTTTACGCGCTCTCGGTCGCCTGCAGTCAAGCTCAAGTCCCCGTCCGATGGTTCTACGAACGGGCTGAATCGTCCTGGGTCGCCTTCACTCTTCTCACGAAACAGACACAACCCCGCTGTGGCTATACGCTCTCTTTTCCCTACGACAGTTCACATACATGTACGTCTACCGGGCACACGATGCAAGGTCTCCATCGACTCGCGTCAAGCACTCGAAAACATCCTACTACTATGTTCTCTCGGCTACTCTGCCATCAAAATCCGCGGGTTCGCGACCGGCCCATTCGATGAAGATATGTGGATATCAATAGGTGTTGTTGCAATTCAGCTTCTTATAGATATCAGTGCTGATACGATTGAGTAGAGCTTGCATTACTTGTAATCGCCTCCATAATATACTGTACCTGGACCAGGGTTTCATGGACACGGATACCACATTCCGACTCTCCAGGACGGCCTCCTTCACCGCTAATTCGACCAACATCACCTCGCGTCCCCGACGGGCGCGAGGGTAGACGCTCCCCGGCGGTATTTTCTTTCAACAACACAGCACCTAGAAGTCGGGACACAGGCCACGTTTGGATGACAGTCCCCAAGAACTATAGGTAAGTGGTACTACAGACCGCTGAAAGCCATGCTGATACACGGGACAGAAACTCGTTGGATGATGGGATCCTCACCGGACTATTATGCGGACCTCTCATCTCCGCCTCACTTCTATACATCTCACTCTCCATGTCTTCGACCGATCCTCCGGGTGACCCCATCCCCGCAGGCTGGCGCATCGAACCGCCCATGACGCTTCCGAATCAAGCACACCCCGTCACCCCTTTGGAAGCTCTCTTGCACTCTAGGAGATATCTCGTCAGTTTAGCCACGTTCTGTGCAACCATCCAGCTCGTCCATGTCTCCGCCTCCTGGGTCACGGAAGCGCGTCATCGGAGAAAGCTCGTTGTACCCGAAGGTGAAGTCAGCTCCGTCCCGCGAAAGGAAGGCCGCAGAACCTACCTATATGTGCTCTTCGTAATCAGCGTGACGCTTTGGACACTTTGCGTGCGCATCGCGCTGGAAGAGACGAAACTCGGAATATGGCAGAGTGAGTGGTGTTGCGTTCCTTACGGCGACATCGTATTGACGAAGAACAGATATGACCTATCTTGAGGCTGTAGCGAGCTCCTTGTTCTTCCAGTTCTCGTTGTACGTGTGCGCGCGAGTTGCGCATCGTGGGTTCACATTCGGCGAACTCGGCCTCGTCTCGTTCGGAGCCACCGTCTTGTTCATGGAATCGCTGAACTTGACCATGGCAAAGGTGCGTGAAGGCTCACTGACCGCACGGCTCCGACGTTGTCACCCCACATCTCACGCGCGTCACGGTTGCAGCTCTGGCCGGCGACGACCCCGTACATCAAGACGTTCCGGCTACCCACTCCACTGCTCATTTACCAGATCGCCACTATCCCGGGCTCGCTTCTCACGGGGGTCCTCCTGTCGCCCTTGCTCTACCTGTCACGGTACATCGCTCAGAGGCCCGTCCGCCGCTTACGCTACCCTGAAGAGAAGCAGAAACACCGCCGCCTCCTCGCGCTCGCGTTCTATGCCGGCAGCCTGCTCATCATCGGCGGCTTGATCGGCCTGTGGGCGCGCTGGTGCTTGGGCGGGCGCGACCCGTGGGTGTACGCTGCGTTGTGGATTTTCGAGGGCACGAACAAGTGGACGCGGCCGGGGCTGCTCGCGTACTGGGGCCTGCTCATCAGCATCAGCGTCGCTGGCTGGACGAGACAGCTCGCGAGAAGCAGGCGGTGGAGACAGTGGGGCCCTCGCGGCAGCATCCATCTGAATGCGGCCGATCCGCTCGTCGTCCCAGCCGGTCCACGCTACGGTGCTCCTACGGGCAGCCCGGCCTATGGGGCGACCATGCAGAATGCCTCTGCCGGCACGCAGGTGGTAGCTCAGGGAAGTAGTCCCAGCCCGCTTGCCGTGCCCGTGGAGCTCGGCGATCCGAACATGCCTGCGACACCTTCTGGGGAGAGTATGCTAGGGCTGCGAATGCCCCATATGCCTAATTTGCCGAACCTCCCGAACCTGCCAGACCTGCCGAACGGGGCGCACTTCTCGAACGTCGCGACCGACCTGCTCGACGCCGCGGACAAGCACGTGCCGACGCTCAGTGTCAACGCTCGCCGCAAGTTCTTCCATGCGCTCGCGGTGGTCATGTTCGTGCCCGGGATCGCTGTCGATGTGCGTCACCCGCGTCTTCGCTCCCTCGGGGTGCTCGGCTTACACTGACTTCTTCGCTTGCTGCAGCCTGCGTTCACGCACCTCGCGTTCAGCGGCGCGTTCGCGCTGTTCACGTTCACGGAATACGTGCGCTGCTTTGCGCTGTACCCGTTCGGCGCGGCGGTGCACCTGTTCATGAACGAGTTCCTGGACGCGAAGGACGGCGGGACGGTCATCCTCAGCCACTTTTACCTCCTCACCGGCTGCGCGGCATCGGTGTGGTTCGAAGGGTGAGTGCTGTCTGTTAAATCATGGTTCTGTCGCTTCTGCTTTTCGGACTACTTGCGGGCCGTGCGTGTTAGGAGGGGAAGAGAAGAACCCCTGTCGTCATAGCGAGCTGTGCTACGCGCTCCTCCACGTTCGGCCGCTCGGTGATAGGCAGCCGGGCGTGGAGGTCGAGATCGACGGGTCAGCGTGACTTGCGGGGAGCGGGGCGGCCTGTTCGATGAATGTGACCGACTGGCAGCGCAGCTTGCTATGACGATATATGTGCGGGCACTGCTGCCGCAGTGCTGGATCCAACTCGCCACAGACCGTAGCGGTGTGGTACCGGAATCTCGTAAGCGGCTATGCGCTATGATGTAGTTCGTTACGATGAGGGTGCTTGCTGCATACGCCGTGCATTGTAGATGCAGCGAAGGTTATCGGATTTGTATACCATTCATTCGACCTCGACGGTGAATGGTGGACTGTATTTCAGGGGCACTCTTGGCTCTTGCTGACGTTTGCCTTCCTTATATGGCTAACACTCGTTCACGACAGACCGTCGAGACTGCTCCAGTTCACGGGGACACTGGTGTTAGGGGTGGGAGACGCCCTGGTGAGTTGCGTCTGTCGGCATCTTGGCTTAAAACTGTGGCTGACCGCGGGCTGCGCCTGAAACGCAGGCCTCGATTGTGGGGAAGCGGCTCGGTCGACACCGGTGGTTTGCAGCGAATCCGAAGACGATTGAGGGCAGCGCAGCGTTCGTTGGGTCGGTGTGGGCGTTCGCGTGGGTACTACGGGTGTTTGGGACGGTGGAAGACTTCTCGGTGCGTGCAAGTGGAGACCGGCAGATGCTGAGTATGGTGTGGACTGACGGCATGATGGGACGTGTAGGGCGGGCGGTATGTGGTTGTGGCAGGGCTGGCGGGGCTGTTGGAGGCGTTCAGCGTGCAGAACGACAACCTGACACTGCCGCTGTACATGTGGGCGATGACTGTACTGCTCGATGTTGTACAGTAGCTGTGAATGGAGGAGGAGGTGGCATCCGTGTGCGCTTGAGCTCGAGTTGGAAAGAAAGGTGCCGATGACGTCTGCAACAGCCACTGGTTCTCGGTCAGTCGGCGATGGTAGGCGCCGGCCGGGGATCAGGCGGACCCACCCCACTCTGCGCGAGTTGACTAAACGCCCGTGGGTCGTCGTCTCCTCCCTCCTCCTGCTCCTCCTCCTGCTCGCTGTGCCCCCGCTGCTACGCCCATGCTGCACGCCCTTTCTGACAACTAGTCACCCCAGCCTGCTCCGAGCCCTCTGTTCTCCGCCGGCACAGTCAATGGACAGCCGCCCGTCTCCAACCCTCCTCCGATCGGCGCAGAGTCCTCCCCAACTCCCATCCATCCAATCTGAGCAGCTCTCCTACTCTCTAGTCGCAGCAAACACCCCCACTATCTTCGTTCCAACAATCCCCCGTCTCACCCCACCCTCCAAGCCGCCCCGCACGTACAGACGCCCGTCTACCGCGTCCTCGGCCGAGGCAAAGCAGCAAATTCTTCCTCCTGCCCCGCCTATGGGCGAACTCACCCCATCTACGTACGCCTCCCTCCCAGATTCCGCCAGCCCAAGCAAGATATGGTCACCCGATGATAGGCACACCCGATCCGGCTCACTCCAGGACCATTCCATCCAGGAGATGAACCGGAGGGCACATGCCGCGGTAGCTGGGTTGCGCGCAGAGGCATCTCGTCTGTCGGACGCCGGTGCGTGTTTCTCAATTTCCCTTGTATCCTCCACGAATATCGTTGACCCCGGACTGCGGACGCATGCGCGTATCTAGAAGTCTTCACTTCCCCGTTTGACCCGTCTCCGGATGAGCACTCCCATCTCTCCCCTAGCGCGGGCTCCGCACGCGACACGAACACGGTAGAGCCGGACTACGACTGGGCGACATTCATCCACGCGTACTCGATGGGCCGCTGGGATCCTCTCAAAACACCCCTCCAGCCCCGATCCCATCTGAACGCTCCTAGTTTGTCCCGTACGCCTTTGAACACCTCCGTCGGCGGAGTGAGCTCGGACGTCGTGTTCAACTCTCCTGAGCTCGACTCGGTCCCGGACTGGAGGCCGGCCGAGACACCGTTCGAGCCACCACCTACTCGTCCGTCCCATCCGAAGTCGCTTCTCTCTGACTTAGCGTCTATATCGGAGGCCCACACTCATGTCACGCTTCCGCAAGGTCCGACTAACTCACTTCCTCCGGCTAGCCCGCTTCCTTCACGTCATGTTGCAGCTGTCGAGTCCTCTGCGGGTCCGAGCAAGCCTAACGTCCCACCTAACCTGGGACCATTCTCGCATCGCTTGCGGAGCCCCTTCGCCGACATGCGTACGTCCCCAGGGCTTTATGCACATCCCCGTATTCCGATTCCTCCGACCGATGCCACTGCTACTGCTGCAGCCATACGACTGGCCGCTGCGCGCGTTTCCGTTGCCCCCCTAGCACTCCCTTCTCCTGAGCACGAGTTGACGGATCCGATGAGAGGTGTTACAGCCATGATCCCTGGATCATACCCCGATGTTTTCACTCCCGACATCCTTCCGCTCATGTCTCCCAACACGATGCGCAAGAGTCGGCTAAGCAGTTTCTGGCAAGGCACGCAGGACGTCGATGAAGGTGACGCGAGTACGGACGCAAGTACCATCCACTCGGACGAGCCATCTCCAGAGAACGGCACGGTCAAAAGGATAGATTACGCGCAGCCATCATCAAAACCGCCTCCTGACTCGCGCCCTGCACCTACAATACCCATAGTGAATGCCGTAGTGCCTCCTGCCACCGCCCCTGCCATGCCGTCAAGCGAACCGCCGGATGAAGACTACTTCGGCAGTGCAGAGTTCTCTCCGGATGTAAATGCGTCCATGTCCTCCAAGGTGGTCTCCTTCTCCAACGACTCTGCGCCTCTGGTCCCGAGCGCACCAGTGATCAGGAACGGAACGGATATTTCGCGGCAAGTATCCGCCCCACCTTTCGGTGCTGATCCTCAGACAGTACCCGCTCTACCGAGGAGGATATGTCTCACGCGACAAACGAGTGCGCCATTACCAACCGCTTCGCTCTACGAGCGGAGGTTGGGTTTATCTCGTCCTGCGAGTGAGAGCGCGCTGAACAATCTTGCGGGCCGGGCGGCGAAGGAGGAGCAAATGTTTATGGAACTGGGATATCTTGCTCCCCCAAATCCACCGAACGAGCTCGAGCGGAGAAGAGCAATATACAAGTTCAATATCTGGAACACCGGGCGGGATCCAAATTTCGATCGGATTACCCATCTTGTAAAGCTGGTGTTCAACACGAGGATCGTCGCCATTGCCCTTGTCGACGGAAGTGAGCAGTGAGTAAATCATCTCATAACGCTCGTGAGTGACATCGACTCATCTCATTATACTTGTAGGTTCTTCAAGTCAGAGTGTGAGTGTGTTCGTTGTTTCGAGTGCCCCGGAACGGCGAACTGACGTGCATGATCTGTCGTAGCTGGGATAGGGTCGAGTTTCATGCCACGCACAAGCTCGTTATGTGCCCATGCTATCTTGCAACCGTACGTACACCCTCGTCGCATTTTTCGACCGTTGCTAACTTTGTGCAGAGATGATGAGCCGATGGTTGTCCTCGATGCGCAGGAGGACTGGCGATTTGCAAAGAATGTAAGTTGACGTCATGGCTACTCGACTCGTCGCTTACTGTATGCGCAGCCCTTCGTGACTGGCCACCCACACATCCGTTTCTATGCTGGCTGCCCGCTACGAACGCAAGACGGGTACAACATTGGAACGTCAGTCGCCATTGCAGGTTGATAGAAGGGCAGTTGTACTGACATGTATCATGACGCAGCCTCGCTATCATGGATGATACGCCCAGACGAGAGTTCAGCCCACGTCACAGGCATACACTGAAGGAATTTGCGGTAGGTCGAGTGTGTCTTAAATGCACATATGCTTATTTCTCCGATAGCAAATCACACTACGAGAGTTTGAGCTGTGGAAGGACAAGGTACGTCTCATTTCGCGATCCAATAGTCCCATACACTCACCGTCATGCAGATACAACTCAGAATTCGCGACCGCATCCAGAGCTCGGTAAGTAACGCTGCGTCGATATGACTATGCGTGCCTGACGTCCCTCGTAGATGGAACAGTTCACCCGCGAGTGCCTGGAGGTCGACAAACAAGCAAATGACGAGAAGGGCGAGGCGCCAGTTCCAAGCGCAGCCCCAATGGAACGGGTCTACGTGCGGGCGGCGAAGCTGGTCAAACGGACCCTCGACGTGGAGGGCGCTATCGTCATGGACGTCTCCCACGTCGACGTGCTGGAGACAGTGGGCGCAGAATCGACAACGTCGCTTACCCTGCACGACGCGGAGGGCAGCGCAGAATCCCAGACAAGGAATTTGGGCAGAGACGAGCATCGCAAGCTGGCGGAGTTCTTCGAGAAGTACCCCGAAGGCAAGGTGTGCGAGGGCATCGTGCATCCGAGTCTGCGGCCCTTCCTGCCCTCGAACATACAATATGTCTTAGGTGAGTGGTCGCAGCCGCAGAGGTGGGAATATGGGAAGAGGAACTCATGGGGTCCGTTGACAGCGGTACCAATTTACAACATCGATAAGCGACCGTTTGCCTTGCTATGTGCGTACAGCACCTGTGAACGGGCGGCGCCATTCGTAAGTCACTCCCAATTGAAGCTGCCAGCGCAGACAATCAATTAATGCACGGACACCATTCGCAGCTTGAGGGCCACGAACTGTCGTATCTACGTGCTATCGGTGAGCTCTCGAGTTTTGTCCAAGGTATTCGGTATGTTAACTGTCGATAGGCGTCATTATCCTTTCTGCGGTCCTCAAACGGAGAATGATTATGGCGGATAAGGCGAAGAGTTTGTTCATCTCCAAGTGAGCACCCCACACGGAAGCGCACACATGACATGAGCTGACACTCGTTCCCAAGTATCTCCCACGAGCTGCGGACACCGCTGCACGGCGTAAGTGGCCCCCTTGTTCCTGTGGCGCGGCACACCTGCTCATGTTGACCGTGCAGATTCTCGCTTCCGCGGAGCTGCTCTCAGAGACGTCGCTTAACCACAGCCAGGCATCGTTCCTCCAGACGGTCCAGGCGTGCGGAACGTCGCTTGTAGAGACCGTCAACCACGTGTTAGACTTCACGAAATTGAGCGGGAATGCCAAGGCAGGCGGCGTCGAGAATGTCATCCGCCTCAGCCGGTCAGTCGATGCTCTCTCACAACGTCAGACGCATGCGGGGCCGTCGGGTACTTACGCGAACCTGCACGTTACAGGGTCAACATCATGCAGCTCGTTGAAGACGCCACGGAGGGTTGTTGGATCGGCCACCGTGCACGGATGTTCACAAGCGAGATTGGTAGTGTGTACTCGCCGCCAAAGCAAGATCGCTCGTCGTTGATGCTCCCGAGCTCGAACAAACACGTTGAGACTGTGATCGATATCGGACATAGCGAGGCTGTATGTGCCGTCCTAGCTACCCGAAGCGGATTGTCGTGTGCTCACGCTATCCTCTCTCTCTCAGCCATGGACATTCCGGTGCGAGAAGGGCGGTATTAGGCGTGTCCTCATGAATGTGTTCGGAAACAGCCTCAAGTTCACATCGGTACGTGTCAAGTCGATCGGGGGCGGGCATGAGGGACGCAACTACGGTACTGACGGCCTTCGTTGAATGCAGAACGGATATGTTCACGTAATGCTGCGACAGCTGCCTCCGACAAGCGAAACGCCGCCGGGCAAGGTCAAGATAGAACTATCGGTTGTAGACACGGGCAAGGTACGGGCACATGCACGGCTGCGGTTTTGGCGGTGAAGTTGGTGCTAATGAATCCTTGTAGGGCATCAGCCAGCACTTCTTGAAGGTGAGAGCGGTTCCAGAACCGCCCATGCGCACAAGCTCACGTTGTGACCCCGTCACTCTAGAACCAACTCTTCCATCCGTTTTCTCAAGAGAACCCCTTGCAGTCAGGGACGGGACTGGGCCTCGCCATTGTCAATAGCATCGTCCGCTCGCCAGGCGTCGACGGCAAGGTTGACGTATGGAGCGCAGAGGGTGTGGGGACCGAGATCAAGGTCACTTTCGACGCCGAGGCAGTCGAGAGTCCGAGTGAAGCATCGTCCTTCGCCGCCGAAATAGCTAAGGTCTTGGAACACGGGGCGCGGCCAACGGTGTCCCTGCTCGCGTTCGATGACAATCTGCGCGGCGTGCAGCTTCTACGCAGGGTGCTCCTGCAGTACCTCGTGTCAGACTGGGAATTCCCCATGGCCGAGGCCGGCGACGGCGGGGACATCGTGATTGTGAACGAGGATCCCACACCCGTCATTGCCGCGATCGAGCGGAAGGACCCGTCCAAGCCGTTCATCATCCTCTCCTCTGCGCGCGGCGACCCGCGCCTGATGGGGACTGTCAACGAGTACGAGAATATCGGCGGCTTCTGCAGGATCGTGTACAAGCCTGTGGGGCCATGCCGGCTCGTAAACGCCCTCAAACTCTCGCTGCACGCCCTGAACATCGGGAACAGCACGCGCGGAGAGCCGTCGGCGGTGAACCACCACCCACGGCCGGACTCCCCGACCCGATCGACATCGTACGATGTGCCTGCGTTGTCCTCTCTAGCGAGGCGGTATCCGGAAGAGAGGTCGGCGGATGCGAGGGTGAAGATGCCATCCTCCCTGCGGCCGCCGCTGGGCCCGAGGGCGGTAACTGCGCACCCATTGGGGAGTTGGTCGCACATGCCCTCGACGGTGGAACAGGACGAGCCGGAGTCGGACTCGACCTCTAGCTCGCCCCAGTTGGCGCAGATGCCGTCTAGCCCGACAATCGCGATAGGCACTGGCGGCACGCTGCTGAGATCGTCCGTGGGCACGGTCCATCTCAGGGGACCGCTGCGGGTGCTCGTTGTGGAGGACAATAGCATATTGCGGAACCTGCTGTGAGTGCCCGTCCGCTCTTTATATCTGGCCAGCTCGCTGATCGTCGGTGTTTTCCGTCCAGTGTGAAGTGGCTCCGAAATACGGTGCGTTCCCGCCGTTCATTTTCGTAATCTCGGTGTCTGGTTCTGACTCCTCGTCTTGTAGGGGTATGACTACCGCGAGGCCGTGGACGGCCTCGAAGCCGTCCAGACGTTCGAGACGGATGGATACTTTGAGTCGGTGTCTCTTTGCGTTACCTGGATGCGTGTGGTTTCTGACTTAGCCCTCTTCCAGCGTCGTGCTTTTGGATCTATCGATGCCTATCTTGGACGGCGTGGGTGCGACGGCGCAAATGCGCCAGATCGAGGGGAAGCGCAGGCAGGAAGATCCCTCAGGAGCACATCCTAGCGCCCGCATCCTAGCGCTGACCGGCATGTCCTCTCTCGAAGACAAGCGTCGAGCATTCGAGGCCGGCGTTGATGGATAGTGAGTATTGTCGCATAGCACAGTCTTCTCGTTGTCTCACGTCTGGTATCCAGTCTCGTCAAGCCCGTCGCGTTCAAGACACTCGACTCGATGTTCCAAAAACTAGGAGTATCCTGATCCCACTGCGTACGGTACGCAAGAATGCAAGAATGTACGATAATTTGGGAGGCCGTCGACGCCTAGCCAACTTCCGCTTGCCCACAATTTCTACTCTCGAATGATCAATAGTGCTGTCGTCTCTTACTGCGTCCTCCATCGCATACAGGTCCCTCACGACCTCCTATATCCCTCACATCCTCCACAACAACACGACTTGCTTACCCCCCTCGCATTTGCATTGCATACCACGACGGCACCGGTACCTACAACCTCATCACTCGAACGTCATCTAGCCAGTCACTTAATCCGCGCATTGTCCGTCCGTATTGTATATTCCCTTGCAGCGTACCGTGATGTCAACGCACTACTACTGTAGCTTCTTAGTGTTTCCTGTGACCCCAATCGTGTTTATTGCTCTGGACTTTCTCATCTAGATCTGTATTTTTGTCACTTGTCTCACCGCGCCCACTAGCGTACCACTGTGTGAACCTCCATACTAACATCGATCAATTCGACGGCGGCCTGCAGCTAGTTTCGGACAAGAGCGTCCAGCGCCTCGACGACATGGCGCGATTGTTGCATGGCGTGACGCACGTGATGTGGGGATATGGAGTTATGGCTCGACTCACTCTCTTGCGAAAAACCGGAAGCTCGCCTGACATCCTCGCACTCGTCTCGCCAACGGATAAGACTGCTCGCTCGCCGTTCCTCGCGCTCTGCCCATCTTGCTCCGCTCGTCGAATATGGCGTCGGCTAGCTCCCTTCACAAAGCGCCGGTCCATGACCTCCCAACTCCAGAACCCGAATCTCCTTCTCTAACCCGCTCTAGACAACCTTACCGCTTCTCGACGCTTTGCGCGACCGTCGACTCCCCGGACGCCGACCACAAGGACCAGCATGGGAGCTCGAGCGTGCCCATCTACCAAACGGCGACGTTCAAGGGCGTCGCAGGGCAGTATGACTACTCTCGGAGTGGGAACCCCACCCGATCCCACCTAGGTGTGTCCCCGATGCTTGCCTGAGAATAGAGTTACACTCGGGGCTTGTGCGGGTTGCGTGATGCATCCCAGATGTGGTTCTATTCCTTTGTAGAAGCTCGAAGCCCTTTCCGTTGATAGAACAGCACCCCCCGACATTTGCTGGTGCACCGGCGTGGGTCGCAGGATTCTGACTTGTATCTGGCAGAGCACCACATCGCGAAGATCTCCTCCGCCTCGCATGCGTTCGCGGTGTCGAGCGGCATGGCCGCCCTCGACGTTATCACCCGTCTCCTGAAGCCTGGGTGCGAGGTCATCGCCGGGGACGACTTGTACGGCGGCACGAACCGCCTGCTCACCTACCTCCGCGCGCACATGGGCGTGACCGTGCACCACGTCGACACGACGAAGGCGGACTCGGTCCTCCCGTACCTGAACCCCGGCAAGACCGCGATGGTGCTGCTCGAGACCCCCACGAACCCGCTCCTGAAGATCGTGGACATCGCACGCATCAGCTCGCTGGTGAAGGAGAAGTGCGAGGACGCGGTGGTCGTGGTCGACAACACGATGATGAGTCCGTACCTGCAGCGGCCCCTGGAGCACGGTGCAGATATCGTGTACGACAGCGCGACGAAGTACCTCAGCGGCCACCACGACTTGATGGCCGGGGTGATTACCTGCAACCGCGACGACCTGGCCAAGGTCTGTGTTACGTCTTATCGTATGCAAAGAGAGGGCGACTGAGGGGTTGCGTGTGGTTATTAGGAAGTTGCGTTCTTCATCAACGCAGTAGGCAACGCTCTCACTCCGTTCGACTCGTTCTTGCTCCTCCGTGGAACGAAGACCTTGGCCATCCGCATGGACCGCCAGCAGTCGACCACTATGCTCGTCGCACAGATGATGTCTAAGCTCGGCTTTGTCACTCATTACCCTGGCCTGCCCAACCATCCGGGCAAGGATATCCACGACCGAATCTCTGACGGTATGCTCCACAAGCCCCCGTTAACAAGTCCATCATGACTCACAAATATATGCGCTAGGATATGGAGCCGTTCTTTCATTCGAGACTGGAGACAAGGAACTGAGCGAACGTATCGTCGCGGCCACTCGACTCTGGGGAATCAGTGTGAGCTTTGGCTGTGTGAACAGTCTGATCAGTATGCCTTGCGTCATGTCGTAAGTCACCTCTAAATCCTGTACCCATCATGCTGTGACTAAAACATCTTGTTTGTCTCCCCAGGCATGCTTCTATTGATCCTGCCACCCGCGCAGCTCGCGGTCTTCCGGAAGATCTCATCCGCTTGTGTGTGGGTATCGAGGACCCTGCAGATCTGCTGGACGATCTCCGCCATGCTCTCGTCGAAGCTGGTGCAATCACTTTCGCTGCCAACGACTATATCAGGATCCCTAACCCAATCAGCCGTGCTGTGGAGAAGCTTGCGCTCGGGGAAGCTCGCACTGCCCGTCCTCAGCAACACCGCGAGTGGTTCGTCAGTGCCCCTGGAAAGGTGATTCTATTCGGGGAGCATGCGGTTGTACACGGTGTCGTAAGTGATCCACATTATTATCGAACGGGAGAAGTTATCCTTATCGTAATCTGTAGACGGCGGTGGCGGCTTCCGTGGACCTGCGTTGCTACGGGCTCACCTCGCCCCGATACGACAACAAGATATCTGTACACTTCAGCGACATCAGCGACTACAAGCAGGAATGGGACATTGACGAGCTTCCGTGGGACGCCGTTGTCTCGATACCGAAGGGGCAGGACCACCCTGACACACTCGACCAGCGTGTGGTCGACGCCATCAAGTCTAAAGCTCTTCCTCCAGAGTCCGAGATGCCACCAAAGTCACACGCAGCCGCCGTCGCCTTCCTGTACCTGTACATGACGATGGCCTCGAGCGGTGATAGGCCGTCCTTCCACTTTATATGTCGATCCACGCTCCCCATCGGTGCCGGCCTCGGTTCCTCGGCATCTTTCTCCGTCTGCATCGCCACCGCCCTCCTCATCCTCCACGGACGCATGGAGCTTCCTTCTGTCCCCCCGCCAACCCGTGAGCCGACAGACAACGACCCCGGCCACGTCCACTTGTCGCACGGTGGCCGCCGCGCGCTTCCGCCCGCCATCGCGGAGGAGACCAACCGCTGGGCGTTCATCGCCGAGAAGGTGCTCCACGGAAACCCGTCCGGGGTGGACAACTCCGTCTCCGTCTTTGGCGGCGCGCTCGCGTACGTGCGTCCCGGGTACGGAAAGCGGAGCGGCATGGACCAGATCCAGGGCTTCAAGTCGCTCCGGTTCCTGCTCGTCGACTCCAAGATTCCGCGCGACACGAAGGCGCTCGTCGCGGGGGTGGCGAGGAAGAAGGTTATGGAGCCCGAGCCCGTGGGCAGGCTGCTCGACGCCATCCAGACGATCAGCGACGAGGCGCGACGCGCCCTTGCGGATCCCGAGGTCCCGCGTAACCTCCTCCTTCGTGGTCTCTCGGTAGGTTCCCCCATGCATGCCCGAGTTTCTGCCCGCTGACGTTGGTGTGTGCAGGCTCTCATTGACGAAAACCACGTGCACCTCGCCAGGCTTGGAGTGTCTCATCCTTCGCTGGAGGTCATCCGCGCGAAGACCGCCGGTGCGCCCTACCGCCTGAGCACTAAGCTCACCGGCGCGGGCGGTGGCGGCTGCGCCGTGACACTCGTTCCTGATGGTACGGTCTATCGCTCCTCGTGCATCGTGTGATACTCATCATGGTCGGTTTCTAGATTTCTCGGAAGACAAGCTGGAGTCGCTCATCGCGTCGCTGAAGGCTGCCGAATTTGAAGTCTACGTTACATCGGTCGGTGGTTCGGGCCTCGGCATTCTCTCGCCGTACGACGAGATCGCGGCCGACGAGGACGACGACTCTCCGCCGCTGTCCCCGCCGCCCACCCCTGAGCCGAACGGGCACGAGGATGGATTGGTCCTGCAGCCGTCCATCCGGAACCGCTTCGAGAGCGTCAGCACTGCTGAGCTTGCCCAGTGGGCATCCGGCCGTGGGAAGTGGTTGTTCGTCTGAGTGTCGATGCGGCACAACTCGCAGTGATCTAGACGGAAGATGCTGTATATTACTGCCATGTATTGTGATCAACGTTCCCGCCTCGTGCTGCACTTTAGCCACAGCTGTGAGTGCATGCGCCCTCATGCTCCGAACAGCGACCACCAGATTTCGCCTGCTTCTTCCAGACCGTCGCCCTCGAGCACTTCGATGTGCGTCTCGTTTCCGGGAGCCACGAACACGACACCGCCCTCGGCCAACTCGAGCTGCTCAGCAGTGTCGCCCTTCTTGGTGGCGATCAGTACGCGGCCTCTCGTGACGATCCCGATGGTCGGACCATCCACTGCGGCCAGATGCTCCTCCTTTGCCTTGCTCTTGCTGAGGAACGTGCCGATGACGACGAACTCTTCGATGGGCGGGTCGTACTTGATAGAGCACCCACGGAGGCCGTGCTCGTACCTCTTTGCCGGCAGAGCCCAGTGCGAGACCGGGCGCGCTGTGTAAGTGAGCATGTCGACGAAGGTGTCGATCTGAGGCGCGAGGGTGGACGGGTCGTCGAAGGCTGCGTTCACGACGTTGTCCGAGACGGCCATGCACTCGATGATGTCTGGGCAGGGGCGCAAGTCAGGACCGCGGCATCGAGCGACGGGGGACGTCGAGACGCACCGCCCTCGAGGTAGGCATGTATCTCGTCTGCCCCGATGTAGATCGCCTCGCCCTTCTTCAGCTTGGCGAAGTTCATGAAGAACACCGTCGCGAGCACCCCTGCGTCCCCGGGGTACTGCGCGTTCACCCTCTCGACGAGGCTCGCGAGCTCCCTGGTGTGAAAGCCGAGGGTGCCCCCGTTGCGCAGCGCGCGCAGCTTCAGGCCATCGATGACCTGCGAGACCGAATCGCGCGCCTCGACGCCACGCTTGAGCAGTGCGCGGTACACTCGTCGCAGCGAATCACTGGACGGGCTCGCGAGGAAGGCCGCGACAAGCTGCTCGTCGCCGATGGCGTCTGCGAGCTCGGGGATCGACTCGAGGAAGGACTTGATCTCGTCCAGGGGCCGGAAGCCGACGAAGCCGACGAACGCGGTGTCGGCGTCGCCGACCTCGGGCTCTGGAGCTGGATCCAGTGGTGTCCCGCGCTGACCACCCGCATACTTTGCGCGCGTCTCGCACAGCGGCTCTCCGATGGCCACCGCGATCTCGGGCTTGTGGTTCGAGTCGACGAAGTTGGACGGGTCGTCGCGCTGGAGCTGCTCTGCGAGGCCCTTGTCCGGGTGGGCTTGGAGGGGGAGGGCCTTCTCGATCGAGAGCACTTTGAAGAGGTAGGGGATGTGGGTCGTCGCGGGCCATTTGCGGCAGAGGGTCTCTCCGAGGTAATGCGAGGGATCGGAGGCGATGAGGGAGAGGAGAGATGTCGACGGGGAGTCGTATAGATTGGCGGGGCCGTTCGGATGGGTGCCCATCCATATCTTGGCTTGCTCGGTCACCGGTCAGTGGCAGAGCGCAGAGCTCGCAGCACTCACCTCGGCGTATGACTTGCTCTCGTCTATTTGGAAGCCATGGCCGATGGCGTTGGGAGCCAGGCGGGCAGCGAGGGAGGACGAGCCGTGCCTGCCCCAGTCGTACTCCTGCTTTGCCGCTTGGAGGCGGATAAGATTTTTGTGTGCAGCCATGTCTGGACTTGTGGAGACAGCCTAGCTAGAGACAGCCTAGCTATAGTCTCTCTGCGGCCTCTGCTCGCCATTATAAGCAACAATTTTTCCATGACACTCACAGTGACGTCACCTTATATCGCGCCTCCCCAAGATGGAGCGAGACTTACCAAAAGCAGCAGCCTCATCATTCGATATAAACCACCGCCCACGCTTCCTCTCCTCCCGTTGACTGTCCTCTCTCCCCCTTGACCTCTATGCATTTCTGGTACGGACCAACTGCCCAGTATCGCTGAAGAACTTTGCAGTCACTCCGGAGGTCCATACAACACCGTCACTGGCCTAGCTCTGCTAGGTAACATCAGAAATTACAAAAATCTCTGAAATGTCTGATACAGACATTTCAGACAAATTGAGACACCGATCAGATCAGTTCAGACACGATCTGATCTCAGATGTCAGACGTCGGTCCGGGGACCGGCACCCTGTCAGACATTTTCCCTCTCGACACTCATCCTCTCGATATCCTGCCATCCACTGCACCGTTCGCTTCGAAAACTTACGTACAGGCTTTCCAATGTACATAGAACATGCTGAATATTGTTTTGCCTCAGGAACTTGCCCCGGAGGGCTTATAAAATCCGAGCACTGTTCCTAACTGATGGCTCCAGGTATGTAGCTTCGCACCCGTTCAATGTGGAACTGACGAGCGGATGAGTACATGTATTCATTAGCACAGGTACACAGCTCGCCCTCTGTGCAATTTCAGCCCGCCCGCATGCCGGAGAGCAACACTATCTGCAGGTCAGTACGCCGGATGGCAAAATCGTCGTTTTAGCGCTGGGCGCAGGACATTCAGACGCGCCAGAGATTTTGGTGATTACTGATGAAGTACATCATGCTAGCTTGATAGCCTAGTCTCCCGGGCCATACAATTCGATGCAACTGTTGCGGTATACTGTAGTACACTGTAGGCTCAGTTTCATTCAAGCTCAAGCCTCCTGACTAATAACCACACGGTGCAGATCAGAGCCTACTCCTCCGCCTAGCACTACACCGTGAGATGGCCGAGCGGTCTAAGGCACCAGACTAAGGTGGTTCAGGATTCAAACTCCCGGATGATATTCCGAATGGGCGTTAACCCTCCGGGTCAACTGATATCAGACATATGTCAGATACATGCAGGATCGTCATCGAGGCCCGCTATCGGCGTGGGATGGGGGTGAGTACTTCGTTCTCTATCTGAGCCTTGGTTTGCCTAAAATCTCATATCATGCTTTCTGCAAGGCAGAGCAGGCTTGCAGTTGTGCGATCCTGAGGGGATCCAGCCTTGAGTTGATCCAGCTCATGGTATAAGTGCCAAGCTTCCATAAGAGATTCCCCAGCCTTAACATATCCAGGTATACTGTAGATGTCATTAGCAAATGGGGTCATTGTATGCTCGGTCGGACATAGTCATGTACCAGTCTGCAGTCTGCCTGCTGTGGTAGCCTTCCGCCAGCACCTCCGAGCAGTCATCAGGTTTGTTCGAGGCCCTCATTGCCATAGGAAAGGTGCTGCCACAGGGTACAGAGCAGCCAGTGTCGCCAGATGCAATGGACTACAAGTGCAGGGCCTCGCAGTAGATGAAAGAGGATAGCAAGGCACCCATACAGTCGGATGAAAATCTGGCATGTATGTCAGCGCGTCGGTGAACTACTTGATGTACCCTAGGGGTGATAGTAGTAGCAGACACCATGCACTCAGCCAAAAAAAAAAAAGAGGATGGCAAGGGTGTCAGCGGGTGGAAGAGGCACAAGTTCCGCAAAAGGCAATGAGCGGACACGCATCATCCGAGTTGTTGTCATTCTCGTCCTTCACCACCATCCCGACGCTACCATATGTATAAACTGACACTTCCCCAACCTCGTCGCCAATAGAACCAGACATCACTTTAAACCCAGGTGGTTTCCCCCAAGTGGGCTACCCACCTCGAATATGGGACGAACCGCACTTGCGCCCTTGCAAGAGCCCCATGTGGCCATCTGCACTGGACCTCACTGCAAGTTCACTGCGAGTCCAGTCCGCAATGATCACCTGGCCCATGGACCGCACTCGCGGGGACACCACCCGGTCCGCGGTGTCGAGCCCACGGGACAAGTTCATCCTCATGGAACTCACTCTCAATGTCCCACTTGGGGAGCTCTCGCTTATCTGCGGGAAGCTCGGGAGCAGCACAGTCCACCCTCCCTCCTCCAGTTCTCCCTCTCTCACTCATCAATGCATAGTAGTGGGATGCGTTGAACGACGGACATCGAAGGCGCTTGGTACCACTACAATACGACCAGGTCGTCAAATCTGATCACATAGCGATTTCATGGGCGCCGCAGGCTAGTCATACACTCCTCCGCCACCAGCTCTCGGACATCCAATCAGAGCTCGCATCTACCACTCAAAATCAGTCCGATCGACCCACGGAAGATGTGCACCGATGGTGCCCCGATCTCTGCGCAATACCTCAAAACGAGTATCTCTCTCAGTTCTGATCCATCCGCTCCCTGCTGACACAGTCATCCAGCACGGCTCATACATTCCGTACCTAATGCGCTCGCTCTCGCACCGATCCGACAACATCCATAACATCGCTCTTTGAAATCAATTTTATGGACTCTCCCGTCCACCTGGAACTGGACTGGACTCCTGGACACAGGGCTAAACAGCCCTCAGAGGATGTGCGTCGATGTCACCCACCATCGTGCATGACGACAGCGCCCCAATCTGTGCAAGGTATGTCACAAAGTCCGCAACAGCACTATGAATTCTCACTCTTTCACGCTTACATTAAGTAGTCGTAAGTAGTCGTCATAGTCAGATGGGAGGAGTATGTAAGCGGGAGGTCGTGAGGTTTATTGTATACCAGACTAGATGTTCACAGGCTCAATTTGAGACGGAGAGGAGGACTGGAAGATAGCTGGGTGTGTGGAGACTAAGGACTTATGGATGAGGCTAGCATACAGACTAACCCTCCATTGCACGACATAGGGAGATCCTTCCCGCCCTGAGATATACTAAAACGGCCACTGGCTTTATTGCTGGTCCAATAGTCTAGAGGTAAGATACTTGCTTTGGGTGAATGCACCAGCTGCAAGGGATCACATCGTACATATTCAACCATGTCATTGAAGTGGCAACACCAACCGGTCATGATACGTCAACTACACCATTCAACAGGTCAGATGGTATGAGCACAGCGGGGGAACACTCAGTACAGGACCTCAGCTGCAGAGAGGATGTTCTGCACGACCTCCTACTCATCGACCTGGCATCCACGAGTCACGCCAATGTTGTGTGCCAGCCAGGTCGAAAACGCGCCGTTGACAACAGGGATGTCTTTGCTTGCCAACTGGTGCGACTGAGCCGCCAACACAGCCCATTCCAATGTCTGCAGCCATTGCCCATTGCCGTGAACGATGGGCCCTTTGGCGATTTGCGTGAACACTACGGTGTCCGTGTAGTCTTCTTCAGAAATGGATGCAGATTGAAGAGGGGGAATAGGGCGGCATAGGTCCGTGCACTCCTCGTAGTACCACCTTTGGCAATGGTCGCAGTAGCGCAAGATGTCGGTGTCCGGTTTGTAGCGCTGACAGTGGCAGTCATTGGCACAAATGGGGGAATATGCGATGTCGATTGAGAAAGACTTCATGTCAGCTGAGATGGTACCAATGGAACCGGGGCGAGTGTAGGGGTGGTGAGGATGGAGGGATGGGAATGATGGTTGGCCCTGCAGGTTGAGGATTGGCAGGGCACCGAGGTTGTCGATGACACTTCCGAGAATGATGAGTTCTGGTTGGTGGAAGTGGATGTGTTTGTATGCACCCATATCCTCCAGCAGACACTTGGCAGCATGTCCAGCAGGCTTTGCTTTCTGTTCTACTAGGTCGGCTCGAGTCCAGCACCAGGTGATTGTGATCAGGGTGTGCTCGCAAGCTTCATTCTCCCAAACATGCATGGCTTCTATCTTTGCAAGCGGATGGCCAGCCTCCATGCATATATAGACACTGCATATAATTAGTATGAGTGCTGCCGCAGTCCACTCACATCATCATTATTACTCACAAGTCACCAACGTTAAAAATCAGTGTGTCAGTCTTTGTGGGGTCTGTATCACGGGGAGCAGCCACTGTGGTATGTTGTGTTCAGACCCAGGTGGAGGAAGCGAAATATCTGAGGGATTACTTACAGGTCCATGTGTGCACTGCCCTGTACAATGGTCTCTCCCTCAATTGTTTCAAACTACTCTGCGATGGGCTAGCTTTTAGGCGAGTGTCATGGTCGTGTGGCAGGGTTGCTGTGCCTTCAAAGGAGGAAGACACTGTGGTGGACGAAAGAGCGTGACATGGTGTGGGCCTGGCTGAGAGTTGCAGAACAGAGTGTGTCCGGCCGCAGGAGCAGTGATATGAGGTCGTGATAGCACTGTGAGAGCTGAATGATGCGTGGCAGATAGGAGGAGGAGTTTAATTCGTTGAGAGTATTTAGCTGAATGGTGTTGTGCAACAGAGGGGAGGAGGTTTGTGAATGAAAGCAAGAAGGGGGAGGTGGCACCTGTGCTGAAGACACCTGAACCGAGGTCTGCTGCGGCAGTGATTGGGCGCTTCTGCGTTCATAAACATCTGCCCACCACCACCACCGTCTATGTCTTAACATCTCAACTTCTCTAGAATCAACCTGGACCTATCATATTTCTTTACTAGTCTACTCTATACCATCCTTCTGTACCATACTTGTCTCCGTATTCTTCAACATGCCTCCCTTCAACCTTCCTCATGCCCCTGAGCGACCCGTCGTCTTTGACATCAACCGTCCCTCCTCTCCACCTGCTACCAAAGCAGGTCCCACGGTGGCCTTCAAGGGACTGGAGTTGACCGTGTTTGTCAGCTGCCAACCACCTCTGTCTGTAGCGTGCTGGAGCAAGTCGCATCGAGTTGTGTCGCCAGAACTAAATGTTACTTCCTGGATGGTCCCTGTCCAGGATCGCGTGGAGAAACGCTTCCGTCCTGGGGTCTGATATTTAGTGAGTCGTTGTGTGAAGGTTAATCCTGCACCAGTGTGTCTACTAATCGTCCAGGTTCAACCTGTACCGTCTAGATACTTTGGAGATTGGAGCAGTGAGCACCCCCTCCATTGTATGCGGCACGCACAGCATCACCCATCCCGGACGGTACCGGCCTCGAGCATGCTTGGGCTGACGTTTTGCTCATCCCAGCTCACAGAACACATCTGCGAGGACTCAACCGCTGATGGCCACACAACTGGCGTTATTTCGCATCATCGTTCTTGGACAGTGTGAACAGTTCCTACCATGAACTGGTAATGTATGTTCAGTCTCTATAGAGCTCCTGGGACTCACAAGGTCTGCAAGCATAGTCAAACCGTACAATGCTTGTGCACCCGTGCCAGGAGCACGAATGCCCCCGCCTACATCACATTAACGGGGGTATGTCTGTCAGTCCTCCCAAGCACTTCGCATAGCTGATCATTACGACATGAATATTCATTGGAACCTGATATATTTGCTCTCGATGCTGCTTATCTGCTATGTACATCAGGATCGTATACAGTGGCGGACAGCCAAAGTCGACAACTTTGGTCGACCATTTTTGCCGGCCTTCGGAACCACCGGAATAGATGCACATTGAGTAGAGTAGCATTTTGAGCCTACTCCGAGCGAAATTCATCGAGCCAATCGTTCACAAAATCCCAAATAAGGGAATTTGATCCTCAAAAGTTTGGCCAAACCCCATTTTTAACGGGAAAAACTTCGGATGTGTGTTTTTAGGCTCTTTTAGCGATTCTGATCATGTTTCTGGAGTCAGATTTACTCAAAAAAATCCCAATCAGGCGCTACAGGCTTGCCAAAGGTTGTAGCGCTCGATGGGCGCTATCAGTAACCGAGCTTAGCGCGAGCTATTGGTTTGACCGCACCCCTTTTAGATAATTTCTTGAGGTTCTGCTCGTCTCAAGTCACTCTGAAACCACTCCCGATTAGGTGATCCAAGCCGCAATTAGTGTCTAAAACGAGCGCCAAGGCGTTCAACGGGGTCAAAATATTGGCCAACCCCCATTTTTCATGGGAAAAACTTCGGATGTGTGTTTTTGGACTCTTTCAGTGATTCTGCACATGATTCTGAACTCAGTTTGTCCAGAAAAAATCTGTGTCAAGCGCTAGCCGACTTGTTGACTTTGGCTGTCCGCCACTGTATCAGGATCACACACTCGCACTCGCTACGCCCACAGACACGCACAACTAGAGTACGTACCTCTCACTCTATCTCTGACAGCCACACTCACCAGCCACATTTGATAGGACGGGGCCAGTGCGAGTCGAAGGTGATCCCGTAGCAGACATTCAACTCGGACCAACAAATCCATTGTTGTGCGGCAGCAAGTCGCGACCGGTGTAGGATGAGACTTGGAACAGCCGGACATCCCAATTGGCATGTCACTGGAGGATTCCACTGCAGGAATGAACACCAGTGAGAAACCGGTATAACTGGGTTGATTCCTGTCTAATCATATCTAACGTGATATGAGAATAGCCAGGAAGATACGGTGTTAGGTGGTTTGGCCACACATTAGATACAGTATCTAACTGTGTGTATACGAAACATTCCACAACCATCCGGATATAACACTATTAAACACTTTCTATTCCCCGCCGTATTGTACATCGGGTACATCCCGGTCACATCTGTGCGCATCCGAACTAGGCCGATGTCATTGACGCACCTCAGGCCAGGCTCGCCACACCCATGGCCAGTGTCGATGCCAGTGACAGTGCACAACACACTGGATGAAGGCTTGCCAGTCGTTCTCTAGATGATCAAGGGATTGACAAGGAGCCCTGTAGCCGCCCGGTTGATGCAGCTTCCTCAAGAAGGGGTACTGGGTCATGTACTTGACTTGCATGTTCCTGCAGTACACGGCAGGTCATCGCTTGCTGCGCTCGGCTTGACTCAAACCGCGTACATACTGGTTGTTTTTGCTTGATCAAGCATGACTGACACAGTGTGTGTGTAGCTCCAAGGCTCAAGGAAGGGCGCAAGGCTATGAGAGTCGTGCGGGACCCTGGTACGTGCACTTCCCAGTGTGGCGACCTTGTCAGTGATGACTGAATCACTCATACAAGGTCGCCAGGGCAGGGGGTCGGCGTCCTACTTGCACATCTGCGAGCCGTTGATGCGACCAGTCTCAGCTCACACCCTAGCAAGCAGGTGCAGGTGCGTGAATGTTGACTGCATATCCACGGTTCTACCATGACTCATTCAGTCCGACCGCCCGACAGAGCATGATTACATAGTCTAAGCACTCACGCACTGGGTAGCGGTCCTGACACTGCCATGCCTTTGGCAGAAGTGTTTGCGGGGGCCCCGATCACGCTATGAATAGCGAGACCTAGGAGCTGGAGCAGGTGCAGGCGCACAGCGCTGGATACACATTTCACAGGGGCTCGCTATACCTCATTTGAGGCTCAGGCTGAGTGAGAACTGAGGCTGGCGGATGGAGCACCGCTTGAGCCTCAATATTGTGAGAAGCAGCAGGGCCGCTCTAGCAAGAACCCACTGCTATGCGCTGAGGTATTCTGTCAGACTGTTTACTATTTAATCATGCGATGCAATACAATGTCGCCAACTGGTTTGACTGCGTTTAGACCACACACCTTTTGAACACATTTTCTACAAAGGCTCAATGGTCAGTGTTGCGAGAGTGCTGAGCTTTGCAATGTGGGCTTACTGGACCTCCTCGTCACGGTAGCCTAAGTTGGCTTGTCACCCTTGAACAAGCTTTGGTAAGTTTGTTCCTCCTGAGCTTGTATTGTCTTGATCTCTGTCGAGTAAAGTACTGTGGTTGGCAGCTTGATGTTCTGAAGGATTTTGATAATCTCCTCAAAGAGGGACATGGTCCAGGCCATCTTGCGTGTGGTGAACGTCTGTCCAAGGTTGTTGAACAACTTGTCGAGGACCATGAGTGCAGCAATTCTACAATAATCGTGTTCCATCACTGTGCTGGTCAGGGCATGTTTGGTTTTGCGCTTTTCCATTGGACGATGTGGTTGATTGGGTTCTGCAACGGACAGGTATTGCTCGCGGAGGAGGAGGAGCTCATAAAGAGCATAGAGGTGGTTGACGTTGACTGTTCATTTCCTGCGAGTGAGCTACCAATGGCGTATAAGTTATTGCCCACGTACTTGAGAAATCGGGTCGGAAGCATAGGTCCATAGTCATGTGCATAAGGCACCAAACCATGCTGGTGTGTCCTGAGTTGTTTTCGGCATGATTTGTCGCCTCTTCAAGCTGTTGTGTCATGAGTGTCAGGTGCAGACAATCCCATGTGAGAAAGTGCCCTCCAACTGCTATGGTCTTCACAGGGGTGTAGACCATGTGGAACTGGCCAGGAGGTTGTATACTGAAGCTACTTAGCTAGGACAAAAAATTTCAGAGCCAACCACCGTACTCACAAGACTGCACCTGGGTGTAAGACAAGAGATGTGATGTGAAAGTGCTTTTCAAGTTGTGCAGGGTCTGATAACTGATCAAAGTTGGCTGCACAATGTAGGGCTTCCTGGAGCTCGGATCAAGTCTTCGCCCGAGGGGTAAAGAGGATTCAAATCTTAGCCCCACTACCTATTGAGACCCATGTAGCAGCCCCAGTAGTGTTGTGATGCTGATAGGTTAGGAATCCTCCTGTGGTCGCCAGTGCCCAGTTGGAGAAAAGTATAGTGTCTGAGGGAATTGAGTATTCACTGCTGTGTTGGAGCCTTGCCTGTAATTGCGACGCAGATGAGTGCGAGTCATATTCATAGGCAATCCCCTGGGTGCTTTTGAGGGCAGCCTTGTTGTCCAGTAGGTTGTTGTGAGTTCCGTCAATGATACCTCATGAGACAGGATGGGGCCTCACACACCTGATGCACCATGGCCGCTCTTGGTGGGACATGGGTATGTCCAACAGGTTGGCGCAGGTTTGGTTGTCAGCGGCGAGCCCGAAGAAATCTTTAATGATGCCCGACTGATATATTGCATTATACTCTGGGTTGTCGGGATCCAATTGCAGGTGTCCTTCCGAGTCTTGGCATCTATGCACTGCGTGAGCTGGAGCATTAGAAGGATCAATTGGGCAGGAATCAGCTCACCATGCCACTGCACAAGTGCGCCGGTTGGACCCCCTAAGATGTGCAGCCGTCTTGTCTGACCATGAGTAAGTGTCGGCCAGACACGTGGGGAACACTACTGCTCATCGTCCCACGGCAATAGCTTGACGGATGCGAACTTCAATTTGCGTCCTTTCTTCCTTGGGAGGAGTGTCTGAAGACGCTAAGATTTCTTTGACCAGAGCTGGTTTGCTGTTTGCAAGGCACTCCGTCCCAAGAGTGGAGCAGCCTGATGCCCATTTAACCCATCACATGTCATCATCCTGTGGATGTGAGTGAGATACTGGACACTGTTTCCAGTTTACAATGTGTACCTCCTTGTCCGGAGTAGGTTCATCAATTACAAACGGGAGAAGTGTGCGCACCTTGCCCCACCATACCATGCTACCCACGTTGCTGGGGAATTCTGTGTCTCCTGGAGATGGCATGAGAGACTCGTCCACAACGGAGGCGGGATTGCCCTGGGGATGCTTAGGCAGGGGGGCAGCATTCTGCTCCGGCTCTGGCGAGAGACATTGGTGGCAAGTTAGTGCTCTTCCCCAACTATGTGGACGAGCAACATTGACATACCAAACTGTTGTGGAACTTCTGGTTCTGGGCTGAAAGGTAGTAGATCATGTATGCCTGTGCCATCATCACCTGGTGCCGTGTCTGTTAGGCATATGTTAATGCATATATGCAGCCAGCAATGGCTAAACTATAGAAACTGCAAACCTATAGGTACTGACAGTGCTCGTTGGCTTGCTCATTCAGCAATCATGGCCGTGCTTGCAAGGTCAGGAGAGTCTTAGTCATCTCGAGTTCTAGGAGTTGGGATCATCATGGCGGGTTGAAATGATCAGGGGGGTCGTTGGCAGCAGGCTTCACATTCAGAGTCTTCTGCAGGTTGGAGTAGATCATGCTGAGCAAATCAGTTCCATTGAGGTCTGACAACTCCAGCTTTCCTGCACCCGCCCTGCGCACATCCCAGGCGAACTTCCGACATGAATATTGGCGCCACCAAGAAAGTCCACAGGTGCTGATGCTGATGAATGCGGTGGGGAACAAGGGATGTGTGAACTTGTTCTGTTGGACAAGGTCAACCAAACTCAAAGCCTCCCAGGACAGGTCTTCCCGTACTGATTCTGGATCTTTAGGCTTGATAATCCGCACATACACCCTGGTCGCACTTGTAGCCCAGACATCCCCTGGTACTCCGAAAGCCCCACCGGGAGGCTCCCTTGCAGTATGAGATTGAGGTAATTTTTCTGATGGCTGAGATGTTGAATCTGAGCTGCAAAAGGTGGGGAAGGGATTTTGTTGTTAACCACCATGTAAGTGCTGATGGCGGCAATGTATAGCTCAGAGTCGTTGTCCGCATTACTACGTAAGGTCGCAACCTCTGCAGTGCCTGCAACGTAGTCAGTCAATAGCTAGCATTGCACCAAAGTTGAATCATTACTTAATATAACGGGTGGGCCGCTAACTATCCTCATGGTAGTTGATGTTCGAGTCGAGGAACTATGCTGTTGAACATGTTCATTCCTTTGTGTCGTGTCTCATGGCTGTCAGACACCTGCTTGACGCCTGTTAGACACCTGTTAGACACCCATTAGACACTTGTGACACGCCCATTACACCCCCATGATACATATCTTAAACAGCCTTTTGATGTGCTTTACACTCTCGTTGAGCCCATGTAACATGCACTTTTGCACCTGTGGTCACCACTTTTTATGTAAACACCTACACTACTGGCCTGCCAGGATGTGCATTCTGTCTTTTATCTGTGCAGGCAGCTTTATAAATGCGAAAAAGCAGTAATCTAGAAAGGGTGCTGGGCTGTTTAGATTGAGTCTGTGAATTCAAACTGTCCAGGGCACAATTATGGAGTGTCACAGTCACTGGTCAGAAAAGGATTAGGAATTTACAGAGGTATACCCCAGATGATTTGGAGGTAGGATAGGAGGGGCACTGGTGCATAACCAGTGTTCCTGTGGATGGGTTTCCATGTATAAGGGCCCGTTGGAAAGCCCCATTATAGCCCTCTTCAACGGTACTTTGTACATGATGATGCACCCACCAGCTACTGAGCTATTCAGTGTTTTATACCCAACTAAAGCAACCATTTCTACCTATTGTAGTGCACTGAATGAAAAGGGTTGTACACTCACATTGTACAGGGTAGTGGCCATTTGATGGACAAGTATACCACAACTTGAATGGAGGGAATCCATCAAGAAATGTGGAAGGTAGGGGGTGAGGAAGTGGCCCCCCTAGGGTAGCCTAGCCACCTACCTGCCTAATTAAGGTAATAAGGTGCTAAGTAAGCGCCCAGTGGTGCGGTTTTGATCCTAGGACAGTAGATTAGATGAGCAAGCAATCAGTAGAGATAAGAAGTTGTTATCTGAAGAGATAACTGGCAGATTGCATTATATCAGAATTGGTCACTGGCCCTGCACTCTTTTTCGACTGATGTACCTGTTTAATTAACTGCCCAGCACCTATTCTTGACTGATGCATCTGTTTAATAAACTGCCCTGCACTCTATTCTGACTAGTTTAATTAACTGCCTAGCACACTTTCTCAACTGGGGCACTAGTTTCATCAACTGCCCTGCTCTCTTTTCTAAACCAGTTTAATCGACCGCCCTGCACCCTTTATCAACCAATGTACTAGCTTGAATAACAGCCCAGCACCCTTTTCTGACCAGTGACTGTGACACTCCATAATTGTGCCCTGGACAGTTTGAATTGACAGACTCAATCTAAACAGCCCAGCACACTTTCTAGATTACTGCTTTTTCGCATTTATAAAGCTGCCTGCACAGATAAAAGACAGAATGCACATCCTGGCAGGCCAGTAGTGTAGGTGTTTACGTAAAAAGTGGTGACCACAGGTGCTATGCGAGGGTACAACGAGCACCGTGGTCTCGTATTCTAGAGTACTGGACCTTCTAGCCAGTGGTTTCGCAGATTAAAACAGCCGGATACACCAGGCGTGATGTTCTGCTCTGCAAAAGTTCCTCTTTCACGCGACTCAGCCTGCAATCTACATGGTGAGTATGATCCAACTACTATTGAGTCAGGCGGAGACTCACGCGCTGCACGGATGTACAGTCAGCAGCTCCTTGACACTCATCGCATAGCACACTCTTGCACAGACGGCGGATGACACCCATCGTCCTTTGGAGTTTACATCTGGCCAGGTACATGTCAGGGACTTAGGAACACGGACCTGGTGAGCGATTCGGGATTGTGGCGCATTGCACACTGGCTGCCAATCTGGTGGTGTTCAGCCAGACGCGATGGTGTTGCAGATGAACATGTCACATACCCGGCCCTACTGCGTGCCCAGTGGCAGCACTCAAGGTGAGTACATTGCGTAAACCGTCGAGAACATAAGCCGTACTCACTGGGCGGGTTCTATCTCTCAGCAAGGTGCAGCAATCGAGGTGGGGCACAGGCTGGACATGCGTTGAGAGGAGGGCGACATTGTCGTATTCCTCCATATATTCCTGTATTGTCACTCCCTTCCATTGGCTGGCTTTATACAATGCTGATACAAAAGGATACTATGAATATACGCCCTGGCGATGAACATCGTCGTCACTGTAGGACTGCACGCTACACTGCACTTCTTTGTGAGGGATGGTCAGTGCAATTGACTTTTTCTTTTTGATAAGAGGGATTGTTGTGTGCTTGCAAGACAGTTGTTGGAAGATGCAACCAAAGCGGTCGGACAATATGAAGAATATCTTGCTGAGCAGAGATGGCAAAACAGCGCTCATTGCGGGCACAGCAATCACTGCGACGTGGACCAGACGCCTAAAGGGAGCCTGCCCTAAAGTTGCTTTTGGTGAAAAAACTGTAGAGCCACTGCAATCATTGAGCTAAGCCTCAATGAAAACGGGTAAAGATAACAACGGCGAGTAAGGTAACCAGGAGTATCTAAAGCAGGGCCTCTCCTCCGGGACTCTGGCGCTGCTGGGTCCTGCATAAAGACGCTGCAGACACCCTTCTGCAGGGCCCAGCAGTGCCAGAGTCTGCTTCCCCTCCTCTCGCTATCTCCGTTTGAGGGGGCGCGTCAATCCTAGATGACAAACACTTTATGTCAATGCAAGTGTAGGCTAGAGGATACTGCAAATTAACCACTTACCGCGGTTCGATTGTGCAAAGCTAACAGCCGGAATGTGAAGTTCAGCCGCCTTGGTTGCATGGAGCTGGGATCTTTGAGCTTATTTGCAGGCAAGGGAAGCTGAGATAGAGGTACGCACTACATGCCACAGACATGGCGGATCCTTGGAAGGATACATAAGGACAATGCGCCAAAGTGGCAGAGACTATAAAGATGATTCACATACATAATGCCAAAGCAAATGTCTTCAAGAGTGTGTTCCGCACCTAGTGCATGTTCCTGGGTAGTCATGGGGAACATTAGTTTGGCGTGTAGATGTATAGCACTAGTGCTTCGTACACACCGTATAAACTCTCTTCCGCTTGGTAGGAACCAGTGTGATGCATATAGAGATTCTGCGATGCATCGGACATGAGCAAGGCAGGCACAATATAGTAGAGAAATCTACTTCCCAAAGGTCCTCGAGCATACTGCAGGATCTAACCGAAGCAAGCCCCGTCGACGTCGCCGACATTCTTTGGCGGTGCTCACCACGGTTAGTGAGCATCGTCGATGTCGCCAACATTTTGGTGATGCTCAGGGGGGGATGTGGGGTGAGACCATGTTGCCAAAGAACAATGGAGGGTATTTTCAGACATGCAAACGTACTGATTTTCCCCTCAGGATCCCATGCAAGCCATCCCGTAGTCTCAACGTGGCCAGCATTGAGAGGACAGCTGCAGAGAACACCCCATTGCACAAGAGGGACGCTGCGCGCACGTCCCTGCCTGGGTTCCTGTGTTGGCGGTCTGGGGAAAAGAGTGCCAGCGGTGACGTGGCATATATACGGTGCTTTAGCGCCATACATGTCATGGAAACAATTACCCTTGGCCCTCGGCAAAAATACCACCAGTGCCAGCCCCAGGCGCTTATATTATCCTCTCCTCCGCCTCCTCCGAGTTTTGCAGGCAGATGTAACTGACTTGACATATCCCTTCCAGCTCCTCGGGCCAACTAGGTCAAGGAGATCAACGCTCATGTATGTATAATGGCTGCTCCAATCTGCATGTTTCATGCTTACTGATCTGCCCCAACTCGGAGATGCATCCAAGTCACTGAGGTGCGTCCTGGTTCGACTCACATCCGCACAGTGGTCGATGGTCCTTTGACAAAGGTGCTTGCATACATTTTGTCGCCTTTGAGTGATGAACGTGAATGAACGCTTACTGATAAGATGCTCCTGGGGCTCCAGCACCACCGGTAAGCCATAACCACCTTCAACAACCTTTATCCCAGCACCACCGCCTGATCGATTGTAGAAGCTGAGTTGGATGTGTACCAAGGCCATTCCACGAATGATTCTGCGGCCGTAGATATGTCAGTGCCGAGTAGTATTAGCAATAAGGCCAGGTGTATCAGTGAGTTGTTGAGGACAGTGACAGTCATGGAATCGGACGAAAGCTGGTACCAGCGCCGTAGTACTGAACATTACTGACCGCGCACCGTACGTTGCAACTCAGCGCTCAGTACTGCGAACTCAGAATGGCTTCTCGGGCACCCCAGGTTGTTCCCACGTCACCTTGCTGCCCGGCAGACCCTGGCCGACTCTCCGACACTACTCAGGTTCAAATGTTCCAATATTTAATAATCAATTCCCCTACTTTGTGCTGGCCACTTATTTCCCCACTAAACACTGCTTTCAGCACTTCGCGGAGCTCAACAAAGGCATCATTGGAATGTAGAGCATACAAGTGAGGAGGGATCCGGACCTGCTCCTCGCTCAAATTCACACCTCTCCATACCACAACGTCAGTGCACCAGGCACCTACGCTCAACAAAAAACCATCATGCTCTCGTTCATCGCCAACAATCCATTCTTATACACCGCTTTTACGGGCCTTGCGATCTGCTTCACTATTTACACTTTGGTGGAGGAATATGTGCCCCTAATGGCGGCGGACCGCGAACGGCCTGACTGCCGCACATGGTTGAATATGAGGGCGACACTGGTGAGTATTGCAGCGTCTTCTTGGGCTTTGAGCGCACCTCATCCTAAATGTTTGTAGGAAATTTGAGCGTGGCGTCAGTCGAACCTCGGACGCCTGAAATTCTGGCAAGGAATGTAAGTAGGCCTCTCCTATGTCGTTCCTACTTACACTCATGCGGCGGTGCCGGATAGTAGTAGTAGTACGCGTACGGGTGCATGACATTCTTAAGCAAACTATGTCTCGGAGATGAGATTGCTGGCAGCTCCTCCAAGTCTAAATTTTTGTATCTGCGATGTCAATTCCGAAAACACAGCATATCTTCTGATCAACTAAGTTCTACGTGCCGCAGCTAGTTTTGCTCCGGCCACAGTTGGCGTGATGGTTGCAACGAGCGAGTACTACATACTCTGATACTGTAGGTACGACACTGCGGGAGTGGCACACGAGGACGCACGAGGGCACAAGGTGAGCTCGCAATTGAGCGCTTTGCCACACTGACGACACTAAGTTAACAGGCCCTGGCAACCATATTATTATGCCTCCCAGCATTGATTGGGCCAGACCGACACAGTGATCGGAGGAAGCAAATCGGGCGTATCGGGTATTCCTACTTAATTCTAAGATCTCCGAGGGAAGCCAAGGGATTGTCCATTCTCCATAGGACGTACTGATCCCATGAGTGTTGCTTGCTTCTGACTTGGTTTTTTCATTCAGTTAACACAGTAGCGACCTAGAAGATGAGTCGCTCTTCCGACTACATGCAACCACTGGCCATGGGAAAGCCACGCCAACCTCACCGGTGATGGGGTAACTCTGGGTCGCTGGCCGAAACACACACCCAAACGAGCACGAGATAAGCTACCTAGTAGGTTGCGAGGAGGAGGACAGGTTCCCGGTGTAGGTGCTCTTCGTCACGTAGCCGGTCAACGATAGACAGGGAAGTCGAGCGACTTCCTAGGGTAAGGCTGCTCTGCTAGAGGAACTTGAGGACCAGCGGTCTTCAAAAGAGTGTTGGCTGGCTGATTCTCGGACTCGGACTTGATCTCTGGAGCTACTGTGCTGCATTGCTGGGCTGCAGTCCCGCCGCCTTATATACTGTACAAATCACCGTCAAATAAGCTACAACTAACATACTAACCATCCAATCATAGGAAACCCTGGCCTTCCCACACTCACGTCGCGATCCTCCTCTCCTGAACCCCTGCGGCGCACTCCGGTGGTTAAGTAGGTGTTTGCGCCGAGCCTATCACGTCGCCACTCGACTTGCATCCGCGGTCACGAGAGCGCTTAGTCGTGTGGCGCGTCACCACGTGATCACGTCTGTCGCACAGCCGCTCGTCTTCATAGCCCTCGGAAGGCCGTCCTCCTCACTCCCCTACCTTCCGTGCCTCTTCCGACGGCCTTCGTGCCAATCGCTGGGCTCCGTGGTGCCCGCCTAGATCGGACCCTCGATCGATCGCCTCCTCTGTCCTGGCTGGAGCTCTTGCGACCTCGGTCAGCCGCCGGCAGCTCGGCATTGACGTCTTTGACTCTTGGAATGGCATGTCTTCATGCTCACTTCTTCGGTAGTCGCTCGCCTTCCTTGTGAAGCCGCTCGTCTTCCTACTGCGTGAATTGACAGAAGGGTGCGAATAGTGAGGTGCTGCGCGGAGTTTCCGGGGCTTAGCTGGTCCTGAGGCTCATCAACGTCCGAGCTCCTGAGCGGAAAGGGGCACCCTCATTGGACAAGCTGGGTGCCGCCGCGCCGTTGCAGCCAGAGGTCCGAGATGTAACGGCTGGCGAGCCGCACAAGGCCCGTTTGTGCAGCGAGGACCACACGCTCCCCGCCCTCATCCCCATACCCGGCCCAAATGGCTCAAATGTGCTGTTCTGGACACAGACACGACACACTGCAATAGGCACATCAGCTTGTGGACTCATCACGTTCATCGTATTGTCAGCAGCATACTCACGTTGTCTATAGAGTCGTGCGCCGCCGCGTTGCGGCTGTGTATGGCAGTCCAATATCGGGAGTGCCGCATGTGGTGTGTCCACCCAGCTCGCCCAAGCGAACAAGTATGTCTACCCACCGTATGTTGATGACCTAGGGCGAACACGGCACTGGCACATCAGGCGTGCGTCCTGCAGCAGTCCGCGAACACAAAGCACAGCCGAGGTCCGACGACAAGGGCTGTCACGGATGCGTCGAGCGGCACCCCAGACCGTCGGAAGCGATGCAGCTGCGGACTCGAGCCGGGGGGACTCGGGATCGAAGTTGCCATGCTGCAAGACTTCGGTAGGGCCGTGCAGCCTGAGGGGATTCCCGGACATCCTGTTCCTCCCTGGTAACAGTGCCAGTGTACCCTGGTAACAGTGTACTGTGCTGCACGTGCAATCCCGCGCCGCAAGAAGTGTCCTGGGCCCGCAGGCAGTCAATCCAACAGTGGACAGCCCCGTGTACATGCATGTGTGAGGCACGTGCCCGGGGCCCCCAGGCCAGCTGTCCTTGAGATGTCGCACTCACCGGCATCCTAGATGAATGTGTGCACCTTCCGAGTTTGGGACCGCCGACGTGCGCGTCCGCTCGTCCTCTCTGTGTGGCCCATAGACCTCGAATCTTCAAGCTTGAACCTTGAACCTTGAGGCCTGAGGAACGGCTAGCCAGAGCCCCATCTTCCCGTCCATGCTCGTCCCTGTCGCAAGTAGTCCAATGGAGAGCGCAGATGCATATCCAGACGATGGTGACAGTGACAGCAACGAAACAGACACCTGCCTCAGCATGTTCCTGCGTCCGAGTCTGATTGCCCCTGCCCGTGCTCTGCCGTGTTGTTCAGTCAATGTGTTGGTTCCGCCCTGCGCGCACCAGCTGGTAAGGCGTCACATACAGCCCGTGCCTCCTCCTCTTGCCCGCCTTGAGGTCAATTTTGAGATGCAGTGCCCGGACCGTGATGTTTGTCTCGAGCCGCACCAGCATCAAAGCTTTAGGTTTGGGTGATTCACCCCACCCCCGCCCCCGCCACGGCCATCTGTGTTCAGAATTGCGCAAGGGTGAGTCGTCGGCATGCTTTGCATGCTTGTGTCTGGCATGCTCACCTGTACCGTTTTCAATTTTGTCCACGTGCAGATCTGCCAGTGTGAGCTGCAGTGTGAGGTACCGGACATGGCCGCCAGCTGCAGAGCTTGCACCCCGCTCGCAGGGTGTGCACCGCACCTTGACTCATGCATCTCTCGGATAGACTTAGACCGGGCGATCTGAAGTGTTGATCGCAACCCGGCAGGGGCGCCTGTTCAGCCTGAGACCTGAGCTTGAGCTTTTGAAAGTGACTTGGACAATCCAATGGCACCTCTCATATGGCTTGAATCCTGTTGTCAAGGTCAGTGCCAGTATGATGATTGTGTTCGCCCTATATTGCCCCCCCAACAGGACTCTTCATCTTATTATTGTGCTCTTTGCAATGACCGCTGCCTCAGACAGGGACAAAGCATGCAGCGGAATACATTCTCTCTCTCCATCACATCACCGAACACATTGATGATGATGCGCATTATGTACGTGAGAGTGTACATGCAAGCTTGCGGACTACTAAGACCCAAGATCGGGCTTCCCGTATCCCGTAGTTACCCCCCAGCCAGGTGGTTTGTCTTGCAGCTGCTCCAAAGCAATCTTAGGGAAAAAGAAAACATTACTGATACGCCCTAGGGTGCATCCAGGTGCCTTGTGCCCATCGTCAGACACGGCCCGCCACTCGGTAATGCGGTGTGCAAGAATGTCTGAGAGGGAGAGGAGTACTGTCCTGGGCCCATATCTGAAGGAGATATTCAATCAGGCAAAGATAGAGAATATATGATCATTTATTCTAGTCTCGCCTGAAGTTGAGGGATCTCCATGATACCACCCTCAAACTGCCCCACCGGAAATGTTGCAGTAGGACCCCCATTGTTGCCATCCCAATGAATTTGCATGTCGAGCTTGTAAACAATGACTCTACCGAGCCAAGGGCCAGGATCTTCGTAGAGCCAGACCCCAGTGTCAAATGCTGCCTTATAGCGGGTGTAGTTCTCCAGATAGACGGCCTTGAACATTTCGGCAAGCAGGAGGGCGACAGCACGGGAAGCCTTGAAATACTTGCATACCTCCACAACACTCCGGGCACTATGGCCCACCATGTCCTTGGAAGGTGTGAGATCCTGAGTGAGAACTGAGCAAAGAGGTTTCAATCCTGCAAGACGTGGACAACAACCTCACCCCCTTAGAATGGCCTTGTGAGGTCCAAGAGTGGACAAGATGAAGGACACCACGGCACTCGTGTACCTCTTCTCCTGCAGCTGGGTCAGAGTAGGTGTGGACATGTGTTTCCATAGCCTCTGGATCTTGTCGGTGACGAATGTCAGACTACGGCACCTTAGGTTGGTTGTACGAGCACAATCGCTGAACGTCTTTTTGATAGGGCCCCAGCAGGCGCTTCTAAACCAGTCTCAGAAGGCAATCAGTACAGAGCATATAAGTACTCGCCAGTAGGCTGTCGTAATGTGGTATGACACCTTGAGCAAGTGCAGACTTGTAGTCCTCCTGTGTCTGCCCGTCATACTGTTTAGAGAGTGGTAGGATCCCTGAGTGCTGGATCAAAGTAGCATGGGCTTAGCAGGTTCAGATGAACGAGCGGAATGAAAGAACTCACTTTTTGCCCAGGGAGACGATAGGCAATGTAAGCAGCAAGTATATTTCCATCCCTATCCTGATACATTCCGCCAAATGGAGTGACAGGCATTTTGGATAGTACGTTGTTGCATATGTGTTCTAACTTGGGCAGCTCTGTGACCGTGTGGCCGGAGACATTACGCAGAGCCTCAATGGTTACTTTGGAGGCTCGAAAGATAGGTGCTGTCACCATATATTTCTTCATGGAGAATTGCATCTCCTTCACTGCCTTACATTTCTGTGCATCCGCCCTACGCTTGTGAATTGTATCCACTTGTTTGGCTCGCTGAGGTGGAGACACATAATACTCTTTTGGTATGTCCTACCAGCGCAACCATGTAAAAAGGTTGCCAATTAAATTTAAGACAACGGACACGTACAGGTCGCTGGATCTTTTTCTTGACTGCCATCGTCTTCTTGGCGGCCTTGGCTATCTGTGCGGCCTCGGTATTTGCTGCACCACTGGACTGAGTCTGCCAAGCAATTGAACACTGTCCACGGCAGACTAAGGTTGGAATGTACTAACCAGCTGAGTGCGAGTGGGGGCCATGACTTGCTATGTCTGACAGCAGCAACAGCAAAGCCCAGCAGAAGTGGACAAGAGAGGCATTTATGCTTTCAGTGTCAGCAGTGGGAAGCAGAAGGAGGAAGAGGGAAGAAGGAGGGAGGGCAAATTTCTGCCAGCTCAACACTCAGCGCTCAGCAACGAATCGTGCGGCTGAGACATGTCAAACGTCGGCCGAGCGCTATACCATCCAAATTCCCACTTTGTTATATACTTAACAACGAGTAAACAGTGTTCGATACATGAATTGTGGGCTGTCGTAGTACTATGTGCTCGATTGGCTTGTCGGTTTAGAGAAACACAGACTATACACTAGCATGAAATGTTGTGGTCTAGTGTTGGACGGAACGAGTGGATCATAAATGACAGCGCTCATGAGAATGGGTTGCGGAACGAAGTTGCATGGCTGAAATCGCCCAAAGCCTAGGTGCGAACACTACTCCTGGACTTTGTGCGACACCATGCTGGTATTTATATGACGTCATCAGTGAGATGATACCATGGATAGTCCTATGTAGTACAGAGCAACCTACAAGGCCCTCAGACCACCAGTTATACAGTTGGGGGCCCAGGCGAGGCGTTGACCGTGTTCTTCGAGCATCCAGGCCATGGTGGTGTCATCTTAAATTGTGAATTCTATGTTGGTTCACAGGCTCAACATCCTGTGCGAGGTCCTAGAAGCAAACACGACGGTTATAGTGGGCGAGACTCTCAAGCAAAACCATGAGCAGCAGGTGAGTAGTAGTGAGCTGAAGTTCTTGATACCGCCTCCGGCTCCCGACACACATGGAGATACACTTCTCGCTCGACCACATCTGCAACTCTCAGTCACTCGCCCAGGATAAGATCCTCAGCCTGCTTGCGCATGAGATGGTGCACTACTACCAGTACAACGCCTGCGCAAAGTCCCTGGGCGGCCTTATCGAGGGGGTCACTGGTCTGTTTGCATTCTCTCGAAGTCCTCACTCAGCTCTAGAAGAGCTTCAATTATAGATGATGCTGACAATTTTTGTTTTGCGATGCTGTACCAGTCCTTTTGTGGGTCTGTGTCGTCCTTGCATAGGCTTGCCTATCAAGTGATGTTCCTAAAGAGGAAGGTGACACGCGCTGAGACATTGTCCTAATATAGAAGGTCAACAGGGAAAGAGGTATTTACCCCTTGAGGGCTAGGTGTGCTTCTCGAAGCAGCCGGTTGATGAGATGAGGGCAAGTGGAGGTCTGCAATAGCAGCAGCAGAGCCTTTAGGAGGGGTTGCACAGACCACAGGTAGCGTGGGGACGTTGTATAGGGACGACTCGGTGGTCAAGCAAAGGCTGGTCAAGGGTGTTGCGGAGTCCGTCTGTCTCGTATATGTTACAAGCATTGGGGGGTTCGTGGGATATGGGGGACGTGAATTACGCTGTGAGGTGGCAACATGAGGTGGCAACATGCCCCGGACGTGTTGTGACTTCGTACTGACCAGCAGGCTTCCCCGGTGCCGCGACACTTGGGTGCTCCATTGTCCACGCTCCTGCTTGTGTCCACCGGGTGTCTCCCAGGGGTCTCACCCAGCCTTTGTAAGTGGATGAGCCACCTGCACTCCATACATGTCCACTGGCATTCGAGCATCCCTGGAAGGGATCCCTTACCGTATCGACTGTTGACTCCCATTCTCTGCGTGCTGTCAACACCAACCCCCGGATTGTGTCCTCCGTCACATCCATGGCAGTAGCAGCCACCATCCTTGGTGCTGTCCCCTTGGCTCGGAGAGAGATGCTCCGGACGGACATTGCAGCAGCCCTGCTACGACCAGCATGTGCAGCCAAGCACACCCCTCAGTGTGTACTCATGCGCGTTGATGCCCATGAGGGTGCGAGACACCTTGGTGGCATACTACTGCCCACCAGCTGGTTGCCGCTTGCTGTACCGTGTGAACTCTTGCGACCGACCTCGCAGCCATCTCGTACCGGGCCCCCATTCTACCAGAACGTGCAAACATCCACCCATCTCATATGTGGGACGCATGGGATACCCGGACCCATTGACTGAATGAGTACTTGCATTTTCGATGTCTGCCCGTCAAATTCAAACCCCAGCGCAGTACTGGCACGTCAAGTCCCCCTCTAACAAGTAAGTACGTGCCGGCAAACATCTCGCACAGCTTAGACAGGGACACGGGACGCGTTTGAAATCCTCGCAGCCGTCGGACATGCTCCGTACTGTGTCCATGTCCATACGACAACCTCGCAGGCCCCTCATATCCAAATGCTCACTCAAGGTGATGATGCCACACATGGGGCGGATCGCATTTTCCTCGGGCACACCAACGCTCCTCGTCGTGCCCATGTGTCTGTCATGTCATGAGCGGCCTGGGTGGTCCGTGCACATGCACAGCACCTGCAGGTGTGTGCATGGCCCACCCTGCACGCCCCTTTGTGTTCGGATTTTTGGTCCTTGTTACACATCACCCAGCCGTTTGTTCGGATCTGTCCACTCAAATGGGTGTGTCACAGGTCACAGGCCTGTTTGAACAGATCAAAATGGTACAGTATGCTCATGTATTGTGTGTAGCTGGTTCATGCATCAGTAGAACCCCGAATGCCTTAATGCCGTTAACAGGCAATTGACGGTGATTAACGGTGATTACCGGGTTATTATCACCTCATTATCGAGGGCAATAATTAGACGTTGATGGCATCTGATAATCTCAATAATGGGGCATAATACACATGCGGTTCCAGCTGGGGTTCACTGCCCAGGAATGCTCACGCAGTTTAAAGAGATGGTTGGTCTAAATCATTTCATTGATATATACACACACTATACATAGTCAAACAACATTATATCTAATACACATCCTGCAGACGAGTACACATCAGGAGGCATGATGAGCACTCCAGGTGAGATGGGCAAGGAAGCAGACAGTGGAAGCAGATGAGGGAAGCAGACAGGGTGAGGCAGACGGGGGAAGCAGACAGGGTGAGGGCAGATGGGGGAAGCGAACAGGGTGAGGCAGACAGGGGAAGCAGACAGAGTGAAGGCAGATAGGGGAAGTGGATGAGGGAAGCAGACGTACAAGAGGGTTTGTGCAGTCGCTCAGTGTGGTGCATATACAGCGCAGATGGGCAAGCACACTTGTCCCGGTGCACCTAATGTCATTTGATGTTGATGTGAGCTCCCTCGTGCTCCTCTGCGACTTCTTGAAATACACGCTTGTGCTGGAGGATTCATGTAAGGCCAAGGAGCTGATATCTGTAGCCCATGTTAGTGTCAAGTTAGCCAGTAGAGTGTTCTAAACTTCAACCAATGCAGTTGTAAGAACTCACCAAGTTAGCTGGCTGTCAGTAAGTAAGGCCATCATCTGGGCCACTTGGCTGCCATCCATCTAAATAGGTTCCAAGGGACTGACCTTTGGGATGCTCTAACATAGCACTCCTGGAATAGCTATTGAGCAGGTTTTGGAGAGGGGGAGCATTAGCTAGAAAATACATGGGGAAGTAGACACTGGACAGCGGAGCAGACTGACCCTCACTGCCAGCAGACATTGTGTTAGGTGCCCTGTGCAAACATTGACAAACAGTGGACTTAGTAAACAAAACGAAAGTGCCTTGAGCACATATAGCTTCTGTCCGTTATTTATGCTGTTCTGTGTTAATACTGAGATTGGAATAGCATGCTAGACACTTAGTAACACTCTAAAAGTGTGTTTGATTCACTCCTTCGCCTGGAACGCAAGGGAATGCATAACACTGTTTCCGCTTATGAGATTACTTCAATTATTGCCATTAACTCAATTATCGCCACTTTTTAATCCCGATAATGCCATTAAGGCATTGGAGGTTCTACTGATGTGTATCTACAAGATGTACTGTACTGATCAGAGCAAAGCGGGGCATCACATGTCACACGGACCTCATCTTCACTGCATCGAGGCATGGGTCACTGGTCACACCAGCTTGCACCATGTGTGACCAACCTTTGCGGGTGTTTAGAGAGCCAAATCGGGCAAACTTTCGGGCACCTTCAGCGCCCCAGGCCCTCAGTCATACCGTTTCGGGGTCTCTGCCACGTCACTTTGGTGACTCCAAGTGGTCACAGGTCACATCCGGCGCCGCTTTGGTTTGATCAATACAGTATGTACCATACTGTAGTGGCCACTGCTGCACTGCAATGTCATTAGTCTTAGTTTTATCATAAATGTGTGCTATGGCAAGTGCAATATAGACTGCAATGCATGTAATATAGAGGTCTCTGAAGTCAGTACTACAGCTATTGAGGTCTCGGAGGTGCTCGTGAGATGCCAGGGGTGGCTATTGGGTACTCGCGAAAGGGGGACTTGTGTCGGGGACTATCCCGTCTCTTGAGTCTCGTGAGAGCACACAAGTTATGTATTGTTTCCCTGATGTTAGCGTGCTTATGTCGTGAAAAATCCGAAAATGGGCCCTTCAGGCCCGCAAAACTACATCCAAATCACCAAAAATCTCATAGCTTCTTAGAGCACCGAAAATGGATCCCAGCCAGCAAGGTGTCATGCACTGACCATAAAAAATGGCCCTTGTCGAGTGTCCTTGAACATAATCAAGTGCTCCTCAAGAGTGGTAGGCTGTCTCCTATCGTAGAGAGCTTCCCTTCAACGTAGTGGTGAGAATCATGTAGGAGCTTGTTGTGCCGGGTGAATGCCGAGGCACACCATTAAGCGCCCGACATGTTATATGCCGCAACAAAACGGATTTTAGGAGGTCCAGAGTGAGGTTATGGGCAAAAAACTGAATTTGACCCCCAAAGATTATCACCAAAAAGCACCAAATTGGGAACCAAACTGCCAGATGTGAGCTACATAAGGTTATTTGCGGGTCCTGTTGGTACAGTATGAAGTGGCACAAAGTGTACACTTAGACACGACTTTAGCATCCTTGAACATCATATTCACGATACCAATGTATTTCGAGGTGAATGATTTATATAGCTACAGCTTATAGTGCATAGCCACCCGCATGGCTACAGACGATCACTTTTTCCTGATGTACAGTATCTGCACTGTCAGCTACCACTGCAACCAACTTGTTAGCACCATGCTTCTGCTACAGTAGTTCACTATAACATACCTGCCCAATATCGCTGAAGAACGAGTCTGCGGTCACTCCGGAGGTCCATACAACACTGTCACTGGCCTAGCTCTGCCAGGTAAGTACATCGCATCATGCTAGCTTGATAGCCTAGTCTCCTAGTCCCGTAACCAGACGGTATATAGGGATGATTCTCTGTATAGGAGGCGGAGATCGAAAAACCCAAACACAGAACCGTCCTATAACGTCTGGTGAACTTCGTATAGACGGGTGGGGGTATCCCAAATATAGCGCTCGAGGGACCACTATGACGCAAGCGCTCTGAGGGGATAACCCCACCCCTCTATACGAAGTTCACCAGACGCATAGGAACTGTCCTGTGCTTGCGTTTTTTGCACTCCAACACCTCTTTCGGACAGTTCCTATACGTCTGGTTATAGTCTCCCACGCCAGACACATATTCCGAGTTGATGCAACTGTTGCGGTACATATACTGTAGGCTCAGTTTCATTCAAGCTCAAGACTCCTGACTAATAACCACACGGTGCAGATCAGGACCTCCTCCTCCGCTTAGCTCCACATGGTGAGATGGCCGAGCGGTCTAAGGCGCCAGACTAAGGTGGTTCAGGATTCGAACTCCCGGATGATATCTGGTCCGAAAGGGCGTGGGTTCGAATCCCACTCTCATCATAGCTTTTATCGATCGTTTTGGAGGCCCAACGATGGGCCAGGTGGGCCAGGATGAGGTCATGCATGATGCATGATGCGATTTCCCTGTCTCGGACGGTTCTCTCACAGAGCATCGGTCGGACAGCTGCGTTCTCTAGGAAACGCACCTACTCACCTTTTACCTCGGCCCAGTACCCGTCATTGCATCGCAGTCTCGCTGAGGACCACATCGGCTGTATTTAGTCCCTTACAGCTTGAAGCGCGAAGAGCTCACCTCAACACACTACATTCGACGATCCCTCACATGTATCCACCAATCGAACCATACGAAACCGGAAAGTTGAAGGTCTCCGACTTGCACACACTTCAGTAAGTAGATCCCATCGAGCGATTCCCCAAGTTGGCTTATGGAGCGCTGCGCAGTTACGAGTTATGTGGGAACAAGGATGGAACGCCCGGTCAGTGCACTCGCGTATCGTGCAGCGAAACAATGTGGACTCACTACTATTCATGAAGTCATCTTCTTGCATGGAGGTCCGGGAGGCGGATGTGACCCCGCAGACCGCTCATTCTTTGACCCTAGCAAGTACAAGGCGCGTTCTCCTTCTACTATACCTCGGATGGTATGCCGAACGTTGGGGTCGCATCGCATAGATCGTGATGCTCGATCAGAGGGGCGCAGGGCAGTCTACTCCGTACGTCATACTTGCTGAACGGTCCAAAGTTATGGTTGGCTTATTCTAAGTCCCTCAGCACTGCGTGCCTCGAAGAGAACACGACCTGGGATCTTGTCAAGGACATCGAGAAGCTGCGCGAACTTCTCGGCATCTCGAAGTGGCACGTTTTCGGTGGCTCTTGGGTAAGCGTCCTATTCGAGTCAGACTGCTCAAATCGTGCTGAACACGATGGGATGCAATGTCCATTCAAGGGTTCGACGCTCTCTCTCGCCTATGCGCAGGTCAGTCGTCTCGGAATAGCCGGGGTAAAACACCAGCTGATGAGTCTCTTCAGTCCCATCCTGATCGCGTGAAGACGATGGTACTTCGGTGCGTGTACCACCGCTAGTTGCACGCGCATCGAATCCAACGTCGTGATGTCGCTCAGCGGTATCTTCACTTTGCGCAAGAGGTATTTGATTCACCGATCTCCATAACTGGTATATCCCACTGACGCATAGTCCCGACAGTGAGCTCCGCTTCTTTTACCAGGAAGGGGCATCGCACTTGTTCCCGGAAGCATGGTGGGCATACATGGGCTCTAAACATCCTTGCACCGACTCAGTATGGATACAGGGAAGAATTTGTCGCGCCGATCCCCGAGACAGAGCGCCACGACATCGTGCTGGCATACCACGCGCAACTCAACTCGGCTGACGAAGAGACAAGGCTGCGTGCTGCGCGCGCGTGGACAAAGTGGGAGATGTGGACGTCCAAGCTGCACGTCGACCCGGCGCATGTCGCAGAAGCCGAGGATAACGACTGGGCCAAGTGGGTGCTGGCCTTGTCCGTACCCTCGTGCGTTCTGAGCTGGGTGTTTGCAGCGCGTTCGCAAGGATTGAGAACCATTACTTCATCAACGATGTGCGTACCTCTTGCCCTCCTGTATCGGCTCTAATGCTGAGGGAGTCTACTAGGGCTTCATGAGAGAAGGTCAGCTCCTTGACAAGCAGGAGATCGACAAGATGTAAGGACGACTTAATGCATCTGCTCCTAATGCGTACTCATGCCGCACATTCCACAGTCGTCATATCCCATGCGTCGTCGTCCAAGGCCGATACGATGTCATCTGCCCGGCAACGACGGCGTACGCGCTGAAGAAGGTCTGGCCTGAGATCACTCTGCATATCGTGCCGGATGCAGGTCACTCCTCTCGCGAGCCTGGGACGAGCAAGTTGCTCGTGAAGGTGGGTTCCTGGGCTGGGCAAGGGATTGGAGATACGGATGCTGACATACAAACATGCGCAGGCGACGGACAACTTTGCTCACATCTAAACGACAGACGGCGAGTACGAGAACAAATACCTGCGTGGGGATCTGGTTCAAATTTAAGACTGCTGTATTTTATTGTATCCTGTACGATTGTGATTGCAGAACAGACGGCACATTATGATTATATACTCACTAGAGCGTATTCGAGGGAGTAAATGTTAGAGCCGTACCATCGGATCGCCCGTTCTCGACCAATGAGAAACCTCAACGCCCGCTCCAAATTCTAAGTTACTTCCCTCGAATACGCTCTACTGTCGGTAACGCCACGACCACAGAATGAGACATGTGTCGGTGGATATCTGACACTAGCTCAAGTCTGAGTGCGGCCCACTTTTAGAGTACTAACTAGTGCTACTAAGAGACTAGTATGAGCACGCGCTGAGAGTCAGTGGCACCTGAGGCCTGAGTATGAGAATATATATAAGACTTATCGCGACAGAGACGACAGCGATGAACTTTCTCCCCCTGGCTTTGCTATCGCACTTGTACGTGCGCCTGTGGTCGTCTGTACAACGTCCGTTTCTGGGTCCGAACCAAGGCCAAACCAATGCCAATCGACGTCCAGTTCCATAAGCAAGATCCAAGTTATGCCACCAGTATCTTGGCCGGAGCGAGAGGTTTAAATGAGGCCTGTTTTCGCTTTGAAGAGCCGGATTGGGAGGGATGCCAGTGATCGGGTAGGGTGACGCAGGATGCACGAGGCAGGGAACACCTCGACGTGCGCTAGCCCTCTTCTCTCCTCCCATCGTGCTGGCAACCCCCCCGTCTCCTTCGCGGCCTTTCGCGACCTAGAACGAACCTAGAGGCGGACGAACCGTGCTTCAATGATTATGGCAAATATTCAGGCGCCAGGATGTCGTTGGGATGTCGTTGAAGCGAGAGCGCTGCGGGCTATGATAGGCACCGTGAGTTGGCTGCAGGTGAGTGGGACGATATATGTTATAACACTGTCAGCTCACTTTGGTCGGGTATGCCCTCATAGCGTTTGGATCGGCCAGCCCGGGCGACACTAGACCCCGAGAGACAGCGAGAACACGACATAGGGGCGCTCGATGGCGATTTCGCCCGATAGCCCACGCAGAACAGAGACCAGAGAGAAAAGAATCAAGAGGTCGATGTATGCGGCAGCGAGCTTCAAAGGACGAACTGGACATGGTGTCTTGGACGGCGAGGCGCAAGGTGCGAGCGCTGTCGGTGACCGTCCGACGTCGGGCTTCGGACCAGCGGCAAGATTAGATGGGCATGGTGATCTAATCAGATCACATGTGGGTTAAAATTCGAGGTGAGTGGCACGACTTTGGATCGCGCGCTTGCAATATAAGCAGCGAGGGTCTGCTCGTCCTCGTCGTTTCCGACGCCCCCGGCTCGCTGCACCACGCGCGACTCTCCTGGTCTCCCCCCGGCTGCCCTACTCCCCCCTCCGCCGCCATGGACATCGTTCTACGCATCGCCGACGAATACGTCCTCGATAGGGCATGGGCCGCGCTTCTTCCCGTGTCCGCGTTCACAACCGCCTCGTCCAATGCGGCCGGCTTATACAATGCCACTTCTCACGTCTCAGCCCCGTCCTCCCAGCCCTCAGCCTGGACACAGCTCATCTCATACATCCCTCACCCGCCTCTGCCCGACGAGCTCCTCACCTCCCCCCTCATCGAGTCGGGAAACGTCGCGTCAGCATGGCCCCGCGACTACGTACTACGACAAGTCGCTTCCCTTGCCGTGCTCACCCTCGTCGGCATCCACCTGCTCTACTTTATATTCGCCGGTCTCTCGTACAAGTTCATTTTTAATCACGAGATGATGAAGCACCCCCGCTTCCTCAAAAACCAGGTCAAGCAGGAAATTCAGTCGAGTTTGAAGGCGTTCCCAGGCATGACGGTCCTGACGCTTCCCTGGTTCCTGGCTGAAGTTCGGGGACATACGAAGCTTTATGACGACGTCGCCGATTACGGCTGGGCGTACTTCTTCCTCTCGGTACTTCTGTAAGTCGTGGCGTAATCCTCTAGCCGTGGCGCGTACTGACCCATCTTACCTGCAGCTTCCTTGTCTTCACCGACTACTGCATCTATTGGGTACACCGTTGGGAACACCACCCCATCTGCTACAAGTGGCTTCACAAGCCGCACCACAAGTGGCTGAGTAAGTCGAGCGCAGTTCGCTTTGCTCCATGCGCAACATTTCGACGTGTACTGACTCCGTGCTCTCCGCAGTCCCTACTCCCTTCGCATCGCACGCGTTCCACCCGCTCGACGGCTACCTCCAATCCGTGCCTTACCACCTCTTCATCCACATATTCCCTCTCCAACGCCAGCTATACCTCTTCCTGTTCGTCTGCGTCAACATGTGGTCCATCCTGATACACGACTCCGACATGATCACCGGACACCCGCTCGAGAAGGTCATCAACGGCCCCGCGCACCACACCCTGCACCACCTCTACTTCACGGTCAACTACGGCCAGGTATGTTACAGTCACAGTCCGCTAGCCGGCCGAGAGCCCCGAAGCTGACTATGCGTGTGTCACAGTACTTCACGTGGGCGGACCGCATGGGCAACTCGTACCGGCAGCCACTCTCCGAGCTCGACCCTATGCTTGAGGTCAAGGCCGCGGAGGCGAAGAAACAAAAACAGGCCCTTGGGAAGGAGCAGTAGAGCACGCCCATACCCCCCTAATCGCCGTTCTCCTATCTAATACTGACCGCTGGTGTGACGTTTACTGATCCTCATGATATCACGCTACGACCCCCGCAAATGTACATTACTACATTATACCCTTTACCCTTGGCCCAGGTGGTCCCGTCACTTGGCGGGAGCCTGGGATGCATCGGGGGTCTGAACCATCCATTACTACTAGTTATAGACAGGATCTAATAGCTCGCAGCTCAAGGGTCGTGTAGCAATACAATGAACTTCTTGCGTCTTGATTCATACTTGTTCGCGGTCGATTCACTAACACAGCACGGACTTTCACGGGAAGATGTCTCTGGAGCGATCTGGCATGCAGACAAGATGAGCAACTAATATCGCTAGGACGGACAAGATAGCATAACAGCAGGACATCGGATACGATAGATCAAAATGACAGTGACAGGGATACTAGACGTGGTGGACAACGGACATGGTGATGAAGTTTACAGCGATGATGATGGTGGGTTCTGCCAGTGCCCCAATGCTGTGGCGTACCCGCGTTTTGCGCGACCGATATCCCTCTTCGACAACCTCCTGACGACGACAACATACACGCGCAGACGATCTCTCCAGACTCCTACATCCCCCGACCGGCGACAAGACTCCTGCGTTTCGGCGCCCAGCAGCGGACAGCAAGCGGGTGCCGGCCCCGCTGCACGGCCGGGGCACAGGCGCGCTCAGTGTTCACCGCGGCTTCTGCGGCTTGCGCTTCACCTCGTCGTCCTTGCACGCGTGGAGCATGATCTTGTTCTGCTGGCCGGGGGTCATGCCCGAGTGGCCCTTGGACCAGTCGTACGAGATGGCGTAGGCGAAGATCGTGCCCGTGCGGTTGAAGGACGAGCACGGCACCGGGCCCGGGACCGGGTCGAAGGCTGTGGTGGGAACGGAAGTGAGCACGGAAGCATACCCGGGCGGGAGGAGGGCACGTACACTTGAGACGCGTGCGCGCGTCCTTGTCCCAGTAGTTGATCGTGCCGTCGGAGCCTGGAGAAGGTGGGGTCATGTGTGAGGGGGCGGAGCTCGCGCGGGCGACCCGACGTACCGCATGTGGAGAAGGTGCCGTGGACAGGGTGGAAAGAGATGTCGTTCACGGCGTAGACGAGTGACTGGTCTTTGGGGCTCTGGTCGCGGCGGTGGCACTTGAAGGAGAAGTTGCTCGAGGTGTCCTTTTCTTCGACGTACCTGATTACGCACGTTGGGGCTCGGTGCAGGACTGGAGCTCAATGAACACGTACTGAATTGCCACGCGCCCTTCAATGCTACCGATAGCAAAGCCGTTCGCACTGGGGAAACAGGAAACCACTCGGGTTTGCCACTTGAGTGGTGAAACCAGTGTCTGACACATGTATCCCCGGATGAAAATCTGTGCTTCAAGTGTACTTCGAGGATAACTTACCTTGTATGCGGTAGTGGGGTTCTGGAGGTTGAACACTTGTATGTGCCGCTCAGCAGTGCCGACAACCATCAAAGGGTAAGCGACATCCATAGTGTAACACCGCTCAGGGAGTTGCACAGTCGAGACGGGGGTTGGCGTGCGTAAGTCCCAATACTAGCACGACAAGAGATGTTGAACTAAGTCTCCTAAGTGGGTCGGTCACAATGCATGCTCACCTTGATCGTCTTATCCCAGCTGCCAGTGGCGAGCACACCCCCCTGTGGGGATTCTATCCAGCGCACGACGCGAATCGGCGCGTCGTGTTGTGCGATCTGTGAAGTCTGTCCTGTCGTCACGTCGAACATGCGTCCAGCATTGTCCGCGCCACCGGAGAGGATCTTGGAGCCGTCCTACGTGAATAGCAAGGTAGCACCGTCGGTTCCCGTGTCGTTGCACGCATGGTGTCAAGCCTGAGCTGTTGCTACACACCTTGTTCCAACATACGCTCAACACAGGGCCCTGGTGGGAATACATGGCCTTGCCTTGTGTTTGTCCATTCGCGCCAACCTCGTAGATCCGGACCTGAGCAGCAAGTATCGTCAGACACTACACAGCAGCCTCGACGCGTCGTTCTCACTCATATACGTACATTGTTATCCCATGATCCCGCTGCGAGGTAGTCTGCGCTCGGAGAGAATGCGATGGATGATATTGAGTCGCTCGGAGGGTCAGCAACTTCGATGTCTTTGTCCGAGGCTGTGGTGCCAGCGCCCATGCCTGAGGTCGAGGGGCCAAAAAACGACATAGCAGACGTGTGCCGACACTGCAATGAGGAGTGTTGTGCGGGGAACGGGGGGTCAGGAAACAGTAAATGACGGTGAGGTTCAAAGACAAGCCTCCCGCTCCGGGACCGACATGCGGCACCGTGACTTCCTGGCGTGACATCGAGTCACAGATCATCGCACCGCACCTTCGAAAACTACTAGGACTGTAAGTACCAGAACCCCAATCACGTATCGTCTTTATCCAACATGTACTGCTACGAAACAGAACGGTCCCAAAGCCGCATGCTTTCTCGTAAGAAAAAGCGTCGACCAACCTGGGAGTCGAACCCAGAATCTTCAGCTGGCCAGATCCGGAAACTGACGCCTTAACCATTAGGCCAGCCGGCCGATGATATGAGGGCCTCTCTGTGCATCATAGACACGCAGAGTGATGGTTAGTGGGAATGTAGTAACTAAAGTAGTACTACTACTATAGAGTACTACTAGCTTGACTAGCCGTGTAGCACTATACTACATACTAATAGCCGTACAATTACTAGCTATAGTCGTTAGCCTTGAAGTACAATCATATGTGCACTCCATAGAGACCACATATGGGTGTCGCCATGCGACTCGACATATGGCTGCAAGCTCGTATATACCCCTCGACGCGTCATTAGAACTGTCATAATCGTTGCGGGCAAACTGGCTGTGGAGGCAGCAACTACTATAATAGGGGTAAGCATATCCAGACATGCATGGCAAGTCCGTGCGCAGATGACGATCATACTAAGTAAGGGGTGATGTCGAGTTGAAGTCGAGTTGAAGTCAAGGTGAAGTCAAGGTGAAGTCAAGGAAGGCATTTCACAGTGGCTAACTGGAGCGTATAAAACATATGCGTAGACCAAGTGTGAATACCAACAATTTCCCCGTTCGCTCCGACTTCAACTACGCTGTTTTGAACCTCCTTCGACACGCTTCTTACTATGGTGGTCAAAGAAACAAAATCTCGTGGTACGTACAATCTGCCTGTGCCCAATCGTCGACAACCTCACCTACCACCCACAAGCCGACGCGCGCTCCGACAGCGCCGAGTTCAATGACGACGCCGACCCGGGGCTGCGCGCCGTTGGTGCTCGGGGAGCGTCCAACCAGCCTACCTTTCGCGACCACAAGACGGAAGACAGGGAGACGGAGGAGTCGGATGCTACCGGTCGTATTCCTAAGAGTGAGTTCAACCTTGTTTAACATTACGACATGGTGGACCAAACCACGCACGCACCTAGGGGAAATCGATGACCTACTGTCGAGCGCGACCGAGGACGAGCGTAACGTCTCCGGGTACACTCGCGGCAACCAGGTGGACGCCTTCAAGCAGGAGCGCGAGTTGGATCGTGTGTTCGACGAGACCGGAATAGCCGAAGAAGGGCAGGAAATGGAGATTGCTGCCGGCACAGGTCGCCGCTAGGCTGTAGAATCGATGTCAAGGGTGGGTCGGTTGCATTGAACGATAGCCCGCATGTTTGTAGAGTTCGAGTTGACCTTGTACGCTATGTGTGATGAATAATGGTGTGTTATCCGAGAGAGTCCAGGATCCAATGCGTGCTGCGTAGGCTGAAACTCCATTTAAGGTGTCGCTGAGGTGTCGCATGTCGGTCTGGCTATTACAATGAGCATCCAATACAGTACCTGCGAGCCGTGCACCCAACCGGATGTGGCATATCATCGCCCGACGCAATATGTGTCAACCGTGTGGACCTGCGAACAGCTGAGTAAGGTTCAATTAGCCGGTGTCGTGTTCGCACCTGGAGGGAGTACTATGTGCACCTATGATGATAGACTTAAATCATTCATGGCTACGGCGACGCATCTGGTCACTAGTTACACGGAGAGCCCGTATAACCAGTATCTGTTCGTTGAGAGCAGTCACGGTGGTAAAGCTCGATAGAGACCTGAACTTGAATACGACCCACAAACCTATGACTCGGAGCAGTAGAGAGATGGGAAACGAGGCTTGTGCATGATCACGTCGTGCGTGTAGAAGTCCAAGAAGCAGCAAGGGGGTAACGGCATGCGTAAACAACCAGTATGCAGCCGGATTGTTATGCCATGCAAGTGGGTGTAAGCAGAGGATTGCGTGTGATAGACCATGGATAAACCAGAGTAAAGTCCGGGACGTATAAGGGCGACTAACGGGGAACGCAGAGCGCCCCCGACCCGACCGGCGCGCCACCCCCGTCAAGTGCTCTGGAAATCCAGCTGCCTGCTCCCTCCTCCTTTCCCCCCCTCCACGACCTCCTGTCGCCGCGCACCGCTCGCCCATCGCGTCCGTCCCGTCATCCCTCCCAGTTCTGCGATGACGGCGTTCCTCCCTCTGGAGGCGTCCGCGCCGTTGCCGCCATCGCCAGCGTTTCTCATACCCTCGCCCGACCCAGGCAACCACATGAAGCGGGTCGTTAAGGCTGTTCTTAAGGCGCGCCGCATTGCAGTTGTATGCGGTGAGTATTCCACTTCATAACCGTCTAGGAGCGACATCTCTAACATGCGCTGCTTCAGGTGCTGGTATCTCCGTCAACGCCGGTATCCCAGATTTTAGGTCCTCCGAGGGGCTGTTTCAGACGTTGAAGAAGGACCATCCTATGCTCAGCTCCGGAAAAGATTTGTTTGATGCGTCGGTTTTCAATGTGAGTGTTCGAAAACAGTGTAGAGGCAGCAAAGCTCGCCGGGATCTCCTCCCGCTACTACCACCGAAGATTGCACAAGCTAGCGTGGCCTGCCCGCGTCGCCCCAAGCTATAGCAAGGAGACGACGTGGACGAACTTTGCACCTGAGACACGGTGGCTCGCCACGAGTAGTCTTCAGCCCGGGCCACAGTTGCTCGTGCTTGGTTATGCTGAGCTACCGCATGTGCGACACACGTGCTGACGGTTTGGACAATCTTCCGATATGTTCTTCTGGGCTTAGGGATCTCCGCCCATGCGCCGTGTTCGCGTCGGAGTGGGTTGCGTCGCCGCGTGGAATATCGTGGGCGTTGCCTTTACGGGTGACTGTGCGAAGGTGTCCGCACCTCCTTTTGGTCTACTGGCCAATGCTTCCTCGCGACTCTACTGTTCGCGTCGCTCTATGTCATCGTTGGAGTGCAGAACAGGGTACTTATTCAACGCATACAGTCGGAAGATACAACATCGCTGTTCTGTCAAATGATCGCCCAGCTGTCGCAGCTTTCCGATGCAGCGCAGCCCACAGATTTCCACCGCTTCCTCCGAGTCCTCGACGAACGTCGACGGCTACTACGGGTGTACACACAGAACATCGACGCCCTTGAGGAGAAGTCAGGCCTTACGTTCGGCGTCCCCGAACTTGACGGCAAGCGGTACAAGCCCCGCTCGGCAAAAGGTAACGCTGCGCTCATTGATGTGTGTCCTCCGGACGAGCCATCAATAAGCCGACTACCATCGCCTCCTGTGGAAACACCAAGGTGTATCCCCCTCCATGGCACCCTGCAACTCATGCATTGCCAGACCTGCACCCACTCGTATCCCCTCCGCGACTATCTCGATTCTCTGACGTCCGGAACTCCACCGCCTTGCCCACAATGTACCGCCCTCGAGGCGACGCGGCAGTTGATCGGGAAACGCTCTAGGGGCGTCGGTCGATTGCGACCCAGCGTCGTGCTGTACAATGAAGACCACAAGGACGGCGAAGAGGTCGGCAACGTCGTCCGGAAAGACCTCATGGGAAGCTCCAAAGGGAAGGGTCGCGCGGGTGCAGACCTCCTACTGGTGGTGGGCACGAGCTTGAGAGTTCCCGGAACGAAGCGCATCGTGCGCGAGTTCTCGAAAGCTGTCCGTTCTCGGCATGCGGCCATGAACCCACCAGCAGACGAACCTTCGACGTCCGCTCATGGTCTCGTGACTCCCACGCCATCTCCTCGTCGTTCTCCCGCAGGCGAAGAGGAGCCTCCAGTCCGGACCATCTATCTCAATCTGGACTTTCCGGTGCCTACCCGGGAATGGGAGAACGTATTCGACGTTTGGATACGCGGAGATGCCCAAGATTTCGCACGACTAGTGCAAGAGGAGCTTGAACGAGATGAGCAGGCGAAGGAGGCCGTGAAGGAGCGTCGGAGGCGGAAAGAGGAGGCGGCAGAATTAGCGAGGCAAGAGGAGGAGCACCGTAGAGAACAAGAGTCGATAACTCAAGATGATCGTCAAAGCAGTGGATCAGGTCAGAGGAAGAAATCCAAGCCTAAGAAGAGGAAGGAGCGGCCGCAATCCGAGACCGGTGGCTCATTTGCGAAGAAACGCAAGACAGTCACCCCACCGTCGCCTGTCTCTCCGCCGTCGAAGGCTAATCTTAAGGAGAAGACGAAGACGAAGCGAAAGACTCAGTCGCGACGGCAGGCCAACTGTAACCTTCCCACTCCACCGGCATCTCAAGACTCTTCGCCACTGCTAATTCGACTTCCACGACGCCAGGCGGAGGTTGTTATACCATCAACTCCATTGCAGAATCGCCGCACAACGAACCACTTCTCACTGTCCTCGTCTCCACTGTCGACCCCTCCGTCCACGCCTAACTTCGACGTTGGGACCTCTTCCCCACTCTCTTCGCCGCCGCCATCCAACTCCGGGTCGCCTCGCGATATATCATGGCAGAACCCTAGCCGGTCTTCGTCTCCATCTCCGTCCCCACTGCTTCCATTGCATTCCCCTCCATATCTACCTATCAAGTCGCAGACCACCATGACTGTCAACTCGCCATCCTCACCACGACCGCCTCGTTTCACATCGGCATCTCCCCCAGCCCCTTCAATTCCGTCGCCCACGTGCATCTCGAAGCCTAGAAAGGCTCAATTTGTTCAAGGGAATGCCAGCGGCTACTACATGGGATCACGGCCTGGTGTGCGACTAAAGGTCAATTTCCCAGAGTCGCACATGCGCACGACTGTGTAGATTCACCGCTCTCATTGCATATTCGCATCACGAGATCCTCCGCGGACGATACCACACGCATCATCCATCCATCCTCTCCCTCGCGTCCTTGACTGCATTTACGCGACGACTGTCGCACATCGCTATGACGGTTTTCGCATAAGACAGTAACTGCTCGTGTGGCTGCATCTCCTTACTGAGAAGCAGCCTGGCTACCTCGGTTACCTTATTCTTATGTCGTATTCGCAATGTTGCCGTCCACCACACTCAACCATCTGCACACAGCTGGTCTATAGACTGTATCCTCTCTCCAGTCTCCTGCATACTTATATTCGCTTCTCTGTATTATTGTATTAGTGTGGACGCTTTCGAGACTACATACGTGTACGCTTGCCTGTTAATATACTCGCCCGCATCGCTGTGAACTGCATCGAACCGCCCGAAAGATATCACGATGGAGGGTTAAGTCAAAACTGAATGTCACGGTATGTTCGAGCGCCTGACGCGTCTTGGTCTTCTCACGCCCATCACGCGCAATGACGCGTCCCAGGGAATCGATTCACGCGTCTTGTAAACGTCCTTCAGCAGCTCTTGCACCGTGACCACCATGTCTTCCTCTGCCTCTACATCTCAGCCAGTCCAGAGCACCTCCGCCGCCGTCGAACACACCAAAGATGACGACGTTCCCCATCTGGGGGTTCTGGAGGAGGACGATGAGTTTGAAGAGTTCGCTGTAGCCGGTGAGTACCCGCGTGCGCGTCCCCCCATCTCAGCCTCGCCCTCCGCACAACGCTGGAAAGGACGCGCTGCGTACGGCACACGGGCTGTGATACTGATAGGGTGGCTTTGCTCCAGACTGGGACGACTCGCAGACGGATCTCGCGCACTTGGGCGGCACCGCGCCCGGCGCGGCGAAGTCGGGCGGGGACAAGCTGTGGGAGGACAACTGGGACGACGACGACATCGAGGACGATTTCAGCGTGCAGCTAAGGTGCGCCCCGCGCCCTCGTGCTCTGTGCTGCTCGCCACTGACAGTCGTCGACAGAAACGAGCTGGCGAAGAAGAAGGGGAACGGGGGTGGCGCGGAGCCTATGCAGCACTGAAATCGCCCCGCGTCTTCTGCCTGCTACCAACGTTTTGCCGACCTTTTTAACTTGTATCAATTGGCCTTTTCTGAATCGCTGTTCCTTCCGTGCGCGACTGCAATGCGACGTCCGACTGGGCAATGGGAACTTGGAAGACGGAGGTGGGTGGAAGAACGCGGTGTGGCACCGTCGAAGATAGATTCCCCGCGTTGCGCAACTTGCAAGCTGCGGTGTTCTCAAACTCTATCCGTCCAGTGTCTCAGGTACCTGTGGGCATGGGCACACACGGGGTCGTTCTAGAGCCTATCCACACCCTCGATTGATATTCGGAGGATAATTGACCGGTCAGCGTTCCGATGCTTCCTACCAAATCGGTTGGCCACTGGCAGCGTAGCATGACCGCAGAGTTCTGTCACAGACCAGTCGACCATGGGCAGTACACGGTGTGTAGCCCTGCGGTAACACGTGTACGTGGAAGTGGCCCGGCATGCTTCGGCTTCATTGTGTCAGGTACGCTCTCGATGGTTGACCCGGGAGGGATCGTCTGGGTGAGACCATTTCCGCAATATTGTCCTGTTATTCGTATGATATTCACAACGCTCAAACGTTCTATCCGTCCCGAACCATTTGTCCGGAGCAACGACTTACGAAACAATGATATCGCTAACCTGGTCGAATGTACGAGCGCGCGATGAGGATCACAACAACAGGATCGCACGAGATGTCTTGGGATAAGTGAGAGATAGGAGGTCCGAGGCTGGACGGCTGGAGCTCGTGTGCATGGTGCTCGACAGCGTAGGAAGAAAGCGAGCCAGGATGGGCGTACGCCCGTTGCAGGTAGTATACATAGGCGTATACAGTCGGGAGGACCAGTGGGGGAGACGAACGTGCGCAGGGCGCGAGATCAGTTGGGCAGGAACGGAGCTCGATACGGCCGCCATCAATCAGGCATGTTGGCATGTCAGATACTCAGATCTCCATACGGTGAACACTTATATACCCACCCCGTACTCTCCACATGCCCCGACCTTCCCGTCCTCCTCGCCCATCCTCTCGCTGTCTTCCCCGCCGCGCGCGTAGACTAGACGATGTCCGAGGCATACAGAAAGCCCCGCCTCTCCCAGGTCTCCCTCATATTCGCGTGCGTTCTCTTTCACCCTGGCGTTCGGAACAATGCAGCTCAGATCTATCCAAAAAAGTTGTGGGACGGCTCTCTTCTCAGATGGTAAGCTGCAGTCTGGTGGTGCGATCGACGTCGTTCTGAGCAATCCAACAGGTTACGCTAATAGTGTCATCGGTGCTGGTGCGTGTGACCCAAACAAGCGACCTCGGAGCAGGAGCTGACGGTCTTGACGCCTTCCTCGAACAGTGAACACCCGTTCGTATCTCTTTGCTTCAAACCGTCCCTCCAGTTCTTCACGCTGCGTCTACCGATAGTCCTGAAGCGCATATACGGAGATGCAATCAGCAAGAACTACAGCACGACTCTCTCAAGTCTTGCGTTCGCCGGAACGGTTGTCGGTATGCTCGTCTTCGGCTACCTGTCCGATAAGCTTGGGCGCAAGTTCGGCATGGTGAGCACCGCTCGCCCCACGTCTACCGGCCATAAAAAGCAGACGGCGTTACGTTCAGATGACTGCGACCGGCATTGTCGCGCTATTCTCAGGCCTGTCCGCCGCCTCCTCCGGCGCGCACCACAGCATCAACGGCATGCTTGCGATGCTGAGCGCATGTCGGTGCGTGCTCCTCCAACTGTTCACACGAAATTGGAGCGGTCATTGCTCACGACGTGCCGCATACGTAGCTTCTTGCTCGGCATCGGTGTCGGCGCGGAGTACCCCTGCGGTTCCGTCGCTGCGTCGGAGCAGTCTGAGGAGCCTGGTATCAGCAAGAACGCCCAACACCGCTGGTTCGCGCTCGCCACAAGTGCGTCATCTCATGCATATGTGCGCTTTTCTCTGATGGTGTGAGCACTGACGGCTCTGGACCCGGTATGACAGACACAATGATCGACGTTGGTTTCGTGGTCGCTGCGTTTGTCCCGTTGGTGCTCTTCTGGATTTTCGGCGAGAACCACCTGCGCGCCGTATGGCGCATCTCGCTTGGGCTTGGTGTCATCCCTGCGCTCGCCGTTCTGATCTGGCGACTTCGTATGGAAGAGCCTACTCGGTACAAGGAAGGTGCTATGGTTCGCGGCAAGATACCTTACCTCTTGATCATCCGCCGTTACTGGGTCAGACTTGCCGCAATCTCGGCTGCCTGGTTCCTCTACGATTTCATCGTGTAAGTACCATAACTCGTATCTTGAGGGGATATCCTGACCCACCCTCGTTGCTTCCAGGTACCCCGTAAGTCGTGTCGTGAGTATTCCGTGCTTAACTTCCCTATTCATACGAACTCTAGTTCGGCATCTACTCGTCCCTGGTCACGGATGCGTGAGTTACTGTACCAGTTGGACCTCAAGGCCTCACATTTGGCTAACATTGAGCCTTCCAGCATCACCGGTGGTAATCAATCGTTGTCAGTCGTTTTCGGCTGGTCGGTCGTCATCAAGTAAGTCGCGGATCGTTGTTCTAAGACTTATCTGACCTTTCCAAAGCTTGTTCTATATTCCTGGAACCGTCATTGGCGCGTTTGTTGTCGACTATCTCGGGCCCAAGAACACCATGGTGCGCACACAGCGCGTGGTTAGTACGACCATGACTGATCAATCACCTGTCAGATCGCCGGCCTCATCTCTCAGGCAATCATTGGATTCATCATGAGTGGTCTCTACATCCAGTTGACCCACCACATCGCGGCCTTCGCTGTACGCAGCCTCGTAGTCTTGTCGGTGTTCAGTCTTGATCTGACCCGAACACCCCCAGGTTGTCTACGGTATTTTCCTCAGCTTCGGCGAACTTGGTCCTGGAAACTGTCTTGGTATGCTTGCAGCCAAGAGCGGCCCTACCGCTGTCCGTGGCCAGTTCTACGGCATTGCCGCCGCCGTTGGAAAAATTGGCGCTTTCGCTGGCACATGGGGTACGCTCTAGTGTCGACCTATCCCCACAGGTTTCTCACTGATGATTATCCCGAATCCAGCTTGGCCGGCTATCGTCCTTAGTCAGTTGTATTCGAGTAAATCTCTCCCGGCGCATCACACTTACTAGTGTCTCGCAGAATTCCAGAAGCTTCACCCGGATGAGCCGAACATCGGCAACACTGGTCCTTTCTGGATTGGAAGTGGTATGCTGGCCCAGCTCAGCTCACTGGTGTAACTTACTAATGCCAGTCGACTTGACGTAGGCATCGCTGTTCTCAGCGCTCTCATCACTTTCTTCTTCATCCGCCCGCTCTCGCATGACGGTATGTCCGAGGAGGACCGTAAGGTATGTCATGCAGGGACTACGCACGCTCACATCACTGACCATGTCGTCGCGCGTAGTTCCGCGAGTACCTCGAAGAACACGGCTACGACACCTCCCAGATGGGTCTTGTGGAGACGGAGACCGACTCGGTGTCGTCAGAGCCCGATGAAAAGAAGGAACCAGTAACGGTCTCCGCATGATCGCCATTCCGATACTGCCCTACCCTTCACGACAGCTCCGACGACCATCACGAACTCTCGTCAGGTTCCTGCCCCTCATGGACCTATTGTCCGCTAATTGTCCCAGTGCTGTGGGATGCCGTGCTCTGACCTGCTACACTGACCCCGGCTGGGGGGCCCTTCTCCGCCGTATATTCTGGTGCTACTAACGTTACCCGTGTGTGTCAATGATATGTTATACCGAACTTCTTGTGAATATAGCATTATTGTAGTCTCCTGCACTGCCCTTGCTCGATCGAACGTATGGGACAGCGTTGCGTCACGTCTTCCATGCCAGTGACGATGTCCAGTGAGTTCTTCTTGTACACTCCAGATGCGAGAGGTCGAGATGGGGCTCAAATCGAGACAGTGTCGCGGTCAGCGTGGCTTTTCTGAATCGGCGCTCATTGACATGTCGCTCAGAACCACCTATTCTGTTCGCACATGAACATCGCCTGGTTGTCATGCCTGTGAGGCCTGACAGCAGTGCGAAGGTGTACTGCGGGATGGTACGCGTTAGCCAGTGTGTCGCATTGATAGAAATTGGCTGACCATTTCGCGGCCAGAACACATGCTGCATGACTCGGATGTCACCGTCGAGATACTAGCGTGCCGCTGTCTACGTCTCGGACGACCGCAGCATTCATGCATGCATGCCTTTAATCAAGAAGTCGAGCACAGTGTATGACTTGGTACAGGTGCATGGCTGGCCACTCCACCTCGCTGCACGGGTAGTCGCATACCCGGGCCCGGGTGGCCCAACAGATGACGACCGCGACGGCAACGGGGAGCTGCTGACGCTGTGTGTCTCCTTGAGACTCGGAGATTCGTGCGTTGAGCTGACAGGCTGACTGTGCTGGGACGGATGGGCAGGGTCGCCAGGGTCAGGACATGCCGATTGGACCGGCGGCGGGCTTCGAGTCGGAGGAGAGGAGGAGGAGAGGAGCACCGTAGACAGACGAAGTGAAGCGGGTGCGACATTCTGCCGCGGTTCGAGAAGGATCAGCTTGCATGAGTCGTTGTTCTCCCTGCATCTCCCTGATCAAACCGGCCGTGGATCTCTTGAGGGAAGGCGTCCTCGTCAACGATTCTCCACCTCGTGCTGTTCGCGCCAATAGTGACTCTGTAGGTTCTGGGCAGTCCCTGGGCCACAAGAGGGTCAGGGTCTGGCTGAGATCCGAGAAGTAACGGGCTCGACGTCGACGGCAGGCCTTCTGACTGCCATTCGTGTCCTATGACGATTTGTGTGCGGCGTGTAGGAGCACCTATGTGGCACATCAACGCAGTACCCACCAGAGTTTAACCCTGTTCGAATGTAGCACTGTGTTGGGAAGGGGCTGCCTTTAGCCATTGAAGGATGAGGTCTTGTTGAATGTTGACACAGGGAGTATGTTATTTTTATTCAGCGCTTTGACCCTTGTTTAAGTTCCTTGTCATCTTCACAGAGCTGTGCGTCAACGCTGGACCTCGGATTCATGCAGCTTTCCATCATCTACAATTGATAGCGGACTAAGGCTCGTCGGGAACGGTGCCGGAGAGTATCCACCCGGCACGCCTCCCATCAAAATGAAGACCTTTTTTCAGGTCTTCCTGAGGGGAAGTAATCATGAGCGTAACGCCTTGTTCATTTGGACGAGGACGAGGCCTGCCTAGAGTCCATGTAATGACAACAATTGACATGTTCGTGGCGACGCATACCTGCAACGGAGCTAGTAGCGGTGACCTCAACTTTAGGGTAAATAGAGCGTGTCATACAGCTCCATTTTCTCCTGTCTTTAGGGCGCGAGGAGGATAGGGTTACATCGAAGGATGGTGTTGTCGTGGGAGCAGTGGGGCAGTAGGCGCGCGAAGGTGAATAGGACCCCTTCCTATCTGGGAAGCGCATGGAGGAGGCGCTTAAGATGACGTGGGTCACGGACTGAAAGCGACCGGGGGCTTCGAGGCTATGCGCAACCTTGCACCTCGACCGCGTCTGCCACGGTGAAAGCGGCTCCGACTGCCAATGCCCCCAGCAAGACGGCAGCGTACGTGTTCGAAAAGTCATCTGCACACGTGTTTCAGCCGCTCATTAAGTTCGTTTCAGCTGCTCGCCAGGCGCAGAATCCGAGTGGCCTCCTCGACCCCGACGTCATTGCGAAGCGCACGAAAAGGCATCTTGATGAGCTTGAGGTGCGTGTCAGACCATTTAATTGTCCGAGCCGCTCAGCACTGGGTCCTGGTGTTGACTGTTGCCTACAAACAAACTTCTTCATCCAATCGAATCCCACAGCGCTCCAACTATTCCGAACCTGCCGGGGCTGGGGCAACCTCGGGCGCAGGCGGGGACCTTGACGACGACGAGGAGGGCGTTGCGCCCGGTGGTCGGTCGACTAAAGGCCGAGCGCGCCAGGCCACGATTTCGGACAAGCGGCATTGGGATGGGAAGAAGCCCAAAAAGGCGACGATGAATGTCCGCACCGCCATACTCTACAAGAAAAATCTAAGCGTGCTGCTCGACGAGTCGGTGAGAATTCCAGGTCCACTCATGATATTTCTCGTCCGCTCATCCCTGCATCGATGCCCTGTCTTGTCTACCGCAAACCGATCACGTTTACCCGCTACGGCGAACCGCTGCCACATATCCATCTTCATGCATATCTGCCCTGTCATGGGGCCCCTTGTCATCTGTCGACCTGACTCTCCTTGACTTGGGTTTTTCTTGCCGTGGTCCGGTCACCGTCAGGGCATTGAGCACATGCCCCCCGACGTGCCGACGTACCTGAGGGCTGTGGCCCCAAACTCTCGCGAGCCGCCTCGACTACTGTGCTCCGTCTGCGGTTACTGGGGAAAATACAAATGCAAACGGTGCGCAGTGCCGTACTGTGATATCAACTGCGAAGGCGTGCACAACGAGACCCGCTGTGAGCGGAGAGTCATCTAATTGCGGACAAGTGGCGAAGGCATGCTCGGATCTTGAACACACTATTTACGAGACTGCCTTTACGGCTCGACCGTCTCAATAGCATCTTGATTCATTACAAACGCTGAACCCTCACGGATTCAGATAAGGATCGGTCAGTTCGAGGCAAAATTGTACTTCCTACTGGCCATCCGCTCGATCACCGAGGGTGCAAACCAATACCCAAAATGCCCAACTCGTCCGTACCAGGCCGGCATGAACACGATTTTCTCCTTCCTGTCAATCGCTTCAATGCACCTCCTGGCGACATCTACCCGTTTCAGTCCGTGCTTGTTAGGATCTGCCTCGCGAACCTGACCTCCGTCCACTGCCGAAGCCCGGAAGTCGCCTTCAACGGTGCTAGGGATCAGGTACGAGAACGCGATTGAAGGGTGCTCGATCGCAAGAGACTGGTACAATAGGAGCGATGAGGCCTTCGAGGAAGCGTACAGGGACCTCGTGGGAGCGGCGACGACCGCTGCCAGGGACGACACGAGCAAGATGCTCGGGGATGTTGAGGTCGCTGACAAGAATGGTATCTACAGAACAAACACGCAGTCAGGCATGGGTGCTGCGCCGGATAAAAGAGTGAATGCCACTGACGAATGTCACGGCACACACGAGAGGGCCGAGATAGTTTCCCTGAATTGTGGCGCTCGCCGCAGCGACGGTACGCTGCACCCCACTGACGTCCACTTTGGGTGGGACGAAAGCACCGCCCACGCGCTCTAGCCCTGCGACCTCGAGCAGCGGGCGGAGCGCAGAGACCCCCGCGCAGACGATGAGTGTGTCCAGCCCGCCCCATTCTGCGATAAGATTCGACAGCCCGGTCAGTTGCAGCCTCGAAGTCCCGAGAGAAGCAGACCGTGGGACGTACGCTCTTCCACCTTGTCCCGGACGGCGAGCATGTCCGCGGCGTCGCTGAAATCGGCCACCACGGGGAGTACCCGGGCAGGGTCCCCGGCGGGAGACGGCGAGAGGCTTGCGCATTCGTCCGCGACCGTGTGCAGCTCGCGTTCCCGGCGGCCCACGACGCACACCCGAGCCCCTTTGGCAGCGTACTCGTGCGCAACGGAGCGGCCAATACCGCTTGAGGCGCCAACCACTAGAACGCGCTCCTTGTGCCAGGGAAGACTTCGCGAGCGTCGCTGGCGGAGGCGCCATAGACGGTGGGCGATGAGCAGGACGGCAATACTGATGAGTACCGGACGGTTGCGCGTCGCGGTAGCCCTCACGGACTCGAGGAGCCCAGTGATAGTGTCCATCTTACTGCTACAAATTCATTAACATCCGAAATGTGTCTAGATAGAGCATAAACCTACCACTGGAGCCGCCAGCAGCGCGTACTGCGGAAGTAAGGTGTCCCAGCTGGTGGTTGATAGCAACCCAGTAGCGACCAGAAGGATTCCTTTTACGGGCAATTACGTAGCGCCTATATGTCCTGATCCGGGCTCTAAGCGACGCAATTGACTCAGCCTTAGTCACAACTCGACCTGAAGAACCACGAACGACCTCAAGACTTCTGCATCTACGACTCTTATTTTACGTTCATACTTCTCGCATTTAGTACTTCAGCAAGGCATCCAGGCCACGACGAGCCTCCTCGCTCGTTCAGGTCCTCCTCTGTGCTGCTAGCGCCCCTGATGTCTCAATTCACGGAGCTCTTAGACCAGAGCGTCTTCCACGTTCCTTCCTTTACTTTAGAATCGGGTCACACCATTAGAAACGCCCCGATCGCATACAAGACATGGGGTACCCTGAACCGGACGAAAGATAATGTGATGATCATCTGTCACGCTTTCACAGGCAGCTCAGATGTGGAGGATTGGTACGCAGTTCACATTCGGGCGTTGCGCTGTTCAATCGTAACTTACCGTCATCCAGGTGGGGTCCCCTCATGGGCCGCGGCAAGGCATTCGATGCTAGCCGCTACTTCATTTTCTGTGCCAATACGATGGGTTCGCCTTACGGCTCAGCGTCGCCTGTGACGCTCAACCCCGATACGGGGAAGCCATATGGGCCCGAATTTCCGCTCACGACGATCCGCGATGATGTTCGGTGAGTGTACGGCGAGCATACCCCCTATGTCCAGACTTAATTGAGGGTTGTAATTTGTATAGGATCCACAAGGTCGTCCTAGACTACCTGGGCGTGAACTCTGTTGCAGTCGTAATCGGCGGCTCCATGGGAGGAATGGCCGTCTTGGAGTGGCCCCTCTGCACCCCGCCTGGATACATCCGGAGAATCATCCCCATTGCGACATCCGCCCGCCATTCAGCCTGGTGCATCAGTTGGGGCGAAGCCCAGCGCCAGAGCATCTACAGCGACCCCAGCTATCAGGACGGGTACTACGACGCACAGCCTGCCTCCGGGCTCGCCGCAGCGCGCATGGCGGCGTTGCTCACCTACCGCTCTAGAGACTCGTTCGAACGCCGTTTCGGCCGCAAACCGCAGAAGCCCGCCCCGAGTCGTAGCGAGCACGGTGTGCTGACCCCTCCCCTGTCGCCCGCGCAGCCCTCGGCGGACCGCACGCTTGCCGCGGCGCACAATGACGGGCTACGGAGCTCGCAGTCGCTTCCGTCTACCCCGCGGACTAGCGAGAGAGCGAGCGCAGCGGAGCGCGCGCTGGAGTCCCCCCCGTCGCCTCCCCTCCCACCCATCTTCTCCGCACAGTCCTACCTCCGGTACCAGGGCGACAAGTTCACCTCCCGCTTCGATGCCAACTGCTACATCCACATCACGCGCAAGCTGGACACGCACGACGTCGCCCGCGGCCGGCTGCTCGCATCGGACGAGGACGAAGACGTGGCGCTTCGTCGGGTTCTTGGGACCGAGCCGCCGCGCGCGCTTGTAATTGGCATCCAATCGGACGGGTTGTTCATGCCTTCTGAGCAGCGCGAGATCGCAGATGGAATCCCGGGGTCGGAGCTTGTCATGATTCCGTCGCCAGAGGGGCACGACGGTTTCCTGCTCGAGTTTGAACTCATTAACAGGCACATCCTCGGCTATCTCAGACGCGAGTTCCCGGAGTACTATCTTTCGGAGACAGGAGACTTGGTTTCGGAGACACCCACCGAAGACTTCTCGATAAAGAAGACGAGCATGTTCGGAGAAGCGGAGGCTGATATCACTAGATGGTAATTATGGGCTGGACGTCGCACGGGACTGAGAAGCCATCCCACCACGGACCACACCGGAAATTGGCATCTGTAGCGTTACATCCAACTGTACATTGCTTGATTTTAGCGGACTCGGTGAATGCATCGGCTGTTCAACCCAGCCCCTCCATTCCTTTCTCACGCCGGTGACCGGTCTGATGCAGGCGCGTGCAAAATCGAGGTACATGCCGGTGATATTATTAGATATATCGAACGTAGGCCTAGTAAGACAATACAGTACTTGACCACAAGCTAAGAGTACTAAGAGAGTCAGGGGAGCTCAGTGAGTCAGAATTATGCTACATGAACGAAGCGGGACATCTAAAGTTCGAGTAATGGACACTAGCGAATAGATAGCTGGATGGCAAGCAAATAGCGGGTGAAAGTCCGTCGTGTTGCGTAGGAAGATGTTTTGCGACCCTCTCGACAGAGATAGGGTCATCACTACTGAGGGTCCACTCGTCCCTGGATGTGGCGGCATCTGCGCGGGGGAGTTAGCCATTTGTAGGGAAGTGCGAAGTCGGGCGCGGACCACTGACCTCGACTTCACTCCTCGTCATCCGATGACTCCTCCACACGGCGGGGGGTCAAGTGGACGACGCGCGTGCGCTTGATCTCGTGGCGGGCATGACCAAAGTAGCGCTGGGTCTCGAAGCTCCAGTTGAGGTTGCCAATGACCCAGGTCTCCATCGCCATCGCGTACTGCGCCACTTCTTCGTCAATCTTGGGGCCCCAGCTGGGAAGGGTGCGCTTGGCGGAGAGGAACGTGTCAATGAGGCCCTTGAAGTGCACGCCGACGTAGTCGGCCGCGCCTTGGATGTCGAGCCCCTTGTGGTGCATGAGAACAGTCATCACGTTGTTGGTCGTGTGGCCCATTGCCTGTTCCATGTTGTACGAGTAGAGATCCTGTGGCGCGAGAGTGACAAGGTGGCGGATCATGGAGCGACGGCGGCGGGTGTCACGGACGGATGCACGAGGAGAGCAGCACGAAAGTTAGCCAATCGATATGACGGCCGTACAACGCGGACTTACGTTTGACCAACAGACCATGTCTACTGTGGAGAGGTGCATAGCCATGAACGCCGGGTGCTCGACGACCTCGTCGGGCAGGTCGATGCCGAGGGCGTAGCCAGCGAGGCCGAAGCAGAAGCGGACCGCGCTGTTCTCGCGGCGAAGGGTGATGTATGAGTCGAGATCGAGGACGGTGCCGTGTTCGCGGAGATCAGCCTCGTGAGCGACGGCCTCGATGTAATCTTTACAATGCTTGATGAATCGGCGGTAAGTGAGCGGTCCGCAACGCTTGAGGAGGCGCTGGGTGAACCTGGTAGGCGGCCCGCATTGTCAGAATCGGGCGTATGGAGGATCGACAAGCCCGAAGCTTACTCCTTGGTCATCTTGCATAGTGTCGTGCCGTCGTCGAAGTTGAGGTCACGCATCGAGTTGTAGAAAGTCAAGCCCGTCTCGTGCGCACCCTTCTCGTTCTGGTCGTCGCTGATCTCGTCGACGGTGAAGAGGAGGTTGACAAAGTCGCAGGTCGTCCGGAATTGCTCATAGTCGGCGTATGGGTAGGCATGTGCGCATAGGAGCTCGCTGCCTCCCTGTAGGAAGAAAGCACGCTTCTTGTCGGACAGGACACGGTAGCTGTTGATCCACTGGGAGGATTCGGCGGACGCCTCAACGTAGTGTGGGTTGAAGGACCCCTTGAAAGGAGTAACGGCATGGAGATCGGGGAGGACGAAGGAAGCGGTAGTGTACGGCGACGACATAGCCCAGAGTGTGATTAGGAGTTGGTGAGGTTGCAGTATTAATGTAGCTGAGGCGAGGAGGTAGTAGCACTAGAGATAGGAGGGCTCGGGGAGGTTTGTGTTGAACCAATCTGCCGTTCGGAGGGTCTTTTATGGGGAGATGAGCTCTTATTTGTGCAGTGCTGGCGGCCGTGTCCCGCGGCGGACACCTTGAGCATTGGCGACCACCCTTCATGGCTCTCCGTGAGGGCGTTCCGGGCGGCGTTCTAACATGCACCAGTATCAGTTGTGCGTGCGTCCAAATCTGAGCGTGCAGTCTCTTAATTTTGGCTATCGGGGCGGAGCGTCGTTGCTCATCGCTTGTTACGCACTGTTGATCAGCCCACTAGCTCGGGAATGGGCGGTGACGCCGCCGGAGGAGGAACTAGTCATGGATCGGAGGCAAGGATACAGCGACCGAGCTCAGCCGCGCTGTTACTCAATCAAAGAACGGACGATTCAATATTCAGCAGACGCGTACGGGGAAGCGGACCGGGCAGCCGCGGACTTCATGGACAGATATTCTCTGACCACTTGCTCAGTCTCGCTGCGAGTTGTAGTGTCTACGATGCTACTGTCATGACGCAGTGAATTAATTGTAGGCTTGGGTACTCACCAATTCAGCTCTTTGCGCGTGGTATATCAGGAGGTACAGCGTCTCGAGCGTGTTGAATCGGTCTCTGCACGTGGTGTGCAGCCGCTGGGTTAGCTTACCCCCCGAGGTCGTCGGGGGATCGTTCAACAGACATCCAGCATAGCATTCTGCGACGCGTATGACACGGCATTTTTTTCACTGCTTGCTCAGAGTCAAAGTCAGTGAGGGGAGCCGTAAGGAATGAGAGCGCGAGACTACCGGTGGTTTCCTCTGCCTGCGACAGTGAGAAGGAGACTGTCATATTGTTCGAGAGCCTGCCAGACGTTGCAGGACCGGCACTTCTCAGTGGGCGTGGGCGGCAGGAACGCACGCAAGGCTGCAAGGGTCGCTGCCCGAGAACAGCGGGCAGGAGCTGCTTATCCTCACGAGTACAGTCTGGGATATGATGTCAGCGATAGGATGCACCATACTACGTCTGGCGGGGGAACACTGGAATGAATGTTGGATTGTGACCGTGCCTGTGTGAGGCCTGGACTAAATCGGTTGCTAGATCTGTACGAGGAGAGGGAAGAGATTCACCAAATGATGTCTGGGTTGAATTCAATGCTGATGGGTGGATCTACCGTCTCCTAGTCAGTCATCGAAGAAGACGAGTCAGTCATCGAAGAAGACCAGTCAGGGACAGACTCGCCAAAGATAGCAAGTTGGCAGATAGTGTAACAGATGACCGTACTCGAGGCTTCCACCTTCCCAGTAGTGCACGAAATTTCCGTTTGACATCCTCAGGTCGTCTTCGGAGGTCCTGGCAGCGGTGCTTCATCCTCCAAGAAACGTCTGGCCACCATCGCACTGTGCTTGATGGCGGCTGCCACGGACGGAGGCAATTGTCGTCCAAGAGTCGTCCGGAGAGTGATAAGTTCCACAGCAGGATGAGGTTGCATTGAGAAATATATCCTGATTGTCTCGGCTGAGAGTCAAGGATGAGGATGTTGCTCATTCAAGCTCATAGTACATACATGATAAGTATGGTCGACGTCGAAATCCAACTCTGCTGCGGGACCGGACGGCGGACATCGTCCCTCTCCGGATCATGCCGGACGCGGCCTTTACGGCGTCTATTCCAGCACGGTGAGGGCGCTTGTCGAGGATAAGGCTCCTTGAACTCTCACCGCACCGCCCTCTCGTTCGGTATATCGCTCATTGCGTCCTCTTCCCAACGACTACTAGTGAAGGCTGCAGGCCACTGTGCTGTTAGATACTCGGTGTGTCATTTATTAGTATAGTGGGAAGACGTCACCGCTAATATTCCCGCAATGAGTAGTCATCGCAAGCTTAAGTCCATTTGGGCTGTCTAAACAGGAATGTACTCTTCTCACTTATACATCGGCGATCTTTCCATGCAGGGTCGTTTCCCTGCACCGCGGAGCATCTGCTAAGATGTGGCTTTGACCATCCTGCTGGATGGGCTCACCAAACTCACTGCGCACAACTGTTCATGCTCTATGGTGACCTGTCAATCACAATGTCTTTCCGCGGTTCAAGGCCTGGTCGCGTAGCCTACGACGCGTTTGGCTGATAGGCGGTACAACTACTGGACGGGCTACACACAACCTGTACCATTGGACGTGATGTGAGCCTGTGATCATCATTTGGCGTACGATCCTACCCAGGGCAGGACGAACAAGATGAATAACAGCTTGACAGCGGTCTTGCGCAACCAATCCTAGCCGCAACATTGATATGACGATGAAGATATTATAGGTCGGAAGAACTATCCTTCGCACTCGCAGATCAGCCAGAACCCACGGATAGGTTTCCCATATCACCGCTAGCCTTCTTACCGCCTTGAGATTTCATAGCTTCTCCACCTGAGGCCGTCATACTCATACTACGCGCGGCGTAGCGCCTGCGAAAATTTCTCCGTTTACCTTCGGATCGACAGGCTGGTCGGGGGAGCCTCTTCCTTCTTGATAGGAGGGAATCCGAGTCATTGACGGATTGGAGTTGGACCACAATGCCTGCATCCAGACCAGGCATAGTAAGTACTATTGACAATTAAATACTGCGGCGCATACAGAGTTGTCTCCACGCTGACATTCTGAATCGGATCTTAGCACACTGGGACTGCATCCCTGCAGCTCTCGGAGATCTGTAGCTGGAGATCTCAAACCCCCAAGTGCGTTTAGTTGAACGTCTCATCCGAGCGGTCCTGGTCCATCAGGTGAGTCCGGGCTTCCCTTCCCTCGGCGTTCAATCATAGCTGATGGTCCCGCCATTGACAATGACATGGGCTCCTCCAGCCATGACGGTCCTCCCTATGGCATCATTCGGAATTTGCTTTTGCGGTGACTAAGAGAATATCATACAGCAATTGACTCGGACCTTGCTTCGGCATTCGTGACGAGTACCCGGAGGACCCTTGATCAGCGTTGACATTGGAGTTAGACAGGGCTCCTCAAGCCTCGGCCAAGTGCCCGACGGAGCGCTCTCTAGTAGGTGTACTTTGCCCACATGCAGTTTACGACAGTCGTTAGAGTGGCATCCTTCTTCCAGGAACCCTTGTTGCACAGCCATGATCTTTGACAGACACTCGCGGAGTTACTAACATTATTAGCCATTCCGCATGGAGCAGGCCTGGGCGATAAACTGGGACTCCTGGTCCTTTCCGGGGAGTTCCAGAACGCCGTCACCCAGCGTCACCAGTGTTTGTCACGGAGCCAAACTGCGCACTAGTACTCCAATGTGTGTTGTCAGCTGGTAAGTAGGAACGGAAGGGATGTAGTAGTCCACGGACCACTGCATGTGGTGTGAATCATCAGGCCGCTGATATCTCCTCGCCTATAGCTCAGTGACAATCCGCGGGGATATCTTGGTGGGATGTTGGGAACCAGACTAGCATTGAATTCCGATACGGTCGGTCAAGCGAAGGGAGCAGTTGGGCAACAAGAGGCTATACGATATTACTGTATTACAAACTAGTGGCAGAGCAGATATATCATACGAATAAATCTCGAATCTCGGAGCATAGGCACCTATGGCCCCGCAGAGATATAATGGTAATCTGAAACGATCCGGAGAGGGCGGCGTGATAGCATATGTACGGCGATGTCGAGCTGCCGAACTGTTGGCAAGGCATTGGTCACAGCGCATGAGTCCTGGCGCACCGTTAGTCTGTGGACGGCGACATGAGTTCCCAGGAGGTACGACATACCTCATGACTGCTCCCCCTCCAGCTCCGAGTCACTGCGCTCGCGCGGGTACAGGGTGATGACTCGCGTCTCTTTTACCCGCGCATGCTCCGCGCCAAAGTAGCGTTGGGTCTCGAAGCTCCATACGAGGTTGCCGACGACCCAGTGCTCCATCGCGGCGACGTACTTGGCAACAGCGGTGTCGACGCTCCCGCCGAACGACGGTAGACGTCGCTTAGCTTCCACAAATCGGCTCATCAGCAGTTGGAAATGCGCGCCGACGCAGTCCGCCGCGGCCTGAAGGCCGATGTTTTTCTGGCGCATGAGGACGGTGACAATGTTGTTCCCGGTATGGCCCTTGGCCTGCTCCATGTTGTAGGAGTACACGTCCTGCGAAGCGCATGTGTCAATTTCGCGTTCCGGTGACAGCCGATCAACATAGCATGGAAGACTTACGTTAGACCAGCAAACCATGTCGGCCGCAGCCCAGTACAGAGTCATGAAATGCTCATCCTGGAACACGGCATCCGGCAGCTCAACACCGAGCACGAACTCGAAGAGGCCGAAGCACAGTCGGATAGCGCTGTTCTCCCTGCGCAGAGTCTCGAACGACGCCATGTCGAGCACATCGCCCTTCTCCCTGAGCTCGGCCTCCCGCGCCACCGCGTTGACGTAGTCGACGCAATGCACGATGAAGCGGCGGTAGCAGAGCGGGCCGGCGTACTCCAGCAGGCGTTGCTTGAATCTGTGGCAGGGCGAGGTAACGTGAGCATCACTGTTGCCAGACAGCGGACGTGATGCCAGCTACACTTACTCGCGAGTCATCTGAGCTAGGGCGGAACCGTCATCCCAGTCAGGGTAGCGCATGACGTTCAGGAACACCTCGCCGGTGCGGCGGGCCCCTTGGCCGTCCTGGTCGTCGCTGACCTCGTCGACGACAAAAAGCAGGTTGACAAAGTCGCAGCAGGTCCGGAACTGATCGTAGCCAGCGTATGGATAGGTGTGAGAGACGAGCAGCTCGTTGCTCCCTTGCAGGAAGAAGGCAAGCTTGCGGCCCGTGAACAGATGATAGGCGTTAACCCAAGCTCTGGATTCCGCTGAAGCTTTAGCGTAGTGGGGGCTGGTCGAACCCTCGAAAGGGCACATAGAGAGAAGGTCGGGAAGAGTGAACTGGGTAGACATTGTGGTTGAGAGATGGTGGGGAGGTGAGTATACGAGATGTGGCAGAAGTGATGATACACACAGTCGTCCCGGCAGGCTTATATACCAGAATCTGCACAGGCATACCGTACGTCGGACAAGCCCAGAGTTAGTCCGCCGCTCAGGGTAGGTGTATTGCAATAGTTGTTCATCCGTTTTCAGCACTTTAGCAGAAAAATGATTAGATATGCCGGACCCCATCGACGATCGGATAGGCAGTTGTTTGGGGAGGTGCCAAACAGCTACGTACAACTGGTCCAGGGCACTCAGCAGAGTTTTGTCGAAAACATAGAGATACAGATCTTGGAGTATGTCGTTCCCATGATCTTTCCGCTGGGCCGACAGTTGCACCGCAACGCGCAGAGCTAGCTCTATTCGTCTGAGTCACATATCTGCAGGTAGGAGAATTTGCAGTGACGTACCGGTGAATCGGATTCCGGTGCCCGGTCGGCCTCTGTGAGCGCAAGTCCGTTGAACAGCGCTATATTGGGGCCTCCAGTCGGATGTTCCGCCGTGCGCTATGAGAGTTTCAAAAACCGCCCATGAGGCGCTTGCGCTGTGACCTGGCGAGATTCTGCAACAAAGATGCGTCGATCAATCCATAGCTATAACAGATTCACCCGGCCACCCACCGGTCAGGAGTTCTCAAGAAAATGTAAGTCGAGCTCGGATGAGAATCTGTACATCGATCGAGCCCTGAGATGCAGCGGCTCCGCCGCGCGTCGTCCTAACGCCGGCATTCGCCGATTGAATCTAAGTGAGCCAACAAAGGGTGAGCTAGGGTGAGGAGCGCAAGCTTAACGCACTCGGTATAGCAAACACTCGGTATAGCAAAGCGTCAATGCTTATTGTCTCGCACCGACAACCAGTGCTTGCCATCAGCCGCGCTGCGCTCACAGGGGTGCGCCACGCCACAGCTGCCGCTTGAGACCGCCCGAAGTTACGCGGCGGACCGATGAGCTTGTACATCTGAGGTTGGATGACGAGATGTCCGCCACAAGATCTAGAAGCGCAGAGGATAGCAACCAACGCAACGTGCTGAAAAGCGCTACGGGAGATGTGTTTCACCAAAAACTGGGCATTGATCCTGGTGCAGATGCGGTAGAAGGCCATCGGAGCGCGCTGGTAATGAAGCTTCAGATTGATCTAACTCTGACAAGGAATAAATCATTATACCGTAGCGTCAGAGCATACGCGGCCGAGGTTGACACCGGAAAGCTCTTTAGTGAGTTCCAATGTCCTCAAGGTGGGTCGCGAGAGTGGACATTGCCAATCTTTGCTCGCGCCAGGATAGTTGGGTCGTACTGCCACTTCAGGCTGTGACGAGATGTAGCTGAAAATGGAGGATTGTGAAGAAGGCGTAATTTCTTTTGCGCTGGAACACTATCCCTATGACCAACAAGGGGCCCCGATTGGGCACAACAGGGTATAGGTCGATGGGACATCTTGCGGTGTGATGTCATGTAGGAGATCCTGGAGATAGTGACCAAACGAGGAGTATAATTTGCAAGGGGTTGCTCACCCCAAATCGCACCCGGGTCGGAGGCGCGACCACACGGGTATAGCACAGGGATGGATCTATCTGGAGTCGGCGGCGGGAGACCCTTGGGTTGCGAGGCGCTTTCCGATGATAGCGGATGAGGGTGCATTGTATCATTGCACGTCATCCCCTCTTGAACTGGTCAGGAGACACGAAGACGCCATAAAAATCGACTGCGCACAGTAGTGGTTAAGATGACGGCCTCAACGAGATAGGGAGAAGGCTCGTACTATGGAGTTTCTCTCTAGGATGCCTTCAAGAATCATGATAGTACTCCTGACGGTATGGCGTTACTCAAGCGCAAGAGAAGAATGATAGAGAAATCACCGATGAATAGAATTGATTATTACCTGGCCATGGTTCGCGATCCCTGGCTAGGGGAGACGGCACGGAGGAACCGTGAAGCAATCGCGGCTGAGTCCTTCGTTGTGCGAGATGAGAACATCAGCCATCTTGTTTGCTTTCGCCGGGATTACGGACGGCGAGGCAAGGTGCGTTCGCAGTCCTGCTCGCGGGACACAAGTGTTGGAGGCCAAACGACCGGGACCGGTCGCGGGACCCATCGTCAGGCACCGAGGATGGTTGCATATCCTCCGCGTTCGGCTGGGTCGGCGTAGACAACGTTTTCGCCGGGAAAAAGGGCTCGTCGAGCACGAGCGCACAAAATAGGGCCAAACATAGGAGAATGCTAAGACGCCACAGGTGCCGTCGGACCGTCTCTCTTGCCGTGAATCTTCTGCTTCTCGCCATCCACCAGGGCAGTCGCTTCTACCGAGCCATAGAGACGATGAGAGCAGGACTGCGGCGGCTCGAGCTGGAGAGCAGTTGTGTGGCGAAGTAAACGCCTTCACCCATCACAGTTCAAACGTATGCCAGGGCAACAGACACTCACAAACTTTGATGGCTACAGTACCGAATTAGATCTGCGGGTTTCTCGCACTTCTGCCGCACGGTGCCGGATAAATTCGACAGCACCTAGGAGACCGCAAAGTACGTCAATATCACCCTGAAACGCGACACGGTACATAATGCAACACTCACTTGTCAATCGGCCCTCCTCTCCACGATCGTTAGCGGGGCAGACTAATCTGCAGACAAGCATAGAGCCGATCAACACACAGGCACTAGCTGGGCAAAGCCCAGTCAAATTGCGAAGCAAAGCACGAGAATATGTAATGCAGGAAGGGAGCGAAGACATGAAGATGACAGATGGCTACATAGCATACAATGATCGAGTGAGGGGCAATGACAGCAGAACCAGAAGGCGGCCAGTCCTGGACGAGGGTCGGTTCTGACGCAGGGGGGCCAATAACGATAGGGAGATAGCTGTGGACAGCTAGAAGCAGATGCGATAGCTAGCGTAACGTCCGCTAGTCTCACTTGGCCTAGTGATTTTAACGACGTTGCCGCGTTTAAGACCATAGTATCGCGCGACTGGATCCGCCAATTGGATCCGGGGAAGCTGCGTCTCCTTAAGCCGGCTTGAGGGAATAGTCAGGGATCCCAACACATGAGGCCGAAGCAGGGTACGCACTAAGTCTCTAGCAACTCCTTCTTCTGCTCTGGCGTGAGAAGCTCGTGCCTCGGCACTAGGGTGTGGTGTGTGATGTTGACCAGTAAGTCCGATTCCGAAAACTCTTCAAGCTTGTACTGGGATGCCATAGCCACAATCACCTACAAGCCAACCGCATGAGGTATTCTGCTCGAGGAACGTTCGACAATGGAAATCACTGACTTTGCGAGCAGAGGGGGTCATGTTACCTGGAAAGACAATAATACCCTGCTGGATGTTCTTCTCTTCGAGAATTCCTAGCAATCTAAGTGTACAGGGAATAAGGTCCTGCAATGTAAACATTCGTAACCGTCAAACTCACTTCCGCATTGTTTTCACTCCAACGCTCTTCTCGTCGGTGAAAAATACGAAGATTTGGATTCCTGCATTGTCCCGATGGTTCGTGAAGAAGTTGAGTTGACTCCGGCTGCATGCCATTCGGGATTCGTTATTTCGGTGTCGCAGGTGGAAAAGAGGTTTGAACTAACTCTACGGTTCCGCTCTGACTGCCGTAGTGGGACCGGAAGGTAGCCAGGTCCATGTTGATTTCATCGTCCGAAACTTGGAATCCCTGCCACCAGCGCTCGACCCAGCTCCGCGTCGCACGAGTGGGCTAGGAAACTCACCCTATCCTTGACCAGTTCGTGAATCGTCCGGTTGACTTTCCACAGCTTCGCAGTCTCCTCCTGTTCTCCTGGGGCAGCCATGATGGTGGTGGAATGTAGAGGTGTGGCGGAAGACGCGCGAAATTTCGCTACCGCATTCGTCCAGCATGGGCGCGTAACGCGTCCGATCACCTCTTCCCGAATCCCCATGCCCCCGCCACCGACGACGACAAGCAGCAACGATGTCGCGCCGACAATTTCACTGACCACATCTCTCATGGTATTTGTCTGGTATTGTCTGTGTGGTGGGCCATGTCTCAAAGACGCGTTAGAGCAAACTGAAGGCGGCGAAGGTCTACAAGAATGCCGTCGAACCAGCCACCCCACCCTCGCCTGCACAAGGCTCTCGCTCCCCTTCGGCGCAGCAGGGACCAAGGCATATTACAGGCTTGAGCTTTGACGATAGAGGAGACCAGTGTATCACCGCGGCAGAGGACGAGACGTTCAGATTGTACAACTGTAAATCCGGCAAGCGAGTTCCTTTCGTCTTGCGAATGCCCCTGCGTGAACTGACCTTCCGTACACGCTCTGCTATGCTCTCTAGGCAGGTGAAGATACTGTACTCGAAGAAATATGGTGTGGACCTTCCCCGCTTCACTCACAAAAACACCGCTATCATCCATGCCTCCACAAAAGAGGACGACACCGTCCGGTACCACTCCTTGCATGATAACAAGTACCTTCAGTACTTCAAGGGTCACAAGGGGCGCGTGGTCTCTTTGGAGATGTCACCCATCGACGATGGGTTCATGTCCGGCTCAGCAGACAAGACTGTCCGGCTATGGGACCTACGTTCACCAAACTGCCGTGGCTTGCTCAACCTCCCCGCCTGCCCTGTTGTCGCGTACGACACATCTGGTCTCGTCTTCGCTGTCGGCGTCAACCAGTACTCCCGAATACTGCTCTACGACCAAGCCAACTACGACAAGGCCCCATTCCTGACAATCACGCTGGAAGACCCCTCGTTGTCTCGCATCACCTTTCCTCCTCGTGCTATTTACATGACATCGCTATCCTTCTCTACGAACGGCAACTTCCTGCTGGTTGGCTGTTCTGGAGACGCACACTACATCATGGACGCGTTTGGTGGACATCTTCTCGCGAAGTTGGAGGGCCACAAGGGTCTGGAGCGACGAAGGCTAGACGCACAGCTGACGATGGAGCCTTCGCGCGGGTGCAGCGGGGAGGAGGTTTCATGGACACCGGACAGTAGGTTCGTCGTCAGTGGCAGTCTGGACGGCAGGATATGCGTCTGGGACGTCTCGGGCCTCGAGGGGAAGGAGGGTCCGGTCAATCCCAAGACGGAAGTACGGCCCTTGCAGCCGGTCACCGTCCTGGAAGGGCACCCTGGTCCCTCGCGGTGCGTGAAATTCAACCCGAGGTTCGCGATGATGGCGTCTGCCGGCGCAGAGCTTGTGAGTGCAGTCCTACTGCGTTGTCGTTAGTAGGTACTGAGCTCGACCTCGCAGGCATTCTGGCTGCCCGACCCGAATAGTGACCCTGAGGAGGCCGCGAAGGAGTTGTTGAAGAAGAAGTGAGGGTTGGCTGATCACGCGGACACTTTCCTTCTTACTGTACAGAGATCAATTCAGCAGTACTTTGTTATCCACCGTAGATCTCGCACAACGTCGCAGCATAGGAGGTGTCACTGTTAGACCACTCTCGCTTAACGTTAACCGCCCGCGGACCGCCTCAAGCGCCCACGACGCGCGACCACGTGCAGCTACGTCGTGTTACCAAATTAGGTAGGGGGACGTGGCACGCACATCGACTCCACTTCTCCTGAGTTTTCCTCTCAAAACACTACGGTCTGGGTCAGGATGCGTCTCTTTAATCTCTTCAGTTTCTTCGGTCTCCTGGCTGGCGTCCTTGCTCTGTGTGCGTGTTTTGAAGCTCGTGCGACGTGTCCGGGAGGCCACCATACTGACGAGTGGTCTTCGAACAGCGCCTCTCGACACCGAGCCGGTGGTCCTGGCGATCGCTCAATTCCCGGAAACTAACACGTTTGGCCGTGCGTACTTATGCTATCCAGGAAGGCTCTTTTGGATTGACGGAGAGACCGCTTGGCGCAGACATCGTCAATGGCGAGCGAAACACCCTCTTTGTGTCTATCGAGAGTAAGGAGACCGTGCGCAATGTCACGCTCCTGAATATTGCTGGCTCCGTGCACAACGCACAGACGAATAGGCTACTCAAGAACGTGCGTAGTTCGTCCAATCATCCATGCCTGTGCTCATGCGCCAGCATGCATAGCTCACAAAACTGGACTACAACTTCCCCCTCATTGAGGGCGCTCCTCTGCAGCTCCCTTTCGCCTTTTACAGCGAGTAAGTCTTCGTCATGATTGCACTCTATGATGTCACCGTTATTAATCCACCGCTAGGTTCAAGGCATGTACAACCTCCGCTATCTACCTCGTACATCCACTCACATGAATCATAGCCTGGAGAGTACAAGCTGAACATCTGGGTGGAGCACAAGACTGAGGTATGTCATTTACTTTTGTACACTTGAGCATTTGTCCTCAGTCGTTTCAGGGCCAAAACTACCGCATCACGGCATACGACTCTATCATCACAGTGGTTGAACCGGAGGGCTCCGTCTTCGACTTCAAGCTGTACGTCGCGTTTTTCTGGGCATGTTCCTTCGGATATCCTGACACTGTCCCTGTCTCTTAGCTTGTCTACGTACCTGATCGTCGCCGGCCTCCTTAGCGGCCTTGGCTACTACGTCTACCTCACCCTCGCGCCCCAGCCCAAGAAGCGCAAGACCGCTCCTCAGGTGAGCGCACCCGTGGGCACTGTCACTGCAACCGGCGCTGGGGGCTACCAGGAGGAGTGGATCCCGGAGCACCACCTCAAGAAGACGAAGAAGGGGAAGGCTTCCGGCGCGGCGAACAGCGGCGACGAGACGAGTGGCATCGAGAGCGGGGCCGAGGGCAGGAGGCGCAAGGTCAAGAAGTAAAGTAGTAGTCGCAGTGGACACGGACGCAAAAGCGGCATTTGAGCACGCATGAGCCGCGGCGTACCATACATCTGTGATGCGCATACTAATTTATAATACTCTTGCTTGCTGCACGAACGGTCGTAGTTGAGAAACCTTGGAAATGTCCAAGGATTCGTAGTCCAGTTGCATTATTGCAGCTCAGTGAATAGTGTAGGGACGAGGGAAGAGTCTTGAAATTGTCGGTGGGAGCATTGACAGCGAAGCGTTCATGCGAAGATGCAGCGCGAGGGGATAGCGCGAGGGGATAGCATTACAAGATATGGGGGCGTTCTATAGATCAATATTCTTGTAGCCCTTCACCTGGTGCGATCAAGGGCCCTGAGCACGCAGCATACACGATTCCGGAAGACGTGGACTCACCCTATTATCCTTCAGCATCTCAATATACCGCTCCCGAAGGTCTTTGCAGCTCTCCAAGTGGTTCACGCCCTCCGTCTGGTAGCAGTGGTCGAGCTTGTCGCGGACGAGCTTGGCCTCCATCGTCCGGATCCACGACTCCCGCATGATCTCCTCGCGCTCGGCGAGGCGTGCTATTGGACCGGTCAGATAGCTGCTGTGCCTGAGCAGCAAACATATCCACATACCTTTGTATTCTGCCACACGGGCTTCGTCTATGGGCATGGCCGGCAGTCGAGTGATAGTGGTCGCGGAGGATATTGAGCTCAACTCTCCAGCACTTGGCAGCAGTTCGAGGCGCTTGTGGTCCACACGTGATCATCCGACGAGCGTTTGTGCAGAAGCGCTGAGACTTGTAGCTTGTAGGCGCTAACGCGTCCATACCGCGTCGTTGCGATAACTTTTTGGCTGCCTTTACCACAACTCCTTACTTGCTAGCTATCTATACTCTCAATCCTCTGCGTGCTTGACATGACTGCTCAGCGCGAGCTTGAACCCGTTATGACGTTTTGAGCGATCTGTCCGAATCATTACAGTTAACACATCCTTGCACGTGAATGCGGTACGTTTGGAAATTGGAACCCGGAGCGGGACTCTAATAGTAATAGCCCTCGTCAAGCCCTCCCTGCACTCTTCCCTGCATATCTACCACAGCCAGAGACTTGAACGTAGGCAAACCTATCGCACATCATGTCGTACCCAGGCAACTTTCCGTCGAGCAATCCGCTGGTAACAGTCACCCACCGTACGTCTACCATTCCCGGTTAGCTGTTACCAAGGGACTTACTGGATGTGGCTTTCCTTCGCAGCTTCTCCATCTACTTGGGTGATCGAGATGCACAACGGTGATGATAACCGCTTGACGGACGTGTTCCTCACCAAGGCTCTGAACCCCGCGTTGGACGCGGTGGAGAAGCACTGGCGGGAGAACTGGCGGGCGGGAGTGGCGAAGAAGGACGGAGCTCTGTGCACAGGTGCCGTTATCATTGTAGGGAACAGGAAGCAGGACAAGTTCTTCAGCAACGGTGCGTATGCAATCCCCAGCAAGCGTCGGTCCATTCACGAACGGTCGCGCATAGGTCTTGACTTTGCCAATGCTACCAAGGATCCGACGTTCAAAACGAACTTCTTTCCCCGTGAGTCCCTATGGCATGTTACGCGCGTGGCTTCACGTTCACACATGTCCGTAAGTGACCTTTAACCCCATGCTACACCGTCTTGTCACGTTCCCTAGTGAGTGCTCCATGTATAAATGCGGTCTGAACGCTCGCTCATAGCGACCGATTCAGTCCCTGTCATTGCTGCTATAAACGGCCACAGCTTCGCAGGTGGCATGATACTCGCATTGGCATGTGACTACCGAGTCATGACAGATGGTAGCAAGCGAAACGCGTGGATGTGTATGAACGAGGTGCGTGGTGAGGTTCTATCCTTGATGCGACAGTCACCGACTTCTCTTCGCCGCTATGACCGAACAGATACACTTCGGCGCGACATTGCCACATCCGCTGATAGCAGTCCTCAAGGCGAAGGTCCCTAGCCCTCAAACATTACGCAAGATAGTAGTCGAGGGACATAGGTTCACTCCTAAGGAGGCGCTAGCCTTGGGCTTGGTCGACCACATCGTCGAAGGGAATACCGAGGCAGTCATCACGGCAGCACAGGCCTTAGGAGACAAGCTGGGACCGATTGCGAAGACTGGTGCATGGGGTGTGAACAAGGTACGGCATTCCCTCTGCCGCATATTCAGCCACCAACACGCTTGCTGATACCTTCTCTGTGGTGGCATCATACAGCGAGTACTCTACAGGGACGTGATTGGGGCCTTGACAAGTGAAGTACAGGTTGGTTCGGACGTGCTCGCTGATGATGCGGCAGCGAAGGCGCGGCTGTGATTGTTGGTTCATCAGCAGCGCGCACGCCCATCTCGTGGTGTGTACTTCTCGAGACTGTGTACTGCCCAATGCGTTCCAAAAGACACTGCACGTCTACGTGAGGTTCAATTGGCCGAGGCTCGAAGAAACATGATGGTTCATATGGAGTGTGAGGTAAATCTGAAAGTACCATTAGTAGGTTCCATTTGGTAGGTTCCATCTGGTAGGGCCGGTGTTGCCAAGGCGATCTGACCTTCGATCGCGATATCGAGTGCGAGATCGCGGAGATGCTGCGGAGGCATCTGGAGCAGGTACGCTGCTCACTTCATGGTTTGCATGTCCACACGACGTTTCTGTTTCAGCTCCGGGCGCAAGAGACGTGGCATACGTGTCGTGGTGGGCTGGAGAGGACTGGTGGAAGGGGGAAGGAGGGCTAGGGAGCGGGTGTTGTAGCCGGTGTTGTAGCCGGAATAGTAAGTAGGTGCTCGTTCTATTGTTAGCTCAAGACTGTACTGACGCGGGCGCCAGAATAGATCAGGCGTTATGGAGCACTTTGGCAACAATCATCCGTCCTCAAGCGGTTGTTCTATAAAGACACCCAACGCGCGACTCCCGCACGCCATCCCCCTTCTCCTCCCTCGTTCACTTGCAAGGCCGGGTCCTTGTCCGTTTCTTTCTTCCAAGTTTCTTTCCTCAGGTTACAGCGCAGGCCGGTCCCAATCATGCAGCTCGCTCTCTCGTTCTCCACTCTCCTTGCTAGCATCATCGTCCTTCTCGCCGTCACCGACAATGGCGTACACGCCGCCCCGACCACAAAGCGCGCAGCCAAGACCGTCACCCTCCCCTTGAAGCGCATCCACCAGAACCGCGGTGATGTCCACCCCACAATCGTATGTTGCGTCGTTGCCCTGTACATGCTCTGTGTTGACCCACCTCCGCATGTCTAGTTGTTGCAGCAGCACATCAACCGTAGCCAAAGGCGCCTCGCACGCATGAGAGGCGTGGAGCCACCGAGCAAGCGCGAGCTCGAAGCGAACCTCCACAAGCGCATGTTCATCCCCCCGGGCGGTCGTCCCAAGATTGGCAAACGCTACAACCGTCAGGGTGCCTCCAAGGCCCAGGCTGCGGTTGTTGACGAGGATGACGAGGACGACTTCGAGCTTGCGTCGCTGGCGAAGGGAGGAAAGGTCATCAAGGCCGCCAAGAAGGGCAAGGGCAAGGGCAAGGGCGGCAATGCGGGTGCTGGTGCCGGTGCCGGCGCCGGTGCTGGTGCCGACCCTACCGCCAATCTGACGCCTGCCAACGCGCCGACCGCAAACAACTCGCTCGGGCTTGATATCGAGTGCGTAGTGTTGAATGGATGATCAAAAAGAGGTCCCTGACATGCCATACATGAATGTCAGAGCTCACGATGTCGGCTACATCGCAACCGTGCAGATTGGCACACCTCCCCGGGACTTCCACATTCTCATGGACTCGGGCTCAGCAGACTTCTGGGTCGGCGCCGAGGGTTGCCAATCGTCAGCTGGCGGAGGCTGCGTGCGTACCATCGAACGTCTCCGCTTCGAACTGTCGAACCTAATCCAACTTCTTTCGCTTATCTCTAGGGAAACCACCAGTTCCTGGGTACGCAGAGCTCTTCGTCCTTCGTTGACACCAAGAAGCAGTTCCAGGTAACGTACGGTACTGGAGCCGTTGCTGGGGATATCATCACAGACGACGTGACACTCGCGGGTCTCGCGCTCCCCGCTCATACCTTCGGTGTTGCGCTCGAGGAGACTCCCGACTTCTCCGACAACTCGGTGCCCTTTGATGGTCTGATGGGTCTCGCTCAGTCGGTCAGTAGAGCCCTATAAAGAATGCACTGTTGCGTAAAAACTGACTCCCCGACAGACGCTGTCCAACCAGGGGGTCCTCACCCCGGTCGAGGCCCTCGCGAAAGCTGGCCAGATCACCGACGCCATCACCTCGTACAAGATCTCCCGTGTCGCGGACAACAAGAACGATGGCGAGATCACCTTCGGTGGTCTTGACGAGACCAAGTTCGACCCCGCCACCCTCGTGACCTTCAACAATGTCGCGACGGGCGCGACGGGCGGCTTCTGGGAAGGCGCGATGGACGCCGTGACCGCAGACGGCAAGGACCTCGGCCTCCAGGGCCGCAACGCGATCCTCGACACCGGTACCACGCTCATCGTCGCCCCGCCCGCGGACGCGGCGGCGGTTCACGCTGCGATTCCCGGCGCACAGTCCGACGGTCAGGGCGGGTTCACCATCCCGTGCGACACGAAGACGAGCATCGCGCTCTCGTTCGGCGGCACGGCGTTCGCGATCAGCACCGAGGACCTCATCTTCGCCCAGGCGGACAACACGGGCACGAACTGCGTGTCGGGCATCTCGTCGGGCCAGATCATCGACGCCACCACCTGGCTGGTATGTTTCCCCTCCTCGTGCGATGTGCTCGTGGACGCAGGCTGACGCGGCTTGCGTCTCCGCAGGTTGGCGATGTGTTCTTGAAGAACGCTTACTTCTCGACGGACGTGACGAAGAACAGCATCTCCCTTGCGAAGCTCGTCTAGGCTGGAGCTCGCAGTCGGTCTTCACTCGGCATCACTTCGCTATTGTTTCCATATGGTATTGGGATTGCTTGTTAGGGTTATTCGCGAGGCTCCGTATGCGCACGCACTGTGACCAGCTGATCTGAAACGCGGCTTTTTTCACACTGGAACAATTTGGGAAGCTTTGTGAGCGTGTGCACGATCTGCAACACATGGGGGCCCTTCCCGTAGTACTGCAGTTGACGTCAGGTATGTTTATTTTTCTTGACAGTAGTCAACGACCCAGCAGTTCCCGTTCACCCGGTACGTCGTAGGAGGCCTCATGTATGCAAAGCCGAGTACCCCCCTATCACGCCGTTCTACTTCATGGTGAAGGCCTTCATACATGTTCCTTCTGGTCCCCGGTCCACGCATGTGCGATAGGCCAGAACAGCGTGAAGTCGGACGTACAAGGGCGCGTGGTAACCTTGGGGCTAGAAGACTCACCAAATACATCCCGCTATCCATCCTCAGCCCGATACTTTTATCTTGTGCCAGCTTCATGATGCATTCGCCGATATCGGACTCGCCTCTTACAACTGGCCATGTTGTTCATGCCACGAGTGCCTAGGCTCGCGAATGTTCCCCGTGTGGGGCGGAGGTTGTACGGCGCGGCCGGCGCGCCCATGTCCGCTGCCCATTCATATGCAACGGTTCTTCTGACAGCCAATGCCAGGGCGAATCCCCTGTCGCCCATTATGCGCAGCTGCCAGCTGCCTGGTGCGCGCTGCGCTCTCAGGCCGAGCTCAATTGCGGCCTCGACACAGCACACAGCACACTCGACGGCCAGACGACGCCTCGGCCGCAGACAAAGCCCGCAGATATAGATCAGACTGGTCACCGCAGCCCGCGGCGCACTCACGCTGAGCTGTCCCGCGCCCCGAAGTCGACTGTGACGTCTAGCTCAGCCTCGGGGCGAAGGCGGCGGCGGGGAAGCCGTGGCCGTGGGGCGCAGCTATCTGTGTGGCGAAAGCTCGGACGCGCGCGCGCGGCCGCGTCTTCTGGTTCCCAGAACGCAAGATCCTCCCGCGACGCCTCGGCCTCGGCCTCTGAGCTCCAGCTCCAGCTCCAGCTGCAGCGGCGACCGACACCCTTCGCCGTCTGGATCCCGGGCGGCGCAGGCACCCGCGGCCGTCGTGGTCACAAGGCCCGCGTTCTTTCGCCGGGGCCACTAGTACTGGCGAGGGTCGCTGCGGGCGACGCGCTGCGACGCGTCCTGCGTCACGTTCGCGGCCTCCTGCGTGTCCCGTCTGGACCCGCGCGGCAGGCACGTCCCGGCCGCACGGTAACTCGCACCTATTTGAAGTCTGGCTTCGGCGAACGGCGGGACGGCATGGGAGGACCCGTCCGGCCTGCTATCGCCTCCGATGGTTGGCCGAGTAACGCAGCACTGAGCAAGGTTCCCTGAAAGATCTAGTTCGTGAGTGGAGACGGGTCGAGCCAATGGGTACTTGTGCAGCAGGAGGGTCCGCACCGGGAAAGGGCAGTTGATGCACCACACGAATTGGGGGAGCGGGGCGGCATGCTGGGAATTTGTCACATGCGCACGCGTGGGTCGAGGGGTATTCGAGTCGGAGCTTCGGGCGGTAGGGATCTGTATCTGCAGACTGCCACAACATAACCATCCGGCAGAGAAGGACATGTGGGGAGAGCGAATGGGAGAGACACACCTGGCCGTGGCCGTGGGCTGCCCGAGGTCTCGGGTTGGAAGGTTGCAAGCAAGCTGATGCAGATCCGGGCTGCGGAATAGAACGGGGCGGATCGATCCCGGGACCGCTGTTCTGACCCTCAACGTAAGCTGTCCTCCCCCCGCGCACGGACCACTTGCTGAGCGCGCCGTTGCCAGGTCGAGGTACGCACGTTCATCGGCGGACGCTTTGTACAGCGCCGTGCTCGGCTGAGCGACGACGCATCTATGTATATAGACTTAGTAGACGAAACAAGAGACCGCGACCTAGGATAGATACAAGATGGGGCATTGAGAGAGGATGAAGAAAATAAGGCAGTAAGCAGTCGGATTGGTGTCGCTTTCAACGTCGGCAAAGGGCATGGGGCATAGGGGTGTGGTGGGGCCGGAAGGAAGGTGCGGAGGGGAGGATGGGGGTAAGAGTGTCCTTGCTCAACGGTGTAGAACCGATCGAAAGGGGCGGAGGAAAGACGGGCATCCAAGGGGAGAAAGAAGGTGGGATTTGCACACTATTGCGTGTTGTACAGAGGTGGACTTCCAGAATTGAATGTCGAAAGCTTCAAGTAGCGGACGGAATAGCGACCATGCGACGGCGATAGCAGTACTGTATGTAGACGAGTGGGAGAGTATACAACGGCAGCCTGGGCCTGTCCATATGGTACCGACCAGTGATGAACCGGGAGTGAGGTGCGAGCATGACCAGATCGTTCAATATTCGTTAGGGATTTGTAGGGAGAAGTATGGATGGTTGAGGGCCTCCTTGACTGTGATGCGCTGATGCGGGTCGAACGTGAGCAGTCTCTTCACGAGATCGAGGAAACTCCGGTTGATTGGGTCGTTAGCGGGCACGATCTCCTGCTGGGCCATCAGCTATAAGTCCAAGCCATGTTGCGAGGGGCACGAGGACATACCTGGAGGCTCCGACACGCCCGGACTTCCTTCCTGCTCTGTCTCGTCGCCTTCGGTTTGGGCCAGTCTAGCTTGCTCCCTTCTTTGAAGTATTCTGGCTTCGCTCGTGCACCGGACCGCGCGAATCGTTCTGGCATCTTACCCATGACTTGTTCCATCATGGCAAGGTGCTCGAGGTTGTCGTGGGTTTGAAACAGAGCGACACCAGTGTAAAACTCGACCAGAATGCAACCGAGAGAGAACACGTCGCAAGGGAACGACCAACCAAGCCCTGCAGTGGCCGCCGATCAGAACACAGTCAACGGATGGCCATGGTTAACGCACCGAGAATAATCTCCGGTGCACGATAGTGTCGTGTTGATACAACGCTTGAATGATATTCGTCTTCGAAAGTCGCAGACCCGAAGTCGATGAGCCGAATATCCGTTGAGTGGAGTATTCGTTTGCTCCGTGATGGCGCACCGCGCTGCTTGCGGAAAACGTAGTGAGAATTAGATCCTGGTACTATGTCGTTGCAACATTACCTTGGATGATGTGGGAACTTGCACAACTTGATAATCATTGTTTACCAATAAGATATTTTCGGGCTTGAGGTCGGTGTGAATCAAGTGGAGTTCGTGAAGGACTGAGACATGACGGTACTCAGCGACATGAACCGTGGCAAAACAGAAAAAAGGGTCATACATGCTACACTGCCAAGAAGTTGCCTTGCGAAAGATTGGATATGCTGACGTGGGAAAGGAGCGAAGTCGTTCTCCTTGAGAAAGTCGTATACACACATGCCAAGCAACTCTGAGACCAGGCATATGTGATTGCGGTGGTCAAACCACGCAAGCAAGTGGATGCATTTGCTGTGACACGGGTCAACACATAAACCAACGTCGTACGTAGGGATTCTTACTGTCGGTTGAGGGGATCCCGTTCCTTCAGCTTCTGCAGGACACGGACCTCGATCTTGCTGGCGTCACGATACTTCGGGATAGCTCGGATGATCTTGATAGCTACTCTCTTGTTGGTTTCTGTGTCGACAGCCTCGACGACCTTTCCAAACGTGCCCTGACCAAGTAACCGGACGGTTCGGTCTGCGAGCATGCGAAGCTCAGTCGATTATCAAGCCTGAGGTCGGTGCAACCACTTACACCGCTTGTAGATCATGTCATCCGGGACTATGATATAGTGTCCCTCTTTGTCGTCGCAGGGAACCTGAGCTTTCGACGGCTGATATGCATGATAGATAGATCAGCGATGCTGAAGCAGGAGAATATGGGTAGTACTCACGTCTTCTGCGAGAGCAGCACCAACACCCACAAACGACTTTGCCGGAGCGATAGCGTTGGACAGTGCGCCATTGGACACCACCTTCTTAGAGAGACTGCCGACATCGTCTGCGGGATCCCGCTTCCGCTTCTTTGGCGCAGGAACGGTGATTCCTGAAGATGAGCTCGATGAGAGGGCAGCCTCCGCAGCAGCTCTTGCTCTTGTGCGGATTGGTGCGGAGTAGACGGGAGGTTGGTATGAGGCGGAATACATGGCGGTGTGGGTTGTTGCAGGGGAGACGGTTGAAGGCGGAGGAGTGTCGTCTATGACGATCACCTCGCGGACCTTGCCTGTGTTGTCGACCTCTTGGACCTCGCTGTAGGTGACCGTGTACTGCTGCCGCTTGCGTTTCCGAGCCGTCACGGGGGGAGTGGGCATGGCGCCGATGTTGCTGGCTGCCAGAGGCCGATGTGAGGGGTGGGTGTACTGTGGTAGGAGCTGGGGAGCCATCTGGTGCACTGCGGCCTGCATTGGGGGCGTCGGTGCGAAGGAGATGGTGGTTCGGGAGAGAGAGAGGGGGAGCTATCAAACTGATATAGCGCAGAGCAGTTTCGAGTGAGAGAGTGTCGTCGCCCACGGCGTCCTTATTTGTTGTTTGGTTCTAGAGAGCCACGCCCTTCAGCCACTCTTACGCAAACCGCCCTTTTCTCGCCCATCTCCGGCCCACTCCTCCTGTGCGCACCCTGCGAGCCACCGTCTCCCGCTCTCGCACCTCCAACGCCGTCTACCACCCCGTATTTCTGGGTAAAAAATGCACATTCGTCGTCTTCGATACCCCATCGCATGGGCGCCTTTGCTATCAGGCGGGGAGTGCCCGGAAAGCCCATTGAGCACCCCTTCACTCGTAGTGTCAATCGAACACACAGCAACAGTACACGTTTGTCAGAGAGATACATGCGCGTGTGATACAATACCCTGCGGGTGTCGCAGGTGGGGAGAGTGTAAGAGAGCGGGGTCCAAGGCAGTCAGAGCTCACTCAGCCTGTGTGGCGTCCCCCAAGTGACGCCCGGACCCCGGAACCAGCAGATGACGAGCTTTTCGGGTTGGCTGAGCCAGTCTCCAGATATTCTGTCGCTGTCCGCGACGTTCCCCAGCCCCTCTTGTCGCTGCCGAGTCCGTGAGCAGCCCATCCAAAGTCGGAGGACTGCGAGCTGAGCGGGTCAGGCGCATTAAATACCGCGACAGCTTACAAGTTCCACATCGCCAAACAAAGCGTAAACAACCCGTATCCAGCCCGCCATTGTCGACGACGGCGAACTCCCCCATTCTCGCGTTAGCCGCATCGCTGCCTCTCCGACCTCCCCAAGCTGCTCACCATGGCTGGCTTTCCATCGGCCAATGGTGAGTCAACCTATGGCGAGCCGTCCTGGGACCGCACGACGCCATTCACCACCGGTGGCGATATACCGATCGACCCAGCACTCAGCGAACCTCCACTGGACCCCGTATTGATGGAAGAGGATGGTGTTTCCGGGGACATGGAGGTGAGTGCGTTCTGGTTGAGACCAAAGATGTGTCTGGTGCACGACGCGGAAGTGGCGGAACGCGTCGCGTCGCGGTCTTGTTTACACACTGCGCGTGGAAGCCCAAAGTCTCACCTTCTGTCGCGACAGACACAACAATCACCTCCGCTCTACCATCCTCTTCATCCTCCACGCGTCGAACTCTACCTCCAAGGACCCCAAGGCGACCCTTTCCCGGAGCCTCCCCCTCTCTACGTTCCAGTACAAGAAGAGGTCCCCACACCCGCGAAACCGCTGAAGAAGAGGAAACGCCCACCCGCGCGCGAATCTGCTTGTCATTTCTGTAAGAGCCACAAGAGCGACAAGGATGGGAACCCAGAGCAGCTAGTCAGTTGCACAGACTGCGGCCTAAGTGGTAAGTTCCCCACGTTACATGGGTGGGTTGTCGATCGTATCTTTACGCTCCTTGTAGGACATCCCTCTTGCATGGGGTTACGGGACGTGATAAACAGCTATGACTGGCAGTGTCATCGGTGTAAGAGCTGCAGCGCGTGCTTCTCCCAAGATAGCGAGGTGAGATTCCGTGTACGCACTGTTGCACGAGGTGTCTGTATTGTTGACACGACCCTAGGCCTCCATGCTCATATGCGACTTCTGCGATCGAGGTGAGTGCACCCTGAGACCGACTGACTTGTGTCTGACCCCTCTCCAGGATGGCACATGGCCTGTTTCGAACCTCCCTACGAGGAGACTCCAGAAGGGCGATGGCATTGTGTAGTGTGTCCTCCAGTTCACTTCGATGGAGTGTATGCCGACGCACCTATGCCTGTTCAATCTCCGGAAATCCAAGAAGTCCCACCACCATATGACCCAGTACGCCAGTCGTCAGTCGCATCTTCGTCACATTACATCCCACCCTCCGACGCCCCTGAACCCATGGATCACGCCCTTACAACCGATGCATCCGAAATCGAAGTAGATCCGCTTGACTCCACTGACCCTGCTCCACGACGAAGCACGAGAAAAAGGGAAAGAAGTCGCAAGGGAAAAGAGATTGCTATGGACGATGCTGACGACTCAGCCCCAGTCACACCCATGGCTACAGTAAGACGACTCCGCCTACGCGTAAAGACGCCTCATCAACAACCGGCCGAAAACGAGAATCCACCGACCATTCGACTGCGTGTACCAGCAAGAGGCAAAGGCAAGGCGCGAGAAGACCCATCTTCCGAGGAGCACGAGCAGGGACTGTTCGACGAAATATTGAGCGTCGAGGATCGAGATGTACGCGACACTGCTATAGGAGCGCAGGACCACGAGAGATTCGAGCGCAGTAGGTCGAAGGCTGAGGTACGTCGTTGTCTTTCGCCGTTTAGCGTGGTTCCAGCCTTGACCCTAGTCCCAGCAAGTATCGCTACCTCGTCCTCCCCCTGAACCTCCCGAAACACCCGTCGCGGGACCTTCCTCTCGCCCTTCACTACGCTCACACGCTCCCGCCGCCACTCGAATTCCAAGTTTGTCTATGTCCCCCGCCCCTTCTGCCACCCCTGGTCCTCAAGCTATGTTCCCTCCAAACGGCCTGCGAATACGCAAAATCCGCTTCGGCGAGTTTGACATTGATACCTGGTACGACGCGCCGTTTCCTGAAGAGTACGCCGCTATCCCCGATGGTCGGCTTTGGATGTGCGAGTTCTGCCTGAAGTACATGAGGAGCCCATTCAGTGCTAAGAGACACCAAGTAAGTTTCAGATGAAGAATGACCTCGCGCACCTTTATGCTGAACATTCAACAGCTGAAGTGCAAGGTACGACATCCACCGGGAGACGAAATCTACCGAGACGGAAGAATCTCGATCTTTGAGGTAGACGGACGCAAGAACAAGATCTACTGCCAAAACTTGTGCCTTCTTTCGAAGATGTTTCTGGATCACAAGTCGCTCTTTTACGACGTCGAACCGTTCCTATTCTACGTAATGACAGAAACGGACGACGCCGGAGCCCACTTCGTCGGTTACTTCAGCAAGGAGAAGCTTAGCCCTAAGAACTACAACGTTAGCTGTATCATGACCCTCCCCGTCAGGCAGCGGCAGGGGTGGGGGAACTTACTTATTGACTTCAGTATGTCTGCGTCCCGGCCCTCTCGCCGCCCTTGTACTGACACTCGCCAAGGTTATCTTTTATCCAAGAAGGAGCAGAGAGCGGGCTCTCCAGAGAAGCCACTTTCCGCGCTTGGGGCGTTAGGCTACAGAAACTACTGGACACTGTCTTTAATGCGCTACTTACACTCTGCCCCACCTAATCCGACCTTAGAAGGTGCGTTCCGCCTCCCGTACACTCCCCCAGATTAACTCATTCCCATCAATAGACATCAGTACCGCAACTTCTATGACCCTTGAGGACATTCACTCGACACTCCTCCAACTCAACATGATCTCCGTCCTTGACTCCAACCAACCTTCGAAGCCCCTTCCCGGCCAAACCATCAAGTTTCCTAAGGGTCGAAAAAACGGCATTGCGCGGAAACACCTTCAACGTACGCAGACGCATGACGACGACAAAGTCCGGGGGCCTTTCGTCCCGCCGACGCGGTACAAGGTGCGATGGGACGCGGACGATGTCGCGGACTATCTGGCGCGTTGGGAGGCTAAAGGCTATCTGAAGCTCAGCCCGGAGAAGCTGAAGTGGAGCCCGTTCATCCTCTCCCGCGCGAAGAAGACACAGTCGTCGGAAGGCGATGCTGCATTCGGCACAGAAGCTGGCGACGCGCGGAGCGCAAGTACAGAGGCCCAGCTATCCGAGGCGAACGGCTCCGTTGTCGACGGTGCAGCCGATATTCAGTCGCTTGTGGAGAAGACCCGGTCACCCGCTTTTGCGTTGTTCGACGATGACAATGTCGAGGTTGTGCGTGCCAGCACGTCTCGGGACGCTCGTTCTTCCGACCACACGGAGGCTGATGGCAGTCGTGCGCGGTCCACGAGCGTCGATCCTGCCGATAAAACGCGCGGTAAACGTAACAGAACGGGGAGTGGGGACGGCCCTTCTGCCATCCGGCGTCTGCGTTCGCGGGATCCCGTCAACGAGTCGACGCCTCTGCGGCGCCGGCCACATACCCCGCGCCAGGATGCTCTAGCGCAGTCCGACAGGCGGAAGTATCCTATGCGTTCCCGCTTCACACAGGCTGGTAACGACCCGTCAACGCCCTCCCTAGACGACGATGCTGCGCTGGCTGCGAGGCTTGCTATGGAGCTCGACAGTCCACGGAGGCAGCTCAGGTCCCGGCGCCCCAGTGACGACTCGACCCTCTTGCAGAAACGCTCCAATGCTGCATCGCGTTCTGTCTCGCCGAAGAAGCGCCGCCGTGTCGACTCTTCGCCAGAGGTCGAGAAGACGCCTCCGAGGTCCCCTGTCACTCGGCGGAGCAGTCGCATGGGGGAGAAGAACGTCCCTGTCTACCCGAAATCAACGCCAGCCACCCCGTCGCGCAGATCCTCCAGGCGCGCAAACGGTCGCACTCCCATTAAGCCTACTATGGCGCTGCGCGAAGAGGAGGAGGAGGAGGAGGAGGAAGAGGAGGATCCGCAGCAGCGTTTGCCCGCGTTCGACGGCTTCGCCTCAGGGGATGCGGGCACTGCGACGGACATGGAGGACGGGAAGTACGAAGACGCGGACACCCCGGCGACAGGTGCGACAGCCGCCAGTAGGCACAGTGTTCCCAGCGATGACACCATGATCGGGGCAGACCCCGCTAGGAGCAAGATGTCGCCCATCTCGCGCCTCGATCCTCTCAGCGTGCTGGCGCAGGTGGCCGGGGAGATCGCCGACGCGAACGCGGCGATGGACGTCCGTGAGGCCGAGGACGAGGACGCCGAGGGTGAGGAGGACTTGGATGCGGAGGGAGAGCCCGACGAGGACGGGGCTCCGTGACGTTCCTTGCAACCGGTGTGTGTGCTATGCTATACTCTACGTACTGATGCTTGGGGGGCTATGCTGTAGGATTCTGTATCATATGCCGCACGTCGTTTGTCCGCATTGTCGAGCATGTACAGCTGTATCTGTATGCTTACGACCCAGCCTGCTGCTGGTGCATCTTGCATGTTTTTCCCGCTGATCGTGCTCTCTGTCTGACCCTCCGCAAATGGAAAGCCGGTGAGCGTGAGTGTACGAAGTGCCGCCGCCGAGGGACACGGTGTGTTCCCAGCGGCATGGTGTCGCTGGCATGGTACTATGGACGGTCTTGGATTCGATCGGCGTTAATTGCTTTGGTAGAACGACAAGGCATGGAGTGAGCCGGTGCTCCAGCATGACACGGTGAGTGTTGTATACGCTTCCTTCCATGTGGGCGGTCTCAGCGTTTAGCGGTGGTCCGCCGCCCGATGAGCTAAATTAATCTTATGCCTGGTGGAGATCAAGGATAGATTCTGGTTACATGAGTAGTGCAAGGGATCGCCATCCAGGAACGTATCTATTCCTGGACACGATCAAAGTGTACAGGTTTTGAAAACAAGAAAATCAAGTCCACTTCACGTGACTTTTGGCACCGCGACCCCTGGCACCCCCGCTCTGTCTGAAGGCACTCCCACAAATTCCCGACGGCGGAAGGGATCGGAAGGCCTCTAGAAATTCCCGTCTGCGGAAGGGATCGGAAGGGCTCCACTATTTTCCGGGTGTGGTTTTGATTGAGATGGGGGGCGGTGTGGAGGCTGGTAGTAGTTTGTACGGTATGGTAGTGGTTTGGGGCTCGGATTGTATCTCCAGGCTGTTCGTAGCCCGAGATGGTTCACCGCAATATCTCGATATCTGTGTGTCGAAGTCTGCAATACGAGCGAGGGTTAGGCATGGATGTCGACGTTCCCGGGGGAGTGTGTCGGGTTCGAGATGGGCGGCGGTACTTAGCCGAGAGGAGTTTCGAACTTAACGGTCGTTGGACTAGGAATGTGAGAAGCAGTTCTCGCGTGTATTCTGGACGTGTGTTTCTAAAGTGTGTACAACTGGAAGGTGCGAGAACGGTATCTACTGCAGGGGATATGGAGGGAACGGACGTTGTGGGTCGAATACCCGGGATACTACTCCGATTCGATAGCCCTGCCAGCGTGGAGAGCGGTGAATGTCTGGGTTGGAGAAGGATCACTACATGTTTCTATGTACGGACGCTGGTGGGTCGATGGCGAGTGCGTCTATGAGAAACGCACAGTCAGTAACGTGTATGATTCGGTCCTAGTGCATGGGTGGACCTTTTCGAATTCTGTCTTGTGGGGTGGGGATCGTGTGGACGGGAACGCTGCGAGTTCTAAAGGTAGGCTTGGGTTGCGTCTTCGAGTAGGTTATCCTCCGAACCGCCTGAAACGTCGATGGGGTATGGCCCGGGGTCGGTAGGGGTAGGAGATGCGCGGAATGAACCTTCTAAGGTGGCGAGGCCGTCGTCGTCGAACGAGTCGTCGGGTGGTGAGTTGTTGTCGAGGTCAGTGAAATCGATGGACGGGTATCGAGTCCGATCGATGGGCACGATCCTGGAGTCAGGGAGGGATCGGATGCGCAGTGCGCGTGATATGCGGGACAGGAGACCGAGGCGGACGGTGGTGCCGTGGTTGAACGATATAGCCAGATGAGCGAGCGCGAACCTCGACGGCAGCACCAGAGTATTCTGGACTACGAATGTGATTGTGTGGCGCTCGTGGGACAGAATGGAGGAGATGTTGCCTCCCACCACGGGACGATATGCCTTGTAAGCGATACGGGCTGGCCGGACGGGTGATGTGGGGAATCTACTGCGTCGCACGGGAACGAGCCGCACCGTCATCCCGACTCGCAGTGGCTTGTCTGGCGATAGAATGGCGGTACAGGCCAGTATGTCGTCGCCGGTGTCGTCGCTGCGTGGAGCAGAACCGTGGACGTCCCGGTCGCCGATGATGAAGACGTCTAAGGGAGGTACTGCGCGGTGCTGCGCGGGTCGCTCGGCTTGGGTGGGTATGTAGATCGCGGCGGTGCTAGGGTTGGTGTAGGGGAAGCTCGGAATGGGGAGCATGAGTGGGATGAGCATGGTGTGGATCGGACGAATGTTCTGAGCGAGGTAGTAGCTTTCGCGTTGGATAGGAAACGATAGTTTCAATTAGTGGGAGGTGCGATGCGTCGCGCGGCGTTATGTACGGCGGTGGCCTACGTGGCTCGGAATCGGCGAAGGGTTTGCAGCGTGGAGTCGGAAGGTGTACCCTACAGGACAGCTCAGGACTGTGCCGGGCATGGAGTGTAGCAGTGCTGGACAATAAACGTGGGTGAGAAGGGAGAACTGGTGGAGCCGAGAGTATGGTACTTCTCGCTGTGGTAGAGTCTCGTGCGCGCGTAATGAAGCTGGCCTTGATTTGGTATAGGGCGAGGCGATTCAGGACAGCGATGCGTGCTGCGCATTGCTCGGATGTCGGCGTAGTTGGTCTGGTAATTCGTGCCGACGCTGGTGACTCTGGGCGCTGTTCGCGTAAACGTGTCTGGCCCCGCGGGTCGCTGGAGCTGCGGAGTCAGGAATGGTGAGAAGGTATGGAAGTACTGTCCTCGGATGGAGGACGATACCGATTAGGTTTGATAGTTCGGCGGATCGTGAGGCTGGTGTATAACATTTTGAGCAAGCGGCGAGTCGGGACTGGTTAGCGTAGAGTTCGACGCGGGTGTGGAATGTTCCGTGAAGGTAAGTCAGGGTGTCGCGGCAGCTCGGCGTGGCCTGCGCGTTCCCTGTGTGTACGTAGACAGAGGAAGACGGCAAGGTAGTACGTGATGTGCGCAGCATCCGTTCTTGAGCACGGAACGCGGCATGAGTGCCTTCAGGGCCCAATGTATTTGTTCTCGGTCTGCGGGACAGTGGTTGACATTGCTAGTCTGTATGTGGTAGAAGATAAGTTGCAGACAGAGTCGGCTAATCGGTCTTGGTTTGGGAGCGAGGACAGCCGACTCTCTGGCGGGGACGTGGAGTGCATAGCCGGATACCTAGGCAGGTGGCGCAGAGATTTGGGGACGGAGTCGCAAGGTACGGATCCGTTCGTAGAAAGCGGAGTGACGCGGACGAGGGGGCATATATATCAAACCGTGCGTTGAGCACGTTCCGACGGTTATATCCAATGTCTAGTACTGGCACTGGGGAGCAAACTGGAACCACAGTCGCGATGGCCAGCGACGAAGACGCGTCTATGTTGGATGTCAGTGTCCACCCCGTCCCGTACGGTTCGATAGAGCACGACTTGGAGCACAACGTTAGGTGAGTAGGCATACTAGATCCCACGCTTGGTGCTGACGGACTTGGCAGTCGTTTCCGCCGCTACCTACGAACCCGTTCACGCGACGAGGTCGCGAAGCCGTTGGCGCGGGCAGCCAGTTCTTCCGATTGGGGGGAAGACCTTGAAGACTTCGTCGTCTACGACGACGGCACCCCGCTTCTAATCTACGTCCCTGCTTTGTTCTGTTCTGCGAAAAAGTACCGCGGCGGGAATCGGCCCCACGTCGATGTTGAAGTGGCTGTGTTGCGGAGGGAGGACCGGGAGGGTCTCCGCAAGGTCCGGGAGAAATTTGGATTCGAGGATGGTAGGTCGCGCTGCCACTCCGAAGATCGTGGGGCTGACGATGATTCCCCTTGCGTTCTGTTGTATGCTTGACTTGGCCATAGACGTTTGGAGCGGCTGTATGCTCGCTGTGGGGAGCTTGTCCCGCGCTGGCTCGTTTCCGTCGGTCTGGGATGTTCGCGGAGGGGAGAGGGGACAACGAATTGATCTTGACAGTGTGGAAGAAGGCGACGTTGTTCTCTTGGAATGTAACGTCGTCCGCAACGCTGCATTGGAACCTCACGTTCACCTGAGGGGGTTGACGGTGCTGCGGAAGGCTGCGGACGGACTGGTGGGGGGTAGGTTCCAAGAGTCGTGATTGTACTAGATTGGATGATACGCGGTGCTTAAAGATAGAACGTTACGTGTATCGGTCATGCGGGATATGCTGTACACGGGCGGTGGTGTGGTCCGGGAGTGCACGGTGACGACGAGGATGGGAACCTGAATGGCGGTGGGGGGCCCTGACGATACGTCGAAGTAGGCGGAACGTGGTGTGATAATAAGAATAAGGAAATATGCGTTCGGTATTTGTCCTTGTCCGTCCATGGAATCGATCTGAGGTTCTCTGGTTGATGGGGCTGCTGGTTTTGTCAAGTCTATATACGTCTGCAGGGCACTGCAGTCTAATACGGGCGTCGAGGGTCGGTTGTATATATACTCGCTAGTAGTGGGTGGATAGGGAGCAATCGACATTGAGCACGCCATGGAGAAATTCCCGCTTGGCCCTTGCAACTTCTGCGGTGTCGTGACGACGTTTTGTTGTTCGCGCTGTTACCGCGCGTGGTACTGTTCACCTACCCACATCGCCGACGTGAGTGTTTGGGTTTGTGCTCGGAATGCCTGCCGCGCTTACTTTACGGTCCTAGGATTGGCCCGAGCACATCCACAGTTGTGTGCCGTACCAGAACCAGACGGTGATTGTGCAGGAGCTCGCCATGCCGGGTCAGTCACAGACGGAAGTAAGAGGCTTTGCGTTCTTACCTGCGAATGGTGAGTGATATGTGATGTGGACGTAACTTGGAGTGACAATAATTGGCAGACGAGATAACGGCAGAAGTAGTGTCGTACACACCGCGAGGACTTGGTTTGGAGCGCTCTATGCTCCCAGTGCCGGACTTGAAGGCATTCTTTGGCCGCCGGATCCCTGCCGAGCTCGTGCTTCGTCGTGGCCCAGAAGGGGAACATTTGCGGTATCCGTTGTCGGTGTGGATATGTCCGACTTCCTTGCGCGATAAGAAGGAGGTGAACAAGGCCTGTGGGGCGGCATGGGGAAGTCAGGTGCAAGACCGCGGGCGCTGGTACGGCCCTGTCGTGGTGTTGAGGTACAAGGGAGGACGGAGGACGGACTTCATCGACGTGTCCCCGTCCGACATCAGGGCGGTATTGACGTATCTGATGTCACTAGACTAGAGTGGCTTGCACTGAATGCCGCAGTGGTTACGTACCTAGTAAGAGGCGCGCTGTGGACGCGTGGGTGCATGACGGAAATGTAATTGATCGAGCTTGTGCTGCTGGTGTGGGCCGAGAAGGAGGCGTACTGGATGGCGAAGGATATGATCTTGGAACGTTCAATGCCAATGGCATGGATCCTGATTTACACGGTTGCGGCTGGACGACCTCGATGTGGTGGCAAATGCGGCCGTGGAACGAAAGACCAGCTGTGCGGACATGGAGCGCGATGCGCAGTTCCTGGGACTTCGGAAGTTGACGGGAGTCAAGGGTATCGTCGCTCATGATTCGCACGTTAACCGCTGAAGTAGTCTGCGTCACGGCATCGGCGCGGTTCTGAACTTGATAAACAAAGGACGGTCGCTTGGTGAGACAGGGTCGTGTTGTGGCAAGCGATACCGGCACGATGTGGATGTTTCTCGCCGAGGAACAGGTGCCGTAGTTGGCCTGGACGTCTGTATGGAAATGACGGCAGTGCACGGGCAAAGCTTGCGAACTGACCTTGGCTTCTCGAGATGATGGGAAATGACTGCCGGGTACCCGGTGGAGTCGGACTATGAGAACCGATCAGGGTCGTTGCTGGTTGTGCGACGACAGTGCTACTGCGCGCGCGTCTTGGTAGGTTGCGTTTCTAGGGCGGTAGCTTGGTTAGAATGAGGTTAGTGTGTTACGTACACCACGCCGGCATCGAGCTGGCATAAAGCTGGGCTTAACTGTGGTGTACGACGACGTGGACTCGCACCCGGAAAACGAAGGTGGGCAAACAACATCGTTTTGCAATGGACTCTAGCATCTGACTGTCGTGCTCAGCTCGCAGTCTCTGTACTGTGTAGAGAGTCCTTGCCATTTTAGCTATGGATGTTGTGAACGGGTATGGCATGCTCTGGATCGTTCATCGTGGCGGTCGCTGACGACGCACTATTTTCCCCAGTATGCCATCGGAAGTGGTTGAGCTGTCTTTCGGGACGGCCGATATCCGAGACTTCACATCATGGCGATGCACGTGCCGAGCCGCGTACGCGCTTGGCGTCCAGTCTTTGCGCCGCCGGATGAGGACGTTGTTGGTCCCGTACGTCCTGGATCCTTCGGATTTCCTTGCTTGTCTCGGCCGGTACAAAGCGCTCCTGGGTGGCCTGTTCGCGGTCGCGTTCGTTTTGCGGGACGGCCCGTTTTCTTTCCAAATCTTGGAAGTGTTCGCGTCGGACCTAATGTACTATGACCTGCGCGCCGCCATGGCCGGACAGTTGAAGGGCAAGGTCAAGATCACTCCGGTCTTCATGGACGACGTGGCCCGAAGGAGGAGAGGAGTGTCGGATTGTACTCAATTCGTTCTGGAGGACGGTCGGCGAGTCGTCTTGTATCAGTCGATGAATTGGAGCCCCTTGTCGCCGATCTGCACGTCCCCATCTACTGCGTTATTCAACTACGTGTCGCCATGGTCTTTCGGTTGCGCATACCCCGCGTTGACCTTGGCCCGCCGTAGTCTGGTTGCTGACCAGTCCGTTCGGTTCCTACTTCCCTTCGACATCGCCGTCCTGCACTGCTTGGCCTCGAACGGCGTGGACGTGTCGTGGTCACCGGCGAGGTTCGCAAAGGAGGACTTGATGGCAGCCCGTGGACATGTCCGGCTTGCGCCCGCGGTCCGCATCGTTACGGCTGCCTTGTACCATTTCGCGGGAGTCGCGTTCGCTGCTGGACCGACCGGGAGTCTAGTGGAAGCGATGGTGGCTGCAGAGTCTCACCGTCGTCGTGGACATGCGGCACATGTCGGCTGGGACCGCCGCGGACAGGCTTTCCGCCTGGAACGGGATTGTTATTCTTCTGCCGGGATGTGTCCGAGGGAGTTGCGGTATTTCGGAGATGCCGCTTCGTTCGTGGATATCGTCGACGGCACGTCGTCGGAGAGGGGCTTGCTCGAGGATGGCGACGTAGCACCGTTTGGTACGGTGATAGCCTGGCGCCTTGGCTCCTCGTACTTGTGCACGCGCCGGGACGTGTGTTGGGTTTTAGACGCGGAGAGTGCGGTGGTTCGAGATGGGTTGGTGTGGCTTCCTGCCGTGCCCGGCCTGAAGGGTAGGTACCGGAAGGCAGCCGATCTGCCGCACACCAGTTTCTTGTATCATCACGGGTAGACTGTCCTTGCTGGTGGATGCCGCGATAGCACAGCGGGTTTCGTTTGCGTTGTAGTAGTATTTCATGCGCGGTATAGTTGGCTGCGGGCGGGTTTTGCGTATGAGTAGATGATGTACTTGATATGCTCACTCTCTGTATGAATAGATGATGTACTTGATATGCTGACTCTCTGTAGTGGATGTGGTCCAGGCGGTACGTCTTGTCTATATATGCTGATTAGAGTGTACCAGGTAGTCTAAGTCCGTGTACAGTTCCAGTTGTAATGGTGGAACGGTTACGAGCTCGTGGCATGACGTCATCGACTCGCGCTAGGCGATTTGCCACTCCGATGGCAAACACCGAGTGCGGAGTGCTGTTGGTGGCGCTGCACGGCCAAGTTGACATATCGATTCGGTCTGCTTTATGCGTCCAAGCCTACAGCTTTATGTGTGTCGTGGCGGGTGAAGCCTACCATTTGCGTGAGTTATCTGTAGACTTGGCATGTATGCACACTGACGGCCGTTCCGTTCTGGACGAGATACTGATCCGTCTGCGATTTCGCAATAGGTGAACAAGAGATAGTAGTACATTCAGATCACTACAAGGCTCATTCCGTTGGGCATCAGGACGCGGAGGTCTTCAAGGTGCGAAACGAGTTCACGGCGCGATAACTTCTCGCCGCTTGTGCAGGGGATGCTCGTTCGTCACGGCTCCAACACTATACTCGCTGACAGGTCTTTCAAAGAAGTTCGTCTTGACATCGAGGACAGTCCTGTCGATATACGGAAACTGTCGGATTGATGGTCAGTGGGTACACGTTTCGTCTCCGGCGGCATACTGACTGGGTTGGACTTGTTGTACAAGGTCGAATATCCGAGCTGGAGGAGCAGATAGTCTGCAACGTACTCGACGTAGTCGACCATCATGTCTACGGTCAGCCCGGTCAACGGACTACGAAGAGCATCTACGAGGACCAGTGAGTACATATAACTCTCTGTATGCGGTACCCAGGCTCACCAGCGAAGAACCGGTGCTCGAGCTGGACGGCCTCGTTGATCATGGCATAGACCTCGCCTTCGGCGAGCCTCTCAGGTAGATGATTGTAAAGGAGGCAGGCGAAATCGGTATGCTGTCCCTCGTCTCGAGCTATGAGCTCGTTTGCGAAGGTGAGCCCGGGCATGAGGTTCCGGTCTCTGAGCCAGAAGACGGCGGCGAATGAGGAGGAGAATAGGACGCCTTCCACTATCGCAAACGCTACCAGTCTCTTGGAGAAACTGACACGCATATAGTCAGTCCACTGGATGCACCACTCTGCCTTCGCTTTCACTGCAGGAAGCAGCTCGATCGCGTGAAACAGCTTGGCCTGGAGCGATGCGTCGTCGATTAGCTCCTGGATCAGCCGACTGTACACCTCTGCGTGGACGTTTTCGCTATGGAGGTGAGTCAGTACCGACATAGCATGCTGACATGTGACTGACATCGCCTGTTGCATGCCGTAGAAGCACTTTGCTTCGGGCATCTGCACCTCGTTGCAGAAACGTAGGGCGAGGTTTTCGACCACAATGCCGTCGGCGGTCGCGAAGAAACCGAATATCACGGATAGGAATTCGCGTTCTTCTTCCGTGATAGACGTGCGCCACTGAATCGCGTCCTCTGACAGGTCGACCTCATCCGCGGTCCAGTAAGACGCCTGTGCGAGCTTGTAGGCGTCCCATATCTACTCGCAGTAAGCACAGTTTAGGGAATAAGAGATGGGAACGGGCGCACAGCGGGGTACTCGATCGGGAAAAGGACGTATGGGGAGCGGTAAGGGAAGGCTGGGAGCACATCAGGTTGGTCGTCGAGCATAGACATGGTTGGTATTGGTAGACTGAGGGACTTTGTGATCAGTGTGCACAGGTCTTAAGTGTGCCCGTGGTGCCGCTGGGCCGACTGCGGACACCGCCTAGCCAGCATCGGATCTGCAACAAGATCTCGCTGCGGTTCGTTGGCCTGGAGGGACGTATGAACGAGCACTGAATCCGGCACTCAGGGTCTATTTGATATTGCTGCGGTTCGACGTGCGTACGCAGGCATGCAAGTACGCAGAACGTTGAGGTTCGTTTTTGATATCTGACTCATCCGCTGGAAGGAGCTGAAAGGGTCTTCAGTGGCGGTCGTGTGGGTTGCTACGCGCGAATCTGCTGCGGCGAACGACAGCGACGCGCATTCCTGACGTGGATGAGTTCACGTCGAGCGGTAACCCATGTCAGTGGTTCCAGATTATATATGTTTCGTTGTATGTTGAGTGCGTTATGGAGCCATGGATTCTTCGACATGTTCGGAACTTGCTCTGTTTGCTGCAGACGTCGCTCTGCTATCTTCTGCGGCTGGGACTGATCGCCTTATTCGTAAGAGACATTCTTCGGTTGCTGGTTCAGACGCTGACGTGTGCTGCAGCGGAATCCCATGAATTCGTCGCGGATAGATCGTCCCATTCCGGGGTGGAGGCCGCCGAGACTGCGTGTGAGTTCGGACATGTTCGAGTGTGTGTTCGTGAGCCTGATAGTATGTTTCTCAGCGATCTTAGATGTGCTCTCTGGCCGGCACGAGACAATAATTGACGGCGATTCGCTCTGTGGTGAGTGTATCGCCTCGAGACACTCTGATATCTAAAGCTCACGTATATATACCTTGACTTGATAGCGGTGCTCCGACAGTGTGTGGACGGCCGATCGTGCCTACGTCTCTGCGAGGTCGCCCCGGGCTCTATGGACTTCACACATGGATTCTCTCGGATCTTGCCGATTCGGGGTGAGGTGACTGTGCAGTGCCTTTCCATGGAACCGGGGGACATTTTGGTATGCTCTTCGTTGCCTGTCGCAGTGACTATGTTCAGCCTGTGGCAAGCCAGGGACGTTCGCGAGCTCGCCCGCGTCCATGGGATCTCCTGTAGGGTGCGTGACGGACTATTGGATATCCGTGCAAAGCTTCGTAACCATCAGTGCGGTGAATGTGGGCGTTTCGTACTGATATTTTCGGAGCTGCAGGAAGCAAGGCCATCTCACACAGTGGAGCGCAAGCGCGAGATCTGGGCTTCCGGTGCAGACGATCTCGACAGGTCGTTCATGCGACCGGTTGACGATGCCACACGAAAACTTATCATAGGTGAGTGGCAGGATAACATGAAGAGTTCGAACTTTGTTGTCAAGGCGTGCGCGGTGTGTGCGCGTAAATGCACGGAAAGTAGCTCTCGTATGGTGCCGTCCTCCGAGGCAAATCTGGCCTTGCTACAGAATCGAGGCTTGCCCGTCGGCTGTTTGCCTAGGGATTATGACATGGCACTGTACGGGCACGCGCTCCTAGACCCGGCCGGGATGGAGGACCCGTGGCGGCTGGCGCGTATCTCGATGTGCCGAGATTGTGACAGAGAGCTTGTTGAGAAGAAGAGGATGCCGCGTCTATGCCTCGCTAACTGGTTGTATTATGGCCACGATGCACTCCCTAGCGACGTCAAGGCTGCCTTTCAATCGAGCAGCCAGTTCGACAGGATACTGGTAGCAAGAGCGAGAGCGAGTCGGGTGTCGTTTAGGTTCAGCGAGTTGTCAAAGGGGAGGAGCTCCGGAGGGGATAGGTCAGCTGAGCAGCGATTTGTGAAAGGGAATGTTCTGATAATGCCGCAGGACTCTACCTTTCTGCACGCCGTCCTTCCCCCGCCTCCGAGCGAGGTCAGGGACGCGGCGTGTGCGGTTTTTGTAGGCAGGACCATGCCTACTAAGGAGACCATTCGGAAGCTTGGTCCAGTGCTGGTCCGGCCATCTACAGTCCGCAAGATTGTACTGTTTTTGGTCGGGTCGAACGCGCACTATATGACTGATACCGAGTTCCATGGTTACAGTGCTCGGAACTTGGAGGGCCTGCTGTCGGAGGCCGACAAGGCACTCGGTGTTGGGGTTCCGTGCGCGTTGGACGTGGGCTTTGTGCAGGAAGGTGCCGGGACGGATGAGAGTTCTGAAGATTACAGTACCCGAAACGCGTACGAAAATGTGCCGGATGACTGCACTGACATCCTGATGGAGAGTGTAGGCTACACTGAGGGTGACGATTCTCCGGAGTCATATCGAGAAATGAAGTTGCGAGCATTGCATCATTGTCTTAGCCGTGGCAGATTTGTACGTTCGCGGGCGGGGGAGTGGATAGTACCTGACTTTGAGAACTCGAAGCTGCTGACTTGGTTGTTCCCTCACTTAGATCCGTGGGGTATCGGCGGGTTTCATCACCCGGACCGGGCAACCCCTATTACGATGGAAGAGCAGCTGCGATATATGCTGCAGTTGCACCATGGAATATTCGAACGAGACAACGATTTCGCGTTCGTTTACTTCAATATCCTGAGAAAGAAGAAGGTATGTGAGTCGATTCGATTCCGGGTAAAGGCTTCTGAGCAGCGGTCTATCGTACAGCGCCTGATGGCTGTAGACCGGGACTTGCTAGACGGACTGGTGAGTAAGTTCTGCAACAACCCTTCGTACCAGACTGGATGTCCACGGGAGCGTGACTTGCTTCAGCTGATGAACAGTGTGGGGGCCGTGCTCAAGGATTTACCAGGCACGACGGGTTACCGTCTTCGCTTAAGGAACGAGATCAGATCGTTGGTCCATTTTCATGGTACCCCGGCGTTCTTCGTAACGCTTAACCCATCTGACGTTACTCATCCTCTGGTACGCCTTCTGTCCGGCGAAGATATCGACTTGAGTAGGATGGAAGGAGGTGAGGTTTTGAGTGAGTGGGACCGGAGGTTGCTGGTCGCGCGAAATCCTGGGCCATGCGCCCGATTCTTCCATGTTATGATATCGCTGTTCGTGGATGTGATCTTACGATACAACAAATCGGAGTGGGGAGTGTTCGGGAAATGTTCTGCGTATTATGGGACTGTTGAGTGCCAGGTCCGAGGTACGCTGCATTGTCATATGTTGATCTGGATTGACGGACATCCGTCGCCGCAGGAGATGAGGCGCATGATGATTGATTCTGAGCAATATCAGACAGATATGTTTGCGTGGTTAGAGGGTATCATCAAGTCGGAATTCCTCGGCACACTCGGACCACCTCCTCCTGGATCCGATCCACCGCAAAGACCGGTCCGCCCGGAAAGCGAAGGTTTTGTCCATCCAGGTGCAGTGACCGGTCCTTTGCTGCGCGATGATCTGCCGGCGACGGTTTTTGCAGCGCGGTACCAGTCGTACGTGAATCTCCTAGTGGAAAGATACAACTGGCACGAACACACGGAGACTTGTTGGAAGTACCTTCGGCGGGGGGATGCGAGGTCCGACGGGAACTGTCGCATGCGCATGGACGGTACGACGCGTGCCGAGACTGTCATCGATGACGAGACCGGTTCTATTCTGCTCAGGAGGTTTCACGGCATGATTGCTAACTATAATGACCTGGTAGTGTTCCTCATGAAGTGCAACATGGATGTGAAGCACATCGGATCGGGCGAAGGTGCGAAGGCTTTGATATACTATATCACGGATTACATCACGAAAGCGGCCATCCCCGCGCATTTGGGCTTAGCCGCTCTTACGTATGCCATTCAACGCAGCAACGTACGATTCGGTGCGTCCCCGGAGTGGACTCCGTCTGCGGAGCGGTCGGCGATGAGTATGGTGGTGAACAGCATGTTAAGCCGTATGGAGATTTCCCATCAGCAGGTAATGAGTTACCTAGTAGGCGGTGGCGATTATTACACTAGTCACCGATTCCGACTGCTTTATCTGACGAGGTTCACGAAGAACGTGGATCAATACTGGAGCTCTACCGGGTCCGATCGAATATCCGTCGCCGACGGGGACGAACCGGCACTCGAACCGGACGACGAGGATATGGTTGATATAGAGGTCGAACAAGCGGCAGATGAGAGCAATGCCGCCGACGAGGGCGAGCCTGAATGCGAGGACAACGGCGATACAGTGATCTTGACGTTGGACAGGGGTATAAGCACGGCAGTGAATCAGGAGCAAGACTACCTGCTTAGGCCAGATGTGGAACCCTTTGACAGTATGTGCCTTTACGAGTTCATTGGTCTAACAGAGAAGATATCGTGCGCGAGTGAGCGTACTAGATTGGGGAGTGGAAGCGTCGGGAGACAAAGCGGGGAGCGAAGGAGGCGGGGACGCCCCCCCCAGATGCGAGGTGCTTTCATTGAGAATCATCCTCAGCGGGACAGTCACATGGTGCGAAAGCGTGTGCTGTGGGTCATTCCTGTGTTGCTGGGTAGTGCTGTGCCTAGGCCGGAAGCGGGAGAGCACGAGCGAGAAATCTGGTCGAAATCTGTGCTCGTTCTGTTTGTACCATGGCGAAACGCTAGCGACTTGAAGCACACGGACGAGTCGTGGCATGAGGCGTACGTTAGGCAAAGCGGTTCTATTGCGCCGGAGTTTGCGAAGATCGTGAAGAACGTCAACGTCCTGTCGGAGTGTAAGGATGCCAGGGATCGGAATAGAGAGCAACAGCGTGCAGCGAGGATTGATGCAGCCGAAAGAATGCGCATGCGTAGAGAGGTCGACGATGCTCTGAATGCGGGTGATGAGCCGTCGCTGTTCGACCACACTATACTCGACCCACTCCAGGCGGATGATCCTGATCATCGCTTGATCGAGAAACTTGATCAGCTTATCGGCCTCCCTGCGAGAGTTGCGCTGGAATACCGGTTCCCGGTGGTGGTGGAACGCGGCAGACCACATGCAGACGGTAGTGCGAGGGAAGCGACTGTAGAGGAGAGGACGGCTATAGAAAGTCAACTGAAGGGAATGACTAGTATCCGCAAAAGAAGGAGGCCTACGTTTGAGACGACTGTCGCACCGCCCATCAAGCGTCGTAGGCCAAATTCATATCCTCAGCTAGCGACGGTCGATACGTCTCGCCTTGCGGGGACGTCCGTGAACGGGGAGGTTGACGAGGTGTTGGAAGGGCCCGAGCTGTACAAACGCTACATAAAGCAAGTTGCGGATGAGTTCGGCTTGGACTGTAACGAGGAACAAAGCAGGGCGTTTGAAACTGTTGCTCGTCATGTTTGCTTAGGTGAGGATCGACAGCTGCTCATGTACATAGGCGGTGTTGGTGGTACGGGCAAGTCCCACGTAGTGAATGCTATATTGCGGTTATTTGATCTGTTAGGGCGAAGGAAGGAGGTATTAGTGTCAGCTCCTACTGGTGCTGCTGCGATTTTGATTGGAGGTTACACGATCCACTCGCTAGTGATGTTGCCAAAGGCTCTGCCGAAGGACTTATCGGAGCTGATCGCGATATGGGAACATGTCACTTACCTGATCTTGGACGAGGTGTCCATGGTCGGGGCTACCACTTTGGCCGAGATATCGGCACGTATCCAGCGAGTGAAGGGAGACACGGCCGCATCTGGTGACAAACCGTTCGGGGGCGTGAACGTGATTTTCACGGGAGACTTTGGCCAGCTGAAGCCCGTGAGGGTACCCGCGCTATATAACCACGAGTTGGTGTCTCGTGCACGCTCGCAGCGCGCCGCGTCTTCTTCTGGGGAGGGTGTGCTGGCGTTGAAGGGGGTGTTCATATGGCGGTCGGTACAAGATGTTGTAATCTTGCGGAAGAACCAGCGACAGGAGGGAGACAACAAATTCGCAGAATTGCTGGACCGGGTCCGCGTAGGAGGATCTGACAACGCGTTTTTTCGTCGAGAAGCGGACGATCATAGTTTCCTAACGGAGCGTGTAGTGTCGAGGACCGTAACGGGCGAAGACGGGACGTCAACTTCATTCGCTGATACTCCGGTGATCGTGGGTTTAAAGGAACCTAGAGATGCCATCAATACGCTGTTGCTCCGCCGGCACGCTCGTACGCTGAATCGTGATGTCTACACGTACCATGCGAGGGATTGTATTGGAGGGCGCTCAGTACAGTCTCCGGATCGCGAGGTGATATGGAAGTTAAGAGGCAAACATACAAAAGATTCACCCCCAAAGATACAGCTGTTTCCGGGTATGCGTGTCATGGTCCAAGAAAACCTGGCCTTCTCGCATCACGTCGTGAACGGAGCTATAGGCACGGTGAAAGACATTCGATTTGTTATTGAAGATGGCCTTAGGTATCCCTTAGTGGTGTACGTGCATATCCCTGGAGCTGGAACCCTGCTGGAGGGACTGGAGAACGACATTGTTCCGATTTTCCCAGTGCAGGTGACATTCCGATGGATTCGCACTCGCGCAACTGATAGCGCGCCTGAAGAGGCGTTTCAGGTCAGTAGGACTCAGCTGCCAATCCTCCCCGCGTACTGTTACACAGATTATAAGGCACAAGGACGTTCTCTCAGTACTGCAATAGTGGATGTCGCGTCGGCGCGTAGTCTGCAGGGTGTATATGTAATGCTGTCGAGAGTGAGGAGCGTAAGTGGTTTGGGTATACTGCGACCGTTCACGAGGAAGAAGTTACATACGGATTTGCGACGCGATCTAAAGGATGAACTTCAACGCTTAGAGAATCTGGACGTGAAATGCAAGGTATCGTACCTCACAAGGGAAGAACGGTTGCTATAGCTCCCGCGCGGGATGTGTTCCGTATTGTGTATTATACTTGGCTCTGTTTGTCGTGGATTGGCATCTCTACTTGGTTCTGGTTGTAGCGGATTGTGCTGTCGAGCGGGCGCATCCATAAGAGGAGATGGGACACGAAGGTTACCGTGGAGAACACGCGTGCGAAGAGGGACTGGAACATGATGACGTCACGGATGCGATAACTCTTAAGTTGTTGGGATTCGCGACATGTCGCTTGTGAATGTCCTAAGCCTTGGACAAGCGACATTTTTAGCTGGGCAAGAGCGAGAGCTCGACTGGGTACTCTCCTACCCTCACGGATGTTTTGAATTTACCAAAGGTCGTATGGTGATCACTATAGTACATGGTATCAGTCGTGACACCCGGGCTTGTCCAATGGTCAGGTTCCCATGGTCATAGGATGACCTGCAGATACTCGTCTATTCCGTTCTGAAATCGGATATGGTGCATATGTTTAGTACATGTGGTAAAGGTAGATGGGGGGGTGATGCCTCGCAACGCTACGGTCGAACCGATTATTCCCACTCAAGGCTGGGAGGTGGACGATGCCGTTGTCCACTAGCATCCCGCAAGGCACAATGGGACCGCACTTGGTCACACCGCCACACCTGTACGAGCTGCATAGTTTCCAAGCGATTACAGTTCCGAACGGGGACATGCACTTCTCCTCCAGCTCCCGTCGGTCTGTAGACAGGGGATCAAGGAAGTCGATGAACGACGCTGCATCACCGAAGAACCGTACTTGTTGCGGACACATGTTCCGGACACTGAGACAGGGCTGGCTACCTGGGAAAGGGGACCAGCTGGCCCGGACGTGGAATGGAGGAGCGCCCCACACGGTTCGGAATCGCCGTGCGGGGGTGGCAGGGCGGTCCACATAATCCGGGCGCAGCTCCGATGCGACGACGGCGACCGCAAGGTCAACGGAGACGGTGGGGTTGAGGGACCGAAGGCGCCGCGCGATCTTGTCCTCTTTCGCGAAGCGCACTGGTGACCATGATATGTCGAAGCCGCGGTCCGTCACAGTGTTCATGGCGTGCAGGTCCTGGGGTAGTGCGCTGAGGAGGACGATGTCCGCGAGTAGACCCCGGTGTCGGAGAGTAAGGGTAGGGTAGCCACATCCAAAGGAAGTCAGGGAGACGTAGTTGAAGAGAAGCGAGGAGGGGGATCTGCATATCGGGAGCAATGGGCTCCAGGTCGACGATCTGTAGACGACGATCGCGCGCCCGTTCGTGAGCCGTAACGTGGTAGTCTCAAGGATCTCCCGGACCGACGTAGCGTGGAGGGTGGACACGACAGTGATAGCCGTGAGGTTTTCGTGTACCATGGCTTGCAGTGCGGTAACGAGTGCGGGGTAGAGCAGGTCCGGTGCAAACACGTCGACGACGGGGAACCGTAAGTCTTGATCCACGACCACGAAGGCGAGGGCGAGAAGTCCGCCGATCAGAGCCCTGTAGCGAAATAGCTCGCTCAGGAAAGACGTTGGGTGAGGGACGAACGGTGCGAGCAGCACGTGGAGCCGCCTCTTGAGAGAGATCGTCGTCGCTCCATATGCGGTTCTGCAGGTGTTTCTCCAAGCGACGACGTCCACTATGGTCATGTAGGAGAACACGCCATCCTGTAGTTCCAGAGGAAGCCTTGTAGGTGGTGAGCGTCGTGCACCGGTCATGTAGCTATCAGTTGTCACTTACTCAGTGAATATGCGCGTGCGATGGGAACACGGTCCCAGTGCCGGGGGAAGAGGCATTGCAGATATCGCCTAGAATACAGAAAGGGAATATCTGTCAGTGACATGGTCTATAAGGCGGAGGGCGACGAACTGTAAGTCCTCGTAATTGATATCGTGGTTGTTGTCCGTAGTATGGGTGCGCTAACGGACGGAACTGTTCGTGCGACTAGTCTATACGAGCCGAGCGGCGAGACGGGGACAACGACAGGGAGGATACGGTGTTCGCGCAGGTGTAGCTTGCTAATTCTAGTGCAAGGAATTGCTCCATGTTTTATACATGGACCCTGGACGAGGCATGACGCGCGGACCATGGTCGAGATGTGAAACCTCGGCGTGGAGTGCAAAGCTGGTAGCCGCGCGATATCTTTGTGTTTGACGCAGCGTTGCAAGCGATGGTTGTTTCTGCGCAGAATCGTTACCGGTGCACAGCGTCCCTTCTGGTGGGTAGTACCGGATATTAGGTGTGCAGCGGCTGGGAACACTGGAATTGAATGAAACGATAATGGACGCTGCGCGGAGGCCGATTCCCCTTCCTACGGCCGGCAATTGTGAATTGCCATCGCACCGGACGACGTTGTCTGTTGCCTGCGTTGCGAGTGCCGTGATCGAGAAGCTAGCAAAGACGATGGAAGAATGGGAAACGCGCTGGTTACCTGTGCACCTCGTGCACTCCTCATTGATGGACGTGGGTTGCATACCTGGCACTTGTCGGCATCTCGTAATGCATAGGTCCTATGTACAACACGGAGGAGGTGCTCGCAGTCTACTAGGGCTGGCGCGGTCTCCGCAGTCGCGAGGGTCCATTCGTCAACCTTATCTCCTAGAAAGACGCGAACTAGACACTCACGGATACGGCGAGGCACTGCATGCTGCCGGGTGGATTTAAAGGAACGCTATGCATTTCGCATTGTTGGAGAACGAACTGCATTCCCTAGACATGTCATTCCCAGATGCATCTGTGCGCCCTGTCAATTCCATCGGACCTTGGTACGTGCGGCAGTGCGGTCCCGTCTTCACCGAGTCTGATTCTTCCCGTAGGCGGTTGAGTCCTCGTGCGTGGCGGGGTACACCGAGGTTCCGAGACGGTCAAGCTAGAGAGCGCGGGAATCCTGCATCGAGCCACGCGGAGGCCGAGTTCGACGATGACGGAGTGACGAGGCTTGACCAGTACATGGTCCTCCTTGTCAGAGGAGAGCCCGTGAGTTACCGACATGGTTCACTGTGTTGCGAAAGGTGACTTATTTGCGTACAGCTGGCGTTCCGTGTAGCGATCCAGCTGACGGATCGAGGCGATGCTCAGGGGCTTGTCCCTACGGTGTCTGTCCACTTTGTGAGCCGGTTTGAAGGAGGCTTGGGACACACTAGGAATACCTGGGTATTCTTCTCCCAACAGCTGCAGAGGGAGATGCTACAGAGCCTCCAGACAGCATTCAGGTCGTCGGGTTTGTGAGTGGAACGGGGGCGCCGCACCATCGGGAGGGTCGTGTACGGCACTGTGCTGCAGTTCGATGGGTGATGGTGGAATGGATATGTGTTCCTAGATACGGTCAGATTTGGAATGAGACGATGAAGTTGGAGGCTGAGCTAGTTGGAGTCATCCCGATCCGTTTCGTTCCGTCCCGATCGGGTGTGTCGGATTGGTCCGGGACTACGCCCTTCCGGTTGAGCCCGGCGATCTGTCTGGTGTTGATACTCACTGGTGGCACTGGAAACCTATTGTATTTCCCCACCACGCACGAAAAATTTCGCTTCATCATGTTCTGTCCACCTGCTGCACGCGACGACAACAGTATAACTGGAGCGACTAAGCCAACAACATTTCATGCTGACGGTGTGGTAAGTCCTAGTAGAATTATTATTCCAATCCGGAGCCCTCACGTACTTATCAGATCTTACATTTCGAACAGAACATATCGGTGCACCAATTCGGTGCGTCACGGAGCTCGGCACTAGGTCATACATGCACTGGGACTATACTTGGACTGGTACAAAGGTGCGCATGTTATCATTATTGGTCACTGCGAGTCCTTCGACTGGGATATCGATCCCACTGGCCAGGTCATATGAATCTACCGCCGCGGATGACTGTAGAGGTGGCGAGTGCTCGACTGTGTGGATTGATCTGCAGGAGGCGGTTGCAGATAGAAAATACGAACCCGTCCTCCAGATACGTCTGTCAGCTGTGAGTCAGACCGTTGTCATGTTCGTATCGTGAGATCACGTTGACATCACCTCAAGGGGCTCGAGTCTCGAGATATGTTCGACCTCCACTGCGTCTCGGACGTTGCGCCTCGAGCATCGTATCTTGAACGAACCGGATCGCTCCTCTATGATGGGCATCGGAGACCAAGCCCTGATACGCTTCCCCATCCAGCGGGGGATCGGACCGAGGACGGCTACGACGGCAGCCAGACGAAACCTCCTCGAAGTGGTGCGAGGAAACAACGGTCGCCCGGTGGCTAATTCGAACATAACACACCCTGCCGCGAACCAATCCACCGCACCGTTCCATGGTAAGCCTTCCGTACGTTCATCTATCAGACCGCGTATAGTCGTGGGGAGAAGCAGGCTTACCCAGTGTCACCTCAGGCGCCCTGTATAGGGAGCTCCCGACCACTCCGACGTATTCGACGTGTTGCGTGACCGCGTTTCCGAGATCGATGATGAATATCTTAGTGCTTCGAAGCTACGTATCGGTGAGTACAGCACTAGTCCAAATCGATATGTACTGCATCTCACCTTAACTATCTCGGAGTACGACGTTCCGGAGGTCGACGCTATAATTTCCATGCTGTCTAGCACGATGTTGTTGGGGTTGATATCCGCGTGTGTGATCGACAGGTTGTGCAAGTCTTCGCATGTGAGTGTACATAAACCGGAGTGCGCCCCGTCTAACTCACATTCTATCCCTGCCAGTAACTGTTCTGTTATGGATAGTACATCCGGCAGGTACAACGCATTCGGTCGCATCGTACGTAGCAAGTCTGCGAGAGTACCATCTTTCTTCGGGAGCAATATGCGTCCAGGCTCACAGTCGTCGTCAGTGGACAACATGGCCAAGAATGCGCTGTGGCAACAGGTGAGTCTTCGTGTAGTGGAAGCGGGACCGTGCGATGGGACATTGACCTTTTTCCGGGCCCGTCACCATCCTTCACGACTCCGTACGCCCATTTTTCAGCTCGACAGGTCTCGCCATCAAGGCCGACGTCACTATATTGCTTCACCACGATCGCGCTGCCATCGCGTGTCAGGTCCGCGCTGTACACCGTCGCCGACCGGCTACTCGAGATGAATTTCAGGTTGTGGTCTGTCGGCGAACGATGAGTTGGCGACGGTTATAGTCGGTGCAGCTGCAGTCACTCACATGGAAGAGACATATCTGCGACGTCCGGTCCAGTAGATAGTCCGCGCAGTAAGCTCCGGCGACCCGTTGCATGCCTTGTTATATCTGCTGATCAGTACCGCGTTCGGTTCGTCCAGGATGCTCTCTGCACATGTAATTGCAGGGACCGCGATACATTTCTCGTTCCACTCTGCTGACAAGTCACGTCCATAGCCCGGTGTCCATTTCCTGGCGTGGACAGCTGGCACCAAGTGACGGTATCGCTGTCCTTTTCGAATGCAGGACGTAACCGGTCCACCTCGTTCATCAGCCGTGCGTTCGGATTCCCGGTGGAGACCGGTTCAGAGCGGGTGCACAAAGCGTGGCCGTGGATGGCCGTGCTATGTTCGTCCGCACTGACAGCTAGTGTTGTTGGCCGTCGAAACCGCCGCACGACTCACTCCCGTACGAGAGACTTGTCCACATCAGGTAAACAGGTCTGCGGTGCACTCGTTACGGCACTGATAGCGGGAGGTGCTACGGGGGCGATCCCTTGCGAGACCGATTCTGATTCCTGCTGCGCATTGTTCAGACTGCCGCAGTGTCCTATAAATGGCCTGCCAATGAGACGCTAAGGGTGTGGTCAGAGGTGTGGAAGCAGTAGTACGTACGTTCGAGGCCAGGTCTTCCGAATCTTCGGCTTCTTTGCATGATGCGAACCCACGGTTCCCTGAAGGAAATCCTGGAACAACGCAGAAGTCGGAGGGCGGCAGCGTCCCGTCTCATTACCGAGTTCTCGGGTTGGAGACCCTGTCGTCGGCGGCGATGCTTCCACGGAGTCCCCGCAGGGCGACGGATCTATGCCATACCAAAGCTGCGGGTATGGGTTGTCGCATTGATGCTTGCTGTAGCTTGGGCGTGGCACTGTCACAAGGGATAACATAGGAGCATCTGTACGTCGTTGCACTGTGTCTACTCTGCGAAAAGGCTGACCTGGGCTTGTCGTCGCCACCCGTTAGATACCGACTACTATGGTGCTTTCTACAGTGACGGGAGCCGGCGGCCTAGAGTCGGGCATCACAGTGACTTGGAGGTGCGCGCGAGTTCTTGGTTTGTGGCATATTACTCACCCGGTACCTTCCAAGGGTGCCCGTCGAGGTCCTTTTCGTGGTTATCGAGCACAGCGACTTCGTCGCTCTTCTGTCGTGGCGCGGAACGTGCACCACGTTCTATGCTGCAGTCAGCGTTGAGCTGCGCTTTCGATACGAAGATGCCGTGCGTCCTTTCGTTTCCGACATCCAGACATTCGACGAGATCTTGCGGGAACACGGAGGCGTGATATCTGGATCGGTCGCGTTGAAATTCATCCTACCGTTCGAATTGTGGACTCCTGGGGACCTCGACATCTACGTTCCTGACCATATGTACGACGCTTTCGTCGCTGCCGCGGCTTCTCGCCTTCACTTTCGGACACCGGGAACTCAGCAGCATGCATCGAGGCCGTCGGGTCTATCAGGAGTCGCCTACGTGAAAGAGCTGCGACGATTCCAAACACCCCGCGCACGGTTCGTCGACGTGATCAGGAGCACCGACTCTAGCCCGCTCACGCCGTTACGCGGGTTCTGGTGTACTCTGGTGAAGAATTTCGTTACGCCATATGGAGCAGGTTGCTCGTATCCCCGTGATACCTTCACTCGCCAGGGACGCGTGAAGGGAGACTATCTCTCTCGCCGGGACCTCAAAGCAATCGCAAAGTACGCATATAGAGGTTTCGAGCTCTTCCGAGAGGATGGAGGAGGGTGGGCACGTCGTGAGGGTACTGGAGCGTTCGGACATGAAGGATCTGTCGTGATCTCGTTCGGACATCGAGTCGGGGAGCAAGACGGTAATCTACCTGTAGTCCCGACCAATGATGGTTGGACATCCGTAGCCTACTTCCCTGTTAAGGTACGCGTCTGCACAACTCCGTGTCGTGCAGCCTAACATTTGTGCTGAACAGCCCGGTGGTGCATTGACATACGTGAGCGCTGCATTCATCGCATGTTGTTAAAGACCCACGTTAACGAGTATCCGGGTTTTGTAGACGAGAACGGATAGTCTGGCTGTCGACGTGTAGGTCATTCCGACTGTATCAATGCGCTGGTAATTGTTCCGTATAGCGACGGATAATCATGTCTACTCCGAGCTGCTACGGGGCGGTGTTCTGAGGACAGTGGTCCAAAACCGGGGCAGGGATACTGAACAGCCATCTCGATGTCCAGGGCCTGGCCACGCCATCCGGGATTGTTGTGGTGTAGCGACGGAGAGGTGGACGTGGAGGAAAACCCGATTAAGACGGGACTGCGGACGGGCGTCCAAGGCGCCCAGCGCGCCTTACGTCCGTTTCGCCTCAGCCTCCTTCTCCCAGAACCCTGACGAGCGCAGTTAGGGCTCCCCCAGCGCTGCTGCTGGACTTCTTGTCTTTCACTCTTTTATCTTCCCCAGCCTGCCTCGCAGGTTTCTTTTCCGGGTCGCCGGTCCTGTTCATCCGCATACTCTTTTCCTTGGTGCCGCAGGACGCTTACCGAAACCGAACCAGTGAAACGTCCTTCCGGATGGCGCTCCCTCCTGAACAGGTCTGTCCAGCACACAAGTTGCCCCCTCTCGTCCGGACAGGTTCAGACGTTGCGTTGGTCGGCCGAAGATTCTGCGACATGGCCCTGGTGAGTAGTTTGCTTGTGTTTCCAAACACGCGGGAACCTGAGCAAGTCCGCCTTTCAACGGTAGCTCCGTCGACCTGGAGTGGATGTGGTACTTGGCTGCTACGGGTCTCCGAAGCTGAGAGTGCATCCTTGTTTCTCTTGCCAGAGGGGTGGCCGACCGGTGAGTGTGTTTTGCTGTGGTTTCCTTCCTTTGCGAGCTACAATCGAAGATGCCTGTGCCTGTCTCCCCTCAGTGCATCGAACGTCCCGACTCTGGGGATGGTCCATGCGGACGCTGTCATGCAATTGGGATTCCTTGCGACCGTGGACAAGGAAGTCTCGATCACCAGCGGCTGTCTGTGTTCACGGTCGCTCGCCAGCCAGACATTCCGTGCGTATGCGCACAAACCAACATCCTATCGTACGCCGCATTCCGGACACTGTTTGATACACACGACTCGGACCCGGAGCGTGGTGATGGGGAACAGTACGGTATGTCTCGCGCTCTGCTGGCGGGTTCATACTCTTAACATTCCCAAAGTTCACACCGTCAAGCAATCGGTATCAACGCCCGTCTTTCCTGTCTCGGTCGGGCACGTGTCTCCTGCGGTCACTGAGCCCATACAGCAGCGCGAGGTAGCCCTTGGCTGTGCGCCATGGTGGGATACGCGTGGCTTCTCGGGGATCCTCCAACCGTCGCCCGTCAGACCATTCAAGTCACCCATGGTGAACCCAGTCTCCGGCGTAGGATTGACGGTAGTGGGTGCTAGCTCGTCCCCACCATCGCTACGTTTGCTATTCTGATCTGTTGTGCACGAACAGGACGAGTTACCGACCTTTTACCGCGTTACTGTGCAAGACCCGTTCGCCCGGTACCGCGACGTAGACTTCATTGCACTCAGTAGGCGAAGTCCTTCAGGTCTCTGCCCCTCCGGTACATTCTCGTGCGTCTTTCGTCGTCCGGGTTCGCTTATTAGACATTGATCCCAGCCCGTTATTTCACTCAGCTTCCCTTTCCCCTTTCACTCCCCTTTGGACGCGCCGGCCGCTTCAGACGACGTCTGGTCGAGTGGATCCTACGGAGATTCGCCACGTACGGCCGTGATGGTTGCGACTGCTCAGGTCGTTACTGGTTCGACTTCGCTGCCTTGCCTTCGAAAGCTGATGTCTACTCACAGCGCACGGGGCAGGCGTCCGAAGTTGTCCTGTACGGGCCATCCCTCCGCGGACAAGTCGAGACGGAGTCACGCTGCGGGTACTCAACACTCGCGAGTTCCCTGCATCGTACGAGTATTGCTAAACATGCTAAATATGGAGGTGAGTGTCTAGTGCTTCTATTGCTCGATGCCGAGGTCTCAATCGAGGCCATTCATATACAGGGAAGAGGCGCATGGCGGTCCGCCGATATCGTGCATGATAACGTCTATTGAAGTACTTTCTTGGCTACTGAACCTCTTCGCAATGCAAATGTCTTGGTCGTTCTCTCGTGGACCGTGCTAGAAACTTGGCGGCGACTGGTAAATTCCGACAATGCGACTCGTTACATGTATCTTTTCAGGCCGCGAACCTCTTTCTCCCTGATCGATAAAGTACCTTTCCCGGGCTTCGTCGAGCACAACCTGCGCGACGTCCGTAACTTGCATCCGTGGCGTGGACCGCTAGTAGTTGCCTCTCGATACAGTAGCGGTCGCTCGGCGACTCTTTGTCGTGCCATTCAAGATACACATCGAGCATACGTGCTGCCGCCACTGCATTGTGAGTCGCCTTTTGGCGTGCATGTGGCTGTGGTTCCTGACTTTCCGACAACGTCACCCGCAAATGTTATACATCTGTTACTGAGGTGTGGCGGGTCCGAGGACGTGGCCCAGCTGGTTTCACCGTAACTTACTACAGAGTACATACAGCGCTCTGGTCCGCACCCTACGCCACTGACCTTGACACTTCCCACTATGAGACCTCGTTATGCTGGTCTGGACCGTCTCTGACGTCAACGTATACTTTGTAAGTAAGCTGCGGAACCCATGATCTAGCACATTATACTAACTGTTACACCTGGACCTTCGTATGATCAACACTTGCCAAGGATTCGCTCTACACGCGCAAACCGGAAAGACTTCATGCACCGCTCCTAGCGACTGCCCCTCGTGCGCCGCTTCGTGGCTGTATCAGCCCTTCGCTTCCCTTTGGGGTCGTCTTGCTGTTCTTCGCCAGCCGCCACCTCAACCTGTCCAAGCTCCAGTCCCACTGGCTCACACGAGCTCGTGGAAATCGTGCTGACAGAGGACATGGAAGAGGATGTTTCATCCGAAGATCCGTCTGTGCTCACGTCGGCGTGGGCAGCTGCGGCGCCAGCCGCGCCTTGCGAGGCCGCCTGTCCGCCGTCATCGCTGCAATCTTCTAGCTGAGTACGGGAGGGCCCCGCAATGGCATTCGCGAGGCGACGCTTCGACGCGTGCCGCTCGTCGTCTGACGCCGGCCACTCGACGACATCTTCATCGTCGCCGGACTGTACTTGCTGAGGCGTGGCCTCGCTCCGGGGCCGCTTCCGTCGACCGTCGGACGCGTCTGGTCGCAATCCAGTAGCGTCGCCTGCATATAATGACATCAGCACGCGCGCCCAAAATACACGGTGCACACAACGCTCACCGATATCGCGACGGATCTGAGAAGGAGGTGGGGCAGGAACTACCTCTCCATCGGCACGTTCATTGTCGTCTCTGTTTGTCGACCTGACTACGCTTGCTCCCTTCGCGACACGTACTAGACGAGTCAGGAAGTACACCGGGTACCAGTCCTTTCTGCCCACCACGTATATTAACGTGAAGGAGATCGCGACCGCGTCTCCGCGCATGAGCTTCGGCGGTTGACACTCGCTTATTGGCTTGAGGTTTCCGTCTACGAGCTCGTGTACCTGCGGAGGAGAAGGATTCGCTCGGTACCACATCGACCTAGAGTCTGCAATCTTCACCCAGTCGTGCACAGTATCCGGCGGGTCCTGCTTCCGCTCGCCCTCTCGGACCCGAATGAACATGGGCACGCGCATCCAGAACTGTGAGCGCGCTTGGACCTGGTTGCCAGACTGCCATAGCCGACGCGGTAGTTGGTCTTCGGAAGCGAACTCGGGGAGGGATTCCATGTATCTGTCCATAACCTGTATACAGCAAAGCGGTGAGCTACGAGTCACTCGTCTAGAACATATACTCACGCCTTGCAGAGTGTACAGGCCTTGATCCGCGGACGTATCGAATACGTACGTGTACGAGCACTTGTAGCTAGCCCACTTCTCTCTACATCTCGTACGTGAATGGTCGACCAGCGAAGCGAGAGCATGCTCACTCACACCCTTGTCGCAGGCAGCCCGTCCGGGCGCTTCTCCATGTCTATGACCAGATTTCCGGTTTCCATCGGGTCCGCAATAGAAACAATAGCGGCGTAGCTGAACGACGCCGGCGTGGTTTCTCCCGGCTTGCAGATCTACGTGGTAAGTCAGTCAAGAGTTGTATGTCAAGTGTGGTTGGCTTACCACCCATTCTACATCGCCGACTTTCTTGGCGTCAAACAGCTGCATCGTCCCGCCCGCAGATAGTGCTGCGGTCTCGAAGGGGATGTCGCCATCGTGGATAGTGTGCTTCTTCCAGTACCCTACCGCTTTACGGTGGAGCGTTTCCATGTCAAGATTCGTCGAACAGCTGCTGGTGGTGAGACTGGAGCCGATGCAGAACCGGCTGTAAGTGCCTGCTGATTATAAACCATCTGGGACTTGTCGCTCATCATTCTGTCGGGATGGCCTTGCCCGTAATGCCGGAGCTGAACGATGACCTATGCATACGTGAGGAAGGATTGCTTCGCGCCACAGAATCCCACTCTAACCCTTGCCGTCTAGTCGTGCAACGTTGCACTCCATGTACCGGCACATCTCTGCGCTAAGCATCCCCTTCGAGCTACTACAGAGTCGGACCGCTTCTCATTGCATCGGATTCAGTACCGGTCACTGTGACCCGCCTAGTGGCCATAGAGCAGCGTGTCAGCGATCCCCACACGGAACTGCTATAGTCAAAAATATCGATTGCCGATTTCCAGGCCCAGATGCCGTTAAGGCGCAGCCCGCAGTGTCGCCGTTGCACAGGAGCAGTTCAGCCACGACCTGGTTCGTGTCTGCCCGGGTGAGAAGCCGGTACGTAGTTGATTCTAGCACGTCGATTGTTACCTCATCTTTGAGCGCCATATGTACGTGACCTTGTTGACCGGACTTGTAGACAGTGGCCGTGAGCGGTCCTAATGCTCGACTCCTACGTCTCGCTGCAATCGGACCGGACCGACCACACGCAGCAGCGGTGTTGCGCACAAGAACACTGGCCTAGACTTGACCAGCTAGGATCCTGCCGGTGCCGCTGACCTACAGTAGATGCCGTAGTACATCGGCGGAGTGGTGACTTAGCAACTAGCGAACATGGAGGCAGCTTTGCCTTTCGGGTGGCCGCGCATACCGTCCATTATTGCATCAGAGAGTGTGCGAGGATTTGTCTGGCGGCCCTTTCTGTGCTTTGTGCTCCGAGCTCTCCGAGCCGGTACTTGAGCCTTCTGCGGCGGCGACGAGGTTGCGCAGCGTCCCGGGTGCGTAGTTGCCCTGTTCCTTCGTGTTGTAGAACCCTGATTGTATAGCACACCCATCGTTTCGCGTCGGAATAGTTTGACCCGTCCCGGACATGAATGCTGCACGGCCGCACCGGTTCGCTATTGGTACCGGGCAGTTTTTTCTTCCGCAATGTTCTGTTCAGGCGGGTTCTGCGCATGTCCGCGCGACGGACGCTATACCCGACAGAGCAGTGTAATAAGAACGAGTAAGATATATAGCATCCCCATTCCGTGCGGTCCGTTCACAACTTTCTCAACCCGCGCAAACTTGGAATCCGCCTTATCTGCTTTACTCTGTGATGGCTGACGTAGTCCCGAATTTCTGTGTGGTGAAACGAAGTAAGTCTGGCGTAGCATAACGGTCGCATCTTTGATATCTGACGCACGTGGTTCAATGTTGCAGGCGGGTCCGTCAGTTCCAGTAGTAGTACAAGAGATGCAGCGCTGACGTCATCTCACCAGCGAGGCACAGCCTTTCAGCGCCGGTAAAGTCCGTGCGTTTCTTGAGCCGTGACGTTACTGGTGTTGACTCCATTTCTTAGGTACTGCATACGTTGAAGCTTGTATGTTTCACTCGTGTGCTCCGCTGTCCTCTTCGTGTACTGACGGCGACTATCATAGCTGTCCTGGGATCTGGACTCGAAGTACATCGATTATCGCCTGTACGTTCCACTCCAGGCTGAGGTCGCCACGACCACTCCAAAGTGCGTGTGCTGTTTTCAGGGCTGACTGTTGGCGTCCGTCAGGCTTCTCAAGACGATCATCGGTGGTGTTAGACCTCAAACGACTACCTACGAGCTCCAGGTAAATGTCGCGCGGTCCGGTTTGCACAACGCTGACCCGGCTCAGAACTTCACCGCGTCCTGTGTCGCGAGTTTCGCTGGTCGTCACCCCGATTATAGCCGGCTGGCTGGGAGAATTTTGATAGCAAACATCCATAAGCTCGTGCCGAAGTCTTTTTCGCATTGGGTTCATTCCAACAGTACGTGCTGAGCATTCGGTGTGGTCGCGTTCCTGACTCGACTGTCTGTCTTTAGTTACCGATCTTTCTTTGCACCCGGATCTATTGGAAGCGGTCGTCCTGCATGGTGCGGAGCTCGACAACGCGCTCGTTCATAGCCGTGACTATGGGTTGGGGTAGTGAGTATCCCCGCGGATTTGCGCGTGTTTCGATCTGACGACGCATCGCAGCATCAGCGCTCATTGTCTCGTCCAGTCGTACTTGTCCAGGTCCGCTCTGCTCAAGACCCCTGTTGAACGACCTCAGTTCGTTCACATGAGGATCGCCATCGCAGTGCACAGGTCAGACCTGGCCAAGGTGTTGGAGACTTACGATGTTCTATCTCGCGGACTCTACACACACGCGACGCCTATCACTTGCAACGGAGGGACCGCCGCACCTAACTTCGCGTCCTGTTACATATTCCAGCCTGACGTTTCGAGCCCATCTAGCCTGCTCCGCGGCGCCACGGAGCTCGATCTGCTGTGGCGATCTGGTGGGGGGGTCGGGATGTCGTTTGCGGAGGTCCCTGCTCGGCGGTGCGTTGGCTCGATTTTTGATCGTTTCCGTTTTTTGACTGTGTCTCGTATGCAGGAATGGGGTTCCATCGTCTCCCGGCGTCATGCAACTCCTGCGGCTCTACGACAGTCACGCTGCGTATCTCTCCTCCAGTGGTTCCCGGCGACCCTGCTCGGGAGCCGTATATATCTCGATGTGGCACATGGAGGTCCGTTCTTTGTTTATGTGCAGGACGACCAAGGTCGCACCGGGCAATAGGCCGGTTCATCTGTTCCCGGGCGTGCTCGTGCCTGACATATTGTGCGTGTTTTGCTGCATTCATGTCGCTCCGCTAACAATCTGTAGCATGAGACGGTTGGAGCAGAACTCCTCGTGGACGCTCTTCGACCCCGTCGACGTCCCGGGGTTGAACGACGTGTTCGGTGCTGAGTTCGACGCACTGTATGAGGGGTACGAGGCGGCGGTGGCCACGAAGACGACGGTTTCTGCAAACATGCTTTTCCGAGCTGTCTGTGAGGCGCAGCGGGAGTCTGGTACCCCGTTCGTCGTGTTTCGTGACTCTGTTAATGGTGCGTGCGGACTGTACTCACGTTCTCGCACGGTTTGACGTTATCCTGTTGCGATACAGCGAAGAACAATCAAAGCCATCGTGGCCTGATCCAGTCATCTAATCTGTGCACGGAGATCGTTCAGTATTGCGCCGTCGGGGAGCCTGCCGTGTGCACGCTGGGATCTGTAGCTCTGCCGCGGTTCGTGAAGCCGGACCTCTCCTTCGACTTCGCGCTTCTTCATCGAGTAGTGAAGATCGCCATTCGAAACCTGGACGTCCTTCTGGACCGCGCGCAGTATCCTTCCGAGTCCGTTCGCACGGCGTCTCTTACATGGAGGTCACTAGGGCTCGGAGTCCAAGGTTTCTCGGATTGTCTGCGGTCCCGGGGGATCCCGTACACGTCGGCGGACGCGAAAGTCTTCAACGTTCGCGTTTTCGAGACCATCTATCATGCTGCGCTGGAAGCGAGCTGTGATGCCGCGGAAGAGCTTGGGCCGTACCCGGCTTGGGACGGCTCCCCGGCGTCCAAAGGGATTCTCGCACCCGATCGATGGGGTGTGGTGCCTAGTGATAGGCACGACTTCGCGAGTCTGAGGGGGCGGATCGTGAAGCACGGGTTGCGGAATGCAATGTTGACTGCACAGATGCCTACCGCGTCCACTGCACATCTGCTCGGCAATTCGGAGGGTACGGAGCCTCGCATCGGGTATGTTTAATTTGCATGTCTCTGCATTGGTGGGCGCTGATGCTACGGCGTCGTTGCAGCAATGTCGCGACTCACCGGCTCCAGAGTGGAGAATACACAGAGTTTTGCCCGTGGTTGGTCCGGGATCTGGTAGATCGGGGCTTATGGTCGGATGAGCTCCGTCAGGCCATTGTACGCGACCACGGTGAGATCCGGCTCGTCATGCGTTGCTTGTTCTTTCTAATCATGTCGCAGGCTCGGTGGCTGCGGTGCCCGGATTCCCCGCCGATTTGAAGGACGTGTACCGCACCGTGTGGGAGATCGACCCGAAATTGATGGTCGACATGGCCGCGGACCGGGCGCCCTATGTGGATCAAAGCGAGAGTTTGTCCTTGTATGTCGCATCCCCGCAGTGGGCGTCCATGGTCAGTCCTGCTTCCGTCTGCGAACGTCGGTCGTCCCTGATGAAATATGTGGTACAGAAGGACCTTTACCTGTATGGCTGGAGGCTCGGTCTGAAGACTGGCGTGTATTACCTGCGGTCGCGCGCGCCCACGTTCCCCCTGCCCTACGCCGTTCCGTCGGCGCCGTCTGGTTCCGTGGGGCGTTCGGAGCACGGACCGTACAATGTGCCGTCTTCCGTTACCGGCTCTGTGCGGAGCGCTACGTCGTCGAGTGTGTCCGGATCGGATGTTGATCTGATGCGTATTCCGATTCGGTTGGGGTCCGTCAGTTCATCTGTGGCTGGGAGTAGTACGTCGGCGGAGGCTGAACAACCCGCGGTCGCCGATGACGATCCTCGTGATCTGACTGGTGAGTTTGGTGGGGTCGTTTCTAGCCAGGTGAGCTTTTCGTATTGGTTTTAGGCATTAGAGTCTGATCAGGTCCGCGTCTGTGTCCACAGGAGGTTCTCGTGCGTGCCCTCCGTTCCGGCGACCGTTCGCGGTCTGAATGTGGAGCCTGCAGTGGGTGACTGCTTGCTATTGGTTAGAAAGTGCTGTGGCTTTGGATGCTGAGTGCGTAGAATGTGATGTGGGTTTGGAACCTGACTAGGTAGTCGTGTGTATTTGGGTTCGTGCCAGTCCCCGGTCTCCGGAGGGTGGATGTGTTTGCCGTCTCCTTGTAGCGTCTCTGTATCAACTCTGACATGTCGGATTATGCGGATCCGTTAGTTTGCTCCCTGTGGTTGGCTCGTTATGTATTACTCTATGCAAGGCCGCGCCTTTGATATAACCTTCCGTTGTGGGTTGCGACTCATGCGGGCGGTGGGGATGTGTGGCGCACGTAGGTTCGGTTGTACTAGCTGGAGCTATGATCCTCGACTCTTCCTTCGAAGACGCGTTGTGCCGCAGACCGTGCCGCGCCTTAGGTGCTTCCCTATGTGTCTAGAGTGCTCTGCCTTGCCTGGTATGTCGTCTATCCATCTCGTATGGCGCGGTCCATTGATCCGGTCGGATGCCATAAATATTGTGGCTGTATTTCGCTCGTTCGTTGTGGCACGGAAATTGTCCTTCTGTGCCGTAACACTATGGCCGTGACTGGACCGTTCGCTGCAAGGGAATGGTCCCGCTATGCCGTAATGTCGTGTGGCTATAATTCGCTCCCTCGCTCCACATCAGGCGTGGGTCTCTTTGGGGTGGAAATCTCTGTCTCGCGACCGACCTCCACGCCGCACCAACGTTGAAGGCTTTCTCGCTCCTGCGTAACCGCACAGACCAAGTCTAACCTCTTATTTGTGTACGTGCACATCCACCCGCGTAGCGTTTCTCCCTTGCCCTCCTTCTCTCCGTATACCACTGCTGACGTCGCGTATCTACTTGCAGTGTTGACGATGGCTACATCGAGTCTCTCCGTGCCGATCGCTGCAGGTCGGTCGGGACCCTCCACACCTCCTCTCGACATCGTGGCGCGGTGGACATCCTATTCTTTGTGGTCCCGGAAGGGTTACGGTCAAAGGAAGGGGCACGTGTACACACTGGCCGCGTGGCCGCGCCGACCTATCACAGGAGATTCGTTCGTCCGCATTTACGGCACCACACGGCCTGCCTTCCAAGTCACCTCTGCAGATCCGAGTACCGTTTCCGTCTACAATGCACACGTACAAGGGTGTGTTGCGGCAATCGACCACTCGGGTCGCGATCGCGCGACTGTAACCGTCGTAAACGAGTGTAGCCGGAGCTCTGTCCACATCGTCCATATCCTGGTTCCTTACGACACCAGAGCCCTGTCCGGTTTCCAGTCTGCTACAGATGGTCCGAAAGGCCCCGCCGACCTGGACGCGTGGGATATCGTCCCCATTGCGGAAATTGTTTTCAACGACGGCGATCCTATGCAATGCTCGGGTGCCCTATGCGTCCAATCTCCGCACGAGCTCGCTGACCTTGCGTATGGCGACGAATATGTCGAGGTCTCCGACGCGACTGATTCGGAGGACGGCGTATCGGAAAGGAACCGAGTGTCTCGCGGACGGTTCCACGGCCGAAAAGCGAGGCGGGGTGGATCTGTCAGACGAGGTCGAGCAGGGGGACGGCGGACGGGTGGTACGGGAGGGGAGGGAACGGGGGCCGCTTACTAGTCTGCAGAGACACCACGTCACCAATACTGACACACGAGATTGCCGCACTACTATTACGTTTCCTATACTACTTCATATCGCACTGCGCACACTATAGTACTCCTAGGTCCGACTCAGTCTTGGTATCAGTAGCTACTATACACTACTCTACGCTCCGAATCGAGCTTAGAATCTGTAGTTCGCGGCGAGCGAGTTCCACGGCCCATTGCTCGCGTGAATTCAGTGGACGGTCACTGGCCGGGCGGGGGTCTGCCTCTTCAAGGTACCACTTGTATCTTCGTCTCCTCGTTGATTGGTCCGCGCATGCCACCTCCTGTTCTAGAGTGAACGCGCTGCGAGCATCGATCCGGTCCGCCGGGCGTTCAACGCGTGCTCTGGAACAGTTGCACTCGCATTGTCCTCCAGGGGCCGCTCAACTTAGCGGTGTAGTGGACCGTGTATTCAAGCCGAGGCGGAGATCTCGTTTTCCTTCAGCTCCTTCCGAGTTACACCGTCGCTTCGAGGTAGGGGGCTGGTTTCACTGGTAGAGGTGGACGGGAGATAAATCCTAGTAATCTACACGTAACTTATTCATGGGAGCACTCAGCTCGAGCCGGTTCACGTGTATATAGTGTGCCTCCACTCAGCTCTCAGCGACGGCTGCCATAAATCAAAGCTAGTAAACGCACGGAGTCCGGCCAAGGTACGCGCTTTCGTCCCACTTAGAGAGCCAGGATGTACTGAGCGTTTACCAGGATATATGTAAGCGAGATGCCATACTGGGATGCATATACTCACCGCCGCGCGCCTTTCCGATATCATCCTGTCATGGACCATAACCCAGCTCGTTTACTTCATGTTTCCTGAATCAGCTATATTGGCGTAATCTACGCTCATCCCGTACGATCTCCTATATTCCGATTCAGCATAAAAACGCAAACAATCCACTTCTAGTACGAGACATTGAATTGTTAGTACCATTGGTACATTCGTTGTAGCCTCCCTCATACACTACTTCAATATCGCCTAAAAGAATCGCATCACCGGATGGGCTCACAACATCAATTGCTCCGACTACATTGCGGAAAGTTGACTGCTCCCACAAGAAGAGAGCTGGCACTTCTGCGCCGTCCATGCGGTGAGCCATCACAATTAAACCCGCGATTTCCCATCACGAGGGGTACACAATGTGGACACCACACTATGTTTGATATATTTAATGACATCACTTCTCATCTTCTTCTACGAGACTCGGACTCTTGCCAGCCTCTGTCGCTAGCATTCAGTTTATAGCTCGAGCCTTGTAGCACAATAATTCATGCCTCACTGGAGCAACTGACTTGGAGAGAAGGTCCGGAGGAAGCCATGAGCGACATTCCGATATAATTGAAGGACGACAAAATTCAAAGAAGCCTGAGTCACGACGAGGTTGTACTTGTCGAGCTGCAGAGAGTATGTTTGTCGACATGATAGCCCACCTGCAGTGCCGGGACCGAGTCGAGAAGACGGCAACGACGAATGCACTGTTGTCACCGTGCCAAATGTACTCACCGTGATCAGCTGCAATGTTAATAATTGGAGTTGTATTAACCCCAGTGGTAGTGACGTGCTACAGCACCTCCTCAACACCTCAGATGTCCGGGCTGATTAAGAGGTACCCATTAAGGTTGTCTTAGACTTGAAGGATGGTCAAGTAGTATGAGAGGCACTTGCGGCAGTGAATGTCGACACGATGACCCTATGTAACTCTACTTTCAACTGCCAAGCATGGTCAATTGCCAGTATGTCCATTGTGTTGCAGCTCTGATCTGCCAATTTGGTATCCCATATGTATCATCTGCCAGCGGGCACGTGCCAGCACACAGTATTTTGTCATGGTTGGACAGACTAGGATACAGGATACTCAGACTTGGCCTACACATACATTACTGGTACATTCAATTAAGGTCTGATCCGCAGAGTGGTGACATACTGAAACGAAGGGCAGCCAATGCAGCCATTCATGTATATCTTAGACAGCACCCTCAACCCAGTCAAACTACAGCAGTGTCCTCCGTTAGTGCCATATATATATATGTATGGATGGGCAACTGATCACCTACAGTTGATTTGGATTTATACATACACATCAAGCTTCCCTAGCTCTTTGATTCAGGTCTGTACAACTCATAGTTTGTTTGGATCCAGACCTGCAACAACCTAAATCTACGGGTCACACGACAGATTAACCTATAGATCTAGTGTAGCCCCAGTATTTACTTATCTAGATATGATTTCTAAAGCTTAGGATTAACTTTGATGCTTAATGTCAGCTTGTGGTTCTGACCTATGACCTGCATGATGTCTCTAAACTCTAATCTGGATCCTTACAGGTCAATGATATGTATGACCTACAACCAGTAATCCATACATACCTACGAGTCAAATCATAGGTCAGATTCAGATCCACCTGCATCTAATCTGACCCATTGCTCAGCTTCATCCAAAATACCATTGTGTCCTTATATCCTTATATAACAACAACCAGAGGTACATAATTGCAACATATGACTCAGATCACACAGTTAAACCTCAAGTAGCTTCCTTTATGCTGAGGATTACCTGCTGCCAAGTACATGCTATGTAGATAGGGAATACCACAGGCCTTTTACAGGTCTATACAGTGGTCACAATGAGATCGCTGTTTGCACCAGCCCCTCTAGATGCATCCACCCATATGCATACTAGTGTGTACTATACGATTCCAGGCCTATCCCTGCGATCACCTGCCGCATATTTGCATCCCTCCCTACCTGCAGTGCTTTATGCAATTTGTGATGTAGCCTGCACAGGAAGCTCCATCATGTGTCAGACCTACTTCCAATAATTTCCGTTTCCAAACAAGTGTCTGTGCGCAATATATTCTGCATGTATCGTTCACAATCCCAATTGCTATCTATTCTTGAACCCTACATCGCACTTTCAGACTAGTTCATGATATTTGGCATAGAGCTTGCTGTATGTCTATTGGCCATTTGCATAAGAACTTATACTATATGGAGTGTGAAAGTGTAGCGAGTGTGATGCTCATTAATGTCACTGCTTTCATAGTGTCCTGCAGTTGCGAAGAGTGTGTAGGAAAGTACAGTATGTAGTGTATGTGCCAAGAAAACAGATGTTCTGCTTGGTGGATGCAAATCTCCTGTTGATTCAATAATGTATTTGAGGAGTTGATGGTTTCATTTCTTTTGCATAAAGAGATGATGTCTCCTTGATGAGTTCACATCTCCTACCGAGTGAGTAAGGAGCTTCACATCATAGGTGCTAGGATGTATTTATTGCAGTAAGTGCGATACAACCAGTACTATAGAGCTTGCATCGTGGACTTGAGAGTGCAGCTTCTCAGTCAGTCTGGTCAAAGCCAAACAGTTGTAAGCCCAGCTGTGGGCTTAGCACAATAGTGCCTGGAGTAGCATATATATCCCGTAATTGGTGAGAAGGTAACATCTTGTTAATACTGCCCTTTGCCCAAGCAGTTAATGTGTGGGATCTAGCTGGCTTACATCAATTCAGGCACATACATTTCAAGTGCCATATATGTAAGGGCAAGCAGCGCAAGTGCGAGCAGTACGCAACTGAGATCAGGCACGGTTGGTGCAAAAGTTGAAAAATGGTGGTGATGACTGTGTGAAGAACTAGAGTGCCCTGGTCGCGACCATCTAAGGTGTATAGAAAGTTATTGTCATCATCTGACCTGGTCTGGTCGGGTATGAAGAGATTGTTGTGTTGTCAACGAGACACTGTTCTCCTAGCGATATCATAAGGAGAATATCCAGTCGCTGTGCAGCATGTTATAAGTCCACATCACTAAGTGTGTGTTCACACTCATGCTCCTGACAGCCCTGTGGCTACTGACCAACATCAGCAAAATTAAATGACTTAACTGGCTTAATGTCCTTATTTGAGGCGAAAGAGGAGAATTTAAAGGAATAAGAAAAGAAAAGTTTTGATAAGTAGAGGGGGTGAATTATAGTCTTGGACTCTTGGGCAACTTGTTGCCTTGTACAAGCATGTATAAGACAGTAAGTCAGCTAAGGGATTCTAAGACAACAGTGGGTTTTGCTCATAGCCTTCACCTACGACCGATCAGATGCCAGCACTGTTCTCATATGTTCAGCCCTGCAAGCCCGTCAGGTGGTTCAAACCGATTAATGTTGCCTTGGGATTTGACTATTCATGAAATCTGCCAAGATCTGTATGTAGCGGTGCTAGTCCTCACCTGGCTTAGTGTGAAACATAAAGGTATAGGCCTACTCACGATGACTTGTCCATGTTATCCGCAGCTGACCCGCCCAAGAAGTTGATCCGCCCAAGTGCTTCGCAAATCTTATTATGTATCATTCCTCGCACATACGTACTTTGCTGCCGTTACTGCCGTAACTGCATGTAGCCTTAGTTTACTTTTATAATGTTTATGCTTTTTACACAATATTCTCAGTATCGCATGCCTTTTAATCCCCGCTTCGCTCACTCTCTCGCTACCCTCACCCCCACCCCCTCCCCGATGCTCCCGTCCGCACTCACTGCTGTTTCTCCTATCTCTGCTGGCGAGGCAGTATACCGCACTAGGCAGGCCTCTCTACATTCTCCGCCTCACCACATATCAGCTCCTCCAGTTCCGCCCACGTCGCTCGTGTGTGTGTGGACTGGATATGGAAAGGGCACTTGGAAGCGCATGGGTACACGCAAGACTCACGCCTACATGCTCTTCACATGGCCGTTGTCTCCGATCTACGAGGGGATGCATGTCAGGCTGTTCGCTCGTACACAACCTGGATTCACTGGAAAAAAGACGAGGCAAGCTTACCGATGGTCAACCTACGACCCACACATTCAAGGGTCGGTCGCTGATATATCCCACGCCGACGATGGCCTTGTGACAATAACGATCGTTAATGAATGCCGATGCAACACAGTCGACCTCGTCGAACTCAGCGCACCTTTTCACCCTCGCGTTGTGGCGGGTGCACAGGTTGACGAATCCATCGAGACCTACGTGCACCTACAGCTTCATGACCCCCACGTTGTTTCAAACGCTGAATGGCCTGGAGAGTGCTCGGGGTTGGACTGTGGCCGGACGGCACGTGTGGCGGGCGCAAGGGTTGGTAGTGATGTGTCACGGGCCGAGGACGGTCCTGACTCGCCGGACGGACCGGATGGGAGGGGGGCATCGCAACGAACGACATCGAAGGATGAACAGCTTCCTACCGATGTGGGAGGAAGGCAGAGGGGGAAAGGTCGCAAGCCAAGGCCCGTCGTACGGACGTACGCTAGTTATAGCTGGTATCAAGAACGCACGGCAACTAATCCCCGACGATGACAGTGCGCCGCTTGTTCCACCGCTCCACATGGACGACACTCATCTATTGTATGTTAGGCTACAGCACGCAGTGGTCCATCAAGACATGGTCTCACTTGACAACAAGGGACACAGATTCATTCGCTCCTTCCCTCGCATCTTCTCATCTACTCCGCTATGTCTCGCGTGTACATTCAGTTGAGTTACTTCATCCCGTGCATGCTGAAACAGTCTCACTGGTTACTGTATCTGATAGATCCCAACGCTCTGATGCAGCTCCCTCCCGAGGTCTCGGGATGATGGACGGCCCGACTGTTTACGTCCTAGTATGTCTTACAGAATCGGCCCGATCATTTACGTCCTTGTATGTCTTACAGAACCGGATCATCTCCTCCCTTGACCATATCTGAATCCGCTCACAGTGCTACCTGCCAGTACCGATATTATGCCCCCTCCGTGCCATATTGCCCATACATCGTGTTCGTATACGGAAGAGATCAACATAGCTACAGCTGTCCCCACCTCTCACAACTGCTCGTCCTTGGCCCATTCGCTCTTACAGTCTGTACTACACCACGTCGACATATACTAGTTATGGATTATTGCAAGCGTACTGGATACGCGGCCTCCTTTCGTGGGACTAGACATCGCGCTCTGGTCCCTGCTCCCGACGTTCTGCAGGTCCTTCACCGACCTTCCATAACACTCAGGAGAAGAAGGAGAACCAGTAGGGGCAGAACAGGTCGGGTGATTCCTCGCGGGGACAGATAAGCGCACGGTGTATGGACCTGTAGAACGGGTACCAGCGCCAGAACGGATAGGTGCGGGACTAGTCGGCCCCGTGCGTCTTGACCCTTAAGTGACGGTCCTCCATATCCCACAGTATATGTATCGCGTGTTCTCCGATCGCAAGCTGAAGTGGTGATCAATGTTGTCCCCCCGTCTACTACCCTCGTCTGCCTCGCTTATGTTGTATGGGAGACCTTCGCTGACCCATACCAGCCCATACCATGCATCGGTCGACGCCATGTCGACATTGTATCGATGAAAGAGACCGCAAATATCATTGTAATCATTGTATCGGATCTGCCGCACGGGATTCGGACCGGGTGGGACGGTAAGGTCGCTTTGGGATCTGCCCTCCCAGAGGCTGCGTGCCACACGACTAGAGACTCCGAGACACTGTGTTCGACTCGGAGCTCTTTCCGTTGTGGTTCGTCGAGTGCAGAATCATCCAGTGGTCCAGAGCGCCGTACTGCCCATACCGGATCGGCTATCGGCAATCAGCAAATGAGCCTATGGGTCTCCGGAGTAAATCCCGGTTGTTCCGCTAAGACCGTCGTTAGCAGTGAGAGAGAGCATGCCTACCGGACATGAAGCTCAGTAGATAGTCCACCGGCGCCGCTGGCGGCTGATGCCTCGGCGAGAGGAGGGCCTTTGCCAGGTCTGTCGCTTTCGCTACCCCTCCCTCTTGCCTCGGGAGAGCGATTACTCAATGCACGTTCTTCGAGCACTTCAAGCTCCTTAAGTACTGGTCTTCGAGTAAACTTGGTGGACACGGACAGCGCTTCGCGTGTTCTGGTAGACATATACGTGCTTGGGACGTCGTCGTGAGGTGGAAAATGCGGTACAAGCCGCTTCCAAGAACCTATTGTATGAAGGCTATCACGTCCGAGGCGACTCGACGTGCGATATTCTCCTCACGACCCGGCAGGAGGATATGGCACGTCCTCCTCGCATGCAGAAACTACGCGATGCCAATGCAATGGGCGTCTCTGGAACAGTGAGAAGTGTGCGTGCGACCGCCGCTCCCGAATATTGAGAAGGCTGACGCGCGGACTGTCGATTGTTGACGCGCACACCGCGATCTAGTTAGCTGTGTTAGGGCGCACACTCTTTGGCGCTGCAGGGGTGCATTACGATCGGGAAGTAGATAAGCAAGGTACTCGGGACATCCCCGCACCCGCTCGGCGCGCGCCGTTCATTTCTGTGCGCAGACCCGTATGCAGCCGTGCAGGCTAGTAGAGGCCAGTCCGTCCGCGGTGGTTAGTTCGATCTCCGTCGTCCTGTTTCTTGGCTACGTCGGGCATGCAGCCCGCCTGTTCTAATTCGTCGACATGGGGGTGTAGTCCCAACGAACATCCGTCGCGATTACGGACGGGTCCTGCCGGATCTGCTCTCCGAGCTCGCTTGTGTAGGCACTACGCGGCAGATCAGCAGATTCTGCAGTCATCTCGAGGACCGCTGAGGTACTTACTTGCCGCGTGCCCAACTGATATCGGACAGTTGCATGTCATAGCACGCCCTGCTGAGGCAAGCCAACGTCTGTTCGCATGCCCGAGGTGGATACGCGTCCGGTACCTGGGGGATCTGCCACCGCCGGAGACCCGGTATGGTCTGGTATGTTGTACTTACGAGCAACTAACTGGCTCGAGTGCTGTGATCAACGACATCGATACAGTGCCACTCAGCGCCGCTACTAGAAATGATTACAAAGCAGGTGACGTTACTGGTAAGACTGAGAAAGTCACCCGCGCGGATCACCAAATACGGCCGCGTTGGAGGTCAAAAGTTAAGCAGGTGCTCGATATCTGCTCGCGAATTTGCCCTGTATGGCAGGTGGTACGACAACTCAGCCGCATATAGTAACGCGGAATCCGACGTTTCGGGATCAAAGCTCTCACTGAACATTCGGGGTCTTTGCTGGGGCGGGCCGAGTCGTATGTTCAGCAACTGCGGCAGGCCAGCTCTGTTTTGTCGCCTACGTATGTGCGGGGAGATACAGTACATGTACGGTACTCGCAACGTAAGTAAGTAGTACTGTTCGCGTGCAGCAGCCCGTCCAAGTGGGCAGACATTACGACCTTATCCACGTGCTTCGTACTGTGTGGCTCTGGCGACGAACATAACCAAGAAATATACGATGCATTATCATGTCGCTAGGCTGCAATACAAGTTCAGACCATCAAATCGACTGAGGAGGACAGGACGCACACGTCAGTTACAACGCTCGTCTGTATGATGTTGTCAAAACTCACCTACTTGTTCGATCACCATTGCATGAGAGCGTACACCAACCTCAGATCACAGTACCCGTTTCTTCACGGTGACACATACACCGGCTTAGGCACGAGGGAGGGGGCCTTGATGACCGTAGTGTGGAACACCGAAACTTGTGGGTCGTCCCCCAATCCAACGTACCGGAGGGAAAATCCGAATGTTGGAGCTCCGTTGTCATCATGACCGTCTCCGCGACCCTCCGTACTGGTACCGACGAGAGGGGTCGTGCGTCTGAACATGACGGGACGTACGTGAATGTACCCTACAATCCTCCCATCGGTGCTTGACAGGAATGCGATCGGGGTCGACGCGGGAACGACGAAGCAAGCAGTACGGCCGTTGCTCGTTTCGAACATGCATGCCCCTGGTGTGGCCCTGTCGCAAAGTCAGCACGACATCGCCGCAGTACAGCACACACTTACGACGTCACGTCTCCGTTCATGTGCACGTCCTCTGCATATTCGGTGATGTCTGGAACGCTTAAGAGCAGTCAGCAAAGTCGGGGGACTGCGCGGTGGCGGGGTATACTCACAAAACGTCGGACTGGGTCTTGACAGCGCACGGGATTGGGTAGTTGTCGATGTATGGCAGGGCCCACGTGGAGCCATCGATGGCAGGCTGCCAACCAGCTGGAAGGAGGGGGTATTGATGGGACGAAGGCTCAGATGGCGTGGGCGAGGACAGCTGAAGGAGAAGAGGAGAGGGAAGGTAGGGGGGAGGGTCCAACTCGCCCCCCTCCTCACCGTTCTCCGCAGCGAGGGCAGGGGACAACGGCGCACTATCGTTGGCTTCTCCAGAATTCCGATCCGGGCTGCAGGACATTAGCTTCCCCCTTTCCAGCAAAGACTCCACTCACTCTTCAACGCTCGCCCCGCTCGTGCTCTTCTCGCAGAGGTAATCCATAGGAGTGACGATCATGGCGGTGGGACGTTGAAGAGCATGCAGAAGGGAGAGGGCGCAGCACGTTCGTGCTGCAGCATATATTTAGTATGAATACTCGCGTGGGCGAGTACGTACGTACGCGTCGTCCCTGGCTCAGAAGAACGGAAAGGTCAGCGGCATTCTCGCGAGGACGATCAAGAAGGTTCAAGTCGGGAAAAATGCACATTGCTGGCACCTACCGGCATTTCGCCCACCAGCGTGTCGTATGGACCACGCAAGTCGCTCGTCCGCTACATAGAGTGCCTCGACGATGTCCGTGAGCAAGGGACGAGTTATATGACTTGGGACATACAGATGTAGTAGGAGGCACGACGAGAATCGCGGCAACGATATGACGACCCGAAGCTGTGGTAACGGATCTCGCTGCAGATCTCTTCCTCCCGATGGCGATAAAATAATAACCTAACAGAGTGAACCGACTACTACATAAGGTCGAACCGGCGCCCATAAAACCTACTGCGGGATGGACCACAGTCTAGACACAGCGAACCCCATTTGGTCAATGACACGTGAAGTCCAACTCAGTTCAATTGAGCTTTGTCATCCGCCTTCAAGTGGACCAAACCGATCGTGTCCAGGTCTGCCCGGAGGGCCCTACGTATCACAAGTTTTCGGAGAAGTTGTATGAAAGACTGGTTTGGCGCCTCATCGTGGTTAACTGAAAGCAGCAGCCCTCTCTAGGCACCTAGACATAGTGAGGAGCACAATTGCGTGATATGATACACCCTTCTTATGGCAGGTGTCGCTAGCGACGGGCTGAGGCCTCAGGCCTCAGGCATCAGTGCCAGGCTGGAACTACGCCTATGTTGTCCCCGACGAGTAAGTGTATCCATATGAACTTGTATGATGACTGTGATAGCTGTCCTATCAATGCTTTGGGGTCATGAAGTAGTTGCCCCGTCTTTTTCCGCAGTTTCCTCGGGAATACGACTCTCAGGCTTCTACGATTGTCCACGAGGTAAGTACATCTGGTATGCTTGGTTCTTCAAGGACATGGATTCACGAATGTTACCTCTTTCGTAGCTGAGGCTGAGAGGCAACTTGTATCGTTGAACGAGGAGCAGGAACTGCGGGTGTTCCAATTTACGCGTAGTCTTGGAGATGTACGGAGGCCTATCCAGGTTCAATAGTGCCGCTCTCTCTTCCGTCGTATATGCTGCGGCTCCGGCTTGTGGTACCTGACCTTGCACATCTCGTCTGGGTCTTGATCAATTTCATCATCCTCGGAATCCTCGTCTGACGAGACGGTGTCTAGACGGCGAGGAGCATCGCCCCAGCAGGCCCTACGTGCTGTTGACAAACGCGTCGAATGCGTCTCTGACACCAGATTCGGGTCCAGTCTCGATGGCAAGCGGAAGGTGGACGCGCGACGCGTCATCGAGCGCATAGTACTGTGAGTAGACTGTTTTGATCACGCGGCTAGCAAGGTTGTCCTGCTTGCTATCGCTACTAAGTGCAGTCACCTCTGCGCAGCCGGATGACGGAGGCAATTGGAGCAACACGAGTGTAAAATGTTGATGATGATGGTGGTGGGATCACGCCCGGAGTCGTGTCGGACACCATGAATCAGGCCTCAGGTCAAACTCCCGGGCCCGCCGTCATCGAGCTTGCAGCAAGATCACTAGTATAAGCGTTTTCAAAGAGGGCAGCAACAAAAAAGGTTGAAAGCTAAGACTTCGCTAACAATCAATAGTACCGTGCTCTCTTGCGCCGGTCCTGTTGAAGCTCAGGTTCATGCCTAGCTTTCTCGCATCCTTCGGCAACCCCGCTTTCTTCACAACACGTCCATGTGAAGTTCTCCGGATACTCTTGTCGATTTTCTTCCGTGTCCATCGGTCCATGACAGCGCTCGTCCCAGTCGGCGAACTCTTCTTCGTTTACCTCGAGCTCGCCTAGCGCATACACCCATATGTCAGAGAACTTCGATAGTAGTCCTTGAGTATAATGAGCATCGCGACTCGCACTCACCGGAATGGAAGGTACATTCCCCATGGACCCGGGGGGTCCCCGCGTCGAACTCTTCCTGGCAACTCCGACATATCTGCCATCGCGGTACCAGCTCTACACGTCGTGCCTTTATAGATCGCCCATCCCCTTTCTCGTCTTCTTCCTCTTCCTCGTCCTCGTCCTCGGATGTTTCTTCGACATGGTGTGCTTGAATGGCAACCAGCATCCGGAAAACTTGCTCCGGGACGACAGGTAAGCTGCCGACGAGGACTTCAAACGCGTCTCTGACGCGATCTTCTGGCCCAGTCGCGATAGCGGCTCGCAACTGGGCGCGCGAGGCGGCGTCAAGCGCATGCAGCGCATAAGCTGGCCCACTCCGGGACTCGGACTGTTGCTCCTCTTGCTCGCTGTCGCTGCTGATGGAGATAACTTCCGCGTTTTCAGGTAGAGCAGGCATTTGTGAGGACACTGAGGAGGGTGTATGTACGCGGTGGTCGTCGCGGGTTTGGAGTCGGTTCATGATTCGAGGCGCGACACGGTTCACACGAATGTCCAGGAGCACGTGAGCGTGTTTACAAGCCTCGCCTGCCCAGTGCCAACAGTGAGTGACATTGCATACTCGACCGCCTAGTAATCCGTCGCATCTCCAAAGGTTCTACGCTCAACACCTACGCAGCAAAATGGCGGCGGCGGCGACTCTGTCATGTGGTTTCATTATTATGACCCACTTGCCAGCAGCGGCACATCTCAAAATGAGCCTCTGGCACAAATGCCATGCGCACCGTGCGCGGAGGCTGGCAGCATGGCATTCAAATGCGGGAATACTTTGATCTGATGTTGGGGCAGCTTTCATGATGGTGAGTGTACTCTTCAAGCTTCAACGTTTCAACCTTGACTTACTGACACCAACGTTGCGATTCAAGTGGATCCGACTCGGAGCCTTGATCTAGTACAGATGATGAAGTCGCCATGTCCCACAAGTGGGATTCCTTCCGGTCCTTGAGACTCCTCGGACAGATGTCTTGTGCTGTCCGAGTACTCTGTGTCTGGAAGTACAAGTACTAGCTTCCGAGGACGTTCCTCGCTTTACTACTCGCTCATTCAAGTTCAACTTCAAGTCTTCCGAGTGCTTCAGTGCTCACGAAGCGTTTTAAATGCAACGTTTGCTGACATTTGCGGACATCATGCAACTTGCACTACGGTATGTATCTATCCTTTTCAAGCTAATTCAACGAAGTGTGATTAGTATTTGACGAACATCTCAATGTTTCTTATTCGTTGCCATTACCGCTTCGGGATAGACCACGCCCCGGGTCTGAGCTTGAAGCTTGACAAGCTACCAAAGGACGTCAACATATGATTGCTCAACTTATGGAACACGTCTGTAGCTAGACAAGCTAGAGACGACGACTTGCGAAGTCCCATTCTTGGGTAAAGGCCGACCGAACCTCATTGTATAAATACGGGCAATCTTTCTCTGCCGACGAGCTCACGACTCAGCCATCCTCAGCTCAGCCAATCTTCGTCTACGGACTTACCAGCATGCATTCAAAGCTCATCTCTTTTGTCTTCCTCGCGCTCTCTGTCTTGGTAGACCATGCGCATGCGGCCACGGATGCGAACCCGAACCTCGTCGTGCACGTTGCCACGCCGAGCGTCGACCCCGACATGGGAGGCCTCTTCGCGAACACTACTATCATCAACAGTGGCAAAGAACCCGTCTTCATCCTAAAGCATACCGGCATCCTCAGACCGCGCACGAGGAACTTCGATATTGTCGATGCTCTGGGGCATACCGCCCCCTTCAATGGATTGAAGGTGACAATCACAGCAAGAATGCGAGCTTTAGTCAAGGCTAACCTTGTGTCCCTCATTGACAGGCTAAATGGTCTCCCGAGGCAGTGGTGAAGACTGGTAATTCGTCGTCCATCCTGGTCCTTGGCCCGGGGGAGAGTGCCACTGTCCACCATGACTGTATGTGACTCTGGCTCGTAAATGCTCATACAACTCCTGACATCATTTTACTTGCAGTAGCCGACGCGTACGACCTGTCTAACTTGAACAACAAAGCCCAGATAAAGCTCGCAGATGCTGGTGCTGCGCTCTACACTGTCAACCCAGGCACCGGAGAGGTCGCATACACAACGGCGACTGTCGTGCATGAACAGATGGAGATACAAGTTCCTTCGAACATGAAGTTCAAGACATTGCATGCTGCCATACAAGTCCCCACGCCGATGGCCGGATGTACCTCTGCAGAGACTCGCGCCATCCAGAGCGCTATCCCGGTCACGAACAGATACATTGCCGCTGCCAGAGAGTGAGGTCCTTCTTTTCTGTCAATGTTACTCAATGGCCTCTGACGAAATAATCACGCATTCAATAGCTATGTCAGGAAGAACGGCGGCTCCGGAGCTCTCTACACCAAGTGGTTCGGGAAAAGTAGCTCGCAGAACGTGCAGAAAGTCACGAATGAGTTCACCAACCTTGTGACGAACCAGTTCGCAAGCTTCACGTACAACTGTCACTCCTCCGCGCCCAATTGCGAGGAGGGTGACTACGCATACGTAATTTCTCTCAAGTGAGCATCATGATGAAGTCTCTTTCGCAGTTTCCGCATTCCATGCTGATGACTAGAACTTCGGATAGCTACGGTATCGTCTACCTGTGTGACGAGTTCTTCAAAGCTGCAGTGTCTGGGTACGATTCGAAGGCGTCCACTCTTGTCCACGAGGTAAGTTAGATGAACGAGTGCGCGTACCGGCTTCAACAGATTGATCATTTGTGAACCAGGCTAGCCACTTCACTAAGAACGGAGGGACGGTGGACATCGCGTATGGCGTGATTCCTAGCCAAGACCTCGCGAAGTCAAACCCCAACAGCGCGGTCAGGAACGCATGCAACTACGAGTACTTCTCTGTGAACGCAGACAGTACTGTCTAGTAACTTACCGCGTTTGGTGCACGCCTGTCAAGCCTATACCAAGGAGATTGCTTGCTCGACACGAGGTCCATTTAGGCGAGCAATGTGTACATTGTTTGCTGGGCTAGAACTGCAAGTAGCAGGAAGTTGGGATCTAATACACGTCCGAGTCGTGAATATTTGAATATTATTCCTTGACCATTGTCAATCTCGACCCGATGCGATGTCTGCCTATAGTGACGTCATTATGCGGTGGACATCGCGAGCAGCACGTGACCGTGTAGCAGACGCGTCAAGATAGACGCTTGAGGTGACCGGTTGCATGACGGAGGCTCAGCAAGGTATACTGCTCCTCACCAGACACCATCACCATCTCGTATACAGATACTCTTCCCTCAGGCTACAGTACTCAGTATCAGTGCGGACGAAATGCCTCTATTCTCAAGGCTACTGCCATCGCTTGTATCGGCATATGGACTGCAATCAGGTTAGTATCCTAGTTGAGGGTTGACTTCGACGAGTTGTGCCCTGTTCAAGTGCCGGGCTGACTATCTGCGCTCATAGTACTCGCGGCTATCTTTGTTCCCCAAGCCAACGAGATGTTTTACGATCTTGGTGGCTCGATAGGATTTATCTCGACAACACTGATTTCCCTCTACTATCCTCATCTTAAGGCGACGTTCTGGGACCGTATTCCCACTGCAACGCTCCCGCCTATAACACACTTTGCACCGAGACAAATTCTGGTCAACGCAGCAATTCTTGCGTGGTCCGTGAGGCTGGGAACGTTTCTATTCTCGGTAAGTGGTTTGAAGACGCATATATGGATTTTCCTGAACGTCCTGGTGTTCAGAGAGCCATGAAAGCTGGAGGCGATTCGCGATTCGACGAAGTGAAACATCAGCCTGCCAAGTTCACGGCATTTTGGATGGCACAGGGTACGTCGAAATAACTCAACATGTAGTAGTGGCTCTAATGCAACGCATATAGCGACGTGGGTCTTTGTTGTAGGCTTGCCCGTTTACATGGTAAGCGTGCTCAATGAGATCGAAAGTCGTGATGGATAACATCCATGACTTCGCCCGTAGATGAACACGCTAGCTCCCGTCAACCATCCCAAAATGGGACCGCTAGACTACGTGGGCGTTGCGCTCTGGGCTGGCTCGTGGGTATTTGAGATAGGTATGTCGACTTGTTAAGCACATTTGGGGATGCCCTCGGAACCAGGCTTCGCACTGCAGTTGCCGACCATCAAAAGTCTCAATGGCGTCACGCGAAGAATAACAAGGAGCACGATGAAAAGTTCATTACTACGGGTCTATGGAGTATTAGCCGTCACCCAAAGTGCGTGTGCGCCGTACCATTGCTTCGATCTGTACTTACCGCATCGATCATGCTCAGCTATGTCGGGGAGGTCGGCCTTGGTATTGGAATGTGGCTGTTGTCATGCCGGTCTCTGAACTCCCCCCTTTTCCCGAGAGGGTCGTGGCTCCTAGCTGGTGCCAGTCCCTTATTGACTTGGTTCCTCCTGACTCGTGTATCTGGTGTCCCACCGTTGGAGGTACTAACATGGTTTAATCACTATCTTGCAATCGGCTTCTCATCACATCCTTATTCATCTAGGCAGCAGGGAACAAGAAATTCCGGGACGATCCCAAGTGGCAGGAGTATAAACGGTGAGTGTTTGACCCGTCATTCAGGTTGTGTTTCCCGTTGGATTGCATGGACAGTATCTGGTAACACTCCGTTTCGTTATACAGGACTGTCCCAATCTTCTGGCCTTTCATTGGCGTCAAAGGCGATTACCGTCGCCCATCTCGGTAATGACCCCGCCGCTGGGACGCTGGGAGGACACGGAGTGAATGTCGGTACTGAAGGTGTAGTCGTCGTGCGTCCATCCCATACCTTTCTGAGTCTTTCCTGACGCTTTCTAGAGGATGTTCACAACGCATCCAAGTCATCCAGGAGCAGAGGTTGAGCTCTCTGAGTCGTGCCAGTTATGAGGATATACTATGACCGTAGGCCATGGCATCCTGATGCATGTTGTAGGTAACTACTGGTATTCATCAAGGAAGCGAGTTCTTATTGTCTATCATCCGTCAAATCTTCCGTGTTATCACCACATTCCCGAGTCGCACTGTTGATGTCGACAACGTGCTCGTACATGGCTCACCGGATGATCACTAGCATCATTGGCACCTCGCTTACAGACGTTAGACAGGTCCGTCCGCCCCCCCGTTCAATAGGACCTGTACATCGTCTGCCTAGGGGAGACAACAGACCCCCGGGGTCGTCGCATTCAAGTTGGTAGGTGGCTCGCCGGATCGGGATAGACGTCTAAGGTTTAGGGAGGAGACGAGTGGGGGACATTAGGTATGTCCAGAATCTTACTGCCTCCAACGTATCGTGGCTGCTCTCACATGTGTATACTGGCCAAGTGACTTTCTGGCATGCGAGCTACTACAAACCTGCTACACACCCGTTGGCAGTTGCCAGTTGCAAGACAAGGCTTCATCCATCAAGGATAACCGACACTAGGAGAACAAATACAAGCTACTATACATGGGGCGCTTGGCACAGTGGTAGCGCGCACGCTTTGCATGTTCATCTGATATGAGCCTTGAATGCTTGCGTGCGGTCGTGGGTTCGAACCCCACAGTGTCCATTGTTTTGCTGTATCTTGGCATAGTTTTGATTGATTAACGAGCCTGGATTGCAGATCGCTCTCATGCTCTTCCGGCATGGAGGACTGACAGGCGTTACAGCATCCGAGGGAGCTATAAATCTGGGCACCCCGTCTGGATGGCCAGCAGCAGCATGTCCGCCGTCGAAACGCCAGAGGAGATCGCAGTCAAGGCCGACTTTCGGACGAACATCTGGGCGGTGTTCCAGGAGCTCTACGACAGCAAGTGGGACCAAGGTGCGTCGCTCACGGTGCCGGGGAGCATATCTGACGATGTGCAGCAGCCCGGTGGAACGCCGCCGTCGGTGAGTGGCTCGCGTCGGCCGCAGTGGCCCTCGGCTGACAGTCGTTCGCAGCGCGATTCAAGGCGGCGCACGACCCCGCGGCGGTACAGCGATTCTGGGCGCGAGCGAAGCTGCCCGGGTGGGACGCGCTCGAGGCGCAGTTCAAAAAGGGCCCGCCGCCGTTCCTCCGCCCGGGGTGGACGAGCCCGCTGCTGGGGAAGACGGTGGACCTTCGGTGGCTGGACTCGGGCCAGTTCGAGCACGTCAAGGGGAGCATGGACGGCTGGCGCGACGCCAAGCTGCTCGTCATCGAGCTGTGGGCATCGTGAGTTCTCTCCTCAGCGCTGCCTCAGCTGCGAGCGCGGTCGCGCTTCTAGCTCTGGCCTGCGTCACGCATCTGCGATTACTGACCCCGAGATCTTCTGTCCGCAGGTGGTGCAGGGTGCGTGTACATACTCGGCTTAATTGCCCATGGCTGACCCACGCGCGCGCAGCCCTGCCTCGCGGTCTTCCGCGACCTCTCGAAGCTCGCGCAGACGCGGCGAGAGATCAAGGTCATCACCTTCAACTCCGAGGGCATCTTCACCAACACGCCCGTCGACGCCGCCGCCGTCAAGGCGTTCGTGGCGCGGCGCGACGACATGAACTACCCGATCTACATCGATACGCACCGGGTGGCGGTCAACGGTGCGTGCCTGTGCCTGGCGCGGACAAGGTGCTGACTCATCCTTCTCTATCACAGCGATCTTCCAGCCTGGCCAAAACCTGTCTATCCCCTTGGGTACGTCCGCACCGTTCGTTCCCGAGCTTAATGAAACTCTCTTCGGCTCTCGTGGCACCTCGCTGAATTCGCCTTGTAGCGTTCATCATCTCCCCAAAAGACGGGATCGTCCGCTGGATCGGTAACCCCGAAGAGATGGCCGCCCCTCTCGAGGCCGCTCTCCGAGCTCTCTAGCTCTTGTACAACTCTGCGGACGGCTTCCGCTCGATATACCAACCTCGTCGTGTATCATATAGAGACCGGTGCACCGCTGTGTCAAATACAGATTTCGCTCAAACATCCGCCTGCCAGCCGTCTGCCCCCGCTCGTCCGACGCGGCCCCCGCTGCGATTGTATCGCATGTCATACACGTATAACTTGACGGCCGAAGCGACACGGTGAACCACAACCTGGTGTACTAATTCAGGGGTCCTCGATTCCCCGCGCCGCTGAATCGACGACGCCTAGTGCGCGTGCACGAACCTTCAGCTCGCCGTCGCGCGTTCCGCGTGTAGCTTAGCGGTATGTAAGCGGCTGGGTAGGGGTATCCGTATTGAGGTGTCCTTTTGAAAGCAGCGGGAATCGTCGAAGAGCTTCGCGACCGTGAATTGAGCAGAATGACCGGCTGGATGCTACGGGCACCCGCATTAATATTCTGTGCGCCTAGCCCTTCCCATGGAGTCGTACCATAACGTCGAGCGACGGCCGTTTGACTGCTGGCCGGACACCGTAGACGTGGACGTGACGGCATTGACTCCAAGAGATGTACATCACGCGTACCCCGACATGAAGCAGCCTGTCAAACTTCAATGTGTGCCGATATATGACTGGGGTACGGGAGTATTCGCTCACCGGGCGGAGCCGCACAAATCGCTAGGGAGGTTTCGACAGCATGGCGCAAGGCTTCCAGTCATCCGACGATGGTTGATAAGGACAGAGAGCCCTCTACCAAACGGTGAGATTTTTTGATAGCGGACCGACAAAACGACGTTCGCACGTAGAAGCGAAGCGGAACGATTTGATTATTCAATTTCGAAGCAAGTGCGAGCGAGGACAACAATGCCCCAGATTTATAGCTCCGCGCAATTAGCAGCCCGCTCCGTGAGATTCACGCGCTCTCGCACTCGGAAGATTCTCATGCTCGTGGCTTGTGCTGGACATCGTCCATCAATCATTCCTAGCTAACTTGTTATGTATGAAGGCCGCATCCACTCACCGGCGTCGATGGCGGCCACACACGTATCGGATCTATTCGATGAACGAAATGGTAGTTTCCAGAACCACCCCAGCGCTGCGGAGGGGGCATGCGATACGCTCAACCACCTGGTCGCTCTTCTCCGCAAGACCGCTGGATTGTTCGGGCGGCGCAAAGCGAGTCAGAGAACCTGCTGATAGAAGCGCGTGGCAGCAACATTAATATTAGCTTCAATTACGACACGAGCTTGGGACCTCAAGCCTCAAGGCCTCACCCCTCCGGGTACCCAGCGGCTTTTCGGGAAGTGGGGAATTTAGAGGGATGCGGTCGGAAGCAGATATAGCCGGACAGCAACGACGCTTGACCCCATCGGATGCAGCGGTATCCCAGGACAAGCATACAAAGAACGACGTTCGCGGGCGGGGTTGGTGACGGTTTACGTGGGTGGTAAGCGGTGGACGTGCCTCTGATGTTCTTTGAGTGTCCGCCGCTTGTCCTGTCCGATTTGTCCGGTGCGACTTGCAATGGAACCCTCCTGTCCAAAGGCGGAAGCGAGCATGGGCAAACTGGCTGAGATGATTGACTGAGCGTTCAGCCTAAGAATACAGTGTCGATGTCGAGAAGGCACAAGGTTGGAGGGGAGCTAAGCCTATACATGCTTCGGAGCCGGGTCCGGGCGAAGGGGATTTGAAGGAGATTCGCCCGATACGTCGCGAGTCCCGTAGCAAGTAAGCAAGTCGACCATCGGAGGGCAATGCGGACCTTGTCGAATGATCAGCCAAGATTGCCCAGAAGGCATCAGATTGCTGACAGAGCGGGCAACTGCGAGTAGGCAAACGAAGTACGATAATCTCTGTTCACATCGGGCGGGGTGAGCTGGAAACCCGTGACAGCGAGACGCACCGTGTAATGCACTTGAGACGACGTCCGTGTGGTGTGAAGCGGTTCGAGAGCGCTGTTACGCATCATACCAATCTTCGGCCGGGTGCTGAGGGACCACTATCTGCCACAACCCCCTTGTCGCGGTTCGGAGCCTGGTTCTTCGAGAAGAGCGGTCAGTAAGCATTTATCAACGGAGTCAGTTCCATCCACTCACAATGTCCTCGCCAGGCATGAGTAGCAATTGCTAGTCCACTTCGAACCTGCCAGGCACGAGGCGACAATGTCGAGAACGCCGGCGGCGACGCGCGTACTACCTGCGCTGAATTCGGGAGTAATACACTGCCATTAGTTATGCTACTCACTTACTTACTAAATCTAATGCGAAGCATAAGTACTCTAACTCGCCCGTATTTGATAGCTGCATAGTGCACGAGGAGGAGTAAAGCTAACCGAAGCGGCTGCGAGGTGCAGACTTCCTCTTCCCGGCATTCCCCGGCCGATACAAAGTCCGAGCACTGCCGCTGTCAGACCAAGGTCGGGACTCAGGCCGGCTTCAGTTACACCATGAGCTTCGAACTTCACAAGTCGTTCTGAGGACCTGACGAGTACTTTTGTACATTCATCGGGGTATCGCATGACTAACATACACAAGGTGTTGGTACAGATTCGAACTATGCGCTCATACCTATAGCTCAGGGGCAGAAAGTTATCGTGTAGTCGGCCGCCTTGTTTGCATCGCAAGTGAAGAGCGCGGTCCCACTCGACTCGTCGTATGCATAAGCGTACGCGTTCGGGCATCCCTTCTCTGTAAATCGGTGAGTCATTCACTCGTAAGCTTTCTGAAAACAGAGTTCCACGTACTGAAGTAATCGTAGAATTGCACACCGCTTGGTGGGCAGGTTTGCGGCGTGTTGTGAGTGCCCGTGCAGCAGTTGGGGTTGTTCGCTAAGTAGAAGAGGTTTGTAAGCCTGCATGCTCAATAACTTTTTTCAAGGATGTCGTTTCACTGACTCGGGTCACCGAGGCCGGCGGTGCAGGCGCTCTTGCACCCGACAGCAGATCCATTAGCAGAAACCTTGAGCTCCGCGGGGCCTATGGCGATATACCTGTCAGTACAAGTCGTGATAATCCAATGAAATATACTCACAGTTTGGAGCCAGGTCTACTGGGCAGTCCGCGACTGGGCAGCCCTGGTTGTTATCAATCCTGACCGGTAGGTTATAGCCATCAACCAGAGACACTATGGGGTACGGTCAGCTACCAATCTAGATCCATCAGGCCGTATCATGGCTACCCACCATCGTAGTTATCGGGGCCACCGTTGATACCCAACGTGAACTCCGCGACTGTTGCGGGGGGTACTCCCTATCGAGCGGGCGGTAAGAGCGATTAGCTTGTGAAAGGACTGCGAGGTGAGTAATTACTCACAGTACCGGTGTTTGCATCACACTCGAGTCCGCCATTGCAGCCGCCAGTTGAGCACGAGTTCGGTCCTGCCGTGCCGCTGCTAAAGTTGCAGTCGCGGCGGCCCTATAATGAACAAGTTCAGGGCAATCCATGCGTCAATGCATTAGACTTTTTGACTCACCCAGATACGGCCAGCCTGCCAGTTGTTCGGCACAGAGAACGACACAGTCTGGCCGGCAGCTTGTTCCCACCTTTGAAAGGGGTAAGCACGTCAGTTTGTGTTGGTTCGTCTACATGAGCTCATGACTAACCCGGTCGGTTGCTGAGGGATTGCGCTGCCAACGTTGTGGTCGGTGAAGAGCTGTCCGATGTGTAAGTTATCCGTTGCCATGCGAAATGGTGGAAGCAAGCATACCCCAGGCCTACAAGCAGACGATCGCGTTAGATATCTACCTCACATAGTAACGCTCGGGGCTCAGGTACGTACCAGATGGTGAAGGAGCACTTGTTGACGACCGTGAATGTCCGTGCAGACGCAGACGAGAGCAATGCGAGAGTGACAGTAGCAAGGAGGCCGGCGCCGTTCGTCATGATGAAGGTGTGTGAGGTAGAGAATTCGGTTGGGCGAGGAAGGTCGACGAGGTGTAGGATGTAGGTCCGATGCCTCCTCTGTCGACCTGCCTCGCTCTTTTATACCTTCAGCATCTATGAGCTGCGCTGACATCTGTACCCCAAAATATGTCTAGTCCGCATGTGGCGCAGCAACCCTTGCACGCGGGATGCTCCCTGCGCTCGTTCGGTAAGTGAGCAGCATATGGCTACAGAGCAGATGACAGTCAAACTGAGACTGTGGTTGTCAACGGCTTCGTTTGATGGCTATGTCCCGGACTCCCGCTGCGGGCTATGTACGCCTCCGGTTGATGCGCCTCCCGGACCGGGGCCTGTTTGGTAGGATAGTGCAACGCTAATTGAGACCATTTAAAGTTACTTACTTGCGGTTTCCAGGCAAACGAGCAATGACTAGTACACTATTATCTGGAATAGCGGCGTTCAGCATATCGGTGGCGGCCTATATCCGGCCTCCATTGATATGTAGCTACAGCGCGAACGACTGGTATATGATACAATCAGGACGACCGTGATTTGCGAGCAATGTTTACGATGTGACTGTGGGGCTCGGTGCCCCGCACACATATGCTGCATCCATATGGTGATCGCTTCCACGACAACCGACATGATGCTGATCTCACGTGCTATGGACCGCCAGCAATTCGGAGTTCGTCCGACGTCACTTCAAGTCAATTGTAAGCTCAAGCTGTTCAACGGGCAGAATGGCATTTGTCGCTGGCATTTGCCACTGCCAGTGGCAGACTGGCAAGCCTTTTGCCTCGCACACTATCTACAGACAGAAGGGAAGGCGATTCCGACCCAAAGAAGTTGTCAACAATCCGACCCGAAGTTCGACGGACCAGATCACCTACCGGTCAAATTCAGGTATGTGATGAGGCTGATCTACTTAGTACGAGTGTTACTGATACTTACCTGGGATCCGGAACAGGGAATCTTTGTTTTCTCTGCGAGTCGGAGGGAGCGGCTCGTGAGAACATGCCGGGACTCCCGCAGTCAGCATCGTCCCCCTGTGCCTAGCACTGCTGTTAACTGCGGAGCAACGTTCTAGCTTCCTATTTCTCAAACACATTGGTGCGCATATCTCAAGCTTACATGATCCTCGGGTCGATCGCCGGGCCACACGGTGCGGATTCTGTTTAGTGACCGGCGAGTAAAGGGAAAGGTACCAACAGCTCTGCCGACATCGACCTCGCTCGTTCTCGATGTCCTTTCAGATTCAAGCTCGACCGGTCGGACGCCGTGTACTGCCACTGTACAAACATACCAATTATTTGCCCGCTCTGTCCCACGAGATCGAACGCGCGCAATATGGAAGTATAATATGGAAGACCGCGCTCACCGCGAAGATCCCGAGCGACTCGGATACGCAACATTATGGCACATTACTGGTGCGGAGCGCGATGCTCTGAAGGAGCTGCTTGAGACAAAGCGAAAGCGGCAAAAATGGCCGAGACGATCTCCGAGGCCCATGTGTGTAAGATGGCAGTCCGGTGAAGCTTCTTCATTTGTGCGGAATAACAACCTGGTGTACTAATTCAGGGGTCCTCGATGCCCCGCGCCGTTGAATCGACGCCGTCTTGTGCGCGTGCACGAACCTTCAGCTCGCCGTCGCGCGATCCGCGTGTAGACTGGAGAGATGATATGTTATGATGGACCAGCCCGTGGGCAATGGGTAAGCAACACTAATCTACCTTTCTAAGAGACATGGACTGAATTTAACTCACAGTACTTATCACTACGCCTGTGTCAACTTGAAGAGGAAGCCAGTCGGGGACTTCTTTTGCGACAACATATGTCGAGAGAACGCAGGAGCGCGCAAAAGGAAAGCGAAAAAATCATGCAGGAGAAAAGAGACGAACTGTAGTAGAGGGTATCTGAACCTAGTAGCTAGTGTCTGTGTGAGACGGTGCATATACATAGAGGCATTAATCGAAGGTTTCGAAGACAGTGTCGACGTACTAGTATCTATGACGGACTTTCACAACAAATATGACAAATCATCTATATATGGTAAGTTTCCACAGGGTCCAGTGAAATGTCCTAGGTTCGGATCACGAAATGTCCTTAATTCACTTTGGCCTACATACCCCGGTACTGAAGTCAATTTGTGCCCCCTTGTTCACCGGAACCGTTGACCCGGGGTCCCCCATTTGCGCCCCCAGGCTGTTGACCGCCGGGCCGGGTTCCCCCAGATTGTTCCCCTCCCCCCTTCGGAGGAGGAGGAGGAGGGGGAGGAGGAGGAGGAGGAGGAGGAGGAGGAGGATGAGGGCTCGACGAGGGGCAGAAAGTTATCGTGTAGTCGGCCGCCTTCTTTGCATCGCAAGTGAAGAGCGCGGTCCCACTCGACTCGTCATATCCATAAGCGTACGTGTTCGGGCATCCCTTCTCTGTAAATCGGTTAGTCATTCACTCGTAAGCTTTCTGAAAACAGAGTTCGACGTACTGAAGTAATCGTAGAATTGCACACCGCTTGGTGGGCAGGTCTGCGGCGTGTTGTGAGTGCCCGTGCAGCAGTTGGGGTTGTTCGCTAAGTAGAAGAGGTGTGTAAGCCTGCATGCTCAATGACTGTTCAAGGATGTCGTTTCACTGACTCGGGTCACCGAGACCGGCGATACAGGCGCTCTTGCACCCGACCGCAATTCCATTGGCATAAACATTGAGCTCCGCGGGGCCTATGGCGATACTCCTGTCAGTACAAGTCGTGATAATCCAATGAAATATACTTACAGTTCGGAGCCAGGTCTACTGGGCAGTCCGCGACTGGGCAGCCCTTGTTGTTATCAATCCTGACCGGCAGGTTGTAGCCATCAACCAGAGACACTATGGGGTGGGGTACGGTCAGCTACCAATCTGGATCCACTCGTATCATGGTTACCCACCGTCGTAGTTATCGGGGCCACCGTTGATACCCAATGTGAACTCCGCGACTGTTGCAGGGGGTACTCCCTATCGAGCGGCAAGAGCGATTAGCTTGTGAAAGGACTGCGAGGTGAGTAGTTACTTACAGTACCGGTGTTAGCATTGCACTCGAGCCCGCCATTGCAGCCGCCAGTTGAGCACGAGTTCGGTCCTGGCGCAGTGCCATTGCTGAAGTTGCAGTCGCGGCGGCCCTATAACGAACAAGTTCAGGGTAAGCCGTGCATCGATGCATCGGACGTTTGACTAACCCAGATGCGGCCGGCCAGCCAGTTGTCGGGCACAGAGAATGACACAGTCTTGCCGGCAGTTTGCTCCCACCTTTGAAAGAAATAAGCACATCAGTTGTCCGTTGGCTCCTCTACATGAGCTCATGACTAACCCGGTCGGCTGCTGAGGGATTCCGCTGCCAACGTGGGGGTCTGTGAACAGCTATCCAATGTGTAAGTTGTCCGTTGCCATATGAAATGGTGGAAGCACGCATACCCCAGGCCTACAAGCAGACGATCATGTTAGATCATCCACGTCACATAGTCACGCTCGGGGCTCAGGTACGTACCAGATGGTGAAGGGGCACTTGTTGACGACCGTGAATGTCCGTGCAGATGCAGACGAGAGCAATGCGAGAGTGACAGTAGCAAGGAGGCCGGAGCCCTTCATCATGATGAAGGCGTGTGTGGTAGAGAGTTCGGTTGGGCGAGGAAGGTTGACGAGGTGAAGGATGTAGGTCCAATATTGCCTCGCTCTTTTATACCTTCAGCATTTATGAGCTGCACTGACATCTGTACCCCAAAACTTGTGAAGTCCATTGCATGTTGCACAGCAACCCTTGTAGTTGTACGCGGGATGCTCCCTGCGCTCGGTTCGACTGAGCGGATGGCATTCAAACTGAGACTATGGTTCCCGACTGTAATATAGTAGGCGCGGGCTATGTACGGTACGGCTTCGTTTACCGGAGGCTATGACGTCCCGACTGTACTGCAAGCGGGACGGCTCAAAGGCGCCCTGTAGCCGAGCTCTTTATACCCCGGCCACTCCTCTCCCGTCCCACCGTGACAATCAAATAGTACGTGTATAGAGGACATTGTAGATATAACTCACACTCGGTCTAGGACATCGCGCGGATTAAGATTCGGTTTCGACTCCTCGTACACTAGTACTTAGACTCGGAGGTAACTCGAGGAAGCTGATGTAAGCACCAATAATATCGCCTCATAAGCGCTCGTACACTTACTACAACGATGTAGAGTCCCACAATATTGCGTTGGTAGGACTTCTCGCCGCCGCAGTGGGCCGGGCCTTCAGATAGCTCATAAAGGATTAGATCTTTGTTCCCGTGTGCACTTCCGGGGCCTTCAACTTGAGAGATGGGGTGCCAGGGGTGTCATCCGGAAACAGGGCGCTTGTGAGCTAGGCGCTGGTATAGGATAGTGAAACGCTAGTTTGAATCAAGAGGGGGGCATGAAGTGAAAATCGTACCGGGGTAGGCGAAGTGCAATAAGGGGTTTCTGGGGACCCCCCCTCCCCCTCCCCCCGTGGGAAACTGCTATATACGGTATATTTTCCGGCATAACATATCCTAAAGGAGAAGCGGAGGCGCCCAACACCTCCGGACGGCTCACTATTAGTAAGTAGTAGGTTCGGACCCATGAGTTTAAATGCATTAACAGGGATTGACAGCATCAGTAAGACGTTAAAAGTTGTATGAGACAGCCCTAAGCAGTGGTCAGTATAATGATTTCGTGACCACCGCCGACTCGGATTATTTAGTTTCGAAATTGCATAGTAATATCAGGCATGACCATTTGATTGAAGATAAAAACACATCTCAGTGCTCAGTGTGTGATATGATTTGCTAGATAGTAGCTGCTACTTTAGAGAGTAAGTCACATATTTGATGAGATGAACTTCCGAGTCACGACGGGCATTTAATGCCCTTTTCCATCCCTGAGGAAATTGAATAAGTATCTATCACTTCCTAGTTTTCGGGCCTCAACATGCGCGAGAGCAAAAACAATGATATACATTCCTTCAATTCTCGACGGCAGGGGAAAGGCCCTTGCCCATCGGCGTGCTTAGAACTTGGGTAGTAGTAAAGAAGTAATACTTTGGCAAGCGCCGAGAACTCAAGTCACTGTGCTTAAACTTTTCATAGCCAGCCTGAGTTCAAGACCGGTGAGAGGTAAGTGCTTGTGTGCTTAAGTGCTCTAACGAGTCTTTGTGTGCTCAGAATAGCTTCCAACACATCTGCAGAGGGTCCAAACGAATTTCCCAAGGGGTATCCCCGAAGTGCATTAAGGACCCCGGGACCCCCCCTCCCCCCTCCTAGCGCCGGTCTCGGCATCTGCCGGTGCCCCCCTCTTGGTTTGAATGCACGAGGAGGAGGAGACGAGTCTAGACCATTCAAATTTACTTGTAGCATCCAAGAAAACAAGCGACAGACTAGAATACTTAGCAGCATTCACTGCGTAAATCCGAAAATCGTATATGTGTACTATGGCCCGAATCGTTATCCCGGACACCCGGGTGTAAGACTCAAGATCGAACGCGCTACGACCACTTGCCAGTGAAATGCGTCACACAGCCGTCGCTAGAACAGCGCGTGCGATGTGAAGTCTTTCCCTGGTGATAATAATATTGCACATGGATAAGTGAACGATGTAATCGGTGTTGGACAGAACATGTGCCGATGTCAGATAGAACAGACGGTTGAGAGATTCAAAGTGATGTGGGGGCGGACAGGTCGATACGATTTATTTGCTTAGTTGATATTGATACTGATTATAGCCGTATTAAAGCCATTATCCTTCTATGATGGATGCACTGCTTGTAAACTATGCATTCATGCTACTCATGGTAGGAATACACGAAGAGCCGTGAATACATGATATGGTGCAAACAGCAGGCCTAGATCATGGTGACATCAAAAGAGTCGAACAATGGACAGAGGAAGGTAGGATGTAGGAGAGAGTCCCAAGAGATATTCCGGACTAGCCAACGGAAAGGGTCAGCTTACCTCAGACTCATCAAGCCAAACTGCCACCTGCCATCCAAGCACCGTGACTTCTTGCGTACCACGGCGGCCAATACCACACGGAGTTTTGATCTGAGTCAAGCAGCCAGAATCCGAAGGTGAAGAGCATCTTACTGCATAACGACAAATAAAAGCACAGAGCCGGTTCACATACCGCGTAGGGAAAGGAATATGTGCTCGGCAGGTGTCACTGATAGTAGCCTGAGGAGATGTGCGACTTTGTGGCGGGCTTGCGGGTCGAAGTTGTTGCTAGTAGGCAGACGATGAAGACCTACTGAACGGGGGGGGATCGGTAGGCCTCAGTCCCATGCGAGGAGTTGATACTGCAGTCGCCGGGATCGGGACGGGCCAGGGGCATTCCTGTGTACCCACGAAAACAAATTCATATTGTAGTACCTGACAGTCCTTGACTACCGTGAAATTTCAACGTTAAAAACTTTAACGAAGACCCCAAATGCAACGGTGACTACGTCATACGGGCCTCGGCCTTGTCCACTAAGACACTCAAGCAGGTCGGCACTTCAGGGGCAGAAAGTGATCGTGTAGTCAGCCCGGAGGTTGGAGTCGCAGAACTGGAGTGCAGTGCCGCTCGGCTCGTCGAACGCAAAGGCGTACGCGTTGGGGCAGTTGCTCTCTGTGCAACATGGTCAGCAATGTTGCGAGATCAACAAGCATCGGAGCGTCACGCACTGAAGTACGAGTAGAAGGCAACACCAGACGCCTTGCAGGTGTCCGGGCTGTTGAAAGTGCCAGTGCAGCAGTTGGGGTTGTTGACTGTCAAATAGCCTCTCATTAATCGCTAGCCCATCGTTCAGCAGCGGTGAATGCTCACCGGGGTCGCCGAGACCAGCTTCGCAGGCGCTCTTGCAGCCGACGGGGAAGCCAGACGAGTCGAATGGACCCTTGAGCTGATCGGGACCTGAAGGAGAGTACAGATTGAGCATCTGACGTCACGACCTGCAGATACGCTACTGACAGTTCGGGCCGAGGTCGACAGGGCAGTCACCGATAGCGCAGCCCTTGTTGTTGTTGATCCTCACGGGAAGGTTGTATCCGTCAACCAGAGACACTGCGGGATAGTCCGTGAGTCTCTATCACGTAGGTCATCCTGCCAGCTTTGCCCACCATCGTACGCGTCGGGTTGGCCGTTGGTGTTCAGAGTGAACTCAGCGAGCGTGGCAGGAGGAACACCCTAAGCAAATCCTGCGGTCAGCATGACATGTAGGCGTTCTGACGATACTGTGCATGACTCACAGGGTTGGTGCACACCAGGCCGCCATTGCAGCCTCCGTCGAGGCAGGAGTTGGGGCCAGGGGTGCCGTTGCTGAAGTTGCAGTCACGACGGGCCTGAAGACATGCGCAACGTCAGCGCCAACGCGAAGGGTAACAGTGAGGCGGTCAGCTACTGACCCAGATACGTCCGGCCTGCCAGTTGTCCGGGACGGAGAACGAGACAGTCTGGAAAGCGGCTTGCTCCCATCTGACGATGCGACCGTTAGATCTAGTCACCGTTACACATGAAGCGTAGACCTTACCCTCCGGGCTGGCTGGGTGCAGTTCCGGCACCAGTGAACAGCTGCAAAAGGGGGTGGGTCAATAAGTCTCCCAGCGCCAACATTGGGCGGACGTACGCCAGGCCTGTGAGAGCACCGGATGTTAGTGAGCCGTCACGACGTGAAGCCATTAGCAGCCAACATACCAAATGGTGAAAGGGCACTGGTTGAAGACCGTGATAGTCCTCGCCGCAGCCGAAGCAACGAAGACCAAGGGGGTGGCGACGAAGAGACCCTTCATGTTTGGCTGCTGTGACGGAAAAGGTGGAGTGGTAGAGGAGATGCGGTGATGAAGAGCGAGGTAGAACTGCCCACTGCTCTCCATCCTAACAACTGCAGGCCTTTTGTACCGCAACAGAGCGCACATGTCGCGCTCAACATGTGATGCACTTCTGTTTCCGCCCGACTGGAAACTGTATGTGCCTGACACGGCCTACGCTCCGCCGAGAGCACACGCATGACAGATATCCGTATCCAGACTTGGTGCACCCGACTGCGCGTCAGATGCAAAGAAAGAGAGGCGCATTGTGAAGGCTATACGGGGCGCTCGGCACTGCAGCGTGACAGATCCGACACAGTTGCGCGTGCAGAAGAGCCAGGTGTGAGCGGGCATGACCAGACCTCGCGCGCGGTACTGCGACAAGCGATGCGCGTAGAGCTTCTCAACGGGGTCCGGCGTGTTCTCGGTCGTCAGCGGTAGCTACATGAGACGCCATAAGCGAGGTCGGAAAGATATAAAAAAGAAAGCACTTACTCAACCGCTTCTTTTGCTGATACCGGAATTTGCGGTAAACGTGATGTAGGTATTTGTTCCCACTCCGACCCGTGAGCAGTGATCGCTCCCTCCAGATCGAGCCCTCCCATACAACCGCCGTGTAGACCATGATGGAGCTGCGGGAAAATGCAACACATGGACTCTGACAGGGAGCGTCGAGATATGATGTTCAGTAGACACATGTCATAACCATGCGACCAAGCTTGGTGGCGTCTGGCACGGCTATGGCCTATGACAGATGTGGGTCCTGGTGGTATGTGACGTCAGTGCGCATCTCCTGCTTTCGAGCTTGGAAACATACTACTTGTCTGTGCCCTCGATAGTAAAGCTCATAGTACAGTGTATGACGAGATAACGGACGCGACGATCGATGTGAGCGCATGTGTTGCCACGGTATCTCAAGCTATCGTCGAGACCATGCGTCGGCTCTCAGGCTAGACGATCTCCAGATCCGAGTAGGCTAATGACATACAAGCACATGTCTTGCTGCAAATTTTGCAAATACATCAGCATCCGAAGCGAGTTAATTGGACTCTTTCGTGACCTGCAAGGCGCTGCAGCCTGCGATAGATCGGCCGACCTCTGCTGACCTATGGGCTAACCTATGGGCCATGGAATTTATCAACACGTGCGACATGTGGGAAACATACCGACATCTTTACGAGACAACCTCACATTTGTACCGAACGTGTTCTACTTACCAGAGGATGTACTGCGATCAGTTGGTAGGACACGGCGCCAGCCTTGGTCCGAGTCTGATGATGAGACGGAGTGCATTGCTTCCTGTCGAAAGGGAGGAGTGAGTCGTCATGTAGAGTATTCCGCCGCAAGGCCGCTGTCATAGTGCGGCCGACTCGACACTGGGCGGTCACAGCAAACGCGTAGTATGTATCGGCGAGAGCCAATATTGGGTCTAAGAATGTTCTGTGATAAGCATTCGCTCACACGGACAAAAGTTAGATGCACTAACGTGACTGTGAATCCCCGAGGGAACCCTGAACAGGCCGACCGCGAGGGTGCATCAGCTCGGACTGTGCGCTACGATGCTCGGCAGTACCACCGACTCGGACGCCGGCTCCTGCGAAGGATGTCCGGCAGGCGACTGTCAGGATCTGCCGCCGTGTGCCGCGTACGTATACCGCTCTCGCGTCCGACAGGGAAGCCAGAGTATGGTTCTTGAGAGTCTATGCTCGGCCATTTCACTCCGTCTACAACATCACATTGACAACGCGCAGGGATGATCCAGAGGTGGGACTAGAGCTGACCGAGGTCAACAGACCTTCAGGTACGAAGCGGCCCTGGTGGTAGTTGTTGAAGGTCCAGTTAATTTGACTGGTTCGGGGTGTCTTGTCCTTAATTCCTAACGGTTGATAAGTTGTACCCGTCGACAGGCTCCTACAACAGAACGGCTCACCTTAGTGATTTGAAGACGTAAACCCGCCCAACACAACGCCCCGCGCAGCGGACATCGTCCTGGAATTAGAAGGTAACGATACCTTGTGCATGCGACCGGTCACGGTGGCACCGAATACTGTGCGGGTCTACCCTAAGCCGCCATTAATGAGGCTCGCCGAGTGGAGGCAGGAGACATGTCCCTGAAATCACTGGGTGGCTAAGTTGGAAACGGAATCAGGAAATGAGAATACTCACTACACTAGCGTCTGGCGCCGACATATCCCCACATACTGGTACTAGTAGTACTGTGATTGTTCGGGGCCAACTTGGCTAGTACTGTGGTCTCAGCCGGTGAGTATACTCGTAACCGTCGACCCACATACAACGGTTTCCCTCGTCAGTGTTGACACATAGACAACTGTTCCTTGGAGAGACCTGGCAGATGACCACCGTCGGCAGACATCGGTATGGTCAGATGATAACATCAGGCTGAAAGTTGAGCGTTGCTACGCTACTTGCACTTCATCTGGCAGATCCGCTCAAATCAGCTTGCACTGTTTGACTGGATACTATGAAGGGCATACTGGTCTCTGAGCCTATATGCCTCGAGGTCGAACTTCCATCTTCAAGATGCGATATCATGTCGGAGACAAACTTCGCGAACACTCTTCTCCGGTACTCCGGTGTTGCTTCTGACGCATTCCGATGACTTGTGGCCCTGTATATGGCACGTACGAACGGTCTACTAGAGGTCAACAAGCGCGACTACCTACACTCTAGAGGGCACCAGCAGATGTTGGACCGGGGGATAATAGGCGTGCAATCTTCTCGAAAACACCCTATTGCACATTGACTGCCTCCTGGCTAGTTTTTGCCTGTTGGTCCGCTTATACCCCGCCTGTCGCATGGTGCAGTATGCGCCTTTGTCGGTTGTGTTACTAGGATTCGCTGAGGCGCGGACGTGGCAGAGTAGTAGATGGCGACCTATTGGCGACACGATTTCAAATTTGGCCCTCGTAACTGCTAACTCTAGGCGCCCTCCCTAGACGGTCTAGGCCTTAGATCTTATTACCCCACAACACGCGGCTCGACTGCGCGTACTCAAGTTACCCACTACTAAGATGAAGGCGGTTCAGAGAGGGCTCGACAATGCGTGAATGAGTGTATTATGTGGGTGTCAATGGATGTGTGAACGCATATAAATGAGTTACAGTACTGGTGTACAGCTTTAATACAGAATGGGATGGGAACATGTTTACCCCTACAATGCAAAGTCCAGTGAAACCTGCGAATAAAGACCAGTGCTCCGTGGAATAGTAGAGGCGGTAGTAGTAGCCTCGTATGAGAAACCGAAAAGAAGCGAACATACGATGAAATACGCCGTTCAGCCCAAGCCGACCATCGGGTATGCCGTGCGAGCCTGCTGCTCGCAACTCCAGAGAGCCCATCCTTCGCGTTCCCGCAGTGCGCGAGAGCGATGCCACGGCGCAGCTGGGAGGGAAGGATGCTCATGCGTCGGTCTCCACCATCTCCCAGTCCTCTTGGCTCAAGTCCACCCACGAGGCGCTCAGAGGGAGATCCAGCCGGTCGAGTTCGCCCTGCGCGGCGACGAGACTCTCAAGAGCCTCCGTGGCCGAGGTGATCGACATGGCTATCCGGGGCCCCATGCTGAGGATGTTGCGACCCTGGGGCGACATACGCATTCGCGTCTCGATCGCCGTGCGGTACAAGTCGGGTTCCCGCTTCTTCGTGCATGGGAGAGATGGCCGCTCGGGGAGGGGTTTCCGCTCGGGTGCAAGAGGAGAAGAAGACCTCGGACGCGGGGCAGTGCGGCGGGATGTGAGGATAAGAAGCTGAGACGACGACTTGTGCGGTGTGGCGTGGGCTGTGGGTGTGCGCGGAGCGGGAGCTCTCCGCCTCCGCATACGAGAGTCGTACTGGCCGATGACCAGGCTGTCGCCAGACGTGTAGGTCTTTGTGGACCCGCTGCTGCCATACAGAGGCGTGTATTCGGCCACCTGCATGTCGGCAAGAGACAGATAGGACCCGGTGCGGCGGAGGGGAGTACGGGCCGCCTTGATGGATGTCGGCGTAGAAAACGACATCGTGCGTTTCCGCGTGACGAAAGATTGCTGGTTCGAATGGGGGAGCGCGACAGCGCACGACATTAATGGGAGATGAGAGAGAGAGGGTTGGAGAGACGAAGACGTGAGGAAGATGAGGAAGACAAAGGGTGGTCCTCGGTCAACACAAGGGTCGGGGTATTATTATCGCCCAATGCGCCACCCCACGTGACTTACCTTCCAAATACGGACGGCCGGACACTGCCAGGCTCCAGGATTCGAGTCAACTCCGAGCGTTCCGCAGTCATTTGGTCGGCCTCGTTGAACCCACGACGCTGTGTTCCGTGCCGTGCCACGAATCCTCGGAGTCAACGCTCGATGTCTGCACCAGGCGATGCTATTGAGCATGTCAGGGCGATGCAGGAGGGGTGCAGACTTGGACATGGTCGCAATACTTCTGGCTTCGACAATTGTTGATCATCTTGATGCTGGACAGCGTTACGACCGCCGATGACAGATCATTGCAGCGGGCTCAAACACAACGTACGGAGATACCGTGGGCGCACATATGTGAGACGTTCATATGGTCATGCAGTTTCGCAATGGGCGCACAATAAGATAATCGTTAATGGAGGCACTTACTGTATTGTATGGACAGTCTGGTCATCCCACCACATCCCGAGATCCGCTACCCCTGCACACGCCGACGAACACGCAATGTGGCTCGCCGATTCGGGTCGTTCATATCTTGAGGTACGACAGATGCTCCCGGACGACACGTCAAGTCGACTTTTGAAAAATGTTCGAGTCATCGGCGTCGATGTGTCCGTCATGATGAAGCAGGGACGAGTTTCTAATAAAAGCTAGCAGTGAGGTAGTAGCAAGTGGGCAGAAGACAGATGTAGAGACGATGTGAAAGGAGGAGACGAAGAGAGAGTTTCTCAGTCTGGAGAGTGCTGTCAGTCCTGCTCTCGTCGCGGGTAGCGCTGCCTCGAGGCATCATCTAGATCTAATCGTGGTCTTATCTGTGTCGCTCTGAGGTCTCCTGAGCTCATTGGCGCTTATCCCCCCACACTAGGAACGCCACCAGAGGTAATATTTGCCCAGCCAGTGCCCAGCAGCCCCCTACTAGCCTAAATGAATGGCCATAGAACATGCTGCTTATCATTCATGATCACTGGCTGAACTTGCTTTCGACGTCCACTGTAACTTAGCCCCTCGCGGTACCTACTCGAACACATCCATCCCTGGACCCATCAACGTCCCCGCTGCTCATTGTCCATCGACAGCGCCATGCGCATCTCTCCAAGAGAGGAAGCAAAGCTCTTGCTGCATCAGGTATGCGCGTTCGTCAACGTTGATGCGAGGCCGCCGGGGCTGATAGCACACACGCGCGCGCACCGCCAGGCGGGCTTTCTCGCACAGAAACGCCTCGCGCGCGGTCTCCAACTGAACCAGACGGAAGCCATCGCTCTTATCGCATCCCAGCTGCAAGAACGCATCAGGGATGGCAAGCACTCCGTCGCGGAGCTTATGCAGCATGGGAAGACGATGCTCGGGAGGAGACATGTCTTGCCCGGCGTTTCGGCACTTCTCCATGAGATCCAAGTCGAGGGTACATTTCCCGACGGGTGCGCTATACGCTTCTTATACACATATGCCCCGCTGACTTTCCCTGGCTTATGTATGCGCGCAAATCGTGTCACCATTTATCAGTGTATTCCTCGTAACCGTGCACGAGCCTGTTTGTACGGAGGATGGGGATCTAGAGGCGGCATTGTATGGCTCCTTCCTCCCGGTCCCTAAAAACGATATATTCCCCACTATCACCCCCGCCCTGTACTCCCGTGAGAACGCACCAGGCGCGGTCGTCGTCAAGCAGGACAGGATCCGTATCAATCAGGGAAGAGAGCGCGTCAAGCTTCGTGTCACGAACAACGGCGACCGACCCATCCAGGTGCGTCACTCCCTCTATCATTGTACCAGTTTGCCACCTGCGAAGCCGCTCGACACTTCCGTGTCAGTTTGAGCTGGAACTTTTAACTGTGATCGAACCGAAACCATAACTCATCAGTGTATCTCTGACAGATTGGTTCGCACTACCACTTCGTCGAGACCAACGCTGCACTTGTCTTCGACCGTGGCAAGGCCTATGGCAAACGGCTCGACATCGCAGCTGGCACCGCAGTTCGGTTCGAGCCTGGTGACTCAAAGACAGTCACGCTCTGCTCGATTGCGGGCGCAAAGATCATCTCCGGTGGCAACCGGCTGGCCAGCGGCGTCGTCGATTTGTCGCGGACCGAGAACATCGTGAGCGGTCTTGTGCAGAAGGGCTTTGGACACGTCCCCGAGCCCGGCGCTTTGGAGGTCTCCGCGGACACGGACATCGGGCGCGACACATATGTCGCGATGTTTGGGCCTACTGTTGGCGACAGGGTCCGCCTGGGAGACACTGCGCTGTGGATTGAAGTCGAGCGCGACGAGGTGGGTGCGCATCTCGGGTGACCAATGGTTTGCCCCTGATTCCAATGTGTCGCATTGCAGACCGTATATGGAGATGAGGTCAAGTTCGGCGGAGGTAAGTGATGTGATGTATCCTAGCCACCGTTGCCGCTGACAGCGCTGGGCAGGCAAGACCATTCGTGAGGGTATGGGCCAGGCTACTGGCAGGTCAGCAGCGGAGACACTCGACCTGGTGATTACCAACGCTCTCATCGTTGACTGGTCCGGCATATACAAGGCAAGTAAGACTCATTTGCTCCTCGGGACCCGCATCACTGACGCTCTTAGTACAGGCAGATATCGGGGTTAAGGACGGGAAAATCAAGGGCATCGGCAAAGCCGGTAACCCAGACGTCATGGCCGGCGTCCATCCCGACTTGGTCGTCGGTTCGGCGACGGAAGTTATTGCTGGAGAAAAGCTGATCATCACCGCCGGAGCTATCGATGCACATGTCCACTTCATCTGTCCGCAACAGGTCACTGAGGCGCTCGCGTCTGGCACGACGACGATGATTGGTGGTGGGACAGGTCCGAGTGCTGGAACCAATGCGACGACGTGCACCCCGAGTCCGTTCTATATGCAACAGATGTTCGCCGCCACGGATGGTCTCCCAATGAACTTTGCGTTCACTGGTAAGGGCAACGACACGGGTACCAAAGCGATGGAGGATATCGTGAAGGCGGGCGCGGCTGGTCTGAAGTTGCACGAAGACTGGGGCTCGACGCCGTCGGTGATCATCAGCGCTCTAGACGTCGGCGACAAATACGACGTACAGGTGAACATTCACACGGACACCCTGAACGAGAGTGGATTTGTCGAGAGTGCGTCCAGGCATTTCCAGGCGATTAAATCCAGCTGACTCTGAGCAGCCACCATCGCCGCATTCGGGGGGCGCACCATCCATACGTATCACACCGAGGGCGCTGGTATGTCAAAAAAGGCTTTGCTAGAATGCATGCCGACCATTGTTCCATTCCATAGGTGGAGGCCACGCTCCAGACATCATCGTCGTCTGCGGTCTGGACAATGTCCTGCCGTCCTCCACGAACCCCACTCGGCCGTACACCGGCAACACGCTCGATGAGCATCTCGACGTAGGCTTTACATTGTGCCGATGAGCGTGTCGCAACCTTCTGACGCCTTGTGCCGTAGATGCTTATGGTATGTCACCATTTGGACAAGTCCATCCCCGAGGACCTTGCATTCGCCGAGTCGCGCATCCGGGCGGAGACTGTGGCGGCCGAAGATGTGCTCCACGACACCGGTGCCATCTCGATGATCAGCTCCGACTCGCAGGCGATGGGCCGCGTAGGCGAAGTGGTCAGCAGGACCTGGCGTACCGCCAGCAAGATGCGCGAGTTCCGCGGGCCCCTCTCCGCCCTGGGCGACCGTGAAGGGAACGATAACGGCAGAGTCAAGCGTTACGTGTCCAAGTACACCATCAACCCGTAAGCTCCGTTCTCCGACCGTCCTTCTGCGTTACTTGCCTATGACAGCCTCCGTGGTTCTGAGACTCACGCACGCACGTTGTCGTCCAGCGCCATCACGCATGGCATCTCCCACCTCGTTGGCCAAGTCGCCGTCGGTACTCTGGCGGACCTCGTCTTGTGGAAGCCGGAGAACTTCGGCGCGAAGCCCGAGATGGTCATCAAGTCGGGCGTCATCGCATGGGCACAGGTTCGTCCTTCTTAGGATTCCGCGCTTCCCGCCCCCGCCGCCTCCACTGCGCCATCTGCATTCGGCCGCCTGACTGACTAGCACTGACTCCGCTCGCGCTGCAATTGCAGATGGGCGATGCCAACGCCTCCATCCCGACCGTGCAGCCCTTCATCGGGCGCCCGATGTGGGGATCGCACGCCGCGTCCGCCGCGCTCAACTCGGTAACGTTCGTGTCCGAGATCTCGCTCGCGTCGGGCACGGTCGCGTCGTACGGGCTCCGCAAGCGCGCCGAGGCGGTGCGCAACTGCCGCAAAGTGACGAAGAAGGACATGAAGTGGAACGACGCGACGCCGAAGATGACAGTCGACCCCGAGAGCTACGAGGTCCGGGCCGACGGCGAGCTCGCCGACGTCGAGCCGGCGGAGAAGCTGCCGCTCGCGCGGTACTACAACATTTTCTGAGCGTTCGCCGGCACTGGACTAGGTGAAGGTAGGGGACATGTGCCCGCCTCTAGGGGACCCCGGCACAATAAAGCGGCGGATAGTCGTAAAAGCGATCATGAACCGGATGTATGATTATTAGGCGCAACTGCGAGCTGATTGACTCTCAAAGCGATGCGTTTCAGCACAACAGAATTCTGACGCCCCTCCACGAAGCTGTGGTGTCCGATACATCAGGAGCATGCAGCCAGTTAATCTTTGACGTCATTCGATGCGCTATGAGACGCGGCGAGACCGCTCGGCGACGACTGACAAGCTACCCCAGATTAGCCCTTTGAAATGATGGCACATAGCTATGCTAGCGTGGTCAATCACCCTAAGGCGCTAGCAAATAACTAGGCAGATATTGCGGTTCTTGACGCATAACACTCGTCTTGCGGGATATTAAGTGCGTTCCTACATCTTTGGAAGGAGAGTCTTACTGAACCTCACGCAGTGACGGGCCGATCAGCCAACCGCTTGTACTAGGCAAGACGTACGGAGAGTCCGAGTCGGCAGTAGTAGGGTTAACGGAGGCTGCACGCCGTGATCTACGCCGTGTTTCAACCATGCTCCACTACTCTTCCCAATACGCTTAAACTCGTCGCCTGCTTGCACTTTCTGGAGGTTGCCCGCCAAGCACTTCCAAGCGGGGCTGCGTCTCCGTTTGGTCAGAATGTGCGTGTCGGCTCTCTCGAAAGCACCAAACCACTGCAACGACACGGACACCGAATATTCACTGCATGCTTCACTTTGTGGAGCTACCCTTGTTGATGCGCAAGACTCGTCGGCCCGTGGACAGGCTTGCGCAGTGAGTAAAGGAATATAAGCTGCATGCATCTTCTCGGTAGGCTCATCGACTCGACTACTTCTCCACTCAGCAGTACCACTCAACTCCTTGACCTTAATTTCGATCTCAACATGAAGACCATCCTCTCGACTACCGCCGTCGCACTCGCTGTCCTCGCGTCGGATGTAGCGGCGCGCAAGATGACTGTCGTCAACAAATGCGATTACACCGTCTGGTGCGTTTTTCACTCTCATTCTAGTTCGACCCTCACTCATTCACTTGTACAATAGGCCTGGGGTGCGTCTAGCATGCCCCGAATCTTGTCATGATAATCCGCATACTAACTCCGTCTCGCTTGCAATAGTTGTACACCGACATGAAAGTTAGCCCTTCGAAGCCCAACTACCCCACCGGGTAAGACATCATCCCTCGTTTTGCAAGGCTATTCACTAAATATACCTCGTATCTTCGATGCCGATGCAGGTGGCAGCAAGACGCCGGCAAGACTGTCTCGTTCGACATTCCGAACGACTGGCAGGCAGGTCGCATCTGGGTGAGTAGCTTTACGCCCGATTTCGAAACCATGTAATCATGGGCGATCATAGGGCCGTCGCGGCTGCGACTTCAGCAAGGGAACCCCTGGGCCGACCCAGTGCCTCGACGGGGGCTGCAACGGCGGGCTCGAGTGCGACCCTAACAATGGCACTGTGAGCCTTTCAATCTTCCTACCTTTGCTGAGTTACTTATGATTTCAACAGGGAGTTCCTCCCGCTACTCTAGCGGAATTCACTCTAGGCATCAATGGCAACCCGGACAATTACGACGGTGAGCACGGGCATGACCGAGACTGCCCATCACAAGGGGTACTCACACAGTATTACCAGTGTCGGTCGTCGACGGCTTTAACATCCCCGTGGAAATCACGAACAACAAGCAATGTCACCTTGCTAGTTGCAACGTTGATCTTAACCCAGGCTGTGAGTGCTGTGTCCGAGTTGCTGTGTGCTAGCCCCGAATCTGACTTCCCTCGACCACCACATCCAGGTCCGGCAGAGCTGAAGGGGCCGACCGATCCCAGCGGACAAGTCGTCGGATGCAACAGTGCCTGCTCTGCAGGCCTTGGAGATGATCCCAGTGCGTACACTTATTCGCTCGAGCGTCGTACTCGAGCTGAGTCTGAACAAAAACTGACTCTTGCCGCCAGAGAACAACCCGAACTGCTGCACTGGCAGCCACGACAAGCCCGAGACGTGTCCTCCCAGCGGAGTGCAGTTCTACGACTATTTCAGTGCGTTCGTTACTCAGAATCTGTTCATGTTGGACGAGCTAACGCTGGCGTCCGATACAGAGAGCAAGTGCAAGGACTCGTACGTCTACGCGTATGACGAGCAGAGCGGCACCGCTCTCTGGACGTGCCCCGTGGACAAGGCCGCCGATTATACCGTCACGTTCTGCCCGAAGTAGACGGTACCGTAACTCGGTGCCATACGAAGCAACGAGAGATGATGGACATCATGATCATGATGGTATGCATAGTACAGTATTATTCGAAGGACCGTGGTTTTCTTAATGTAGCCAAGACTTGCAACACTCTGCAATAATAGTAGCTGCATTCGAATTAACATGCTTCACACACAAGCCACTGGTGATCATGCATCATGTATTGCAGTGACTGATCAGCGTGGGCTCAGGCTGCCACCGCACTAACACCGACATTCGGCGCTTGAGCACTGTAACGAGCACAGCTTTGTGACGATGCTTACTAATCCTCCCATCCGGTCACTCTTCCTCCTCTGAGTTTCAACCACCATCATGCATTTCACTCTGCTTTCTCGACACGCGCCATGGCCAGAATGTGATACTCGGCGACGCTCCTCAGCACCAGTACACAGATAGCTCTCTGTCTGTGTGGAGTATGTGCAGCAGAAAGGTCCGGCTGCCAGCAAAATTATAGTTGTCACCCCTAGTACTACCTCAAGAGTCGATTGGATAAGCTCGGCGCGCACATCTATCCTAAGGAACGGCTGTTACTCGGGCACACGCCTGTAGCTGAGTACACTGACCCCCTCTCTCTGGCAAACTTCCTACGGTGTCTGTTCGTAGCTCCCCTGCAGGTCGCGTGCGCCGGAGAATTGCCCCAAATCGGCACGACGGGGGAAAGATCAACATTCCGATATCATCCCTCGAACGAATGTAGTATGTTATTAGCATTCTTTGCGCCTATGTGCTCATCAATCTTAGAAGGGGTCCGTTTCAATTCGACAGGATGACGTCCCGCTGCGCTAATGACCTCACTACGAAGCCTGATCTGTGCTTCGATCAGGCGTTACGAATACAAGCCGAGGCAGATCGCGCTGGGGCAAGGTCGGAGGGATGGCAGTTGGCACATATTTTCTCCACTTCACCGATAGCCCCGTGGTTGTTGTCGACTTCTTGGCCTCGTGTGGATAACCGTCACTTGTTTCCTAAAGCGATCGAGCCGCCGCCATTTTGACTCTTATGATCACGCCAAGTACAGAGTCAAAGAATACACTCACAAACGCCCTGCGCACTTTACTCCAACTATGAGTCTAATGTATCAACGGCGGGGTCACGGACAACTCTCGGCATTGGTGACGCACGACCAGAAAGGTAGGTCCGGGAGCAGGCAGAGGCTACCAATGTATTCTCACAAGTTGCAATTGCCCAAAGCGTCGAATACGCCCTGCCTCTGTCCCGACCAGGATCGGAATCACTTACCCTTCTCTCCATTCCCAATGGAGGATCGACTCCAATACGACACCGCATCCGTTTCCGATATCCCGGAGAAGAGGCTTGGCTGACCCGAGTATTGGGGGAGGTGCTCACGGGGTACTCCTCAAACCACTGCCAGCTACATGCCGGAACGCTCTGTTTGTGCGGTACAGCAGGGCGTTCGGGAATACGCGCTGATGCTAGCGTTGAGCGGTTGGTTATGACGGCCGTGCGCAGCGAGCTCGCGCAGAGAGGGATATAAAGGAGCGTAAGTGCTCCCCCAACACCCTCATCGACTCAACCAGCTTTCAACACCACAAGCACTGATCGAGCCCTCGAATCCATCCTTCCAGTACCGCTACTCAACATGAAGGGCTTCCTCTCTATCGCTACCGTCGCTCTCGCCGTGTTCGTGTCGGACACCGCCGCACGCACGTTCACCGTCAAGAACAACTGCGCTTTCACCATCTGGTGCGTCATCTCGCCCCCCGAGCCTTTGTCTCGATCTACTACTCACACGTTCGCATGTCATCAACAGGCCTGCCGTGCGTCCTGTCCACCCGCACTGACATGACCATTCTCGTGCTCATCTCCCTGTGGCCTCACATAGCTCTACACGGATCCGACCAGCCCTTCTAAGCCAAGCCAAGCCACGGGGTAAGATACATGTGCTCGTCTCGACGCTGTTCTCTACACCACATATTAACGACCCAATGTTCTGTGACAGTTGGCAACAGGACGCCCAACAGTCCGTCTCCTTCGACGTTCCGAACGACTGGAAGTCAGGCCGCATCTGGGTTAGCATCGGCTTTATCCTTATAGCATTCAGGATACGCTGACAGGCTGCGATAGGGCCGTACCAACTGCGACTTCAGCCAGGCCCCCGCTGGCCCGAACTCGTGCCTTACTGGGGGCTGCAACGGCGGTCTCGAGTGCGACCCCAACACCGGCACCGTGAGTTTCATACGCCTCACATCCGATTCGCGTCTCGATTGCTCACATGCATTGGCACGCGTCGGCAGGGTGTTCCTCCCGTCACGCTCGCCGAGTTCACTCTAGACGGGGCCGGTAACCTGGACAACTACGACGGTGCGCACCCAAACGGCTCGCAAGCGACTCGTGGACTGTGCTTACCTGCCTACCCCTCTCCTCCCAGTCTCCCTCGTCGACGGATTTAACCTGCCCATGACTATCACGAACAACGTGGGGTGCGACGTCCCTAGCTGCCCTACCGACCTGAACCCTGACTGTATGTCGCGCGCACGGAATCTGTGCTCCTTGGCATCGCAAAGCCGAACGAGACTGACGTTCCGTTACTCCAGGCCCCGCGCCGCTCAAGGGCCCGACCAACCCGCAGGGCCAGGTGGTCGGATGCAAGAGTGCCTGCGCCGCAGGTCTCGGAGACCCGAGTGCGTACCCCCACTATGGCTACCCCAGGCCGCGGCAGAAGAATTGGCATCGCTGACACGCATGACGCCCTGGCACTCTAGCGAACAACCCGAACTGCTGCACCGGCACCCACGACACCCCAGACACGTGCCCGTCCAGCGGTGTGGAGTACTACGACTACTTCAGTGCGTACACATTGCTGCGTGTGGATCGACGTGGGACTTTGCGAGGCTAACGACTTCCGTGGTGGCACGCGCAGAGAGTCGGTGCAAGAACTCGTATGCGTACGCGTACGACGAGCCGAGCGGCACCGCGCTCTTCCACTGCCCGTCTGGCAGTGCTGCGGACTACACGATCACGTTCTGCCCGTGAGCGTGTGGGCTCGCTCGCTGAACACCGTAGCGATCGCGAGTGGAAGAACAACTTGCAGCATAGAATGGCATGCGAGTGCTCCGAGTCATACTAGTGAAAGCAGAAAACCAGATATATGATGTATACGTTCAATGCAATGCTTAGTTGTTCACGACTAGAAAGAGTGTGCGTGATGTCGAACGACTTTTATGATGACTGTATGAGAAGAGCTCACAACTTCAAGCTAATTTGGTGAGACGCTGGTGCGACGCGAACTGAGTCACACTAAGTTGAAAGCGTGATGTCACGCGTGCGTGATTAGGCACTGGTATACCTGTGTCGCGCAGAGAGTAGGTCCACAAATTCGAGTGTTTTCACATACGGCGATTCGAGCAGCACACGCTTACCGTGCCTCGCGGACAACACGCTGGACTACACCATCGACTTCAGTCCGTGAGCGGAGAGGTTGAAACCAGCATATAGTAATTGCATAAGTATGGGAGAGGATCAGGAGTGCTACATGGATGCGCATACAGCGAGTCAGGGAAGAGGTGGGTGGGGAGGATAGCGGGGTGCCGGATAGCAACGAGACGATACAATAGAAGATCCGATGTAATAGGGTAAGGAATACCGAGGCGAGGATTATACGAGCTGTACTGTATGCTGGAGAACTAGCCGCACAGTCTGGTGCGACGTGATTAACCTACTCCACACGTGTGTCCGAGTCCGAGTCGTGAAAAGCGTGCTTCAAGTTCATGAGCTGCAGCATGCCCATCCTCCTGCGCGTACGCGCCGAGCGCCGCCGTCTCTTCCGGGCGTCACACTGTCTCTGCACTGCGTAGAGCGACGGGGGCGGATTGAGCATCGACGCAAGCGCGGCACGCGAGTGAGGCCTAGTACGCACTCCAGCCTTGCAGGTATGCGGCCTGCATTGGCAGGAGCCTGCGCTTCTCCTCCACGAACGCCCACTGCGGGTCCGGCTCGTCCACCCGGACTTTGAAGAGACGCTGGTCGAGGAGGCGCCGCCCGAGCTTCGTGCGGAGGACGTCGCCGTTCTGCCGCCGCAGGTAGGTGCAGAACTGGCACTTGCCCGTGCACTCGTAGTCCAGGCAGACGTTGGCGCTGACAAGAGGTGAGTATATGCTAGAATAGAAGAAGGGGAGGAGCGACTTACCCGAATGCAGGGCGCTGTTTCGACGCGTCTGCGACCGTGCGCGCGAACGGGCCCCGGACCTGCTTCGGCGTCTTGCGATAGGCCTTGAGCGATACAAACCTCTCTTCGAACAGGTCCGCGACGGGTGCTTCTGCTTTGTCAGGTACACCTGGCGTGTAGTAGAGCTCGTCCGGCCCAGTCAGGTCGATGATCTCGATCTCCAAGGGGGTTGCCATCAGCCCAACATGCGCACACTGCGGGAACAGGTTCCTCGCGTACGGCGGAGCGGACGCAGCGAGACTTACGACTTGGTTATCGCCCCGCGAGGCGTGGTGGGGCGCCGGTAGTCCCGGCGGCGGAAACCATGCCGTGTTGTCCTGGGTGGCATTGGCTGCGGGCCACATCTGTGGGGAAGCAACGGGGCGTGGAGACGTCCTCCGCCCGCGCTCCGAGCCTATGGGGGAGATGCTCTGGCTCCTCCCGCCGCGCTGTGCGTTGCGCCTCGGATAGTGGGGCACGTCGTCCTCGGTTTGCAGTCGTTCTGGACGGTAGAGGACGAGGTCCGCGTCCGCGCCACTGCCTTTCTTGCCACACACATCGGCCTTGTGCGAGAGCGCGCTACAGTCGTTGCGCGAGCGGGTGCGGCCGCTGGCTGGCGGAAGCTTGCGCTGCTGGTTTGGCAGCTGCGCGTAGAGAGGAAACTTGTGTGGATCGGCAGGGCGGTAGGCGAGCCTCGACGGCGACCGAGGTGGGAGGTCGGGAATGGCGCACATCATATGGAGCTGTAGAGGGCTGTTTTGCGTAGAGAGCATAGTCCAAGAGACGGATACCTTGAGTGGCGTAGAGTACAGGACGGTGGCCGAGGGAGAGAAGGGAGGAGGACGCGCCATTTTATGGGGGAAGCTGGGTCGAAAGCAGGAGGCTGCGTGCTGGCCGTTGCGACCGCTTTGTCGAGGCGAGGAAGCAAGAGAGACAATGGGCAGATGGAGCGCAGGGAGTATATAAGCGTTGTGTTACGAGAAGGCGGCTATTAGGAGGGATTTGCAGGGACGAGGATGGCTGATGCGAGGCAGTCGCATGTTGATGCTAGCGGTGCGGGTGAGATGCTTCTGGCTCGAGCAAGGATGATGGCCTCCGGTGCTATCAGGGTCCGCAGAATAAGAACTTGCTTTGGCCGTCGGTTGGGGATATGCTGAGCGAGCGCGCCGCTGGTGCTCGGTGTGGACGCCTGTCGTTACGGGCGAGTGATAGGCGACGCGCCCGAAGCCAGCTCGCCGCTCGCATTGACGTTGCTGTGGTCATGGGCCATCGTCGTCGTTGGTGGACAACATACACGCCCGGAAAGGCGAGCTCTCCCCGTCCACCCACCGGGCCGATCCCGGTGCGAGCGACAATGAGCGTGGGAAGAGATGGCTTGCCTGCTTTGTGCGCAAATATGCGATCCTGTGCGTTTCTTTCATCATCCATCCTTTTCGAATTCACGCAAGCAGAGTCATATGTCCCTCCGAAACGCCGACGATGCGCACTCCGTCGAGCCACTGCACCCACGCTGAATGAGCAGAGAGTACCAACTTACGTCGGGGCAGCTGCGACGACTAATGGGACACCCTCGGCAGATCTTCCTGCAGGCCCAGCCTGACTGGGACACCGTCCTGCCGACGAGAAGGCGAAAAATTCTTCTGACCGAACCCGTCAGCTCGTATTCTTCCCATTCCGTTTAGGTAATCATCGCACTCTTGACACATCGCCGATTTTCGCTTATAATATCCCATCGCCCGCTCACAATGCCTCAGACTCACCCTCTCACCCCCAAAATCATTCCATCCTCCCGGATCCCCTACCTCCTCTCCTCATGACTGCACGACACCCCGAGGCCGACGAGGAGACTCCCCTGCTCTGCGCAGAGTCTCAGACTTCTCATAAGCGCAAGCACACGCCCATCCCCTGGGCACAGTTCTCCATTCTCCTCGTCCTTCAGCTCGCAGAGCCCCTCACAAGTCAAGTCATATACCCCTTCGCTCCTGAGGTTAGAATCGGCCGTCACCCTCCTTGCGCCGGGTACGCTGACTTCATTGCATATGTAGCTCATTCGGAACATCGGGATCACTCACGGAGACGAAACGCGAGTAGGATACTATGTCGGGCTCATGGTGCGTCTCATTCCTGCTTGTGTTTACCTCTCCGCATCTTCCCTCCCCCGGTCTTTCACATCTTCGGCTGCCAAAACACGTACCATCAACCGAAGTTACCTCCGAGGCGCTTCCTTGCTGCCGACTGCTCTTCCCGGCTACGGTTCGCTAATTGACATCATGTGTGCAGCAATCCATATTCTTTGCAACACAGGCCTTGACTGTGCTACACTGGAGCCGCGTATCGGATCACGTAGGTCGCAAACCAGTCATCATGACCGGCCTCATCGGTCTGTCAATATCCATGTACTGCTTCGGTCTATCACGTACCTTCTGGGGCCTGGTCGTCAGGTATGCTGTCACTCTCTCTTCTCGTCCTTCGCATCTGACCCTACGTGTGAACAGTCGAAGTCTCAACGGTGCCCTCAATGGCAATATCGGCGTGATGAAAAGCATGCTGGCTGAGATTACAGACCCGACCAATATTGCCCAGGCGTACGCCTTCTTGCCTATTGCATGGTCCACCGGGGCAACTGTCGGGTAAGCCGTTCCTGCAGATCCTCGACTCTATGACCCCTTTAACACCGTCTTCCTAGTCCAATCATCGGCGGCTCTCTATCCCGGCCTGCCGAGCGCTATCCATCTGTCTTCGGTGATTCCGAGTTTCACAAGAAGTATCCTTATTTCCTTGCATGTTCTATCCCCGCGACATTCTCCGCAATCGCCTGCTTCGTTACGCTTTTCTTCCTCAAGGAGGTAGGTTGTTCCTTGTTCGCCTCCGCGGTGCTTGTATCTGACACTTGCGATCTCCCTGTCCTTTCAGACCGTGCGAAACCCTTTGTCGATTCGCAAGCTTCTGCGCATCTCACCCAAAGAGGCTACCGTCGAGCAGGAAGCATCCACTGTAGCTAAGGGGGCCATCGTCGACGATGTCTCCCGTCCCCTCCCCTTGCGCAGGTTGTTGACCCCACGCGTCATCACGGCCGCCGGCAACTACGCCTTCCTTGCCGTCGTCGACATCACGCTCCGTGCGATCCAACCCGTGTTCTACTCGACGCCCATCGAGCTCGGCGGCCTGGGAATGGACCCAGCGACGATCGGCGTCATCCTCTCGCTGTGTGGGATCGCCAACGGGCTCACGCAGATATTCTTATTTGGGAAGATCCACGACCGGTTCGGCACGAAGCGCGTCTACCTGGCCGGCATCGCCAGCGTCCTCCCTGTCTTCGCCATGTTCCCCGTTATGAACGAGCTTGCCAGGATCCAGGGGTTCAGCGGCACCGTGTGGACGCTCGCCCTCGCACAGGCCTTGCTGACCATCATTGTGAACTTCTCGTACGGTGAGTTTCGTTCTACTCCGTCCCTGGGGACCGTGGCCCTCTCGGAGCGCAGAGCCTAACTCGACTGCTCCCAGGCTGCGTGTTCATCTTCATCACCGCGTCCGCCCCGAACAAGGCGTCGCTCGGGTCCGTGAACGGCCTGGCGCAGATGCTCGTGTCGATCATGCGCACGGTCGGCCCCGCGTCCGCCAACTCGCTCTTCTCGCTCTCGATCGACGCGGAGCACCACTACATGGGCGGGTACTTCGTGTACGTCGCGCTGTCCGCCGTCGTCTGCGTCGCGCTCTGGGTCGGCACGTTCCTGCCCGACAGCACGATGTCCGACGAGCCGCCCGCGGCGGACGCGGACGCGTGATGCACGGACGCGTGTGTGTGTGTGTACCATCACTGTCTTCCGCTTTTCCACTTTGGATGTGGACGGGGTCGACGCGGACATTTCCAGAGCCTCGCACCCTATTCATTCTCGGACCGATTGACCACGACCCCTCACGACCCCCTCGCATTTTCGCAGCAGCAGCAGCAGCAGTAGAAGTAGTTAGAGAGAGAGAGAGAAAGACCATTCAAAAGCAGGCTACCCCGCATCCGCAGATATATCGTGTATCATTCTTTGTTTTCGAGCAGCTCCGTCGTCTTGGGTTTAGGATGCACCTGTCACTGTCTTAAAATCCGAAGCATAGTCTTGTCGTGCTGTAGCGTGCGGCATTTACTGTATGTGCGTGTGGCTAAAGTTCGAGCTCTAGCACCGCGTTACGTCCGACTTAGCCATGCAAGACGCTTATCGACATCTCCCAGCTGCGTTCCAGCCGCTTCCCCGAGGCAGTCGAAAGCTGGCAAACGGTGGCACTATCCCTATATGACACAGCCCGAAGCCTACAATGCTAACTACAGCGCGAAGAGCGTCTCCGCTACTACATACTATATGTCTGTCCGATTACAACAGCAATCCGAATTCAAAGACCACACTGCTAGAGAACCCCCGCGCAGACTCCAGAGTGGACGAACTATAGTATACCATATCTCGCGATCAAAATACACGCCCGTGAGTCACGGATTATGAATGAGACGACTCTCACTCATCTTGCCCCAGGTTGATGCACTACAGGTTAGAGTCGACCTTGTCCCGACTCTACGAAAGTACTGCAAGCTCCAGCTTAGACGAGCTTCGCGAAGGAAATGCTGTTCTTCGTCGCGTCCGTCGAGAAGTACGCGTTCTTCAAGAACATATTGCCGACCTGCGGACACGCAAGACGTGTCAGCCTGCGTCCACGAACGCAGTACACGCGGAGGGGGAACATACCAGCCAGGTGTCGTCGTGGATGTTCCCGCCCACGATGCCCGACACGCAGTTCGTGCCCGTGTCGTCCGTTTGAGCGAAGATGAGGTCCTCGGGGCTGATCGCGAACACCGTGCCGCCGAACGACAGCGCAATGCTCGTATTCGTGTCGCACGGGATGGTGAACTTGCCCCAGTAGCGCGGGCCGTTGTGTTGTGCGCCGGGGATCGCGGCGTGGATCGCGTCCGCGTCCGCGTACGGGGCGACGATGATTGCGGTGCCGGTGTCGATGATCGCGGTGCGGCTACGGAAGGCGAGGTCCTGGCCGTCTGCGGTCACGGCGTCCATCGCGCCTTCCCAGAAGCCTTTCGAATTGACATTGTCGAGCGTCACGAGAGTGGCGGGGTCGAACTTGGTCTCGTCAAGACCACCGAAGGTGATCTCGCCATCGTTCTTGTCGTCCGCGACACGGGAGATCTTGTACGAGGTGATGGCGTCGGTGATCTGGCCTGCTTTCGCGAGAGCCTCGACCGGGGTGAGGACGCGCTGCCGAGAGAGCGTCTGTCGGAGAGCGATCTCAGTTTTATGCCACAGTGAGATTTTTATGGGACCATTGCACTGACCGACTGAGCAAGACCCATCCGACCATCGAAGGGCTGGGAGGAGAAAAAAATCTCCGTGTGCGCAACACCGAAGGTATGAGCGGGGAGCGCGAGACCCGCGAGTGTCACGAAGTTGCACTCGCCCTCCCGCGGGCTCTCCATGGAACTCGAGAGCGCGATCGCGATTATCATGGCCACGCATCTTGGTGAGCACTCTCTCCGCGCTGCTCGTTCGCGGGACCTGCCAGTGTTTCACCTTGCTGTATTGATCATGCGCGAATGCCACTACTAACATCACTGTATACGATGCCAGTTGTATGCGTCATTGGGCTCGGACGTTAGTTCAGGTGGTGTGCACGTCATAAATGACAAAAGAGTGTACTGATTATTGGAAGTGTACGAGAACTTGTCAAATGTCCATGCCAGAGTGGCGTTATGTCTCGAGCACCAAGTAGCTTACTCAGAGGCGGCAGTTGAGATCCTTGCTCCACTCATCTGAGCTAACTCCCTCGACGACTACGAAAAGATCATTGGGATCATACTTGGCCTTGATCTTTCGCAGCTTCTCGTAATGCGAGCCGAAAAAAGACTGCTTGAAATCCGGCTCGTACAGCGTCGCCTGTGAGCGAATGGCAAGCGGTCAGTACTTCAGTACCCGCACGATCAAGCTTTAAGTCGCACTGTCCGCGGAACGCACCTCATTGAAGTATGCTCCCGAGTCGGGAGCGAGCGCGCGCAGCGTCGCCGTGTCATCCTTGAGTACCTGGCGGCTCTGGTTGATCACGTCTTCCGGTGCGCCCTCCGGCCAGCTTGCGCCGGTGACAACGTGCACAGCTGCTTTGCGCCAGGCAGGGTGGACGGCTGCCGAGTCGGGGTCGATCTTCGACGTCTGCCCTCCACAGATGAGACTGTGATGACCAAGATTAGCACCGTGATAACTAGACATAGGAGCTGTATGCAACTCTGAGAAGGTGGAAGGGCACGTACTAGTAGCCCAAGCCGGGGAGCCTGGCGAGAGGGGTGAGAGTATCGATGACATGCTCTGTGTTCCCCTCGAGCACGTCGCGGGGAATGAGCCAAGAGCCGAGCTCGACGTTCACACCGACCGCGGTGTCGTTCTGGTCACTGAAGATCGGCGCATACCAGTCATACCATGAATCGAACGGCAGGGTAGTCGACGTCGAGAGCGTCAGGACGTCGGACGCGTTTCCGGTCGTCGTCGAGTTCGCCACGACTTCTCTCACGAAGTCCAGGTAGGGATTCATCGTCGCGTTCGCCTGCTCCCAGGACACGTTCGGCACAATAGCGGCGATGTTGAAGTCGATGGAGGTGTCCGTCGGGCTGACCGAGGCATACCCGCCCCACGCCGCGTCGGTGAGCTTCGTGGTGATCCGCACGAACTCGGCGAAGATCTGGGTCATTCCCTCGTTGAGCTGGGTTCCGTTCTGCGAGACGTCGAGGAAGACGGCAATAACGGGGACCATCGGGCGCGTGCGGTACGTGACGGAGGTGACGACACCCCAAGTGCCTCCACCGCCGCCGCGCAGAGCCCAGAAGAGGTCGGAGTTCTGCCACGCGTTGACCGTCAAATGGGAGCCGGAAGAAGTGACGACGGTCATTTCGAGGACGTTGTCGACTCCTAGAAGAGTAAAGTCAGTAAGCACGGCGGACGATGTCCCAGAACAACAGTCCGTACCCAGTCCGAAGGACGGCGAGAGAGCGCTATGTCCACCACCTTGAATCCATCCACCGCCGGCGCCGACGGAGCCACCTGCAGAAGCCCCACCGACGAGGATACGACCAGCATCATTGGCAGCATCGTATGCCTCGTGCCATTGCACACCAGACCCAATAGTTAACGCTACAATGTGTGATTGAACGAGAAGTTGTCAGACCGTATTCTAACGCATTGACTGGAACTGAGATACAGACCGAACTCGTAAATCTCGCTGTCAGAAGGCGCGGCCGTCGGAGTGAAAGAAGGGTGAACTGTGATGTTCTTCAGGTGGTGTGTCCAGATCATGAATGAACCGCGTGCATCGCTACGGCCGTAGTAGTCATGCCTAGCATGCGAAAATGTCAGTCAATCGTAGTACAAGAGCACGACCAGTAGTAGTACTGACCCGGTGTTCTTTACGGCCAGACGCAGGTTGTGCGTAGCAGCAAATTTGACGGCAGCCTGAATATCCTCGATAGTTCGGGCATCGACCCCAATAACAGACACACTTCCTTGGTTACACGGCCCGCCTAACGCAGTATTGATGTAGCATGCGTCGATAGTGCCGTTCGGAAATTCGAAGATCTCGAAGTTGGTGTTCTGCATCGCGCCAGCCTGATCGGCACGCCATGTTCCTTGTCTCCATTTCGTCTTGACGGTGGCGCACTCGGACGAGTTGGGTGACGTGTAGCAGGGAGTAGCGGGAGGTTTCGGAAGGATGAGGGGCTGAGACACCTGGGCAGCGAGCTTCCCGAATTCTGCTTCAGAGGGCCAGCAGGGATTCCGGAAGAGACAGCGGCATTGAGGCGTTGTCGCTGCGAGAGCGTCGAGCCGGCTCAGGCCACAGAAAACGAGCAGGAATATGGTGGTTACGAAGCGCATGTGAGCGGGCTCTGAGAGTCGAGGTGAGTCGTGCAGTCAGTAGGTACTACCGGGTGCTTTATATCTGGCAGCTGCAGTACACAAGTGCATGAACTGCGCACTAGTATTTAGACAAACCAACGATGACAGTGCGCGCTGCGCAAGACATAAGTTTGGTCCTAGCCTTGAAAGGCGCATCACAGGCTGTCATTATCGGCTTGTAGCCGGCACAGGCAAGCAAGCGAACGGAAATGTTGACAGTCGACCTGCGGAACAACTGCGGAAGAGCATTTAAATTTTGAGAGGTAGTACCTGGTAGAATTTACCGGCTGGTACTGGCTGCGGTGGAGTCACGCGCAGCAGCGCGGGTGTGTAGGGGTGTGTGTCCGACGAGCAGCATATATCAGACTGATTGAATGGAAGACTCGCGTTATGCATAACAAGAGAAGGGGCGGTGCTCCTCCTCCGCCTCGAGCGTACGGGTATCGCATATGTTGAAAATGTGAAGACGATGCCCGGCCGGAGATTGACGGTCCTTGTACGAAGCGTTCTGACGAGAGTGAGTCTTCCCGTGTGAGCGAGAACATACATACTATACATACCCGCATCGACAGGTATGCTGCGAAAAGATCAGGCTGAGGTTGCAACGGAGAAGCACTAGTGTCAGAGGAGGAGCGGCGGCTCGTACCTGCGGCTTTCAATCAATTCGACCGTGAGATAAACATTACGAAGCGCCGGTTGAGACTTAGCCTCAGCCTGAGGCTCCGGGAGTCCGACTCACTACCGCCACTGGCACCTCAGGCTTCAAGCTTCAGGCCTCAGGCCTCATGTCTCTAGAGTCCGAATCAATGCAGAAGAGCATACGAAGAGGAGAGCATGTATTTCGAAATAGCCTGACTTCAATGATTGCAGCTCTCCCCGACCAAAGTACTGGACCTCAACTTGACGATCGTCGATCTACTCACACCGTGCAGCTGCATGACAGGTGTCATCTGGCGGCACTGGCATTGAACATTCCCTAGGCTGCTCAGCAGTGCTGGCTAGTAATACTTTCTGCTCCATAAATTGACTACTGAAGCCGCCGCTCGACTTGCATTAACATTGTCGTCAATTGGGTATCGTCACAAGACTGTTCGGAATGTCGCGCGATTTATTTGCAGTAACGTCCCTATCATCGAGTTAAAACGCAAGTCGTGTGAGGTTGTAATGGTCAGATCTGTGAAAATGGGGCGCCTGCAGCTTCCGACCATACACGCGTGGTAAATAATCCACCGCGATTGAAGCTGTCCCGACGGTCTGCTGCATTCTAGCAAGGATACCGCCAAGATCAACTACTCAGACACGACAATTCAAGTCCTCGCTCCAATCCTCGGAGCCGACTCCCTCGACGACGATGAAAAGGTCAATCGGATCATATTTGGCCTTGATCTCCCGCAACTTCTCGTAATACGAGCCGAAGAAGGCTTGCTTGAAATCCGGCTCGTACAGCGATGATGCCTGCCAGAGGTACAATGTGTGTCAGTGGACGAAGGACATGCCCGCACCGCTGCTATTGTTCTGCAACCCACCTCATTGAAGTATGCGCCTGAATCTGGGGCCAGTGCACGCAGCTTAGCCCCTCCGCAGCGTGTCGATCACGTCCACCGTCGTGCCTTCCGCCCAGACGGTGGCTCCGACAACATGCACGACTGCTTGACGCCAGGCAGGGGTAACGGCAGCCGCGTCGGGGTCGATCTTGGTAGTCTCTCCACCGCATACCAGACTGGAGTGACGATGATAGTCAGCTACGGACACGACTCATATGCAGGACTATTGAGTACGTACTAGTAGCCAAGTCCAGGAACTGCGGAAAGAGTATCAACGACTTGCTCCAGGTTGTTCTCGATCGCGTCGCGAGGGATGAGCCACGACCCGAGCTCGACGTTGAACCCAACCGCACCGTCAGGATCGCTGAACGTGGGCGTGTACCAGTCGTACCACGAATCATACGGCTTGGTCAACGCGGCCGAAGGCGTGAGGATCTCCGATGCGTTACCCGCAGTTGTCGAATTCGCCACGACCTCCTTCACGAAGTCCAGATACGGTTGCATCGTCGTGTTCACCTGCTCACAGGACACGTTCGATACGATGGTAGCAAGATTGAGGATCAGCGAGTCATTTGATGGTGTGAACGACACGAGCCCGCGTCGGTGAGTTCTGGCGTAATGCGCACGAGCTCGGCGAACACCCTGGACATTCCCGCGTTGGGCTGCGTACCGCTCTGCGTGATGTCGAGAAAGGCGGCGACAACTGGGACCATTGGGCGTGTGCGGTACGTGACAGAGGTGACGACGCCGAATGTCCCTCCCCCGCCGCCGCGCAGAGCCCAGAAGAGATCTGAGTTCTGATACACGTTGGCCGTGAGGTAAGAACCTGCCAGTGAAGAGGTGACGACCGTCATCTCGAGGACATTGTCGACCCCTACCAAGAGAGCATCAGCCAGCTAACCAGAGGGGTGGCATCACGTATGCATAGTGCTCACCTAGTCCGTAAGATGGCGAGAGAGCACTATGCCCTCCACCTTGGATCCAACCGCCGGAGGCGCCCACTGAACCACCTGCGGAGGCTCCGCAGACTAGAATACGGCCAGCGTTATTTGCAGCATCGTACGCTTCATGCGATTGCACGCCAGACCCGATCGTCAACGCTACAGGACGCGAAGAGTGAGTGGTCAGCAGGTCTGTAGTACGGATCGTGACTTCCTCCCGACTACGTACCGGCATCGTAGACTTCGCTGTTAGAGGGTGCGCCGGTTGGGATGAAGGAGGGATGAACGGTGATATTTTTGAGGTGGTGCGTCCATATCATGAACGAGCCACGTGCATTGCTGCGACCCAGGTAATCATGACTTTGCCAGAGAAAGGCCGTGAGCTATTTGAACACTCGGCAAGAGTACGAGAATAACCACTTACCCCGTGTTCTTGACCGCTAACCTCAAGTTGTGCGTGGCAGCAAACCTGACGGCGGCTTGAATGTCCTCGACTGACCGAGCATCGATGCCGATGACAGATAAACTGCCCTGGTGACAGGGTGTGCCAAGGTCGGTGTTGAGATAGCAAGCATCGATAGTGTCGTTGGGGAGGATGAAAGTCTCGAAGGTTCGGGCTCTGCATCGCGCCAGCCTGGTCTTTACGCCATGTGCCGTCTTTTCAGTTCACTTCCACTGTAGGACACTCGCAAGAGGTGCCTGACGCGTAGCAGGGACTAGCCGGAGGTGTCGGATGGATGGGGGGCTGAGATACTTGAGCAGCAAGCTCTTCGAACTCAGTCTCAGAGGGCCAGGAACAGACAGCGGCATTGGGGCGTTGTTGCTGCCGACGCCTCCGACAGCGAGCGCAGCCCGAAGAGTAAGCACAGGAGTAAGACAGCGGCCGAGCGCATGCGGTCAGGCTTTGGGAGAAGGTCAGTTGTTCGGTCAGCCATTGCGTCTAGTACATGACTCGCACTTTATATGCACTGTCCAGGGTCCAGCGAAATTACGGCGTCTACATTGCAACTGTGCAGGATGCCAACTGCGCAATGATCCTGTGGATGCGGAAGTACGAAATTGCGCATCCCAGGCTGTCAATGGACGCAGTCGTGACGATCCTTCAAGGTCCGCGGCGTGAAGAGACAGCGTGCTATGAGAGAGATAAGGTTCTGTGAAGCAGTCGCGCAGACGAACTTGCGTACCTGTACAAGGCTCACCGGGGACATACTAATTTGTGCAGTACAAGCTACAGCGGCCGCAGCATGGAGCAGCTCACGCAATTAAATGTTTCATATCTGGGCTGGGCCAGGTGACATGGCATGATCGTCGTCGCAGCACGAGAAAGCTTAAGGTGGACTTTTTTGTGTATGACTTATACCCAAAGAGCGCTAGGCAGAGCCGTAGAGGTGTGTGGACCAGGTTTGAAGAAGTTGAACCACTGAGCGAGGATAAACGAGTTTGAAACTCAAAGTAGGAGGCTGGCGCGTGACGGTTCAAAAAGATGATTGCATTTGCCTTTCCTTCTTCGGATGAGGTGGCAGTGCCCTAACACGGCCAAACAGGCCTCGTTGCAAGAACGAGACTCACTGGCGGACAGTGCTGACTGTGACCAGCCGTGGACGGAACCCTTCACCCCTCCTTCTCTCTTCTTCTCATTTGTCTTATTCTCCTGCCCTCGGACACCCCTCTTGACAACGCTTGCGCTCTAATCTCGCCCGCTCACTTCACCATGACTAGCTGGCAGGCTCTCATGGCCATCAGTGCCACAAACACCCAGCAAGCGGAAAAGGCTGCCCAGTCGGCCCTTGCTGAGAAACAGCGCAGAGAGGCTCAGAAACGGAGGGAGATGGAGGCCAAGGAGAGGAGAGAGAAGGAGCAGGAGGCCAAGCTGCGCTTAAAGAGGCTCGAAGAGCAGAAGCGGGAGCAAGAGCGGCTCCAGCGCCAGGAGCAGGAACGGCAGGCCAAAGCACGCGAAATGCAGCGGCGGGAGGACGAGCAGCGAGATGCCCTGCGGTACGGACCCAAGAAGGGGAAGGACGGCCAGGGATACCCCGTTTCAGGTGCGGCGAGACGGAGACAGTCCGACTCTGACGACGAGGCGGGCTCGTCCAATGCTCTCACACGGGAAGAGAAACGGCGGCGGCGCTTGGAGCTGGAACTCCGTGGAGGACGCAGTAGCTCGAGGCGGTCGACAGGTACGGGTGGATACAGCAAGGCGGGCAGGCGACTCCCAGGTGGCGCGGTCGATATCACAGCGACTGGCGGGCCGTCGTCTCAGTCGTCGCCGGGCAAATCGATCCGGGAGCGCATAGCTGCGGAGCCCGCGATGCTCATAAAGCTCAACACGAACAAGCGGGACACTCGCACCATCGACGAGATCTTGCAGGATCGTGCGAAAGCGCGCCAGGGCAAGGTCCTCGATGGCGAGTCCGCCCGAGAGTTCAATGACTGGTTCGGCAAGGCGAAGAAAGACCCGCCAAAGAAGCCCGAGACATCCGCCTCGACGTCTCGGGCGAATACCCCAGGCGTAGTTGGAGCTTCCGCAGTTAGCCAGCCGAAGGCAGCCAGCGGCTCAGCTTCGCCTTACTCATCCTCTGCCTCGAAGTCACAGCCCACTCCGAAGTCCTCTGTACCGTCCGGCAAGCTCAGTGCTGCGAAGCCTGCAGGCACGAAGCCACCTGCGCCCAGAGCTATCAACGCCAAAGCCAGCATCTCTCGTCCTGTTCCCCCATCTTCCTCCAAGTCCGTTCCTTCGGGTCATGCTAGTCGCCCTGTACCGAAGAAACGGCGTTCTCCATCTTCTAGTCTCTCCCCACCTCCTCCTTCGAAGCGGCGTGCTGCACCAGGTGCCGAGTCGAATAGCATCAGTAGCGAAATCTGGAAGCTCTTCGGCAAGGATCGCAACTCCTACATCCAGCGTGATGTCTACAGCGACGACGAGGACATGGAGGCCGATGCGTTCGATGTAGAGAAGGAGGAGATGAGAAGGTCAGTACTATCGTCGTCGTGTATCGTGAACCTCACACTGATCGCCATGCGCACGATTCAGCATGCGTCTCGCGAGGAAAGAGGACGAGGCCGCCCTAGAAGAAGAGCGCCGGCACGAGGAGGAGAAGCGTCGCCGAAGGAAGGAGAAGGAGAAACGCGGAAACTACTAATCACACAATACTACTAGGTAATTCAGGCTTCTTCCGATCGGACCGACCATCGACTCTTGTCCATGTTATTCCTATGCACCGTCCCTCTTGACACCACCATCCACTTCCGAGTTTTCCCCTGGCCTTCTCCCGTTCGCCCGTACAATGTTTGTCGCGCTGATCGTCGCACTACTCCATCGCATCTCAACAGATCTCTCCATCTACTTTCCCCACAATCCATCTGTATATACACATCCCACTCGCATGATTTGTAGACGTTAGGCATAGCCACGTTCTCCCACCCTTTTGTACACTTGGAATGTAAGATAATGCGAAATCGTTCATTGTTGTCGTTGTTTCTGATCTGCCATACGTCGACCACTGCACTGGTGATATAAAATCGTGCGGAATCCTATGAGATCCGATAGGAGGCGTATACTACATGGACGATAACTCGCGATAGCAGGACATTGACGAGGGTACGAGGGGAGACGGGGACGAGCGAGGTGCTGAGGAACAGGGAGAGAAGGCTGGAAGCGAGCCGGTGAGTATGTGTGTAGCGTATTAGGAAACGGCGTATGGAGCGGAGAGATTCGTACAATAAGTCAGGTGTGCACGCGTACCGAGGGCAGCGTGGAGAGTGCGGGCGCAGGGAGGGTCATCCGCTCTCCTCCGTCTTGAACCTCTTGCGGGGGCCGTCAGGGAACTGGCCGCCCCCGCCGCCCTGCATGAACGCAGGGTTGAAGTGGCCCTGGACGCTGGAGAAGCCGCCGCGGCCGATGCCCATCATGCCCATCCCTACGAAAAAAGCGGCCACAAAAAGCCCGAGTCAACATGCACGTCCAAGACAAAACGAAGCTCAGGCTGTCGTACCCATGCCGCCCATCATGCCCCCGCCGCGCCCGCCGAATCCGCCGCCGCCAGCCATCATCCCTCCCCCGCGTGGGCCTTGGGGGATCATGCCGCCGCGCCCGCCGCCGAAGCCGCCACCCATGTTGTTCGCGACGAAGCCGCCGCCCATGCCGAAGTTGCTCATGCCGAAGTTGCTCATCATGTTGGGCATCCCCCCGCGCATGGCGCCGCCCATCATGTTGCCGCGCATGTTGTTGTTCATCATGTTCATGTTCATGCCGCCGCCTGCGTTGCCGCGGAAGTTGCCCCCGCCGCGGCCCACGTTGCCTCCTGGCACGTTGTTCTGATGGCGTTGGTCGCGCGGAGGAGGTTCTGTGCGTCGAACGTTGGCATCAAATTTGCGGCGTTTGAAGATAGCACAAGGCCTGGGCTTGGGGAGGGACGTACCTTTGGGGAGCGTCCGGAATGGGTTGCCCTGCGCCGCGCTGGTGAAGTTCGCGGCCGCTCGTCGGTTTTGGAAGTCGCTGTGGGCATACCGGAATCAGCTGGTTGTCATCGGGGGAGACGCGCGGACGGACTTGTTGTCAAACCAATTCTTAAGTGTGGTCGCGTTCTCCGGGCTGTGGCATTCGATGTATGCGATGCTGCACAGGGGAGGGTCAGAATTACCAGCGCATATACCCACGTTACCCACAACCGTGCAGGCGGGAACAAACCGCTCACCCTTTGCTCTTGCCGTTGACCTTATGCTCGGAGAATGTGATGTCTTTGTGGTCGATGTTGATGCCCAGGCTGAGCCCGACTTGCCGGAGATCCTCATCAGTCGTCCACTGTAAAAAGAAGCAACGCAGAGCGCATACATCGGCGTCTCAGATATACTGCATACATGGCTAGAAGAGCACAAAAAGTACAGACCCATTGCAGATCTCCAATGTACAGCGCGTCGTGCTGGCCTCCGCTGCCGCCGCCGCCGCCGCCACCCATACTAGCACCGTTCATCTGGCCGCCGTTGTATGTGCTGCCATTTTGCCCGGACGGTGCGGGCGTTGCCGACGACTCGGACTTGGGCGCGCTGTTGTTCTGGTCGTCACCACGCTGCTCAGGATCGTCCTCTTCGTCTCGCAGCCGCTTCTCACCGACCACGGGTGAGTGCGCAGTAGGATCGGAAAAGTCCTTTTCGTCTTCTGCCTGTACTTGGTACTCATCTTGACCCTACGCAGGGCCGCGCGAGTACCATCCGCGCGTCAGTGGCAGACTACCCTGGAAGCGACGTGGAGCTCACCTCATCCTCAACCTTGACGGAACTGAATCCGTCGTCCTCTCCGTAGATGTCGAAGTCGTCGTCAGCTGGAGGCATGGTGGCGGGGGTCTTGCAACTTATAATGGAGGTCCTTGGATAGTGGTATGCGTTGCGGTGCTGGTGCTGCAGGTGGGACGGGCGGGAAAGCAAATGCAGAGCAAAATTCTTCGTTCTGGACGTGTAGCGAAAGGACAGGTAGCAGGATGAGCAACATGACAGGATGTGTGGTCAGATACATGCTAGAGAAGACATGAGATGACAGCACACGGTGGTAGATTCTTACAAGTAGTGTTACAGGTGCGAGACAGTCTCTACCGACACCCCTCCAATCCAGAGATTACAGAGCAGAAATAGGGACGCGCACCGATGGCGTAAATCGGCGGGCGACGGCGTGTACAGCGAGTCGGGGCGCAGAGGAGAGCGAGCTGGTGGTGGTGGTGGATGGGGAGCAAGGTTGAGGGCGACGCGGTGTTCGAGCCTGGGGCACAAAACGGGGAGCGGGCGCTCGTGCCGAGCCTTGTTTGCCGTTCTTTGGCGTCTGAGCTGACTAAGCACCGATGTCTGTTCCGTTGTGGCCTCCGAGGCCAGCGTCAATGATTTGCTTCTGCTCTGCTTCTTTCCCTTATTTCCTATGGCTCCCTTACAGCGACTAGAGAGATCCGCTCGCATCTCAGGTCGCAACTCTAAACAAACGCGCCTCTGTCCGACGTCCGCGGAACGATAGCTGCTCATGACACTCGACTCTAAGTTTACAATAAGTGTGGATAGTAGAATACACATGAGTACAGTCTCCGATGTTGTGCAAGTGCCAGGGAGTGGAAAGACGGCGTTATAGCTTAACATTCTTGGGCATGCTCTTGATGGCTTGCCGCACACCCAAGTCGCCCAAGACGTCTTCCGCTGTAGAGCGCAAGCGCGGAGGACGAGAGAAGGCGTTAGTTTCGAGCGCATTCGGAGGTCGAAAGATGCCAGAGGTACTCACCTCCTCCCAGAATAGCATCGAAGGGAACGGTCCGGTGATACTAGGCAGGTCATAGGAACGGTCGGCGTCTGCATGTGAGGCATATTTGGATGTGAGGTACGTACGTGCTCGATGAGCTTGCCCATGCCTGACTTCGTGATCCCACGACCACCGAAGATCTGGACAGCATCGCGCGCGACATCCTGTGAAGACCGGGTGATATACATTTTGAGCAGGGCGATGGGACTGTACGGGGAGAGAAAGAACGGTCAGCGCCTATGTCGCACATATGCATGAAATCGCGAACCACGATCACTTACCCTGCTAAGAGCTGTGCCTGCTGCTTGTAGTTCATGTGTTCCATCTGGTAAGTGATGTTCTCGAGCCAGTGCTGTGCCGCCTCCGTCTTCGAGATCATGTCGGCGAGTTTTGAGCGAATGACTGGTTGTGCGTGCAGAGGCTTGCCGAACGCCTTGCGCTGGTTCACCCATTTGAGACATTCCTCCACGATGGTGCGCATTTGACGCGCGGCGGCACAGCACATCGACCATCGCTCGTGGTTGAAGTTACTCAGGATGACGAAGATCCCTCCACCCTCGGGTCCGAGGGTGTTCTCCACAGGCACCTTCACGTTCTCGAACGTGATGTAAGCGGTCCCAGCGGTCGTCGAGTAAGAAGTTTTGATGGTCTTGGTCTCCACCCCCTCCTGACGCTCCACGAAAATCGCAGTGAGGCCAGTATCGGTCTTGCAACCAACCGTGAAGCTGAGTAGGAGCGTCAGTCTCATTGACTTGTTACCTCGTAGGAAGTCACTCACTAGTCCGAGAACGTGCCGTTGGTGATCCACTTCTTCGTGCCGTTGATAATCCAATGCTTGCCGTCTGGGGTCTTCTTCGCCGTTGTCCTCAAGCCAGAGACATCTGAGCCTGCAAACGCCTCGGAAATGGCGAGAGACATGAACTTCTTCCCAGTTAGCACCTCATCGACCACGCGGTCCCGGAGTTCAGGGCTTCCAAAGTTGATGACAGGCGGAAGACCAATGGTTGCACCGGAGTTATGGCCGTCGCGGTAGCCGCGGCAACTGGGACGAGTGAACTCTTGCGCCAGAACGAGCTCGTAGAAGCGGTCAAACTATGCAACGGGGTTAGCTCGATTCGTCCTTAAACGCACGTCAGTACGTACCTCCTCGGGCTGGATCATCCCTCCCATCAACTTACGACCTTTGAGGTGCTTGCCAGGACCCATAAACATCGCAAGGATACCAAGGTCACTGCAGACTGTGGTTGAGAACGTTTTAATTTGCTGAGAGACGCGTTCACTTACGCCATCTGCTGAATGACACTGAGACTTGGCCGCTTGCCGTCCTCTTCCCTGGCATTCGCATCAGGGGTAACGACTTCATCCACAAACTTGCGAACGGCCAGTGCGAATTCACGATGGCGCTGTGTCCAGTACACGTCAGAACGTATGTCTTCTAACTGTCAGCACACACTCACCTCATGGTAGTATGGACTCCGGTAACCTTCGGTAAGACCGAGCGGCTCGGCATACGGAACCTTACTGAACTCGCCAGTAGCGTTCGAGTAGATAACGCTCTTCTCGTCTTTGACGACACCAATCTGCAAGCGTTGATACTGCGGCTTGAGGATAACCTCGTGACGGTGCAAGCCGTAGAAGGCCTCAGTCGCGTCCTGGCCGGCTACGCAAGAGTCGGATTAGTTCGACTGACTCGCGAGGGGCGTGAGAGCCAAACACTGACCGATATCTTCTTCATGGAAGACGGAGGTACCGCCGGGATGCATGTTCTTGAACTTGGTGACATCGTAAACCTTGGCGTCGACGATGATCCACTACATTGAGAAAAGTCAACATCTGGTTCGTGACACCTGCGACGCTGACGATTACTTACGAGGTCGTCAACCTTGTTGTGCTGTCAGGGCAATCATAGAATGAGTTCCACGCTCCGGACGACAGACGACAGATAGACGACAAGGAGCGTACCTTGGCGACCTCCTCGCGAGTGAAGACCTTTATCTCCTTAGACATCTCAGGAAACTGTGGTGGAAGTGGTGGAAGTTTGTTTGGCAGCGATGTGGGGGGAAGAAAGGGATGCGGGGAGGGCAAATGGGAGGGCTGCGGTTATGAATGCGCCGGAGGGTGGCTGTTCAACTTATGCGAGGTAGGCGGGGTCCGGGGAAGACCAGCGCATGTGTTTTTCCCGCTCAACGCGTATGATGGCCGGAAAGGATCACAGGGGCGGTGTGACCCTGTGTGACCGTACGGACGTTCGGCCTGTGACCGAACGCGTCTACGTTCCCGGCGCTGAGGCTGCCAATCACGGCTTCGAGATTGGTTGGGGGCCGCGATCACACAAATCTGCGACGCTAGTGCTAGTGAACAAGAAAGCAACTTCGAAGCAACTACATATAGTGTTCGTTGTAGGTCTGAACTATGATACTACCATGTCTCATTCCTCGGAGTCTGGAGCACTCTCGTCTTCGTCTGAAAACAGAGAGGGACCGTCGACGTCTGGAACTGCTATCGAACTTGAATTATCGCTACTCAGCCTCCTATCTGCACCCGGCACACTGGCATTGCTAGCTTCGGCATAGCCGCAGTCCTCCGGCTGGATGATGAACAGAGGTCAGCACGATGAGCACAAGTGACACACAGTACATATTAATCACTCACCAAGTGTCCTCGATTCGGTGAAGCAGATGGGGAGAGTATCGCCGACTCACCCCCACAGTGTCCCAAGAAGCCTTCAGCGTCGTCGTCTGGTGTGGGCGATATCTCTCGAGGTCCTTCGGGGGCCATTGTGGCTATTCGAGGGCAATGATACGGATCGCCTGCCGTGATTTCGCAATATGGCGAACCGTCTGGCGTAGAAGGTAGAGGCTCAGGCTCCACGTATCCGACGCCGAATTTATCATTCGCGAAGCATAAGAAGTCGGGTGCTGGACAGAATGTTTCTGGCGTCGCAGGCAGTTCGAGTACATCGTCCAACGTCTTCCAATGATCAGCGCCTTCGAAGAGTTCGCCCAAGACATCGGACAGGCATACAATCTGCCGATCATGAAGTTCCAGACATTGCGGCGAGATTTGCGCGGCGACAGGCTCTAGTGATTCCCCAAGCAAAGAGTAAGTCGAACTTTGAGATAAAGGTCGTCCAAGTGGTGTCGAGTGATGATCATCCCAGAGCTCCACCGGCTCGTCTCCATCGCACTGAGATGCAGAGAAACTAGCTTGGGGGATGTCGTCAGAGTCAGGGAAGCCAGAGGTTCGACCAGACCATATGAACCCAGATGAGTCCGAAGGTGGTAGAGGAGACCAGTCGATTGGAAGATCTCCAAGAGCAGGCATATCAGAGAGGTAATGCGCTTGTGCGAGCGAGAGCGGCAGTTCCAAATGCGTTGGGCTAGACGAGAAGCGGGCAAAAGTAGATTGCGCCTCGATTGGAGGAACATGTAGGCTCCAATCACGAGCGTCCTCGACTGTGCTCCTGCGAGTCGCAACGGTAGGAGTGACGGGTGGAGTCAAGTAATCGCATGTTGCAAATCCCTCCCGACCGAGTTGTGGAGCGTCGGTTGACAACGGATAGAAGGGAATTCGAGCTGGTTCCAGCATTTGAAATGTCTCGACCTTGTGGCCATACGGCGATGATGATCGTGAGTTTGCCCGATGATCGGCGTAGGAGAAATCGTGTTCATGAGCCGGAGGACTGCTATCAAAGCACATTGGCACAAAAGTAGCATAAGACTCGCTACTCCGAGCGATTGGAGATATTGGTCTTCTAGGAAATCCTTGATTGTAGAATGATTGGACTGCCAACTAGGTGATGGAGAGTTGTCTCTACCTTCCTGACCCACGACACAAGGATATGCGAACGTCGACATAGGCATATCTGCGCAGGGACTCTCGCTTCGTGAATGTCTCTCCTGATGTGTAGCCTCAGGATACAAGTAATATTGCTCTTGGTTACGTGCTACGCACCTTGTGGGGAGACCCACTAGAGCTGCGTCGCGCAGACTTGCAAGACGAAGGAGTTCTGTTGTACGAGATATTTGGATGTCGACGGCGAGTAAAGTTTGATAAGCCCAGCAAGTCTGGTACTTCAAGAATCTTCCTGACTTGGGCTCTTCGTGTTCCAGCTAGCACTGGCAGTTCACCTCCATGACCTTAGGAATCGTTGGCGATAGCTCTCACAATTGTCAGCATCGAGTGCTTTTAAGATTCTAGATCGGCTCGAGGGCGAAGTTGGTGCCGGCGAGAGTAAACATGGCGATTGCAAGTCCTGCCAGGCTCCCTTCGAGTCGTGTTCTGCTGAAACTTCGCCCTGGGCACGGTTCGCATGGGCGAAGGATATTTCTATCGGCCCTCGGCTGGCGGTCCTCGGACTTGACTTGAAAGCACCGTTCTTGCTTAAGCCTGTCCGGAGCACCTCAAAGCGTTTCTTCCCAAAGTGCGCTCGTTGAGTCTTCCCTGCCGCGTCTCTCCCCCTGGCGCGTGCTGCGTTTCTGCAGATCGATTGAGCGAATGAAGAGCAAGTGTCGTAAGACAAAGCCGCAGTTTGCCAGTGGGCGCATATAGTAGAGCGCACCTCTTCCCTCCCATGTAATTTGCGCCTGCCATATTCCAAATTCTTCTGTGTATGGGCGCCGTCAATCTTTCAGTATCTGGTCTTCGAGGTGAGCAGCGAGCGGAGTCGGCAAGTAGATGGAAGCGGGTAGGAAGGGCTGGCGAGATGATGGTACTGTGACAAGAGGTCGGAAACGAGGAAGTTAAGCATCGCGTCTCGTGCACGTGTGGAGCCTTGAAGACAGTCTACTCAGGCTCTTCCCCTCGTCCTACATCCATCGCTATCAGTATTTCCCCGCTTCCCCTCCATTCTTCACCGCTGGCAGTCCATGCTGGATGACTATATCTGTCGCGATGAACGATGAGCTCGAGGCAGACATCGGCCTCACGGACCTCTCTCTTCCGCCACACTCCCCCACCACCAGCCCACGCCTGGTTGCGCGCATTCCCGGCCCCCTCTTGGTTGGTGGAAGTCCGAGCCATACTGGGCTGAAATCGCCCTCATCTCCCACTCTTGGCGAAAAGCCTCTGCCTTCTGATTCCAGCCGAGCTAGGAGGAGATTGTCGCGCTCGAAGACACTGCCGCGCATGCCGCACATGCACAGGACACGGCTTAGCCTTGATGGCCTTGCTATGGCCTCTGACAAGATTGCCAACCTGAGAAGGTGGATCCTGGGCTTGGCGATAGGTGAGTGCTCTGTGAGCATATTGCAATCCCATAGAATGCGGATTCAGTCATGGACCCTCCAATCCAGTGAATTTCGACCTTGAAATTGGTCCAAAGATCACTAGCATCTACCCTCCGCTTTGTCTATCGCACGTGGAAGCACAGAACATGTGAGCTGTGGTCCTCATTTGCGAGATTATAAGTGAATAACTCGCTTCTGTAGTGCATTCTCTGCGTTTCCAGATTCCTCACAATTCGAGGAGGGCTCTCAGACGCATTCGTTTCGCATACGACCACGAGATCGTATACAGGGTGAAGATTGGGACACAGGTGCTCCCCGCCCGACAACCCTTGATGGATTCATTTACGGATTCTCGTGCTTCACTCGGACAAAGGATGCTTCATGCAAACGTGGATACCAGCAGGTCGGACCACCTTACGCAAAGGCATCTATGAGACTTATTGATATTCAATTGATTTGTACAGACGTCGATAGTAATTCTGACACATCTCGCATACCCCTCGCTATTCTATACCCTGATATCTAAGCTTGCACCGTCCTTCATGAGCCATGGCGGGCCCATGCTCGAAGCGGCGTGTCATAATATTGCTAGTTGGTATGCCTTATTGCACTGATTTCGTCGAGTACCTCGCTGACGGGCTGTGGAAAGAAGGCCAGATCCTGTACCCGGAGCTAACATCGAGCTCGGGTTCCTCGGGACTGTCGTTTATATAGAAATTCCGAAAGCCATCGAGACGCAGCAATCTATGTCTGCGCCGCCGCCGAACAATCGGAGCGAGATTGATATCCAGGTCAGTCAGTCGGGTGCCTCCTTCAGTATTTCATCCTCAACTCGCATAGATTCTCGCATCAATATGTCCCAAGGATCCGTCAATAATAGGTCTGTTCGAAGCGGTGGTTTCCCATCTATGGTCTATATGGGAATGTGTTGTCTTGAGCGAGCCTATCCTCATTTTCGGTTCGTCGCCCGCAATGACTAGTGTAGCTACTTGGTGGTTACGCGATCTACTCCGCCCGGTGAGTCACGCTTCGATGGCTGAAAGCAACGCACGCTCACTCTTGTACATGCAGATACCTCTTTCTGGAGATTTTCGACCCTTTTTCACGATTCACGACGCCGACCACACAGCGCTGGTCAATCCTCGACCTCCGAAGTCAGGCCTGCTGCTCGGAGTGACAAACCCGTTCTTTGAGAGGGCGTGCAAGCATTGGCCTCATGTATTGAGTCTTGGACGACAGCAAACGTCAGTCTGTGTATCGCTATCTCATTGATCTGCCTGCTGATTTTGATTCCATAGAGCTCAAGAGAAGAAGGCAGGCGGACAGCATGCTCTGGCGATCGGCCCTATGCCAGGGTGGAAATCAATACACAAACGATACACGTCTCGAGATCATGCTGTATTGAAACAACTCGAACAAGCATGCAAGGGCTCAGAACAGAGTAGTGAGTTCTGCAAGTTGCTTCTCCTTGGCGATATATTCAATACGTTACAGAACGCGACGCTTCGGAGATCCTTCGTCAACATTTTACCTCGCGCACAAACGCACTGCTAGTCCCTCTCCAGCGATATCTTCAAACACTCATCCCGACACCTAGCGAGTCGCGCTCCAATCTCAAGACAGCCAGGTTGAAACCATTTCATGACGCAGCATTCTTCGCGTCCCTGAAAGCACATGGATCGCCATTGCCATTCAAGAGCAACGCGAAACGAAAGGAGTTCTACGAGAGATGGCTCAGGACTCCGGCTTTCGGGCTTTGGCTGGCAAGACAGGAGGAAGTGGTCCAGGATGTACTGAAGGGCTTGGCATAGGTCGTGGCCACCGATTACGATCTATGCCTATGGTATTTGATGCTGGAAAACAGTCGCGCTGGAGCCTGGAGGAAATGCACACAAGGGTTTGCCCAGCTCCTGTCATATAGGCCATGGTGGCCGTCTGGCATCCATCCCTCATCACAGACACGCCGTCGTCTCCGTCTATTGATCTCTCCCGGAGATCCTGTTCTCTTCCCAATGGACGGTCCTCCACCTTCCTAGCGCGAAGCTGCGGACGAGGTCCACGCGCACTGTACACACCAACGGGATCGCTCGGATGACGAATGAGCACAACCGACCGACCTCGCCATCGTATATTTCCTTGCCGTCATTACAGGCTCTCTCCTTGTCACTTTGATCGCCGGCCTCCTCTTCACCCTCGTCGGCGCGAGCATCCTCAATCAACTACCTTCGGCTGCATCCTCAACGCCGAGTGTTGAGCAGGCTCGAAGTCATCGCCTGGGGTCCTCCGGTTCACTATACTCAAGAGATGGCGTGGGGCGAAGGCAACAGTCAATTATGTACACTATATTGGCTTACGCACTGACGTTTGCGATGCGCATAGGCGTTGCTGTTCTCATTAAGGGCTCTTGCATTGAGTAATAGTAGGTTTCGTTGTTCTCGAACTGCTTGTATATTTTGCAGGATTCTTGTATCCTCTGGCTTGTCATCGGCGTCGATGATGCCATCTTCGGTTAAGGCGCGGCGTACAGTGTGTGCTTGTGAAGGCGCGTTGCAATTGCAAGCATGCGTGTAAGTCAAGAAAGAAACTAGTGATATAATGCCCGCATGTCTCATGTCAGTCCAAATACTGGTTTGAGCCTCTGCCACACCGTGTAGCTGATCGCCGTCATCGGGACGACCTTCAAGTAGCCGATGCTCAACCCAACGTAGAAGCCGCGCCAGCCCCTGGAAGTCCATATGGTGCGCACGGTCTCGCCCCACCGCACCCACCTGTCCGGCTGTGTGAGCCCGCCGACCTGCATCCGGCGCCGCACGACCTCGAAGGGGTATGACACGGTCTGCGCGAGCGCGCCCGAAATGGCACCAATCGCGAGGTCCGACGTGGGCTTGCTCGTCGACGTCTCGGAGGATGCTGCAGAGGGCGGCGGGCGCACCAAAGCGCGGAGATAGCCCCAGAAGAGGAAGGACGTGCCCGCGTAAGGAACCATGCCCGCGACGGTGACGGTGAAGCCGCGGTAGAACTTGAGCAGAGGAAATCGCGCGAACAGGTGCTGGGACGGGGAAGACGTGGCTGGGGAAGATGCTCCTTCCGTGTAGATGACACGCATGGCGGAGAGGAAGGAGGGGCGGCGGGTAGGGTCGTGGCGCGTGCTGAACGCCATGCGGACGCGTATAAGTTCAAGCGGATATGTGCAGAAGACGGAGGTGACACCTGGTGTGCACTGTCAGAGCGTGGGCATCGAAATAGAGGGAAAAACGACGTACCAGAAGCTGCGCCAGCCAAGAATCGGCGGACGTTCGTCTCGCTGTCCGGTGTCGGCATGAGAAGCTGTAACATAGGCGTAGCTTTTGAGATACGAGCGTATAAAGATATCGTCGGGACTCACGGGATGTATCTGGTCATATGCCATGAATTTGATAGCAGCATATGGGAAGATACGAAGAAGGGTAGCAGAATGACCCTGGAGGAGGCCTCGGACACCGTTTTCTGAATAGATCTGCGCGACCGCACGAAACGCACCGCTCCATGATCCTGTTGGCGGGGAATGGGGTGTATGTGTGCAGTGTGTAGAGTGGTACGAAAGATGGCACGTACCTGCGTATTTCTGGAAGTCGGGGTTGGATGCCTGGAAGAGGATCTTCACTCTATCCAAGGGTGCGACTGCAGTCTTCGCCTATGACCTCTGCAGTTATGTATCACAGTAAGCACTTGAGCACGCAGAACATACGTACGACACATCCAGCGATACCTCCAGCGGTGCCTGAGAGAGCAATGTACTGGAGGCTTTGCCTGTCCTTTCGTTTCAAGGATCCATCGGAGGTCATTCGAGAGAAACGAGCTTGTCTAGTTCATCCAGCTCTCAGAGTGTATGGGGCACTTGATCAAGACCGGCGTTAGTCCAAGACTTGTGGTCGTGCGAGGTCGTCGTGTGCAGAGAATGGCAAGAGGCACACGGACGGATGGGGAGGAGGCTGAGTATGACCTCAGCGTGAAGTCGGGATATGTTCCGTGAATAGACGCCTGTACAAATCGCGTTTCGTCCGCAAGCTCCGACGCGACGCGCCATCTGATCATGAGCGGGTACAGAGCCAATACTTAAGTGTCCATTAGCTGCATGTAACGATAGTGTGCGCGTAGGCAACAGTGTTCTCCAAGTACTACTGTCTCTATACTACTTACTGCCTCCTACCCAAACCCAGTCCAGATGCGGTCCTCCCGGAGCCACGAGAGCTCGCCGCACTAGCTGTGCCCGGAACCTTCCAACCCAGCCAGCTCACAAGGTTCTTCGCGAAGATCTCGCCAAAGCCCAGCATGACGCCGTTCACGAAGGGGAGTAGGACATTGATCGCGACACTTGACAGGAGCGCGAGCGCGCGCGTCTTCGTGCTCAGAGAGCTGTCGAAAACCGACATCGTGGCCGTACGCGGGGGCTCCTGAGGCTGGTGGTGGTGAGGGTGTCCGTGCGCGTCGCTTCGGCCAGGTCCTGCTGTCTGCGCGTGCTCGTGCGCGAGATGTGGAGGGAGATCGCGGAGGGCCCCGGACGACGTGGGCGAGTGCGGGTCCGAGGGGAACGACATGGACGGGAACGACGAGGTGAGCGAGGAGGCCATAGAGTCCCACTTGTCCTGCTTGGACGACTCAGGCTCAGAGGAGGGGTGCGAAGGCGACTTCTCGTGCGATGGAGGGGTAGACGTCGATGTCGACGTACCAGGGAGAACAGTCTGAGCGCGCGTATTGGAGGATATAGATGGTGGTCAACGCCTCGTGCCCCTCACTTCATTTCACGGGGCACACGTGGAGACGCACCTCAAGGTACTCTTTAGAGTGTCCGCCTTCGCCCTCACCGCTCACAAGATCCCGCGCGTCCGCCGGACTAGGTGCAGCCCCAGCGGTGGACACAGTTAGGCTTCCACCGACATTCTCCCAACCGCTCGTGGACTCGCTCAATATGCTCGGAGGAGCCTTGCCCTCCTTCCGCTCCTTCTCGCGGATGGCCTCCCACTCGGCGCGCGTGTCCTCGGCTTTCTGACGTTGCTCGGCCGACTGTTTTCGCCATTCGGCTACGTTCGCCTCGTACTCTGCTTTCCAAACATCTTCTGCAGATTCGGGCTCCCCAGCGTTTGCTGCTGCTTCTAGAGCAGCTTGTGGAGTCGGCTCAGATGGAGGCGTAGGCTGAGAGGAAGCTTGGGAAATGGGTGCCGGCACTACGACTTGACGAGGCAATGGTGTCGGAGTGAAGGCGTTCTCGAGCGCGGACTGTGCAGAAACGTATCAGGATGGGTTCGCCAGCGAGGTACGAGTAATCTGACCTGGAGAAGGTCCTCTTCCTCGGTGTTTAGATGGTCGGACATGGTCAGGGAGTCAGTAAGGAATGACGGGAGGAGAGGCAATTGATGGGTCCCAGCAGGTCCCAGCGCGTCACTCAGAGTCCAAATGTCGACTTTCAGTGTGCTTTGCGGAGCGCTGGGACAAAAAAGCGTCACCTGAGCGATTCGAACACTCGCGGGCAAAGCCCAACCGCTGGCAGCTATGAATAGCAGGCGATCCCGTTAACCACTCCGGCAAAGTGACATACCTACTTTGCAGTTGGATTGGTATAATACCTATGTAACGCGTCCACACTCACTAACGCTCCTCAAAAACTAGTATACCGTGACAGGTACTAGTACTTAGTACTAGAGTACATGCATCACAGTACTACCACCATAATCCTACCATCGCAGCGACCTACCTTCAACGCATCGAATCAACGCATACTACCTATGTTTTCAGTGACCTCTAGCAAGCGTAATTGACGTTTGTAGAATTCCTGCCAGAGGATATATAGCGCCGCGGCGGCCGTCACACAGTCCCACCAGTCAAGACTTCTAACATTCAAGCCTATTCAAGCATCCATATCACAGTCATTATTCACGGGTACACAAGTTGTGTCCGGCACATCCGCTCGAAACCATGTCAGGTACTTAGTGCGTACTCATTCCCTCGCCTCTGAATGGAATCGATTACCTACTTCCAAAGTAACTTAATAATAATACCGCGGACGTTCTACCAAGCTCCTATGTATTACCGGTTCAACTGGTGAGGTGAGTATCAGAACAGAGCCAGACGAATGACGGTCAAGTGTATGCTTACATCTCGTGCGAGGTAGCAAGCCCTTGGAAGCATCGCCGCCACTCGGCTCCCCAACCTCAGGCTGTGGCGACTGCGGCGCGTCCTGACCCTCGACTTGGACGGGCGCGGTATCTTCCGTGGCACTCGGGACGAAGGACAATCGCAGCGGGGACGGGCGGGCTACGGTGCCCTGAGGGCCCCCCTGCACGGCTTTGCGGACCAAACGAAGTGGCCCAGCGAGCGGCGCGTGCATGTCCTCGCCCGAAGCGACGTGCTTGACAAAGTTCCCGGAGGGCGTCGTGAGCTCGACAGTCTTCGGGTTTCGGATCTCGATGCGGTATCCAGGAGGCAAGTACGTGTGGAAGCCATCGATGATGTCCGGGTAGTGGCGGAGCAGCGCCGCGACGCGCAGGATGACCTGGGGGACGTCGGCTCTGCCGTGTGGGACGCCGTGGACAAGATCAGCACATCCGTTCGTCGTCCGGGCGATGGGGCAGAAAGAAACTCACGATTTGGGTTTCAACGCGAACAGCATGTCAATGAATCTGGTGTAAAGTTGTGGTTCGTCGTGGAGGCGCAGCCGGGCAGCATTAAGGTAATTTCGTGCTTCTGCTACCATGCGTTGCCGCTGTTGGCCTGGAGTAAGTCGACGACCAGAGTTGTCGTTCATGTCAGCGTTTCGTAGGACTATCGATATCGAAAGTATGTGGAAGATTGATAGTCGAGGCGACGAGACCTCACTTGCTGCCCAAGGGTAAGTCCTTTCAAAACTTTGAAGCGGGCAATAGGTGCAGGTGTGTGCGTGAGCAGTGAGCGGGCTCTGTTGATGTGAGGGAGCGATCTTATAACGAACGAGTTATACAAAGTTATTTGAGCAATATAGAATGCACGCAGCAGCGTTGGTACGCAAAAGAAGAAACAAAAGGTGTGGTTTGTCGACATCAACGACAAAGCTGTTGGGCAAAACGGATGTCAGATCCATTCAGCACGATCGTCCCTCGTTAGCATGCGTAGCGATCCAAACGGCCAAACGTACTAAAAGCGGGCTGGTGCCACCGGAAGGAGCTAAGCCGTGCTCTTAGCAGCCACTCGGGCGACTTTCATGGGCAAGGAGGCATCCTCTCCAAACTTGCCGACGGAGGGGTACTGCACCCCAGACGAGTTCCAGTAGACGGGCTTCTCGGACAGCTCGAACGTGAACTTGGAGATGAGGAGCGCCAGTATGACCTCTGCGAGGACGCTCAGGCTGTCAGCGGGTGTCTCTCACGAGTACTAGTGGTGATCACGCAAGACATACTCATTTCCATCTGGGAGAACTTGAAGCCGCTGTATCACATCAATGCTGTCAACATCCAGCCCAGTGTCACAGGAAGCGATATGCACGGGGACCTACATGCACGCGCGTCCGCCGCCCAAGAAAGTCATACTGCCAGAGTCGCGGTCAGCGGCGCGCAGCTACTGAGACACATCGCTGTGACTCACAGGTTAGAGTACACCCCGGGGATTTTGGCATCCGCGACCGACTTGGGCAGCGTGCCGAGCCAGCGCTCGGGCTTCCACTCGAGCGCGTCCTCGCCCCAGATCGCCTTATTGCGGTTCGCGTTGATGAGCGAGACCGCTATCACCGTGTCCTTCTCGAGGTAGATCTCCTTGATGGCCTGCCCGTTGACGCCCTTGATGGGCTCTGAGAGCGGCAGGACGACGTCCTCGCGGGTCCTGGCCGGCGCCGATCAGCGTGCGTAGGGAAAGAATAAAGTGGCGAGCGGCGGACATACTCTCGGAACACCTGCGACACCGGAGGATTACTGTGCAGCGTTCGTTCAGTGCGTTTACACACGATGGGTGATTGGGAACACTCACAGTCGCAGTGTCTCGCGACAGACGGCGTCCATGTACGGGAGGTTCGAGAGCGTGTCGTAGTCCAAGCCCTCGTCGGCGCCGCTGCTTACGATCTCTTCCCGCAGCTTCTGTTGGACTTCGGGGTGCTCGGCGAGCCGGGTCAGGATGAGCGAGAGCGCACTCGAGGTCGTGTCCATAGCGGCCAGAATCAGAGTGCTGGGCAGGACGCGTGTTTTAGCGACAAGCTACTACGACCGTTGTGTCGCGGCAAGGTGGTTGCGCACCTCAGTTGGCCAATGATCTCGTCCTCAGACAGCCGCTCATTCTCGGAAGACTTCATGTTCGCTTGTACTGCATGGATTATACGAATGCGAGTGATTAGCAGCGGCGAGTCGCGAGCGCATGGCGAGCACTTCTTAGGGCTTACGGAGAACGCTCAAGATATCCTTCCCGGAGCCAATCTGCTGTGCGACCGCCTCGTCGCCCATCGCGAGCGCGCGCCGTTTTTCCGCAACGATAGCCACGGACCGTTCGTAGAGGGTGTCCCCGATCGCCGTCAAGCGCCGCACGCTGTCCACCGGGAACAGCTGCAGGAGCTTGTGGCCGATGCCCCAGGCGCGTATGGTCGGCAGGTACGGAAGGAGTCGGCGCAGCATCGCCGTCTGGTGCATCGCAGCGCTAGTGAGCGATGTGTGTGTGAGTGTGGGGATCTGTCTCGGTCGAGCGGGAGACAGGGACCTACGCGAACGATTTGAGCGCGTCGCCGAAGGCATCCGCGTTGTCTCGGACGAGGGGATCGAATGAATATCCGAGGCCGGCCTGGCCTACGAGCTCCAGGGACGTACGTCCCATCCACTGGCACATGTCCAATTCGGCCGGTCCGGTCGCTACTCGCGAGTCTATTGCTTGCTGGAGCTGTGTTGGTTGGGGGTGCATGAGTGAAATCTTACGTATGTGCTACCACTGACGCGTACCGAGCGGCCGACGTCGTAGAATATGGGCAGCATGTCACGCATATGCTTGCTCGAGAAGATCGGGTTTAGAATCTTGCGCTGTTTCTTGTGCACATTTCCTGACTCGATCGTTTGATGTGAGCTCATGGGCTATGATGATAGGAAATCATACCGAGACTCGAGAGGAGACCTTCGCCGAGAACCATGAGGTGACTCCTACAATAAGGCGGTCAGCCGTGCCAAGAGTACAGTTCTGCGGTCAACATACTTCACGAAGAAAACGGTTTCCTCGTAAACGTATTGATCCTTGACTAGAATGTGATGCAAAGCAGTCGGGTCGTAGGTATAGAGCATCTTGACCTATGCGCCGAAATCGAAAGATGAGTGTACGGATGGTGGATGCGAAGAGGAATACTCGCTCCAAACGAGCCTTGAAGCGTGGACGTGCTGGACCATTTCTCAAGCAATTCGCGGTGGAATGCCCACGAGTTCATGCTGAGGATGTCCTTGTAGTTTCCTGCCAACACCACAGCACGCTTAGGAGGGGGGACAACCATTGGTACAATCATGACTTAGAGCGTACCATAGAGAAAGGAAGATGATCTGGGACCAGGAACTTGGTTGAGAGTCGACTTGGAGAGGAGTCTGCGGAAGACCGTCAAGAGGAGCGATAAACCGCTGAGTAGCAGTAGAGCTTGGAGTGCAGGCTGAATCATAGCAGAGTATGGTAGATGTTGCTCAGTCGCGTTAGGGACGCCAGAGGACTTGTAAGTTGTTCTGAGGTTAACTCGTCGCGGAGCCACATTATATACTACGCCAGTCCTAGCCCGGGGAGAAAGCTGCCAGCAGTGCCAGTGAGCGTAACCGTCTACATGTCATTTCGAAAAGGCGAGCGACGGCAGCGGGAGATTCGCAGACTGTGAGAGCAGTTGGGTGGTTGGATTTTAAAATGTGTTGAATAGAAGCAACGCAATTGTGTCCTCTCGCAAGTCCGTTTGGCAATGGACGCGGCCAAGACGCGGCGGTTGTGCAAACCACCGGTTATGCTTGTTCCGAGTCCCGAGCGCCCGTCAGTGGTTCGGCCGATTCGGAGTTTTGCGAAGCATCCATAACGTTGTGCACAGGCTGCTCCTCCTACTACATACATAGTAGTAGAATGACGACCCTCTCAATATCAAGAATTCCAAGCCTCATAAAGTTCTTAGGTGGGATATGCATCAACAATGCGACGCCCCGCTCACGGTTGAAACTGGTCGATAGTATAAGTAGTAAGTAATTCAAATCACCCCGGGGTTAACTTGTGACTTGAACGTGTCTTCGTTCGTGGTCGACGGCGAGAGTAGTAACGGAGATCATGTGGCTGCCCTCGAGATGACGACGAGGATGACGACGAGGCTAGACGGGAGGTGGTCGCCATGATTCGCATCCTAGAACGTGGCTTCATCCGATTTACCCCCCACCGCCGCGTCTCGTCGATCCGCCATTGCGTCAGTACGTCCCCGTCTTCCCAAATTTGGTCATTCTCTTACCTCCTACGGCAGCGGAGCTGGGATGCGACGCATAGCTCACCGACGTCAGTGACCAACGCCTTTGCCGTCGTTGACGACACCGATGACACAATCTCGTCCTGACCGAGTATATATAACACTCATTCCTCAGTCAACGAAGGCCAATAGCTCTCTCCAGACCCCCACCCCCGCAGCTCTCACAAATCTCCATCACAATCATGGTCGGTCAAAAGGTAGGCTTCCGTCTGGCCTCACGAGTTTCCAATCTCATCGATCCCTCAGAAGGGCGACAAGGCTGAGAACAAGATGGGCAACAAGGCCGCGAACAACAAGGGCGAAAAGGGCCAGTACCAGAAGGGCGACAAGGTTGAGTACCGGCCCATCGGTGGTATGCTCTTGCATTCGCTATCGTTACCTCACTTGTTGACGACGACCCACCCTCTAGGTTCTGAGGAGAATGTCTCGCACTCCACTGGAACTATCGAGGACGTCATGGATTCCGAAGATGGTGTAAGTGTATTACCTCGTTACCACCAGCACTAACTCTTAAGCCGTTTGCCCAGACTGCGCGCTACAAGATCAAGAACGACAACACCGGAAAGTCTACCAATTACCAGGCATGTACTCTTTCCTCAATCTGCGCTCGATATGCACATGTTCATTGCTTTGCAGGAGACAAACATCGTCCAGAAGGTTAATGAGTGAAAAGTGACGATCAGAAGGAATAAGTCGATGCACGCGACGCCTCTTGTCGTGTAGTACTTGTAAACTTGAATGTAACATAGTGTCTCAACGCAACCCTTCTGCCTCATTTGCGTCCTTCCACCATGACCCGCAACATACCTGTTGCCATCGCCCCAACATGGTTCCTGCAGCGTCCGCGTCATGATCAACACGCGCCGTTGTTCCCTGGGCGCGGCAGCGCAAGCATAATTTGCCTCACTAACAACGGGCTCAGCTGGTATGCAAAACTTGATCAACCCATACGCGTGCAGATCTGTTGTAATTCTACTTGTCTCGTACGTAACATTCATCAGTTCTTCGGTAACCACGTTGAGCACAGGTCGTATATGTCGTTAAAATGTCGCTTTCCGACTGCCAAAAGCCTGCTACGTAGTGCAGAGAATGCACCTTAGATCTCAGCGAGCACTCTCAGCTGCTAGCTAGAGTCTACGCTGTAGCTGGGTGCTACACTGCCAAAGAGTTGAAACGTTGAAGCTTGAAGCTTCAAGGCTGCAATGAGCAATATATGCGCCGGTCGCCACTGGAGGCGCGAAATACAGCTAGCGCTACTGGCGCAGGGTGCTCCTTGAGCTTGAGCTTCAAGTCCGTGTCTCTTTGAGCTTGCGCGAGAACGCTTCTCGACACTGATAATGTGTGACCTCGCCACTAGCTAGACGTGAGCGCCCCGCTACACGACCGCGAGTCATAAGATCAGGACTACTCACCGTGGCGCATGGACCGCGATCACACTCCCGCCCAACCGCTTGTGGCACTGGGGACATCTGTGCACAAACGCAAACGCAAAAGCAAACGCGGCCGGTCAGTGTCAGCGACGCGCACGACAGGCAGAGCAGACGGGCCGGGCCACGCACATCCTGCTCTCGGTGATGCGCACGCGCTTCGACTGGAGGACGACGAGCCGCCGCGCGACCTGCTCCTCGCGCGCCTTGTGGACGTGGCGCACGACGCGCGCGTCGAACACGGGCGCGCGCAGCGCCTCGAGCAGGAACGCGCGCACGTCCTGCGCGGTCACGAGCGGCGGGAGCAGCTGCAGCGTCGCGACCGGGTCCAGGCGCGGGCTGTGGCGGCTGATGAGCTCGAGCGCGGGCGGGAGCAGCTCCGCGGCGGGCGGCGCGGTGGCCCCCGGGAGGAGGTAGGTGCGGAGGAGGGTGAGGAAGACGTCGGAGGTTGGCGAGCGTGGCTGGTAGACGCGTTTGCAGTACTCCTCGGCCTTGAGGAAGTCTTGTAGGCGGTAGACATAGACCTCCAGCGCGCTGTCGTGGCGGCCGAGGCGGCCGAGGAGGATGGCCTTGGCCTCGAACAAGTCTGGAGAGTCCGCAGTTAGATTGGCGAGGAGCGCTGGGTGGGAGAGTGCTTGCTCACCTTCAGACGGTAGCATCGCAAAGAGACGGTCGGTAGAGTAGTGCTCCGTTGTATCGATGAAGTGAAGCAGCTTCTCGTATGTTCTCCGCCGCGCGACTGACAAAGGCATTGATTAGCGACTGTATCAAGAAGACGTGTCGCGATCCGACTTACCGTCGTCGCCCCGTCTCTTCGCAGCGATTGTCATGCGGAGATACAGCTCCGCAAGACGGTCGTGGAACTGCTGTGATGTCTCTCCACGCTCCGAAATGAGGAACTCGATGTACCGTGCGCATAGAGCCGGGTCAAGCTTCTCAAGGAAGTCCGCTACTGGCTCCTTCGGCAACTCGACCTCTTCCGAAGTGAAGATCTGGGCGCAGGAGTTAACTGCATGATCACAAGAAGGACGAGGACACGAAAGTACCTCGAAAGCGATGTCTCGGTCATGCTCGAATACCCACTTCGAGTGCTCGAAAATCTGATCCATATGCTCAGGACCCAGTCGTTGCAGATAGTTGACCGTCGGCATCAACTTGTCGTGAGGATCCGTCTCGTTCTCGCTGAGCCTGCCATACAGTGTCTAGACAGAAGCACACATGCATAGACGCGATAAACTCACTGTCGCAGGAGGTCTAACGCCTTCCCGTGCATCTTCCTTCCACCGTACAGGTATATCATTTCCTGGTATTTCTACGAGAGAAAGGTCAGCTCCGAATGCATAGCAGCAGCGGGATATGTTCTTCACCTCTCGTTCGCGCAGGAGTTCCTCCACCTCAGACACCTCGCACCATCCCACACGACATAGCGAGGCGAGCAACCCAGGCCGGTTCAGCAGATACGACTTGAAGAGCGCAGTGTCGACGATCTGGGCGAAGCGTACTAACTCCTCCGGTGTGAGAGACGAGAGGCGGGCACTCGGGAGGGCGAGCAGGTCTTCTTTCGACGTCGCTGAAAGATGGGGCATCTCGTGCGATTGCAGAGGAGTGATGTGGAACGTCGCGAGGGCACCTGCGATCTTGGGTCGTCTGTCGGAGAGATATCGCATGAGGGTTTCGATAGAGCGGTGGAAGTTGTCTGTCAATAAGTGAGCTTATGGAATGATGCGAGGTCGTTCTGAACCCTGACCTCTTTTCGGAGGCCGTCGCACGCTGCGTATCGACGCTGCGTCATCGTCCCTTGCTGCCGACGAGACAAGGCCTTCGAGCCCAGTTCTCAACAACACCCCGCGTAGTGAACCTTGAGGTGTAGGGGCTCTGACGGGAGCTTCGACACTCCTCGGTGTACCCTCCTGCTCAGTAGGTTCGTTAGTGAGATCTGGTGAAGATGTTGTCGGCGGTGTTGGGGGCTGCTCGACTTGAGGAGGCCTCGGACCGCCAAAGAGGGGAATCCACTCCTCTTGCGGGACGGCGAGCCTGCCGGATATACTCTCGGGGTAGAGCGCTACTACTTTCGCAGGGTTGATGTCCAGCTCGATGAAGGCATTGATAGCGTCGTCATACTTCGCATTACGGAACTGATCGACAGCTTGGAGGGAACGGATCTGGTGCTGTTTCCGTTCCTACGGAGCGCGAAGGAACGACGATATGTCAATGGTCGACGTCGCTGAGCTGTACAACGAACCTTGTCGGCGACGAGCGCAGCATCCAGTGACTCGAGGAGAGATAGTGCGTCAGAATATGCGCCCGCTGCCACGAGCTCGTCGATTTGCTGGTTCCACGGCTTGATTCGGAAGCTCCATATCGCGCTACCCGACGTCGTTGCGGCTGTGCGGTCACTGGGCGTACTGACAACGAAGAGAGGGGACTTCGCAGATGGTGATGGACTCAGTAGGCGTATGGTATGAGTGGCGGAGGTGGCAAAAGCGGTCAGTGGACTAGGAGGGAAAGGTATTGTTTGAACGGGTGATAGACTGATGGATGACCGAACTTCAATGACCGGAGAGGGCACGAAAGTAGATGCGGATGAGCCCGGGACGTTCTCAACTTGTGACGTAGGGACTGTTCCAGGAGGTAGGATGGCGAAAACATATGGTTTGACTAGCGCTGAGTGTACGAGTTAACGAGAAAGCGCGATGAATCAGAGCAGTTCAAGGACTAACCGATCTCTTCGGGAGGCGCAGGCCAGTCGATAGAGTCGCTACGAGACGTCTTACCATCAGTGCCCACCATGAAACCATTGTCTGTCGTAGCTCAATTCGACGCAACTCGATAGAGCATGTTATGATCACTTACTATCCTTGGCGATGAGTGCCTCGTTTTCACTGACATGAATAACGTTCGGTTTCGCCTTGGCCCCCAGACCAAGAGTCATATATCCACCCAGGCCGGAGAGCGCGCTGATTCCCATGCTGGAACCCGACGTGGTCGTTGTAGGAAGAGGAGTACTGACGTCGACAGTAGCGGAAGTCCGCAACGAAGTCAAGCAATAGTCAGTGGGGGTATGACCCCAGCACAATATCTCGCCGTTCACGAATGTGATGGCTCGAGGGGAGTGCGCGAGATTGAGGATTTCCTATAACCGCGCTACAGAGCGACTCGACGCATCTCAGAAGCAGCCACGTACCTGAGCATCCTGCGGTTCTCCGTCCCTCCATGAGTACAGCACTATCTTCCTCTTGCACCCCACAGCCAGCTTTGTGACGACGGCCGGAAGCCCCTTGCCCTTGCCTGCTGGAGTACCGGGTGTAGAGACTGTTTCCGCATCGACGTATTCGACACCAGTGTGCAGCGCAAAGCACAAGGCTCCCTTGGTCTTGACCAGTGGGGTTGGAGGCGAGAACGTGGCGGACGGGAAGAGGGTGAGTTGGGCCTCTAAGCGGCATTCAGCACGTCAGGCTCGTCTTGCGGAATTCCTCAGCATATATGGACTCACCTGACATGACGACCAGGGAGTCGACCTCCTTAATATACGTCATCTGCTCGATGCTCCTCCGACATAGCGATTTCTTTGTTTCCAGAAGCTGGGCGGGATGGTCTGCACACCCGGATGAGGAACGAGCGAATGGGCGAGCTCTACTACGGACCTGAGGTCTCCCCGAGAACGTAAACATGGAGGTTCCCCGTAGACGTGCCAACGTACAGCTTGTCACCTTGTAAGAAGGGTCAGTAAACATACTCAAACCTCCCGCCTTCTACCTGCCTTGGACAGCTAAAGACTCGGGCCGCTCCTTGAACCCATCAACGACGATCTCTGGGGAGTTGAAGGGACCCATTGGCAATGTTCTTCTATGTCGCGAGAGCACTAGTCATGCGGTGGCGAAAGCCCAAGCCCTGGGTATAAGTGTACGGAGTGCGTGGTAGCGGTATGGCAGTCAACCGGACTCTACTATAGAAACGCGTCGCGCTGCAGCTGAATCAACAGGCGCCCGATATACGACGTCACCTGTGCTGGGCGCTACTGTGACAACTACTGCTAGTTACTCAATCACACAGTCACCAAGTACTACAGTACTACAGCCTTCAAAGGGTCAGACTCTTCACGAGTATGCAGACGATAATGCGCAGTTGGCACGGAGCCGGTAATCATTCATATCCATACAGAATGTGCAGCAAGGATGGGAACTCGAAAGCTATGTACAGAGCATCGCAGAGAGCGGGATATAAACAAGGTGAGAGCGGAAGGATATCGATGATAGGTGTCTATGTGAGTGCGATGCTAGAGACGTGATTGGTCGTGATGATGATGATGAGGAGGGGAGACCGTTCGTGAATGCAGCTACCTAAGGGTACAACCTAGTGATGCGTATATATACAACATAGATATGGGGGGATGCCTACGTACACCTATTTGACTTGCATGTGCATATAGTACAACAACAACAACGGCACTGTGAGCATCAGTGTTCAGCATTCCAGAATCCAAGAATCCAGAATTCAGGTCCGGGAGCGGCGGCGGCGGCGGCAATGCAGTACAAGGATATAGAACACCTACTCGGAGGAGGGGGGGGCTAGAAAACACAAGAACAATGTACACCGGCACAGCGAAGCGGGGCCGCGGGTGCGGTCATGGCAGCAGCGTCCTGGACACAGACGCGTGCGTCCGTCGGCGGTCACTCCGGGGCGTGTCTTGCACGATCCGCAGCCACGTCAGCACTTTGTCGATCTCGTCGAATGCGCCCTCCGTGCGCGCCTCGACCTTGCGCGTCAGCAGGCGGCGGAGCGCGCGCACGCCGTCGTCCTCGGCCTCGATGAGCGTGTCCGAGAGCGAGACGGCGGAGGAGCCGGCAGACACTGAGCTCAGCGAGTACTCCGAGTCGCTGCCGGAACGCGAGTGCGAGATGGGGAAGGGCACCGCGTCGTGCGTCGCGGAGCGGATCGTGGAGGCGATGGCGGACATGAAGGGATCGTCCAGGTGCTCTTCGAGCTGCGCGAGTCGCGCGCTTTCGAGGGCGGCTTGGCGGTTCTACGGGACGCGGATGAGGACACGGTATGCCGCTGCGAATTCGGGGAGTACGTACTATGATCACCATTTTGAGACGCCGTTCTGCCTGGGAGAGCAGGTTGGTTGCTAATGAGAGGAATTGATCGGCCTGTGTGCAAAAGTGGGCAAATGAGTGGACTGGGCGATAAGGCATTACGTGAGAGACGTACTTCGTCCATGCAGCCTTCGATGCAGGAAAGGTCTTGGCCGGCGGTGCGGACAATTTGGCGTGTGACGGGGAGCAGGTCTGAGGAAGATTCTCGTCGGCAAGACGAGCTGAGCGGAGATCTTCGTGGGGAGCATTTGCCAGGCAGCACGATCCTCGTTTCGCTACAGGTGTCGCTGATTTCAAATCTGAGCTTTTTGCGGAACCACACCTTGAGCTTTGCGGTCCCGCTCGACGGTCCATCCTTCTTCAATGGCGCGGGCGAGGCCGTCCGTACGGTATCGATGGAGACCTTGCTGGGTTTATGGAGGATCTCGTGCACGCGCGGGGACAACAGCGCGTTCAGGAAAGAGGACTTGTCCACGGCAGACTTCTCGCCAGAAAGGGCGGGTTCCTCTTCTTCCGTGGCCTCCTTGAAGGTGAGGTAAGGGAGCTTGGGTACGTCTGGACGCTCGCGCCGCGTGCTCTCGCCGGAAGAGCGCAGATCGGACATCGACCGCCATTTCCTGCTGAGCAGCGACGACGTGCGACTGGAAACGGCCGTCGCGTCAGACTCCTGCGAGTCTCTCGTGCGTCTCCTCGCCCGTTCGGTTCTATCTCGTCGATCGGGGAGGGAGGGACCGAACACCTCTTCGAGATCTTGGGTGACGGTCTCGAGCAGGTTGTCGACCTCGTTGAACTGGCTCCGCGCATCACGCAGATCCTGCGCTGCTTCACGAATCCGATTCCGCATACTGTGGGCCCAGAGCTCCCCGAGATGAGAAGTCTCGTCGAGTACATCTCTGAGCTCGCTGAGCCCGATCACATCAGCTGTGAGAGCCTCCTGGCCCACTGTGGTGAGGTTTTGAAGGATCCGACGAGGAAGCAGTGAAGCGTCGACGGCTTCGGCGTGTGGTTCCAACCGGAAGGCCGAGCATGGACGCGAAGGCGGCGGGGAGCTCATGGAACTCGCGTACGAGGATGTCGAAGTGGACGAAGACGTCGAAGGGCGTATAGTGCGGAACGACGCCACTGAGCTGCTTCTGCGCGGTTCCGCCCCAGACCCGAAGGCAATTCGAAGCTCGGGCCTCGCGACTTGCAGAGGTGTCAAGCTGTGGGCTATGTCAAGCGATAGCACTAGTGCGGAATGAGATAGACACATACCCTCTGGAGTTCCTCATCTCCCTCACCGTGTTCTTGATATCACACGCAAGGAGTGCGAAAAGAAGCTCGAGGCTGTCGCCGTGCTCTGCGGCCACATGGATACATGTCTCGCCGTCCTCATCCGTTGCAGTGAGGGGCGCGCGCAGCTCACGCACGAGATGGTGAACGAATGCATGTAACCGGGCGACCTGTAATGGAGTCTCCGGTTCCAGGGCCTGTCGAGCGAGACAGTGTAACGGCGTGCCGTCTTTTGAAGCGGTGTATAGGCTAGTGTCAGCCCCAGCGAGGTAGAGGGCATCGAGTATCTCGATACTGAGGATCGGGGAGCAGACGCAATAGTGGAGAGGAGCCCAGCCCTGAGGGCTAAGGCGGTTGACAAGGGATCTTGTTCGATGCGTTGCAGGGAAGAGGATATGATAGATTGAGGGGAGGTCGCCACTGACAGTGGCTTGGATGAGTGCCGATGTCGAGCGCGATAGAGTAGCGTCGGAGGGCTCCGGCCATTGTGACAGCTGTATAGAAGACGTCACCACGGATTGTGCGTACGTAGCGTGGGGTTGCGGCAAGGGGTGCAGTTGTCTACGGTTCCCGGCCTGCACATGGTGTTAGCAATAGAACATGCCACAGCGGGGACACAACTTGCCATGAACTCCGCCATTCGCTGTTTTCGCAGGTGCGCTTCGCACAACCATAACAGTCGCGGGTGACGCAGTGAGTGGTGTATCGCGGTGCGATGGTGCGAGTCTCTGAGATCCGGACGCGCCCCATGGGCAAGCTAGGTAATGCATGGTCAGGAATCAAGACAGCTTCGCTGGATGCAATAGATCCCGCACCAGTATGGATGCCGCCTCAACCGCGCCATCACGGGCGGTATCTGTATTGCGATGTCAGTATGGTGAGTACCGGGGAAGGGACGCGACGTACACATGAGCGGCGTGACGCCGACTGCATCCGTGCCATCGACAGAGACCAGACCGCGGCTCTCCTCGAGCAGGACGCGTACCATGTCGGGGATGTCGAGCCAGGCGGCTAGGCCGAGGGGAGTGACGCCGCGTGTTGGCGCGTTCAGCGCGTAGAACGTCGTCGTCTCGCTGCGAATCAGTGTCCTCAGCACCTCGACCCTGCTCTGCAGCTTGAAAGACGCGTCGGACACGTCCACGTCCTCCCAGGAGCTGGACGACGGGCGCGTAAGACCCCTTCAGCACCACCATCAAATTTCCGCGGGTCGAGGAGGAGCGCACCTGTCTCCCGCGATCGCGCATGTCACCGCAGTGCTGCCCGACGCGTCGATTGTCGCGTTCATGTCCGCGCCATGGGAGAGCGCGATGCGCACGCCTTCGTTGTCGGCCCTTGCGGCGGCATCCAAGAGAGCTGCATCCAGTGCAGCGCGTTCGGTGCGGCGTCGTGTGCGAGTGTGTGTGGCCATGTGCAGGGGGCAGAGTGAGAGAGTCAAGGTGTAGAAGGAGAGTGGAGGGTGTCGACCCGTGGTGGTAGGTATACAAGAAGTACAAGCTGACGTCCGAGAGTTGAAGCTGAGAGTTCCCAGAGAGCCGTCCCGCGGAAGATTGCGTGCGGGCGAGAGTGCGGGGATATTTGAGAAGCTCTCGGAGGCTATAAGTATGTTCGAGCTGCGAAGGAGGGGCACGAGGCAACCAGCCACGGTGCATCAGAATAGCACCGACATCGGCCCAGTGAATGCTCACCCTCCACGCTCCGTTCGGCCTCGAGGCGGCGTTTAGCCCGTGCCCATTGTCGGAAAGTCCGTACCCGACCTCTGAGCCCGACGACAGCGACTAGCGCGCCCAAACACCCCGAGCCGCCGTTTGGTCCCCATTACAAGCAGGTCCAGGCCCGAACATCGTCGTGCCCGAACATTAGGCGCCCTCCCTGTTTGTGTTCCGTTGTTTGCTTCGCACCACCGAGCCCATTGTTCCGTTCTCTTGCCCTTTCGCACATAACTCGCAGAATCATCTCGACACTCTTTCCGAAGCTTGAATGTCGTAGACCTCTGGACGTTCTTCATGATTAACAACCGCTCCGGTGCAAGCCCGGGAACAGCGCGCATTCAGTCTCGTCCGAACATCATCCTATGTTTCGAATTCGCAGCCTTTGGAAGATCACCCGCAAGCAAAACCGACCACTGCCAACCGCAGATGTCGTGTCCAAGAGACGCAAGTACTTACTCAGACAACACCTTGAACTAGCTTCAACGCGAAGCTTCTCGAGAGCTTCTATCCACCGCGAAGCACGAACTAAGCTGTTCGTCCTCCGGTTGCTCCAGGCGGGAGACGCGTCGACAGGACCTCGAGCTAAGTATCTCGTGTAAACGACGCGGTGACCGGGGAAGAGAGATGCGATTCTGACTGATTCTGACCAGCACGATTGCCGTCGACCTCCCATCACAGCAGCAGACAGCGGCCCGTCTTCGCTCACACGCAGACACCATACAAATTCAATATAAGCACATACCAACACCTCGGCACGCGTACCTTTGGGGATCGGGACGCGACTCTGAGACGGACCCGGGTGAAGACCCGCCTAAGTGCGTCCGGGTCAGAATGCTGATGCCGGTGTCGGGTCGCCCCTTCGGGGCCAGTCATTATGCAACGATAGTGTAACGCCCCGTAGCCCAGGGCTGGATTATACTCTCTAGGAGGACGACTGATGATGGCATGGCGCGTTATGGAATAGCAATATATGAGGGGGGTTTGGCTGACGAGGGGCGACTGCAGTGGTAAACAACGTTGTACGTATATGCAGCGGACGGGATAACACGGCGAGCGATGTCGATGGTAATGCATCATGGAGATGAGATGGGCTATAGGTTACATGTGCGATATTGATATGTGGATGTGGAGAGACAGAAAATATGCATTCGTAGTCCGACGGGACGATCAAGAGACACGAGGCAACGGCGCCGCTCGACGGCGGCGCCGTGAAAGATGGATCGTGGAACGTGTTGGCCACACCCGGACATGGGAGCCGGTATGTCCATCGGAAGCGGAGGCATGCATGATGGCTCGCTCACGACAAAAACGCGTCGGCGGGCAAGAACACGTCGGGTGGCAGCTTGTCCTACGTAATCGCACATCAATATGCTGTACGCGGCCGCAGCAGCAGTGGTCACAGCTCACCTTGACTTGGTTAAAGTTCGCCATGGCGCGCTCTGTGTCCCAGTCGTTGTTCTTGAGGCAGTCCTCGGCAAACTGAAGATTGAGACGGGTGCGCAGGATGATGTCTTGCATCAGGGCACGTTGGGGTTCAGGCTACGTCAACATAGCAGCGTAAGCGAACGTTTTGACAGATCTCAGAGCCGATGCAGGCAGATGTCTGATGGATATCACGAAACTCACCAGATGCACGAGAGCCTGCTGTAGACCGGGAGAGGGAAGGAGGTCCCCTGCTTGTACGCGCATCGGACCGGGTCGCCACGCGTTCGGATTTGATAGAGCGCGCACCACGAGCTGGTCGGACAAGATCATCACATCCCAGCCGGCTTGCTTCGCACTAGTGCCACGTGCTATCAGCACCAAACATCATCCCATAAAGTCCTCGAACAGTACATACCGTGAATTGTCCGGAGCAATAGCGAGGACAAATGACCGATCAAAGGATCGGACGCCTCCAACAGGCACTACGACATTTTTTGAGTATTCATCAGCCGGATGGTTTGAACGCAATAGGCACACTCACGTTCAGTGAACTGTCCGTGGACAGTCACTAACAGGTTCGTCTGCTCGCCCTGCGAGACTGGGAAGGCATCGACGCAGAACTTCTCCTGAGGACCAGCAACATCGTGCCTAGTTCTCGGTAGCACCTTAACGGCGTTCACGATGTTCTGGTTCCCCATTTGTAAAGACTGCGTCACCTTCTCTAGCCCGGTTAAGCGGCCCAGATTGCGCGACCCGCCTGCAGCACCAAGCCAGACGGACCATTGCAGATCACGCTGCTTGGGAAACTCCTTCGATATATGAAGATGCTCAATGCGCGCACGAGCGGGGATGGTGGTGTTGGAGGAAAATGAGAAAGTTGCAATCGGGGCATAGACGTCGAGGAGCTCGTTCGACTTGTTGTCGAAACATGGGAAGAATCGCATGAAGAAGTTGCTGACCATCGCTCCATCCACACCGGCTATGAATGATGGCTCCATATTCCATGCAAATGTCGTCAACATGGTACGTGGTCGTGCTGGTGTAGCGGTCGAGGTAGACGGCGCGTCAAATCCCACCCTCGCCACGGGTTCTCCGTCGAGCATCTCCAGGGTGGGGAACCGACGAACGACCTCGCTGTGTACTTGAGAATTAGTTCTGGAAATATATACATTGATCGAAGGACGAACCTCTTGTAACTTTCCGCTCGATTGTTCTTGTACTCCAACTCGCGGATCGGGTTGCCTATAAGGATTAACTCCCGTAGGTGTTCCAGTCGACCTCGCCTCCCCGAGATGAAGTCGACCTCTTTCCAGCCGTTGAGCCTGTTGCCCTCCAGCGAGAGGTTCTTAAGTGTCGGAATATAATGCGGCAGGGTGGTCAAAATACGGCCGCTCGTTAGACCGTTGTTTGCAAGCGAGATTGTCTCGACCTTGATGTCCCCTTCAATGATGCTCACAGCTTTGAATGGACCGCAACCAACGTACCTCAGGACGGAGTTTGCTCGCAATCTTGAAGATAACCTGAGCCTCTTTCCCATCCCTTGCATCCGATGTGGGTAGTGTCATACGATGCTTTTTCAAGAATTCATCGGATGCCATTCGCTAAAGAACAACGCTCGGAATGAGAATAAATCGGTACAAAGTGGTATATGCTCACTTCGAGATTGAGGAACTTCGTCTCTGGATTCCATCTCCTTTTCACCCACTCCTTCCACAGCTCGATGATCTTCTCGGTGATGACGCCAGGCTTAGTGCGACCACGCTGTACTTTGGCAAGACGTGGATCGGATCCGCCTATTCGCGCGCCAAGCTGTATGAAGATGTCGTAGACGAGAAGAAGTCGGGGACATGAGAAGGTTGAACCTCGTAAGCTTCGTGTTCGTGGACAGCATGGAAAACGCAAATTGACACCCGTCATCCCGGAGCCAGGCTTGGTGCTGGAATGTCAAAGGAGCAGTGAAAGAGAACAATATTTACCGGTTTTTGCGGTTTCCCGAGTATGGCCTCCAGATTGCTAGGTTTGTGTCCGGAGTGGCGCGTCTTGGACGACTGCTTTGATGAGCCCTTGCGACCGCCGGGTCTGTCTGAGACATCTCTCATCTTCGCGTCCTGGTCCATGAGACCCGCTCTGCGCAGTGCGCTGGTGGCAATTGCACGACTGCCCGGAGCCGGGGTTGGGCTCGAGAATGTTGGTTGGGACATGGTTGAGAGCTGTGGCGCCTTCGTACCAATCGAGTTATGCGGCTGTGGACGATTGCGCAAGGGCGTAGTGGGAGAAGCGTACGTGGTGGTGGTTGCAGCAACGCCCACAACCTGTGGCGCTGCAGAGGGAGGGTGGAGGGCGAAGGAGAAGAGGAAGACAAGGACGATTGAGATGGCGGTTCAAGTCAAGAGACGGTGTGTGCCGGAGCCGCGCTCGGTCACTGCTTGCGGTGTCGTGACTCGTCACGGTCTGGAATTGAGGTCTGTAACGTGGTGCGTGACGTCAGCGTGACTGTGTGACTGGTCTAGTGAGGCTCGGGTGCCGGCGGCTGTGTCGCCTGCAGTTTTCGCCATCGGGACAAATATGGGACACGCGAGGAGATTGGGATGGGGCTCGGACGTCGTCCAGACGTTGTTTTGTGTGTGCGGTGGTCCGTGCGCGCTGCAGTGGGTGGTAGGGCCGTAAATTGAATATTTGAAGAGGTCTGGTGGCAGGCCAGACGTCGAGAGGCATGGCATGTGGGAGGGCGGACAGGCCTCGGGGTGTTCCCACGGGGTTTGGTTGTTGTTGTCGACATCGATTGCTCTCCGCTCGCAGCGTTACATCCATCTCTGGGCTTTATCACATTGGCCAGCCAGAAAATCATGGACAATCCTCAATATTATCAACCTCTCTCGCACGCCCTCAATGCACCGCTCGTGTCCACAGTCCAGTCGTCCCCCCGCCAGCAGTATATCCCCTATACTCCCCATCACCAGCACCCCGTGACGAATGGCGCCGGCTCTGGTCACCGCGAAGAAGAGGAGGAGGAGGAGGAAGACGACGAGGACATCGTCGAGGAGGAACTCGACCACCACGACCCGGATCATCCCCACCACTCGGCCAGCAGCCATTCTTCTCCTCGCGTGAATGCTGTCCAGTCACAATCCAGTTCAGCGGGGTACGTCCTACCCGATCTAGATTCGCCCTCATGCCCAGGGTCTGACCACCCGTTTGCCCACCTAGTCCCCCCTCCGCGACCCCTTCCGCGGACTACAGACATGCCGCTCCCCCACGAGATCATACCCAGGGCCCCGAAGATGCCGCCGAGAAGCGCAAACCCGGTCGACCCAGAGGCTCACGCAACCGGAAACCTCGTGTGTCCGCCGGTAGCGGAACGAAGCCTCCAGCGAACACCCAACACCCCGGTTTCTATCAGTACCCTCCTGCTCCTGGAGCGAACACCTCGCAGCAAAATCAACAATTCTTCGAGTTCCAGTGGAGAGCCCTCAATCTCTGTTCAGAGTTCTATAACGCCGCGGAAGAGCTAGTCGTGAGTGCTACCAGTTGCCATTTCATTTCCATTCCTCAACGCGATGCCCTGCCCCCCCTAGAAAGCAGCTTCTCCCATGGTCATTGCACAATGCTATCAAAATGGTCCTGTTACCAAGATAGACCCTCTCATGATGATAGCAGAAGCGAAACGGGTTTGCGACAATCTCGTACGCTTGCCATCTCAGTGTTGTGCGCATATTCTCACTACGTGCTAGCTCGCGAATCCCAGCCAGCTGGTCGGACAAGCCATCCCCACTGCGACCTATCCGACATATTCTTCGATGCCGCCGCCGCCGCCGCCTGGACCTGCTCCCGCCGCAGGACACGTTCCTCCTGCCGGCGCCGTAATCACTAACCCTCAGACCTTCGTGATGCCGCTCAACTCGTCCGCGATGCCGCCTCCGTCTCAACCATACTATCCCGCAATGTACCCTCCTGCTCCCGGTTCACGGTATCCTACTACGCCGTACTACTATCCCCCTCCACAGGGCGCGACGCCCTATTATCCTCCGCCTCCACCAGTGCAGCCGGCGGCCCCCGCCCCTTCGGCACCTCCACCTACCGCTCAACCGGCCCCGCCTCCGCCTCCACCTGCTGCAACGGCACCAGCACCAGCACCAGCACCAGCACCAGCACCAGCACCAGCACCAACGCCTGCACCTGCGCCTGCGCCCGCTCCTACACCTCAGCCTCCGGCGCAAGCCAGCGCACCAGCCGCTGCGTCTGCGCATATCCCCTCAAACACTGGAACAATATCAACTTTCAGCGCTGCAACGGGCAATTCGGCTCCCGGCGGTCATCAAGGAACTTGGTCAGAAGAGGAGACAGATCGTTTGCGAAGGCTCGCGGAAAAGAGTAAGGAGATGGGTGGTTCCCAGAGCAAGGGCGAAATCGAGTGGGATTGGGTAATCCAGCAATGGGGCAATAGTAGAACAAGGTTTGTCGCGCGGCCTCCGGACAAGTACTGCATGCCTGTGAACCGTGACTGACGATAATTTGTCAGGCACCAAATCCTTCTGAAGGCCACAGCGTTAGGACTGAAGGAGAGCACGACGCGGGGGACGAAGCGACGTCGCGCGGACGATTCTGCGTCTTCCGAGCATGCCCCTCCCCCGCCTCCTCAACCTCAGCCTCAACCTCAGCCCCAGCCTCAGCCTCAGCCTCAGTCTCATCCACCCCAACCCCAGCATCAACCCCAGCATCAACCCCAGCATCAACCCCAGCATCAACCCCAGCATCAATCCCAGCATCAACATCAACATCCACCGCAAGCTGCCGCCTCACCAACTCGCAGCCCTATGAACTCGACCCCAACCTCTATCAATGCATCTCCCGCAATGCAGCCCCAGCGTCCCCCATCATCTTCAAACACGCTAGGTACTCCACGAAGCGCGAATGCCCCAGCACCCCCGACTACTGCATCAAATTTACCATGGCCCCTTCCCACCATGGCGAGCGCATCTTCTATCATACCCAGTGGACCGCCTCCGACAGATTCCAGAGGTTCCTACTATAGGCCTCGGCCGACACAGACCACGTCATATGGTGCTGCTGCTGCCGCTGCGGCGACTGGTTCCCAGCGGCCGCCGTCCTCGCACGGTACAGGCACGCACCAATACATGTACCGTCCCAACGGTTCAAGTGGGCGAAGGGATTCGGGCGCATGATCTCTGTGGTGGCCTCCTGGGATGGTGAAAGTATACGTTATTTCCCGGACGACTATATGTGTTATCTGTCGTGTGTTGCTTAGGTAGTTCTTGGAACGTATGTTCATATTGCCTATCTTTCCTCTTCTTTATTCACCTTCATGTTCGCTGTCCATACGATGCCTTCTGTACCGTTAGCTACCCGGCTGCAGGGTGCCGGCGCCGAAGCCTAGGATTGTATCAACCCGGGACTATTGGTTAGATGAGGTTATACCAAATATACCACCGACCGAACAATGTCCACCGCCTAACATACATTGACACCCACATCACAATATCCGAGCTTGTGTGAATGATTGAGCTAATGTGCCCCCCGAATTAATTCGAAGCTGGTGCATTTGTCTCAGGGTCGCCGGTGGGTGGCAGGCCAGCGTCGCAGACGCCCAGCCCAAAGCCCGTGCGGTTCGAACCGGTTCGGCGCTCTCCTCGACAACCACCTCGCCTCGATCCTCAGGATGCCCTCGTCCGCCAGGTGAAGCCCTGCCTTCCTTTCTTCGAGCGCAGAGCGAAATCCGGTTCTGACTCGCCCTGTCTGCCCGTTCAAGCTCGCTCAGTCATGCCGGAGCGGCTCCCAGCGAGGGCCAGCCCGCATCCGACCCAAATCACTCCTCGACATTGATGATGAGCCAACCGCCAAACCACACGAGCCCGGTTCAGGTAGGTTCAGGTTCGTTCCTTCCCCGTTCGCCTGCGGGTGCCTAGCCGAGAGAGATCTAGAGGGGGCTCGTTCTTCCGTCGTGGACACGCGTCCGGGCACAGTGGTGGTCAGAGTAGGCGATTTTGGGGCGATTTTGGAAGGAGAATCTGGTGTGTCTCCAACTGCTTTGACCGACCCGATTCCAAGCCGCTTGAGATCCACGTCGTACAACCGTCTCGACGTTCCCAAAAACGAATCCGAAGGCGATTTTTGTGGACGACGCATCTCAAGATTCCGAGCCAAAATCGCCTAAATCGCCCACTATGATCCCGCCTAATATCTACATACATCCATCGTTATGCTGCTGAGCTGACCCGCCCCGTCCCCGTCTACGCCAGCAGCCCGACCCGACCGCCAGCAACCAATATGTCTCGATGCACCGGGCGCACGTCCCGTTCGGTGCAGTCCAGCCTCCGGAAGGTTACGCACACCATGTGATGCCATATGTGCCCGGCCCTCCGCAGGGTGCGCAAGGGCCGCCCCCGGGGATGATGTACCCGGTCGACCCGCAGGAGGGGACCGGCGCAGCGCAGCGGCAGTCCCAGCAGACCGACGTCCCGGACGATGAGGACTCTCCAACGCACCACGGGAGCGCGAGCGTGAACGCGAACGGGACCGGGAAGCGGAAGCAGCCCGACTCGGGCACCCCCGACGCGTCGGCGAGGAAGCGCCGCCAACGCGCCGCGACGGCTTCCGCTTCCGCCGCAGGGGGCCCGGGCGAGGACGGGGAGGAGGTGCAGGATCTGGACGTCGGTCCGAACGGCGGCGCGAAGCATTGGACCGAGGAGGAGAAGACGCGGTTCTTCAAATGGATGCTCACGAGCGACGAGCACTGGGACGCGTTCCGCACGAGGATGAACACCGTCTTCCGCGAGGTACGTCCGCTGTCGCTGGCTGGGTGTCGGAACTGGGCTCACCCGAACGCCAGTGCTCGACCGAGCTGTTCCCCGGGCGAAAGTCGTACACGGCACTGAAGAGCTGCTACCATCGCAATCTCGAGGTGTTCAAGCAGGTGCACGGCTTCCAGGCGTTCTCCGCGAACCAACTCCGCCAGCTGCACGCCGAGCACCCCGGCGCGGAGCCACCGGCCGTGGACACGATGCTCGACACCGCACGCGCCGCGGGGCTGAGCGTCGGGAACCTCAACGTCAAAGTGATCGACAGGTGGTACGAGACGGGCTGGTACGATTTGTTCAAGAAGAGGTAACACTGTGCTCTCTCTTGGATACAGCGCGAGGGCTGAACCCCGTCCTGCTTCTGCCGCAGATATCGCGAAGACCCCAAGACCGGCATACCAGCGCCCTACTATGGTCCGTCAGACCCACCCGCTGAGGCCGGCCCATCCGCGTCTGCTCACAGCATGATGGGAATGCACACGCCGATTGATCCACAGCTCATGTCCGGCCATCCAGCGCAGCCCGCGCCGGATACTTCCTACCCAGGTGAAGGCTCACAACAGACCTACACACACGCTTCTCCTCCCCAAGCTCCGGATCACCGTCAAACGCCAACCGCCACGCCCACACAGTCATTCTCATACCTTCGCTCAGGAAGTACTCTCATGTCCCGAGTTCCGCCCACTCCGACCCGCCCGCGCGCCCTTAGCTCGAGCGCGAGGATGCTACCGATACCGAACGGTAACGGGCACTCCCCATTCCCGGACGCGCCACCGAGCGACTACGCACTCCAGACGATGCAGGCGCTGACGCAGCTCACGACGGTGACGGAGGCGCTGCTCGGGGTGTGCTCCTCGCTCCAGGAGCTGCTGCAGCAACAGGTGGAGGAAAGCAAGGCGCGCACGGAGCTGATGCGTGCCGAGGCTGCAGCGGGCGGCCAGAGCGCGACGGAGAAGGAGAAGGAGACGGAGATCACGATCGAGAAGGTGACGTTCGCGACGGAGATCCTGAAGAACGGGCCGCAGAACGAGGATATCAAGAAGGCGGCAGTCGATTGCTTGACCAAGTACTTCATGCGCGGTGTGTAGTTCCAGAACAACTCTTTGTTGTTGCCATGAGTGAGCACGACTAGCCTATGGACACACTGCCCTCAGATCCATTGTGATACATAGCGATAATACATACACAAGGCGCTCTCAACTGCCCCAACGCCACCAGGACTTCTGTGCGCCCAGCGACGCTGTAGATGCCTTCTCAGCGGCACGGCTAGACGACGGCCCCGCCGGTGGCGAAAAATACGGGAACGGGGAAATGGCAGCCTTCCGCCCCTCCTCCCGCTCGCGCTCCTCCCAGTCACCATCGTCGAAGTACCGGTCCATCGCGCGCCCTTCAAGGCCCAAACTGCCCTCCCCGTCTCTGTCCCCGTCTGCAGAGGTGCGCGCGCGCCGCTTCCTCAGCCCGTTCTCCGGCTCCTTCTCCTTGTTGTACTCTTTCGCGTCTGATTCTGCGCCGTCGGACAGCCCAGCGAGCGCGACGTACGCTTTCGCTACGGCCCGGTCAGTTTCTTTGGTCATCGCCTGGAAACGCGTCTCCGCACGTTCGGTCGCGAGGCGTGCTCTGCGCTCCTCGTCGAGTGCCTGCTCGGCCGCGGTGGGCGCGGGTGCAGGGCGCGCGGAGGGCGGGAGGAGGAGGAAGGCTCTCGTGTGCAGGAGGTGTGGGGTGGTGCGGAGAGTCGACACCGGGAGGTTGTTGAGACGGCAGAGGATACGGCCCTGCGGATGGGGTCTGCGTGAGGATAGCACCTGCTCAATGACGGTAGGATAGGAGACGTACGTCGACACCGAGCCTGAGGGATATGCCTACGAGTGTGTCGTCTGGCCGGATGAAGTACTTGGACGGCATACCCGGCGCAGCCTCTGGCTGCTCCTCTACCGGAGGAGATGGAGATCTGCTGGGATTCTGTGAGGTGCTGCTATTACGGCTTCGACCATCCGATTGGGAAGGGGGTGCATTTGGCACGAGCTCGTTCCCGCTAGACCGAGATGCTCCGGGTCCATCCTCATCGGTCTCAAGATCGGAGTCGTCCTCGTCCTCTAAAACAAATATATCCTCATCTCGGACGGCTCCATCTATATTCGCGGGTGTGCTGGCAATGCTCTTGTCGCGATTCGAGAGTGCCCGGGTTGAGTGCGAGCTGACGGCCTTCACTCCGGCGAGGCAGCGCAGACACGGGTTGTACCGCGCGAGACGGGGGTTCTTGGAGATGCAGTTCGGGCAGATAGGTCTTGAACAGCACGCTGTGTGGAAGACATCTGCATCTGCCCTTCTAGGAGGGAGCGAGGCAGCACACGCAAGGCAGAGCGCGACGGTGGTGGGGAAGGGCGAGGGCGACATGAGAAGGCTGAGCAAGCCGCTCGCGGCCTCGGAGGCGGGGGCGGAGAGGGTGGCTGTGCTCAGATTGAATCGGGCAACGTGATCGAGAACGTGTGTTCTAAACTAGGGTTGCTTTCTACAACGTCACTGCCCTCGTTCGGCCGCCTCTGCCTTTGTTCTGCCTGAGAGACTTTGTAGCCGTTTTTCTCGTCTTGGCTACCTCTCTGGACCTAGAACAGGGCACGACTTCTCTCTCTGCTCACAACTACCACCACCACCTGTCATTGCCGACTCGGACACCACTACCTAGATCTCAACGGCTTCTAGTACCATGAAGCATAGCGTTGACATTACTGCTGCTGTACTATTGCTTACAGCTAGGGTATGGGCCACGAAGATTACCGACATACAAGGGACATCCTTCCAATCTCCCTTGTCTGGTCAGTTCGTCCACGAAGTGACCGGCGTCGTTACCGCGAAGGCATGTTATACGCCACTTCACATGTACATACGTGCTTCGACTAAACAACGAACAGGACCGATATGGAGTGTGGATCCAAGGAGAGCCCTCTGATGATCCGCGCGCTTCCAATGGTCTACGTGTCTACGGCGGTGCAGCCACGAGGTTCACCAAAGTGGGAGATCTTGTCTCCCTCTCCGGTCGCGTCGCAGAGTATCGGTCGGCACCAAACAATCTCTTCCTCACAGAGATTGACTACATAACGGAACTCACGACCGTCTCCTCGGGCCACACCGTCAAACCGGTCGTCCTCGGCGTCGACCGTACCCCGCCGAACAACCAACTTTCGTCGCTCGACGTCGGACGAGACGGATGGTTATCGATGCCAAACAATGTGACCCTGCTGGAGTCTGTGAATGCCACTCTGTTTCCGGACGACTTTGGACTTGACTTCTGGGAGAGCCTCGAAGGGCAGCTCGTCAGTGTGCGCGCACCGACAGTCGCGAACTTCCCCGATAGATTCGGCTCTGTGTGGGTGTATGGTCCTTGGCCGACGACTGGCAAGAACAAACGAGGTGGCTTGACCATCCATTCTCCAGGTCAGCGCTGGTGTTCTCTGAGTCTGAGCAGCTCCTCACCTCTATGCAGGCCCGGACGATATGCCACCAGCACATCCCGAGGCTATCCTGATGGGAAAGCCGCTGGATGGTACTCGCAATCCCAAGCCAGTAATGGGCGCCGTTCTGAGTGATATCACCGGTATCGTTACATACCAGGTGAGTAAATTATGGCACACACACCTACACCATAGACTGAACGAGGTGACTATATCCAGTATGGAGCCTATTACATCCTGCCATTAACAGCTCCGACAATCATCGTCTCCCCTGACTTCGACGTACCGGCTGCTCCTTTCAACTCATCGAGTCATGTGTGCGAGATTCGTGTCGGTGACTACAATGTGAGCCTCAACGCGTGCTCCCGCTCATAGTGTCTGACGTGTGACCGTATGCTAGGTCGAGAACATGTTCCCTCGATCGCGCCATATACCGCGGATCGCTGCCCACATTGCCGACTACCTCCACTCCCCCGACATCCTCTTCGTGCAGGAAATACAGGACGACTCGGGCCCGCGCAACGACGGCGTCGTGTCTGCCAACAAGACGCTGAAGGCCCTCGCCGACGCCATCAAGAAGGCCAGCGGGGGCGGCGCCCACTACGATTTCGTGAACGTCGAGCCGGAGGATAACATGGACGGAGGCCAGCCAGGTGGCAACATCCGCGTGGCCTATCTGTGCGTTGCCTGAATGCGGTCTGGATATCCCAAAAGCTCACTACCATTCTCATGCAGATGGCGCCCCGAGCGGGTGTCCCTCGTCCCTGGAACGACTGGCAACGCGACAGTCTCCACTCAAGCGTACGCCGACTCTCTCGGGCGCGTGTCTCTAACGTCCGTACCGCTCATGTTTTCCTACACTTCCGATGGTATGCACGCTGACCTTCCTGTGTGGCAGTCACAACCCCGGGCGCATAGAGCCGATGCACCCTGCGTGGGAGGAGGCACGGAAGCCGCTCGCGGCCGCCTGGGAGACCGCATCAGGCGAACGCTTCTTCACCGTGAACGTCCACTTCAGCTCGAAGCGGGAGAGCTCGTCTGCACAGGGCGATGCGCGTCCTCCGGTCAACGGCGGATCCAAGAGACGTCTGAGCCAAGCGAACGTAACTGCGGTACGTCCTGTCCTCTCCACATGTACCTACCAGCCAGCCCCTGCGCGGAGTTCAACATCACATCCGAACCGATCTGACGACACCGTGACCTCGTCCAGGCGTTCGTCGACTCCATCCTCGCCCTCTCGCCCTCCGCAAGCGTCATAGTCGCCGGGGACATGAACGAGTACGCCGCGACGCGCGCGGTCCTCCGCCCGCTCGCCGCCCTGCTGCACGACGCGAACGACGTCGGCGGGGTGCCCCCCGCGGAGCGCTACACGTACGCGTACGACCAGCACGCGCAGGAGATCGACCACATGTTCGTGAGCGACGCTGTGGCGGGGCGGGGCGGGGCCGTCGAGCATGTGCACGTCAACACATGGGCGCGGAGCATCGGCGAGCGCGCGAGCGACCATGACCCGACTGTCGCGAAGCTGTGGGTCTGCGATGCTGCCAGTGGGACTGAGGACCAGGGTAAGTCCTTGACCTGTTGGCCCTCCGAGTCCATGTGTGCCAGGCTTACGATCCCCGTCAAGGTGCTTCCGAGTCGGACTGGTATGCCGAGCTTGGTGCCCTCGAAGAGCAAGTGGTACTCTGATCTGGATTTGCCATTTATATTTTGTATCATAGCAGCGATTCATACGCACTGAAACGATTCCAAAGCGTCACTGATAGCAGACATCTCATATTTCTGCCGCCGAGGAAGTCTATATATGCTACTAGGCAGCCTAGGCTCGCATATTGTGCCACGACGCGATGGGTCCAGTACAAGCTTACTATGACGAACTAGTAAACGTAATCTAGAATCTTCCTAGTCGTAGTACTGGCTCACAAGAGGCTAAGCTAAGTCGCGCGGGGCCTCCTGGGGCCTCCTAGTAATCGTCTTCGTCGTCGTCGTCGTCATCGTCATCCTCTTCGTCGAGCGCATCGCGTCCATAGTCGCTGTCGTCCTCGATGACCTGCTTCGTTTCCGCCTTTTCACCAGGCAGCGGCACGCCACACGCCGCACGCAAGTTGCTCGCGATCCACTCGCACTTGCCGATCTTGAACTCGGGCCCCTCCGGGCCCCCAAACTCGTCTCTGCTATACTTCTCCGCCGGGTTCCGCATCCGCAGGTGGAACCCAACGGACGCGAGCACGAAAAGCACAGTGTCAAGCAGCGAGACCTTGTCCCCGAGTTCCCCGTTCGAGAAGAGAACGTCGTGGAGGCGCTCTGCGTCCGCCTGGCGGAGCTCCCACGTGTTCCGTTCGATGTCCTTGGTCCCTCTGCCGCGCCCGAGGGGGACCTCGTCGATACGGACGTCGAAGACGAAGCGCCATCCGTCTCGGCCTGCCACGACTTCCTCGGTGGTGCGGATGTAGAAGATCTCGGGGCGCTCCTCTGCGGGCGGAGTGGGGTCGTGGATGCGGTACAACACTTTGCACCAGTATGGGCAGGGGTAAAACAGGTACACGTCCACCATGCTGGGGCGTGTCGGGGAGAAGATACGTGTGAATGCTTTCACGTCTAGCAGCTGCACACACGGATTATTAGGGTTCAGTGTCCTCTGCCGGAGATGAAGGACGGCGATACGTACATACACGCCCTCGTAGTGGTCGTCCCACACCTCCATTCCTTGGGGAAGCACTCCATCTGCGACGATGGCTTGTTCGTTCTCACTGAGCTTCGTATGCTGCAAGATGCTCTCTATACCGTATTTGATCTTCTCGTTGAAAGGCCCGATAGTGAGCTCCATCGCAAGACGCTCTCGCATGCGCGCGTATGTCCATTCAGCCTCCTGTCGCTGCGCCGTGTAGCGGCCCCAATGCAGGTCGGGTGCTGGCGAAAGCAGATGGAATAAGGCCTGTGCGTGTGGGAGAGTGTCGGAGGAGCTCCTGATAGCAGTTTCGGCGGGCTTCAGTCGCTTCCATTCGCGCATATATTCATGTCCCGAGAGGTAACAGACTACTGCGTCCTCGGGCACGAGGACCAATTCTGAAGAAACAGTGTCACGACCCGTTCAGGAGTCCGCATAGACTGTGAGTCTCACCTTTTGGTCTCTGAGATGCTTTCTTGGACGAGTCTCCGACCAGAGTATCCTGGGGGTTCTTCAGAACTGCCCGTGGAGTCAAGCGCTTCTGGGGCATAAGCATAATGCAGTACATTCTTGTTGGCATGCAGGACTTACCCAATGTTTGGCTGGAACAAGGAGCAGTTCCTCGACTTGATCAACAACCGTCGACTGTCAGGACTCGAAGGTAAGTCGGTGTCACACGCAATGGGCGTGGCATTTGGTACACACCATGTATTTTCCATTGACATACGTGGTCTTCAAGTGGTCCGCTTTACCAGCTGTAGCTGCCTCGATAGCAGCGACTGCGTCCGCATTGTAACCTCGAACGACAATCGCTTGCATGCCGGATGTGTCAGCTGTGTTCTTTGAGTCGTTTCGGGGCGTGCACTGTGGCTTGCGTGACGCGACATACTCCTGATACTGCCGCGGAGAGAGACGGAGTGTCAGAAGGCGAGAGTATGGCGTAGACGATTTCTTGGCTGAGGACATGGTCGGGGAAGAAAAGCAAGGAGTTGGTGAAAGAGAGAATCGACATGGGCACTATTTAAGCATGCTCGTCACCGCGAGGCATTGTATCGGTTGCCATGCATCTGTGCCACAACGATGACGGGTGTCGCCTAGCTGGAGCTGACGAGCTTCAAAACGATCCTACACGACTCTGCACGATCCGCTTCAGCTTCGTCTATCAGATCGTCGCGACTTGTCACATTTGGTCACAATCACGGGACCGTGTTTCTTCCGCATCCTGGACTTCAAAGTCACAGTCATAGACTACGACCAGGCTCGCCGCTCTACCACAGAGCAGCACAGAGCAGGGGTGGTTCAAGCGGTTGAAACACCACCTTAAAGTTCACCCGTTTGAGCTGCGCGTTGCAGCTGATCATCCTTTACTATCATCTCTGTGATTAGACCCTATGCACAGCGGGTCATATGTAGCGGAAGATGTTGGCTTTCTGAGCAAGGAGTGAGCGGAGGAAGGAGATCATTAGTTTAGAAAGAAACGTACCACATTACGTCGATATCCTCCTTCGAGTTGACCGTCTTCAAGTTCCGCATTAGCAAGCGAGCCCTGTCGCTCTTTCCAACTGTTCATCAACGCAGCATCTCTTTCTGCCACAGTCATCTTCTTGGTGCTGTCTGGCTCTGTTGCGCTAGAGGGCGTATGTTCTTCATCTGCGTCTGGCTAGCGCGTTGTCGGCTGCCATGAGATGCTAGAACCCGTTGCATCTGTCTGCTGAACACTCTGTTAGAGGCTCTGTGAGACTCATCAAGGGTAAAAGAAAGTGCGGGATACCTTGTTACCTCGCTGCGCTTTGTCCGCCAGATTTCTGACTTGAACGACTACACCACCCGGTGCAGGAAACAATCGCGGTGGTGGAAAACAGCATCTGCAGACTGTTCTCCGGAAATTTTTAGCCACGGAGTGAGCTGAAGACGCCATCAGGAGTTATGGGCGATCGTGGTTTGCTGCAAAGGCTGTGGCATTGATATCGATATTACTGTCAAGACTGTAGTAGTCGAAGACTTGGAGAGCGAGTCGGCTCCAGAGTCCACGATGGTTCAGCAATATTCGGCGTCTTTCACCGTGACGAAATGGCACGTGTATATGTTGTAGGAGGCGCCGAGTGGCCACCGGCACGGTGGCAGGACCCCCGAATATACGCCCAGAGCTCCGATCCCCCGACCACCGAAAACGGGCCCGGAGGGCCCGCAAAGTTTGATCCAAATCACCGAAATCTGGCCTGTTGGAGGCCGATGTTGTATGCCCGAAATACACACCTTGGCCGACGGCTTGTATCCACCGGACCACCGAATATGCCCTGACCGGTCACCGGAGGCCGAGCTGGGCCGAGCTGGCCGAGAAATTGTCATTAACTAACCTCGCTTTCACCGTTGAATAGGTTTCCCTACACGCTTATAAAGTCGTATCAAACCCATCATTATAAGGAGAGGAAAGCAGGCGGCGTCAAATTGCTCGCAGATCTGCTAAGCGCCCGAGCGCTTTTGAAGCCTATATGCCTGAAAACACCGAATCTAACCGGTTTTTGGGCAAGTTATGGGACAAATCACCGAAATTGGGGGTCAAAGGCCGGTCAAAAAATCACCGAAACTGGCATTTTTGGGATCAAAGCTCTAGGCGGATATTCGGGGGTCCTACGGTGGCACGGTCACGGTGAGAACACCGACTCTCGTTCACCGTTATACGTACACAGTACAGCTGTGACCCTCGTGCCCCGGACCTGCGATGGCCAATACTCATCCATTTACTTCTTGGCTTTGACACTATCTGGAATGTCTCAATCACCATCAGCTAGTTCTGAACAATCGCACATTGTCTCACTTGTGCTACAGTCGAAGGACGCGCTGCAAGAGGGGAAAGACCTATGTATACGCGCGAGCGCCATATCTTCAGCTTCCGCGCAAACGTCCGTGGACGTGCTCGCGTTGGATGCGCAAGTCCGATGGATGTCAGAGGCGGTGCTTGACCAGCTCATAGTGAGTGCCATTGCCTTTCCCTCGGGACCCAAGACAAGACCAAACCGTGCACACCTGCAGCTCGCCGCACAGGTAGCTAAGAGTATCGAGCAGAAGCGTTCAGAGCTCGAGACACAAGTGGAGGTGCGTGCTGTCTCCGATGTTCAGCGCAATACCGTAACGCGAATTCGCGCAGGAGTGGGACCACATTCGGGATCAACGCACTCACGCGCTCGACGCCGTGCTGGACTCCCTCGGTCTCCAGTCCGTCCCACCGGACTTCCATTCCGCCTCCACCGACTCCTCTCCGTTCGGGAGCCAGAACAACTCGGACGACGAGCAGGATGCGAATCACAATGCCGAGGATGACACGACTCCCTTCGGTCCTCCACGATTCAGCCCTAGTCCTCGCCAGAGTCCGACCGACACGATACGCAACCGCTCTCCTATCGTCAGGCTGCTAGAGCGGAAGAGCAGACGCGCGGACAGGAGTCGGTGGAAGACGTTGCGGGACTTCGTAGACGAACGCGCCATTGAGGATCTGCTGGACACGATTGAGAAGGACCGGCTCGAGCTTGACGTAGGTTCTCATTGTGTTGTTCATACTGCTACTCCGACCAATACATCATGCGTGCACTCAGGACATCCTTGCAACCACGTCTGACTACCCGGAGTCGCTGTCGAAGACCATCGGAACAATTAGGGAGAACGTCCCGGCCGACGTGAAATTGCCGTCGTTGGAACAGGTGTTCGCATCGCAGGAAAGCATATCGGTCAAGATGGCGGAAGAGCTTGGATTGTTAACACATCACTACGACAACATGTCGGATGCCCTGCATGACTATGAGGCCGGCACGGAGTTCCACGAGGAGGACATACAACGTCGGTATATGTATGCTTTTAATTTAGTGTTAACAGTCTACTCACTCCGGCAATAGACATGAATCAAGACGCGAACGCTCTCCCAGTGATCATAGCAGAGCTAGAAGCCGGTGTGCAGTCTAGCAAAGAGATTCAGTCAGTCATTCACTCAACTTCATGCAATTTCGCTCGGTGCTTATTCGCGACTAACGCATAGCGAACAATTGCTGTCCGCTAAAGCGGCTGCGCAGGCACACGTGGAGATTCATAAGAGCACCCTCGACGATCTTGACGAGCTCGGGGACATCATGACGGAGATGCTGGAACGACAACAGGAGATCGAGGTATGAATCAAGATTCGCACGCTTCTTGGCTCCTGAAAGCTGAACGAGTTCCAGAACCAGAGCATCGAGCACCTTTCGTTCCTCCACGCACAACTGCGGCCCCTTGAAGAGCTGCACCACAAGTACACCTCGTATCAATACGCGTACAGTAAGCTCGTCCTGGAGCTCGCGCGGCGGCGGCAGTACCGCGAAGCGGCGCAGCGCATTGTGGCAACTATGACAAGCCAACTTGATGCTCTGGCCGAAGGTACGTCTTGACCGGCATTGTGGCAGTGTGCTCCAATGTATATCGAGCTGAACTTGTCCGCGACAGAGGAGGGTTTGCTTCGAGCCGAGTTCCAGACAGAACACGCACAGTATCTCCCGGAGGATTTCTCTCTTTGTGTCGAGAACCCCCCAAACCGCTGGACGATCTCGACGTGGAACAATGAGCCTCTAGAGACACTGCCAACCCTCGACAACGATTTAATAGAGCAGGTAAGCATGAAATTTACCGAGTAAGCTATTTATAACTGAACGAATATCAGGCGAAGGTGAGGTCGCAGAGTGTCGAAGTCGGGATGGCGACCAGTCAGAGTCTTTAACATATTTGTAGAGTGCCTGATTGTTAGGAAAGATGAACTATTGCGTCCTTGATTAACAAAACGATGATACACAAAAAGAATGAGTCGGCCCAGGATCGAACTGAGGACCTTCTGTGTACTTTAGGAATTCTATCCCTGTTAGACAGATGCGATAACCAACTACGCCACCGACCCATGTGTTTGTGTGAACTGTTTTGCTACCATTTCCGCTTTAGGCTCATGGCGTTCAGACGCGTCAGGCTGGGCGCGCAGCTGCTTGTCTTTGGACCAGCTTTGGACTGTACGACGATGTCTGTGCTCGCCCCGATTATCTGCGACAATGGAACTGGCTTCTCAAAAGTTGGGTACGTGTGTGGTGACTTCGAGCTGTCCGCTGCTTTCTCATATGTTCCCTAAGGTTCGCCGGCAATTCCGATCCATCATTGTGAGCATCGGAGGCCCATGTCCATCCGTTGCTGGTGTTCACCTCCATGTTAGTGTGTTCCCTACCGCCATAGCCACGCGTGGTCCAGCATCACAACCCAGTCGTGGTCCCTCTGTGCCCTCCAAGCCCGGTCACCTCGCATCGAAACGCGGCGTCGAGGACCTTGATTTCTTCATCGGCGATGAGGCCCTCGCCAATGCCCAAACCCCGGGCTATGGCGTCAACTACCCTATCCGACACGGTCAGATCGAGAACTGGGACTACATGGAGCGTTACTGGGAACAGACGATCTTCAAGTATCTGCGTGCGGAGCCGGAGGACCACTACTTTCTCCTGGTGCGTCGTCCTCAGCCGCTCGCGGTCCGTGCATCTGATCTCGCGCGATCCTACCTGTTGCCTTAGACCGAGCCCCCATTGAACCCACCAGAGAATCGTGAGCAAACCGCGGAGATCTTCTTCGAGTCGTTCAATATCAAGGGGCTGTACATCGCCGTGCAGGCCGTCCTCGCACTCGCCGCGTCCTGGTCCTCGAACCGCGTGACCGACCGCACCCTGACCGGCACTGTGATTGACTCCGGAGACGGTGTCACCCACGTCATTCCTTGCGCTGAAGGATATGTGATCGGAAGTGCTATCAAGCACATCCCCATCGCAGGGCGTGACATCTCCCAATTCGTCCTGAACTTGATGCGTGAACGCGGGGAGATGGCGAACGTCCCACCAGAAGACCAGCTGAAGGTCGCGGGGAAGGTCAAGGAGCAATATAGCTACGTCTGCCAGGACATCGTGAAGGAGTTCAGGAAGTACGACCAGGAGCCGTACAAGTTCTTTGCGAGGTACGAGGGAGAGCACACGGTGACTGGACGGGTACGTCGCAAATCGTTTATTGGTGCATGCTGCAAACTGACGCGGGGCTCTCCTGAAGAAATACGAGATCGATGTTGGCTATGAACGTTTCCTTGCGCCTGAGATCTTCTTCAACCCCGAGATCTACTCTTCCGACTTCCTCACACCACTCCCCGAGATCGTCGACACCGTCATCCAACAATCCCCCATCGACGTTCGTCGGGGGTTGTACAAGGTGAGTTGTTTCCGTGTTCAGGTCTTGAACTGTATGCATATCGTCGTCTTTCGCAGAACATCGTCTTGTCTGGTGGATCTACCATGTTCCAGCACTTCGGGAACCGCCTCAAGCGCGACTTGAAGCAAATCGTCGACCGTCGCTTGGACGCGAGCGCAGCCGCAAGTGGCAGCCAGCTCCGGGTGTGTGTTGATATGAAGAGTATACTGCCATTTACTCACGCATACTATAGTCATCCGGCGTTGACGTCGAGGTCATTTCTCACAAGCGTCAACGGTACGTGTTCACTGAGAGGAACGGCAGGTTTGAAGCCCTTTCTGATTATATGCATCAGCTACGCTGTGTGGTTTGGTGGTTCCCTCCTGGCATCCCTGGTAAGTCTTAACGGTGAGCACAGAAGCGTTTGGCTGACACAACGCGTTTCGTAGCCCGAGTTCTACACGTCCTGCCACACGAAGGCACAGTACGACGAAATCGGCCCCAGCATCTGCCGACGGTACCAAATCTTCGGCAGCGCGACATAGGCTTAGACGGTGTACATGTACGTCACGGAAAGAATGCCAGTGTACTTTACTACTCGTATACAGAAATCAACCTGGAATCACCGCATCTCGGACAATGGACGCTTACTCTTGGACGATCGACCAGTATTGTTACGGAAATTTCATTCCATGCAAACGTGCTGATAATACATGATGGTGCAAGGATTCCGGCAAGCTCAGCTGGAGCAACTGCACTGGAATCCAAGCAGTTTCTTCTCGCCCATGCCGCAATAGCGCCTCTCCTCCCTGACCTCTGTATCAAGCTTGTTCTCATCTTCGTCCAGGTCTTCGGCACCCCACGGCTCGTATGGGTTGCAAGCCATCTATCCGTGACTGATGAGTGCCAGAACCCCAAGGTGAACACTAAAGGCGTTTCGAAACACTCACGTGCAGCACCTTGCGCAGGATCCGCGTGCCGCTCTCCACGTCCGTCTCGACCTTCTGGATGACCTCCTCGAGCACCCACTGCCTCAGCACGAACCGCGGGTTCGCAGCTCGCATCTCCCTCTCCCGCGCCGCATCGACGTCCACGTCTCCCCCACTCCCGGGCCCCGTCCACAAGTCGCGTTCGCTCTCGATGCGCGCGGCGTAGCGCCGCAGCCAGCTCTGCCAGTCGCCGTGCGCCTTAGCGCGGTCGAGCCGTTCCGGCTCTGGGGTGAGCGCGAGCAGGCCGTCGACGAACGCCTCCAGACCCGCGTCCGCGGCGGCGAGGGACGGCCGGAAGGCGCAGAGCCGGCGGAAGGTCCCGTGGAAGTCGAGCTTGTGGTCGTCCATGAGCGCGAGGAGCGGCCGGCCGAGCTTCGACTCGTCGTCCCTGTCCGTCCTGCGCAGCCCGAGCCGCTGTGTTGTGTGTCACAGTCGCGATGCACGGATACACGGATAGGGAACCGACGGCAGTCGATGTGGATGAGTCAAACCAAGTGTGAGTGTCACGGTGCGGACGGGTGAGATGGGAGGGACGGAGGACGGACCTTGTGCATGAGGCGCGCGTACTCGATCGCGCATGCCTCTTCGGCGACGCGCTCCATCTCCTCCTTGACGAGCTCTTTGCCGCGCTCGGCCCATTCTTTGACCTTCTCCTTGGGCGCGTTGTCGGCCCAGCCTGGGGACACGGCTTTCCCCCCAAGCTCGTCCTCCGCGCCGATGAGCGGTGCGAGGGCATCGAGGAGTGAGCGTAAAGCATGGATGCTGGAAGTTGCAGATCGTTAGAAGGCGAGATGTACGCGAGTGATTTCGAGAGCGACCCACATTACAGAGGGTTGGTACTTGGGTTGGTCATCAAGGTGAGCTCGTGGGGACATTCGAGGCATGGCAAAATGAGTACGTTACCTTGTAAGCGTATCGCCCTTCCGAGTCGCTGTGGTTGCAGATGTGCCAGGGGTTGAAGACGTCCATGAATGCATACGGCCCTACGGAGTCTGTTCAGAATCTGTGGGACGGAGAGGAGCCACGACCCGCGCTCACCATAGTCAATCGTCAGTCCCATAATCGAGACACTGCCCAGGAATTCAGCGACAACACATGTGAGGACGCGCGAACCCACACGCACTTGTCGGTGTTGATCACCCCGTGCATGAACCCGTACACCTGCCAGCCGGCGACCATCCGCGCGTTCCGCCGCGCGACCTCCAACACCAGCTTCGTGCCCCATGCGTCCCCTCCCGCCTCATCGCGCCACCGGACGTCCGGGAGCCGCAGCACGCGGCGCGCGACCCACTCGCCGAGGACGCGGAGCGCGTCGAGGTGCGGGGCCTGCTGCCCGCCGCCGAGGAAGAAGATCTGCGCGGGCGGGTTGAGGGCCTCGAAGGAGCCGATGCGGACGAACGAGGGCGCGACGCGCGTGAGGACGCACGCGGACTCGATGCGCTCGCGCTCGACCGGGAGCGTCGGGAGGTGTACGAGCGCGAGCGAGCGCGTCGTCGGGATCCCGAGTGCGTGCATCGCTGGGACGCGGGAGGCCGTGAGCGACGGGGCGGGAAACAGAGTCCGCGCCGGCCTGGACATGACTCGGAGTGAGAGACTGCGAACGCACCTTCGGAGCAGAGGAACTCGCGGATGGACGAGCGGAGCACGGCGAGTCCGTCCGCCGTGCGCGAGAACGGCGTGCGCCCCGCGCCCTTGAGCTGCAGCTCGTACGAGAGCTCGGGCTCGCTCGGATGAGGCGTGCTCACTGTACAGTACAGAGCATATGTGAGATGTGAACGAGACTCGCGTGTGCACTCACGCAGAGAGATCGCCCGCCCGTCGCCCAGCTGCCCCGCGAACGTGCCGAACTGGTGCCCGCTGTAGCGCAGCGACCACGGGGCCCACTGCGTCTTCGCGTCCTCGCCCGCGCCGTTCATGAGCGTCGCGTGCCCGCTCAGGACGTCGATAAGCTCCTCCCGCGCCGCGACCGCAGCGTCGCTCGACCCCGTCGTGCCGTCCGCCGCAAGACCGTCCTGGCGGGGCCCGGGCGGGACAGAGAGCGACGGCGCCCCAAGCAGCTCGAACGCATCCCCGACATCCAGGTGCGGCACGCAGTCCCGCAGCCCCGTCTCCGCCAGCCCGATGAGTACCCGCGCCCCGTCCCGCTTCTCCGCGACGTACTTCCTCAAGCGCGGCCCCTCGCCCGTCTCCATTTCCGACCCTCCTTTTCCTACAGCAGAAGCCGAGGGCACCTCACGCAGCGCCTCCCGCTCGACCATCCACTGCTCGACCGCCCTGACCTGCGCGGCCCCGTCTGAATCCTCGTCGTCCGGGTACTCCACGCGGTACGGAAAGGGGAGCGGGCAGGGCGCGACGTACGAGAAGTGCGCGTGGGGCGCGAGGAGCCGCGGGCGGCGCTGCAGACTCGGGCTCTCCGCCCGGGTGTCGCGCCAGGCTGCGGGGGTCGGGGTCTGTGGGTCTGCGGTGAGCGCGTGGATGAGCGAGTGTGTGGGCGGGGTGAGGGGCAGCGCGGAGATCGGGACGCGCTTGAGCTTAAGCTTGGGTAGGGTGGTCTGCGCTGCCGTGGCGTTGTTCATCGCTGTGGACATCGTTCGTATGTTTTGGAGGGAACGGGTTGCGAGCATGCGGCGAGCAGAAGAGGTTTAAGAGAGTATACCTGAGGGTCAGTCAGCGGATGAGGTTGTTCTCACCGTCCTGCCTCGGTCACGGAGTAGCTCCGTCATCTGGATCATGCATGCAGTAATCCTGTCCCGTGCATGCACCACACCACACCCTATCCACATTCACCTTATAGGTCGGCGTGAAATACAAGAGAATATGAGGGTTGTCAGTGCAGCGGCCAGAATGCGCAAGGTCACAAGCGCTATAGCCGGGGGCTGACGGCGATGGTAGTGGACGCAAGGCTCGCGATTCCAGACGATAAACGATGGATTACGGTCGAATAGACTATTAATAGTGATACAAACGCAGGTGGTATATGTCCTCGTACAACAGAGCAAATCGCGCTCACGTCTACAGTCGTGCGTTCTTGGGCATCGTCCTCATCGCCTGGCGCACGCCGAGATCGGCCAGCACGTCCTCGGCACCTCCGAGCAGCGCATCGAACGCGATTGTGCGGTTGTACTGCAGAAAGCATTAGTCGGGCGGCTCGCATCCGAGCAGGGCAAAGACGTACGTGTTCGACGAAGCGTCCCATCCCGGTCTGCGTGACACCACGGCCACCGAAGACCTGCACAGCGTCTGCGGCAGTGAGCTGGGCGCACCGTGTCGAGTACGACTTGAGGAACGCGATTTGCCCAGCCAGCTTCGCTGCCTGCTCCTTGTAGGACTGTGGACGAGGACGGGGACGTATGAGCGATTCTCTACGACACCGCATCGAGGAGACCGCGCACCATGTTGCACATCTGGTAGGTGATGTTCTCCAGCCAGCTCTGCACACTCTCCGTCCGCGAGATCATCGCGGCGAGCTTGCTGCGGATGACCGCGAGCGAGTGCAGCGGCTTGCCGAACGCCTTGCGCTGGTTCACCCACCTGTGTCCGATGTGAGCGAACGAACGCGGCATATGGGGACTGGGCTTACTTCATGCACTCCTCCACGACGAGACGCTGGCTGCGCGCATTCGTGCAGCACATGACCCAGCGTTCGTGGTTGAAGTTGCTGAGCATGACGAAGATGCCTCCGCCCTCCTCGCCGAGCGTGTTCTCTACGGGCACCTTGACCTTGTCGAAGGTGATGTACGCCGTGCCTGCCGATGACGAATACGACGTCTTGATCGGCTTGGTGTTCACGCCCTCGCCACGCTCGACCAGGATGACGGTGAATCCGTCCTCCGTCTTGCACCCGACGGTGAAGCTGCCCCCAATTCAGATGCTGCCGCCGAGATGTCAGGTCATTGCAAACTCACTAGTCGGCGAACCTGATTGCCCACGGTCAGTTCCGATGTCAGAACGGAGGGTGTGAGAAGAGACTCACGTTCCGTTCGTGATCCATTTCTTCGTCCCGTTGATGATCCAGAACTTGCCGTCTTCCGTCTTCGTCGCCGTCGTCTGCAGACCAAACACGTCGCTGCCCGCGTACGCCTCGGACACGGCGAGGCAGATGAACTTCTTCGCGCTGAGGACCTCGGGGACGACCTTCGCCTTGAGCTCGGGCGAGCCGAAGTTGAGCACCGGTGGCAGGCCAATAACACATCCCGCCTGGAGACCGTCTCCGTACCCACGCGCGCCGCAGCGCGACATCTCCTGCGAGATGATCAACTCGTGGAAGTAATCAAACTGCCAACATCAACAGCTGTCAGCCCAATGCTCGCCTGTGACTGTCCCTTGCATTTTGCTCACCTCCTCCGGCGTCACAATGCCACCCATGAGGGTACGCCCTTTCAGATGCTTGCCAGGGCCCATGCGCATGGCATGGATCTCCAACTCACTAGCATAAAACTTAGCATACGATGAGTGCCGCAGCGGGACATCGGACGTACGCCATCTTATCGAGAACGTCCTGCGACGGGCGCTTGCCGTCAAGCTCGCGCTCCTGCGCATCAGGGTAGACGAACTCGTCAAAGAATTCGCGCACAGCCTTCTGCAGCTTCCGGTGGCTCTGTTCCGCGCGCGCAACAGGGAATAGAGATTTGATATGAGCGGCCTGTCATTTTTCAGGGGTCGAGGCGGCACCGTGCGTACCTCTTTGTAGTACGGGCTGTGGTAGCCCTCGGCGAGCCACGTCGGCTCGGCGTAGGGCACCTTGCTGAGCTTTCCGGGCATGCGCCCGCCCTCGATCTGCGGCTCCTCGTTTTCAATCACGCCGATCTGCAGCCGTGCATACTGTGGCCGCTCGAGGACGTCGAAACGGTGCAGACCGAAGAAGGCCTCGGTCGCGTCCTCGCCAGCTGTGATGCGTGCATAGGTCAGCACGGCACTGGCGGCACTGGCACGCGTGAGGGCGAGGGGGGAAGGAGCGGTTGAGGGATAGGAGCGGTCTATGAGGCTACTCACGAATTCCCTCGTCCATGAAAACAGACATTCCGCCGGGGTGGAGGTTCCTGAAGCGCGTCACATCGTACACCTTCGAGTCAATGATAATCCACTAGAGTCTTTATGAGCATCTGCGCCAACTCGAGCCTGCGGTGGTGCTCACCAGGCTGTCCTCCGTGTTGTGCTGTCGTGTCGACTGACATGAGCCTCTTGGTGTGCACAAGAAGATGCGGCAGACGTACCTTCGCGACCTCCTCTCGCGTGAACTTCTTGAGCTGCTTGGATGCCATCGTGAACTGCACGAGCGTGTATGTGCCAAAGAGGGTGGGGGAATAAGGTGGAGAACAGAGACGCGGAATGAGGTGGAGATATATGCTGCTCAAGTACTTGCTACTGCTCCCGCAACAATCACGGGCGAAGAGGGGTGAAATGACCGCGTCAGTGTCCGGAAAACGACCTGGGTTGATTGGGCGAGCACCACGGCCCGCCACCCTGCCGCCACCGGTCCATGTGCGTCACCGTAGGTCACCGTCCATGTGAATCCCAAGCACGTGAAATTCCCCGCGTTATCCACAGCGCCTAAGTAGTAAGTCGCCGGTACTCGATCGCAAACCTTCGCAAACCAACATAGAGGTACCAACACACGATGGTAGACGATGGGTAGGAAAGCGACGACGACCAATGAGGTGCTTTTGATAAATAACAGTCATAGGTACCTGAAAGCGCCCAGCGCGGATATACTGCTACAAATGCTTGTACGTATACCCACCCGGAGGTCGTCAGCAGCTGCCAGTCACCACCACAAGACAGGAAGAGGCGTATGGACGTCGAAGATTCAAATGAGACCGTGGAACGCAGTGCATGCATATGTTACGCTGCGCACGAATTCGAACGGGAGAATATGCGAGGGTGTAAACGTAGAATGCGTTGATGGATGCAGGGCCGCACCTGTAGAAGTAATGACGGCGGGGGCGATGAACAGGATGTGACAATATGGATAGTAATAACACAATGATGCATGCGGGTGCACGAGACGGGTCCCGACAGACGGCGCGAACATAAACGAGCGAAGGCGCAGTCCATGACGGGGATGCAAGATGCGAAAGCGACAGCGACGAGAGGGGGAGGAAGTGAGACGCGAGGGTAGGCAGGACGGCTGAATATAACTTATTTTACAAGTGGGGAAGGAGGAGAGCCAAGTGGTGGTGACCAAGGAAGCGGGCTGGCGAAAGGCATAGTGGACGAAGCACGTCATGAGTTACGTACGTATTCATACGTAGACGTAGTCCGGGACTAACGAAAGTAGAGGGCGCGACGGGGTACGTGCTGCGTACGTCCATGCGCGTGGTCGTGCACAGACGAAGCGACTGTGGGGTGGCTCATGACAAAACGAGAGAGGGAAGCGGAGAGACGATAGAGAGACGAGAGAGATGAAGGCGCGGCGCCATACGACATCGGCGCACCTCGCATAAGTGGAGACCCGTCGTGTGGCAGGGACGTGTTGCAGGGCTGTAGGCGATCGAACCGAAAGCGGGGGAGAGCAGCTGAGTGACAAACATAACGATGACATGCCAAGGCGACGGACTGGACGTGTAGGCAGTGGATGATGATGATAGTGATAATAATCAAACACTTGTGGGGTGATGATGATGAGATGCAGACGATTCGGATGAAATGGCGAATGACAGATGGGACCAGAAATGGGGGGAGGGTAGATCATGACGTTGGCGTGCAAAATGAGGGAAGGGTAGGCATGGATGGACACAGGCGATTACGACCACAGGGCGGGGACGAGTACTGGGTGGGTAGACAGGGTGCGATGGCGGCAAGGCATACAACATGGGCATATGCTGCATATACGAGTCCTAGGAACACAGAAGAGACGTATCGAGTCTAGCACTCGACGTTCATCTCATCCGTGGCCGTCTCGGCTACTAGATGCAGGAGCGCCCAGTCCACAGCGTATAATGACGCTTTGAGGAACTTCTTGGTCGCGTATTTCTTGCAGACATGTTGCTCAGCGAATCCCTCTTCACAGAGCTTCTCGACGAGCAACCTGTGGCCAGGCACTAGATGCTCTTCGGTGAAACCGGAATAGTAGACGAACGCCTCGTTCTGTGAAAGAAAGCCGTTAGTCCCATCACATCACGTGTATTCATGAGAAGTTAAGGAAAGGGTGGACAAAAGCTTGATGCAGCGTGGCCACCGCGTTGCGTGCAGGATAAAAGCTAGGGTCGGTACTCACCCAGTCGCCCCCCAACATCTTTCTCGCCGTGTACATTCCGATCGCGGCGACCATGCTGGGCTTCACACGCAGGAAGCGGTAGTCCAGGAGAGTCACTTCAGTCAAGAACTTGCTGAGCGTACGTGTCTGGAGATCGTAGTCGTCCGCTTTGCTGATTTTGCGCATCCAGCTGTAGGGCGAGCAGTAGTGGCTGACCTTGAAGTCCAGCGTCTGCAGCATGATGCGCTCGCCCTTCAAGATCTCCTCCTTGGTGTAGCCTCGTTCGGTCATGTAGACAAACTCGTCGACAGAGGGTGCAAGAATCTCCTCGTACTTCGCCGCAATGAACATCGCGGTGACGCCGACAAGCTGAAGTTTCATCAGAGAGACGACGCGTTTTGTCAAGAAGCGGTCGACAATGTTGACGGCGATCCAGAGCGTCTCGGGGAGCATGTGGTAACGCAAGTGTACCTGAAGTAACCAGTCGACCAAGGTTTGTCGCATCTGCCAGTTAATCTCCGTCTGACCGGCCATGTAGTCGGCGCCGGGCATAACATCCTCCTATAGAGAGGATCAGCGACGTAACGGCGATACTCTGCCACAGCACGCACCTCAAGTTCTTGCATGTACTCGAAGATGTCCTCCGCATACTCCGAGACCATGGTCGTGTCAAATTCATCGACCTCATCGTGGAAGTGCTCCTTGATGTCATCGATTTCCCGGCGGAAACGCTGAGCCCGTGCTGTCGAGACTTCAGGCCATATCCTAGGCCGCTTCATCATAGGCTCCTCGTCTTCGCTCTGCTCGCCCTCATCTTCTTGTTGGATCTCCTCCTCCCGATCGCTAAGTTCCGTAAGATCGGCGTCGTCGGCAATGTACTGCCCAACAACTTCAGAGACGGCGTGGTCTTCAACCTCCATCTCGTCTTCATGACTAACGAGTACTGCAGGGACAGCGGCTGGAGGGTCTTGAGGGACGGGAACACGGCGGGACGCAGGAAGGGGCGCTTGGGGGCGGTAGATGCGAGCGGAAGGTACACGGGCTTGTACTTGTGCAGCGGTCGCGATCTTGCCAGGACCAAGGGGCACTCGTTGAGGACCGGTAGCGGCCGCAAGGGAGGCGGAGCGACTGCGCTTGAGACCAGTCTCCACAGTCTCCTTCTCCTTGCCGGAAAGTTTGCCGTTACCGTCCTAACGAAAGGCCACAACGCAGTGAGTAGTCATGTTCGATGCAGTGTTCATGTTCAACACGAGACAGAATGAGACATCGACAACATCAGTGGACGACCCTTCGGCCCGTTGTTGTGGTCAAGGAGATATGCAACAAAGGCATAGATGGCTTGTATAGTTCGCAGGTGAGTGCGATGCACTAGTGGTTGAGCAGTTCGTCCGACGACGGTGTGGCAGGTGGCCCATACTGAAGTGGAGCATGTCCAAGTGGCAAGCATCGCGATCACGCGCCGAAACAACTTCAGTCGCGTCGACGCGACAGACGCCCGGGTCGCGCCGGCCAGCCACCGTGGGCGGTTGGCGGCGTATGTTGCGCATGGCGTGAACGACCCTGCCAGCTCATTTGTCGACAGCACGCTCCGTAGCATGTCCAGACGCGACGGAAAGATAAAGAGAGAGAGGGATGGTCGACCGCGGACGTGCAGAGCAGATGACGAACCTTGCCATTGCGGTTAACGGTGGTGGTCGTCACCTCTGTGAGGACCGGGCGTTGTACGCCATTCTTGACGACGTGTCCGACTACAGCCTTGGACGCTCCAGCGACTGCAATGCCGGAAGCCTGTCGGACATGTTTAGCCATCGCATTTTCGTCGGCATTCCTAGGACGTTGGGGGCCTGTTCGGTTTCGCATGGGAAACTAGATGTGACATGTCAGACGTGAGTGTGAATGGAGAAAATAAGAGGGGGTCGCCGAAGGGACGTACACGGAGGTTGGTTGCCATTTCGTGGTGAACAAGGTGTATCTACGTTGGAAGACTAGATGAGAAGTGTTGCAAGAGTCGGCTGACAGCGAGGAGTGGGTCGGGGCGAGTGAATGTCGAATGGAAGAGGGAAGGGTCGCAAGAAGGAGCCCCGACGCGCTGTGTGTGGTAGATGAGGGGAGACGGAGGCTGTCGCAAAGACAGAGAGGTGTCAGCCTTGGTTCGAGGCAAGGACAGGATAGGTTCGTTTCGCGATTTCAACCTGGACGGTGTCGCGTTTGCACGTGACCACCAAAGCTGCACAAATAACGCGCCTCAGCTCCGCCCAGCTCTCAGACGCCCGTCCTTTGTTATTCTTCCGACGCTCATCATTCCTTGATCTCCAATCACGTATGTATCGTTGATAAAATAGCCGGCCATACGTCCTCAATACGTCTCTACAAGCAGTCCACCCTTCTGCTGGAATCTGAGAACAAGGCCAGTGCAATTGAAGCCATCCAAGATTACGTGCAGGACATACTTTACACGGTAATTCCGTTGACTATGCAAAGGCGAAGACCGCCCTTAGCATTCGATCAGCCCGACGCAGGATGGCGGGGAACCCGACGTGCGCTTGGAAGCGCGTCACCCTCCCGCATCTCTCACGGTGCTTGTACACGAGGCTCGGCTTCCAACTCCCGTGTGGTATTGTTGAGACGCGCCTGGTGAGATGCTAACATGACCATCGTACAACGTTGACGGCGCAGTTCCGGCGGATCGCAGAAAGGAGGTCAGCTGACAGTGACCCAGGTTGATAACCATTCTCAAACTGCCGGCGACCGCGCACCAGATTTCGTAGCGCACAACTTTCAAAGGCATGCTGACGCTAAGTCGACTGCCTGAGTGATAGTACTGGGAGGGCTGGATAAGTGTACTGTCCGGCAATGACATACATACGATATAAGGTACAGAGCACGATGCATCACGAAGAGGCACATCACAAACAACAGTTCTCTCGACAGTTCACATCCAATCACGAATTACTGTCTTCGCCCCGGATTTGCTCCCATCGACGCATCTTCCCCGCGTCCCTCCAAAGTTCATCGTGCGCAGCGGGAGATCGGGCCGGAACACCGATGCCAGCACGGCCCACTGTGGATGGTGGGTCTAGAGGGGCGACAAGACCGCCTTTCCCGCTGGATGATTCCCCTAGAGCGGACCCGGGCTGCCAGCCTTGCTTCATCAGTAGCTGGTGACCGATGTTTGTAGATGGCAAAGGCGAAGGGGCAGGAGGAGCCGATGGCGGGGCTGGGACTGGGACGGAGGGAGAAGGGACCCTTGAGCTAGAACGATCACCGCTCAAAGTCGTCGCGGACGGATGATCTGGATGCAGAGCACGACGGCGCGCGCTCCTGTCAACATATTGCTGACCTCGAGACACGGGTGAAGACGCTGCCGGAGCTTTGGATGACAGGAGGCTGCGCTTCAAGACTGCGAGCGCCCTCCTTGGATTGCGTTCCACCTGCGACGTGTCATGCAACTCTGTCGCGACGGCGTCGTGCTTTCTCTTCATGCCAGAGCCGACGTCGCCATCCTTAGGCCGATGCAAGAATAGTGGGATTTCTTCCTTGGGCTGGGGTGAGCATGAGGTGCACGGTGTCATATCCTCGTGTAGATGGACTATGAATGTCGTCCCTCCGATCGTCAGCCGATCGAGGTGGTGTAGCCTCCGAGGCATGCTGGCAACCCTCGGAGCAGATAGCCGGGCTCCGTTGTGGATCGCAGCCGACGAGCCTGAGGACGAGGGCGCGGCGGCCGACTGGATGAATGTACCGTGTTTGGAGCCCATGTCAACGACGGCCCAATGGGAGCGTTCCTGGTCCCAGTAGATGGTCGCGTGCAGCTTAGACACCTCCATCTCCTTCAGACGTATCCTTGGTGTGTCGGAGCCGGCGGGGGCAATGTCTCGACCGATGTTAATCTCCGGATAACCGTCAAGAAGGGCGAGCTTGTGCTGCCTGGGGAGAACGGGGCTGCGCTGGACAACGAGCCGGAGAGACCAGGACGGAGAAGGCGAACCTAGGCGGACCTGTGACCGTCCAACATGTGGGGGCTCTGGGACTGGTTCCTCGTCTCCTGGCCATTCAATGGTGGAGGAATGAACGGCACCCGAGACGTCGACGGAAGTCTCCTTGCGCAAATCCGGAGGCCACCGGGGAGCATTGTCGGCGGAGGGTTCTGACAATATCTCTCCCTCTTCCATAGGGGAGAGCTGCACCAAGAAATCTATCGGCAGCAACTCAGCAGTAGACGATCCTGCCTGGCCGAGGGAGAAGCATATGTGAGGGGGGTGAGTGGACTGGGCAGGGTAGAAGGAGGCGGAGCCGCGGAAGGGCTACTCAGACAAGGCGCCCACGAGGATCTACTACCTCTAGATTTGGCAAAGTCTCCCACGCCTGGTTGGGTGGTTCGCGTACGCCGCGTGGCGGTGACAAACCTTCAATCAACCCAACCAATTGCGCTTGAACCTCGAAACCTCGACCGTCGCCCTAGTAGGAGTGGGGAGCAGCACAGTGTCTACCATAGTAGGTATAAACTACAACACCAGCAGGATTAGACCGCTTGTTCCATTCACGCGTCCGAGAAGTTGGCCGACGGCACTGATCAAAACATCGCTATCCTCACATGGAGTATTTGTCCGAGGTGTGTGACTTGGTTCAGACCTGCCCGAAGCATGTCCTCATGACCATCCTGTAATCACCTCTCCAGGACCACGCTAAACTTCTCCTCACCACGGAGTGGCTCGTCAAGACAGACAGCGAGTCCTCGACCCCCTACCTGCTAGTATGATCCTCTCTCTTCCGACAAAGCTGGAGACTCACTATGCATAGTAGAAATTTCATGCCTCGACGATCGATCTCACTTGCTGTCTGCTCATCACCGACACAAAGAGTGTATGGGGAGAAGGTAGGTGTCCGTCCCGGGCTCCGTGTTCTTGTACAATCTTGACCATGCGGCCGCGAAATGCCAGTCCTATCCAGTAGTCAGTTTGCGAGAAGGTGGCGTGATTGCAACACACAGAACTCTACGAGCATCGCGGAAGAAGATGAAGAGGATGCCTGGAGGGTGCAGTGCTTGGAGTTCCTATCCTCTGTGCACTCAATCGGAGGAGTTGCCGAACTGACCTTCGAGGTCGTGAAGTCTAATTTCTCCGTATGGTGCTCTCCTTAGCGTTCCTATCTCTCCAGCTGATGTGGCGTTGAATAGGACCTTGCCTTCATTGTCGCAGGTGACTCTTTCCGCTGGCGATGGGAGACATTCAACGTCGGTCCCAGAATGTCAGCCGACATTCTATCCAAACACCTCATCATGCCGATGATCAGTATGACTCAACTGGCCTTCTCCTCCGGTGATCCTTTGTCCACAGTATCTGAGAATGACATGGAAAAGGTATGCTACATTCTCCTTCCATCCCGGTGTCCCGTTCAATAGTTCTCTGCCCCCACTCTAGTCGGTGGACAAGGTTGGCAGGACTGCGCGCCGCATGCCGGACACGCACGTTAGGAACACACTCTCGCGGCCGCTGCTTGCAACGACCCTCCGACGCATCACCGCTATGTTCAACTTCGTGCCGGAACTCCGTACGTAGCCTCCTGCTAACCCCATGATATCTCACACTGAATGCAAGTGCAGCCCGGATCGTCGCAGATGCCGCAACTCCGGACCTTACCCCACCCTCTCCTCCTACCACGTCACAAGCCCCGCCGCTGTCAAAGCCTCCGCCCCGTCGGAATCCTTCTCCGACACCGATACCCGCCTCCCTCGCTGTACGTCGATGGAGCACTCGACAGTTCTTAGTCTAGATGCTGATAACAACTTGCACTAGGAATCAAGCTCCCAACCTAAGCCTTCCAGCCGAGCCAAACCTTCCAGCCTTGTTATCATACCTGAACCACCACAAGCCGCCGACGACTCGGTCACTGAGGAAGAGCCGGAGGAGGAAGATTATCTTGCCACGAGCGGCGCAGGCAAGGCGACCCAGGCTCGGAATGCCAACGCAAGGGACAGTAGCCCGGCTCGATCCGTGCCGTCAAAGCGAGCCACCCCAGAATCACCCCCTCCGAAGTCCCGGAACAGCCCCAAGGACAGCCTGTCTCCTGCCGCATCGTCCTCTCCCCTCCCACTTCTGAAGAAGACCAAGCGTGCGCAGGCGTCGTCCTCGAGCGACGAAGAGGACAGCGAGGAGGAGCGGAAGAATCGTATTGCCCGGCTGAAGGGGAGCTCTGCGCGCGGAGCAAAGCAGCCGCTGAAGCGGGGCGGCAAGCGGTTCTGACCCTCCGCACGGCGTGCTTCGCGCGCGATCGCGGGTTCGTCTTGTTCTTGCTCGCGGGCGCATGTTTCTCATCCCATTTATTCGTCAGTGATCTTTCCGAGACGGAGGGCATGTGCCTGCCGCAGGCTCCCCAATCTACATCGTGTTTGCGTCGTGTTTGGTGCCGCGAACGGCCCTAGTACATGTTGAGAAGACGAGAAGTGCCTTAGGCGCGTGTCGGGTTCCAAATCACGACCTGTGAGCGGCAGGTTCTGTCCCTGGTGCCCGTCACTTGACTGCAGGAGTTAGTTATGCGATATCCGAAACCCTCGCGGTCAGCCCTGTGATTTTAAATGAGACAGGTGTTCTTGTCCGACGAACAGTGTGCAGTCGTTCGCGCGCCCGCTATTCGAGTTGCGTACAGTGATATGATGCAATATTCCAGACGGATGGTGGTACAGACAGCAATGACGGAGATATACAGCGTGGATGATTAGCAGAGCACAAGTAAATATCACGATCGACGGCGGACACGAGCAGCCAAGGCCGCTTCCTTGCATCCGTCACACGGTTCCTGGATCAGGTTTAAGACCTTCCTCCTCTCGCGGTAGGTCTATAAGGCGTCCTCGAAATCAGCAAGGTTGTGTCAGCGGCTACCGCATGGTGTGAGCGCACCTTCGGACACGGGCAGGTACGCGCGTTCGGGTGTGCGTGCGCGGCGCTCAGGCCACAGTTCGGCGAGCCGCAGTCCCACTTCTCGCCAGAGTAGTACAAGATCACGAAGTGCTGGACGGCGCACAGACGGGCATGTCAGCGTGCTGCGCAGTGGCAGAGTAGGTCAGCCGTTACCGGGCATCCTCGGTGCTGGTTGCCACAGCTAAGATGCAAGGGGTAGAACATAAGAATGGATCGGCTTCGATGGAACGGAACTGACCATTCTTCAAAGCACATGTCTGGATAGAGACGAGCGAAAAAGGGAAAGAGGGGCTGTCCGAGGTTGACAAGTATGGACTGGTCGCGCTCACCGTCCGGCTCGACAGGTAAGACAGGGGAAGAAGTGGTAAAGATACGATATCGGGGCAACTCCAACCCTCTTATAGGGATCCAAGGCGCCCTTGCAGTATGTCCACAAGGACACAAGTGGCAAGTCATGGCGCCAGCATTGGATGTATCGTCACGAGAGAAGACAATATACACAGACGCGGTGACCGCCTGCCAGCCGCGCGGTTTCCTTTTCCTTCTATGAAGTACCGCTAGTGCGGCGAGATACGGTTTCCAGATGGCGGAGATGTTTGCTGCCAGAGCTGCCGTAGATGGCATCCCGATAAGAAGGTACGGACGCTGGCCGCAACATCTCGCTGAGGTCGGCCTTCGCAAGGTCCGGTGACACGAGCACGGCAGCGTTGCCGGTCAAGACCTGTCGTCTGACACCAGCCGACGAGTCGTGAATATGAGCGGAGGTCGCTTTCAATCATATCGTGGACATGCAGGAACATACCCGGAATTATGCCGCTGTGGACGATGGATAAGGCTGAGTCTTGACAACAGCGTTCGGTGGCCGTGGTAGACGTCACAGCGGGACAAGAGCAATGCACGCGACATATCATCGACGGATCAGTGGAAGTGCAGTGTGCGAAACCCGGGGACGATTCCGACATCGATGGCCGACCCCAATAGGGTTCCGTGTTTCGAGACGATCATCAATGCAGCTTCGGAGATGCGAGGCCATCCTGCGGCGATACCGGTACGGTCAGCAAGCTGTTAGGCATAGAGGACTTTGCACCCGGACGCACGTGCACATCGATTCCTTACTCACTACGTATGATTGCGTACCACCGGACGAACGGCCGATATATAGAGACCGATAGTAGCACATTGGAGCTCCGGACGTCCTGGAGCAGACGAACGACATGTAAGTAGAGCCTGCAGAGCGAGGCTTGGCCTTGAAATCGAACCTCGAAATGAGTGACATCAGTAAGGATCCTAGTCCTATCTCCGGTGCATCACTTGTTCAAAGATGCATCGCGCAGCTGACTCCGATCGCAGTCTCCGTGGTACTAGTGAAGCACCGAGACGCCAGTACTCACCTCTGTAGCTTCATAGTTGACATCATGAGAAATTCGTATGTGCCTTCTGACATGGTGCTAGTGTTATCCAGACTGCCATGCGCCGTGGAACTTGGAGGTAACCCGGTGTTACTAGCACTTCTTGACCAGTAGCGCAGAGCTGCAATGGATAGCTAGGATGACCAATTGGATCATGGGATGCAGCAGACTTCGATGAAGGCGAGAGGTATGTAGTGAACGGCAGAGTTGCCTCAGGCGCTTAGTGCCTTGGAGGCAAGTAGCGGCTCCCACGGTCCGGATCGAACAACATTTTGGCTCAATTTGGTCTGTCGCTTTTGTGTCGCTTCAACGGAAGCTTAGATCTGCGTCCACCTCGCAAATATTCCTCCTCGCCGCCATCAGCTGTAAAGGTCGTGCCCATATACCAGTGGTAGCAAAACCCTCGAAACGATGGCCGAAGCGGCATCGGTAGAACAGGGGCCGAAGGTTCGTGCCTCACCTTTCCCCTTCGACATACCAGCGCTCATCTATTGCAGTCGAAAACCAAGGCAAAGAAGAGATACCTAAAAGCGAAGAAGGACCGACGGAAGAAGCGTAAGGTAGTCGTCGTCAATAACGCAAATGGCACGGAGCCTCAGGAACCAGTGAAGACCCGCGGAGATGGATCTACGTCAGGCGAGTCCGATTCTAGTGGGACCGAGAGCGGAGAAGAGGGGGACGAGCAGGAGGAGGAAGAGGTTGTCGCTCCGTCTGGCTCTCCGAAGCGTGCACAGACGCTACAACATGATGACCGGCCGAAGAAACGGCGGAAGCTGGACAACGACAAGGCCAGCACCCACCTCGTGCCGAGTGTAGACGAGGAAGAGGTCACGGAACCTCTCGAGGCGCCTCGCAGAAGATCCCCAACTCCCCCCGCTGCGCTCCCTGCTTTCCCTCAACCACGAAGACCTGAGGCCCCATCAAAATCTGTCCTTGCGCTGCAGGGACTCGACAAGGCGCTGATTGAGGCTGAGGTCGTCGACCCTGCTACTACCTTGCCGCTTGGAACTACGCAAGACACACAACATGAGAAGACGGGGCTGAGCGAAAAGATGAGAAAGAGGTTGCAGGATCTCGGGATTACGGAGCTCTTCGCTGGTCTGTCTCCGCTGTCTGTAAATCTACTCATGTGTAGCTTACGCTGCCGGTGTAATAGTACAGACGGCTGTCGTGCCGTTACTGCTCTCTGCGCCTGTGTCCAGGTCGCTATACAGACCTTACGACCCACCAGAAGACCTCTGTGTCTCTGCTCCTACAGGAAGCGGTAAGACCTTGGCTTATGTCTTGCCAATCATCGAGGTGCGTGTTCTCGCGATAGTCTCATCCGAATACAGTGCTTCACATGCCCATGACAGGTGCTCTCGCCACGCGTCGTTACGCGATTACGAGCTCTCATCGTGCTCCCAACGCGTGATCTCGTGACTCAAGTACGAGAGACTTTCGAGGCACTGGCCAAGGGGCGCGGATTGAAGGTTCGATTCAAGAGATCTACAATCCGAGGCCCGATAACTTACATCTTGTGCTAGATCGGCACTGCCACTGGTCAACACTCCTTCGCGCACGAACAGGCCCAATTAGTCGCAGAGCGTGGTACAGAGTCAGTATCCTAACTAAAAATCTAGCATGGCCCTATAGCTCACCGTGTCTGATCAGGCTACAGGGCGGCTCCAGTAAAGTCGACATCCTGATCTGCACCCCGGGGCGATTAATTGACCATCTCAATGGAACGCCAAACTTTTCACTGCAGCATCTGCGGTTTCTTGTGGGTCGCAATCGTGTGCTATCCCGCAAATGCAGAACTGAAAGCCGTATAGGTCATCGACGAAGCGGATCGTCTCCTAGCGCAGTCTTTCCAAGATTGGCTGGCGCAGGTTCTCGCAGCCACTCGTCCTCCACGACCATCGGACGATCCCAGCGTTCATCGTGCCACCGAAACGACCGGCCATCCCGAGCGCGTTCGTTACCCAGACGCACTTGCCCCTGCATTCCTCCACCTGCTGCGGGATGCATCGTATGTGCGAACCGACTTCGACGACCAGAAGGAGTCTTCCTGCCAAAAGCTGCTCTTCTCCGCGACGCTCACCCGAGACCCAGCGAGAATATCCGCCCTCGGGCTGCGGCAGCCTAAATACATCGTAGTTCAGGGCCCGAAGACCGGGGGTGCTACGGGGACCAAGGAGGAGGGCGTGCTGGACTTCGTCATGGAGAAGTTCACGATGCCCGCGACGCTGACGGTACGTCTCGTGATGCTGCGTGTCCGCCTGGAATACTCGCACTGAGCGTCCGGCACAGGAGCACATGGTCGTGTGCGAGTCGTCGGTGAAGCCTCTCATGCTGTTCCATCTCGTGCACGCACGGAACGTCACGAACGCGCTCGTGTTCACCAAGTCCGCCGAGTCCGCCACGCGGCTCGTGCGGCTCTTCGAGTTCTTCGAGGCGGCGTTCCAGGGCTCCCACGGCCAAGGAGAAGGCACGCCCGTCGTCGCCCGCGCGTACTCGAGCGACCTTGCCCCGGCGGAGCGCAAGTCGATCCTAGAGCAGTTCAGAAACCAGGAGATCCATATGTACGTGACCCACAGCGCGCGGCCGGCTACGTGCAGTCTCTGACGCAGTATTGCCGTCAGACTCGTATGCTCGGATCTCATCTCGCGCGGCATCGACATCAGCCACGTCTCCCACGTCGTCAGCTACGATGTGCCTGTCGACTTCCGGAAATACGTGCACCGTGTGGGCCGCACGGCCAGGGCTGGTCGTGCCGGCGACGCGTGGACGCTCGTCGAGGAGCAGGAGGTGGGTAGCGTCCTTTCCCGATGTCGCATTATGCATCCGGGCTCCCGAGCTGACCGGGGTTCCCCAGGCGCGGTATTTCAAAATGATGCTCAAAGAGGCCGACCACATGGAGAAGGTGAAACGGCTGAGGGTTGGGGACGGCGACCTCACCACGCTGACATCCGCGTATGAGGTAAGTGAGGGCCTTTGCAGTCATGACGTTCTTCATTGACTCGTGGCTCTCCTCTGCTCAGGTTGCGCTGGGTCGTCTAAAGGAGGTGTACGCTCGAACAGGTTGATGACGTTCTCGACGTGTGTCAGCACGGATGATGGTCCCCCCAGCGCTTGACCTGGCGGGTACTCAAATTCATGAATTTTCCAAACTCGGACATGCGCGCTCATAGGCGCTGATGCGCGCCACCTGACTGCACCCTGACTGTATCCCAGACTGCATCCGGGGACGAAACCTCAAGTATTTTACAGGTACTTACTTAGGAGCTTCCAGAGTGCGCAGGCCTCGGGTGCATTCCGATAATATCTTCCGGACCACGACTTACATGTACATCCGACGTGACTCGTATGTCTGTCTTGACGGTCTCACAGTGGATTCGAGCTAGCTGACTGAGCTAACACCCTCTCGAGATCACAAGGGCTGCCGTCTGCGGTGTGTATCGCTCTGTTTTGTCACCCGTTATGGCCAGACCTCTGCAGCCTTATGGTGTCTATAATCAATAGGGTGTCTCGGACAGTCGGATAATTGTTGCACAGGCACGAGTCGTCGTGGCGCTGGACCAAAGATAGCGAATATAATTCTACCAGGTGGTCCTCAGTCAGCTTCAAGCCACTTTTCGCGATATGTCCAGCATGTACGGTGCTCTGCGGGTGGAGAACATATGCATATGCATGAACCGCTGTCGGAGTACCACTGTCGGAAGACCACAAGTCGAAGGAACGGATCAAAGGATTTGAAGTGGATCTGATGACGGGCGTCGGGTATGTCCTCCGCCTGGAGACCGAGTAAGCGCCGGATGCCGAGGTGGGGTGTGTCATCTTTGGGAACTCGGTGGGTCAGTGTATCTGCGGGCCGAGGCTTGGGATAGATACGCAGCCAGCGTGGCTCAGCTTTTGACTCGTCGCCGGCTAGCTTAGCAGCTACAACCCGCGCTATAAGTCCTCCCCAAAGGCCCTCGCTGTCCCACCGTGCCCCATCATTCGTGGGTATGACGCAAGATTCGCTCAGCACCGCTACCGACTCGCTCAAGAAGTCGAAGAGATCCAGATGGTGTGTGCGCCAGCCTTAGCTGGGACCACCATGTCGCCCGTAACTTATCAGATAATGCAGGAGTCCAAAGTCTCTCTTCACACCTACGGATGTGCCCCCTGCCAAGGCCTCCCTCGACGACGCGGACATCATCCCTGAGGTGAACGCAACATGGTGGGGGATACTCACCTTTGGATGGATCACCCCCCTCATGTCCCTTGGGTATGCTCGTCCACTCGAAGCATCCGACCTCTACAAGCTCCAGGACCACCGTACGTCTCGCGTCATTGCGGACAAAATCGTTAGCTCCTTCGAGAGGCGTCAAGTGGCGGCAGCAGAGTACAATGAGCGTCTTGCGAACGGCGAGGTCAGTCCAGGATGGCGGGGGACCTGGTGGTCGTTGCGAGGGAACCGTGCAGAGCGAGAGAAGCAGTGGAGGGAGAAGGATGGCAGGAAGCGGGCGAGTTTGACGTTGGCGCTCAACGACAGCATCAAGTGGTGGTTCTGGTTCGGCGGTATCCTCAAGCTTATCGCTGATGTCGCCCAAGTATGCAGCCCGCTCCTGGTCAAGGTACGCTGTCCGCTTCCAACTGGCCATAACGTTCGTCTCATAGAATTGAAAGGCCCTCATCAAATTCGCAACAGAATCATATACGTAGGTTCCCGCCTTAACTGCCGCACCGCTTGTCAAGAATCTGATCGATGTGGTCTATCCAGCGCGCACCGTACAGGACAGTACGAGGACGTTCCCCCTATCGGGAAGGGTATTGGGCTTGCAATCGGTTTATTCGCACTTCAACTTGCCGCGTCGCTCTGCACACATCACTTCTTCTACCGCGCTGCCTCTACCGGTGTTCTTCTCCGCGGCGGTCTCATTGTTGCCATATATGACCGCTCGCTGAAGTTAACATCCCGCGCTCGCACTACGCTCACCAACGGCAAACTCGTCAACCACATATCGACAGATGTCTCTCGTATTGACTTCTGCTGCTCGTTTCTCCAACTCGGGCTCACCGGTCCTATCCAAATGATCGTCTGTCTCGCGCTCCTGATCGTCAACCTTGGACCCTCTGCTCTTGCTGGATTCTCGTTCTTTGTGATCATGACTCCTGCCCAAACCCTCGTCATGAAGCAGTTCATCAAGATCCGTCACAAGTCTATGACTTGGACCGACAAGCGCGCAAAGCTGCTTCAAGAGCTCCTCGGTTCAATGAAGATCATCAAGTACTTTGCGTGGGAGATTCCCTACCTCAAGAGGATCGCAGAGTTGCGTGGCCGGGAGATGGGGTAAGTCGCCTGTGCATGCCTTGCTTAGTATTGGGTATTGAAGTGTATGTCGCAGATACGTCCGGAGCCTACTCATCATACGCTCTGCCAACAACGCCGTCGCAGTCTCCCTACCGGCACTGGCCAGCGTGCTCGCCTTCGTAGTTTACTCTCTCACCGGCCACTCGCTTGACCCCGCGAATATCTTTGCATCTCTGACGCTATTCCAGCTTCTCCGAATGCCTCTCATGTTCTTGCGTGAGTAGATACTCCATGAGCGTTCGGAGCAACTCACTCATGTACCATGCAGCTCTCTCCCTTAGCACGTCGGCCGACGCATACAACGCTGTTCAACGTCTGTATGGTGTATTCGAAGCAGAAACGCTCGAGGAGACGAAGATCCAGGACGCAGAGATGAAGAACGCTGTCGAGATCACCGGCGGCGAATTCATATGGGACGGCCCTCCTCCAGAGGCAGCTGTCAAGGCAAAGAAGGGCAAATCCGGCAAAGGCGAGAAGAAAGGTTCGGCCCCACCTCCTGCAAGCGAACCACAGGGCCAGGAAACCTTCACGCTGAGGGACGTGAATATCGCAATCCCCAAAGGGCAGCTCGCGGCCATCGTTGGTAAGCTAGCACCCACCATTCTCTTGCGCCGCGTCTGACACAATCACAGGCCCTGTCGGATCTGGCAAGTCGTCCCTGCTTGAAGGCATGATCGGCGAAATGCGTCGCACTGCAGGCACCGTCCACTTCAAGGGCTCGGTAGCATATTGCCCGCAAAGCGCCTGGATCCAGAATGCGACTGTCCGTGAGAACATCACGTTCGGACGCGCCTTCGACGAGGAGAGGTACTGGAAGGCGGTCCACGACGCATGCTTGGACACCGATCTCGAGCTCTTGCCGAACGGAGACATGACCGAGGTCGGAGAAAGGGTGCGTGTTCTCGTCTCATGCTGCGGAGAACGCTGCATGCTGACTCGCACGTCCAGGGCATCTCGCTTTCTGGCGGCCAGAAGCAGCGCATCAACATCTGCCGCGCGATCTACGTCGGCGCCGACATCCAGATCTTCGACGACCCCATCTCCGCGCTCGACGCGCACGTCGGGAGGCACGTCTTCCAGAACGTCTTCCTCGGCTCCTCCGCGGACAAGACGCGCATCCTCGTCACGCACGCGCTGCACTTCCTCCCGCAGGTCGACTACATCTACACGATGGTCGACGGGCGCGTCGCGGAGCACGGGACGTACGCCAACCTGATGGCCGCGAACGGCGACTTCGCGCGCTTCGTGCACGAGTTCGGGAGCAAGGAGAGCGAGCTCGAGAAGGAGGAGGAGGCGGTCGAGGACGACGCGGAGGACGCGGAAGACGCGGAGGCGGACGAGAAGGCGGAGAAGGCGGACGCCGACAAGGCGGAGAAGCGCAAGAAGCGGACGATGGGCGCGGCGCTCATGCAGACGGAGGAACGCAACACGGGCGCGGTGAGCAGGCAGGTGTACAATGCGTACATCAAGGCTGGCAAGGGCTATGTCATCATCCCGGCCCTCGTGCTGTCGGTCGCGCTGCTCCAGGGTGCGCAGGTGATGTCGTCCTACTGGTACGTTTGTAATATGTCTTGTTTGCCCACACATCGCTCACCTTCCCGCTCGCAGGCTTGTCTACTGGCAGGAGAGGTGGATACTTCTTCGTTCTCCGCTAAATGCATACTGACTATCACCCACAGGAAATGGCCGCACTCTTCTGGGTTCTACGTGCGTTTTCTCGCATGCGGGTTTCATCTTCTGCATGCTGACGTTTTGTGATCTCCTAGATGGGTATATACGCCGCCCTCGGTGTCTCGCAGGCTATTACTTTCTTCATGATGGGCGCAACGTTCGCGTCACTCACCTACTTCGCATCGCAAGCCCTCCATAAGGCCGCAATCCAGCGCGTCATGCATGCACCTATGTCATTCTTCGAGACTACTGTGAGTAGCGCATGTCTGTGCATTGGCGCGCTTGACTGACTTTTCGACCCGATAGCCTCTCGGTCGTATCATGAATCGGTTCTCGAAGGACATCGACACGATCGACAACACCCTTGGCGACGCGATGCGTATGTTCGCGGCGACGCTGGCGACGATCCTCGGTGCAATCATCTTGATTGCCATCGTCCTCCCGTGGTTCCTGATCGCCGTCGGTGTGATCTCCATCGCATATATCTGGGCTGCCATATTCTACCGGGCGAGTGCGCGCGAGCTCAAGGTCTGTTCCTCCGGTCACGAGTGTGTCGGTCAACCACTCATGCCAATGAATTTATAGCGCATCGACGCTCTCTTGCGGTCATCTCTCTACAGCCACTTCTCTGAGTCGCTGTCAGGCCTGGCGACTATCCGTGCTTACGGCGAGTCTGAGAGGTTCTTGGACGAGAACAGGAAGCGTGTCGACATCGAGAACCGGTACGTCTAATTTCTTTCCAGCCGTAGTAGCATGCACTGACTAGACGTGTGATACAGAGCATACTGGCTGACGGTCACGAACCAGCGGTGGCTCGGGATCCGGCTTGACCTGATGGGCATCCTTCTCACCTTCGTCGTCGCGATCCTCGCTGTCGGCACGCGCTTCACCATCTCGCCCTCGCAGACGGGTCTGGTCCTGAGTTACATCATCAGCGTCCAGCAGGCGTTTGGCTGGTTGGTCCGCCAGAGCGCAGAGGTCGAGAACGACTTCAACAGTGTCGAGCGCATCGTGCACTACGTGCGCGAGCTCGAGCAGGAGGCCCCGCACGAGATTCCCGAGCGCAAGCCCCCCGCTGCGTGGCCGTCTGAGGGTCAGATCGAGATCAAGGATGTCGTGCTCAAGTACCGACCTGAGTTGCCTGCGGTCTTGAAGGGTCTTACGATGTCGGTCAGGCCAGGAGAGAAGGTCGGCATTGTCGGCAGGTACGCATGATGTGTTTGTTCTTGCTCGTGCGCTGGGACTCACTACATTGATGCTACGTATACGTATAGGACGGGAGCGGGCAAGAGTAGCATCATGACCACTCTGTACCGGCTCGTCGAGCTCACAGCCGGATCCATCGTCATCGATGGCGTCGACATCTCCTCCATCGGCTTGAAGGATCTGCGGAACGGTCTGGCGATCATCCCTCAGGATCCGCTGCTCTGTGAGTTCTCTGTCTCTCCGCCTCCTCGACATCATGCTCATTGTGCGTAGTCTCTGGCACTCTGCGCAGCAATCTCGATCCCTTCGGTGTTCACGACGATGCGACGCTGTGGGACGCGCTCAAGAGGGCATACCTCGTCGAGGACAGGAAGAACCACTCGCTCGACCAGTCGGAAGAGGATGGCGAAAAGGGCGCGCGTACCCCTGTCAACCGGTTCACGCTTGACAGCCCTATTGAGGACGAGGGGCATAACTTGTCTATCGGCCAGGTATGCTCGCATCTTCAGTAATGTTCGTGCCTCTGCTAATGGTGACTTGTAGCGCTCTCTTGTATCCTTGGCTCGTGCATTAGTCAAGGATAGCAAGATTCTCATCCTTGACGAGGCGACGGCGTCAGTCGACTACGAAACCGATAGGAAAATCCAAGACACGATCGCGACCGAATTCTCAGACCGGACAATCTTATGTATTGCTCGTGCGCATCTCCTCCCATTGGTCGCCTCATTCGTTGTTCGCTCATACCGTTGTTTGCAGACCGGCTACGGACCATTATTGGATACGACCGCATTTGTGTCCTCGACGCCGGCCAGATCGCCGAGTTCGACACCCCGGAGAACTTGTACAACATGCCTACTGGTATCTTCCGCAGCATGTGCGAACGGTCGTCGATCTCGCTCAGCGATATCAAGATCGCCGCGAAGACGAAAGAGGCAGAATAGATCCCTTCTCTCGACCTCTATCTATTCTGCCACTGCCCCTCCCGCATAGAACGCCATAGAACAACATCAGGACATTTTACGCTTCTTAAGATACGTCGCAACGAACACGCATCATGATGGTGATACGCTTTGGCAATAGGTTCGTAATGAGAGTTCCGAAACGTACGTAGTAACGTACCTGTAGACGAAGTATTTTATCATCTACCATAATTAGCTGTTTTCCGTAGACAAGAGACTGTACCGGAGTTCATGTATGACTGCTGCACAAATGTTGCACAATTGTGATATCGTGAAGTGATGTTTCGCATCTAACCGCTCGGTATAAACCGGCTACAATAGTAACCGGGTTTGCCGAAGGTCCACCAATGTACGGGCAACTCTTGTACGACTACAACCAATCAACCGCCTTCAAGTTCATTCACTCACCACGGAAGGCTCTTCATAGCGAGCAGTGCGTCTCATGTGCACGAAGTCGGAAGAAAACTCGAAGCTACTGATACCGAACACATATGGCGGAATCTAAGGCTCACCTACCTCTAACGGGGATCAAGGTCGTCGAGGTAAGATAGCTGAACTCTATCACGCGTCCCAGTCTGTTTCTCATCGAAAGGCAGTTTGCAGGCCTCGCACCAGGGCCCATGGCTGGTATGATTCTCGCCGATTTCGGTGCGGACGTTGTCCGCGTGGACCGTCCCAGTCCTCCAGGAGTAACCGGAGCGGATGTGCTTGCCAGAGGCAAGCGATCCATTGCTATTGACCCCAAGGTAGCTCTGCGCTCTGTCACTGCACCCTTTGTTAATGCCACTCGCCGACACAGACACGCAGCGGATACGCAGTCGTGCGGAAGCTCGTTGAACAGGCGGATGTGCTGATCGACCCGTTCAGACCCGGGGTCATGGAACGTCTGCGTCTCGGCCCCGAGATCTTCTTTGGCGACGAGAAGACAGCTCAGAAGGGAGCCAATAAGAGACTAGTATACGCTCGATTGGTAGGATTTCCTCGCACAGGTGAGGTAGCACTCGATCCGACGTGCGTCTCGAATACTCATACGCTCCAGGTCCGCACAAGGATATGGCAGGTCCGTGAGTCAGCATCCAACATTGGAACTATCTCATGGGCAAGAACAGGCCACGATCTCAACTACCTTGCCCTCACCGGCGTCCTGTCGGTATGCTCTGTTTGGCTTGAAACGCTGAACCACACTTATGCTCTGACTTACCCTACCAGATGTTTCCCGGGGAGGGAAAACCTGACTTTCCTCTCAACCTACTTGCCGACTTTGCCGGTGGCGGCTTGACGTGCGCGATGGGGATTCTCCTAGCTCTGTTCGAACGAAGCAGAAGTGGCCTCGGGCAGGTAGTAAACACGGACATGGTGTCCGGAGCGCGTTACCTGTCCACATTTCCTCTGCTCTTGTCGCAGCTTAAATATCCTCACTTCGGCGAGCAGAGGGCGACCGGTCGACTCGATGGCGGCGCACCGTTCTACGGCGTGTACACGTGCGCGGACGGGCAGTGGATGACGGTCGCGTGTCTGGAGAGCCAGTTCTTCAGGACCTTCGTTCGGCTATTCCTGGGCGCGCTCCCGACGGACTTCGCCCTCGACGACGGGTGGCGGCTGTCGGAGGAACACCAGATCCTTGAGGCCTGGCCCCGGATGAAGGAATTCCTCGAGCGAGGGTTCAAACTGCACCCTAGAGATTATTGGACGAAAGTCTTCCACGGTTTGTCGAATCTCCCAGTATCTCGAGCAGTATCATCGCAGCTGACGGGGCGATAACACAGGCACGGATGCGTGCACTGTCCCCGTGCTTACTGTGCAGGAAGCGACAGCACTGGCAGGGCCAATCCCTATCCCACACCCCGACCTCGGAAGAACGCCGTCACAGAGTACCCATCTACACCAAATGTCTGATGTGTCGCGGTCCGGTCTCCTTGAGCGGGGAGCACACACAGAACAGATTTTGTCCGAGCTTGGGGTCAGCTCTGCGGAACGGAAGGCCCTTCGTGACGAGGGGGCTCTAGGTCGTACAGCGGAGTCGAAGCTGTAGAATTCAGACGATGGGGATATGATAGTTGCAGTGCTGCAATCAGTCCGTTTTAAAACGTTGTGTAATTTAGGCCGGCCTCGAAGGTACATACCCGACGTGCTGGGGACCTTTCACGATGCAAGGGTTAGGTCGCTGCTGAGCGCGACATCCGACTCGGAGTCACGATTTCCGTCGCGTCACGGAAATGCCAATTCACGTGGGCGCGTATCTGCCATCCGGGACGGCCAATATCACATGCGGTGATCGACGCTATAACCCGCGTTCGTCCTCCAACAGCCTCCAACACGCTCTCTATACCTCTCGCTCTCATGTCGCAGCTATCTTTCAAGGGTCAGACCGTCATCGTCACTGGTGCAGGAGGTGGTCTGGGCAAAGCGTGCGCATTCTCCCTGCCTTACGCGCAACATACCAGCTAACGTCGCGGTGATGTCATACCTAGTTATTCGTTGCTGTTCGCGTCGAGGGGCGCGAATGTTGTCGTGAACGATGTCAGCGAGGCTACTGCACAGAAAGTAGTGGACGAGATCACATCAGGTGCGCGACATCATCCCGTGAACGCGAGAGAGCCTCTGAGGGTGGTGGTGAAGCCGGAGGAAAGGCCGTCGCAAACACGGCATCCGTGACGGATGGGGAGGCCGTCATCAAGACGGCTGTGGACACCTTTGGTGGTGTCACCATTCTCATCAACAACGCTGGGATCCTAAGGGACAAAGGGTAAGTCGCGACATGTCCTGTCATGCACTTCCTCCCCAACGAATGTCTGTGAATAGCTTCAAGAACATGTCAGACCAAGAGTGGGATCAAATCATGGCCGTCCATTTGAAGGGCTCATACTCTTGTGCCAAAGCCGCGTGGCCTATCTTCCAGAAGCAGGGGTTCGGTCGCGTCGTGAACACTGCCAGTGCCGCTGGTTTGTACGGTATGTCTTCCACATAGCGCGTCAGGTGCAAGAGGGAGAGTTGATCCATGTATTCAGGCAACTTTGGCCAGGCAAACTACAGCGCCGCCAAGATGGGCTTGATTGGCTTCACAAAGGCACTTGCAGCTGAGGGTGTCCGGCATAACATCAAGAGCATTGCGATTGCTCCCGTATGTCAGTCGCGCTGTCATGTAGAGATCGATACTCAGCTTTTATACGCGTGCAGATGGCTGCCTCGGCCATGACAGAGACTATCATGCCCCCAGAAATGCTTGCAAACCTGAAGGTATTGATCCTCACTCACTATAACGTGCACCGTTGCTGACTGCAGTGCAGCCCGAGTTTGTCGCGCCCTTCGTCCTTGCGGTCACTCATCCAGACGGGTTGGACGCGAACGGACGGATATTCGAAGTCGGTGCTGGCTACATTGCCGAGATTCGGTGGGAACGTAGCAAGGGCCAGTACTTTAAGACGGACAAGACGTTCACTCCATCAGCTGTACGTAGGCCCATGATTCAGAAGGGGATAACGATCTTGACACCTGGTCATTTGCAGGTACAAGAGAAGTGGGAGCAGATCACAGACTTTGACACCGACCCTGAGCAGTGAGTTCACTCGATGCCCGTGCCTTGGCTTGACTGAGAGGGATTGTGCAATAATGTAGCCCGTACACTCTTCCCGACTTCGACATCCAGGTGGGTCTCAGCAACGTGAGAGCATATTTCGATGTTCTGACATCCGAAAACAGGCGAAGATCGCAGAATCCTCAAAAGTATCTACTAATCTTCAAGGCTCGCCAGAGGTTCGGTTTGACGGCAAGACAGTGATTGTCACTGGTGCGGGCTCCGGACTTGGCCGCGCATATGCGCACCAGTATGCGCGCCTGGGTGCCAACGTTGTCGTGAACGACGTGAACGACAAGGCAGCCCATTCTATTGTGGACGAAATCACGAAGGGTATGCAACGGTTTCTGCGGAACATATGCGTTGTCTGACACATCTGCAGCTGGCGGCAAGGCTGTTGCAGCTGTTACCTCCGCAGAGGATGGCGAAGGCATCGTGAAGACCGCCCTAGACAAGTTCGGTGGTGCACACGTCCTCGTTGCGAATGCAGGCGTTGCACGGCCGAGTGCATTCGAGAAGTTGTCAGAGAAAGACTGGGATGAGGTTCTCGCTGTTCATCTCCGGTACGTGGAACCTTCCTGTTGTCTAGCTTCATCCGCTTAACTACCCGACACAGGGCGACGTACAAGGTTCGTCTCCATGGGGAGCAGGTCGTGTCATTGCTTTCTCTAATGACCCATATATAGTGCGCGAAGGCACTCTGGCCCATCTTCCTCAAGCAGAAGTATGGTCGCATCGTGACCATGGGCTCGCAGGCTGGACTTTGTGAGTTGCGAACGCGAGGTATCAGATCGATCCGTAACTAACTCGCCTTCGTAGACGGTCTACCTGGTCTTGCCAACGTGAGCTATCCCGACCAACATTTGGAATCGTATCCTCACAAATTTTTGCTGTCCAGTACTCCGCTGTCAAGGCGGGTATTTTGGGATTCACGAAGACTCTGGCAATCGAGGGCAAGAAGTACAACATCCTTGCCAACGTTGTCATCCCTTCCGCAGGCACAGCAGCCGGGCTCGGTCGGTACGTTCATTTCACCAAACCAGTGGAACCTGCACGAGTATTGAACCTTTGGACCAGGGCGGGAGCTAACGTGGAAGCTCTGAAGGTTCATGAAACTACACTTTCCGTGGCACGAGCGTTCGCTGACCTGATTATAGGAAGAGTATGTTGCCCCGCTGGTCGCGTACCTTAGCAGCGATTCAAATGAGGAGACCACGGGCGGCTTGTTCCAAGTTGCAGGTGGATGGATCGCTCAAATCAGGTGGCAACGCACTGGCGGCCACGGCTTCCCCGTGAACCGTCCTCTCAAGCCGGAAGACATCATTGCGAAGTGGAAGCTCGTCACCGATTTCGGTTAGCATCTATTCTATGGTTCTGGGAAGCAAGCCTTTGACATGTCAGTACAGATGATGACCGCGCGACGAACCCCGCCAGCACACAAGAAGCCTTCATGCAGGTTAGTATTAAATTTGTATGATAAGACATTTTTTGGCCAATTGTTCACGTTCAATCATTTAGATCGCTGAGAACTTTGGCAATGTCGACGAGAATGCGAGCGGGTCAGAATCTGAAGATTCCTACGCAGACCCCGAGGATCCAGAAGTCGTCGCCAATGCGAAGAAGGAGCCACAAGAGCCTCTCGAATTTAGCTACACTGAACGCGACGTCATCCTCTACAATCTCGGCATCGGCGCCACAGAGCAGGAGCTGCAGTGGACATACGAGAACCACGAGGATTTCGCTGCGCTGCCGACGTTTGGTGTCATCCCGCAGTTCGAGGCCAGCGGCGGTATGTCTTGGGACTTCCTGCCGAACTTCAACCCTGTGAGTAACGGGATGCGGTGTTTTTGCTGAGTACTAACACAATCTGGTCTTCCAGGCCAAGCTGCTCCACGGAGAGCAGTACCTGGCCATTAAGGGGCCGATTCCGACCAGTGGTGAGCTCGTGAACGAAGCTCGGTATGTCCGCACTGTTATATGCTATTGAGGAACACCACTGAGCTGTCATGAAATAGACTCATGGAGGTCCTGGACAAGGGCAAGGCTGCCGCTGTCACCGCCGTCGTGCAGACGAAAGACAAGAACTCAGGCAAGGTCATCTTTGAGAACCAGTCCACATTCTTCATCCGTGGCTCCGGCGGCTTTGGTGGCAAGAGGACGGGCAAAGGTGCGCCATCTCCACGAATTCCGTAGTTTGAATTGTAAACGTTCGTTACACCACCAGACCGTGGACCAGCCACCGCAGAAAACACCCCTCCGAAGCGGAAACCTGACGCTGTAGTCGAGGAGAAGACCCTCCCCATCCAGGCCGCGTTGTACCGGTGAGGAACACGTTGCTTCTGCCACCTTAAGAGCCTTCCTGACCACCCTGTGGCACACCCCCAGTCTGAGCGGTGATTCGAACCCTCTCCATGTGAGCGACAGCGTCCATAGTTGCGACGCACGTTCGTCTGCTGACCTTCTGCGCCCCAGATCCTACCAGAGTTCGCTGCGGTCGGCGGCTTCGATAAGCCGATCCTGCACGGTGAATATCTGCCAGTTATCCCTCTAGTCGGGCCACACAGGCCACAGTAATGCTGACCACCATGCGTGCGATCTATCAGGGCTCTGCTCGATGGGCATATCTGGCAAGCACGTCCTCAAGTCATTCGGAGAGTTCAAGGACATCAAAGTTCGGTGTGTAGCTTCTCGCTTCTCGACCAATCGATGGCATCCTCCCTCTGCCTCTCGGCCTCTCTGCCTCTGAGAGGCACTCCCGGTTGCTGTTGGACGCGAGTGACCTCCTTCTGACATTCTGTTCTGGCGTATCAGGTTTGCTGGCGTCGTCTACCCGGGCGAGACGCTCGTCACCGAAATGTGGAAGGAGGGCGATAAGGTCGTCTTCGGTGAGTAGCGTCTCGTATTTCCCTCGGCTGTGCACCTTCGGCGCTGACAACGCATACCGTACTCTGCAGTCACAAAGGTCAAGGAACGCCAGACGACCGTTCTCGCCGCCGCTGCCGCCACGCTTGTCAACCCGGGCACACCGCTCAAGGCGAAGCTGTGAGGCCCGGGTGTGCAGATGTCGTAACCTTACCTCAACCGCGGCCGGTTGCGTGACATGTATTACTATCTTTATATCGATCGAGTTGGACAAGGATATCTATCTGTTGTGTCTTTTGTACAGTAACATTACTTGGATGAAATCTGTTCGGTGCGCCTCATCATGTCGTAGACTGTACCGGAGTGCACCGCGCACAGTACTCAGCGCGTCCCGTGCCGCAGTACGGATCATCCTACAGAATACGGGTCATCTTGCAGCAGAGTTCGGGCCATCCTACATGCATTACAGTACTTTGTTATATGCGGTATATTCTGGAGCCAAGAATGACATCATGCACAAGCGTTACATGTAACAACATGCCAAGAGGTCCGACGTCATCCAGCCTGTACCCGCTCGTCACTGCTCGTCATCGGGAAGCAGACAGGAAAACGATGCGTCATGGTGCAAGCGGTTTCGTGAACGAGAAAGAGGAGACAGTTTACTGGGGTAAACAAGTCAAGGTTTCGCGCGGGCAAGATGATGCGGGTACGGGGAGGGGGAACGGGGCGGTGGGGATGGACGTGCGACAGCGATATAGGATGTGGGCATGCAAGTAGGCGGAAAGGAAGTGGTAAAAAGCGGAAGGAACGTAAGGGCAATCGTTGACAGCTGGATATCGACAGACCGTCAAGGAATGCGACTATGTTGTACGTGTATAGCTAGCGGAGCGATTCAAGGGGATTGTACAATAGAACTGTCCATCGGCAGAAGGTATCACCCAGAAAAAACTTACGAGACAAAACTGACAGGGAACTCTGTACCTGCTCCCAGAGTGAGACTCGAGCAAGCAACCCGCATCTATGGTTAGCACTGGAGGAGCTGTTGGATCTCGTTGACACCTGCACAGGCCATACACGTCAGTAAACAGGACAACACACGCCGGACCGGATGCGCGGGCACAACGCACCAGGGTAATACCAGAACACAACGGCGAGGATCAAGTATAGCGACATTAGGATCACGCCTTCTAGCCAGTTGCTGCAATGGAGGGAACACGCGTGAGCAATGTGTTACATGCGACGGAGATGAGTAGAGGTGTGGCGGACGCATGGGGTGCGGCGGCCGCCTGGGAGATTGCAGATTGCCTCACCTCTTGCCGTCTTGTACCGTGTAGTTCACCACGATCACTGATGGGAGCGGGTTCATGAGCACATGCGAATGCACCTCTGCCGAGTCGCAGAAGTAACGCACCTGAGAGGAAGAGCACGATGGACTCGAACGGGTCGAAGAGCAAGCTGAGTGGCTTGCCGATGATCCAGCCGAGGGTCACAATGAACGGAATGACGAAGAGCGCGATTTGCTGTGTATCACAAGTGTGGTCATCAGCGCATCATGTCAGGGTCACAGCGGGGTGCGAACATGGTGTGCTCGGTGGCACGACACTTACAATACTTGAGCCGACTGCCACGCCGAGGGAGAGCGTGAGCTTGTCCTTCACAGAGACAGTTACTGCGGTCACATGTTCTGTGGTGCAGGGTGAGATGAAGGTGTGGCAAAGGTGTATGGTGCGGGGGCTTACCTGCAGCGTTTCCGACGATGGGGAGCAAGATGAGGCCCACAAACTCCTTGCTGATGCTGCCTGAGCTGGTGAGGCCGTCAATTGAATCGACCAGGAACTCCGCAGTGACGGCGACGACCTGAGACAGGTCCGGTTTATGTCAGTACAAACACGGGGGCTCGAAAGACACGAGACTGGCGACACGTACCACTGTCACAAAAGTCAGGAGAGCAATGGTGAGAGGAACGCTCATCTGAGGCGTCTCCTCTTCTTCCTCATCGCTGTCAACGGGAGCAGACGACTCCACGTCATGTTGAGCTGCGGGGATGGTAGGTTCCGGGGTGCCCGAACGGGACATCGACGGGGAAGTCACATAGGCATCGCCGGTTATCGATTGGTTGTTGCCACCGTTCACGGCCACCCCGTTCCCGTTGGCTAGCCCGTTGGCCAGCTCCTTCTCTTCCTTCTTCTTCTTATCCTTCTTCTCTCTCTTCGCATACTTCGTTGACACGAAGTTATCTTCATGTTTATCCGCATAGAGATTCTTGTGCGAGAACAACTGGAAGACGAGATATGCGCCGTAAACTGAGCCGCGCACAAATGATAGATCAGCGTCTATCAGAGTCAGATGTGGACCTGGACGCACTGAAGAGAAGGATGATGGCAGCCTGCAAGCAGGAAGGTCTTGTCAGTATCTCGATATCTGGCGATACATCAAAGTTCGACATACCCCATGGCTGACTGCAAGAATGTCTTTGGACTCCTTCGGGTCATCGATTGAGTCACCGGCGGTGAAGTGGAAGGCCGCGGGGAGCAATACGGCGACCACAGAGATCGTCAGCAGTGACGAATTGAGCTGCGTGACGCCTGGAAGTTGCCATTGCCAATGTCGTACGACGAGTATAGGCGGTCATTGAAGGCAATGCATGGTGACAAATATAATGCATGTCAGCAAATGGAACATGCACACAGCCCAGAGCGCAGCACGCTCGTCGGAGTCCAGAAAATGATACGCACTAACTCCGAAGCCTTGCTCTGAAAACTTCATACCACCAGCGAAAAAGCACATTCCGAGGACGAGGACTGTACCACGATTCATCAGTTAACCAGTGCGCGTTTATTGTGGTTGGATTGACGCTTACGAAGATTACTCAAAATCGAACCAACCACTATGGTAAACGTCAGTACCGGTCGAAATGCGCAGTCGAACATCCAGATAAACACATACGTGATGCCTGTACAACTTGAAGCTGGCATTGGACGAGCGCGATTATCTGCCGGAGACAGAGTATCAGTGGCCGCGTGATGGAGACACAGTTTGCCATCAACGTACAGCAACGATCAGTTCAACACTGAGCCGTGAATTTCGATCAGTATAAGAGAAGTTGAACAGACAACCAAGCGAACGTACGCATTACCCTGGAGGAGCACAAAATCAGTACATACTAAGGAAGTTTGTGGCGGCATGATTTACCAATGTGGCGTTCAATAGACCGGCCAATGTCTGCCCTACCCGCATGGAGAGTTCATCTGTCGCGAAGGCGAGTAGCTGTAACACTCAGGGTCAGAACGACTCCGAAGGGTCGGTGAAATAGACACGTACCTTCGCCAATGGTATAATCGCAAGGAATGAAACTTGATGATGTTCAGTGGCATGAACAACGGGATGAAATAGTTCTAGCTTACAGATGAAGATGAGGGTATCGTTGCTATTGCTCTTGGGAAGCGCAAAATGACACGCCCACTGTTTAGGATTGGGGCGGAGTGAGGACAATTGTGGCGACGATGAAGATGAAGCGTACCGAGACAGGTATGAACAGCAGAAGCACATTCAGCCCTGCAATGCGATGTGGACCTTGTAAGAGTTCTCCTCTGTGCGCGGACTACAGGAACTCACATGAACCGAGGATGATGGCTTTCACTCCCTGGATGAAAGTAGGAGGTGGGCCAATTTTCTTCTCTGGAACGGTGTGCATTGACAGGGTTCGAAGTACTGAGGGAAGTGCTGAGGAGCGTCGGGAGGTGCGCGATGTGGTATGGGTGACTGCGTTCGTATTTGTGGTAGATCTCCTGGGCGTTGGATTGGAGATATCGAACGTAGCTTGACGCTTTTGAACAGCGGTGGACTGCGTTGCGGTTGACTGTGTCTCGTCCATAGCTATGCTGTACTGGGGGCGATGCAGAATCCTAGGACAGGCAGGAGCGGAAGAAGGGGGCGGGTGTGACTTCTCGGAGGATACACGGTTCTTATACAAACAGTGCGCTGTAGAGACTGTGGGGCAATACACCCTTTAAGCGCCCTACTCGTTGCGCGTGTGACGTCGCGTTCCCACACGCGTCACATCCCAGTTGCCACCGTCTCCCCGATCCGGCTATGCCTCCGTTACCTTGTGACTTGTCAGCTTTCTGCTTTTGCACCCAATTTGCACCTATTGTCCTTCGGTGAGTTTGAGTTACCAAACCTATCCTATGTAGGCCTCGATTTGCTGATGGACAATACGCGTGGTCCTGTATGTCATGGATACCTCCTCTCTACCAAGCTACTAAGGCCTCCGTCTTCCGGCGGAGTGCCGGGTGCCCGAACCTAACAAGGTATCGATGACTGGGCATCACAATAAAAATGTTGCCGAACATTCCTACTTAGGTGAGTATCTCATGTTCGACATCGCCTTCGCTATGGTAAATACTGATTAGTACACATCTACTCCGATAACATCTAATTCAAATCCCTCGACAATTAGTTGTGGGCTTCTCTCGGACAGCAGAAGTAGTGACCCACGCGAGTGCCCCAGGATGCCGCGAGGCGCAGTGTCGATGCACTGCTGACAACCTACTCTTTCACCCAAGTGCCACTGAAGACAGGTGGGAGACGCACACGATGTCCAGCCAGTGGTCTGAAGCTTCCCAACGCTGTCATCGGAGTCCAAGAACGACACAACGATACTTGTCCCATCCCACTCTCCCATCGGCCGTGCCACCTTGACACCGAGCGAGCATTGCGTCCACCACTGACAACTAATTGGGGACAGGGACGTAATCGCTGCACGGATCCCGTATATCGTGTCGCTTCCAGTTGTTTGGCACGGTAAGCAATGCAACTGACCCCTCTCGATTTGGTTTACCCGAAGGTCGGTCGAACTTGTTTCTCCTAGCGGAGGTATTTTTCTTGGTCGTCATGCATAGTACCCGTCGATTCCTTTACGGTGACCGGAGCGCTCGTGATCTCTCTGAGACTTCGAGTGCTGGTTTGTCTTCGTGTATCGTAGTCAGTAGTATGCTAATCAATCCATCCTCTAGCCAGTTGCCCCATAACGGAGCGCAGCATTCACTAGCATTCTTCGTGAGGTCTGATGCTATTATTGGGAATGGAGACCGGCCTCCGGCGTGGGCGTGGCGAGGCGAACTCACGACCGCCGTGCAAGCGCGTGCAAGCTCGCTATAACATCAACGTTTCAACTCTCTCCAGCTTTCACCCACAGAGGCGCAACAAATGAAGAATGCGACACCTCGCGCTGCACCCTCTCCTGCAGTGTGTGGCGGCGACGCCCCCATGCACGCTCCAGCACAACGCCTCCCCTCCACTTCAAACGGTTCCACTAGCACAGGCAGTGCGCGCGACTCCTCCGCCGTGCAGAAGGCGGAGATCGACGAAGAGCACGGGCCGATTCGCCTGTCGTAATGACAACACACGTTCCCATTACGGCGACGTTCGGCCCTTCCGCCGTCCCCGCCGAGTCCCGACCCTAGCCACAGGAGTCGCCTTGTCCCATGCACGAGCCCTACCGCTTCTCAGCTGCGCGTACAGCATCTCGCTTCTCCATGCCCTCGAGCTGCTGTACTCATCACACGCCGGTAACGGGTGCAGGTTCCGCGGTGGCGCAAGGGGCGCTTCTATCGTATTCGGACCTACAGTCATTCGCGGTGCGGTGACGGTGTTCTCCTCTTCTGTTTCTCATATTCATATCGTGTCAGTTGTTCCGCAGTGCGACCGTGCTGCACGACTTTTATAACTCGTTCGCCATCGGAAACCGCGGCCATGCGACGCATCCGCTCCGTTCGAGGTTGCTGGGGATGACGCCCTGATCGCCGCCGCTCCGACGATCGTGGCTACAAGCAGCACCGCAGACCCGCAGAGCAAGGCACTCCGGTTACGCACGCACACGCAGCAATCTGACTCGGAAGCGCTGCATCCGAAGAAGATCATTGGGTTCCGCCAAATACAACGGTGTCTACCAGATTATCTCGACATCTGCTACCGATGTGTCACACGCAACATTGTTCGTATGCTGCGGCGAGAACACGTTGTACATGCATAGTAGACCGAGGCTGGGTCGTTTGCGTCATCTGCGGCTTGCATTGGGGCCGGCCGCTCTGAAGAGAGGCGGGACTGCCCTATTGATGGCTAGAGGTAATTGTACGTCAAAATCCATACCTCCTCCTCGTGCCAGAGATTCGTGTCATATTTGCTCACCTCCGTCCACGTCTAATCCTGCGACAGTCCAACTGCATGTGGTGTGGCACACCCCGTACATGATCGGCGAAAACTCAGTCCACAGCGACCCTGGAACGTTCCAACGGGGCGTGGATCTCGACGGTAAGTAGTAACTAGTACGCTACGCCGGGCACTACTACATAATAGTACGGCTGATATAAACTCCATGCTGCCCAGGGCTAGGTGGGACCAGTCCATGTCTGTTCCACGCCCTGTTGTCACGCAGGCTCCCACAGGCCATATCCTCCGCCTTTGTCCAGTCATGCGATCGACATTTCGGGCCTCGCTTCCGCACCCACATACACCCGCGCCTCCACGACTTACCGACGCCGCTGCGATTCGCAAAGCGCAGACATCCTGTGCGTCCCTTACTTCCTTTTCTCAAACCTGCTAGGACAGACATGCCCGACAAGCCTGTGCGGCGCATCGCGCGCTGCGCGCCGGGGTCGCCAATCGTGCAGCGAGCGTCCTCGCACCGATCTGGTCGGAATGCATCCCTCTTCGTGACTCGCTCCTCGCCAGCGTCCACGCTGACTGCTGACGTCGAACGCGCTGGGCGGGCGTCGGTGCACTGCCTATATGTAAATTACGCCCACGTCTTACCAGCCTCCGGGGCGGCCAACCGACGACCTCCGACGTGTTAGCATCCGAGCCCTAGCGCGCAGTGCTTCCTGCTATCAGCTGCAGCTGCGGATCAGTAAACCTGGGGTTGCGCACAGGTCCCTGCTGACAGTGAGTACTCAAGTACTCACGACGCGCAGCGCGACCCGTGGCAGAGCACCGTGACTAACGCGCTCTACTAGTAAGTAACCTGCTGTGACCCGTTCCAGTCGCACACGCAGTTGTCGGCACGAATGACATCGCGATACACTGAGCCGCGAGCTTCCTCGAGGCCATGCTAGGTGCTGCTCAACGCGGTGCTCTCGCGCGACGCGGACATCTATGGACTTCCGAGTCGAAGGTAAATAGCTGGCACCACTGAGTCCAGACGCACAGCCTTGCACACCCGATCTAGCAATCTTCCACTCCACACTGATTGACACGTCCTGGCGAGCCGGCTATTCCCGAAGCAGGGAACAGAGACAAGTCGGCGACCCCTTCGCTGCGACGTCCACGCGCACGGTCCAGCGTCGCACAGCCAGTGATAGCTATAGCATTCAAAGACACTCGCCGTCCTCGGAAGCGTTCACCGCCGAGCGTCCTGACCTCTCCCAGACAGGCTATATTCATCATGATTGTTCAAGCTATGCGCCGCTAGCATGACTGCGCACGCAACGCCGGGATACCTGTGAATGAGCCCACTGCGGTGACCGAGCAACCTAAGGCTCCTATACCGGGTGGAATACGACCACAATGTGCGCGCGCGGCATCAGCAATCCTCCCAGCGTCGGCGCGCGAGCACCTACATGCTATATACGACTACCTTAAGCTTGATCACTCACCAGTGGGTCGTCCACCTTCTCCCAGTCTCCCGCGACACTCGACCGTCCGAAGAAGGTGACGTGACATGGATGATGGGATCCTGGGAGACAGCGCAACACCTGCGGCGATGGTGCCTAGCTAGTAGCAGCGTGAGCACCGCCCGAGTCCCCTCCTCTCAGTCCTTATCTCGGCTCGCGCACCAGGTCCACTCCTTATCTCTGCTGGTCCACCGCCGACCGGCCACCATGCTGCATGCATGGTCCCCGGGGCGCCTGCGCGCAGATCCATCATCCGATCCATGGTTAACCTCGACGAGCCCGCCTGACGCGGCCGGGTGGTTATGTCGGCGTGCAAATGGGGATCCAAGTTGCTGCTGCGGCTTGCCGCGTCGACACCCCGGCGCCTATTGTGGTCGGTCGAACGTCTCGCATAGGGGAGCTGCCGGCACCGGGTGATGTACATAACCGTGCAGCGTGACAGAGAGACAGTACTACATGGTTGCAGTGCTAGCCGATGTGCACGGTAGTCTGTAGACGAGCATCCGTTGTCTGCGGTTCAGAATGCTGTCGTTCCCCAAGGACGCTGCATTGTGGCACGGCGCCAAGTTGTATCCGGGACACACATTGACAAGAAGAACGCCGCATGATGAGGATCATCGCCCGCTTGCCAGTCTGAGTAGGATTCATCCAGTGTCATTGAGAGTACCTGTAACCCAATAATGATAGTACATGCGACTGTGATTCGAGATAGACGTGTGCGTAGTGAGTTTGTGATGGATAGGTGATGGTGGATGGATCGCAGGAAGAGAAAGATAATACACGAGGGCAGCGTTCCTCGAAACCCAGTAAACCAAGAACATAAACTTTTGATGTGGGGACGTTCGGACTCGAGAGAGGCGCTATTAGTATCGATGGGACCGGTAGGGTATACGCATAAGTACGGGTGTCGCGAGTCAGAGTGTCGCGGAACGAGCCGACGATGCACGATTCACGATGGATAGCAGATGCAGCAGCAGAACGAGCAGCGCGTCGGATCCGCACGCGACCACGAAGAGAGGAAGATCCGGAATATTTCACCAGGCACAGACTGAGACGCAGAAACAGGGGTAGACGATCACGCGCGCGCGCACGCGCCGTGGCCCGCTCACCCTTGGTATGCAAACGAGACGGCGCCGTACAGGCCGTCCTCGCGCCCCAGCAGGCCATTGCCGTGCAGCACCTGAACACCAAATCGCAATCAGCCCGCGGTCCAGACCACACAACAACAAGAAACCGAACAACACTCACCTCCATCTTGCGCGCGTGCCAGCCCACGCCGCTGCTCACGTTTCCGTTGGCGTCCGCGAGCGCCTCGAGCTCGACGCGCCACGGGTGCTCGGGCTCCAGGTCCCTGCGGAGCACACACCCTTGTGCTTGTGCTTGTCCCTGGGCGGGCGCCGCGCCCTGATCAGGCGGGGCCGGCGCCGCCCAGCCGCTCGAGACGTCGACGTACCAGCCGCGGCCGCCTTTACTGCGTATGATGCGCCACGACCCCGCGCCCGCGCCGAGCCCAGTGAGGAGCGCGGGCGCGAGCTCGACGACGCGCAGGCGCGTCGGGGGGTCCACCGCCTTCGCCTTCGCCGCGCTCAGGCTGAACGAGAACGAGAACGGGGGCGTGCAGAGCGGGCGGACGAGCTGCGCGTGCAGCGCGATCGTCGCCTGCCTCGCGGAGACGACCGGGCCCGCGTACCCGAGCTCGGGCGTGGAGGTGACGAGCGTGAGGACCTCGACGCTGCTCGCCTTCGCGGCGAGGAAGTCCGCGACGGCGGCGAGCGGGAGCTGCCGGATGTGCGAGAGCCCGAGCGAGCGCAGGCGCGGCTGTGCGGGGCAGACGTCCACGAGCAGCTCACGGGTGAGCGGCGTGCTGGAGAGGTCGAGGTAGACGAGCTGGCCGCTCTTGAAGCACGGCGCGAGCGTGAAGATGTCGTGCAGGTGCTCCTCGGTGAGCGGCGAGGGGAAGGTCCAGTCGCCGTAGAGCGACAGCTCGCGGAGGTGCTCGGCGGCAGGCGCGTGGACGAGGAAGTCCCGGATGCTCTCGCCGGTGAGCCAGTTGCAGCGCTCGAGGGCGAGCGACTGGAGGCGGACGGACATGGAGGCACCGAGAGCGTCGAGGCCGTCGGGGGAGATGCGGGTGCATGAGAGGTCGAGGTGGGTGAGGTGGGGGAAGGCGAGGACGAGGGGCTCGAGGATGTGGGACTGGATGGACTTGACGCCGCGGAGGCAGAGGCGCCGCATGCCCGGGAAGAGGAGCGGCTCCTCCTGGACGGCGTTTCTGAGGCGGGGCCGACGGCGCTCGCGGTCGTCGTCGCTGTCCGAGTCGGAGGAGTGGCCGAGGACGAATGCGTTCACGAATTGCGTCAGGGCGCTCACGAAGACCCCGCTGACGCAGCCTGTCAGATCGATGGCCTCCAGGTCCTTGCACTCCCGCCGCCGCTCCAGGTCTTCCTGCTCGGGGTCGCTGGGGTCCGGGACCACAACATCTCGTCCGCGCGAAGGGCGCCCGCGGCCACGCGACGCGGAGCCGCGCAGAAGCAGTTCCTTGATGACAGGGAACGTGAGCGCGCCGTCCATGTACTCCGTCGCGCCAAACACGAGAAGGTTCGGGAGCTCCTGTCAAACGAACATGATCCGTCAGCCACCTCCTCCACACATTCTCGGCCGACGCACCTTGAGCACGGCAGCGAGTCTGTCGCCGGTCACGAATCGGTTGTTGACTCCCTCTTCGACCGAACGCCTCATTCCGATCGTACGGAAGTGGTTAAAGTCCAGGTGCCTGACGAGACGTCCGGGGTGTGGATCCGGGGGTGGAGGAACTGCACGAGAGACATGGTCAGATAAAGCTACTCCTTCGGCTGGGACCACAACGTCGGACGCTCACCATAGAGACCGGGGTGGGAGCGCTCCATGACGTCGCGCACTGCGACACTGATCGAGCGCATTAGCTTCCAGCGCGCGGGCGACTTGCTCTTGGTCCGGAGCCGTCGAGGACTGGGGTCGCGGCTCGCAGGCGGCGAGAGCAGCTCCGGCGGGATGGAGATGTCTGGGCTCGTGAGCCGCTCGAGGACGAGGTCGTGGAGGTCGGACGCGGCGTCGCTGGCGGCGCATTCGCCCAGCAGCGTGCGCGCCGCGCTCTCCGCATTTTTGAGAGTCTGGCCGACCATGAGGGCGGCCTGCTCCTCGCTGGCCTCGTCGTCGTCGCCCCCTGCGACCTCCTCGACGATGGAGAGCCAGCTGCGGGGGAGGCGGATCTCGACTTTGCGCCAGATCCACGGCTTGGCGGCGTCGCACCATGCCCTGTTCACTAAGCAGAGCGAAGTAAGTGTATTGCGGACGGTGGCTTCCGGCCAGGAGGCGCCAGGATACGAAGACGGCAGAGAGGTCGGCACGCAGGACTGATCAGAGGACAAGAGAGGGTCGAGAGATGGGATCGGAGGAGGAAGACCGGCCGCATATATGTGGAGGCATACTGCAGCAAGCAGTTCAGGCGGAAACTGATCGACGAAGGATACTCCCGAAGACATAGAAGGGGAAATTTGGTTAGGAGGAGTCACTGCGGAACGGTGGGGTCAGGGGGCGGAGGGGCAAAAAGCGGGGCGAGGGAGAAGGATCTGGCGAGGAGGACTTTATATGGGGCCCAGTCATTTTGACGAGTGGGGAGAGCGACCCGATCGAACTCGCGACATCGCCGAGAGCGATCACCCATTCTTGCACCCAGACGCCCGTGGGTACAGCACGGGCGCCTCCGGGGCCGTCTCCGAGTTGTCGTGTCTGTCCTTCCTCGTTCGCACGCCGGCTTCGCACTCGGCAAACGGGCAGCCTTCTCATGACTTTGACTTTTGCGTCGCGTCCGCTCGACTGTGTCTCCGCCCGCCCGCGTCCCCAGCCGCCCTCAATCTGAAGCACCCGCCCCATGCGCTCCTGCCCACACGTGACCCCATGCTCCGTCCCCGCACAGGCCACAGGCACTGTCTGTCCGGCGTAAGCCAATTCCGCTTGTATGTAAACGCGTCTCGCTCGCCCCTACAACCCTACGAGCTCCGTGGGCCGACTCTCGCAGACGGAGAACGTGCACGAACGTTCCGCACGGCTGTGCTTAGCGGTCGCCAAAACACGGAATTGCACATCCGGATCGAGGTCCGTGCGCGCTACGTAAGTAAGTACAACTTACTGCAGGCTTGTTACGGTAACAGTAGCGGTCGGTTCCTGCGTCCATTGAGATCTGAGACGGCGGGCGGCAGCCAGCTCACGCGGACGGTTGGCCAGCGCTGCCGCGTTTGTTTCGTCCGCTCCGGGGGAGGATGATGAACGTTGATGCGTTCTTGCATCATCATGGGGCACGCTGGTGACTTTGCGCACGCACTCGACGGTGTGGCGCGCGTCAGCGAGCGTGCCCAGGCCTACAGCCTCCCCCGCGTTCCATCTTCAAGCTTTCAAAATTTCAAGTTCCACGCCACGATGAGATGCGGTTGGGTACCCCTTGCGCGCCAGCCCGCGAGGCCAAGGCCACCACCATGCTCTCAGGAGGAGGTGACGGGTATGCTTATTTGCATTAATACTGCGCATGCGCATGCGGAGCGGACGAGGTTAGCTGACACCTGCCTATATAGCTACACATGCGCAGGAATAGAGCGTTTTAGTTCTGTGAACCTCCAGGGAAGGCACAACCTGTTTCGTTTGCGGTGTCTGGAACGTTCGCCGGCTAACTAACTATACCCTGCATACAGTCCCGTCAGTCTGGAGACATTTCACGCCTTGTGACCGACCGTGCTCACGCTCGCGGTGGGGCATTGAGCATCTCGGACGTTGTTGAGGTTATGATCACGGAACTCGGGATGGCACGATCTCCCCAACCCCCGAGGTGTGTCGACGATCTCGCTGTTTTCGACAAACATGTACTGAGCACTGAATGGTCAGACGTAACGCTCGCGTCGGGCGAGCACCATAGAGACACACCTGCATCGCGCCTAGTCTCGTCATCTGAGCGCCGCGTCACGGTCCCTCACACCCACCCTCGCTAACTTCCCGCGATGCGCCGTTGCGCCGGTGCAAATTCCCCATTACCTGCTCGCTCTCTCGAGCCGCACCTGGGGCTGGAATTGGTCTGCTGGACCTCCAGGAGGCCCTGGCACGGTGCGCCCCCGTTCTGGTCCCTTGCTGCGCCCCCCCGCGTGCGCACACAGTACCGCTACGTTCACCTCACGCCTCGCGCCTCCTCTCGTCGCATTACTCCCACCTGACAGCACGTCGCCAGCGGAGGCCGTCGCCTGACCTCCGTCCGGGACATCGTTCGGCAAAAGCGAAGAAGGCGTCTGGAGCTGGCCCACGAATGCGGGCGCGAGCACCGTGCGTCCCGGGGCTGTCAGAACCGCCATCGCAAGGAAGTTCACCGTTGCTGACGCGATCCGCGCACAGTCTGGTTGCAACGCATGGCTGGCTAGAGTCTACTCATGCTTTCTGTCTGTCCGAGTCGTCGTTGGGGGCAGTGGCTAGCGATGCCTGACGGCTCGTCACTCGTGGTCGAACCGTGCGGACGGAGCACGGCCGTCACTAGTCACTGAGCGTCCCATGAGATGGCGTGTGCATGTGGTGGGACCGACCGCCGGAACGCTGTCGGGTAGGTGGAGGGCAACCTTGTGGCCACGGCCCAGGGCCGTCAGAGCGCATGTCGTAATACTCAGTTGTGTTGTGTCCGAGTCGCAGGGTCGAGCAGTGACTGGTGAGCACCCACTGGACTGGAGACTGGAGACGCTCCCGTCTTGCTCAAATTGCAGATCTCGCCACACGCCATGTGCGAAGGCGTGAGTGGACACGCGAGGGCCCCGCTAGCCGTAGCTTGCGAGGCCGTTCAAGGTCTGGACCGTGCGGCGAGCTCGCTTCCGGCTCGTCTTGGGAGAGTGCTCAGTGAGCACGACCGGTCCACCGCTGCTGGCAGCGACGAGTGCGACGACACCGGGGGCCACGTAGCCATTGCTTGGCTCATTGGAGGTTCAAGTTTGCGCTAAAACCAGTAGCGAGTAGAGGGATATTACCCACTTCGGGTCGGCAGCAGGACGTACCGTACCGGCTCAGTAGATCCAGCACTGCTGGATGAGCACCCACACAACGCATTTGAGGCGTCTTTCAGTGAATGTTTTCCCCCCAGCTGTTGCGTAGCCATCCTGGTTGGGTAGACTCGAAGAAACTCGTGGGGTTGTCGAGCATGTCGTGAAACCGACGCTGACAACGTGAACCTAGCGAGTCAGAGTTTCGCCACGCACACGTACGAACGCGCAATGGACCATCGAGGACGCTTGCGAGGTCGTCGGAGCGGCCACTGTAGCCGACGACTCCCCGCACGTTCTTCTGCGAACATGGGGCGAGCTTGCCATCGGCTGGCGTGCGCTGGCGCAAGTCGCTAGAATTCACTGAGTGGGCGGAGGCCGCAAGAAGACCGCGTGGCTGCTGGGGTACTCACCGTGACCTTGCGCACTTCTTGCTGTCGACGTCCCGGCCATGTGAGTGGGCGATCGTAGGCGACGCGTATGGCGCACGTGCGACCTGTAGCCTATTCCAGATTACATAGATCGACGTTGACTACGAGCGAAGACGATCCGAGTTGGGGCTGAGAGTAGTACGTGTTTCCAGGAACTTTGAAGGCGCACCCGAACAGGGCCCCCGCCGGGCACTGGCCAGTACTGCAACGAGGGATCAGCGATTGTAGAACCAAGCATGGGGCTCATGCGCCTACAATAACGCATCGCGTCAACAGATGCCCCGAAGACGAAAGACATCGTTAGGAAAGACCACCATGCGTGCCGAGACCTTGTAAACGATAAATGAGTTCTGAGCCGCCTAGTAGGTCCTGCACAACTAATTTGGGCACTCATCATTAATGTGTTTCATGCCTGCATCCTGTAAAGCAGAGGGCCGGTGACATGCCGGTGACATGCTTTGAATAGCGAGTTGCGAGATTTCAGCGTACCATGGATAGTTTGTAGGGTGGCGATGTCTACTATGACGACTCGGAGACATTCACCCAGGCGTACAACCTGCCAGGCCATACTAGTGCACCGAAGGACTACTACTAGTTCCAGGAAAGCTCGATTTGAACCCGTACCAATATGGCCGCGATGTGAGCTCAGAGTGCGTCTCGGACGATAGATACTGACACTTAAGCTCGCCTCAGGCTGCGCCGCCGCGGCAGGATCATATTTCCTAACATTTAAGCTATAGAGAATTGATAGAGAGTCACTAGCAGTCTAGTAGACGTTGGAAAGCTAGAGATCGCCGCCAGTGCACGTGTGACGTGATGGTTGAGATCAAGAAGGCGAAGCTGTGCAGCAACTTGGAGGAGTACGGAGGAAGCGCTGATCGGGGCCCTGGTAAGTACTACTATACATAAAAGTAACTGACATGTCGCATTGAGACCTATTGGGACTCAACAAATGCAACTGGACAAAGCTCAACAAGTCACTCAGTCGGAAACGATCCTCTTTCTTCAATCTCAATACCACTTGCTCCCCTTGTGTAAGATACTCGGGACTACGACTGCTACTTGCAGTGCCATCATCGCTCATGCGAATCAATGTCCGCTCGAGCTCAAGCCGTAGTGCCAAGAGGAGGCAAGCCCGCAGCCTTGAGGTCCGCGTTGATCTGGTCGAGATGGTTGACGAACTGGCCCTTGAGGTCATCCCACATCTTCGGCTCGTGCTCTGCGGTGACATGCTCAGGGTGAGTTGACAATTTATAAGTAACTGAGGATGTGCTTACCATGCAGCTTCCCGCTTCGTTTCATAGCATAGTCGGTGATGGTGACTTGCATGCTGGACTCGAACATGAACGCTGGGAAAGTGCCACCGATTGGTTCTCAACGTCCAAACGAAAATGCATGATGCGCCAAACTCACCGAGCGTGCCTTCATGGATCCGCATAGGACCCAGCTCCGCTTCGGTCGCTTTCCTGAACTCGTCATATGAGACTATCGATGGAACAGTATGAATTGTGAGCATGCGCCATGTATATATGTAGTGTACTTACCTCCGTGAGGGCAGAACCCATTCTCGAAGCTGAATCCTCCAGGCGCGAACTCATCGCTGCGACCGCCGTATCCGCCGTAGATGAGACCCATCATCTCGCTGGCACAGTTCCTATGATAATACTGGAGCATGCTGGTCAATAGGGCGGTCGTTTCGCGCATAGTATATGAACACCGACCGGCGGCCTGAATGTACCAGACGCGACGTCCCACCGCCCGCTGAAAATCAGGAAGTCCGCAAGGGGTGCCCCGGGCGTCTTCGACTTCGCGGTGAGGACGCAGAAGATCGAGGGGTCGATGTGATCCCTCTGAATGCTGCCGACGTGCACGAACTTCTCCATTGCGTACTTGTAAGGCACGTAGCTGCCAGATAGTTCAGGTCAAGCACGTAAAAGAGAGTCTGAGCTTGTTTGACACGCACTTCCCATGCCATGCCACGACGTCGAAGGGAGTGTGCTCCTGCTTGCAGGAGAAAAGCTTGCCTCCGACCCTGAAGACAGGTGAGTTTCGTCATGCTAGAGTTCGAGCATGACATACTTGTAGACAACTGCGGATCATCAGCACACTTCCATCAGAATGAGACCAAGCTGGACTTACTTTCCCAAGCAGACTGATCGATATCGAAACTCGCAACGGGACTCTCGAAGTCTCTCGGGTTGGCTAGACCGTGCGTACCGAGAGGGCCCAGGTCTGGAAGTTCGAAATGGGAGCCGAAGATCTCGAGGATGTCTTCGGTTTATGCATCAGTCACGATTCCAGTCACGAGCCGCACATTTACTCACATCCGCGAGAGGGACCATCCGGAAGGCCGACCTAAGAATGGGTGAGTGACGTCTGCCATGACGCAGGTACCAATCTCACCTTGTATTTGATGCCGCGTTGTATCACGACGAGCTCGCCGGGTCGAGCCATGAGCCTGTCCGGCGATAACGTGAGTGACTGCATCCCATGAATGGTTTAGAGAAATAAGATACACACTTCCCAAACTCGGTCTGGATGTCAAGGCGCCCCTGCTGGGGAAGAATGAGGAAGTCACCGTCGCTATTACAGAATGCACGTTTCCCCATGGACTCGTTTGCAGCATAGATGTGTGTAGCGAGCCCCTCGCGCAAGGTCGGATCACCGTTTCCAGCTATGGTCTTGAGGCCAGACACGAAGTCGATCTTCTTGTTATCGGACGGAATGTCGAAGGGGTACCATGCAAGTTGGGTCGGACTGAAGTGAACTTTGGGATTCAACGGCAGGAAGCAAGACTCAAGCTGAAGCACGGGGCATATCAGCATTTATACGTATCTAATGCGCATCGACGTACATCTGGATTGTCTGGCAGGTCGACGAACCCCTTGTGAGCAACCGAAGGGCGGATGCGATAGATCCATCTGCCATTTGAGAAATGGGTTATCCGAATAGTTGCGACGAACTTCGCACTCACGTAGATTGGTTGTCGCGGCGTGGTGTGACGAATGGGGTGCCGTTCAACTGCCGTCAAAGATGAGAACAATGTGAAGTACCAGGAAGGGCGATGGACTGACCCCTTCGGTGTATAGGTCGTACTTTACTCTTTGCGGGTTGTTCTGCGCGACTGGTAGAGTTCCTGGTCTGAAGTATGTCAGAACATCAGATAGTGCTTTGCAGAGGGAGACATACATGGCCTCAGAGGCGAAGCGATTACCGAACCCTACTTGATACTTGTAAGGGTCACCTTCCTTTGGGGAAACGGTGAATGTTTGCTGAGCACTGGCACCAAAGGTAGTCTACGCATGATGAGATCTTCATCATCGATGCGCCAGGACCGAGGGAGCTCACCATGGGTGGATAATGAGTGTGCAGATGAGAGGTTACTAGATGGCAGTCTGGTCAAATGGTCGCCACCAGGTATAAAAGCCTTGCGACTGCCGCGACTTATATACTGTTTCTGCGACGCGCCTGCAAGAAAACATTATCCTAATCCGATCACCCTTCGTAGCGAGCGGCCGAGCTCGAAGCCTGATTTTTGCTTAGGTAGAAGTACGTTACCTACTCCGACTCGCGACCGCGGGCCGCATCTCGTCTTGGACGGATGTTCTCATAGTTGTCAGAGCAAGCTTGGAAACGACCACTTATGGCTGCCGTGATTTCTATCCTCTGACACAGCCCGTTGGAGAAGGAGAAACAGATGAAGTTGCTGGCGGGCTGCAAGTGGTATCTGGCGGCCGTTGAGGCGGCCGAGCGAGACTACTCCGCGTGAAGAACTCGCAGGGTGTTTGACTTCAGGTGTCACGAGAAGCCTTAAATAGAGAAATTCTCTCAGATGTAAGATCGAGCGCAACAGAGAAGAGTGACGAGCCATACCTCCGACTAAACGTGTTTGTCAGCTGAGTGATTCTGTCGCGTACTCGTACGCTTTTTCTCACTGCACAACGCCGGCCCGATAGCGAAATCCCGACCTGTGATAGTGTCTTTTACCAAATTTCCGCTCTTCAGAATTGTCTGGAAGACGATATAGGCAAAGCGAGAGCACAAGGTTGTGAAAGTGTCGCGGCACGCCGGTCGGTCGGTCGAGAGCAACCGGCGTCTCTCAGGAAAGGGAGTGTGGCAGTATCCGGCAGAAGCCGGATGATAGCCAGAAAGGCAAGTGCTGTAGTTCGTCGACAGGACAGCGAATAATCAACAGATACGAGGTACGTGCACAACAAACCGCGATATTCTAGCAGTACTAGATACCTGAGCCTATAGATTTCTGTACTCAGTGATAGGATCTCAACTCAAGCATGGGGGACAACCACCGCACGGAATCGTGCAGAGGACCGGTGTTCGTAAGCCTCCTGCGCCTGGTCAAGCGGGAAAGTCTCCACCATGCACTTGACGTTGTGAGCCAAGGCGAACTGGAGACAGTCTTCACTATCCTTGGCATCCCCGCTTGCCCACCCTCGGATAGACAACCGTCCCGCGACCATTTGCACTACCAATTCGAGGGCCATTAGTTGAGAAGACGCACCAGCATTGTTATCAGGGAGCTTACTTGGTGACACGCTTATCGGAGTGGGTTCCAGAGCAATGAGACAGAGGGTACCGTCGATGCTAAGTCCCGAAAGAAGTTTCCCTATCACGTCCGCGTTCGGTGCGGTGCAGAGGATAACCTTCGCCCCGCCCAGAGACTTCAGCGCCTCCGCCTGGTCGACCTTCGACCCGTCGAGGTATACGTGAGCCCCGAGCTCCTTGGAGAGGGCTTCTTTAGAGGAACCGGAAGAGAGCGCGACGACGCGATAACCCATAGCATTCGCGATTTGGAGCCCGAGGTGACCGAGACCACTGGAATGCTTCATGTCAGCATATTGTGGACTTAACGAGAGCCCGATGCCGGATACTCACCCAACACCCTGGATCGCCACGTAGTCAGGTGGCCCCACGTTCATGTGACGGAGAGCATCTATGATAAAACGGAAACAGTCCGCGGTTGTACAAATCCACAAGACGAGGGGAAGTGCTCACTGAAACAGGTGACCCCTGCACAGAGAAGAGGAGCCGCCTGGACTGGATCAAGCTCTGCCGGGACAGAGACGACCGCCTCGCTGCGCAGAGTCACAAACTCCGCGTAACCACCGTCCCGCAAGATACCTGGCGGCGGGGTTCGATCGGTGAGCGTGCTAAGAGGCAGCTGGAATCGGATAAGAGACACGCACCGTTCACTTCTTCGTGTGCGCACGTAATGTAGTCTCCAGCACGGCAGCGAGCACAAGCGTGGCAGTGCCCGCCGTGCCAGCCCCCGCCGACGCGCTGGCCGAGCTTCCAGAGCTCCTCGGTGGCGGAGACGGCAACGACGTCGCCGACTATTTCATGACCAGGGATTCGCGGGAATTGCATGGGATAGACTACCCCGTTGGGTACTTGCTCGTCGCTGTGCTCCGGGGTCAAATGCAAGTCGGACGCGCAAAAGCAGCGAGGCGCACCTTCCACAGACGCCGCAGGCGAGCACTTTCACGACGACCTCGCCGGGCTGGGGTGCCTTCCACGGAACCGTGATTTTCTGCAACTTCCCGCCGCGCTCGGTGAATGCATAGGCGGTGTAAGAATCGGGGTGCGGGAGAGAGGTGGCAGACATTGTGCGGAAACTGTCGAGTGTCGAGGAGTTGTACAGAGCGGCGATGATATCCTCAGCATGGTCCTGAGGCTGGCTAGTTTTTATACCATCTGCCTGGGGAGTCGGCGTGACAATCGTCTAACCTCCACTCAAGCGATACTGAACCACAATGAGCCGCGGAAGCATTTCGGTGGCTCGAAATCCAATACTCGGCTCCACTCGGTCATCGAATACCTGCCCTAAGCTTTGGGATGCCCGGGCCCGAGCTTCATTTTGCAGTAATCGCACACTACCCGGTGTGCTTCGCTGTCAGCAGGCGCTATTTGAATTTAAACGACCTACATCTTATCTCGCTGAGCTTCCCCGACACACACCTCTCTATGCTCCAGATATTGGAGCATACATTGCGAGTATAAAAGCGTCAGCCGATGGAAGGAGTCGTAGTATAAACCTTGGACAGTGTCAATGACGATCACTCAAAATTCGAGAGTACTCACCAAGGACGCGGTTATTCGACGCTACGTCGAACACCAAAACATACGACATGAGCGGCATTTTGCCCTCACTAGACCTATCGCATTTGATATAAGAGAGCAGAACATGGGAGCATGTGTCGATATCGTCTTGTTCTGTCTGAAACAATCATGTCATCAAAGGTCGTAGATCAGTTCCAAAAGTACAGGCTGTCAGTCGTCACCGGAGGAAACACGGCGTGTGTCGAAACAGAACCTTGACAAGCTTGACAGTCGATTTCATACAAGCGCTCTATCATCAAGCCGAGCTCTGATAAGTCGAACTTATATCGACGGTGCGTGCGCGTTCCTGTGGTCACGTTGCTCCCGCTGCTCATCCGATGCGTGGTTTGTGATGTCAACGCTGAGCCGACGGTCCCATGGCAGTTTCTTCCGCGGCCATGATAGGGTTCCGTTCTGCAGAGGGAACAAGCAGCCCTGAGAGCGCTGCAGCAGTCAATACACACAGGTCCCGGGCTGATTCCGGATGCAACTCACGACTGACATCCGCGCAGGTGAATGAGCGCCCTTGACTGAAATCGCGACATTGGGACGCGCTTCAACCACCAAGAAGCGTTTACGAAACACATTGATGCGGAATCGCTCCATGAAGCGATAGGTCTCCTCTGGGTCTGCTACGAGGGTGGTCAGAGTTAAGAGGACAATTCCATACACAATTCGGGTGTCAGAATTATCTTGAAATCCCTGCAGGAATCGCCGTCGAAACCTCCATCTTTGAACACCCTTGGACACCCCTTTTAAAACGATCGTCAACGACAGTCCAGTGCGGGTATGTGACAACGATACTGACCCTCCTTGTTTGTGCCGATGTACGCTCACCAGTGCACAACTTGAACGCCGGTTGTAATCCAAGGCCCGATAGCGAATTCCCAATCTGTCATAATGTCTTTTACCAAGTTTCTACTCGTCAGATTTTTTGGAAGACGATATAGCGAGAGCACAGGCCTGTTGTGAAATTGTCGCGACCCGCCGGTCACGGTCTTCCGAGGGCGAGAGTAAAGGGCGTCTACCAGGAAAGGGAGGTGTATCGGTATCCGGCAGAAGCCGGAGTATAGCCGGAAGGGCAAGTGCTGTAATTCGACGATAGGACGGCAAATAATCACCAATCGATATGAAGTACGTGCACAACACAAATGTTCCACAGCATTACTAGAGGCCTGAGATTATAGCTTTCTGTACACAGTGCTAGGATCTCAACTCAAGCATGAGGGACAATCACTGCGCGGAATCGCGCAGAGGACCGGTGTTCGTAAGCCTCCTGCGCCTTGTCAAGCGGGAAGGTCTGCACCATGCACTTGACGTTGTGCGCTAGTGCAAACTGGAGACAATCCTCAGTATCCTTGGCAGCTCCACATAGCCATCCTCTGATAGAAAACCGTCCGCCAACCATTTGCACTACGAATTCAAGGGACGATTAGTTAAAAAGGTGGTAAAGCATGGGTAACAGGGAGCTTACTCGGTGACACGCTTATCGGAGTTGGATCTAGCGCAAGGAGACAAAGGGTGCCGTCGATGCTGAGTCCCGGAAGAAGCTTCTGGATCACGTCCGCGTTCGGTGCGGTGCAGAGGATGACCTTCGCCCCGCCCAGAGACTTCAGCGCTTCCCCCTGGTCAACCTTCGACCCGTCGAGGTATACGTGAGCCCCGAGCTCCTTAGAAAGGGCTTCCTTTGAGGAGCCGGAGGAGAGCGCGACGACGCGATAACCCATAGCATTCGCGATTTGGAGCCCGAGGTGGCCGAGACCACTGAATGCTTGATGTCAAGATAATGTGCACTCTATGAGAGTCCGATGCGTGATACTCACCCAACACCCTGGATAGCCACGTAGTCAGGTGGCACCACGTTCATGTTACGGAGAGCATCTATGAGCAATAGAAACAGTTTGCGATTGCACGAAACGTAGGACGAGGGGAAGTTCTCACTGAAACAGGTGATCCCTGCACAGAGTAGAGGGGCGGCCTGGACTGGATCAAGCTCTGCCGGGACAGAGACGACCGCCTCGCTGCGCAGAGTCACATACTGCGCGTAACCACCGTCCCGCAAGATACCTGGCGGCGGGGTTCGGCCGATGAGCGTGAGAGGCAGCTGGGATCGGATAGGAGACACGTACCGTTCACGTCTTCGTGCACACACGTGATGTAGTCTCCAGCACGGCAGCGCGCACAAGCGTGGCAGTGCCCGCCGTGCCAGCCCCCGCCGACGCGCTGGCCGAGCTTCCAGAGCTCCTCGGTAGCGGAGACGGCGACGACGTCGCCGACTATCTCGTGACCAGGGACTCGCGGGAATTGCATGGGATAGACTACCCCATTGGGTACTTGCTCGTCGCTGTTCAGTCCGGGGAGACCCTGGGTCAGATGGAAGTCGGACGCGCAAAAGCAGCGATGCGCACCTTCCGCAGACACCGCAGGCGAGCACCTTCACGACGACCTCGCCGGGCTGGGGCGCCTTCCAGGGAACCGTGATTTTCTGCAACTTCCCGCCGCGCTCGGTGAATGCATACACGGTGTAAGAGTCGGGGTGCGGGAGAGAGGTGGCAGACATCGTGCGGAAACTGTAGAGTGTCGAGGAGCTGTACAGAGCGGTGATGATGTCCTCAGCATGGTCCTGAGGCTGGCCAGGCTTTATACTCTCCGTCCGAGAAGGCTACTCGAGTAATACTCGACCATCATGAGCCGCGGAAGTTATTCCGGTTGTTGAAAATACAATCCTCGGCCCCGGTCGGTCATCGAATACCTAGGTGCTCGGGCCCGAGCTTCATTGGTACACTACCCGGTGCGCTTCGCTGTCAGCAGGCGCCATTTGAATACAGTAAACGACTCGGACTACACCTTCTCTCGGTCAGCTTATCCGAGCTCGGTTATGAGAAATCGTTAGGCTTAATATCTGGAGGATAAAAAAGCGTATGTGTCGGGGAAGTGGAAGATGTCGACGGGTGTGCGGCCTTCCTTCGGTCACGTTGCTCTCGCTACTCAACAATTGCGTAGTTCATAGTGTCATCGCTGAGCCAATAGTCTCACAGACTCGCAGCGGCCAACCGTTCTTGAGAAAACACGGGAACCTCCGTGAGAGCTGTGCGCAGTAGTCAACACACACAGGTCCCGACCTCATTCCGAATGCGACTCACGACTTGGACTGACAGCCCGCGCGCTTGAATGAGCGCGCTGGTGGGTTATGATCACTGTAGACTTGATGCGTGTTCAGATCCTCGTGAAGAGGCTTTGTTCACGCATCAATTATACACGACACGGCGAGCCCGAGTGAGGAGGAGAAAGAGGAGGATGGGTTAGCGGCGTCGCGTCCGACTTGTGGATTCTGTTGGATCAATAATTTTAATCACCCTCAGGCTACAGCTGTTTGCAAAACGATGGACACTCACCGAAAATGCTCGATTACAGGGAACACCGTCGGCTGACTCGGGGGATGCTAGTTTCTGATTAGCTCGTGCGTGAGGCCCCCCATGGAACCTCGGAGGCACTCTCAGTCTCATCATCAGGTGGCCGTTGGAGACGGCTTCAACCATCGACCCGACGTTAGAATGCACGCCGACGAATGACATGTACAACCCACAACCCACAGGGACGATGGACGGAGCGAATAGCTTGTACATTGCCTCTATATCGATACAACGCAGATACAGTGGTTTCCTTACTTCTTCGACTCGCACACCGACGGCGCACACGGACACGGACACGCTCGGGACGGTCCAGCGACCGCCTACTGCGAGAGCTGCCTGATCTTGAGGATGATGGCTGCGCAGAGACATGATGAGACACGACCAGCCACGTTGGAGACGAAGAAAGCGAAGCGTACACTGCGGATCGAGGCCCTGATGGGGGATCTGCTCGGTGAGACCGCCGCATCCTAGATTAAGTAAAGTAGAACGGTCGTCAACGACGGTCCAGCGCGGGAATGCGACATCGGTACTGACCCTCCTTGTTCGTGCCGATGTAGCCGTACTTCGGGGTGAGGCCGCGCTCGAGCAGCCACGTTCCGTACTTGGAGCCGAGGCCCGTCTTCTGGTTCAGGGACTCGACGACGAGCACGAAGGGGCTCGCGCCGATCTTGCGGATGGTCTGGGAGAGAGTTAACAGTTGAGTATGCGTATGCCGCTCCCGAGTGCGCGCAGTGAGAGACGGAGGGTGCGCACCTGCTCATCGACCAAGTTGAGCGTCGGCTTGTTGATGAGGCCGACGTCCAGGCCCTCCTGCCTGCAGCGGAGGACGGCGTCCCACGAGCGGTAGAGCATGTCGCCGTACGAGACGACGTAGCCGGCCGTGCCCTCGGCGATGACCTCGTCCTTGCCGGGCACGAACTCGTAGTCGTCGTCGTAGTACCGCGAGCCGTCCTCCTTCAGGATCCACGGCACCTTCGAGCGGGTGGAGAACACGAAGCGGACGCCGCGCTCGAAGAACACGCGCTTGATCACGGCGACCATCTGCGTAGGGTCGGCGGGGAAGTACAGCCACGACTGGGTGTCCGCGAGGCCGTTGTCAGCGAAGAACGAGTTGACACCGAAGTGGCAAGTGTTGTCCGCCATCTCGTCGACTAGCCATCACATTTGCATTTGTGAATATGAGTGGAAATCGATAAACGCATCACATACCTCCTGAGTGAGAGAAGTGGCAGAGGACGTTGCAGAAGTTGAGACGCGCCATGGTGACTTCAGACACGACCATCTCCAAGAAGGCCGAGAAAGTGGAGAACACGCCGAACTTGTCAGCGTCGAAGCCGAAACCAGCAGCAGCGCTGAAATTGCCGCGTTCCATGATACCGGAGGGAACGAAGACCTCAGGGTGCTTCTGGTGGATGACCTTCAAGCCGGTGGAGCCCTCGAGATCACCTGTATGTTTCAAGGATGGGTGCATGTCTCATCAAGCGAATTGAAAGTGCGCACTGTCAATGACCATGACCTTCTTGGCTGCCTCCTCCTTCGAGAGCGCGTCGAGGACCAGGTTCACAGCCTCACCGAAAACAACACGGTTCGCGCCGAGCTCCTTGGACGATCCGATGTACAGATAGGGGAAAGCATACGGCTTGATGTTGGTGAGGACGTTTGCAGCGAGCTCCTCAGGGTAGCCGCGAGTCTGGAAGTACTTGAGAGCGCCCTTCACAGGAATGACGTCATGGCCGTGCGTGCTACCCTCAATGTCCGGAACCTGCGAAGAAGGATTAGTATCGTATCGTTCTGTCAACGGTTTGATCCTGCTACTTACACCAGGCGCCATCTTGCGCTTGCAGATCACTGATTCGCCCAGTGAGTGAGAACGGACGAGATCAATCTGAACATCCACTCACCAGCCGCGGGGCCCTTGTACGCGATAGTTTGGCAAAGGGCTCCCCAAAGAGCATCCACGTCCTCGCCGTCCACAGTGATGACCTTGAGTCCGTGGCCCTCGAGAGTCTTGCCAATCTCGTAGCCCTTGAGATACTGAGACGGGTGGCCGGCGATGGTGACATCGTTGTCGTCGATGATCAGCTTCACGTTCAGGCCCTGCGCGACCGCGAGACGGGCGGCCTCGGCGTCGTTTCCCTCCTATCTCCGTGCGAGCCTGTGAGAAGAACGTGCGCGCGGCGTGTGGGAGCGGCGTACCTGCTGGGAACCGTCGGACCCAAGCATGAAGACGGTCTTGTCGCGATTGGCCAGGGCGATACCGTTCACGAAGGGCCAGATGTGCCCGAGACGGCCGGAGGAGAACTTCACACCGGGCGTGAGGCCGAGCTCAGGGTGGCCGGGGAGCTTGGAGTTCGCCTCGCGGTAGTGCAGGAGGTGCTCCCAGGGAAGGTGGCCTTCGAGAGCGGAGACGAGGTACTGGGTCGCGACACGGTGACCTGCATACCGGCAAACGAGGTGCATTTAGAGATTGTGGACGGATCCGAAGATTCAGGTTGACAGGGTATGACTTACCGGCCTCGTCGAAGAGGATCGGGACGTAGCTATCCGAGTGGTTGAACAGGGAGAGCAGCATGTTCACCTCCGGGACGGTGTCGTAGGCACCACCTGCGATGCCAATAGCCATCAATGGCGCGCTCGGGTATGCACAGCAAGGGTTTTCTCCGCACCAGTGTGTCCACTGACCCCTCGCGCGGCACCGGTCGCAGTGAAGAGCACGATAGCATCGCGCATCAACTGGATGTTGTGCTTCAACGCCGAGCGCTGCTCGCTGGAGAGCTGGGGCTTCGACGGGTCGAGCACCAGCCTGAAATGCATTGATCGGCGGTTGCATGCGGGAGAGCGTCATGGTCATTTAGCGAGGTACGCGAGACGATTCGGGTGCAGACGCACTTTTGGAGCTTGCTCATGTCGATGGGGAACTTTGCATCGGTGCCAGCCATGGTGGTAGAAGTGACTAGCGATGGGTGGGGTGTATGGAGGGAAATGGATGTAGAGAGGAGGCTGAGGACGATCGTTGAGAATAAAAGCCCATCTTAGCGCCTGTGGCGACCGTCTCTCTCGCGGCCCGGCGGACACGGCGAACGTTGCCCCGCAATCGCAGCGCCGTCGTCCAGCTAGATCCCGCCTTTCGCTCATTCTACCATCTTCTACGCTGATACACACCTTTGATTCATCTGCACGAGCGAGATGCGCTTTGCAAGCTAGGCTTTACGAGTTCCACTTGGTCTGGATACGCGAAGTCCTCACCTTCGCGGCTTCGCGCTGCACTGCACTTAACCTTAACCGCTTTGCCCTTCGCGCTCGCGGAGTCTCGCGTGCATTGTGCGGATGTATGCACCTCAACGACCGTCGCTGCTTGGAGACATGATGTCCCCAAAAGGCCCGCTTGGCAGGTAACGCGTAACGGCCGTAGGTTTCGCTGCTCTCAACAGTAGCTGGGTGACAAGATCTGTATCAGGCAACAAAAGACGGTTTGCGACCAGCGATGAGCCGCGTTACACCAGTGGCCTTGGTTGACCCGGGTCAGGATCCACTTCTACAGTACTTCTACCCGTAGTAGTAACTCGTTGAAGTAATCCTTGTGTCAAGAGTCTCGACAGACCTTTCAAATGCCGAGTATGCACAGAACATCTCCCTCTCGAATCGCGACTGACACGGCTCGTTTCTCCCTTCTAGGATGTCTGCCGACTATACGAGATGATTGTATACACCACGTCGACGTCAACCTCCGCCTCGCCGTCATCGGGGTTCCAGCTTCATGCTTCGGCTCCCTTCATTGGCAGGCACTGTTCAAAAACCTATATATGCCCGGGCTCTGCTCCCCCCAATCTCTATCCGCATCCTCCCCCTCCTCCCGCTCCCGCTCGTACCTCCAGTCAGACTCCCGCAAATCAAAATGCCCCGCTCCACCGCAAGCAAGTTCGACCGCAGGCTGCTGCCCGTGCTCCTCCTCGCCACGGTCCTCGCCAACACCCCCCAAGCCGCCTTCGCCGCCCCGACGGGAGCCTCTAGCACCTCCCGGGCCACCGCTCCATACCCGTCCCCAACCGTGCCCTACGCAAGCGACGACCCGAACACGGAGCTATGGAGTCCCAACTCTGATATCGTCCCGGGCGCGCGGAGGGGCAAGTACGGCGCGAGCGTGCTTGGGCCGCAGAACGTCCCCCTCGAGCTGGAGAACCCCAGCATGCTCGCGCCCCCCACGACGGACCATGGCACGGTGTGCGTTCGCGCTGACTCCCGATGATGGTTTGCGATAAATGCACAGGGCGGCTAACTCGTGCATCGCAGTGAGAACGCGAAATGGCCGTTCGACCTGAGCCACAACCGGCTGCAGACCGGGGGGTGGGCGCGGCAGCAGAACGGCGAGTGTCTTGTGATTGGGGGGACATTCGAGTTTTGGCTGACAGTCGTGCAGTCAAGGACATGCCGATCGCTAAGAGGCTTGCTGGGGTCGACATGCGGCTTGAGAAGGGTGCCATTCGGTAGCTGTCCATTCCCTTGGGTACCCTCTCGCGTCCATGACTGATTGATGTGCACTCGTACAGTGAAATGCACTGGCATTCCACTGCTGAATGGGCGTACGTCTTGAAGGCGAGTTTCTCGTGTTGAACGTGCTGAGATGCGATGCTGACGAGACATGACAGGGCACGGCGCAGATATCGGTAGTCAACGCCGACGGTCAGAACTATCTCGCGAACGTGGTACGTTCACTTCATGTTCTAGTCCCGTTACATACCTCTCACATCACATGTACATGTAGCCAAAGGGGTCTCTCTGGTACTTCCCGCCTGGTCTGCCACACTCCATCCAAGCCACTGGCGACGATGACGAAGGTGTCGAGTTCCTGCTGGTGTTTGACAGCGGCACGTTCGACGAGGACTCGACTTTCCTCGTATGCATGCTCAATACATCTTCTTCCACGAGCGCTCGCTGATCCTTGCCACAGTTGACCGACTGGCTCGCACATGTCCCCAAGGAGGTACTTGCGAAGAATTTCCACATGAGCCAGGCAGCGTTCAACCGCATCCCAAGTCAAGAGCTCTACATCCTCCCTGGCCGTACGTGCATCTGCATCTACCTCGTTTGTGACGCTCATCTTCGCCTCCTAGCCGTCCCCGCCGACGACCAACAAGCACCCAAGAGCCCATACGGCAGGACGCCCCAGCCATTTGCGTTTGATTTTGCTAGTGTCGAGCCGACCCAGTACGCAGGGGGGACGGTCAAGATCGCCGACTCGCGCACCTTCAAGGTCGCGCAGACGATTGCGGCCGCTGAGGTGACTGTCGAGCCTGGCGCGATGCGCGAGCTCCACGTGAGTGTATCCCCTGTCTAGCCGTCCAGTGCTCTTCGCACGCTGACACGCGCCCCGGCGACAGTGGCACCCTTCGGAGGACGAGTGGACTTACTTCATGTAAGCTCTCCTGCGGACCGCTCTACCGCCCTCGCCCTCGAGCGTTCCCTGACGAATCTATTGCGCTTGCAGCGAAGGGAACGCTCGCATTACGTTGTACGCTGCGAGCGGGAATGCGAGAACCTTCGATTACCAGGGAGGCGACATAGCTTATGTGCCCTCTTCTTATGGTGAGCGTTCCATGATTCATTAGTCCCTTAGATCCACTCCATAACATTGAAATGACCACGTCATAGGCCACTACGTCGAGAACACGGGCAACACGACGCTGCGCTTCCTCGAAATCCTAAAGACGGGTGAGTGACGTATGGTGCTCGATGTTTATTTCTGCCACGCTCATCGCTATTCATAGACGTCTTCAACGACATCAGCCTCAACCAGGTGAGCGCAGGCATCTCGCGTTGATCATGCCGACGCTAACGGACGTTGATAACGACAGTGGCTCGCGCTGACCCCTCCGGAACTCGTGAAGGCACACCTGCAGCTCTCGGACGAGACAATCTCGCACCTGAGCAAGACGAAGCCGGTGATAGTTGCGCCCGTGAGCGCGCCCTAGCCCTGTTACCTTCTCGGTGTTGTACCTGTACAGGCAATTTCCACACCCGATCTGCAGGTCCTTGCGAACCTCGGATATACGCCCTCGGTCGCATTCTGCGTTGACTGTGCGCCTGGATGTGCCAGGGCGGTGAAGAGGTGCGCCGAACTATCTTAGTCTGTTTTATCAGGTCCCTGGTGTCGAGTAGGGTCTGGTGTAGACCGGCCTAGCACTCTGCTAGCCGAGTCTCGAGCGAGAGTTGTGCGGGAGAGATATCTAATCTGCGATGGATTGATGGCTGGAGTTATCTTTGTGGCCGATGATTGGCCGCCACATGATGGATCTCCCAAAGCGGGTGTCAAAGAGGCTCGGACATGGCCGAATCGGGACAAGTGCGCTGTGACGCCATGTGAGCTTGTTTCCGACCGAGCCGAGGGTAGCACTCACGTTCGTCACGCTGAATTCGCCCCACCGCTGCCATCCTCCGGATCCCCTCCGTCTTCTCGCCATATGCATCTCATCCACCAGTACTTCAGGCCCCGCGTTTCTCCCTTCTCCTCCCCATACCCCCACCTCTTCCTCAGACTCTTCTCTGCTTTCCTCCCCTGGACTCTGTCGAGTTTCGTTGGCTCGACACCGTCCTAGACAACGCCGCCGCAGATGCCAGCCATGGCGAGGTCACGCCGCTCCTCGCGCTCGAGCTCTACCGTCCTACTCGTCTTCGTGGTCGTAGTCGTGGTCCTCGTCGTGGTCGACCAGCCGCTGCTCGTCTCGCGCGCGCGGCAGATATCCCTCTCGTCGTTCACGGCGCAGAAGAAGAAGAAGGACAAGTTCCGTGAGTCGCTACCGCCCTTTTTGCCCGCCCCATCGTATTCTGAGAGCCTTCCCCCGCTCAGCATTCCCCGACTTCAACAAGTACATCCACACCCAGACCCTCACTCCGAAGAGCTTCGGACTCGGTGAGCACCCCACGCCGCGCGCTGTATTCATCGGCCATCTGACGCGTCTTTGGGTCGCAGAGACATCCGACGAGCGAGTCATAATTGTCGGCGACACACATGGCATGAATCGTTCACTTCAGTGAGTGTTGCACGTTCGTCGGGGTTCGGCACATACGAGCGGGCGCTCCGCGATCGTTACTGTGCGAGAAGCGGAGAAGCGCACAGCAACAAGGTCCTTCTAGGGAGGACTTGGACACATTTGGGGAGCTTCTCAGTCATCGCCTGGGATGTACCCCTCGCCCTCCGCAAGGCAGCACGTGTGCCCCCTTGAGACTGCACAGTCCAAATGTGACTTGGTGTGCTAACCGCCTTCTCACACAGCAACCTACTGGAGACCGTCCATTACGATCCTGCCAAGGACACCCTCTTTCTCACCGGCGACATCCTGGCTAAGTCGACCGAAGCCGGCTCGCTCGCCATCCTTGACTTCCTTACGAAGCACAGTGCATCTACCAGCTGCGGGCGGAACGACGCACACAAGCCTCTTCCGTGCAAGCCCATCCACGCAGTACGGGGGAACCATGACCAGATGATTGTGCAGTGGCGCGCGTGGCGAGACTGGTTCGAGAAGCTCGAGCTCACATTCCCTTCCCCACACCCCCACCCTCGACGCCCTTCCGCGCCACCTATCCTCGCGTCAACCACGACCACCGCGTCCTACGACGCCGGGCCACCCGTCGGGACAGGCTCCCAGTTCCTAGCGCTGATCGAGACGGAATGGCTCCAGGACCGGAGCAGCGATCCGAACGGCGCTGGCTCGGACGCAGAGGAATGGGTGGACACCGCACGCAAACGTGCGGCCGGGACGTGGCGCGCAGAATGGTGGAAGCGGATCCCGCAGCCAGGCAAGGGCCGCACGAGCAAAGACTACATCATGTTCAGCGACCACTACTGGATCGCGAGGTGAGTGCCCTCTGTATGCGCTCTTCTGCGCGAGTTTCGCCATTAGTGTTCTTGTGTGCTGACTCCCCGTGTTCGCTGTGCAGGGATATGACACAGAAGCATGCGGAGTACCTCTACTCACTTCCGCTGGTCATCCACATTCCCTCGGAACATATCTTCCTCGTCCATGGGGGCCTCGTCCCGTCGGATCCGCGCCATCCCTCCAACGACGAACGCCAGCCGCTCGCCCATCCGCCTTCCCCCGATGATGAAGACGACGAGTTCCCGAAGGAGGTCGCCGGAGATTACGACCATCCGCTCGTCCCGGCGCAGCCCCTGCAGCACGTCCTCCCGCGGTTAGCCTCACTCGATCTCGACGACGAGATCGAGGAGCTGCGCGTCGTGCAGGAACGCGCCCTCCTGCACGACGTCCCGCAGAACCGCGACCCGTGGGCGATTCTGAACATGCGCGGCGTCCGGAAGGGCGGCAAGATCACCCGGCGCGGTGACAAGGGCACGCCCTGGGCGAAGATCTGGAACGGCCAGATGAAGCGCTGCGTCGGCTTCGAGAACGTCACCGTGCCAGTGCCCGCGGAACACGAACACCCCGACGACGGCGACGAGTGGCGCGAGAAGGGCGACGCCGACCCGCTCCCGTGCTATCCATCCACCGTTGTGTACGGGCACGCTGCGTCGCGGGACCTCGACGTCCGCCGGTGGACCGTCGGGATAGACACCGGATGTTTGTACGGGAGGCGACTCACGGCGCTCGTCCTCACACGCCCACAGCGCGGGCGCCGCTCGCCTACCCAAACCTCCCCCACCGACGACGACGAAGACGAGGAGGAGGACGAGGGCGACGAAGACGAGTCGAGCGACGAGGAGGAGGACGAGCAGCTGTTCGACACGGAGTACGCGCTCGGGGACGTGAACGCGCGGTATGCGCGCGTGCGCGGCGGGTCGGCCGTCAGCCGCGCGCGGCGCCGGAAGACGTGGACGCGCAAGATCAGGTTCGGGGACAGGGAGGAGGGCCTCGGGGCGAAGCTTGTGAGCATCAAGTGCCCGAAGGTCGCCGACCTCTCGTGAAGCACCGCAGCGTCGACCAGGAGCCAGAGACTCGCAGACCCGCAGACCCCGCATTACCTCCGACCTCTGAGGGGAGAGGTCGTTACCCGTCGTACATATTATTATTGCTTCTGGATTTCGTCAGTCGTGGATATCATCGTAGTACTTAATCGCATACGTAGCGTAGGTTCGGGTGTTTTGGTGTACGCATTACGATAATCGCATACTGTAACTAGATACTTGGCAGCATCCTGTAGCATCATCATCTTCATTGTCGTGTAGATACCCTGTATACTATAGCGGCGGCTTGGATAGCATACATTTATAAGTCGCAAGGCGTCGATGATATACTGGCACCAGCCAATATATCGAGGCTCGTTAGCGCTCGGGAGGAGAGGTTCACGAGGGACGCGTAGGCGGGCTTGCCCCCTCTTACCTCTACCTCCACCTGGCTTTCGCTCAACCTTGTCAAAGTCTATACACTCAATCGAGATGATCATAAACATTATGTTTCTACTTTCACAAACCCGAACAGTAGGAAGAACATAGCGCGAGAGCAATGGGCATGGATGGGGTATAATTTACAACTTGTGAGTAACAGCACCTTCGCGACATGCATACATCCCTTCCCCCTCCGCAACGCCGGCTAGAAAGAGTGGTAGTCCGAGATCCCAGACAGCGCCGCCTGCCCAGAACTCAGCGTCAGCGTTCTCAGGTCAAATCGTAAATCAGCCTGGGAGGGTCGAGAGAGCTGCCACGCACGTCCATGTCGGGTATCGTCCGCGGGCTCCCCGCGGGCTCGTCCTCCGCCTCTCCGTCCGCGCGCACGCACCGCGAGTTCGGGAGCGTCAGCGTCAGCCTCTGGCCGTCCCGCGACGCGCGGACCTCCTCGAACTGCACCCCCAGCGCGGCGCGGCACGACACAAGTTATCGCGACGTCGGCCGCGCAGGCAAAACAAAACCCAAACAGAAACAGAAAACGGGCAGCGGTCAGCACCCGCCGCACACCCCTGCGCGGGGCGCGACGCACCTTGGTGCCCTCGGGGAGCGGGATCGTGTGGGTGTATCGGCGCACCTCGCGCTCGCGCACGGGCACGCCGTCCGCGTCTGCGCGCTCGGCGGTGCGCTCGACGCGCCAGCTGACGACGAGGCGGCTCGTGCGGTAGCTGACGTGCATGTCCTGCTTCTTCACGCCCGCCATGTCGAAGGTCACCAGCATCTGCGACAGGGACGGCGGGAGGGGTAAGTGGGTCAGCGACGGTCGTGGGGGGACGGGGGCAGGCCGTTTGGGGCTCGGGCTCACGTTTCTCCCGTCAGGCGACTCCCGGAAGTTCACGCTGAGGGCAGCACCGTGGCGGTGGGCAGGGACGATGCGTAGAGGTGGACACGGAGGTGGACATAGAACGGGACAACGATCATGACCGACTGGCCAACCCCAGGAGCGCAAGAGGACGAGCCTACCTTGATCTTCGCTTCGTCACCACCGGCCGCGTCTTCGTCTTCGCTTGCGTTTGCGTCTGCACTTGTGTTTGCGACTGCGACTGGTGCGAGCCCGCCCCCTCGAGCGACTTGACCTTGGACGGCGCGCCCGCGAGCTCCCTCTCCTTCGCCTGCATGACCTCCTCCCAGATCGGGTCGAGCGACGTGTCCGACAGCTCCTGCGGCTGCGCCGAGATCGGGAAGCTGCCGTCCACGGGCGAGTAGAACGGCGTCACGGGCGACGGCGGCGACATCGGCGACAGCGACGACGGTGCGATCGGCCGCCGGAGGTCGTCCGTCAGCACGAGTGGAGGCGGCGCGGGGTGCAGGACGGTGCTCTCGCGCGGGGCGAACGCACGCTCGAAGAGCTTGTCGAACGCCTCGAGCGAATGGCGCGGCTTCCGGAACGGTGTCGAGGGCATCTCGATCTCTCTCTCGGCCGGCGCGGGGCTCCTCTTCCTCTAGTATGTCTTTAAGGTGGGCACTGGACGAAACGGGCGGGACGGATTACGGTCGGATGGCCCGGATGGCTGTCAGAAGCCCCTGCTGGACCCTGGTGAGTACTGAGTACTGTGTTGCTGCAAAGAGTGCGCGCTCGTGGCGACCGGAGGACGGGGCGGAAGAGGGTGCGGGATGAGGATGCTAGCTATCAGCAAGCAGGGTCGCGGGCGAGCGAGTGGGGAAGCAGAGACAAGGCAGCTGGGAGGGGGCAATATACTCCAGGAGGTGTTCTGACGTGATTGGGGCGTGCTGGCCCTCGCCTGTTCTCCGTCCGCCTCGAGACGTCTGCGACGGGCCTACGGCAGGCAGCGATCGGCCGTGCAGCACGGTGCTGCAGGGTGCACGCCAGAACACCCACTGCGTCACGAATACGAACACCCCCTCGCGCTGTGCGGAGTTGTGCCCATCCTCGATATCGCCCCCTCCTCACACAGTATGTCTTCCATACCGTGCGTCGTGAAACTGAAGAAGCCCTCGTTCGCCCAGAGAGAACGCAGGCTGAGGGAATCTGATCAGCAGATGCCGACCACGGTTGTTGCTCCCACATCACCTTTGCCTTGTGGCAGACATGAGGCAACGCCGTGGTCTAGGGCCGCGTGTTCTAGATATGTAGACCCGGCACGACGATAGCATTGCGATAGTGAGTGTAAAACATGGGGGACGTATGCTACAAGGACAAGGAGTGGTACGATATGGTACAATACAACCGGGGATTGAGATGCGCAAGATGTTTGGAACGATCCATCGCCCGCGGATGGGAGGTGGAATCCGAGGCCCGCTGACTCCCGAAGACTATCGAGGTGACCGGACCCCTCACGAAGCGTTTGGCATCATCGGCTTGAACTTCTTGTTCGAATAGCCCGTGGTCGCGCGACCCATCCCGAGACGTCGCTTGAGGGCGGTAGGCTGCGCGGCAGTAGTCGCTTGGGACGCGCCGCAAGGGGTGTGGCTCTCGGACGCGGACGAGCTAGGCGACGAAGCGGACGACGGAGTGGAAGAGGCCGGCGGCCCGTGCGTGGATGACGGGACAAAGGATCTTGAGGTAGCATGTCCCGCGGAGAGCACGGTGGACGGACGGAAGGTGGGTGGTGGCGGGTCTAGCTCCATGATATCGCTGTCGGGCTCGAGCTTCGGCTGGTGGAAATACGAGGGACGAGTTGGCTGCATCTGCTTGTTGGGAACCTTAGAGAGAGGAGAGGACACAGCGGAGGGCTCTTCCAGCTTCACGGACGTGTGACTAGGGCCGAGCCTGCACTGAGACGGTTCGAGCTTGACAGAAATAACCCCGGGCGCGCGCGTAGATAGACCAGCCTTAACCGGGGTCGACGCAAGTGCGCGCTGGGTTTGCGGTTCCGTCTTCACCGAGGGAGAGACATCTTCGCGCTTGATCCGGCTAGGACCAGATGTCGGAGCTGTTCGCGTTTGCCCCAAAGTCGCGGTAGTGGCCCTAGAGGCACGGGAGGCAGCAGATGGGGACCCTGTATTGACGACACTTGATCCAGCTTCAACCTTGATCTTTCCGCTCTGCCCAGGCTCCGTGACACTCGCCTTTCCCTTCGACTTTGCGGAACCACCGTCCAACGAAGCAGGCTTGTGGGTCCCGGGCTTGACGATCCAGTCGCGAAGATTGGATCCACTCGGCGCGGTCGGAGTCGTTGGTGCGTTGACCACGCGGCTGCTAGACGACCCGAGGGTAGCTGCAGGGTTCGTCGCGCGTCCGACAGATGGTGGTTTGCCCGTAGTGGAGCGGCTGCTCGGACCGGCCATCGGTGTGGGTTGTACATTCTGGACGACTCCAGCACGGTGGACCTGGTTGAAATGAACCAGACTGCTGGCCACAAACACCGGGGGCTCTGAAGTGTTGCTCCGGTTGTAGGTTCGTTCAGCACGCGATATGGAAAGCGACGCACCGTCGATCTCCTCCATTGAACGTTCTTCATTGAGTGTTCGACCACCTTGTTGCGGCCACTGGTGCTGCCGTTCTACCGGTGCCCGGCTTTGCTGCGCCGCTGGACGCTGCCGGCCTTGCTGTGCCCATTGTTGCTGCTGAGCTGGCCGACCCGTTTGTGCCTGGTTCTGCTCTGGACGGTACCGAATCGGCACGCCATACCCATTCACGTTGCCGTTGAGGGGTAGGTCCCGAAATGGTGCGTTCGGGCCCCATACGGGATGCCGCGCCGTCTGGCCGCTACAGGAAACGTCGCGTTAAGTCATGGAAAACTGCGCACACTAGACCACGCACTATTCTGCCACGCGTCGAGCGACCTCGGCGTCGTCTGGAGAAGTGCGGTTGAGCACCTTGGAGAAAATGATTCGATCTTCTCGAGGCAGCGCAGATAGCTCTTCCGAAAGCAAGTTCGTAGTCTGAAATCATAGTGAAAATCAGCAATTGTAGGCGGAGGGACACAGCTACGCACCTGTGGATCGTTGCGAAGTGCAGCGAGGAAGGGCGAGATCTCCTGGGGTACAGACTCTCCGGACATCATACGGGTCGTTGTATGCGACAGGTACAGCAAGCCTTGTGCTCGGGTGCAAGCAACATACAGCAGTCGTCTGTAGGGTGGGGTCAGATTGTGCACGGGTATGAACGAAAGGGATGAATATACCGCTCTTCCTCTTCCTCTTCGGCACGAGTCGACGGGAAGACACCGTTGACGACTGGGCCACCGTGAGCACCAACCGAAGGGATTACCATTGCACATAGCGCACGTACCAGCGGGGACAAAAACCACTGCCCACTCCAGACCCTTCGCCGCATGACAAGTGGAGATCGTCACTTTCTATCCAGCTCGTGAGTCCCATACAGACAGAAAGGATGTAGACAATTGCCTACTGGCTTGTTGTCGTCATCCGCTGTATCCGCATCCGTTGACAGCATTGATGCTTGTAGGAACACTCGCAAGGGGGTATCTCTGCTCTAACAAGTTAGATCGTCGTCGTTGTAGACTCCATGTGTGGTGACGCACCCATTCTGCTGACCGGCTTGAGCATTCTCAACCTGGTCAGCATCCCATTCATCAAGACCGTCTCCCCACAGTTCTTCAAACGCCGCGTCTTGGGCATCCTGCATCTTCTTGGCGACGGCGGAGGGCATATCGTTCTCGACCTCCGCCGCGAAGTTGATCAGCTCCTGCACGTTGTCCCATCTACTCTCGTATTCCGGCTGGGTCCTCCGCAGGTGTTCGCCATACTTGATGAGCTCGAGTAGAGACTGGATCAGCTTCGACGGTGCCATGCCCTGTGTGTGGTAGTCATAAGTGAGATTGTGCACGTTCAACGCCAGATACGCGTCGTACCTCATTAGCAAACTTGCGAAGGTCCCGAATGACACCCGCGAAGTTGGCAAGCTTCTTCTTGACGGGTGGCTTGATGTCGGGGATTCTCCCTTCAACAATCCGTTCGACTACATGTAGGGGTGGTATCTTGAGTTGCTCTGCCCGATGCAACAGCTCAGCAACGGTCTAAAGGTGAGATAAACAACAGGTCAAGGAAACGTCAGTCATGAAGACCAAATTGATATACGATGTACCTGCGTACCTTCTCGCCAACCATTCGAGAGGGGACATTTACCACACGTGTGAATGCCGGGACAAACGCGGGGTTATCTATGAGCTGCAAGTATGCCAGGACGTCCTTGATCTGCGATAATTGTGAGCACGGAAGGCCGACGGAAGGCGCAAACGCTCTCACCTCCATGCGCTCAAAGAACTTATGCCCTTTCAGAACTCTACTCGGAATTCCCTCTTTCTGCAGAGCGCTCTCAATCGCCCGGGACAGAGAGTTGTATCGAAGGAGGACGACGAAGTCGTTCCAGTTCAGCATACCGCCAGAGTACGCAACAAGACGTTTAATCTCAGCAGCGATGAACCCCGCCTCAACTGATTCCATGGGGAAAGCACGGAGCACCGGAAGGGGACCTTTAGGATGTGAGGTATTGAGAGTCTTCTGGATCCGCGCCTTGTCTAAGTATATCTTTAAGCTCGAGGGTCGCAGTCAGAACGTTCTCTAGCGTACCTTGCGAGATAATCGCCAAACTGACAGCAAGTATAGAAGCAGTAGAACGGTAGTTCTCTTCGAGATAGATTTGGAGCGTGGTCGGAAAGTCTTCGCGAATAATCAGCATGTCTATACACCGTCGCAAGGCGATTTACAGCCTACCTCTTTGCATATGAGCTAGATTCTCTACCTCGGCCGAACGCCACCCGTAGACTACAATTCGACTTAGATCAGCGCGACCTGCCAGTATAAGATGAAGCTCACTCGATTGATCTGGGTCCCCAACGATCGTCACGCATTGACAGGACTGGGCTATAAATCGCATTAACTCATACTGAGTTGTGTTGGTATCTTGGCTGGAAGAAAGTTCAGTTGACACGATTGCAGGACGTGCACACTTACTTACAACTCATCTACAAGGACATGCTTGCACCAGCTCGAAGCCTTCTTGTGACTCGCAAACAGTTTGACGCCAAACAACAGCAGGTCGTCAAAGTCGAGGCTGTTGGACTGTCGCAGGGTTTTCTCGTACTCCTTGTACACGGTCGCAACAATTTGTCCCAGCTTGCCTTCTAGAATGTCTGCTTTGCGATTCAGTAGCCGTCGTGCTTGCTCTTCTCGGCTAAGCGCTGCAAACTCGGCGACCTTCGTCAACGCGTTGTCCGCTGTGAGGCCTTTTGCTTTCAACTTTGAGATCATCGATTGCAAAGTCCCCTCCTTGAGACTGATGTTGTTCTCTGTCAGGATACCCTCGTGCTCTTTTAACAGTTTTGCGATGATCTTCTTGCTGTTACAATGGAATATAGGGACCGCTTTGCACTTGGGAGAAACACCTACGCACCTTTCATCCGCGTCGCACACCGTGAAATTTCCCTCCAAACCCACATACTTCGCATATCGCCTTAGAAACATGGCACACAGGGCGTGGAATGTCCCCATCCGGATTTGTGCGGTGGCGTCCTTGCCTAAGAGCTTGACTAACCGTTCGCGCATCTCGTTCGCCGCCTTGTTTGTGAATGTAACTGCGCATATAGTCGAGGGAGGGAGGTAGCAATTGGTGATAAGATGCGCAACGCGCATTGTCAGAACTTTGGTCTTCCCGCTACCTGGACCAGCAAGAATCTGCAGGGGGACCTGCGGTGGATGCTGTACGGCTGATGAAGTGGTTGGCACTGTGAACCATGACGGGATAGTGTGCAACGTCCGAACCTTGCAGTTGTGCAGGATTGAGCTCTTGTAGAAGCTCGTTGAAATCCACCATTTCGATCAGCACAGCAGACTGGGATTCGGAACATGCAGGAGAAGTTGGTGGTCGCTGTCAGTGTTCAGGCTCAGGCTAGCGCTCACAGGCGCGCTGCGCGACGCGCTCCATGTTCCCGCGCTACTCACGCGCCGACGCGTCTGGTCACGCTCATGTGATCAGGGGGGCCTTCAGCAACACTGTGACTACAGGTCACAGCCGCCGCTTTGACCGTCACGGTTGCCCTGCGCTTGCAGCCCTGCAACAGTTTCTCTTCCGACGACGCTGGTGTCGTCTATCGTGTCAATCTCGGATTCATTATGATCAGGTATGGTGACTTCAATCTGATTGACCAGACCACGTAAGTATAAAGGTTAAGCTTTTGATAGGTGGCAGCCTGAGGCTAGCCAGTACTAGAGGGGAAGACGGCCACTGGTACCGGTAGTACCTGCAGTCGTATCTCAGCTGCTTGAATGCTGGCCAAAATCATCAATCAGGATTTTTGCATGATTATACCGCTATATATGTGTAGGCATCGCACCTCTTCCAGAATCTTCATGATGACTTTCCACACGAAGGGAACGGACTGTGGGATATCGATACATGATGGTATCGCTGTGACCCCTTTGTTCATTACCGCAGTGCACTCACCTTCAACTCGGGAATGTACAGTACTGACGAAAACAGGTGAGCATGGCGGTATAGAATAAGTCTATCAATCTCACTTACACCTCGATGCCCAGGAATATTAGCAATCGTGCATCCGCATTCAGGGCCACAGTAAAGCGAATCGCAGTACCCGCTACACTCGGGAGGCCTTCGCACAGAGACAAGAGCGCTCGCTTGGGTGCCTCTGAGAGCGAAATGAGAGGCAGTAGCAAACAGGAAGATGGATGTGAAGCGCATCGTGAAGGACGTAGTATACCCTCCGTGAGTTCTGCTACCTTATAAGTGTTCCTCGCATATCTCAACCTCCCTTCGAGTCGTGAGACGGCGGGGCACCCGCCTCCAATCTTCGGTTGCCCAACACATACCAGATGACTCTAGATCCTAATTTCCGAGCATCCGATGACACCGGCCTCAGAAGGCTGTCAGCAGGGACGTCTGTTCGTGCCTGTATGTCAAACGTCATACTAGAGCATCGACATCGCGGGCAGCTGGCTCACTGGAATGTCAGGCATGTTCGCGTACCTAGGAGCTTACGTTTCTTCATACCTACACTACTCAGTGGCGGCGACATGGCCGGCCGGCCGAGCGAGAGACACGACCAATCGCAGTTTGGGGTTTGCTTGAATGTGTCCAGCATGCTCATGGTAGCAACGACTTGATGCTTTCAAGTGCTAGACCATACACTGGACCTGTGCCAAGCAAAAAAGAAACGCACGGGAACAGATGTACGCAATAGAGCCTGTGTCACTGTCTTTTCTCTGAGAAGCGGTCTGTAACTTCAACTGCGAAGTCAGGATCTCGAATATCGACGAACTAGTGCAACTGCTCATCCGGTGAGTCCTCTCTATATGCGATGTCGCCGGGCTCATGAAACCATCATAGAAACTTCGACTTATGGCCGAGGAGCAGCAGCATTGTCACGCATCCATCGGGGACAAAAAATTCAATTTCATCATAAACACAATGCATACATGCAAAACTACTGCTGACGATCATCCTTCGATTCGCGACTCCAAGCTTTCTGCAGTCATCTCAGGCGGTCAATCTGTTCTACGCGTTCTGGCGACGGTCGCGGTGGCCCGGCAGTCGCAGTAACGAGCCGCGTGACTCTACAGAATCATGCAGACCTAGGTGCAAGAGACTCAACATTGTGCGTTTATTGCAGGATTACTCGGGCTTACCAATTGCAAGACTCCTTCGATCGTCGCAGCGAGGCCCACCAAAATTTCGGACAGGCCGGGGATGGTGAAGAGAAGTGCTTCGATCGTGTTAAATTCGACGCAAGAAAGACCGAGGATGGTGCCGCCGCAAGTGTCCGCGCAGGGTATAGCGAGCGTTCCCAGGTCCACGGTGCAGGCCTAAAACATATCGTCAGTCTCTCATCGTCACGCGAAGAGTCCATGAAGCATTTAAGGAACGTACTTACTCCTTCGTTGCAGGCGAGCCCTTGGGCACAGTCGTCGGCTCTGTTGCAGACCGCACCAGCAGACATCGGGTCGATGCAAGCCTGACATGGCAGAATACGCGATAATCAGTGGTTGCGGCCGCGGCTGCATGAACAAGCACTCACGCCGAGAGTGGGAATGACCGAGTTGGGAGCCTCGGCGCAGGTGAAGCCAGAGGCACAAACCTCCGGCTGGAGGGTAGAACAGAGCTGGAGCTTGGAGGTGGTCAAGTTGCGAGCAACGAGCTCGCTGCCTGGCACCGTGGAAGCGGACACGATGCCGACTTGGAACACGGCGAGAGCGATGGCAAAGAGGGCGATGAAGTACATGTTGGAGACTGTGGTGGGAGGGTGAGTATTTTGCGACTGCAGAGCAGTTGTCGCTCACGTTCTGTGTAGGAAAGAGCTGGGCGAAGTAGCTGTTGCTGTCCTCCCCCCAATGCCCGCCTCCCTTATATACGTCCTCAGGGTGCGAGCTATGACCTCGCAGATGTGTTGGCCGACTTGCCGTTGCAGTCCCTCGGAGACCTCAACTACCACCGACAAAACGTAGCTGTTGCTTGGCGTCAGATGCCAGTGAGTACCCACTCTTCTGCGTCTCAGCACCTTCCTTACCTGATGGAGTTCTGTCGAAGTGGTCGCATCCGCGTGGATGCCATTTGGATACAGCCTCCGATATGGTCCCTGCGTTCCCCGTCCACGTCATGGACCTGAAGAGCCTCCGAAAACATAACGGCAAGGCGCGTAACTTCAAAAACCATAAAACACGGCTTTGGTCCATAGTTGGAACAGTACGCTTGATTCACATATTTATCGGCTAATTTGTCTCAAGCTTCGTTCTAGGGTTAACTACGTGAAGCCGGTCACGCTATGGATTCGTATAGAAACGCATACCGTCATGTCCGCCCACAGAATGTCCCAGCATTTGGACTCGTATTAGCGGCTATCATCTCACACAGACGTCAAACTTTAATACTGCCCGTCTCACGCGCTGTCTGCTTTGAGCAGGCGCATCTCTCTTTTTGCATAGTGGTGCTTTCCGCAGGTATGAATAACATTCCATATATATCGAGCACCTTCAAGCTCACCGCTACGATGTCTCAGGCTTCACTGTAGCACGAGGCGAGCAAGAATACAGCCCTATCACAAACATCGGCTGCTAGTACCGAAGGTGGCAAGGCATCAATAGCAACGTCGTACGTCAAGCTCGCGCCACCCTACCATTGTCGGCCATGCTTCCAGAACGGACACGAGGATGCCGCGAAGCACAATGAGGGTTGACGATGCGAGTCGAAAGGGGTCCCGCCCGACCATGACGACATGAGCGAGCACAAGCTAAGGCACCCTACCGCCGCTCTACGCCCAAGACACGCCGACGTACGGGCCACTCATCGAATAGCGAGTCACCGTTCGTCATATTCATAGCTTTGTTTGACACATTTGTTCACGGTGATAATTGACGCCGGTTTACACCCGCTACTTCAATACATACGCAGCGCAACCCTCTATCGTCAACAGAGTCGTCACAGGACTTCTACCCCTTGAGGCCATGCACGGGCACGAGTCTCTTCGGTTGCGGAAGCTGCAGAACGACTTCATGCCATTAATCAGAAGATGCGGCGTACAGATCTATAAACCTAATGCTCGAACCTTCAGCGCGTGTATCACCGCCATCCTCGGTGCGTAAGCTCGGGTCGTGAAAGTTCGCCGACTCTCATGCTGTGGTAAATCGTTCGCACTCTGCACCCAGTTCTAACAAGTTGACAAACGGTCATGAACATCAGATTCATCAAAGGTTACAGCAATCTACAAGTACAGGAGGTAGTAGCATTATATCGTCTCAAGCATTACATCCGATATGTGAGTAGTCAGAAGAGAAGGTCGACGCCGCGCACAGGCCCAAGGGGGGCTGAGATTACACCTTTTGAATGTCCTCCTTGTGGTCCTCCGCCGAGCTCGCGCGGTTGGGGTCAGCATCGTTATACGCGTCGAGGCCAATGCGCTTCTCGATCTCGAGGAAACGCTCGTGTTCGCTAGCGGCCATGCCTACGGAGCCAAACACCTCATCCATCTCCTCGAGCGTCAGTCCCTTGGTCTCGGGTACCAGGAACATGATGAACAAGCCTCCCAGGAAAGAGAACGTCTGCGTACATATTGCCAATTAGTATGACATCACCTGTGAACTGAATGCATGGCGTACGCACCCCGAAGAACACAAAGGTCCCGAATCCCAGCTTATCCATCATCGTCGGGGTAACTTGACCAACTGCAGGGACAATCAACATGCCGCCCGCCGACAGTCACGCACGGGACCACCATTACTGACCGATAAAGTTGTTCATCCAATTGGAGGACGCGGCGATGGAGACACCCTTCCCGCGGATGGAGAGGGGCCAGATCTCAGCGACGAGAATCCATGAGCAGGGGCCCCACGAGTAGCCAAATCCAATGGCGAAGACCCATACAAGGGCGCAGGCCGCCCAGCCAGCCACGCGATGGGTATCCCATGAGTCCGAGTAGAGACCGGAGAGAACGGCGACGATGATATGGCACGCAGCCATCAGGAATGCTCCGGAGACAAGGATGGGCTTGCGGCCGGCCTGGTCAACCCAGATGACGGCGGGGATGGTGGCCAGGAACATGCTACATAATGGACAGCAGTAATGTTAGACTTCCGCTGTGCTGCAAGTAATCTCGAGTATACGCACGCAATCCCGACAACACCAGTAGCGAGGAGAGAGTTCGAGTTGCCGGTCAAGCCGAGGTCCTTAAAGATGAAGGGGGCATAGTAGAGGATGGCGTTGACTCCAGTCCATTGTTGGAAGAACATCGTGAGAGAGCCGACCGCCACGCGGTAGAACAATGCTACAATCCGGGAAGTAGTCAGTGATTCGTATCTTATACTGGTGATGGATTGATCCCATACAACGCGAGCGAAGGAGACTGAGGTAGTCGTAAAGACCAAGCTTGAAGTTCGACTTGAATGAATCGTCTTGCAAGTCAGGATACTTCAGAGCAGCAGTCTCCTTCTCAAATAGATACTGAGCCTTGATCTCCCTATACAGCGGACACGGTGAGCCTCTCAGGAACTCTTTTTTTAATGCTCATAGTACTCACAAGAACTCAATCTGCACAAGATCCGAATCGGGCGGGAGACGACGAGCACGGCTGAGCACTTGCAAAGCTTCATCGTCGCGTGCGTTGTTGATCAGCCACCTCGGCGAGAAAGGCATGAAGAGGATGCCAACTCCAAGGATAATGGCCGGAACGAGCTGTAGGGCGAGCGCGACACGCCACGCCGCTTCGCTTTGCCCTGCACCAGTACCACCGATATAATTGGTTCCGTAGTCGATCCAGAACGAGACCATGATGCCGAACGTGATTGCGAGCTGCTGCAGGGCAACCAAACTCCCGCGCACCTCCGGAGGAGCAAGCTCCGCGCTGCATAACGAGTGTATCAGTATCAGAACGACGTCCACTTGATCCGAGATGGTACGGGAGAACTGACTTGTATAGAGGAACCGCCATACTGAGCGACCCAACGCCCAGACCGGTCACAAATCGGCCTGCGGACATGTCAAGCGCTAGTCTCGAGGGTTCTAGAGCAGTCTGCTCACCTCCGAAGATTGATGACGGCGCAAAAGCGGCTGTTTGCACAATAACACCGATGCAGAATACGATGACAGCTTGAAGAACCAACTTCCGTCAGCAAAACAGTATTTGATCGATTGCTCAGCATGAGAAGGACTGACCGAGGACAATCGTGTACTTGCGGGAGAGCTTGTCGGCGAGATAACCAGTGAAGAGGACTCCCAGCCATGCTCCGAGCTCGAGGATAGCAACCAGCCATCCACGAGTGCCCGATTCATCGACGGCGGACTTCATCCGCTGGTCGAACGAGTACATGTTTAGTACACCGGAAAACACGCCCTGTAACAGGTTCCGTGGGATCAGTGAAGGTGGGAGCATTATCGTCTACCTAATACTGACCTGGTTGTATCCTGCACGCACAGGCAAGCCGATTCAGCACGTTATGAACGTAGATAGACTTCACTGCAAGGAAGCTCACCATACAGCCTAATGGTGGTATTTTCTCAGTAGGTCGTCTACCAAGAGAGATGCTGAACTCACAAGCCACCCAACGATGCAAACACCGCTATCGCAAATATTCTCCCGTTCGCAAGAAGGCCGGCCTACGTGATATACAGAGGCGACATAGAGAGTGGTACAGTAAGCGATCGTTATCTTGACAGAGGACGGAAGCAGAGAAGACGCACCCAGCCCGATGGCCCAGCCAGATTCTTGCGTCGACTCGACGCGATAATATTCGCACCTCCTCCAACCATTGTGTTGTCACTGTTTTCACGTCCTCGGGGGCAATTGCTGATTGCTTGTCGTCTGAGAGGTCGAGAAATGAGCGCAGAGGCTGCAGACGCAGTAGGGGAGACGGTCGCTCGTCAACACGGAAGGACCTGCCCCACGGACCACCTCTTCTCGTATTTATAACACGATGGCCGCGGGCTGAGGGGGGCCGCTGAGGTCGGGTGACGTCCTTCGACATGAGAACAAATTTGATCAACGGAGCCTCCGGGGTGATGGCGCCCCACAATGATTAAGAGATGCGGCCGCCGGCCGCAATAGGTTAGGATAACCTCAACTAAATAGGCCTCTAAGCGAGTCACCAGGAAAGAATGCGCCTTCGTCCAGCCTTGGCTCGGCCCATTGTGGCATGTAGACTCGGGCCGACGACCGGGTATTTGGTAATGAGTCGGAAATGCCGACGGCTGGCCCGCCGGTGTGGCAACCTGTTGTACATGACTGAGTTGGGAGGAGCTGCCACCTGAAAATTGATCAATGTGTGCGGTCAAGCCATGACAATGCGTTGAGCGTGGCGTCACTGAGTTTCAAGAAGCGATAGGAAGCCAAGGGAAGGAAGTCGCCCCAGTGAGAAAACCATTCACAAAACAGAGTGGTGCGGCGTTCCGAAATATCCCCGACCGCCGCCACGTCGATGGGCACTAGTAGGTACACCGCACGAGTCCGACTCCCGATTTGCTACGTCGAGCGTCATGGGTCCTACTTAGTAGTAAGTAGTCTAGTGCAAGAGAAACGTTTGGGAATGGAGGACGAGCGCGAAGCTCACAAATGATCGTCGCCCAGCCAGCCCCGCACTACGACCTCTGCGGATGTAGTAAGCGGGCATGTGAGGGAACTAGGACGCAGAAGCTTAGTATTTACAGCCACGGTACCTGACTGCTGAGCTTCTCTAGCTTCGATACGGGAAGCGTTCTGACGAGCAGTTGATAATCTTCTTCAGCTGTGGCAATATTGCTTAAAACTTGCACAACGGCAGTGCGTCAGACCGAGAAGTCAATGGCTGGCTGTTGATGACTCACGAACTCGCAGAATGAAGAGGATGACTGAGATTTCGCGCGCTCACGGCAGCACTGTTGACATGTCGTGATAATCTTACACTGATGCACACGTATGTGGACACGAGGCCGGTCCGAAAAGTTGACATTAGGCAGTAGGTTCACGACCTGCGCAGCGACACGTAAGATCTCCGAGCAAATTTTCATGAGCAAGATGCAACCCCACTCACCAGCTCATTGTACTGTACTTGGGACTGAATACAGGCCGAATCCTTTAGCGAGGGATCGTCAGATCTGCGTCACGTAAGAAACTGTATATTCGCGTACAGGTGAGTTCAGTTGGTGACGATAAGCAACTTGTGAACAGGTCTTCTTGGGGTCTGTGCACGGACGATCAGAGGTGACATAAAGGTGGGGACGCTCGGAGAAATGACTTACGTAGACAAATGGGGACTTTACTTTGCGTCTTGAGAGAAATTCTGTCGGCAGTCTGTGAGAGATGCGCAGTTAGTCAGGAAAGTCTTGGATCCTGCTTTGTACTGAGAGCGATAAGAGCTCAGCGCTCAGTCATGGACGAGATAGTGTAGAGATAGTAGCCGCATTCATGAAGAGAGCTCAGAATTGCGAGGGCTTGGCGCAGGCTCCTACCCACCGCTGTGTCGAGTTGAGGGGCTGATTTCACCGGCAGAGGAGGAGGAAGGGTGGAATCAAGTAGTGCAGACGCAGGCTGTAACCTAAAAGCGCTAATTCAGCCTGGATCACGTGTGCTAGTTACTTCCCCTCAACTGCTGTGGAGAGTTGAGGGGAAGTAACATAGCACGTGATCCAGCCTTAGTGAGCGCTTCTAGGATACAAGCTTTTGTACGTTGCTAAGTATTACTCCTTCTCCACCTCTACCAGCGAAATCAGCCCCTCAACTCGACACAGCGGTGGGTAGGAGCCTGGGCTTGGCGACCCGAGCGGCGAGAGCTGTGTGGCGATACGGCGCTTACTGGACGGCGATGCGGTCACGTGGGTCGCGCGGTCGCGACCGACGACCGTCGCACCGGTCAGTATTTCGAGCTTTTCAATGTATGGCACCAAGGCAGGTATATTGATAGCACACACCTTTCAGCGTATATAAGAGTAGACAGGATGCAGACACGAAGAAATATAGCTCTGTACTACCAGGCGACTATGCGAACAATTCTTGTGCAACCGATTCTTGACAGATTCGGGACGGAAGAGAGAAGTCAGGAGGTACCATCTGTCACTGGAAGTACACTCCATCCGGGCAGTGGACTTGAGGGCAATATTTCTGACGGCGGTCGCGGGCGAGCCGTTGCCGGTGTCGCGAGGTTGTACATGTCGGTCTTCCAACGCCCAAAGGCGCTGTGCGATGACGCGATATCTGACATAGACAGCTCTGCATGCCCAGCTACTAGGTACATGAGCTGCGACCAGTATATGGACACGCTACAAACTCACTAGTGTTGATGTGGTCCTGATGCACGCTGTCGAGACGCGCGGGTGCCGCGTTCTTGATCCTTGTTTGGAGCCGCTGAACTGCAGAGTCTGCGATACTGGAAGTAGGGCGCCGAGACCTGGACTGGGGACGCTCGATGCGAGCCGATGAGGAGGCAATAGGTTGAAAGATTGGACGGGTCGCCGCTCGACGTTCAGATGACATAGACTTTTGGGTCGCAGAGCGCGCGATGTCTCGGAAGTTGTCGAGCATAGAAACCAGTGGCTTCAACGGCTTTCGAGGGGCGGAACGCGGCAGGGTCAACGTTCTTCTGACGAGCATAGTGGTAGTCGGAGGACGAGAGATGGCTTTGAACGTGCGGCGAGTACATGCAGCATCCATGTTGGGTACGAGGGCATCGAGAGAATGATCAGGCGTAGTAGCACAGTGCACGGAATGCGAGGTGGCGGTAACAGTTAGACGAGTAGAAGCAGGATCAAGAGGGGGTGGGTCGATCGGCAACGCGAGTGTTATGATAGCGGCAGGTGGAGAGTCAGGGGAATTGGAACGAATGGCCGAAGACCGACCGCGATCTGGGGAGGTGAATGCAGTAGTCGGTCTAGACCTAGGCGACGACTTCAAGTAGGGTGCGATGGGCAGCGCCTGGAAGTTCAGTCTCTGGCAATCTTTCTGAACTACATTCCGGGGTGCTTTCCGGGATCTTGCGAGGCGACTCCTGTAGCTCACTGGGCAATCAGACGAATAATATATGCCACAACTCAGGACGAGCGCACCTCTCCTGCGCGACCGGCTGACCAGGCTGGTGCGTTGCAGGTACAAGCTTGAGCGGCACCATGACGCGCCGTTCGGAGTGATCCTGTTCTCCACGCGAGCATGGGGGCACCAAGTTAGACTTTGCGCCGGCACTTTGTGCACCGACACCGCCACTACAGCTAGCAGGCTTCCATGCGGTAATCGGTCTAGTCTTCACTCTACGCGCTATCGGTGCTTCGTCTGAGGAATCGCCTGCGGGCTTCGCGAATTGGAAGACGGCGTGATCGAATGGCTTGGTCTTCCGAGGGTCGACTAAGTGACGATCCTCAATCTTGCACTTCGGTTTCGCATGGGCTGGTGGCGAAGGGGCGCGGTTGTCAGGGACGAGAGGCAGTGGGCGGCGCGCGCCTGGAGCTGAGAAGGCGGGGAAGAAGGGACCGCCGACGACATCAACGCCCGTTACGAGAGCGGCAGTGAGAATGCGGGCGGACAGGGACTGTGTGTTCTTCGTTTTACGGCGTCGCTTCTTGGCGGGCCTTCTTGGAACAACCTCGTCCTCGTCGCTTGTCCACACGATGCACCAGCCCCGTCGGCGGTCCGTGGATTGAGATCCGGAGTCCTCATCTCCCTCGCTGGGCTGGTAGTCAGAGTCGGAATGGACAGGAGTGTCTTCACTTCGAGGAAGAAGCATAGCATCTTGCTTGCGCTTGGACCTTCTTCCGCGACGAGTAGAGTAGCGCTTCGTAGATGTAGCAGCCCGTCTCAGGAATTCTTCGACAGTGAGGGCCGCGTCAACATTCTCTCGAGTTGATTTGATAGCCTCTGCAATATTTTGCTCGGTATGATCTGTTTGAGGTCTGGGAATCTTCCCGCTAACGGACTTCGGAGTATCACAAGTGACTATATGCGCATCGTTCGGGGTGGAAGCCTCATTCACGGCGTTGGATATTGATGCCCCAGGGTGTCCCGATGTCGGAGGTACTGGAGAGTCAATCTTTTGGTAGAACCCTAGACAAGGATCAACAGCTAGACGAGCACGTTTGCGCTTGTTTTTGACCTTAAGAATACAGCTGAGTTTAGTAGTACAGAATGCATGATAGATAGCGGTGATACTCACCACGTAGTCTGGCGCGAGTGTAAAAGACATAGCCGGGGTATTGATGTTTTTGCCCCTCGTTTGGCGTACTGGAAGAAGGGCAGTGAGAGAAAGAGCAAGGAGACGATGCTCTCAAGGGCGCCCTTTGAAGCGAAGCGGTTGTTTAGGCTTGTTAGGATCAGAAGCCACCGCCTTCCTTTTCGGGCTGCATCGCGCCGCAGTGTCGCGAAGTCGGCGTATTAGGCCCAGGTCGACAACCTCAACCCTAGAGCCTTAGTATTACAACCAGTGACTCATGGTCAGTACTCGGGTTGTTGGCGTCGGTCATCAACCGGGTAACGTTCAACGTTCAACACGCTCAGAATCGGCAGTCAAACTATATGTCTGGTCCATCTCGAGGCTCGGGAACGCTACACGGAGCCACGTCCTGTCCGTCTCCGAAAACGAAGTCATACGCGAAACTGAACTCCCCTTCCGGCACTACATAGCATCGACTTCCCTCACATCGGATCGGCGATGGGGTCATCGAATCAGAAGAGTCACCCCCCGTCGTCGAAGACCCGGCCGGACTGAGATACGGGACTGATGCGGCGCTGTCGTGTCTGAAGCCCTGCGAATTACCAGCCGATGAGTATCCTGGTCAAGTGCAATCCCGGAAAGCGTACCAAGGACAGCTTCGGGGTACGCTGTGCCGTTGTGACTTTGATCTCTGGCAGCGTGCACTCGCCCATGTGCGCAGCTTGCATGCGCAGGCTGAGGCGGGCGTTGAGCGTGGCTAGCAGAGAAACGGCGTACACTGTGTGCGCCGGTTAGTCAATAGTCAGAGTCTAGCAGGGCGATACTTGTATACCATACATACTTTGAGATCCAATGTAGTAGAAGGTGATGAACAGCGACGTCCTCGGCAGGATCGCGACCGTGAGGATCGATAGAATGGAGAAGACACTGCGAATGGATGGTCGCTCGACTGACGTTCGCACATCACGAGGCGTTCGAAGACTTACCTGGTCAACAATCCGGTATGTACAGTATACAGCATCTGTAGGACAATGAGTCGTGAGTCAGAACATGATACCGGAGTGCCTACTAGTTTGTTGATTAGACGATCGGCCCTGATTCATGAACTCAGCTCAACATCATTGCGCACTAGGGCGTCGCATGCAGAGACTCACCCTTGTGTACCGGTGCGAGAAGTCGATAGCAAGTAGACCATGGCACCGCACAGCAGCACGTCGGTGGAGGCAGCCATGACACTCATGGCAATGTCCAACGACTGCGATGGTGACTCAGCGATACTAACGAACTAGTGCGTGATGTACACTCACAGAAAGGGAAACATACTCCGAAACGGACTGCGTCGTGAGGCTGGTTCCTTGCGTCAGATTGCACGTCAGGCTTGTGATCTCAGATTTACGCACGTCTTGACGAAAAGAACTGGGCAGACGTGGATAAATGTCAGAACATGGCGGAGCATAATTTGAAAGCGCACTCACCAATCGCAAACGCTATACGTTGATGCGGCCCGAGTTGAGTTCAGCACACGGTTCGGGTTGCTTGATCCTCGACAGAAAAGACTCACCGCATGTCACCAAGATGAACAGACCCTGAATCGATGGGGCTAAGATTATGGTTCACGATCGAAAAGTCAAATGGGCATACCATGATCGCGAGAAGAGGCTTGTGCCGGCTCACTGAGTCGGCCGGCTGTTAGCACTTACACTCGTTTGCATATCCAAGCGATGGACTTACATGTCCATATACGAGAAGCATAGAATCTGCGGGATTACTGTCAGCTTGAATCCCCGAACGGCCTACAAGAGGACTCACGACTGAATGAGGCCTATCGCAAACGCCTGCCCTCGGAATGGATCGCTTGAGCGAAGTTTCGCTAATGTAGAACACGTACTGACTTACATTACATAGCAGCTGTACCTGGTCGAGCCGATACATTACTCTCTGAAGGCAAAGAATTTACAAGGAATCATTCTCACATTTGATGTCCTGTTCGAATAACAACGCTCTCAACGCGAGTTGCTAGATAACAAAGATAGTGCGCTCACCACGGAAGGGGTTCCCCTTCGGCAGAGTATAATGCCTTCTCCTGGACAAGATACGTGAAGACTGAACGATTGATCAGGTCACCGACGAGATTGCGGATGGCGTCACTGCTCACGTGTGGCAATGTAAAGACCGAGATTGGTTGCATCAAGGAGCCAGACCGCGGTGACCTGCTCGTCGGCGTTTGGATGTGGGTGGAGTCTCATAGACAGGAAGACGACGTACCAACGCCTTGAGAAGGCGACGATCCTTGGGATAATGAATGAAATACCACCCAGTCTGCGCCGTGGTGACTAAGGCAGCCAAGGTTCACAACTTCACATTGAATATGGAGCTCGGAATCCATTCGCCTCGAGAAGCACGAACCTCCAAACAAGCTATGGGGCAGAAGACGGTTATAACGCAACGCAACGTGCCAAGTGGTCTATCACGCACCATCCGGTCACAATCAGACCCACGAAGATGACCCCAAACCTGCATTACACCTTCCGTAAGCGGACTCGTCCTGCGCGTGCAGTAATAGGCGAATTGACGAACGTCAGGTCTACTTCCGCGCCAGGACTGGCCATGGCTACATGGGGCGGGGAGAAGCAGAGTCGTCAAGGAAGAGAGAAAAGGAAGAGGGGAGCTGTCCTGAGGGTCGCGAGCCGGATACCCGCCGTCGAGGACATACTTACGGCTATATGAGGAGCGTGAGCTTGAGGGAGCATCGGAAAATGGGGCTGCACCCACGAGCTCATGAAACTGGTTCCCGCCGGCGCGATGACCGGTACCCTTTGGATAATTTGCCAGGCTATAGTGTGGTACGTAAAGGCTCTACCCTGAACGGTATATATGCTTCGTTTGCGATATTGACGGAGAAATATCGCAATATTAATCGGACATCCGAAGGGCATCAGAGGGCATCTCATTTATCAATGCATGTCCTTATTGGACCAGATTGGACCACCGTGCAGGCTCGCGTAAGTAATATCTGCGCGGTAGTACTTACGCTCATGCCACTGCTTGACATGACTTTAGATGGATCCGCGACTCGTTCTCCAGCCCGGGAGCGGAGTGCACCCAAAGCTCCCGTCGTCAGCCTGCGGAGAAGAACGGTTCAGTCACTACATATCATGATAAGCCATATCGTCTCATGATTCCACTGCTGCGGTCAAGGACGCGCCGTCCGGTAGAGCTCATCGTCGTACACGGAGGGCCACTAGGCGGAGAACCGTCTTCCATGCATGATAACCGTGACAGCGTGAGGGCCTACAAATTCGCGGGCCTCCTCATGCGGCAATGAAGCCGCACCGGGCCATATGGTCCGCACTTACATTGCAGGTTTGATGAGATGTACTTATACGAAAGACCTAAGTAGTGGTTGACAAAGGCTCCACTCTGCTGGATGAAGGATGAGGACAGTGAAGTGGCTTTGAGCCAATTCGAATCTCGACGAGACCAGCGTATATATGTTCGAATCTGAAGGAGTTGAGCTCAGACTTACCCACGTCCGTGAGCCGTGCTCTGCCGTGCTAGGGCGATTGTGTTCAAAAGGCGAAGATGTTGAAGGAGCACATGGATCCGATACTTATCGGAGCCTGCAGGATATGAGAAGACATGAGTGGCTGATGATGAGATGGTGACGGTAGCTATCAACCCCGGTCCCCGGTGAGAGTCTGGTGAGAGTCGATGATTACCGCCCAAAGCGGCAAGCCGCCGGACCCTGACAAACAAACGCACATACATGGTCCGTGCGCACTACGCCTCCAGTATATAAGGCGGCCTCGGACAACATGAATCCTTACCACTCTGGCCTTTTGGCTTAGATCAAGTGTAGTATCTGTTCTTAATAGTTTAACCACTATTATGGAGGCATCGCCTCCATTATTGGTTATCTAATTTTTGCCGCCCTTGTCCTCCGAGCTCTGCTTGCAACTCGGGGGCGCGATGACCTTGCCACTGCAGTACCGGCTTGCGTCGTCGGGGGATCCTTCTTCGTTTTTCTGGAGTACTTTGTTACCAGTCATTCGACTGGAAGCTCGGTGCTTCAGATGAACAGAGATAGCTTCGATTCATTTGCAGTGTTTGATTTCTGGAGTTTGACCAGCTGGTGTTTCTAAACACCTTGGTCTCTTGTTTATGTAGCTTCACAGTCATAACGTTCATGCATGTTCCGTGCGTTATAGATGTAATAGTATTCTGCGCACAACTTGCATTTAGACAATCAATCAGACAACAACAGTGTGCCGTGCGGAAGATACGAGCAGTTAACGGAGGAGACGTCCTTCCGGCCGAACCTTTCTTAACTTATCTTATCGACGTATGAACAAGACATGTACTGTACTATGGGCTGTAGCGATAAATTTAGATAGTAGCGATGCGAAACATATATGTGCGGATAGGGGGGAGAGACCTTGGTATACGTATGTTGTGCTATCCGTGTTGCAACTCGGGAGAGTCGTTAGCTCGACACAGTCAAGACAGATTGTGGGGTGCGTACTCTTTATGGGGGACCGTGAAAGGAATATTCAGGATGCCGGAGAATGTGAGAGGATTGCATCTCGCGGCAGGAGTCGCACCTGCCGTCGACCGAAGTGGGCTCACCTCGTCTGTGCTCAACAACAGCCCCGAGGTACGGTAACCTAAAGTGACTGGCATGCACAAGAAAACAAGGTAGCTGTCATACGCGAAGGAGAGGCGGAGTCCTGATGTAAAGGCGCAGGCGAGCGGAGAACAACAAAGTTGGGGACTGTACTTACAGTGGTCGCCGTATGCGATTTGTGGGGGAACTAACAGCTGAGCTTTAGAACGTACGACAGTATCGTTGGCCCGTGTTGATGCGACGTTGGACGTTTACGCTTGAGCCTGTCTGTCATCGAAGGCGCGGACGAGTTCACGAGCTCAGCGCGAGCTGTCGACGGTGCCTGGTATGCCACAACGAATCGACGTTCTGAAGTCGTCCCGTGGGCGTGGTCGTAAAGGAGGGCCTAGCAGTGCGCGTGAAGATAGAACAAGTCAGCTGGGGTGTAGCCGTGATGTGGAAGAATGAGGAGGAACAAGGAGGACCATGAAAGCTGTGCAACGAGTGGGACGCCGCAAACTGCCCGGACACGATCGAGGGAACCGTTACGTCTCCTGTCTAGCTCTTGTCCTTAACCTCCACACTGCACTCGACTTACGAGCCCCGCGACGACCGATGGGCCAGAAAAATAGCCGTGACGGACGTGTCGTGGGTTGTAAGCCTCCATGCGCATGCCATAACACACATATGCATATAGTCCTGCCATGGGTAGGAGCCCATGAGGCCTATCGGGTGGGCGCCTACACCGGAAAATAGTCAATGTCGACGACCAAGTATGAGCTGCCTGCTGCTGACCTCTTAGACATCAAGAACCCATCGGCCATAATGCGCCGACGCACGCCTATGCTGGCAGAGCAAATGACCGGGTCATGCGAGCTCTGTCTTCCAGCCATGGCGCAGTACGGTACGTGACGCCAGTGGTTATTACACGGCTTGTCAATGCATGGGTAAGGCAGAAGCCCGACGTGCATGGGTGGCCTTGTGCGTCAGGCTCTTGTCTTCTAACATGAAATGACAGTTGAGTGCACCCTTCGCAGCGGTGGATAGAGCGTTCCGGGACACTTGCCTTTTTGGGATAACCCACTCAAGGGTCAATGTCGTTCGTGGAGACCCGTGCCGTTGTAATTGCACGCGGTAGTAGTGCTGATGGACACGATGAGTTTCAGCCTTCAGGCGTCGTGCATTGCAGGCACAGTGCTGCCTAACCGAAGAGCATAAAGGGCCGCCGGAAGAGCCCGAGTGGCACATTTGATGGCTCATGACGAGTAGCCATCCTTTGTGCCGCCCCGTCCTTTCTTCTTGAGCAGTGAAAGAGCGGAGGACATGGAGGAGTGATGTAGACGTCTGTGAGTGCGCGACACCCGCTAGCGACTTTGCCTGTGGCATTTCATCACACGTACGCCCACAAATTTGCTCACTGTTTGGCAATCCTCACGTCCTGCCCCTCTTTTTTTCGCTCAAAGCAGTATACTCGTCAAGGCGTCAAGGACTCGGTGCGGAACTCTCACGTTGACCAGCATCCGCATTTTCCCGTTCTCGGTCGATTGCCAAACATGGACGCAAACGCTTCCCTAGGGCGCTTCTACGCGTTCACCACAAACACCTCTGCGACCCTGCCGTCCACCGCGAGCTCCCCGGACCCACAATATCGTCGTGATAGTTCTGGGTCGGATTCCGTCTCTGACGACGATGGGGGTGCCATCCAGCGCCCTCATCAGTCAGGACGGGCTCCTCCAGGCTACGGCGGTCCGCGGGCACCTTACGCGACCCAAAATCCCCCTCCATTCCTCCACAATCGTGCAGACTCAGCACCCGCCACAATCTACGTGGACGACCCCCCCTACATTCCCCCAGGCTCTTCACGGCCCATCCACAGCTCCCATTTCGTCGAAACCGGGCCTGATGTGCCATTCAACCCTCCAGTCCCGACTTTCAACCAAGGTTTTCCGTCGTCGATGACCTCGACGACGCTGCCCCCCGTACGCACTCTCTCCTTATCTGATGAGGGCGTTTACTTATCTGATTCGCCCCCAGACCACGTTCAGGCGCGATAGTGGGGGCAGCAGCCCAACGGGGTCGAACGGTAGCGTTCGCAGTGACCGCAGTGGCGGTCACAGTGTTAGCAGCCAGGGGAGCGCGTCGAGTGGCGTCGTAAGCAACGGTTCCATTGCCCGAGACCCCCTCCTTCAAGGACACGACGTTTTCCCCCCTCAGCAACGCGTCGCAGCCCCGCCAGGCTACAACCCTGATCACTACCCCGCGTACGATGAGCACTTCCGCAGAGTTGGTATGGAGCATGCTCGCTTCGGGACCGAGCCTCCTCAGCACCCGGACAATGCCTACTATCGCCCACGAACGCACACATATCCACCTGTGGGTGTCTCCATGATGTCGATGGGAATGGAGTCCCAAGAGTTGGGCATGGCGAGCTTCTCCCCCGAGATGCACCTCATGTCGATGCCCCCCGATGACATGGCCTTCGGCCGTGACACCAGCAACGACCCGCTCATGTCCAACAACACTATCTATGTCCCTCCGGCAGCGGCCACACAGTCCTACAGTCACAGTAACGCGTCCAGCTCGCAAGGCCTCCACGTAGGCGACGACGCGTACATCCCGACTTCTGATGACGACGTTCGCCGCATCCTGGGACTCAACCCCGACCAAGAAATCTCTCTCAACGCCCTTGCGGACCCACCTGATGGACAGCGGCCGGGCCAGTCTATTCCCACTCTGTCGCAGCTCGCCATCCTCGGCAGTCCGTTGAAGCGTCTGACCCTTCAGGAGATCTATCAGGCCCTCGAAGATCGGTTTGAGTGGTTCCGCCTCAACACTGGCGACAAGTCGTGGCAGGTGGGTACCAGTTGACGGACATTGCGGTTGCGCCACACATTGACACACAAGTCCATGCAGAACTCCATTCGCCACAACTTGTCCCTCTACAAGTGCTTCCGGCGCGTTGCGAAGCCTATCACCGAGCCTGGAAAGGGTAGCTACTGGGTCGTCGACTATTCCCGCGGCGCGGGCACGAAGCGTCCCCGCAAGAGGAACAAGCGTCCCACGAAGGCTCAGCTGCGTGCTGAAAAGGAGGCTCAAGAAGCCCAAGAGGCCCAAGAGGCCCGAGACGCCGCAGAAGCCAACGAAGAAGGAGAGAGCTCCCCCGACGGCGAAGAGGATAACGAGGGATTCCCTTCTCCTGGACAGGCGACCCAGGACATCGTCATCGACCCGCTCCTCCAGGCACAAGGGCACCAGGTTGGATACGGCCGAACTCGCATCTCGACTCGTAGCATGGCTAGACGGGCCAACTCTCCGTATGCTCAAGCCCCTCCTGTCCCCCAGGCACGCCGGCCGAACGCCCCCTCGCCCTTCCCCACCATCTCTCAGACTGGCTCGCGCAACCCGTCCGCGACGTTTGGCCAGCCCTCGTTTGGACAGCCTTCGCTCGGCCCGCCGGGGATGGGAGCGCTGATGTTCGCCCAGGGCAACCTCGGCGCGCGCAACTGGCAGCCCGGGATGTCCATGCACCCTCAGGCTGGGCCCACGTATCTCCCTCCCCCTCAGCCACGTCCTGTGGGCCGGGCGACGGCGCTCGCGCCTCCGGATGCCGCCCATGGCACCCACCGCGGCTCGCCGCTGCGCGCGCACACCCTTCCGATGCCCTCCTCTGCGAACATGGGTCACGCTATGATGCGCGGGCAGCCAGCGTTCACACAGCTTCCGCCGCTCGCAGGCATCGACCAGCTCCGCGACGGGTCGAGTGGCCGCTTCGTCGCGAGGGGCACTGCTGCCGCCACGCAGGTCGTGTCCCAGCACTACGTCGAGGGTCCGTCCCGCGCTGGACGCCGTCCGAGCCTGTCCTCGAACTCGTCTCGTGAGTGAGTGAGCAGGGCCTTCGTCTGATCAAGGAGCCATGCCTCTTGAGGACGCCGTGACCACTGTGCAGCGGGCTGGTGGGAAAGATCCAGACCGTCGCTCAGTGCGTCTCGGGACCTTGTTTGACTCGGCTCATTATGGACCGCGCTGCGTCCATCTTTTCCCCATCCACCTTGTTTCCCCTCCAAGTATACACGACCATATCAACGAACATCTATGACGATCCTCTCATCTCCTCTCGACTCTGGCTCCCAAGTTCTGACACAGTTGTCGCGCTCGAAAATTTCGTTACCTGCTCATGCTCTCCGATCTCCTGCCATATATATAGTTCCTCATCTAGTCGATCCCCATCAACAACCCACATATTACACTCTCGATGCTATATCCTCTCTCCTCTCTTCACTTTGTTGCTTTGTTCGCGAATCGTGCTCGGTATTTTGCTCGCTGACTTCGCTCTATCGCTCGTCGCTTGTCGCGCCAGTGTGCTTAGAAGTTTCCTTTGCAATGGGTCCTGTCCCGGTACCTTGGTTCCCAGCCTCAGGGCCGCCTGTCTTGCTATAGCTCTCCATGCCTCTCCATCTGCTCTTTCGCTCGTCCGTTCGTCTCTCCCCCTTGCACTATATCTTGCTGTACGATTACGGTAGTTCTTGCTTGTGTCCGTGTCCGTGTCCACCGGTCGTCCTTTGTAGCGTGTTAAAACTATATGTAGCCTTGGTCCATGTCCCGTGCATGTCCCGCGGCTGCCTTCGTCGTTTTAAAATATAGAAAACCTTGTCCGTACTTGGTGACGGTGTGTGTGATCCCCGAACCCCGCCCGGCGACGTCTGCGCGCGCACACGAACGCACTCAACGGTTAGCGACCGACCGCATTGTTCCAGGACGCGGCCCGCGTTTGGTAACGAGTGCCCAGATCATCTGCATTGCACCCACATGGGCCATAAAGCCTACACGCTGCCCTACACGACCGCCTTGTTCCTCCCATACACTTACTGCCAACACCGAGTCCCGATCCGATGCCACAACCACCGCCCACTGTGGAGTACGTGCGTACTTGCATCCCACACACCACTCGATCGCGAGCACCACGACCTTGTCCTCTTCGCCTTGATCACACCGGAGCCGCACCCGCGTCGACGATCTCATCCGTCTTGACAACGAGCGTCTGCCCGTCGAACGCCTGCCGCCGCTCAACCTCGGCGTAGTAGTCGTCGGCATCGAGCCCGCGCCCGACCCACTTCCACGCGTTCTCGCGCACAAAGTCTTCATACGACCAGAGCGACGGGGAGAGGTCGGCGAGCGGGCCGGCGTAGATGTACGTTTGTGCGCGCAGCGGGGGCGCGAGCGCGTCGAGCGCGGGGAGAGGGGCGTGCAGCGGGACGACGTAGGAGTCCGCTGCAGTCGCGGTATCCGGGAGGGACGTTGGGGGAGAGGATGGGATGGAGGTGGTGGGGACTGGGGTGGATGAGAGGGCAGTTAGAGGGCCGAGGGGGTGTACGAGGACCTCCTCGCGGGTATATTCCTTGAGGGCGGTGTACCGCAGTGAGCATGTTGATATTATAATGAGACTGCACGAGAGACTCACGTTGCCCTCGAAGAGGTCTAAAAGGGCGACGTCCCTGTCACTGAGACCTTTGACGAAGGTGCCGCGTACGGTGCGGTCTTCCTGTGGCAAATTGCCCTTCCCGGAGGCCACGAAGAGCTCGTGGCTCTTGGTGTAGGGTAGGACGCCTGGGTAGTCTGCAAACTGGTACACGGTCATGAGTGTATAGTGCGGATGGAGCATATGAGATATCGTCTGACTTTAATCTTGTGGCGAGTGTGTTCCTGTAACAAAGTTAGAGCTAGAGCTTTGGAAAAACAGGGTGGGTGAGCGGCCCTGGCTTACGAGGAGGAGAGCGGGGCATATTTCGAGATCTTGGCCGGGATGGCCAATCACTCGCCGTAGTATAGATGGATGCATCAGTGTACCATAGAAGAAGGCCGAGTAAGACATGATCTCCACGAAAGCGTGAGCCTCTACCCTTGCTTGTAGATGCAACACGGTATGAAGTACATTCAAGTTCTCACCGATTCGAGTTCTAAGACCTGCGATTAGATAAGGTTCATGTAGAACCTGTTTCTGCTTCGCAGTGATTGCGAGGGTGAGGGGGCCGCGCTCCGCTGTTAGCGGGCTAGGCTCGGGTTGCTTCGCAGCAGAAGATATGTTGTTTGGTCACAGGGAGAACTCACACGGACACGCAAGTACTGGCAATTCACAGCGAGCAGGCTCGTAGTACCGTGACGCGCGTAGTATGTGGCGATACACATTGCAGACAGAGCGCGTTGTTTGCGCATGTTTGGATCGAGTCAGAACTCGGCTAGATATTAGATCTATGTCGCGATCACTTTCGCCCTCTCAGACTTACCCTCTCTGTGCTCGAGCTACCCTCCTCTCGTTTCGTCTTCGCTCGCTCGCACACACCTGCTAGACATATCAAACTCGGCGCTACATAGCCAGACCATGGCCCAGAAAATCCGGGAGGCCGAGGGGCTGCTTCGCGTGATACCTAAACCCGGAGAAACCATGTATGGACGCTCTCTTCCTTCCCTGACCATACCTTCACTTGTTTGATCCAGTCTCCCAGCTGACGGAGAGAAGAACATTCTCATCACCTCGGCTCTTCCGTATTGCAACAACGTACCTCATCTTGGTATGTCATGCGATAGTCCTTGGTGAAGTCTACCAAGCGAACCTTCGACCCTTCGCGTAGGAAACATCATTGGGAGTACACTCAGTGCAGATGTCTTCGCTCGGTGTGTCCCTATACATATTATGTCGCTTGCAGCACTGATGAATCTTGCACACTAGCTATTCTCGTGAGTCATATCGATTCGGAGGCAGTTGACGGGATTCAAATGGCGTTCAGGCACTCGCAATCGGAAGACCCTCTACATCTGTGGTACCGACGAGTACGGTACTGCGTCGGAGACTCAGGCTCTCAAGGAAGGAATTACTCCTAAGGCTCTCTGCGACAAGTACAATGCTCTTCATGTCGAGACATACAAGTGGTTCGAACTCAGGTGCGGCACTATGTCTTTCTACGTCCGCCTCGAGCTCATCAACTATGCAGCTTCGACCATTTTGGGCGGACATCAACACCCCTTCATACCGAGTATGCTCCCCTATATACGTACACCTTGACGTTCGTTCAATGGGTTTCTTAGAATCTCGCAAGAGATCTATATCAATCTTGCCCAACACGATTATTTAGAGAGGCTAGAAAAGGAGCAAACGTTCTGCGTAGGATGCAACCGGTAGGTGAATCACGCATGCACTTACAGATTCCGCCCTTACTCCCCTTCAGCTTCCTTGCAGATCGATTCGTAGAAGGGACATGTCCTCACTGTGGCGCGGATGTGAGTACCTTCTTAAACTTTTCTTACGACCTCATCCTGATCCCTGTTGTGCAGGATGCCCGTGGAGATCAATGTGACGTGTGCGGAAGAACGTTGGACGCCGTAGAGCTCATCAATCCTAGATGTCTTGTCGACAAGGCACATGAGGTCACCACGCGTACGACGGCGCACATGTATGTGCGGCTCAACGCTATGCAGTCACGTACGGAAGAGTGGATCTTGAAGTCGTGGAAGGAGGGCAAGTGGTCGCCAAACGCCGTCATCAACGCCGAAGGCAAACTTATCGACGCCCGTCTGAAGGACGGTATGCGCCCGAGTCCAGTCACACGAGACCTTACCTGGGGTGTGCCTGTGCCTAAGCTCGAAGGCAAAGAACACGAGGGCATGGACAGCAAAGTTCTCTGTAAGCAGTGTTCTCATCGTTCGCTGATGATGCTATACTGACGATGTGTTAGACGTTTGGGTAAGAATACTGTTTCGCTGTCGGGAGGCCTTTCGTATTCATCTACTCTGGTTTAGTTCGAGGCATGCATTGGGTACCCGAGTATTACCGCCAACTACACTTCCGACTGGAAACAGTGGTGGTTCAACCAGAAGAACGTCAACCTTTACCAGTTCATGGGCAAGGACAACGTCTACTTCCATGTTATCTACTTCCCTTCGGTCCAGCTCGGAGACGGCCGTCCATGGACCATGCTTCACCATCTCTCCACCACTGGTGCGTTGTACGACGCATATGTCTCAATGAATAGTCATAATCATAATTGCCTTCGCAGAGTATCTGAACTACGAGGGTGGCAAGTTCTCGAAGAGCCATAATCGCGGCGTTTTCGGTCCCGCGGCGAAGGAGACCGGTATTCCTCCTTCAGTGTGGAGGTATTACTTGATCTCAACGAGGCCGGAGACCGCGGACGCCATGTTCTCGTGGGCAGACTGCGTAAGTGAAGGAGGCCGACGCATCTGGAAACATTCTCATCGTGTTTCCAGATCGCCGCGAATAATAACATTCTACTAAACAAGTTTGTACCATGCTTCCTGTCCTCACTGGCGTTTGACTGACCCATAACAGCTTTGGTAACTTCATCAACCGCGTGCTCAAGTTCGTTGCCTCAAATTACAGCAGCGCTGTCCCTGACAGCGGCGACGCACCTGGCCCGTATTCCCCAAACGACGAGTCCGACGCCGACTTTATCACAGATATAAACAATCTCTTAAAGGAGTACATCGATGCCATGGACGGTGTCAAGCTACGTGCTGGTCTCCACACCGTCATGTCCATCTCCGCGCGCGGGAATCTCTACCTCCAGGCATCTGGCCTCAACAAGCAGCTCATGGCCGAGAACCCCAAGCGCTGCGCCCAGGTCATCTCGCGCGCGCTCAACCTCATCTACGTCCTCACGGCGCTCACGCACCCCTTCATGCCGTCCACCGAGGGCGCGATCCTCGCGCAGCTGAACGCGCCCCCGCGCGCCGTCCCCGAAGTGTTCGCGAACGACCTCCTCGCGGGCCACACGGTCGGCACGCCCGAGCACCTCTTTAAGCGCATCGACGACAAGATGGCGGATATCTGGCGCGACAAATTCGGCGGCGCGAAGAAGGCCGAGTCCGCGCTCGTCGAAGCCGCGGATGCGACGCACGTCGCGCCGGGCATGTCCAAGCGCAAGGCCGCGGCGGAGAAGAAAAAGAAAGACAAGGAGACCGCCGCGGCCGCTGCCTCCGCGAGCGGACCGAAGTCGGCGGAGGTGCTCGCTTGGGAGCAGAAGGTCACGGATCAGGCGCAGGTCGTGCGCGAGCTCAAGGCGCAGCCGAAGAGCGAGGAGAGCGATAAGCAGATCGCCGCCGCGGTCGAGACACTCAAGGAGCTCAAGGCGGAGCTCGCCGAGTTGGGCAAGCAGCAGACCGAGGCCTAAAGCTCGAGGGAGGGAGCGGGAGCGGCCTGACGTTGAATGGTATGTTGTGTGCTCGGATGCTGCTGTGATTGTGCAGTCGGAATCTGATCTATGTACGTGTTATCGCAGTTAGGTGGCAGACGTACGGAAGACGGGTCGGCGACGCGGGAGGCCCGCTTCTCGTATGCAGTGCGTGCGTTTGATAGGTGGTGTGGTGGTCGGGTGGATGCCATGTCAGAGAAGTACGAAGTCATACAAATGAAGAGAGGTTCTGTATTCTGTATCCCGCGTTCACGCGCTGCACGTGCCAGCAGCCAGCCTCAACGCTGTGCTGCAACCTGGAAGTTCAAAGTCCTAGCCACTGGTTGCCTGATGGATGCCGCGTCATATACGAGAAGCCGTACCAACTCTCGAGCGCGCCGACGGTTCTTGTGACAGCTTAGTATCAATATCAAACGTTAAACCCTCATCCCTCCTCTTCCAAGCTTTTCTGGTCCGATAGCATAGACTGGACTAGACCTGTCCTGCCGTCGGACTCCGCTGGGTCGTACAAGGAACGAATTAGACTTGGTCGGAATTATGAGGTACCTATCGTGTGCCTCTGACGTCGCTATTAAGATTGTTTCTTGAGTGTTTGAGATTCTTCTTTAGCTATGAACGTTAACGAACTGCTTGATACATAGATCATCTGTGGCCAACCGTAGGTACCCACAAGTACTGTGAGCGCCTAATAGGTTGTTTGAATTTCAAACCACCAAGGAGTCGACGAACTCACATGTTTTCACTCGGAACCATCTGAGTAGCGAGAAGCCCCCAGCCCAGCCCCACCAGTACTTCGCACGTAAAGATGGCCCCGACTAGCACAGAGTCGGAGAAGCCGTTCGTCAAGACGGACATCAAGATCCCGTCCAAAACGCCAGACTGGAAGCTGGACGCGTGGAAGTACCTCCCCGCGAAGGCCGCGGCGCAGGGCGCGAAGGGTTTGCCTATTATCATCATGTCCGTGCTCTATAGTACTGGAAGGCTACGGAGCTTACGGGTGATTGCAGGGCGCACGGCATCTCTTCGAACAAGCTCATGGGGCTCGCGGAGTACGCGGAGGCGTTCGCCGCGCTGGGCTACGCGTGTGTCGTGTTCGACTACCGCCGCTGGGGCACCTCAGGTCTGTCTGCCTGTCTCTGTGCGCCGGGGGCGTGCCGGGCTGACTGGCTTATGCTGCTCAGATGGGCTGCCTAGACACGTCGTCTACGTCTCGGAGCAGCTGGACGACTACCGGACGGTCATCAAGTACTGCAGACAGCAGCCCGAGTTCGACCCGCAGAGGGTGATCATCTGGGGAACGAGCTTTGCGGGTACGGGAGATGGTCTTGCTCTCCCTATGTGCTAACCTCAGCTTACTCCTTACTAGGGGGCCACGTTGTGACGCTGGCGAGCGAGGTGCGTGTCGGACAGCTCCGATCGCCATGATACACAAGCGCCGACGAAGACTGACTATGCTCGCGACGGACGCGCAGAAAAACCTGAACCTGTCCGCTGCGATCTCGCAGTGCCCTTACTTGGGCAACACGCCCTCGCCGAAGATATCTTGGGGCTTCCTCGAGACTGTACTGCGCGGCATCCAAGACGTCCTGCGGCAGGCTCTTGGGCTCAGCCCGAAGTACATGCCAGCGGTCGCGCACCCGGGCGGGGTGGGCCTGATGACGGCGCCCGGGTCTGTCGAGGGTATGCTGGGCATCGTCCAAGTCGAAGGGTATATCTCGTCTCCCGGTGTCCGTCTCCAGTACCCTCGCTGACAACGAAAATGACCCTGTAGGACATATCCGAACGAGGTCGGTGAATCGGTTCCTGCGGACCCCCGCGCCGTCTGTAAACGTACGGGCTGAGACTTGTCTTGTGGCATGATTTTCACAGGTGAACGCCTCGAGCCTCTTCGAGTTCCCGTTCTACACGCCCGCTGCATCAGCCGCGCGGATCGCCTGCCCCGTCAAGCTCATCGCGTGTACGGAGGACAACCTCTGCCCGTACGCAAAGGCCGTCGAGGTCTCGCGCATGTCTTCCCAGGTGGATATGGTGTCCCTACCGTGCGGTGAGCTCTTTCATCCTCGTCCCGGTATTGTGCGATTGTGTATACGTACTCACGCCGGCACCGTCGCAGGGCATTTCGAGCTGTACCCTGGAACGCGGATGTTCGAGCAGTCTCTAACGCCGATGAAGGAGTTCCTGTTGAAGCGCGTTCCTCCTAGCTAGGCCTGCCCTCGGCAGACTTCGCTATACAACTTGGTTTGGGAGTAGGGCCATTTCTTGCACGTATTGTGTTGATTCTTCGCGCGACACGATTGTAGCAGTTAGTATCTCGATGTCACTGTGTGCATTTATACATACGCAGAGCTTATACTTATACTTGGATCAAATTGACTATGGTGTACTCTCTAGTAGGTTCTCGAGGGCGTATGCGAACCGAACGTCTCGGAGTGTGATACCAGGGTGCGCGCGCGCCTCCAGACTCTCGTCGGGAAAGTCAGAAGGCCGCAGCGCTGTGTGCGTGTGCACTCTGACGTGTGCTACGTTCCAGCCGTTCTCGAGATGCACAGTGGTGACGGCGTGATGCTGCGATGTGAATAAGTGAATATTGTCAGCGAACTCCTCTGGAGGATGTTAGAGTTCGTGCCTAGTACTAACCTTCTGCCGACTCTCGACCTCCTTGACCTGCTGGAGGAATTGCTCGAGTTTACGGCCCTCCTGCGAGGGGAACGAGAACTTCTTGCTCAGCTCTCTGACTGCCTTGCCATCATGCTCGCCGACCACGACGGTCCATTGTCGACTCGTTGTCAGAGGATCGAGGTAGACCTTGACTTCCTCCACTGTCAACCACGGGCAAGGATATTTTGGCGCTTTGGGGGGAGGCGGCAGCGGTTCGCGTGCTGAGCGAGATAAACAAACAGTGTCAGCGCGAGAGGGTCCGAAACTTGGCGAATATCAAGGGGAATACCTTCATTACCCGATCTTTGTGTCGTATAGGTCTCCGAGACGTTGAGTGTCTCTGTCGTGCTGGTTTTCCTGACGGTGCTTATGGAGCGTGACAATCCAGTGCGTTGCTTTTTGGATTGTGCGCGATTCAGTACTGTCCTAGTACCAGTATGTGGAGTCACAAGCAAGTGGAGTCGGAGTCGAGCAGCGCCAGGTAAAATACCCGTCGGAAAACGCGCTGGACGAAAGAGGTGTGATGTTGGCATCGCGTAGAGGTTCAACTTTCAACGTTTTGAACGTTTAACGTTTAACGTCCAACGTTTAACCTTGCAACGTCACGGGAGTACGGTAAGTAAGTAGTTGGTGGTGGGGGATATACGTCACCGGCGAGTCGCCCTTGCTTCGTGGGAACTCGCGCTGGTAGGTTATATAAGGTAATTCCCGCCATCGGGAGTCGGGGACCGACTTCGGACGCGAATGATCCACGGACCTCACCACACTCACGCGCAACATATTAGATTCAAATAATCGCTACTCCGCAAGTATATTTGGTCGCGCTTCCCAAAACTCGACCCCTATGATATCGCAATGATACAGCTCGACTGTGGTGCGGATACGAGGCTTCTTTCGAGTCGCCTGCTTACTTATAGCCTTAGGTTCAGACTCAGTAGACACCTCGGTGGCTGACGCTTCCTCGATGACCTGTACAACTTCGCCTTCTGTGTTTGTGTTCACCTGCTCGCCAACATCATGATGAGCCCAAAAACATACGACCGGCTCCAGAATCTTACCTCTTCTCTTACTAGCACACTCCCCTTTCGAAACCTCGCAGACAGCTCATTGTAGTTCATGCCAAAGCGGGAGAACAGTATTTCGTGTTTTTGCGAAGAAACAGTGCCCTAGTGAATTTGTGCGGTCAGTCACTCCGAGATCGTCGTATGCCATCGCTCCACGAACCCGGAGTGTAGCATGCGCTTCCGTCGTGGTCTGGCCGCCCCTGAGGACGAGTGCCCAGAAGACGGTATTATAGAGGTTGTTAATGTGCGCTGGGAGAAATTGATGAGTGACCCTGTCTCGGACCGGAAGGGTACTCACTATCAGCCTGTCTCCATGAGAAGTAATCCCGTACTGCGTTCGTGGATGGGTAGAGCACTATTCGACCATCGAAAGACGGGCAGTACTTGAGTGGCGTGTCTGGGAGATATTTGGACCAATTGAACACGTATGAAGATGTGAACAGCGAAGTCACAGTGGTCAAAATCTTGGCCTCTCGACGATTGTACACCGAGGCAGATTTGCGGAACATGAAACTACGATCTCTAAATCAATAAGGGCCGGTATCCGATACATGGGGAAATGTACCTGTATTCATCCGACTCTCCGAAGGCCAGAACTATGTCTTTGAATTCATTCATGACATCGCGTGCAGCGTGGTCCATGAGCTGCAAGGCGCGCTCGTCGTTCGGTTTTGTGAAGTTGTGTTCGTCGGACAGCCTGGTGGCGTAGCTCGAGCAGGTTCTGAGTCTGCTGGGCATCGCACTGACCGATGGAAGGCATGTCCGTCAATTCGGAGGACCATGAAGGTACCCGGGAGAAGCGGATCGGGGAGCTCGAAGTTTCGGACATAGGCGAATTTGCTCCCTGCCATTCTGCACGCTGTTGAGGCTCGGATGTTAATCACAACGTGTTGAACACATTTGCAGGACGCACAGAGTGAGAATCGGCTGGAGGATGGGATTGGTACGCTTAGGGCCTCGAGGAGCAGATAGAAGTGTTAATCAACGCCTGGTAGCGGCATGGTGGAGGGCAGGCATTACCTTATCAGGCTGGCTGTGACTCGGTCTCCGTTCCCCAGCCCTAAGCCCCGTCACACTGCAGCGCATCACATCTCTGCGCCTCCGTCTCTCTCCGCTCTTGCGCTCCGACCACCACCATCTCCACCGCCTTCACGCCTGACTCCGGCGAGCGCACCATCGACCTCGACATCCGACACTCGACAGCCACCGCAAGCACTCAATCATGAGCACCAACTCTGACTCCTACCCTGAGTTCTTCCGCCGCCGTACGCTCGGCCGCGCCCCGTCACCTCCGACGTGGGCGTGCTACGAGCAGATCCCGTACGCGGATGACTACAGCGACAGTGGGTCAGACAACAACTCCTGTTCGGAGGACGAAGAAGACTATGATCACGCCGGCTCCGACGGCGAACGGCCCGATCCTGCGCACGACACGCGATCGCCCCAGATCGACGGCGACATGGAGATCGACGACGGCGACGAGGCCATATCCTCGGACAAGGTGGTAGAGATGAAGAAGGACGTCAAGGGCAAGCAGCGAGCGACTGAGCACTATGAGAGCCCCAAGCGAGAGCACAGGAAGAAGCAGCGCCAGCCGGTGTTCACTCTCCGGCCCATTCTGACCATCCAGAAGAGCCAGGGCTTTGTGTGGAACCAGGTGAGTGCCCGACTGCTCGGATGCGCTTGTCTGTCCTCGTGTGTATACTTACAGCGGTGGCGTCATTTCTCTAGGACCTGTTTGTCCCGCCCTACATCAAAGACCGATGTTCGTTCACTTTCTCTGCTTCTGTTCCTGTCGTGCTCACATGGCTCTGTGGACTTGCTATGGGTGTTGTGTCGACCAGATGTCGCCTCAACGTCGCCCTCAAACTCCCATGGCTTCGTGTCGTCCTCCGTGTCCTCGACGAACTCGTCCATGATGGAGTATGAGGTTGAGGTCGTAGAGATCCGGGTCAGGGAGGGCGAACTCAACGACATCATCCCGTGAGGGTCGCGCATCCACAAGCACTCGTTCAGCTATGTAGCTCTTCGTTCTTTGTTGTATCGTTTAAGTGCTAGACACCTCACCTATCCCCCACTAGCTTTCTTCTATACCTACCCTCACATCTGTATCTACTCACGACCCCCCACGTTTACCGCGCCTCCTCGCGCGCTGTACATTGTTCGGACACGGTTTTCGATCTGCGTTATATTACAACAAGAAATGTTCGTACACGTCATGGCGCATGCTTAGATGGCAGCAAGAAGCTCGTCCTCGACTTCAAGGTCCCTCATGCGTGCGGCCGCCTCTTTCTCTTTCTCTCTCTCTTTCTCCTTCTCCCGCTCCCTCACCGCCTCCTGCTCGCGGGTGACAACATATGACGGCGTAACGTAAGGCTTGTAGTCAAGATGCTTCTTCACGTAAAAGCACATATACGCCTGGGAGCTAAGGCACGCCCCCAGAGACGAATGCGTCACCCTGTGAGAGACGACAGGGGTCCGCTCATCAGCACAACGAGAGCGGACACACACGGGCACGTCAAGCGACACTTACTTGTCGTCATCGTACCGGTACCACTATATTTACGCGCAGGGCGCACGATGGCGAGGGACGCGTGCGGGATCCGGGAACGTCAGCGGGTGAGAACACGGGCACCGCGGCAGCACGGCGCGGGGAAAGACACGGACGGAAAGGGGGACGGGGACGGGACGGGACGTACCTCGTCGTGCGAACGCGCGTAGCACGTATAGTGCCCGTTGTCGATCTGGCCCTCGTGGCAGACGACGGCGAACAGGTCGTATTCGTAGAGCGCTTCGGGCCCGAGGCTCTTGTCCCTGGGGGCACCATCGGACAGTCAGCAGAGGTGTTCGGGAAGCAGGCCATTGCCAGAAGAGAAGGGCGGGCGGGGGCCGCGGTGAGATTATCTGCGAAGTGCATGGCCAAGGGGAACGGGAATGGGCGGGATGGTTGGAACGGGCGAGGAATCAGGGGTGGGGATGGGGATGGGGTGGAGAAGGCCGAGCCAGGCAGGAATGCTGCTATGCTTGGTCGGGTGGTTGCCCACCGGGAGTGGAAGGGAAGAGAGTGTGTGCTCACGGAACAAGGGACGGGGCCGCGCTTCCGCTTTCCTTGAGTTGGTCCAGCTTGTGCATGATCAAAGTCGTATATGGCGCCATATTTAGCGACGAAGGGAAGCGGATGGGAGCCTCGATTTTGCGTGCTGCGGACTTGTCTGCTGATTTGTGCTCGAAGCGCTGTGAGCAAGGAACATGGTCGATGTGGACGAGGGTCGTGTCATGGACGTGGCGAGTCGGGGGCGCGAGGGGTTGTAGGAGGGCGCCACAGGGCCGAACGGAAATACGCATGTGAAGTGGGTACGGCACGGAGTTTTGGACGAATTCCGCACATCCGAGTTGGAGAGACCGACAGCATTGGAATTTTCCGGGACCTGATGGTCAGCGGCGACCACAACGATACTGAAATGGGCCGGAGACTCCCACCTTGAACTGGAAGCTGAGGACAGGAGGTAGTTTTCGGATACTCAGACGTTTGCTGGCCTGTGAGTGACAGTGCGTATAATTAGCAAAACGGTATAGAATGAAGCGGGGAAGATTAGAAGGAAACATTGGGGACAGTGATAGGTAAATAAACTGGAGAACACACATGAGATGCTTTGCCGCACTTCTCGCAGCTGTACTCATTAGGACCAAGCTTTTCCGGGTGTGTGAACCTATTGAGCGACACGCACTAATATTAGCATTATGGCAATGAGGGTCCTTGGGAATGAGAGGTAAGATGTGCTCGCCTGCGAAGGCATGACGCCAAAGTCAGCCCTTGCTCGCTCCCAGTTTCTCCCTTGAGCTCGAGGCTGATATCTAGCATCGGATCGCTCTTGTCGGCCACCTTTCCGCAGCGTTCACACTTGACATCACTTTGTAGCAGGCCTGCAAAGGTAGAGTGGATGATGCATATGCACTGTAGAGATGTTGACCCTCTTGTCGTGGCGTGAATCTGGTTCAAGGCGGTAATGAAGAATTCGTGGGCATCTTGCTGAGCATATCCGGACAGCTCAGAGGAAGCTCTCCACGTCTTAGCGAGCAGGTCGATGGGACCGTACGGCCCCGCACTGTCGGAGTACACCTATCACATATTGCGACAGATTTAGCGCCGCCAGAAAAGGCCAGGGTGTGGGTAGATTCACCTCCGAGAATAGCTTGTCCATCTCACAGGATATGCAATCCTTCGTCTTGCACAATTTGCTCGGGTGCCTATCGCTGAGGTAATAGTTGCGCAGCAGCGGATTAGCAATGAACGATTGTAGGATGACGTTCATGAAGCATGTCTGTCCTAGGTTGATGAGCCCTCGTCGTCCTGCGCATCCCATGAGCTTCATTGGCACACCTAACACGGCGAGTGAAAAACTACCTTGACAGGGGGAAGGTATGGTGCGCTCAAGCGCTGCTGTCTCCTGAGCGTTTGCATGCCACAATTTGAAGGGTTCACGTCCTCTCCTTGCTACTGCGGTTGTATGATTTTAGTCTGGGGACAGAAAGTTACTGCAATAAGAGCTGACTAACCGTGGAAATTGGTCACAGACTCCTCTGCCGCGATGGAAATAGACGACTGGACTCGGCTAAGTATGTTGTCGTATACGAAGTCCTCACACTGTATACAATAGACGTTCCCAGTTTTCAGATCGGTACCTAGTAGGAGCACATCAGCATCTATTTGTAGACATGCAATAGGAAGAGGTCCCGGCTCGCTGTTGCCCTATACCAGGGGCCCGGAACAAGACGGGAGCCGAGCTACCGGTAGAAGGAAACACCTACAGAAGTCATGATTTCTGTCGTGGAGATGCAAGTTGATATGTTTCTCTTGCCAGCAGCCCGCAAAAGAGCAGTGCAAGCATGCGTATGGCCGCGAGAGGGCTATGGCGCAGATGCCACATTCCGGAGGCGCAATCTGCGTCGCAAGGGGAAGTTTAGTAGTTACTGACGTGGTAAAATGAGACACTAACCTTGCGCCGTTTGGCGGGGTACGCAACCTCGTGCAAGCGATATGTGTTCCACTTGACGACCGTCTTATATCTGTCGAGGAGAGCCGCACGGTCGGATTCATCGGCCAAGGCCGCAGAAAGGTGTGGGCATTTGCCAGAGTCGAATTCTGCGGTCATGATGCCAGCCGACGGTTTGGAAAACACCGAGCACGAGGCGAGCTTGTCCCTGTTGAGAGAAGGGCGTGTCTATGTCGACCGAGGCGAGGCTGCGACGGGGAGAAGGACGTTCAATGAAACGAGGCTGAACCACTCGAACCGCCGCGGACTCCGGAGGCAGTTGTCACACCCAAATCCGGCCAGCGGTGCACGGCACGTGCCTCCACACACAAGCCGTTACAGGAGGCGCCCCTACTACGAGCCTCTCTCTCGGAGCGTCATCACTGCGCCAGTTTCCCGTCTTTTCCTCATTTGTGTCCCGACTCCCATCTAATATCTACCTTACGCCCCGTAACGATCACATTCACGGTTTCACTCTTGAGATGACTCTTGGCTTCGGTCGCAAACATTCGGACATAGATGGACTTGCGTGTCACAGTTCACAGCGAGTACACACTGCACTCCTCGCTATCTTGAAGATGGTTTTCAATCCACGGCGCAGCAAGATTGCCAGAGAGTCTCTTGGCGATGTTGAGGAACAGTCAGTTCTTAATCCACACGCGTCACCACGTTCGTTGTGTATCTTCTGCGGTGCATCGAAGGAGACTGGGTTCAATGTTGTATGGGAGGTGAGTATTCTTGTTATATGCGGTCTACATCGTGCTCAAACGACGCAGGATGATCATTACACAGTTTTCACAGACATTAATCCATCAGCTGAACACCACCTTCAAATCATTCCCAAGAAGCATATAGGCAAGCTCGCCCATTCCGCTATGTGATCCTGTAGTTGAGCTCGCCGTTTAGAAAGTATCAAGGCCCTTCATGCAGGCGACGCAGAAATTGGTATCATTCTCATTGTCTATGCTCTCGTGCAGTCGCTCAAGCTGGTTCCAGTGAAAGAAATGTTAGACATCGGCCACAAGATCTTAGACGGTTTAGACGTTCCTCCGAAGCTACGTCGGTGAGTTCCTGCATTCTATCCCTACGTCCGCCGCCTTGACTGTCATTCATAGCCTCGGCTTCCATATCCCTCCGTATATCTCAGTACCTCACCTCCACATGCACGTGCAAGCACTTCCTTATCGTTCTTTCCTCCGAAGACTCAAATACCCAATCGCCGTCGGTCGGAAAGGGCATGAAAAGGGCCTCAGCTGGTTCGCCGATGCCGAGCAGACCGTACGTCTCTTAGAGAAAGGCATACAGGTCCGTATATTACCCTGTTAAGGCCGACAGACGCCCTTGACCCTGCATGCTCGCGGCATACCGTATCCTAATAATGACCTATTTGTGACGCATTCTTCGACGCTGCATGACCCACGACACCGGCATGAGTTGCATACCCGTGGATGCACTTCTCATGCAACTGCGCCTCGCATCATGTGGTACGACCATTCGCGAGTTGTCGTGCGGTTGACTCATTGCCTCTCGGTATTACTCTCACTTAGTGAGCATATGCGCCTTGTCGAAAATGAGCACGTCACAGCGGGCAATACGTCTTTACATCCCCTGATTCTCAAACATATTTGATAACATCAAATCCAACTATAGTGCGTTCAGTGCTGGCAAACGCAGAGCAAATCCGAGTCCGAGGCAAAGTATCCTCACGCCAATTGAGCAGGAGCCTGCCCTGAAAGAGCTATATTTAGCGCGATTGCGCTGTGAGTGAAAGCCTTTGAGACCTATATCCGTACATAGCGTCCACGGATGTCCAAACTTTCATGGGAAGCCGTTAGAAGGCACGCCATAGCTCAATTCCCTCACGCTCTGGTAGCGCAAAGAGCGACAAACATTCTACGCAGGGTGGAGAGATCGATTGAATGCATTGAATTGCAATCTGACTGGTCTTCTCTATACTGGCGATGTAGCTCCGTTACTTCCTCTTCCAGCGCAAGGTGAGTGCAACGCATTCGCTTATCTGACACAACTGATGCAGTGGTCGGGATGTTGATTGACACAGATGTAGGGTCGATCCCATAGACCGTTAACCTCCCGGTTCCCTCTCCGAACAGGCTGCGAGGGATGTGAACATGGTCACTTACGGCCTCCGTGACTGTCAGTCGAACTTCGGTACCGCGGCGCTGGATCGAAACGATTCCTCACACGAGGGCAATGCGTCGCTCCTAACTGCTGGAACTCGAGTTCCGGGGCGCACCATGTCGTTATAAGCATCGTCCACGCCCCTCTCATGGTCCGGGCCGTTAATGTCCATTGCCCGAGTACGAGGACCTGTATCTCGGCTTGCCTACGTTCGGCATTGTGGTACCACTGGAGCAATACAGTACACGACGCCCCAAGTAGTAACCTCGACGCATTCCGCTGCCCGAAGCGATGGACAGATAGGTGCGTGACCTCGGAAGTTTCTCATGCCGTACAAGCTAGTTTGACTGATAATGCCCGCAAGGTCTGCTCGAAAACCATGTCTGACCTGAGTTCCCCAGCGATTGCGCCGACATAAATGTAATATTGCAACCGCGACAACCACGGTCGGGAGTCAGTGCTCGCCATAGAATGCTCTCGGGAGCCGGAAGGGTCGCTGCCGCAGACGCTCGATGCGCTACACGTTCAGTCATCCGCCCCACGCAGCCGTGCGCTTTTTGTACAGCGTTCACAGTCGCGACTCTTGACCCACGCTCGAATCCTTTGACCTATCACAACAAGGGGATTACGACGGGGAGCGGTTTTGCAAGATCCATCCCGATCAATTCTGCGACGAACCACGAAGCTTCGTCCCAAAACGGACATGCGATGTTACGAGGTCCATGTTTAACGCACCGGCCTGCCACAAACCCTCACCGTGCATCCGGTCATGAAGCCCGAGTACTGTAACCGAGGCCTTCATGGGCCGTCGTGTGGCCGCCGGGTCGCTCGAGGTACTTGGGTGTCCCTGCCGGGACGCGGTATAAAGAGGTTTGGTCGACCGCTGAACTTTGTTCGTCAGCTCCTGCTCGAGACCGCAACCGCAATGGCGCGCACTCTTCTTCCCCTCGTCGCATCGCTGCTGCTCTCCAGGTTTGCGCTCGCGGTACCCGCCGTCAGTGCATCCGCTGCAGCGAGCAATATCGCCCCAGCTCCCGTCGCAAGCGTGTCTGCTGCCGCCAGTAGCGCTGCTCCCGCCGCTTCTGCCTCGGCTGCCGCCAGCAGTGGTGCACCGGCTGCTAGCGCCTCTGCTGCAGCCAGCACCGGCGTCCCTGCTGCGAGTGCTTCCGCTGCTGCAAGCAGCGTAGCAGCAGTGTCCAGTGCTCCCGCCGCAGCACGACCCTCAAATGTGCCCTCCCCTGTCAACAGTGTGATCCCCCCTAGCGAGACGGCGCCCTTGGCCAGCGACGATCCGAATGGTGTCGCCTTCCCGCCCGACGCGGACATCATCCCCGTCGCACAGCGCGGCGCCACTGGCGGGACTGTGATCGGTCCACAGAACGTCGTCATCGACCGCCAGAACCCGGACCTGCTTGCACCCCCGACTACGGACCACGGCAGCGTGTACGTACCTGTATCTGTCTCAATATAGCATCCACGGGGGCCATCGCTGACGGCACCACAGTATGAACGCGAAGTGGCCGTTCTCTCTGAGCCACAACCGTCTCCAGACGGGCGGATGGGCACGAACGCAGAACAGTAAGCCGTCATGGTATTTGCTGTCGGATATTACTGACAGCACGCTGCAGAGGACCAGATGCCTATCGCACAATGTGAGCCACATCTGTCGCAGCTGAGGATAGAACTGGTGTTGATTACTTATTCATGCAGCATTGGCGGGTGTGGATATGCGACTCGAACCTGGCGCAATCAGGTTAGTACTTGGTCTACTCTTTTTTAATCATCGTGCTCACACATCACGTTTAGGGAACTCCATTGGCATTCCACCTCTGAGGTATGATATTTCGCGGTGGCGTTGACACAACTCTGACGTGCGATGGTGGCAGTGGGCATTCATTCTCAAGGTATGACACTGGGTGTCTCTGTATCATAGGGGAGACTGATGCCCTGGTACAGGGAAGCGTTCAAGTGACCGCTATCGACACAGACGGTCGTAACTTCCTAGGCAATGTGGTATGTGAGATTCATTCATAAAATAGTGGGAAGGCCACTCAAGGTCTCTTCTAGAACCCGGGAGACTTGTGGTACTTCCCCGCTGGCATACCTCACAGTCTGCAAGCTACCGCCGACTCGCCCGATGGCGCGGAGTTCATCCTTGTGAGTACCTGTACTAACCACAGACACGTGGAGCGACCCTGATAACGTTCTACCGCAGGTCTTCGATGACGGTGGATTCGATGAGGACGTCACTTTCTTGGTACGCCCTGTTTGGCAAGTCACACTGCTGTTCCTACCGCTAACCGCCATACATCGCGGCACAGCTCACCGATTGGTTGGCGCACATTCCAAAGGAAGTGATTGCTAAAAACTTCCAGACCGACATCTCGGCATTCGATAACGTTCCCAACCAGCAGCTATACATATTCCCCGGCGGTAGGCAGCTAATTTTACTTCTTGTTTACGATCCGCGAGCCGATCTCCTCTCCTGCGTTCTAGTGCCACCTGACGACAACGCACAAGCCCCGGCCAGCCCGCAAGGCAGGATGCCGAACCCATTGACTTTCCCCCTCTCGCAGGTCAAGGCGACACAGCACTCCGGAGGGACCGTCAAGACCATCGACGAGACCATGTTCAAGGCCGCCACTGGCATCTCCGCGCTGGAGGTGACGGTCGAGCCCGGTGCAATAAGGTGCGCAGTGGGTCAGATATATGCTTGTCTCTAACGCCGCTCTAACACCGCACACAGAGAACTCCATGTAAGTCAGCAGATATACCTGGAAATAACTCACTCACGCCTCGCAGTGGCACCCCAATGCCGATGAATGGACCTACTTCATGTGTGTATCATCCCTGGCTGTCCACAGATCGATCTCGCTGATTGGCACCCCCCGGTACAGCAACGGCACCGGCCGTGTTACGCTCTTCGCGACGAGCAGCACCGCCCGGACCTTCAATTACGAGGCACGTATCTCATCACGGATCTCATCCAAGCCGTCGGAACTGAGACGTGTTTGTTTCCTTTACAGCCTGGGGATGTCGGATTCGTGCCTCGGTCATGGGGTAAGTAGCTCTTTTCGTCCAACACCCCTCGATTCTAACGAACGGTTTTAGGTCACTACGTCGAAAATACGGGGAACACGACGCTTCACTTCTTGGAGATCTTCAACTCAGGTCGGCCCTCCAGTAGGCGAATTAACAATGTGCGCTGACCATGTTTTCTCCCCCAGGCCTTGCCCAGGACGTTAGCTTGAGTCAGGTATATCACTCCTTCATGCCCTAGCATTCGCCCACTGATGATTGTTCCGCATCACAGTGGCTCGCCTTGACACCGCCTTCCCTTGTCCAGCAGCATCTGGCGCTCCCCCAAGACGTCCTCAACCAGCTCAGCAAGTTCAAGACGAAGGCTGTTGTTGTTGGACCCCAATGATCTCGCACGATGCAACACTTGTAATCCATACCTTGCCCCATCTTATTCTTATACCGACTGCTTTGCAAACGTACGACAAAGTCCATGTACACTACGTAGTTCCGTCGAGCACAATAACAAGCACCTCCAAGCGATACTGGGTCATAATCGAATCCAAATACTGATTTCCAAGAAGCCCAAGATCAAGCACTACATACAAGTACATACACAAGCGTCCGGATTCATATGGGTATCGCAAGATGGTCGCTACGAACAAGCTACAACAAGGTATCACTACATATACAGCAGGGATGGCAATGGATACAGTGTCGCATAGATGATATCATAGTAATATTGGCTTCTTCGTCTTGTTACGCCGCCGTCTGGAGGATCCAGATCCAGACGTCGTGTTTCCCGCCTGCGACGAAATCAGCATTCTCTAGTGTGATGCATGAGCAAGCGTCAGAAAAACGTACCTCGGGGCCATCGGTCGTCGTCGGAGTCGTCGGCGAGCTCGCGTCGCCATCCGAGCCAGCCGCCACCCGTTCGAGGCGAAGATTGATACGAGTGCCCCTGCTCGTCGGCGACCAGGGTGGTGCCACCGTCTTCTCGGCGGCCGAATCCTCCGCATCGGACTCGTTCGAATGTGCGGCTTTCGCGGCCTGGCGGGTTTGCTGCACCTGCATCCAGTCCTGCAAGGGTTCCACCTCGTCCGCGTTGTCCTCCAGGCCGACGGCGTCTTCTGCTGTCACCCTCACGAGCTCCGTATCCTCTTCATCGACATCTCCACCACCTAACTGAGTGGGAGGCTGCTGCTGCTGCTGCTGATCATGAAGTGCGGCGTTCTGCGGTTCTGTGGACTGGATGCTGGACGAGCCATCCATCGATACAAGAATGCTCCCTTTCAGCGCGTCGGCGATGTCCTTCTCGGGAGCCACGGGTGCATTGGCGGTGGTTTTCTCTGAAGATGCCTGATGATCGAGGGCGAGAGGTTGGTGAGGTGGTGCAACAGGAGAGATTGCCACAACAGAGGGAGCAGGGTCTAGCTGGGGCGTTGGGGCGGGTAAAGATGGGGTGGACGCCCAAGCCCTCTGGTTGGCGGAACCCCAAGCCGGCCTCTGCTGCGTACGGACAGCGGGAGAAAACGGTGTGTGCATGTTGGTCACTTCCCGTTCCTGGGAGGAGGTGCGCGGGAACGAGCCAGAGGGCGAGTTGGGCATGATCGCGGCGGTTGATGACGACCAGAATGACGAGATATAGCTCTTAGCCTGCGTGGCAGCGCCCCAAGCGGTGGTCTTGGGGGTAGATGGCGAAGGAGCCGCTTGCGTAAAGACTGGACGCTGAGGACCGAAAGCGCTTCGTGCCGCCATATTCGGGAATGTAGTGTTGATAGGGGGAGGCGCCGTAGTCGGTCTGTCGGGCACTCCTGTGGTCGCGCGGGGAGCGAGCGAGCGTGGACGGGGCGATTCCCCCGAAGGAGTCTCGGGCAAGCCGAACCATACGTTCGAATCCTTCGTTGTGCTCGAGCCACGACCGGCATCCAGCTTGGACTCCTCAACATTAGCTCCTCGTTCAGCACGGTCTGCGTGCGCACTCGCAGCGGAGGCCGATACCGGGAACGCCGAGTCGTGAGTAGTCGACTTAGACGGGCTCGCGGCCGACGGTGCAGCAACCGACTCCACTGTCTCCTGAACTAGGGGAGCTTGCGCTTCGCCGGGAGACTGTTCGGTCGACGACTTGTCGTAGTCGCCTGTCTTCGCCGTAGCTGTAGATGACTGGCCATCTCCCGAACCACCAGTGAGAGATAAATCCTCGGACCTGACTGACGCAGTCGCGTCCACCTCTGTGGAACGAGGCTGAGCTTCGGCGGACTGGTCGGTGGACTGGGTAGGCAGGGTCTCGGTCTTGCCATCGGCTTTCGTAGGGGACATCGAATTGTCAGCGGTTGAGTGAGATGCGCCGACGTTCTCGTTCACCGTGCTCGATTCGTCCACGGAAGCGACCTTCTCACCCTCGCGAGAGGATTCTGGTACGAGAGCGTCTCCCTCCGTGGTCACCGCCGAAACGGGCTTCTCATTCGCATTGTCGTCGTTCGGGGTGACGTTCGCGGTGGTCTCGGAGACAGTCTCTTCCTGGTTCACAGCGGGCTCTGGAACATCCTGATCCTCCTTCGACTCAACAACGGCTTCGGGGATAGTCGCCTCTTCGACCGTGTTCGTCTCGGGGACGACGACCGCAACCTCAACGACCGCCTTCGCACCGGAGTCCTCGGCGGCCTTCGCTCCGAGGTCGCCCTCGGCCTCGCCATCTCCCGCCGTTGCCTGTGTACCCTCGCCATCCTGTGCGGCATTGTCCTCCACATCCCTCGACGACTCAGGGTCGTCCCCGACGTCCACCTGCGGCTGCGGCCCCTTGTCATCGTCATCGTCCCTGCTCTTCTGGAGCGCGTTCTTCTTGTTGCTCTTGCTCTTGCTCTTGCTTTTCGTCGTCTGCGTCTTTTTCGCCGCCGGCGCGTCCCCTCCAGTCTTCTTCTTCTTGTCCATCTCCATCTCCCCTTCCTTCTCCTTCTCGGCTAATCGGGCGGCCCGCTTCCTGTCCCGCTCCTCCGTCTCTGCTAGCGCCCTGGCGTCCTCTTGAGCCTTCGCCTCAGCCTTCGCGTCGGCCTCGGCCTTCGCTTTCGCCGCCTGCCTCGCCTTTTTCGCCAGCTTCTTGGCTTCCTTGCTCAACGGGACATCGCTAGCCCCTTCCGTCGCCGGGGTGGGCGGCACAGACTCGCCGCCGACAGGAGAGAGCGAGGCTGTCTGCAAGCCGATGTCGGTGGACCGCGGTGTAGCGACTGGCTCGAGCTTTTCGGGCGCGCTCGCCCCAGACCCAACAGATGCAGAAGGGTCCGAGGTGTCGCTCTCCCGAGCTGGTGAGGTGTCCGTGGCGACCGCCTCGCCGTCCCCAGTACTTGCAGTATTTGGTGCATGCTGCGCGGGAGGGTCGTTCGCACCACTCTGTTCTGGCTGTACGGAAGGTGGGCTTGGCGCCGGCGCCGTGGTCGGGGTCGAGGTCGGGAGCTCAGTGGGTTGAGTCGGCCGCGGGGTCGACTCGCCAACATGCTCAGGCGGCGTGCGCTTCTCCGCCGTCTCTTCCGCGTTAGACGATCCTTCATCCTGCGACTGCTGCTGCTGCTGCTGCTGCTGCTGGTCGACAGCGGTGGCGGCGCTAGTCCCCGACTCCGTGGTCGACTCCAATCCGGTCTTACTCTCGGGCTTGGGCGTCTCCTCACGCTGTGGCGACTGCTGGCGCATATCAGGAGCGAGCCGACGTGGACGCGATTCGTGCTCGTCGTTCGGCAGGGTCCTCCACGGCTCTGCAGGCGGGGTCGGCAGGGGGTTGACGATCGGCGCGGACCGATCCTTGCTGTCTGTGTCAGAGACGGTCGCGAGCTGGGGTTGCGGTGGTCGCTCTGGTTCGGTCGACTCTGGCGCTGCGTTGGCCTTGGGCGCGGAGTCGGTCGCCGTTGCGGACGTAGCGTCAGTCACAACGGCAGGCTCAGAGGGAGTGGTCGTGGTCGTGGTCGTGGTCGTGTCAGGAGCAGCACTAGACACAGGCTGCTCGCCACTTGCGTTCTTCTGACCCAGATCGGCGGGGTCCTCAGACTTGTCTGGCTGGGGCGTCGTCGATCCTTGTGTTGGCTCGGGATCCGTACGCACTGAAGGAGCTGACACCGTCTCTGTCTCTGTCCTCGTCTCCGTCTCCGTCCCCGTCCCCTCTGTCGTCTCGACATTGGACTCGGCAGGAGGCTCAGGCTCCGAACCGCGGGCGTTCGTCTGCCCCTCCTCTCGCGCTGGAACCTCGGGCGCAGTATTGACATCAACCTCCTCTGTCGATCGTCCCCAAGGATTCGGATTATAGGCATCGAATGCCCCAGGGAAGTTGAAGGTGGGGCCGGAATGCAAATCGGAATGCAAGCGCGGATCGCCTGCGCCGGCATCGCCCTCAAGGAACGACGCGAACGACTCCGACGACGAGTCGTCATCGCCCGCACCACCCCCACTGACGTTATCGAGGGGGACAGGGGGATCCGCGTCAGTGCTCTTCGGCGTGGGCCTGGGCCTGTGCGTGTGTATATGTGTGTCGCCCTTCGGAATCGCAGCGACAGCCGGGGGCTCCTCGGGGGCTTCCTGCACGTGCGACTGTGAGCTAGCTTCTGCCGCGCCTGGGACGTGCGCGCCAGGATCTGCGGCCGCGCTGTCCGTCTCGGGCGAGGCTCCCGCAGCGTCTGCGTCTGCGTCTGCCGGTGTCGATGTCGATGTCGATGATGGCGCTACTGTTGATGTCGATGTGGGCTGAAGTGGCGCGTGCTGCTGCGGCTGCTCGTCCTCGAAGCGGATGAGATCCTCGCCATTCGTATCCGCGGCGGGCGCCGGCTGGGCATGGGATCCTGCCGCGGGCTGCTGGTGGGAGTCGCCCGCGCTGTCGCCGTCGCCGTGGCCGTCGATGTGGAGCCCGAGAGAGTTCTGCGCGGCGCCGTCTGCTGCGGGTGCAGTGGTGGCCGCACCCGTGTCTGTGTCTGGATCTAGGTCTGTGGCTGGGTCCACAGCCGCGGCCCCGTGCGCATCGTGCGTCTCGAACGCGTCCTCGGAGACCTCGTCCAGAGCCCAGTCGCTCACGACGCTCTCCGCGACGTCATCGTCCTCCTCGATCTCCGGTTCTTCAGGCAGCGGTGGCGAGGGCGGCGGAGGCGGGGGCGGGGGTGGTGGACTCTCGAAGTCTTTCGACAGTCTGCGGACGTGCTTCACGCGGGGGGTGGTGGGTGAGACGGAAGGCTGTATGCTCTGTGCGAGGGTGAGGATGAATGCGCGGAGCGATGCCTCCGCAGTGAGGCTGGAGGTCGTGTGAGAATCGACGGGGATGAGAATCATGAGACAGAAGCGCGATCTTGGCGTACCTTGCGAGCGCGTCATGGTCCGTCTGGAGATACCAGAGGGCGCAAGGGGTCAGTCGGTTGGTGCGGATGAGCTCGCGCAGCTCATGCGTTTCGGAGGGATGATATTGCAGTCGGACGTAGGTGAGGAGATCGCGGTCGACCCAGTAAGTTGGGTCTTTCTGGAGTATGATAGGACGAGTTGATGGATTACGGAAAGGAAGTTATGCGATTAATGAGTATACGCACTGGCAATTCCTCTCGCTGCGAGAAGTGGGTTTGAATGCGGGGTGGTGGCTGGTACATGGTGGGTGGCCACACGCTAAGATAGTGGGTTGTTAGGGCACGAGCCGTCGTCGCGTGGACAGCCACACACCTTATACGCGTCGGGGAGCGTGAGGGGTCGGCCAACGACCGTGAAGGGCCGGAGTGTGGTGATGGTCGGGAGAGGAAGAGTAGGCTCATTGGCTTCAACGCGACGGATTAGCGCGCCGCAGAGGAATAGAAAGCTTGATAAGTGAAAGCGGACAACGCACGTTGTATGTAGAGCTCTTGCAACCTTAGATTGCAGCGTCGGGGGCGAGTTATCAAGGGAAGGGAAGAGAGATCAGGGATGGGGCCGGGGCGGGGAGGAAGCCTGGAGGTTATGAAGGGCAGCTGGCTGGCACGCTACCGCAGCTGGAGCGCGAGGGAGGGAGACACGCCGAAGGGACACGCTGCAGCATGAGAACAGCGGGATACTATAGCTGGCCCATTAATGTTCTCGACAAGAAGGTGCACCGTCCATTCGCACCTCAAGGCGGTCCTTTGTCCATGAACTCTAACTTCCCCGGCAGTGCCCCGCCTCTTATCAGCTTCCCCCATCGCCTTCCCAATCATATGTTCTCTCTCCCCCGTCCCAGCATCCGTAGCTGGCGACTCGAGTGCGCAAGGAGCTGAGGTGCAGTTGAGCTCGATGTCCGTCTCCGCGACCGTCGGCCGTTTCGAGCAGGCGAGGATCATCGAAGGTGGACTCTGAAGCCAATCGCGCGACAGATAGAAGCCGTTCTCGCAGACCAAGTTTGGCAGTAGACATGCGTGGTGTCTACGAGATGCATGGCGAGGATCACAAGCAGATAGAGACGTGGTCGGAGCAAAGTCTGAAATTTGCTCGTTACGTGAAGCGGACGAGCTGCAGTACCCGTCGCGCCTCGTGAACCAACTCGATCTTCACCTCAAGCGGTGGTTGCACGCTCGATCAACTCGTCCCCGCTCCCCACCGAGCTCAACCGCAGAATTCCACTCGCATCTTCAGTCAAGCCATGTTCGCTATCGCTCTTGAATCGCTAGCTCCTCCCTAGGCATCAGCACCGGGTCTCATGCTGTCTCATGGCATCCGAAATGGGCGTCTGTGCCACAACACCCCGATGCCTCATGGCATTCGCGCACCTCCCAATGAACGGAGGGGGGATCATGTACCCCCGACGCTAGACTGAGCTCTATCTGAATATCTATGCTGTACACCGTCCCAGAGGGAACTCACTGTACATGCGCCGACTCCCGAGTACGTATACGTCACTGTACGTACTGGCCGCCCATTGACTGAAGTACTGACGCCTGACGACCGCAGCTACGACACCTTCGCCTCCGTGGGGCCGTGGGCTTCGAATTCGAGCAAGCTTCGAGCGACGGCACCGTCTCGATCTGCGACCACAAGTCCAAGAAGCGCCGGCGGCAGTGTGCGGCAGTAAGGGTACTTCAAGTAAGTACTACCCCGCTGCTGTCCTATCTATCGCGTTCAACTACATGGTGCTGATCTCGCGTCACTCCCTAATATCTAGCCCAAGGGTCGGACTGCGCTGAGTTGAGGCATCTCGACCGGCGCATCCACGACTATCTCGCCCTCGCAGAGTCGCTGCCCCTGTGTGCTTGCCATGATGACAGATACTAGAGAACAAGTCACAGGCGGCCAACCATCGACGCGAGACAGGACTGTAGACACCCCAGTGGGCTCTTCAACGTTCGCCACCAGTGCAAGTCAACGAAGAGTATCACCAAGGCTCACTCACGATCTCAAACGACACCAGACGGCAAGCGTGGATAAGCTCCTGCGACATCTACTGCGTCTGGTTGCCAAGGACCCAGCGCAGTATTCGGACAAACTCCTTCAACAGTGTCTGACTTACGCTCGCACGGAGTTCTGCACCGATAATACACTGCACAAACACCTTGAAGAGTAGTACGTAGCATAGCCAGTCCGATCAATGGTTTGCGCTCATGACAGGCAGTATGTATGCGTTTCCAGAGAAGTACCGCTACGAACTCCTCATAAACGCTTCCAACCTCGTATTCTCTCGCTTGAAGACGGCGCTACCCGAGACTCTTCGTAGTCCTGTTGACACCGGTCTTGATGTCTTCTTCTGCCGAAACGACCCTAAGTACCTCTACGGCTCTTACACACACGACCCCTCGACAGACTTGAAGCCCGACGTCGCTCTCGTCTCCCTTGCTACGGCTCGTGCTCTCTATGGCGTCGACGAGTGGCTGCATGCTCAATCAACTCGTTCATCCTCCCACCAGCACCGCTAGAGCTCAACCGCTGTCACATTTCGCGTCTTCAATTAGGCTATGTCACTTATCGTTTTCGAACCGCCAGCTCCTCAACCCAGGGTCTCATGGCCCCATCCAACTCGGAAATGGGCGTCTTTGCCACGACAGCCATGGTGTTTTACTACCCTGGACCCCGAAGCCTCATGGCAATCGCACACTTCGGAGGGATCATGCACATGTCCCAGCCTGTGCTGATCTAGCCGTATATCCAGACTCTGATGTCACTTACAGCGCCCCCCGACCACGTCACGTACGTAGAGATCCGAGCCCCAAGGCTGCAGCAGAAGCGGCCACACCAGCGAAGCACCAGCGACTACTCTTACTTGCGCAATTGCAACTCCGGATCTTGCATGACCCAGTGGCGCCGTCAACACAGCGGGTCTACGGCACGAGCACTTGGCAGGTGAGTCCCAGACCCTGAACTAACAGCTTCACATGCTGACATTCGACAGATCGCTGAAGCTTTCTCCAGCGCAGCTCTGGCTCGCACGACCCTGCACCTATCCTCCCATCTATCCGGACAGCTGCTGATTATCGCTGTCGAGAAGTTCGAAGAAGCGCGACGCTCGAAGGCGCCGCTGACTTCCGCCTTCGGATTCTCGGGGACCGACCGTCTAGCCCTTGCTGCGAGCTCAATGCTCATGCATACTGTAGGCCCATACGCTCGGGCAGATGTTCACATGCACATGCGGTCCGGGCTCTGCGGCCAAGTGACCACCGACGCGAAACGAGGGTCCTTCGCAGTCGTTTAGGGACGCGCGGCGGGCGCTGCCGCAGCACCTTCACTCGACAGCCCTTCTTGCAGTCGCTCGCCCGAATTAGGCGACTTGGTCTGTCCTCTTCACCTGGTACAAGCATCGCCTTCGCTGGTCCAGAGCAAGATATACGCGAAGACCCGGGAAGCATGGTATATCTCTACAAAACGTCTTTGAGCGTTTAATGATGATGGCCTAGCCATGGTCCGACAGCGCGAACATGCCCAACGTCCCTAGCTTCTCGTGTTGCGCTGAGGCATCCACAACAGTCAGAAACCGGCCCGGGCCCGTCATCGGCTCAGAGTACGCTCCTCGATGTCTTGCTCGGGGTCTGTCTGTCTTGCAAACTAGCGATCCACGATCCAGCATTCAGCGTAAAGACGCGGAACAGCAGCGCAAACGCACCGAGCACTCACCCGCAGCGGCGAAGTGCGCGCCAGCGACAGCTCGAAGTCTGCACCGTCCACGGAGACCACGACACATCCCTACATATATATCCGAGACTACGTCCTGAGCGATTCTGCGCCCGTTATGTGAGTGTGTGGCACGTACCCGAGCTCGAGGTGCGGGGGCATGCTCTACGCGCACGCCGCCGAGAGACACGGACACGGTGTTTTCGTCTGCATCGATGAGGCAGCGAAGGTCGTGCCGCGCGTTGAGCGACGCGAGGAAGGAGTTTGAGTACACTGCCGTGCATGCCGGGAAATTCGAAGACGTGAGCTCGAAGCTTCCATGGGCCATACTATGCCAGGTGCACGCAGTAAATGGCCGAGCACTTACGTCGTCCGATGAGGAAGAACAGAGCGATGTACGCGTCGGTCTCCGGAAGGGCGAGGAACGTAACGAGGCACGCCAGTGCGCAAGCACTGTGAATGTGCTCGGTGAGGTAAATGGCGGGTCCACGCATGCGTAGAAGGGGGGATACTCGCCTGGTTAATAGCCCGGTGTTGACCGTGTACACGATCTTGATATAAGTATATTGTAGTTAAGAGCCTGCCTTCTGCGTGTCCCGACGACGGAGGAAGTGTATGGCTCACCAGTTTGTTGATGAGTAGATCGGATCTGGAAGTATGTGCGTTAGTACGGGGGGGGGGGGGGGGGGGGGGGGGGCTCTTCCTGAAGGAGACGGAGCTCGGAAAAGCGGACCTTTGCAGCCCTGTGCGCGAACGATGCAGGGTTATACACAACATCATCGACATCGTAAGGTCCGTGGTCAACACGAATGCGCTCCCGACAATCGGGATCCTCTTAGCCCAGCTGTGAGTATCAATGATGCTGTCGTGGTTATGAGCATCGACTGACCCTGATGTGTGCGAGTTCGGCGAATGTCTTGACCTTTATCCTATACGAAGCTCGGTAAATCATCCTATGTATAAGTTCACTGTACAGGGAAGAATCTCGTACGCGATGACGCCGTATGCTGTACGTTCGTCCAACATGGTCATGGTCAGCGCGAAACATTGAGAAATTCAATGTAGACCTGCCCTCACCTATGAACATCCCTAAGCAGACTAAGATTGATACCACCTATGACGTTGCGAGCTCATCAATATCGTGTTGACTGCGAAGTTCGTGAGCTATACTCTCACCATGGGCACGATGAAATATGATCTCTTCTTCAAGTTTCGGTTAACTGCTTGGTTGACTGCGCGGTTGCTCATCATGACTGGAGTTAACGAGAGCTGCATCGAGTCAGAACTTACCTGTCCATATCCTGTATGCGAAGAAGCTAGAGCATGGCATTCGGTCAGCTCACCGTGCAGAGCAAAGTAGAACAACGAACGCACCATTGTACTAGGAAGCTTGTCACAACCTGCACACATGATAGGGTTAGTCCCACTCCCCTGCATGTGATCCTCTCTCGAGTTGCTGACCTGGAAGAATATCTCGATGACCATTGGTCTACCAGAGACGTAGCGGGGTCAGGAGAACTTGGGTGTTGGAATGATTGCTCCATCTCGAGGGAGGGAAGAACGTACCTTGACAGTCTAAGTAGTGCCTCGATATCGCCGAAACACCCGATTAGGTACCCGTGTACTTCGGGGATTTCTTGTGAGGAGGTTTTCAATCACGGTGAATATGTGACTTACTACTGTACGATATCAGGATCTAGACGGTGTCAGAATCAGCGATATTCCATATCGTCGAGGAGGCGCATACCTGATGGGCAGTGTCGGTAGCAAATACAACCGCCACCTAATTTTCTCAAAGTTGTTAGTGAGATGGGTAGAATTCATCAGTCAAGGCGAACATGCAAGATCGCGTACCAATAACTTCAAGAGCAAATGATCTGATCGATACACGTTGTAGTAATTGTAGGTCTGCAGAAGAGCGACTGTCGGGACGGTCGTCAGCATCGCGAGGAATAATATATAGACAGTACTGCTACGTACCTCCCCATAGACTGGGCAGAAACAATTTGGTAGGTAAGTAAGTGAGCTCATCCAGAGACGGCTAGCAAGCATGTCCAGGAGCCGCAGCTGACGTACGCGGCACACACGATGACCCCGACCAAGAGGGTTCCCATTCTGAACCACATCAGCGGATGCTGTCAGCGAGGCATGGAAGGCGCGAAGCTGGCAGTAGGACTCACGTATCGCTGATAGAGGACATGCCCGGAGTGGTGTGCGGCTGCCAGTGGGCTGGAGCGAAGGTGAGAACTATGGATAGCGGACGGACGAGGACGGAAGTCGATATGTACCCATTTGGAGCGGTGTGCGATATTCTGTGCAGTTCAGGACAAGGTTTGGTCGACATAGCCTACGCCTCCTCATTCCATCAGCTCTCGGAGTGGCGGTCTGAAAGAGAGGGGCAATGCACAGGCTAATCGAGTGACGACAGAGGTGACTGGGGGCTAACAGTGCTTACACCCTCTTCAAGTCCGTATCGGCAGAAATCGTGGCACAACTTGGAGTGTTGTTTGCGTCCCTGAAGAATTGGTACTGTAATAAGTCATGAATATCCAACGGACCATTTGTTCATCAAATTGGCACGTACATGAACTTGCGGCATCGTGACCCATTTGCGGAGGTGCATGTTCTTCGTCTACCCAACTCGCTTCGTCCTATCGCCGGACATCATAGGCATTATGACTCGTGGACGTCCTCTATTCGAGTCCACTGCAAATCCGCATGATAGTTTCAGGTGAGTCGCATCAATGAATATGAATGAGCCGACTCTCGGAGCGCAAAGCGAACAAAGTCAAGGTTAGCGGGACCGTGGCCGCTGAGAGAACGGGCTGTGTACGAACTTAGAGGTCATTGATGAGTTACTTGTCGGATGGCGAACCGCCGGGTGGCTTGAAGAGTACTTCGTATATTCATAGCAACACAACGAGTGATGCACGGAAGGCTAGGCCTGGGCTGTTCTGCAAGAGGGTCGGGAGCACTGGGAAGCACTGTCACGGACCGCTCGCCACTGCTCATCGCGAGCCTCTCTGTGCGGTAGCGAATGGGATCAGGCAGGTGTGCTTGCACATCGGTATGACCATCTTCATGTCGCAAACTTTGTGCTAGCGCGCTCGCCTCCTACTTCCATAGCACACAATCAGAGGCCATGGAGCAAGTGCTGATTGCGATGCACATTTGCATAGGTCCGGATATGCTCCTATAAACCACACTTACGTCCACAGAACAGTTAGCAGCCTGTTCACACAGAGTATCATCGAGAGTAAAACGTACTGCCACAACTAAACGTATAAATGTCTTGTCAACAAATCATGCACGGTCCATTGTTACACGACACCGAGGAGTCAATTAGTCACAGGTCAGTCTCCAGAGGCACAATAGTGCGCAATGCAGGAAGTGACCAGTGACTAGTTGACTAGTGAGGAGGAGGATCAAAAGATCTATACGCAAAGAACGGTACCCCCGTCACGCACGCGGTGGCCCAAAGACAATCATAATGTTTTAAAGACGCGTGGCACAACAGAGACAAATAACGCGTCCCAAAACGCGCTAACGGGGGGCCGGGCCGGGGAGGGCAATGACACTTGCTTTGTGCGCCGCCCGCTTAGCCTTGCGCTTTAGCAGACCAGGCCACCGGTACCCACTGCAGCTCTACTTAAGCTGCACCCACGCGTCGGTCTGCGCCCTCTCACCTCTTGACACCACACCCATCTACCACCTTCCACACCACACGACTATCATCCCAGCCCTCGTCCTTCTGGACATCCCCTCACTGCACATATACAGCCAGACATCGTGCGCACTCACCTAACTATCATCCACCACACAACCATGCCAGCCACACAACCGTCGACCACAGCAACCACCGCACCTGCCCGTCCATACCCCGCACAGACCACGTCGCGATCGCATCCACGGAAGCCCATCCCTTCCTCTTCACGACTCCCCGCGCAACCACACGTGAGGATCAACGAGGTGCTCACCGCGGACCACCCCCTCGTACGTGCATACCTCGCGCGGAAGTTGAAAGAGCTCCGGCAGGCCGAGGAAGCCCACCGTTCCGATCCTGCCAACGCCGCATGGCACGCCCAGGACTTGGACTACATGATGCCGTGGTGGAGGCACGAGCTGGCGGGGCGCATCACCGACTACTCCCAGGAGATGAAGAGGCCGCAGCGCAAGAAGCCTAAGAAAAAGGTCGTGAAGGAGGTGGAGCAGCCGCGCATGGGCTGGACGAACGGCTGGCCGGAGGATGAGGACGAGGAAGCGGTCGCCGAGGACCTGGCGCAGCGGGCATGGGAGGAGAAGATGCTGGAGATGAGCTGGGGAGACGTCCTGAGCGACATCGCGACCCACCACGGCGTGCGAGGCTGGGACGCGAAGGAGCTGTTCGCGGTCGCCGCGCTCTCCGTCGCGGACAAGCCGAGCCAGGACGTGCACTGGGCGCTGTGGTCCAGGAACTCCAAGCAGGTGACGGCGCAGATGATCGAAGAGGTAGTCGGTGAGTATTCCTCCTCTTTCAGCGTTATGAGCGGCAGCCGACGAGTGCCACCCACCAACTCCAGAGTCTACACGGAAGAACCCGTCCCGGTGTAGCAAGCTTCGGTTCCTTTGGGTCTGCAAGTCCTCCGGAATCGCAATGGTCAGCACGTACCAGCATCACCGACGTCCCCGAACCCCCCATCCATCGACCAAGAGGCCAACGAGGGCTGCGGTCAGAAAAGAGACTCGGGACACGGACGCGAGTCGCAAACGCGTCGCACAAGACGAGGGCGCCGATCAGGCAACCAAGCGTCGCAAGACGGAAGGCGAGGCCTCCGTGCCTTTGAGGACGTCGCAACGACTTCGCAAGTCTGCGGGTGTCCCGCCCGTCGAGACAGTCAAGGAGGCGACGGAAGTGGCTGAAGAGCCCATCGAGGCCGAGCTTGAGGTAGATGTGGATGTCGAAATGATGGAGGACGAGCCGTCGCAGGCGAAGGCCCCAGTGGACGTCGTTCCGCCGACGAAGAAGGCGGCTCGGAGGAAGCGAGCATGGGCGCCGAAGAAACGCACCAAGAGGTCAACAGCGGGGAAGACGAAGGCGACCCCGAAGGACACGGTGCAGGAGGCTGAGAGCCCAGCAGTTTCGCCCCAGACCACTGCCTCCATTCCGACGCCGACCTCCATCCTCCCGCCTTTCACTATTGGAGACGGGGACGCGGAGAACGCGCCATCTCCTACGGTTGTGGGGTCCCCGGAGTCAGCCGACATCGAAACCCGGGTGGGCACGCCGATGGAGCCGTCGAACAAGCCGGTAGAGACTAAGCTGGCTGAAGTTGTCGCGGCCAAGCTCGAAGGTATCGCCGTCGTCCCTGCTGCGAAGGTCCCTGCGCGCACGTCCGCGAGGATCCGGCAGAGGAAGACGGGTGGTAGTGGTACCCGCGCCTAGATGAAGACGTCGTGAAGGATGAGGAACTACGTTCGGGGAGCTGCGCTCTGCCGGACGGCATAACATTATCTGTCGTATTTATCTCGTTAGTATAGCTCTGCTTGGATCTGTTGCACTCTATAACATTAGTCACATTTCGCTGTATAGTAGCAGTATACCTCATGTTGTTGTAATCTCCTCTTGTATCTGGAGCGGAATGTAAAAGAGAATTTGAACGGTATAGAGAAGGAAACGACAGCCGTTGATCGTAGAGAATACAAGTAGGTGCGGAATAAAGTACACGTCGAACACATGCGCACCTGCAGCCAGCCTCGACACTCCTCAAACACCGAATATGACAGTATCGACGTTCCTCGACGTCACCGCTTGGTCGTTACAGCAGACTCTGTGCAGTAGTCAGAACTGAAGCCATTAGAGCGGTCGGTGAGCTCGATGCACGCACCTCGTCGTGTGGCGTCCTCCAGGAGCTGAGTGTCAACATGCTCAGCAGGAAGCTGCACGTACCGGACGACAGAGCCCCGGATGAAGCAGTTTTTGACCGCCATCTACCAACGGCGAACGCACGTCAGTAATACAGTATGCGCGTGCGCAGGAGAACGGGTCGTGCGTACCATGTGCGGGTGCCTCGCCTCATCAAGCACTTTGATGTTGTCCAGCCGGATGTTCAAGAATCTTCAGCTCCTCAGTCACACGGGGCATGGGGGATAAACGAGTGGGGACGGGACGCACTGGTCAACAGACTTGAGGGTGCCGGTAATCGAGAGATCGTTCTTGAGTTCGACGGTGACCCTCTGGTCTGTGAGCGTTTTGAAGACTGAGAAGATCAGCTGTGTAGTAGCGGTGAGTGTCCACCGGGGTATATGCACTCAATACACGTACCATCGTGAACGATCGCTGGCACGACGAGGGCGACGAGAAACGCAATGTCGACGTTGGCGCCCAGACATGGGGACGCTCAGGTCCGGCGCCTCCCTCCCCCCTCCTTGTCCCATCCTTGTCCCACAGATTATCTCCCATCTGCGAGAACCTCAAGGCTCATTTCACTCTCTGCAGCTGTGTCAACGGTTGCTGAGGGTACTCACACTCCTTCTGTCGATGCTTTAAGCTACTCCAACTCGTGTCGAACCTTCCCGGAACATTGACGGTTCTCTCAAGCTCTCTATAGTCGACTGAGGCATATCTGGTAGCTATTCGACTTGGGCAACAAATCCACCCTAAAATGCTCAAGTCAGAAGGCTTTCTTGCTTACGGTCTTGACTTGGTCAACACTAGCACTTCTGGTACATAGTCAGCCACACGTCAGCCTCCTAGGCCTGCTGCAACCATAAGGGACGTGAGGCTCGCCCTCGTTTATGGCCGTTTGCCTCTTGCTTTCGCCTCTGCTCTCCCCCTCCTCTACTCCAAGATGACTCGTGTTCTCGCCGCCATGGCACACCTGTTCACCCGCAATTCATCGCCTGAACAGGAGGCGAACATCTGTGTAGCTCCCCCGATGGCCGACCATATCCGCGGAAGACATGGCCGACGCCTTTCGTCACAGACACGTTCAATCACCACCGAACCAAACACCTACACTCTCGGTGACTACCTTCTCCTTCCTTTGGCCGTGTCTAAGAGACACCGCCAATGATTGATCGTGTTTGGTCAGATGCAACTGAACATCGTAACTGTATGAGCCTGCCGGGGATCAAGGGCGATGTCATCGGCCTTTTCGTCGACCTCGAACAGTACAGGAACGACAACTCTATCTGTTGCCCTCAAAACTGCAGCCACTGCCGCTCACCTCCTGCCCTCGTCTACACCCCTCCTAGCTCTAGTTCTCTCTTTCTCTCTCCTCCTTCTGTTCTGACTCTTGCTTCCGACGACATGTCTAACTCTCCCCCATCGCAAGTTATTGCTGACACCTGCGGCACCTCAATGGCACCCATTCTGGAACCAGACCTCATGACGGGCTCCCTTGCTCAACGGCGCGGTATCACGCGACTTCCTCCTGTATGTGCTAGGACGCCCAGTGATTCCCCTAGCGATGCCAGTCTCCCTGACTCTGACAGAGATGGCGCTATCAGCCCGCTTTCTTCTATCCTGGATACCCCAGGGTTTCAGCAGCGAGTCGTCGGCTTTATTCGGCTCTCCTCTAGTCCAGACTTCGGTACAATGGCTGAGAGGTTTCCGAAAGAGTACCCTTTCGACGATTCATTCCCATCATTCCCCCTCGAGGACCCCTTCGGACGGTCGTCAACCTCGTACTTCGAAGACCTTCGCATCGTCGACGTCCCCTTGATCAAACATTCTACGCTGGAAGACTTCACGATATACCGTGAGCTCCCGACAATGGGCGCCAAGCACTACTACACGGAGAAGTGTCCGATGCACGGCAAGGCGCGCCTCTACATCGGGGTCTCCAGCTCCCCCACGGAAGACCCCTCTTCTGTAAATGAAAGTCTGAAAGTCCCGACAGCAAGCACGGGCGCCCGAACCGTCCGTCAAGCAGCCCCCCAAACCAACGCGGCGACCAAGGGCAAGTCGCAATACCGTCCCCTCCAGCTACCGCAGAAGCTAGTAGGGCAAGGGCTTGCGCAGGCGCAGGGCGACTGCGTGCTCACGCCGCCGAGTCCAAACCATCGGCCGCTCTTCCTCCCGCAGCTCGTCGCCCAACGCGCTGCAGGGCCCGCGCACCGCCCGATCCCCCCGTCGCGCTCCTTCACGTACCCCCTCGGGCCGCATCCGCGCCACGGAAGCCCGGTACAGTCCGAGTCGCTCTCCCGGCGGCTGCGCGAAGAGATGCAGAGCGGGCCCCCGTCCGACACCCAGCTTGACGGCATCATCTCTCTGCTGGGCGAGTTTGGGGTGCTGGAGGGCTCTCTTGACGACTCGATGATCGCGACCTCTGGCTCGGCGCCCGACGACCTCTCGAGCGCTGCTAGTCTCGTCTCGCTCTCGGACTTCATGAGGCCTAGCGCTGCGGGTGCCTGTTCTGTGCGCACTGTGCAACCTCTTGACGACACGCTGGAGGCTTTGTCCCGCGAGGTGGAGGACATCCTCGAGCTCTTGGTCGACCCGACATGTACGGTGACTAGTCTGAAATCTGCGGAGAGTCTGAGGCAGACAGACGCTTGTGCGTACGCATTGTGATCTGGTTCAAGGCTCGTTCGGCTCTCGTCTCGGTGCTTGGTGGTGGAGTTTCTAGTTGCTATCCCATTATGTTGGATTGACGTAGTATGCTCTATCTGTGTAGTATGTATGTGTCTATACGGTATCCTCAGTGGGATCTGATGAAATTCGTGACTAACGCCTTGAACTCGTTCGGCCTGCAATCCGTGTGAGCGCGAAATAGACAGAAAGGTACAAGTAATGGACGCGTACCGTTCCGAATGCACTGCATCACGCGGCATGTTAAATACGACCGTTGATCAGAAGTGAGAAGACGCACCCCAGTGACTAGTATCCAGTTCCTCCAACACCATGTTCGGAAAGAACGCTTTTGCGGTGTCTACATTATGCCTATTGATGTATCTGCGCCGTATGAGTCAACCCTTGCAAGAGACGGGCGAGTGGCAGAGTACGTACTTGCTCTTGGAGCCTTTTATGAAGAGCGTCGGGCCGTCAAACGTCCGTTCGCCCGGCGACCAGGGGAAGTCTCCGATGTCTTGTATCGCACCGCCAAGCAGCCCGACGGGTATGCGGAACTTGAGTGGATGCGGATGGTGCGCCGTCGGGTGCTCGAGGTTCATGAGCAGAAACGCGCGCGTCATCGGGTCCTGGACGGGCACACTGATTCACACCGCGTCTGTGGCAGAGCCCAAGGCATGCGGGAACGCACCTTCTCGTACGGCTTGAGCATGCGATCAGCCTCCTGGCGCGTCTTCACCTGGCTTTCCTCGATCTGCTGCATGGCCACGATGTAGTCTCGGAACTCGCTCGAAAGTGCGCCGCGCGCGGGCGCGATGTCTACGACGATGAGGTGCGCGAGCAGGTCAGGAGGGAGCTCGGGGTCTAGCGCGACGGACATGGCGACTTTTCCTCCCCTTGGCGCATGCCGCCGCGTCAGAAAACGAGGCGAAGGGAGGCACGTATGATTACCATGCTTACATGGAATGACCGAGGAGGGAGACGTCAGACAGGTTGTGAGTCTGGCAGAAGTGGAGGACGTCGGCCGCCATGGCGGTATATGTGTGTGGCTCGGCGTGGGGCGAGGTCCCGTGGTTGCGCAGGTCCTGCTCGAGTCAGTAGTAGAACACGTCGAAGGACAGAACGTCGGACGTACGAGTGTATACACCGGTCGCCCCAGATCCTTCGCGAACGCTTTTGAGAGCGAGCCAAAGTTTCTCTTCGTCCCACTTTGGAGTTCACGTTGGATCTCCACCGAAAATTCATAACAATCCATGAAGAGACGTACAATAGGCCATGTAGTATCACAAGTGGCTTGTCGGTCTCGTTACCGTCGGGTGGCAGGGCCTTGTCATAGTGCAACTCTACCGGACCCGTCGAGGATGTGGAAGCTGCGCGTGCTCCCAAGCGACACGTCCTCGCAGCAGTAGTGCGCAGAGGATGTGCGTAAGCGGTCAAAGTGCGAACTAGTCCTGCAGTCGTGGACATGGATGGGATGCAAGAGATGTTGTGCCATTACATTGACAATCATGCGGCAGACTCAGTCTGACGTGGGTGTTATCTGATAAGATGTGCCCGGCGTCTCAGGGCGTCACGCGTTGCCGCCAGCAAGCCTGCCCTGAACATCGGTGCTGAAAATTCCGACGAAGATTTTGGCCAACCACCTTCCTCGTCACTACCAAGTCGCTGCGACGAGTCCTTGACATCGGTGAGTGTGCCTTCATCCTTTCCTTCGACGCGATGATACTATTCGTTTACCTCGAGTGGTGTCGCTCTACCAAGTGGCATACACGATGCTGTGGATTTTTTGTCATAGTTACACTGATCGGTTCTGCGTGTTTGCACTCGCACATAAGCTAACATACCCTCCTCCTCAGATGACGCCGTTACATGCGCATCGTCTCATCTGCTGATGCCTGACCGTGAGGGATTGGATAGACAGGGGATCGGTGAGTAGCTTGTCAATGCTCCCTCTTTCATCTTCGACACGTCGCGACGCGATGAGTTTTAAACCATTCAAACTAGAGTATCTGAGAGCCAACGAGCTCGATGCTTTACTATATCTGTCAATCCACTGATCTCCACCTCTTCATCGTTTGACTTGGCCACCGTTGATAGTCCTGGCTGACTTCGGTTATTTGTCTGCAGCGGCAAGGTTCTGGAACGCTTGATTTAGCTGGTAACTGTCGGTGAGTATTTTTCCTGTTGAAGTCGCCCTGATGTAACAATGGAGTTACCGCCTGACCGCATGTCTACGGATGTGCGGGTCTATGACGACAATTCCAAGGCTGTTTTTTTAAACTCTGAGCTTATTCTCGTATCATCATGTCTGGCCTATTTGCTGACAACAATTCTTTCTTCTAGACATCGATTGACTCTCTGCATTGACTTGCCAACATGGGCCGCAGGTTGTAGATCTCTGAGCAAGGTGAGTTATTCATTCCATACCACATCGCATGATGTCTTTATCACGACGGTCTTCGTATCATCGCTGCCGAAAATGCCCGCCACAGCTCAATATTTCGGGCACCCCCTCTGATTATATGTTCTCGTATCGTCATGAACATCCGCTGACTTCACTGTGACAGGATGACCGCACAGGGAAGGCTGTGTGAAGAAGCTTGCAGTCGGTTGGTCGTAAGTCATCGTCTCTCTTGGCGTTCGCTTGTAGATGAGTACTCTTCATAAAATAATCAACTAGAAGCTGTTGCTGAGCTGCGGCATTGATTGATAACCTGCTTTTCTGAACCTTCATCTGTTGTCTCTCCGTTGCAAGCATCTGCTCATCGTCTATCCCAGGTTCAAGCGGTATCTATTTTGCAAGACTTGTGGTGAATCGTTGCAAGGTGAGTTGTATGTAGACGCTGTAGTCATCATGTTCCTCCACTGTATGTAGGCTCCTCCGTAATATTATGAATGAGTTATTTCCTCATGCGCATGAGAACCATCGATATCCTTTTGCGTGCTGTCAGTTCGTCAGTACCATTTCTGTGTCATACGTTACGTTTCGATGTGCCTGACGGTGAAGTCTTTATAGGACCTATGGAGCTGAGACTGCCTCATGTGGTTTACTATTTCCACCGTCGCCTGGTGGGTGCCGGTGAGTACTAGTGTTCCCTGCTTGTTGTTCTAGATATTCGGTTATCTTATCTGCTAGTCACAGGACTTGCATATGTGCATCCGAGAGCCAATCGCCCAGTGTGACCTTTTTAGACCGATGCACACGATGTTCCACGGCCAGTGGATCCAAAAGCACCGGCTGCTGGAACCCAAAAGCACCGGCTGCTAGAACGATAGTGTAAGGGGGCATCGTAACCCGTGCCACTATTAGGCTTGCCGTCGCCCCGCCAATTCCCGCCGTCAAATTGTGCGCTCTTCCAACGCTCTTCGCTGTGCGCTCTTCCAACGCTCTTCGCTGTCCGAACCGTCCAGCGCCATCTACACGTGTCCCAATATGGCCATCACATGGCAGTCTACGTTGAGGCCATGTCCTCAACGAGCTATTGCCAGTCCACGGCTCTTCTCGTGAAGTAATCTGGACGCGTGCATCACGGCAGCCGTTGTCCACTAGTGGTATTTTTGTCCACACCCTACCGCGCGCGGAATCATCGCAGCATCGCAGGGCTGCATCCTAAATCCGGCCCTCTACTCAACGGAAGGTCTGTCGTTGCATCCGTATATAAACCGACGGCTACTGCGCTGCCTATGTCCGTGAGCTGCACCCAATGCTTGTCCCCCTGATGCACTTTACCTCATCTCTCACTTTCCTAGGCCTCGTCCTCGGCGCCGCCGCGGGGTCAGCCCGTGGGTCCCAAAGGGCCTGCGCAAGCCTCACTCTCGACATCCCTAATGTCAACCTGACTGGCGCGACTCACTTCCCCAACCAATCCCTCGTCAACATCTCGAACCTCTATTCCAGCATCAACACGACGAGCCTCCCTGCCTTCTGCCGCGTCGAGCTTGTCATCACGACGAACGCAACGGCGGGCTCGTCGGCCCTCGCAGAGGTCTGGCTCCCAGATGACTGGAACGGCCGCGTGCTCACTGTCGGGAATGGTGGAATGGCCGGCGGAGGTACGTTAAAGGTGTCCTTCGGCGCCAATACCGCACGCATGTCCGCTCACACTCGGTCCCCACCCCAGTCACTGTGACTGAGCTGGGGCACGTCGCGATCCCTCAAAGATGTAAGTGCGCCCAACCCCCGCTGCATCGTGGCCTGCGACAGCGTTTGCTTATCTGATGCGTTGTAGTCGCCGGGATCTCGACCGACACTGGTCACGCTGGTACGACTAATGACGGCGACTGGGCGGGACCACACGACGACGTGGGTGGCTGATCCACTGCTTCGCAGACCCTCTCTACCTGCTCACCTGCCCCCACGTGTCCACAGAATGCGATAGTCGACTGGAGCTGGCGTGCGATGCACCTGAGCGTGCTAGCGGGGAAGGAGGTCGTTAAGGCTTACTACAAGGCTCCTGCGACGAAGTCCTACTATTTGGGCTGTTCCAACGGTGCGCACCCCGCTTGCAGACGCCTACCCTCGATGCACTGCGGTTTAAGCTCACACCTGGCGCTCTTCTGCGCCTATGCGAACAGGCGGACGGCAGGGGTGCGTACCATAATACGTCACGGGCACAAGCCTCGGGCGTCCGGGTGCTAATTATACGCGCGTTCGCAGATTGAAGGAAGTCCAGGAATTCCCGGAGGACTTCGACGGCGTGGTGCGTCGACACGGACATCGCGAAGCGTAGAAGGAGTACACTGACCCCGTACGGCCATCCGCTCAGGTGGTCGGCTCCCCTGCGAACTGGTGGACGCATTTGCAGGCGTGGTCGATCCATCAGAACCTGAACGTGCAGCCGTCGACGTCGCCGCACTTCATGACGGAGGACATGTGGCAGAACGTGCTCGCGCCGGAGGTCATGCGACAGTGCGACGCGCAGGACGGGGTATGTAACCTGGCCCGTCTTCACGGTTCGAGATGCAATTCTGAGTTACTCCGCCCGTCCTTCTCACAGCTCACGGACGGCATCATCAACGATCCTCGAACCTGCAGGCACGTGGGAAGCCCATCCAAACTCCTGTCGAGCTGACCACAAACCTAAACTATACATACTTACAGTTTTCGCCCTGAAACTCTAACATGTCGTGTTGGTCAGGACACTTCAACCTGCCTCACCGCTGACCAGATCAGCGCTCTCCACCGCATCTACGCAGATTACTACGAGGCCGACCAGACTTACGTGTTTGGTGGGTATTATCCCGGAGGAGAGACGGAGTATTACCACGGGCTCGTCGGCCAGACGCAATTCAAAATCGGACGCGCGTACTTCCAATTCATGGTCGTCAAGTACGTGATGAGAAGTCCGCACGAAGATCGTTGACGAGATGTGCCCACTCGCAGTGACACTACTTGGGAAATACACGATTACGACGCTGATCTCTTGGCTCTCACCGACGCGCTAGACGTCGGACAGGCTAACGTGAGTGCCGCTCTGCACACATGTGCACAGGACCATACTCATGACTCCATCCTAGGCGATCAACCCAAACTTAACTGCATTCGCAGGGCCGCAACACAACGGGAAGCTCATCCAGTACGTCGGCTGGGCAGACCAGCTCATCAGCCCTGGCAATGCCATCCACTATTACGAGACCGTCCACCAATTCACGCAAGCGAACACGGAGATGGACATCGACGACTTCTACCGCTTCTTCACCGTCCCGGGTATGAACCACTGGTACGCTCCGTGATATGCATATCCACCAGCGTCCGCCCGCCTCTGACATCGCCGTGTTTTCTTTGTTTAGCCATGTGAGTCCGCTCAAACAGATTCCTTGTCCCGTAGTCCGGTCTCCGTTCCCCGTCTCATGACCGCTCACCGCACCGCCGCGTGCTCGCTAGGGAGGGTTCGCCGCGAACGCGTTCGGTGCCGTCGAGCAGGCGTCCAACAATAACCCGCCGCTCTCGCTCGACCCCGAGCACAACATCCTCGCCGCGATCGTCCGCTGGGTCGAGGAGGGCGTCGCCCCCGAGACGCTCACCGCCGCGAACTACAATGACAACGACGCTGCGAACGGCGTCGGCTTCACCCGCCCGCTGTGCAAGGTCCGTGCTTCTAGTATGCGAAGGTTGCGAGGCGTTGCTAATGCGGACGTCGATGTGAACGTTAACGTTGACCACCTACAGTACCCGGCGAACCTACGGTACCGTGGCGGGAACCCGAATAGCGCTCGCAGCTTCGACTGTTCGCTCAACGCTGCCTGATTGCCATCCGCAAAGCTTGTCCGCATTTGGATCGGACTGCGAAGACTACCGCTTGTATTACTGTGCTTCGAACTGGAAAGAGAATATGAACAGGCCCCGGCTTGTATTACTCCCTTCTGAACACTGTAGCACAATCGCACAATACACGATTCGCGTACACACATATTTCTTCCTACCTCTTCCGACAGTGACTCGAATTACGAGCATGTTCATCGCGGCACCCAAAAACGCCCTGCGAGAACTGGAGGTATGGCACAACAGGTCTGTTGCTACACGAAGCGTACAGTCTATCCTCGAGGTACCCGATACAAAAGTGCTACAATTCTCGGACACACAACAGGCGTACAAGGCTACACACACCATCAACGTCCACCGATGCATCTCTCCCGCCCAGCGCACACGTCCACATCCACATCCATCCATACCCTACCAAGACCGCGCGCCCGCCTCCCCAAACATGTCCCCGAGCCACTCGTCCGGCATCTTCCCGCTCCGGATGATCTCTATCGAGCGCGCCGTGTTCCGCACGCCCGCCTTCTCGCACTCGCGCAGGATCTCCGCGAGCGCGAGCGGGCCGTCCCCGCAGCCCTCGGAGAACTGCAGCAGCTTCTGCGCGTGCTCGATCATGAGCCGGCTGCGGCCCTCCCACTCCTCCGCGCGCGCGCGCCCGTGGTGGCGCTCCATGAACGCGCGGTCCCCGGCCTCGAGCGCGTCCGCGTAGTACTCCTGCACCGCCTCCTGGTCGAGGAACGTGTGGATGCCGAGCGGCGCGCGCTCTGGGCTGTCCCAGAGAGCCACGATGCTCTCCTCGAGCACCGCGGGGGTGAGCCCCGAGTTGGGCTCGGAGCCGGGCCCGGACGCGGGCGGGAAGGGCGTGAAGAGCGGGACGGAGAGGCCCTGGATGCAGAAGAGCGCCTCGTAGTCCTTGCGGATGTTCTTCCCGTTCCCGACGCGGAACTGGAGCTGGACGATCGCGTACTCGCCAGCGCCGAGCGCGAGGATGCCGCGCTCGCGGTCGACGACCCCGGCGGGCGCGGGCTTCGTCGGGTCCGAGAGCTGCGTGCGGAGTTAGCGGGCCGTTTGGGTTTGGGTGTGGGACGAAGGACACATATGTATGTATATCGTCGCGGACGAGTGCAAGCCAAGACGAAAGAGAAGACGGCAGCGGTACTCACGTCTGTCCCGTTGAAATTGAGAACCGCTAGGCGCAGCTTCTTGTCCCATGGGTCTTCAGGGACGAGCATCGCAGCATACTTCCCGCTGGCAGCAGAAGCATAGTGAGCGACTGAGCACCACGCGGCAGAGGGCCGGGGAGACGTCGTCTCTCCGGGTGCACACAGCACAAACGCAAAAACAACCGGACAAGACAAGACGCACCTGTACGACTGGAACGTGAAGGACCGCTCGCCCTCCGTGCGGCCCATCTGCACGAGCTCGACGCAGTCGTCCGCGTGGCTGACCGCCTGCGCCTGTCCCGCGAACACGAGCGCCGTCGCCTTGTCCTTGCGCCGGTTCTGGACGAGGATGCGGAGCGTGAGCAGGCTGCGCGTGTACGACCCGTACCGCTGCGCCTCCGCCGGGTTCCCCTTCGTCAGGATCTGCTCCCGCACGGCGTCCTCCGAGCCCCCTGCCCAGAGCACAGGCGTGAGCGGGAACTGCAGCCTGCCCGTGCGATGTGCGGTGTGCGGTGTGCGATTGCAGTCGATGCGGTTCACATTATACGTCGTGCATGTATGCGTTCGTGCCAGGTCAGACGGGAGGAGAGGAGAGGAGAGGAGAGGAGTACACTGAAGCACGCACCGAATGTCCGCGCCGCCGTGGATGGACACCCAGCAGCCGACGCCCTCCCTGTGGCCGGCGGCGAAGATGGGCGCGGAGGGGTGCTGCGCGGTGCCGACGGGCTCGGTCATGAACGCGGTCGTGAACGGCGGCTGCGCGAAGTTCCTGCACTCGTCCCGGTGGCGCGTCTTGTAGTCCGCGACCTGGCACTCCTTGTTGCAGTACCGGACCGCCCTGTGGGAGCGCAGCGCGTTCGTACCCGTCACTGGTGCTCATCACGGTTCACGACGGCACCCCACCACGAAGTGCATGTGTGTGTGTACACGGCGGGCACTGGCACTCACTTGCAGACCGCGCACGCGCGGAGGCTCGCCTCGTTCTTCTTGCCGCAGTAGCTGCACTGGTGGTACACAGATCGCTTTTGCTGCTTCTCTTGCCGACGCGGCGCACGCTGCGCCTGGGTGCGCCACATCTGATCGGCCGCGTGGATCGTGCTGTTAAATAGCTCGTTGGTGTTTTTGTACATGCTGGAGAGTGCAGCGGTGGAGGGGGAGGGGGCTGGAAGGGGGAGGAGGGAAAGATTCACGGAGACGCGCAACTTGAAGGACCTGCTCGAGTGGCCTGGGATAGCCACAGGTTGAATTCGAAGCACTAGCCACTGCGACCTCTGTCAATGCATGCATGTGATGATTAATCGGGTGACGTTACTTCGCACTTGTGGCCATCACTGCACTTTCATTAGTACTTTCATTAGTACTGCTGTGATCTGGCTATAGAAGACTCCGAAGAATGCATATGGCATTGTACTGATGGTGACTAGTACTATAGCCACCGACTCCGAAATCTGGATACGTTCGCAGACCTGCCATCGTTCTCCCACAACGTCGAGACTCCTGACTTCAGCGCGATTATTACAATTGTTACAGCAGCGTTCTGTAGTCGTCCTACGGACTTCGTGTATATAGTACGTCGGAAGAGAGCAGCGCGGCGCTGGCGGGATAGCAGTACAACAACAGTACGAGTATGTATATCATATATAGCCCCAGGGCATTTCGCGTTGCGCATAATAGGGGCGTATACAGTTCGTGGGGGTGAGTGTGGGGCAACGAGTCAGGGTAAAACCGTGCATGGGGTACAGGACGGGGCGGGATGGCGCGGGGCGCGGAATGCGTGAGAGGAGGGCGCGAGTAAGAGGATGGAGAGGGGGTTTTGCGAGCCCATAAAAATGAGTGATGCGAGGGAGAGCGATAGATAGCCTGAGCGAGTGAGTGATGAGAACGAGTGCTGATGACGATGCCGAGGGGTGGAGGGGGGTATGGACTCGGGGAAAACCTGGGAGGAGGATGATTGATACACATGGCAACGCGGCCAGGATGATGAGGATGATGGAAGACCGAGAAACGTTAAGGCGAGGCCACTTATAAAACTACGGTGCGAAGAGAGGGAATAGAGATGTGCGTGTACGGGAGTAGAAAACAACACATCGGCCGAAGGTGAACATATGGGTGAGGAAGTCGAACGGAACAAGCGATTGCGTCGAACAGGCCAACGGGCTAGTCGCCGCGACACAGTGCCCGGCTTGACCATCGGTACCCAGCCCGTCCTTTTCCTACGCCAGGTATGACGAGGATCTTCGACAAGGCACAAACGTGGTTGTCGGGATGGGAGTGGAGTGATGGTGGGAGAACGTCTAGAAGTTTTATCCAATGAAACACCCCACGACGCCTTTACGGCAGGATGCGTGTATGTGTCCAAGGCCGCGAAGTAATCATGGGGGTTCGTGAAAGTGATCCCTACTGAGGATAGGAATCGGTTGAAGGAATCGCAGGTGGTGATGGCCTTCGTCGAGGGGGGTGGAAGACATCTGCGAGGGATGGGGAAGAAGAGCTGTATGGTAGCGGCGCCTTCGCCTTGTCAACGGCTGTCGCTCGATTGAGGCCCCCAAGGTAGTTATCGCACAGTGCCAGACTGTTCCGCTTCGGGTTGATGTCCAGCGAGTGGGCACGGCCCTTGTCACTGGGGCAGCTTCTCTCGCCGTCGATGAACCGGTGCTCCATGCCCTGTAGCTCGAGCTTATCCGCCACGATGCTCAAGCTTCCCCCCCGCCCTCGGGCCTGTGGGGCATACGGAGGCGGAGGAGAGACAATATCGGCGGCGTTGTTGAGGAGCTTGCGCTTCTTCACCAGCGAAGGTGGCACGGGCGGAGCGCGAGTATGTAACTTCGGGTGGGTCGGATAGAAGCTGCGGGAGTCTCCCTTATTCTTGGACGCGTACGATTGTGATGGCATGGGTAGCGGCATGGAGCCGGGCATGAAGTTGAGAATCGGCGACATGACGGACAACGGGGAGGTGAGCATGGAGATGGATGGGAGAACGGCCTCGACCGAGGCGTCCTGTGCTACCGGAGGAGCGCACGGATTCGGGAACGGGTACTCGAAGCGGGGGGAGGGGTCGAAAGGAGTGCCGACGATGGACGATGGCGAATGGAGGTTAAGAGAGCTCAACTCGATGCGGGGCTTTACCGCGGTGTGGGGAGGAGCATGCTCTATGGAGTCCTAAGCGGCGATTGTTTTTGAGTTGGTATGTAACACGCTAAAACAGACAGCGACTCACCTGGTTGACCGCACTTCCATCGTCTGCTGGCACGAGGATGAGATCATCCGTGTCGGGATCCGGGGTAGGCCCTGCGATTGCGGCATCTGATGCTAGGAAATCCGTTTCGTCGATGGGCACGTCGAGGGAATCCACGGAAACGCAAGTCGAGGGGACGGTAGGCATCGGGTGGGCTGATAGCGGGACGAAGGGCTAAGGACGGCTGGGGAGGAAGAGCACGTCGTGCGCGTCGCGCTAGCCGGAGACCGTCGACCTGGGAGTCGAGGAGGAGATGGAGGACCTGGACCAGAGGTGGGAAGAGGAGGAAGAGGGTGAATCCTTTATTGGACGTGCGGCTAGCAGCGTGCTCCCCGCGCGTGACGCTCCTCAAAACCCTCTTTACCCAATCTGGCCATCCCCTCCACCGGATGCGCTCCCCATGTTTCTCGAATCTCCGCGCTCCCCCTTTCTACGCCGCCGCACACCGCACGACGCGGACATCGGGGTGCGCCCCTCTCCTCGCCGTAAATTCTTACTTTTTGTGCGGTTTCTACCCTGTCCAGCAACTTCAACCGTCTGGTACATGTCGGCCTGCTGAGGCGTTACGGTATGTTTTTTCTCATGCGATTCTGCGCATCATCAGCCAAGTGCGTCATAGCAGGTCATCTATAGGTGTCCCAAGTTTGGCCCATTCAGCCGCATGATGCGCAGCGATTACACTGCGTCGGATCTGTTTCTAGGAGCAATTCTCGTCTCTATTTTTTCCAAGCTCCATGTGGTTTGTGCATCTATAGCCGACTCCCGCGTAAGTGTATACGTAACCGAGATCAACCACTGTATAGTGGAGCTGAGGTGGAGCCCTTTCAAGTACTTGCTGTGCTCGGTTGCAAGCCTCAGATAAGATAGATCGACTATCGAGTCTTTCTAAGTATCATACAGAGTTAAACTGCGGTTGGTCTGACTCAACCTACAAACACCTTTCCTTTTCCTCCGAGCGGCGAGCATGAAGCAAACACCAGGAAAGCCGCGAACGGCGCAATACTCAAGCACTCCGGGAGAAGGGTTAAACCATACATCATTCGCCTACAAAAGCGGCTAGTCGATCGAGTACCTCCGGCCGTCCCGGCCAATGGCCAGTCTCATTTTACCAACTAGCCTGGGTCTGTCGCTCAAAATCGCATTTCCTCAGGTGTTGAATCACCAATTTACGTTTACGGCACTCATCGTGAGTAGTTTCTACATGCCTCCCCATTAGTATAGTTATCGCAGTCACTACAACGTATAATGTCCATCCTCAATCCATTCAACCTTGTATTGGAGCAGCCGTCGGACCCACCTAGGAACGCGGTCTGGCGCACTAGCGTATCGCTTGCGTAGGTGCACTACCCGCGCGGAGCGTTCAGCCACATTCACCACCGATTGGACAGCGTGAATCCCGTAATACTTTCCTTAGTACTTCAGTGTTGAAACGTTCAAGCTCACCCCAGATCTATTATACCTCCAGTGCTAAACATGTGGCGATCGGCACCAGTCGGCACATATGATTATCGCGGCGGTCACCTCCAGCTATCTCAGCGCATTTGGACACTCGAGCTCACCGTGGCGATATATCCCGCAAGTGTGCAGCGAGCCAAGTGCACCTGCATGCGGGGCAAATATTGCGGGTGATGCAAATAGAATGACGGTCATGTCACAGTTGAGTCCGCCTTCCTCCCGCACCCAACGCACGCCCGAGTTCGTCTTTGCCGCCGCATCCGCTTCTAACGAAAACACTGATCAATATAGTGTAGTTACTTCGCATCCGCGCGCAGATGCGAGCCTTCCAGAATATTTGACCAAGGCTTGAGATTTACGCTGCTGTCGCGATCGTCCGTGTGCTAATAGAATAGGGTTAAACCTTGAAGCTTTCGATCCGGGGTGGCTTGAACACATACTCTAACCGCTGCCTGAATCGAGTTGGAAGAGTGAGTTGCAATTAAAGCTAAGCACAGTGGTTTACTGGTAGCAGCGATCAGTTTTTCGTTTCATAGTAAGCTTGGTTTAGCTCTGCTAGATTTTCTTGGTTCAGCTCTACCACGAACTCTAAATATCTAGGCTGCCCTGACTGATTACGTACAATGAACAGGATGCAGGCGCCTACATTGCGACTTTGAACCAAACCATCATCATATGCATCTGGAGTCTATTTCTATCACTTGCCAACTGCTTGCCAATGGATGAGAACTTAGAGGCATACAGACACATCGTATCAACTGAGCTACTCCTCTCAACGCTTGCGACCTCAAGAAACCTCCATCCAGTGCGTGTACATGGTCGTCCCTGGCGACCGTCAAACCTACCCCCGCTGACGCGCTGGAGGTGCGCATCAACCGCGAACCCATGGCAGCCTACGGCGCATCGCGCGATCTGCGCCGACAACGATATCTGTTGCACGCGATGAATGATGAAACACACATAACATTATGCGTCTGGGCCCTTTATCAGCCTGAAGCCTGCAATTTCCAGCATTCACCTCAACCCCGGTTGATCACCAACACCTTAGCCATCAGGATACTCAGACCCCGACTCCGACTCCCGAGGCTCGAACTTCCAGGCTGCCATGACTTGGCCAGAGTTTCTCCATTTTCCAGACGCCCCTCTGCCTCCGATTTACGCTGAAGCCTTGGAGGACGACGCATATAGGCAACACGCCGGTCACACATGTATCATGCTGTCGGTGAGCGCGAGATAACGGCTGTGCGTCGCACTGACCACTGTCTGTATCAAGATAATGTGCATTCAACCAGCTCGATGGGATCTCGTGCACACCTCCGCTTGCGCCGTTTGCATCCGCGGCCTCGGAGTCGGATTATACGGCTGACGGTGTCTGCCGAACTCAGCAGAATGTGGCCTCCATCTGCGTGGGATGTCGATGTGTCCACCTTCACCATTACGAGCGCTGCCACGGCGGTCACGGGTACGTGGGGACTGTACGCCCATGCATGCATGACGGTCTGTAACCCATAGGAACAGCAATTGACTTGGAGCTTGTCAGACTGACCGTGTTACAGCCTTCTGTCGCTCACAAAGCCCCCTACTCAGCATACATACATGACATCGATCCGCCTCTCGTCTTCAACAGCCGAACGGTGTCGCCGCCCTGTTTCCTCGACACTCGGGCGATAGCCATTTGCGGCTTGCCGGGCGGTATGATGGCTGTTGGCCACTGTCCTCCGAGTTTCCCTTCATCTCAACAAGGTTCCGTCTCAGTCAGCGTCCAAGGCACTCACCCCCACGACCATAGCATTAGTCCGGAATGCATATGCAGAGAAGTGCACTTCGTGCTGTCATTACCCGCCATGCCTTGTAGTGCCTTGTTGCCATCGGCTCCTTGGTCACTCAGGTTGTAACGTGGGTTTCTGAGTTATCTCCAAGCATGTTCTCGCTGACCGGCGAGCTAGATCATACGTGCGGCGGGGTCCGTACGGTGGGACGAAATACCCTAATATCGGTCGTATGTGCGGGGACCGAGATTCAATAGATTCCTCCGCCAGTCCGTCCCTTTGCACCGCCCCTTCGGCAGCCATTGCAACACCGCATATTGGCGTCCCATGTAGAGGCGCGAGCGCGGGCGCCAGGGGTTGATCGTGTCTCTGCATCAGATCCATTCGACGCCGACGTAACGATATGTCGGCCATAAATAGGACGGGAACCTGTTCAATATGAAGTCCCAGCTTTCGTTCATTGCTCACCCCTTCTCTCTTCTCCTTCTCCTCTCGCCGCCTGGGTGCGCGGAGCTGCTGGTTGTCTCCACGGCGGTTTTCTTTAACCTTCAGGTCTCCTCGTTCTTGCGTACTCCGGAGGAGCTGTGCTCGCTTCATCTTGGTCTATCTACTCTCTTTCTACACGCCACGCCTGCCCGCCTGCTGTCGCACTCATTCACGACTTAGCTCTCCCTACCGCACACACTGCTACACAAGATGAAGTTCTCTACAGCGTTCCTCGCCACTGTCTTCACCGCGTCGTCCCTCGTCTCCGCCGCGCCGCTTGAGCGCCGCGCGGGGATGGGCTCGACGAAGAGCATGGGCACCACCCGTCTGGATGCTGCCGGTGCCGTCTATTGTGAGCGCATTCCCACCGTTTTCTTGGCATCCACTCACCGACCGGCCCTGTTCGTAGTCTTGACGAACGAACCGGATGTGAACCAGATCATCGCCGCAAGCATCAATGCAGACGGTACCTTGGTGGGTTCCCTTGATCACAACCACCGGGCGGACAGATGCTAACCGTCATGGCGCACAGAACCTTGACCGTGCCGTCGAGGCGGGTGGCCGTGGTTCGCATGGCAAGGCCAGCGGACCTGACGCCCTGTTCTCCCAGGGTGCGCTCAAGGCGTCCAAGAAGGGCAAGCTTCTCGCCGCTGTCAATGTGCGTATCCGTTCCACCGCGCATACTAATGCAGTATAAGACGACACACTGACGTGAAGAACGCTCCCCGCAGGCCGGCTCAAACACCGTCGCGCTATTCAGCATCGACCCCAAGGAGCCCACGAACCTCACCCCGCTCGGCGACGTCGTGTCCTCCGAGGGCGAGTTCCCGATCTCCGTCGCGTTCAACAGTAACGGCGACCGCTTCTGCGTGCTCAACGGCGGGGCTGTCAACGGCGTCAACTGCTACAAGGTCGACAAGAAGCTCGGGCCCGTAGCGATCGACAACACGCTCCGGCCGCTCACCGCCGCGCTCAAGACGACGACCCCGCCTTCGGGCCCCGCCAACACGGCCTCGCACATCATTTTCAGCGAAGACGGCACGAAGCTGATCGTTTCCGTCAAGGGCGACGGCGCGAACAAGGCCGGCTTCTTCGCGATCTGGGACGTGAGCGCGGACGGCACGCTCTCCGCGGACTTTAAGCGCGTCGCTGCGCCGAAGGGCGGCGCCCTGCCGTTCGGGATGGCGAACATTCCCGGGAAGAACGCGGTGCTCGTCACGGACGCTGCCATCGGGTTCGATATCCTCGACCTCGCGGACAACAGCAAGAACTCGGCGAACAAGATCGACGGCCAGATCGCGACGTGCTGGGCCGCGTTCAGCCCCGCGACGAAGTCGTTCTACGTGACCGACATCGGCACGTCGATCGTCACGGAGGTCAGCGTCGACGACAAGTTGAAGGGCTCGCTCGTCATGGTGCGTACCCTCGCGCGCACGCGCGGGGTATGGGCGGCTCTGCTAGAAGATCCGGGCTGACGATCCACGATTCGCGTGCAGCAATACCCGCAGACCCCAGGTTCTGCGCTGATTGATCTCGACATCGCCTCGATCAACGGCAAGGAGTGAGTAGTTCATACAGTACCAAGTCTCCTCTCCTCGACGCACGGCAGCGCTGACATTGTGCCTCTGCGCGCACAGCTTCATCTACGTTCTCGCCGCCAACACGACGTCCATCGACGCGCTCGCCATCGACTCGACCGGCCTTGCTGAGCGGCTGACGGCGCTGAACATCGCGGGCCCCACACAGGCTGCGGGCATCACGATCAGTGCGTGTCTTTTCATGATCAGGTTCATCTGTGCGTCCGAGCTAACCACCCCTCACAGACGCGAACAACCTCCAGGGCCTGACGACGTTTGTTGCGTGAGCCGCCGCGGTACTTGGTGATCAGCTATACCCCTCCAGAGTCCAAAGTCCTCCGAACATCGACGTACGTATACCCCCGCACCGCCGTGCTAATGGTCGAATCTCGCATCGTCTCGTGTATCCGTAGAAAGCTAAGTTATAGGATGATGGCAGTCGTGTATCTCCTTCGGGGTGTTATCAAGGGTTCGCTACGTTTTCGAACTGTGCGTCCTGCACCAACACAAGGCTCCCCCGCGACGGCGAGCATGAGAATACAACAGCGAAGTATCATGGCCCAATATTGGCTACAATATTACAGCGGGCGTCGAGACCATTATCTAAGTAACCATAAGATACACCCCGCCCCCAGCATTCAATATTCATTCGCGACCCGCGTCCATGGACCCATAACCCCAGCGCCGCCCAGGGTGCGAACAACTATGACGCATGATACATACGGTACGCCGCGCGAGCTAAGCTCGCTGCAGAGCTGCGTTCACATCACCTCAAAGTCGTCCCACATCCCCGGCACCTCATGCGGGCGCGTCGCGCTGATCTCCGTCGTCTCCACGAGCTCGAGCAGCGTGTCGACGGTGAGGCCCTGCTCCTCCCCGCCGCCCATCGCGACGAGCGTCGTCGCGTCGCGCTCGGGGCCCACGAGGCCCGTGTCGACACGGCGGATGTCCACGCCCGCGACGACCTGCACGAGCTTGCCCGTGCGCACCGTGCGCACCTCGACGAACTCGGGCGAGAAGAGCAGGAGGTGCTCGCCGCGCCACGAGTACGCGCGCGCGGACGTCTCCCACCGGAGGTACCCGGACGAGCGGCTCGGCACGCCGTACTTGTCTGTGTAGCAGCCGAGCTCTGCATGTCGTGGACGGAGAGGGGAGGGGAGGGGAGGGGAGGGGGTGAGCGTTGGAGTTGGGAGGGGGCATGGCGACGTACCGTCGTATATGACCAGCAGCTCGTCCGTGGCGTCGCAGCGGACGACCCCGAGGGGGCGCGACGCCGCGCACCGCGACTTGAGCGTCATCATGGGCAGGTTGCTGCTGAGGTCCGCGTCGCTGAAGTCGGGGATGGACATGGACTTTGAGCTGCTTAGGCTAGGTATTCGAGCCGCATGTGAGCCTGATGCTACTGCTACGAACGGAGCGGGTATGGACATACTTCGTCGGGTCGACGACGCTGAGGCCCTTGTCCGAGCACACGACGATGCGCTGCTTGAGCGCAATTATGGTATGTGTGTCCTTCGAGATGGAGACGGGCTGTGAAGTGTACGGTTGCATGAATGTGAGTGAATGTTCTACGGAATCAAGCAAGGAGACGACACCGACCTCGCCAAAGGAGCGGAACGAGTACAGCCCGTTCATGCTCCGCCGCGGGTTCGTGCTCATCTCGGCGTTGCTCACCACCTCGAGCGCGTACAAATACACTTGCAGGAAGCTCTTCGCCGCGTACAGCACTGCCACGGCAAACTCAAACTTTAGCAACCAGACTCGCGGGCGCGGGGAAGGGAGGGCACGACGCACCGACTACGCGGTTCCCCACGCGCCCTGCGCGGAAGAATAGGACGTCCGCCGCTATCTTCTCCCTAGACGCCTCCAGGTTCTGCATGCTGGTGACGCCGAGCGCCGCGCGCCCGACGAGGTCGAGCGAGTACGAGGAGAGGCCCGCCTCGTGCAGCACGAAGAACTTGTTCACAGAGGGGAGCGCGGCGAGACACGTCGGGTGGTACACGTTCAGCACCTTGCGGAAGGCTGTGAGTCCAATGAATGAAATGAGTCAGGCTGCCCTTTCTTTCGGTCTCGGGCGGGACTGGGGGACGAGGCGACGAACCTGGTTCGCCCTTCTGCGCGATGAACACCCCCGACGAGCACGCTACGGCGATGAACTTGTGCGAGTTGCTGTCTGGACGGGAGGAGCGTTAGTCCGCACGCCGCAGCCACACATCCTGGACCTGCTCACAGAACTTCGTCGCCGCATAGATCCGCCCGGTGAAGTGCGACCTCGAGTCGTTGTTGACGCCGGTCAGGGTGTACGTCGGATGCTTGAAGAACCCGTCGTTGAGTGTCTGCGGGGCAAAGAACTACGCACAGGCCAAAGCTTCAGCTTCAGACCTTGAAGAGTCCACGCGCACGGGCACACAGTGGTGCTCACCATGTTGCCCTCCTGCCTGACGCGCCGCATCTCGATCGCGTAGTCGAACGCCGCGAGCCACTGGTCGCGCGCGGCCTCGCTCGGGGCGTACAGGGTGTACCGCCGCGTCATCTTCGCCGAGGCGTGGTATATGGTGAACGGGTACATCGGGCGGTACCGCGGCCGGACGCGGTCGAGCAGCCCGAGGCTCCCTTCTTCGGCCTTCTCCTTCCGGTTCTCGGGCGCGGCGTCGAACATGCCGAGGCGGAGGTAGTCGAGGGGTATCGGCTGTACGATTCATGGCGAACGCGATGAGATGACGAGGAAATGGATAGTTGAGCATATTATGCTACTGACGCGTGACACGACATGGTGTTTGGTGACTGGGTTGGCGCGCCAGTCGGCACCTGGCCGCACTTCTGGCTTCAACAGGAGCACTAGAGAACGGATGAACGACTCGCTGGGACGCGTTTGGGACGTCTACGCACGGTAGTTGTCGAGGAGCGCGACGTGCAAGTCGGCCCAGTGGAAGTTCATATCCGACCTATATCGCCGCGAAAGCGGACCCTGGTACCGCAATGACCGTGTGTCGTCGTACAGGTCCAGATCCTTGCGCACCGTCAGCATATAGAAGCCCGTAAACACATTAAAGACGGACGCACGATGATCTCGCCCTTCTGGTAGACCAGGGTCTCGCACAGGCTCCAGAACTTCACCTTCTCTTCCGCGGCCTCGATCCCCGGCTGTGTGCTCCTGATGAACTCGTTGAGAATGCCGAGTATGAGCGGGATGGCCTCCATATCGGGGTGATCCGGCTCCGTGTACTTCTTCGCGTTCTCTAGCAGGAGCTGCAAGCGCGGCAGCCGGGTGACGGGGCGCGAGATGAATGTGATCAGGTCGCGTTTCCGTACGCGGGGGTCGAGTGAGCACTGCTGCACGAAGTACTGGTACTTGGAGTTACGACGCATCTCGGACCGGTGGCGCATCTCCGATATTGGATAGTGCTTGATATACTCCTCGTAGTCCGGTCGGAAGAGCAGGCTGTCTGGAGCGCATGTGAGCATGTCGGGTCCTTGGGAGAGTTGGTAAGAGAGCGAGCGCACTATCGAGGATGATGTCAGCGACGCTCTGTACTAGCGGGAATTGGTCGCGTTGTCGAGAATACAACGCCGCTAACATGCGTTGGTGGTGTGCCAGGATGTCGTCGAGATTATAGAAGACTTCGCGGATGAAGGCCTTGACGCGGTTTGGTGGAATGGGCATGGTGTTCATCATGGGAAGGATGAAAACCTGGCAAAGGGATTGTGAGCAAACTCTGTGAGACGGGATCGCTGTCTTGCGATTCGAAACTCGATCTAAGTTCATGTTGCAGCAAATACTGCCTTGAACTGCCGGTAGCAATCGGTCGCGATGCCACTTAACCCATTCATTTATCCTCCCCGACCAAACCGTGTTCGAATGTGCTTGGGTAAGAAAGGCCCTGTGTAGCCTGCCAGTGCTCTACCCTCGAGACCGTCAAACGCTTGACGATGATACAGGTAGAGTATACACATGGGCTTGCAAGCCCCAGGCACACGACGGGCGCACTACGAGCATCTGCCGAGCGCAGACTCTGCCCGCCGCCTCTGCCCGCCGCCTGTCTGCCACATTTATCTGCTGCCTTTGCCTGATTTGCGAAGAGGGAAAAACAGCAGAGCCTGAGATAGGTGCTGATAGGTGGCGGACAGAGGGAGGATGTCGACGGTGAGGAGAGCCGGCCGGCGGGGACTCGGAGAACGGCTGCGTTTAGGGAGTAGCACGGGACGGGTATACCCACGCGGGGTACGGGTCAAACCCGCGCGGGTACGGGTACGGGTTGGCAGGTGGGCGACCCGCGGAAACCCGTAGACCCGTCGGGAAACCCACACGTTTTACTGAACGCCGTCGGCCCCAAGATGTCAGTCGTTTATACACTCGTACTGTCCTTATCCTTATTCTCACTCACTGGCAAACCTCCGGCTCCAGCACTCATGGCCACACGATGGTTATATGGAGACACAGACAGACACAGCGGCCGTCAGGATCAAGCTCAAGCGCATCGAACCTCAGGCCGCATGCGCCGCTGACGGACCCCATCGTCAGCTCACGCAGCGTCGACGTTGACCTCGGCGAACGAAACAGTCTCGACATGCAGTGCTGGCTGTAACCTCGATCGTCGGCACCAGCCATACGCTCAAGTTACACCATCATGTTGGTCTTGTACCCCTCTGTCGTGGTATCGCCCGCACCGTACCCATCTGTTGTTGGGTAGCCGCGGTGGTGGGGTGCGGGCGATGCCACGACAGATGGTACGAGCCCACATAGAATGTACTACGACCGTGTAGTACGACACAGACCCGCCGGGATACCCGTACCCGTGTAGACCCGTACCCGTGAGAGACTGTACCCGCGCAAACCCGTACCCGTAGTCCACGGGTACGGGTTTGCGCGGGTACGGGTACGGGTATGCCTCAAGTAGTCACGGGTATACCCGTGCTACTCCCTACTTGCAAGCCCATGTGTATACGGCTCGATATACAGAATACGCGTTTTCCCGATTTCGTCCAAGCTCTGAGGCCCCAGAACACATGATGGAATGGGAAACTTACCTCCCTAATCAACTCCAAGTCAGAGACATAGTCCTTCTCGGACTTGATGATCTCGAACAGAATGGATTGTCGTTGGACTTCTCCTCTCTCGAGCACTTCACGGGCCTCTGGCGGCACGAGACGATGCCACTCCGACTCGGCATCGGCGAGTTCACCGCGCTGGAACTTGCTGAGGCCTTCTTCTGAGTCAATGCTACATTCGGAAGTCAGCACGCGCGCCGCAGCCACAGAGCAGGAAGAGGCGGACACACGTGAGGTCAGAGAGCTCGGACGACAGATCCCTGATACTTGACTGAGCACTATGGGTTGGTCTGGAGGACTGCAGAAGGAGAGGGAAGTGCCCACCTCTGGCGTGTTCTCGAACGACGGCGGCCTGGACGACTCGCCGCTTATGGAGAACTGGGTCGGGGTGAGGAGGCTGTCCGGGGACAAGATGGACTCGCTGCGGCTGGTGCGGTGGCTGAAGGTGGTGCTGGTCGCGCGGTAGGGGGATCGCTGGGATCGCTGGGAGGACGAGCGGTAGAGCTGGGGCTCGGGGAAGGCGAGGCGAGCGGTGTCTACCTCGTACGCGCTTGAAGCCCTGCTTGGGGGGCGAGCGGGCACATCGAGGTGGATCCGCTGGGGAGCGACGGGGAGCGAAGACGAGGGATAGCTGGGCGAGGATGGCGTGTACGGGGAGTATATTGGTTGTCGGCGATCTGCCCAGAGGTTGACGGGGGACAGTGGGGGGTCGTGGGCGGAGGGGGACGGGTTGGAGGGAGGGGCAGCGCCTGGGGGGATGTGGAGGTGCGGTCGAGGACGAGGACGGTGTGCCATGGATCAGCCACAGACGAGAATGTCGCTGCAAACGAGAGACCGACGCCTCTCGCCCTCAGCTCTCCCACATCGCCTGCTTTGCACGTCATAAAACCCACCTCGGTCCGGCTATCCCACTCAGGCACAATATGACGATTGTCTTGATTCTGCAGCTGTGCGCCCAACCTTTCCAACGAGCTTGATGCTGCTTGATGGTGGTAGAAACTCAAAAGGCGTCGACGACTACTCACCGAATCTCCTGCGCCTCGCCTCGACGCCGCAAATATGGAAACCCCGGTCCTCTCAAAAGGCAATCACACGCTCTCCGGATTCAGAACATGGCTGCACCTCGCGCCAGCTGGTGGATAGGTAGGTTTATTGCGCCGAAGACTCGGAAGAGCAATAGATGTGAATAAAGGCAAGTGTCGTGGACATATATACATGTTGTTGATGCGTTCACCGTCCGGCGTCGAATCGAATGGTCCTGGCGGAGTATCCCGGCAGGACACGGCCGAGCCCTGCTCTTCGTACTCCGCTTATCTCCGCTTCGGCTGTTTCCTGGTTCCATCACTCCCCAAGTTTTACACCAGTCTTCCTCCTCCAACCTCGAGTTTTTTGTCAACGCTTGCCTAATAGCGGTCGCTTGCGTTTCAGTTCGTAGGTTCACACTGGATCGTCTCTCCTCCCCTTCTCCTCGTGGTCCTGAGAAATCGATAGCACTCAAGCGAGGTACTTGCACTCAATTATCCCCATCTTCTCCTACTTATCTCTAACTCGCAAAATCGCGTAGTGCTATGTCGGATTCCCCCTACGAAGGACTCAACCACGACGGCGATGACGACTCTCTCTTTGGCTCTCCTCCCCCATCGCCGTCCAGAGGTAGGTCACCATCGCCGCTAGCCTTCCCTAGCGGTACAGCACAAAACGTGGGGACTCTTGCACTTCCTGGTTCCCACCTTGTCGCTGAACTACCAGTCACCCCGCCAGCGTCCTTGCCGTTAAATGCAAGAGCATCCACCTCATCCCACCATTCCCTCCCGACTCATCGGCCCACTGCTCCCGCCAGTCAATCTCGGATCCCCTTCCAATCTATCGGTTCGTCTGCCCGGAGGAACTCCGCAGGTCCGTCTCGTGTAGAACCCGTGCAGAGGTCAAGGAAAGGGAAAGAGAGGGAAAGGGCAAGGGCCAAGTCCCCGACGCCGCGTCCAACGCCACCTCCCATTCCCCTTCCACCCCTGGACGAGCCTCCTCCCCCAAACTTCTTCAGGAATCAGCAGGCTCTTCTTGGGCTTGCAGGTATGGTGGGTGGCGTCAACCCCGCCAATCTCTCCAAACAACGGTACACCCGAGGTACTACGGCCCAGAATCCCATCGTCGTGGAGGACGAGCCGCAACAGCCGTCGATAGGCAAACGGCCTTTGCGATCGGGGTTGGCAGAGTCCTCGCAGCTGCCGCGACCGACCAGTGAGCAGATCCTCGGTACTCTTCTGCAGCAAAAGAACGTCTTTCCTGTCGTCGTCTCTCTTCTCCGGTTACTCGTCCCTGGAGCCCCTTCCCTTGCACCTACCCCTCCCAACTTCGCTCCACTCTCCTTGTTGTTCGACAGTCGAAGTCAGAGCCCCGAATCGTCGGGCAGCTCCTCGTCTACGAGCATGTCTGCACCCCCCTTGAAGCGGCGCAGACTGAATAAGGTGCCTGCTGGCGCTGGAGACTGGGATGTGCCATATCCCTTCCAGGAGGGTCAAGGTCCGGAAAACTATCGTTCCACTTGGGAACGCGAACGGGGGAAGCAGGTTCTCGCTGATCTCGTGCAACTGGTTCGAGGGGCGGCACATAAGGCTGCGGCGAAAGCATGGTATCAGCAGTACAATTATGGGCCACAGCCTACAGTGAACAAGTACTACCGTCCCAAGACGATGTACTACGGGTTGGAACGTGGCCCAGCTGCCCAATCGCGAGCTCAGTCCGTTCAGCCGCGTGGCGGAACTAGCGAAGGACAGCCGTCGGGAGCAAGCACGCCGCGTCCGAGCACATCATCTAGTAATCAAACCGCTTCGCTGTCCAATACCCCATGTTCTGGAGATCCCCAGTCATACTCAGACCCCTCTCAAATTTCTTCTGCCGCCTTCGATCACCTGGTTGAATCTCTCCTCGCTGCACAACAGCAACAGGAACAACACCCCTCCACGCCTTCGGATCATCCAGCGTCTGAAGACGCGACGTCGACGGCGAAGGGTTTCACTTCGACACCATCTCCAGAAAGCACTCAGGCTCTGTTCGACAGCTGGTTGGATATGCTCGCTGCAATCCCACCTCCAGGTCCGAATGACTCGAGTGCCGACTCGCCGGTTTCGTGTACTACCCCAGCCAGTTTCTCTGAATTCACCACTGACACGTCCTTCATGGCCCACCCGGATCATTCGCAAATCCCAGACTATCTGGTTGACCCTTCTCTGCTCAACCTCACTGTCAACACTGGTGGCAATGCGACCCCTCCCTCGTCGACGTCTCCTACGGTTGGCGCATCATCTTCCTCCGCCAAGGAGTCGTCGACGACGCCCTCGCTCGTCGACTCACCCACGGCTACCGCCACATCGCTCCCTGACTCCGCGGACGCCGGGCCCACAACTCCGTCGTGGGACTGGGCGTTCCCCGACGCGCAGGAGGTGCCGTCGCAGCAGGACATGAAGCTGCTGGAGCAGTGGGCCGGGATGGACATCGACGTCGACGTCGACGCCCTCATCCGCGAACATGTCGCTGCGACGCATCCCGCAGACGCTGCACCGGCTCCCGCTGCGGCTGGCCTCGCTTCTTCCCCTCCGGGCTCTAAAGCGGACGGCTCCGTCTCTGCCACGGTAGCTCGGGTTGACGGTGCGGGTGCGGATGCGGAAAGGACACCGTCGCCATCGGACCCCACGCTGTCGCTGTGCGAACCTGGACCTGATCTGCAGCCGCTTCCCGCGCACGATCAGCCTCAGCCGATGCTGGACGCGAACACACAGGTGGTCCTGCAGCAGATTGCCTCTGCGGATGTGGCCGCTCCTTCTCCTCCTCCTTCTCCTTCTGCCGGCGCCCCGCAGGCGACGCTAGACGGGTCCGCAATGGAGGCCCCGCTAGGCGGTCCCAGGGCGTGCGACACTCTGCTTCCACAAGCTGTACCCGCGCACGTCGGTCTGCCCGCTCAAGCCCTGGCCTCGGGCACCCCGGCGTTCGCGCCGGCACTTGCACTTGCACTTGCACCTGGACCCGCACCCGCATCCACGCCCGCGGCACGTGCGAAGGGCAAAGCGAAGGCGCTTCCCTGCGTGGGTGCGGGAGTCGCTTCTGCGTTCGCGTCTGCGTCTGCGGGGACCCCGGACAGGAAGGCGATCTTGGGGCGGGCGCGGGCGATGCGGGCGGGGCTCGTGGCGGAGGTGGAGCGCGCGAAGGTCGCGCTGTGGGAGACGACGCTCGAGCAGGGCGTGCTCGTCGCTATGGGGCGCGAGCTCGAGAAGGCTGGGTGACCGTGCTGGGGAGGGTTGGCGGTCAGACAGTACTAGTAGGGGCTGAGGGAAATGAAAAGTTCCGAGGGCGACTGCTTCTGGTGGTCGTCTCGGACATGATGCATGACTGGCATTAATGTGTCGTACAACAGACTACTACATTAAGTTCTTTATGATATTGTTGTTTAACGTCGCAGATCGTGTTCTAGTGCAATGTATGTTGTTGAAACCGACGCTATTCGACGTCATGAAAGATATATTGGTGACGGGAATGGTGTATCGCCTACAGTCTGGGTAACGAGCGTTGCAGCCCATTATACTATGCCGTTATTTGCCTCCAAACGAGTAATTGAGATAGAGTCCGTAGATGATGTCCGGTCATCTACATAACGTCTAAACGAGGATCGCACTTTCCCGTTTGACGTATAGGAGCCGGACCTATGTGTTCGCATTGCGCTCGTGCGTTTGGGGTCGTTCTTGCGGCGTAAGTAGTATGTCGGTTCCTCGGAAATCAACGTTACAACCTTTGCAAACCTGTCGCAACTGTGCAGACGACGACGAAACGGTGCTGGGTCCATGGACACGCATGCGCAGACGACCGGCTCTGTCGGGAGAAGAGCGCAGCGCCTTGGGATTGCGACTGCGACTGCGTGACCATGCGGGAAATGTTGCAGCTGAGTTATTGGCTCCTCCTGCGGCCTCGAGGTTGGAGGTTGGAGGGTACCGGTATCGATAGTGCACAGGGGCGCGTCGAGAAGAGGATCTTCTCGACGACACGTAGGAGACCAACGTGCATGCGGTCCGAACTATATGTACTAGCCTTCTTGCCAGTTGCGCTTCGTCGAGAGAGGTGCCGGTGAGGCGCTGGAGGTTCTCAGGCGCGCTCGAAAGCGTACAATCACCGGGCCCTGCGAGGCACGAGAAGCGGCCATCAAGCTCGAGGGGGATCGTGCGTGTATACTTACTGTAACACAGTTCCGCACGCTTTCCAATGCCACCTGGAGGAACACCGTCTTCCGGCGGTTTCTGCGCGCGGGCTGCGCTGCCTGTGCTGCTTGTTGGCCCGTGCACGGAGCGGCGAGGTGGGTGAGAGAGTGAGGCGAAGAGACAAGGTGTTGGTGGTCTCGACGTATCCCAACGAGTTTTGATTTGACAAGACTGTAAGTCGCGGGCGACGCGCACGTAGAAAGCGGTGCTTGCGGTGCATGTTGGAAGAAGGCCAACATTGCCTGACTGTTAGGATCGCGAGGTGTCGGGCACTGCGACATCTGGGGATCAGAAGGCTCTCGTACTTTGACTCTCACAACGCACAACTGGCGACGCACGGGGATATGAGAGCTGGTAGACGGATGTTTGCTGGGAAAGTCAAGGCGCGGACTCCGGAGGCGACCGATCGCAAGATGCCGCTGCGGGGCAGGCGTGTTGGCCGGCGCCACAAAGCCCCCAGATTAATGGCTGCGCACGGACCTGCGCGTGTCGGCCACGACGGTGGCTGCACTGTGCGCGGCGTGCTGCTGCAGGGAGCTGAGAGGAGCGCAGAATCTGGAGAGCACGGGGGATATGGGCGCTGGAGGGAGGAAGAGGCAAAGTCTGGAATGGCAACACGCGCTGGGAGGACCCCGGGAGCAGGTGTGTTATGAGATGGCAGCGGTGCACGGACCACCCTGTCGAGCAGCTGGCTCGGACGACGGGCGGCGTGGCTCGAGCTGTGTGTGCATGTGCTGTGCAGTCGGTCTGGGAGAGCTGGAGAGGCAGCGGGGGCGGGAGGAGAGGAGGGCGCGGCGGGGGCATTGGCCGGGAGGGGTTCCGGGGTCCGGGCATGTTCATTCGTTAGAATTGTGGACGGAGACGAGGGTCGACTTTCGACTCGCCTGTGCTCCCGTCTCTCTCCTCTCTCTCCTCCGCCCTCCTCACTGTCTCCCGACAGCCCGTCGCCGTCCGACGCACACGCGCCGCTGAGCACGCCGCCGAGCACGCCGCCTGCACATCCAGCAGCCCGTCTTCCCTCCCGAGCTCTACTTCATCCTTGGCTTTCTCTGCCGCTGTTATCGCCCAGCTCCCTCCCTCCTCTTCGACGCCCGCTTCTTCCTGCTTCTCTGCTTTCTCCTTCTTTCTTTCATCTATAACTCAACCATTCAGTCTTGCACATGGCAACCACTGCCAGACAGTCAAAGCCGCCTAGGAAGGGCCCCGACCCTGCTGCCCGGTCCGTCTCTCTTTCCTCTCATTCTCTCTCCTCCTACATCCCCCGTGTCGTCTCATACGTATTCTGCATCCCCCAAACAGCCGTCCTGCCTGGACGGGTCCGCGCGCGTCCCCCACTTTCTCCCCGGCCCCCGCCAACGCACGCCTTCCCAACGGCAACCAGCAAGGCCCCTCAGGCGCCTTCCCCCCTCTTGCCAATGGGGCTCCTCGTCCCAGCTCTGCTGCAGCCGATCCCGCTCACGCTCGCATCCTCTCCCAAATCTCCGGTCTGACAGTGCGTAAACCTACTTTCCCTCTCACCCCGCCCATCCCTTGGCTGCAGTTATGACGCAACGGCCCGGGTGGGCGACAATAGATTTGCCGATTTTCTGACTTAACGGCTTCGCATGTGTGCATCGCAGGGCACGACCGTCACGATTTCGACCAAGACTAACGTGCGCTTCGAGGGCGTCGTCCTGTCAACAAGTGCAGAGGGTGACACCACCGGAGTCACGCTGAAGGACGTCAAGGAGGTCACTAACCCCGGTGCACCCCTGCGCGAGACGTTCTTCATCGCAGCCACCAACATTCACGAGTGGTCGTCTGGTCCCGCCGACGCGAAGGTCCCCAACGGCGCTGACTGTGCGTATCGTTTCCCTCCCCTCTGCCTTCTCACACTTTTTGCGCGAACGCTGACGGCTGTGCTACGTGCTTCTTGATAAACCGCATACCGGTTGCGGCCTTCCTCTGGCGACGAAAATCGCTGTCGGAATGCATCTACACAGCCTTCAAGACCGACGTCGACATCTCCAAGACCGCGGCCCGTCGCGAGCGAGAGCTCCAGGCGTGGAAGCCAGATGCGTCTGATTCCAACGCTTCCGCTCCCTCCACCGGCGCGGCGGGCACCCGCAACGTCGACGAGCTGACGTTTGGCCCCGGCGCGTCCGGCGGCTCGTGGGATCAGTTTGCTGCGAACGAGCAGCTCTTTGGTGTCAAGGCGAACTTCGACGAGGATGTGTACACCACCAAGCTGGACAGGAATGCTCCGGACTTCAAGGAGAAGGAGCGGAAGGCTGCACAGATTGCCAGCGAGATCATGAACGTGAGTGCCATCCAGTCGACCTCAGCCACAATAGCTTACGAAGCCACATCCTCTGATGATGCTGTCCTCGGCGCATCATGTCAATCCTGTGTTGTCTATGTGTTAGTCCACGGCGACTAACGTCCATATCGCGGAGGAGCGTGTCATGAACTTGACCACTGATGCGTCTGGTACGAACGAGGAGGACAAGTGCGTTACAAAACTGTTGTACTCCGTGGCTGTGCTAATCGCTGGGATAGGTACGGCGCTGTCGTACGTAGCGCAAACGCGTATGTTCCTCCCGGCGCACGCAAGCCGGGGTCTGTGACTACTCCTCCCGCCAAGTCCGACATTCCTAAAGTCGCCGTGAATGGTCCGGACGGGTCTGCGATTGCTGTCGCCCCCAGTGCGACAACCTCGTCGACGCCCTCGGCGAGCAAGGTTCCGTCGCCTGCTCCGAGCAACTCTGGCGGTGCCAAGCAACCTGCCGATGCGGTGCCGGCATTCAGGAACTTTGTCTCTACTGAGAAGGACCGGCTTCTGAAGAAGAAGCAGGCGCTCATGAAGAGCGAGATGGACAAGCGCCTCTCGGACTTGGTCAGCTTCTCCAAGTCGTTCAAGCTCAACAAGCCTATCCCGGAGGATCTCGTACCCATCCTCGCAAAAGACGAGGACAAGCAACGTTTGATCAAGGAGAAGTCGACGCGCGACGCGGAAGATTCGCACGCGCGTTCGATTGGTGTCTCGAGCACCATCGCCGCTGCTCCAGGCGCACGTCCTACTGCGCCGAAGGGTGCGGAGACGACTCGGGCTGCTGCCGCAAAGGCGGCGGCCGCGTCTGGGACAGGTAGCGCCATGCAGAAGACCACGACTGCCCCCAGCAAGCCCGGCGACGCGGGAAAGAAGATTGCGATGTTTATCCAGCCGATCCCTCCTTTCAAGGGCAAGCGCGTTACCACTGGTACCTCGCCTGCCCCTGCATCCCAGGCTGCCGCCCCTGCCGCAGCGAACGGTACTGCGAAGCCTGCGGCGAGCCCGCTGTCGCCTACCGCCCAGAACCGCTTGAATGTGAATGCGTCTTCCTTCAGGCCAAACGTCAAGGCGTCTGCCTTCTCCCCCGTTTGTGTTGCTTCTTCTTCGTGATGACAATTGACTGACTTTCCTGACGTTAGGGTGGTTCTCCAAACCCTAACAGTTCCGCCGCCCCGTCTGCTTCGGCGTCGTCGAACGGGAAGCAGTCGGAGAACGCGTCGCCCCAAGGCCCGCCCAACCCATTCTTCGGCACGCGCGTGATCAAGAAGGCGCCTCCTGTCCACGTCAAAGACGACTTCAACCCGTTCAAGCATCACAAGGTCATCGAGGCCGCCCAAGTCGGTGCGTGCTGCAGCGTCGATTACCGCAGCAACACGTAATGCGCATATTGACCGCATATATACAGGCCCAACGTGGCCGTACAACGGCAAGCGGTACATGCAGATGTTCCCTCCTATCCCGGCCCCGCAACCCCAGCAGCAGTCGCCGCCCATGGCCCCTCCTGGGCCGCCGCCCCCGATGCCCCCGACGACGTACGAGGAGGATCCGGCTGCGCAGGCGGCTCGGGGAGGCTATGTCTACGCATACCCTCCATATGGTTACCCTGGTCAGGTGCGTGCCTTCCGCCAACTCGAGACGCGGAGGTTGTTTGTTAATGGCACGGCGCAGATGGTCCCTCAGATGATGCCTGGAATGGGTCCCCCGCCCGCTGGATATATGCCCAGTCCGTACATGCAGCCTATGCATTACCCTATGCCTCCTCCAAATGGTACGTGTTGTCTTCCTCTCTGCATTGCCTTCATTGCCTTCATCGCTCACGATACAGGCCCTCACTTAGCGATGTACCCGCCTACGCCCATGGGTCAGATGCCTCGTACGTCGCCGTATGCACGATCATGTTTTGGACACGCCTAACCTGCGTTGTAGCTCCTCAAGCCTACGGTATGCCCCCTCCGCCCCCGCCCGGCAGCTATCCTCCACCACCAAACGGGGCGGGCCACCGTCCATCAATGCCGCCGACCCCGATCCCCTCGCACGCGCATCCCTACTACCACCACCAAAGCCCTCAACGTACGCCCGTCTTCTATCACTTGGTGCCCGCAGGCCAGCGCATGATGACTGACGGTCCTTCTGCTGCAGTGCAACACGCGGTCCCGTACCCGATGATGATGCCCCCGCCCGGCCCGCATCCGTACGGCGACCCCAACCAGCAGCCGCCCCCGCCTGTCATGGGTGGGCACGCGTGAGGCGGCGGGGCAGCGTGAGCTTGCGCCTGCGCCCGCATCCTCTCTACCGTCTCGTCCCGTTGCATCGCGACTAGTACTGCATCTGACCTCACCCCGCATCGTCCCCCGTTCGTCCCTACGCAATCCACCCCTCCACCCCCTACCCCCCACCACCGTCGTCTCTCGCTCATCTCCCCTACGCCTACCTACCTCCTCTCTTGCCACCCGTGCTGCGACGTATGCGGGCACGCTCCGCGTGACTTGCCTGCGCTCTGGAGTCGAGGATGTGCGCATGTGCGCTCCTCGGTGTGAGCCAGGCCTGCCCGCGCGCTGCCGTACCTGCCTGCCTGCCGTTGCTTGGTCCCTCCGCCCCCGCCCCGCCCCGCCCTGTCCGTCCGCTCGCAGCCCGCGCCCCTCTCCTCTCCCCACGCCCGCTCCCCACTCACGCTCCGCGCCAGTGTTGTGTTTTGGTTTGTCACGTGTTGTCAGTTGCATTTTGTTGTGCTGCATTGTTTCGCAAAATCATGGCGCTTTCTCCGCGGATGGAGCACACGAATCTTGTCGGAGTCGGACTACGCGCGTTATTCGGGCGGTACTCTACACGTACACGGAATCAAGGCAGACGGCAGGATACAGAAGCGTGCGTGCGTGCGGGGTGATTATTGAAACAGTGAGGCCGTCATGGTAAGTAATATCGTGAATGTTCGTCAAACGGTTCGCCCGCGAATCGAAAGTCGAGCACCGTGTCTACGAAAGAGGGGCGAGAGAAGGGAAGACGCACAGCGACATCGACGTATCCGGGCGGTCAGCCTTTGAGAATCGCGAGCCCCACCTTCTTGAGCAGACCCTTGAGGCTGTTGCTCGCGCGGTTGCAGTTGGCCTGCAGCCACGCCTCCATCTCCGCCCGCAGCGCCGCGAGCTCGTCCGTCACGGGCAGCGCCCCGTCCGGGCGGACGAGCGTCGGGTTGAGGAGCACGTCGAACAGCCGCGTCCACAGCTCGCCCTGCCAGTAGCGCTTGAACGGCGTCGCGAGCCTGTAGCGCACGCGGCCGCCCGGGCCCGGCTCCTGCTCCGGGGCGGGCACGACGGACGCGGCCTCGATGTACTTGCCGTAGAGCATGCAGTATATGATCCCCGCGAGCCCGAAGTAGTCCGTCTGGAACGTCCACGGGCGGCCCTCGCGCATCTCGAGGCAGTCGCGCGCGTCCGTCGGCCACTCCGCGACGTAGCGCTGCCCCGCGGGGAAGAGGCGCGTGTCGACCGTGCGCCCGAAGTCGATGAGCGTGAGGCCCTTGTGCGCCCAGCCGCGCGCCCCAGACGGCTCGTAGCGCGCGTCCCAGGCGGACGCGGGCCCGGGCACGTCCTCGATCCGCAGCAGGCAGTTGTCGATCTTGACGTCCCCGTGGATGAAGCCTGCGCGGTGCAGGCCATCGAGCACGCGCAGGAGCTCCGCCGCGAAGAACATGACGAGCAGCTCGTCGAGGCACGCGCCCGGCTGCGTGAGCCCCGCCGCGGGCGCGCGGTTCACGATGTCTAGGAGCGTGCCCTGCTTGCGCAGCTCGAGCACGAGGAAGGACTCGTCGCGGAACGCGTAGAGCGCCTGCGGCGTGACGATCGACCGCCGGAGCGGCGCGGGCAGCCTCGCGTGGATCCGCCGGAGGACGTGGAACTCCCAGAGGTTCCGCGGCTTGACGACCTTGAGCGCGACGCGGTTCGCCTCCTCGCCGTCTTCGTCATCGTCTTCGTCTCCGTCAGAGTCGGCGTTGTCAGAGTCGCGAGAACGCTTGGCCTTCATGTCCAGGTCGATCGCCTCGAAGACGGCGCCAAAGCCGCCCTCCCCGAGTTTGTCGACGACCGCGAAGCGGCGGTCGTGCAGCGCGAGCTCGAGCGTTTCGCCGTCCTGCATCGAGCGGCCCGACGAGGAGGTACCGCTCGCGCGTCGCGTCTTCCTCTTCGCAAACTTTTGCAGCCCGTCGAGCTGGCCAGACTCTTCGCTCCGCAGGTCATGGAACCCGGGGTCGGGCGGGATGAGTCTGAGGAGCGTGGCGACTATCGGCGGATCGAAGGGATTGCACGGGTTCGGTGGCTTGAACGAGGAGGCCACGTCCAGTGCATCCGCGAGACTGAGCGTCCCTGTCCTCTCCTCGATGTTCACTACCTCCTCCGCCTCGTCCTCGTCCTCGTCCTCGTCCTCCTCCAACTGTGCAGCCAGCAGCTCCGCGGCGTCACGGTGAATGCTGAATCCGGGCGTCCCCCCGGAAGCATGTGTGCTCATCGTGAACTCATACGTCCGTTCTGTGATGGGTGTCATCACGTTGAACTGGCCGAACCGCCCGCCGAGTGGGACGCGGTACCCATTCGTGTCCGAGTCGTCATCCAAGGGGGCTTCTGCGTCAACTTCCTGTCCAGCCTCTTCCGCGGGCTGCTCATACCCGATGTATCCGTCAAAGTCGTCCGAGGAGCTTTCGCTTGTAAGCGCATCGCGCGAGTTCAATTGCTCCAGCTCGAATCGCGAGCGAGCATCTGCGTCCGACTCCGTGGTGGGGGTCTCCGGTTGTTCGTCCTGCTCTTGCTCCTGGTCGTGTTCAGGCTCCTCTTCCTTCTCTACCTCGGGCTCCGGTCCGGGATCCTCCCGCTCCGACTCCGGCTCTGGTTCGGATTGTAGTGGAGCAAGGACAGGTCGCAGAGGCGTACGCTCTCCGAGGACAGGACGGCCGGAGGTCGACGATGCAAGGGGTTGGTTCTGTGCAGGCTTCTCGACAAATGGAGTAAACGTCGGTGCAGGTGCGTTCTCACCCTTGGACGGAGGTCGACTGAACACCTTCGGCGCATTCTCATCGGAGAATGGCATGAACTTCGTCGCGCCTGCCGAAGCGGGCCGGAAGATGTTCTCCCCAGATCCCTTCGCGTCGTCTGAGAAAAGATCGGGTCGATTGCGGAACGTCGCGGACGCTGGCGTAAGACTGAATACCGGGGGTGGTTTGGGTGGTGCGTCGGAGTCTATGTGCACGGCGAGCTTCTTCTTGAGTTCTAGAGTATTATCGTCTTGTTTAGCGCTGAGCGCGAGTGCTGAGGGATCTTTGACGGACAATGCGGGGCGGTTGTTGGGATTTGGTGTGACCATGGATGTGTTCGCAGCATCCGGATCGACGAAGGGTGTAATCTATCCACCTGTCAGAGCTCCAGTCTCAATAGCATGTACATGAACCTTTCACCTTCGGGGTCGCAGCCGGTGTCTTGCTCTGTCTCTGAGCATTCTCGTCGACGAACGGTTTGAACCCTGTTCTGCATTAGCCGTCCGTACAATACGCATTGAGGTTCGCACGCCGTAGCACTTACCGACGAGTGTTTTCGACGAATCCGCACTCTGCTCAGTCATAGTGCGCAGCAGCGGTGCCAAAGGTACCGGGGTTACCGGGTCGACTCTCCGCACTGGGGCGTGTTTGCTGCCCGCTGCCGGCCCAAAGCGCATAGACTTCTCCGGCGAGTTGTACATCCCGAACACGTCTGCGAGGGCCTCCTTGGTGGCAAGCGTGACCGTAGGCTCCGCGCCCACCGCGAATTTCCTCGTCGACTTCGTGTCTTTGCCGGGCTCGCCCGAGAAGCCGACGCGCCGTTCGCGCTCGGGCTGGGGCGGCGGACCCCACTTCTTGCCGAGCAGACCCATCGAACGCGCGCGCGCCTCCTGCATGCTGTACTCCACGCCCTCGTCGGTGAACAGAAGCGAGAGGTTGAACCGGAGTTTCTCTTTCCGCTTGCCTGGAGCGGGAGGGGCGAGCATCATAGCATATGGGTTCCAACCCTGCTTTGAGTGTTGTATCGGGGGTGACAGATGAGCGTGTGGGGGTGGCGGCGGGGGTGGCATGTTGTCGGGTGGATTCACGACTGGATGATTCTTGAACGGTGCGAGTCGGAGAGCGCGGACCTCATCCGGTGCATTCTGCCAGGAGACCGCGTTCGAGACGGTGGATTTGGGAGGAGGTGTAGATGCTCGCGACTTGAACTCTTCAAATCTACGCTTGAGAGGTTCCAGAGGTCTGGCGCGCCGGCCAATGCCTTTCGTGTAGATCGACTCGGCCTGTTCCCTCCTACATGAACAATTAGCAACCAAAGTCATTCGTCAGCCATAGCGGCATGCAGTTATCGCAGGAAATAGTTGGCGGACGCAGCAGATGGATAAAGCAGTGTTGCAATGTGGGTAGGCAGAAGTGGCACAGCAGTGTAGCACGAGCGAAATCTCCAGAAATCAGGACATACTACTCACCTCCCGCGTCTCTCAAGCTCATCCGCATAGTCCTGATACAGCTGTGCGTAAATCCTGCCGATGCCCTTCGACTGGACGAAGCCATAGACCCGCGTGGGATCCTCGACGTGCTTCGCATACAGCAGCCACAGCTTCAAATATCGCAGGTCGCTCTTGTATCCATCGTCGTCCACAAACCGCCTCGTCGCCTCCTCCAGGAGCTCGAGCAGGCCGGACTGTGCGAGATGCGGCCCGTAGCTGTCCACGGTCCACTTGACGAACGAGTCGTACGCCGCGAGCGGATCGGCGTCTTCTGTGAGTGCGGTCTCGAGTTCAGCTCTGTATTTCGCGCGTGTTTGTGCAAGTTCGCTGGCGACAGTCGGATCCATGGGCGAAGAGAGCGATGAAAGCGTTGTGTGCGGCGAAGTCCCGCGGAGATGAACCGCTGCTTCACGGCGCGTGGTTGTCGCGCCGAACGCGTCGGTCACATGACTGCGACTCCGATGTGCGTCGTCCCCGATGCTTCCGGCAGTACACTCAGTCCGCAGTGGACTTAGGACAGTGCGCAGAGACAGTGAAGCGCGTATTAAAGTAGACAACATCAAAACATGGTCGATATACGGTACGCTACAACCTGTCCACCAAACCGGACACGCAATATGACAGTCGCCGTTACCTCCTTCCGGCGAGCAGCCTCGACCGTGCCGTCGATTGGAACTTCGACGTCTCGCGACGAAGCCGGCTGTGATCTCGTCAGCACAGGTCTTATATAGATGCAGCAACAGACTCACCGACTCGCGCGCTCCCTCTCGAGCTCTCGCCGCTCGACTTCCTCCGCCGTCAGCACCTCAAACCGCGTGCGGAACTCCTCAGCCTCCGCCCAGTCGCGCCAGACGCTCCTCAACGGCTTCGGACCCCTCCCGTCCTTCGGGGTGCGTCCCCACCCTAATCCGAGCCCCGTCTTGTCCTTCATCAGGCTCAGGCCGCTCTTGTCGCGCGGGCGATCGGCAGCAGAGTCGTCGGCGACGTCACGCGTCTCGCCTCCAATCACACCCCATTCAATCGCGTCGCGCTTGTGCTTGACGATCTCTTCGTGGATGGCGTGCGCAATGAGGGGGGCTGCTTCGCCGGTGAGTCCGAGCTCGCAGCAGAGCTTTATCGAGAACTCTTCTGGTGTGAGCGGCGAGAGCAAATCCCACTCGATATGGTCTAAAAGATGATGGGTCGCGATTTGTACGTCGATCTGAGAGTGTGTTTCAGTCACTTTGCTTTGTGGAGGGTGAAAATCGTGAAGCTCACGCTTAGGATGACCCGGCACTCGTTCACCTCCTCCCCAGCGTGCTCGTCCTCTTCCCCGGAAAGGTCTGCATCAACTCCGAGATTTATTGACGCGACACCCTCGTGCTCCTCCAGTTGCGCGCGAATTTGATTAGCGACAATATCCACGTATGGGCTTTGGTTAATGTCCAGATCCAAGCAGAACGTGCGGGCAAATTGTTCAGGCGTAATAAGCTCTTCGTTGATGTTCCACACAAAACAGTCACGTATCCTATGCGAGTCGGTCTCGAACTCTACACGGATAGGGATGAGTGACGTGGGCTTTTCAGCTTGGGTCTCCAAGTCGGCCTGAGAGCTGAATAGACGGACGCGACAATCCTTGAGAACGCAGCTATGAGACAGTTCAGGACAGACTCACTAGTATTCATGCTTCGTGGGGAATACCGGCTTCGCAGTGATGAACCGAGAAGGAGGAACCTGCCCCAGATAGCTCTGATCCAGCTCCGCCTTCTGCGGCGGGGCCTGCGAAGGACCCGGGGTTGCGTAGCCACTGCCCGTGCCAGCGTGAAACACCGAGCTCCCAGCGGGCGCCCGACTGGACACCCTCGCGGCGCGTACCGCCTGGCGTGTTCCCCCACTCGCCACGAAGTCCGAGTCGTCCGAGTCGATGGCGCCCGCGTCCTGGAACTCGTCGCCGGAGCCGGGATCTGCGTAGTTGACGACCCCGCCGCGCCGCGAGGTGCGCGAGGCCACGGCTGCGACGGACGAAGCCGCGAGAATGGGCTGCATGAGGAGCGTCGTGCCTGTGCGCAGACGCGACGCATATGTGGAATGGAGTGCTTGCGGAGTGGTTGGGATCGGCGGCCGAGGGCCGTATTGCTGAGGGGGCATAGCGGTTTGGTGGTGAGAGGCATAGACGATCTGCTGCGGTTGTGTGGGGGGAATGGATGCTTGACGGCTCGTAATGGGTGTTTGTGCCGGAGGAGCGGGTGCGAGGGTGCTGCTCCGCAAAGGGCGAGTGCTCTTTCGTGAGGGGTTTATCCGGCCATTTGTGGGCGGAGGCGTGACAGAGTTCGACCAGTGGCGTATGTTATTGTAGTATGCTTTTTCGGCTGAGTGCGCGAGCCACACAACGACAAAATTGAGCTACACACCGGAATGAGCTGCCTCAGGGGGAGCGGGCGCGATGGGTTGGTGTCCACGGAGGAAAGACGATGGTCCAGCAGCCGCGTTCGCGCCGGACATGACGGATTTTATGCCAAGTAATTTGCAGGTCTCGACTTGAATGGTTTGAGTTTCGAAAGTGAAGTGGACGAGAGCAAGGGTTGGTGTACGCCTGAGCGCGGTCGCGGTCGCAGTGGTCGAGCGCGAGGTGCTCTGACGCCGAGACGCGTCAAACAACCGAGTACAGGCGCCCAGATGTGATCCGTCTGCCGGCGGGGTTGCGGACTGCCTGCTCTGCTCAGTGACAGTGGCTCTCACCTCCTGCTGCACCCATTACATCCGTTTCTTCGAACATGTCTCCTTCAACAATGCCTCAGCGCGACCTCAAAGTTAATGTGCCGCGACATAACTCCCAACGCATCGGGCCCGTGCTCACGGCGAATGTCGAACGAGTTGCCAGTGAGCAGCGCGTTCGCGTGGACATCCGCCAAACCGCCCTAGAACCTACCAGTGCCCTAGCGCAAGCAATAGTATGTTTTCAGCAAGAGACCGTAGAAACCGTAACACCTGAAGCCTGTGAACGAACATAGGATAGCGCATCCGAATGGAACTCCCTCCTGATGACCGCACGGGCAGAGCGAGGACCGCAGTGGGACGTTGGGACACAGCAGTACGTCGAACACCATCACCCTTCACGACTACAGCTCAAGCCTTCGTCTTTTTAACAGGTTCCTCGTGGACGAATACTCAAATCTGTACTATGACCCTATCCCCTTGCGTGGCTATCTCAAGGACTCGCAACAGAAGGACGACGAGCCCTCGTCTTCCTCTGGTCCATCGCAACGGCTGCACACAGATGCCACGAACTCGCCACGGCTCCTCCGTAACAGCTCCATGCCTCCGGGTGCGATGACACCCGGTGTGTCCCAAGCACAGCTCTACGGCACTCCGCAGGGGATGGCTTCGCCACGCCACTTCCCGGGAGGCAACCAGGGCATGGGCGGACCATACGGCAGCATGGCTGCTATCCCTCCAGCCCAGTTTTACGGGCCCGGCGGTGATGGTATGCCTGGCTCCCCCATGCAGCGGGGGCCCCCGCCGGGGATGATGGGCAACCCTGCAATGGGCATGGCGCCGGGGATGGGCATGAACCCCGCGCTGAGCATGGGCGGCATCTCGGCGGATGGTTCGCTCTCGCCGGAGGTACGGCGGCGGGTAACGAGGGGGATGAGTTTGGATGAGTTCGGGAACATGCATGGCTGATTGGTGCGCTGCTCTATCTCTCGTATCTCGCTGCTCTTCCTGTACTTCTGATGTAGTGCTACATGTCATGAATCTTCTAGCTCACACCGCTACGCATTTTCAAGCTCCCTGCGGACATCTTGCTGGTACGTGCAACTTGCAGTGCTAGGGATTCTTTTCCGAGCGGCCTATACTAGTACGTACTGTAGCAGTAAGATTGCTCTGATGATCAAGGGTTCTCCTGAAGTCATCGTTACACCATGCGTAGAGTCTGTAAGACCGACATTTGTTGCGTCAACTCCTGCATTGAGGACAGTCGAAGCAAACGAGGAACAGGCAGTCCTGCGTAAAAGTTGCGGTGTGGTACGTACTACGTATACAACACATGCGGGTTTGTATGATAACTATTGCATCGCGTCCCATCGAACCGAAAACCCACCTCGACCGGGAGATGCACTCTAGTATGCGCGAGGAAGCAGTCCGTGGAACGCGAAGAGGGTAGAAGTACAATTACAGCTCTCCGAAGAGGTGTTGTCGCCTGATCATGAAACTCCGTTCGACGTGGATGCTGAGTGAACGAAGCGATTAAGAAGGCTTTTCAATCAGGACCACCACAGAACTTCAAGAAGCGCGTCAGAGCCGCATCTCATCGTCGTACAAAACGCAGACAGGAGGAGCAGGGACGCGTGGTGGCCGCAATGGTGAACAAACTTTTTCGCGACACAGGCTATTTAAACGTGGGCGCCTGACGGAGAGCGAATGTGCGCAACTCCGTCTGAAAGGCACACGACCGCGCGACTCGGATGCCGTCACGCGGATGTCAAACGCCAGACGGTCAGCGCGCGTTTACGACGCGTCCAGCGAAACTGCGAGGGTGCGAGGAGTTCGTCTAGTTGCGCTCGCCTCTGCGGTTGTTTTGTGACACGGTTTGCTGCGACAATCATGATCTCTGACTACTTCACGGACACGTTGATCCGGCTCTGGGAGTTGTTGACTTTCTGGCGGTACCCCCAACCTGCTCTCCCAAACATGAGACTTAGCCCAGGAAACACAGACGACAATGCGCTCATGGTAGGTGTCGGTGAATATATACCTCGTGTCCAGAATGAATGACTACGTAGCAATCATAGGTTCAGTTCTTCACGTGGGAAGCGAGTCATCCACAGATGAGCTGGTGGCGACACTTCGAAGCGGAAGTTCCTAACCTTGCAGCCATGGGTGCTACCCAGGTGTGGCTTCCGCCCCCGAACAAAGCCATGAGAAAGGTGAGCTGCAAGCTTGCTACTTCACATACCACCACACGTCTGATTCAGCATTGGCACCTACCAGCAAGGACAAGGTTATGACGCATACGACTTGGTTCGTGATGCTGTCAACGATGCCCTACGTCGAGTTATGAGCAACTGACCATCCCTGTGTTCTGTCAGTGGGACCTGGGCGAGTTCTACCAGAAAGGCACCATCCCCACAAGATGGGGGACCAAGGAGGAACTCGTTCGCGCGGTTGCGGCCGCAAAGGCCCATGGCATAGATGTCATCATTGATGCAGTTTTGAATGTGAGGCGTCTAGGACAGCATATACCGCTCAACTACTGACTTGTACAGCACAAACTCGGAGCGGACCGGCCGGAGAAGTTTATGGCTACACCTGTAGAACCAACCAATCGTTTGAAGGATGCCGGTCCAACCAGAGAAATAGAGGTGCTTATGCGCATCCTAGCTGTCTGCACAACGCTGGACTCCTTCTCGTCCCCAGAATATACAGGCAGTCGGACCGTGCAAACACGCTCCTCAGGCTAGAGGTCACAGCAAAGGTTGAGTGTAAGCAGGCGGACCCCGATGCCCGCCACATCCGACTGCCTGTATAATGGGCCAGAAAGGACTTGTCGTTGTGCAAACAGCTGGCTACTTCGGTAGTTGGACGCGGGCTTATAAATCTTGCTAGGGTTGGACGGCATTCGATTTCAATGGTCGAGCGGACAAGGTTAGGCGAAAGGTCTTCTGGTAGCGATCCATTTATTGACATCACGGGTTTGCCAGTATAGTAGTCTCAAATGGACATACGAACATTTCACCGGTATTTCTTCAATTTGAGATCTGGTAGTCATGCTGATCTTAGAACTATTCCGCGCGTAGGGCTCGATTGGGACCATAGAACGCGTACCAAAGGCATATATCGGATTACGAGCAGCAAGCACAAGGGCTGGTCCAAGTGGGTCGACTCTGAGAACGGCAACTATGACTATCTCCTGGGTATTGATGTCAGTGTCGATCTACCATAATAAGTGTGCACAACTCACGAATCATGTATTGCAGATAGACCATCGGAATCCTGACGTGCGCGAAGATCTCATGTCTTGGGGCACCTGGGTCTTGCAGGTATTGCCCGGAATATTATTACAACCTTGCAAGGTATGGACTACACTTAACTCACACTCTCAGACTACTCGCGGGGCCGGATTTCGCTTCGACGCCATCAAGCACATGGATCGCCGGTTCCTCCTGGCATTCGTACGTCTCGATATTGCTCTCCGCATTGCGTCAATATGACACCACTCCGCTACACAGATCAGGCATGTCCGCACAACACTCGGAAGAAGCGACCTCTTTTCCGTCGCAGAGTATTGGTCTGCCGAGTGAGTACGGTGCGACTCGGTGGTACATCGCTGACGACTCCTAAGTCTCGAGCAGATCAAGCCGTATATTCGGGTGCTCCAAGGACTTGTGGGTCTGCCTGCGCCATACCAACCACAGTGTGGCTGACTCAGGGTGCTCCTATAGGTAACATTCTTCGACGTGCCCTTGCATCACAACCTGCACAACGCGAGCAAGGCCGGCTCGACATACGATCTTAGGCAGATATTACATGGCTCTATCCTGAAGTTCAGACCGGGCGATGCTGTGACATTCGTAGACAATCATGAGTACGTTTGTCCTGCTTCCAGGATAACCCCGGGTGCTGACACGTGTTTCCAGTACGGTAACTAGACACACTCCTGCTCGCGGCCGCAGTATACGTGACTGATCATCGGATCGGGGCGCAGCAAGTCGGACAAATGTTGGAGAGCTGGGTGAGATTGAGCTTCCCCCAACTCGTCTTCGCGGGCCTTCTGAGAGCCCTCGGCGGAGTTTGCCTTCTAACATTTTGCATTGGTCGTGCCGCTACCCTAGGTCGGACCCAATTTCAAGCTGCAGGCGTACGCGCTGATCCTCCTGTGCGGCGAGGGCCATCCGTAAGTCTCCCGCTCACTCTCACGAGCCAATCCTCCCTCCCCGTCACGCGCCGCTCCTTCGCACTGCGTCCGAGCTTTCCATATTCAATTATCCACCATCTGCCTGCTTCGGTACACACGTGTTTGAATTCCTAACTTGTGCGCCGCCGATTGCAGATGCGCCTTTTATGGCGACCTCTACCCCAATAAGGAGTGCTACGACGTGTCCGTCGCGGCCGGCCTGAAGCGCCTCCTCGAAGCCCGAAAGAGGTTCGCGTATGGGGCCCGCGTGGACTACCCGCAGGAGGCCAACTGCGTGGGCTTTGTCCGCACCGGCGGACGGGGCCGCGCGGGGTGTGCGGTCCTCATCAGCAACGCGGCCGAGCACAGTGAAGACTTGGATAGCCGGTGAGTACTTGCTCACTGGATTGCACCCTCGCAGCACCCCCCACCTCTGCGCACGCACATCCGAGCCACCGCCCCGGCTCCGGACGAGCGTTTGCAGGCGTTCCGGTGGGTCGCGCAGGTGCGACTGGACCAAGACATACTCACGCATGTGGGAAGCGATGCGACGTGCACGGCTCGCTCGCATAAAATCAGGATGAACGTCGGCTCGGTGGGTGTTGCGGCTCTGCGTGGTGTACGTATTAAGTGCGAGCTTGTGCTGATATGGCTACATTCGCGCAGGAGTGTGCGGGGATCGTGTACAAGGCGTTCATGCATCCTACGCATACGGGGACGCCGATGTCCAATGGCAGAAGCACGAACGACACGCAGGCTGCCGACGCGGATGCTGTTCATGTTGTGCGCGTCGACGCGGACGGCTGGGGCGCGTTTACTTGTCCGCTGGGCGGGCTGCAGGTGTGGGTCAGGGTGGACGCGGTCCCGGACGCGTACTCGGACTAGAGCAGGGTGCAGTGGGATGCAACGGGCTAGTGATACACTTTTTCTTTGCGCTGGGGACAACGAGAGGGTTACAACATGCGGGTGATGATGCGAGAGGGCGCCGGTATTACGGAGAGCAAAAGGTCGTGAAGGAATGTTGTGATGGGGCTAGCTAGAGTCAGGTCGAGGCGGGGAGACAGTTCAAAGGTATAAGGCAATGCAGAGGTATAACGCAAACTAGGGAGGCAGTGAGGAGAGAATGGAGATCGGTCGTGCGTAACACTCAGATGGCCTCGCATATCCTGCTATGAGAGTTGACCGACTCCTCGTCATACCGACTCATGCTCAGCGTCTGGCTCATCGTGCGATCGCTCACGCGACGCTGCGCAGAATCGCGCATCTCGACGATGTCCGTCACCGTGCTTTTCTCCTCCTGGACCCAGATGCCTGGGCCGCGCGCGGCGAGGTGGCGAGACATCGTCGCGGCCTCCCCGCCGTGCTGCACGAGGTCCTGGGGCTGCTGCTCGCCGTCGAAAAGCGCGGCAGTCTCCTCGAGTGTCCGGCCTGTGCGTGGTGTGCGATGAGGTGGCGCTACAAATGAAAGCGGAGAGCTGTTACGTACCCTTTGTCTCGATGATGAACACGACGATGAAGACTAACTCCACGATGAGCCATCCGAAGTAGACAAGGTACTGTCCGAGTTGATGAGCATATTGCCAGTCGAACTTTACATCATGAAACTTACATAGCGCCAGCCCAATGCATGCAGTGCCCATGGATTCACAAACTGGTTGAACGCCAGTGCCAGGGACAGGACGAAGTTCTGAGATACAGATTGGCTTATTCAAAGTAATCATCAAGTATGGCCACAAAAACACGCACCATGACCGCAAAGCCTTTTGCACGTATATTGAACGGTAGGATTTCAAGGGTGTAAGACACGAGCATCGGTGTGTATGCGATATCGTAGAAGAAATAGAAGATGAAGATGAACGGGATGGTCGCTGGAGGCATTCAAGGATGAGCAGCGCCGTCTGCGCTGGGGTAGCATGCACACGAACCTTTCGCAGCCTTAACGTCACCGAGAGTGTTGAAAAGAGCGGTAGTCAGCGTCCACACGCCGAATTCTGCCAGTGTGCATCGTTCAGATACAAGCCTGATGGGATTGTTACTCAGAGAGAGAACGTACCGATCAGCATTCCTACGTTGGAGATGATAAAGAGAGTTCTTCGGCCGAGCTTATCGATCATTAATGCACCTAACATAGCCGAGACGAAGTTCCATATCTGTGCTGAAGGTTGAGTTGGGTACTACGCAGGAAGTCAGCATTCACCGCACCTGGAGTCCTCCGTTGATGGCTGCTTTGGTACCTGGATCGCCTATCCCTACGCCTTCCAGCACCAGATTGATGTAGTACGAGACTAGTCCATTCCCGCTGTATGCGACACCGCGTCAGCCTGAAGTCGCTTCGCATCGAGTGTCAAGCACATATACCTCCACTACGAGAAGAGGGCGAGGGCGATGATGATGATCATCCGCTTTCTGTTTCCGGGCGTAGCGAAGAGCGTGAGGTACGACGTGCTCTGTGATGCTTCTTTTTCGAGCTTCAACGCATGCCGGATTTGCGCCATCTCGAACATGATGAGCGGATCGTGCTCATGGCCGCTCAGAGAGTGATACTGTGCGAGCACGCTGGCCGCTTTTCCTTCCTGAACACACGGAGATGAACCGGGGTTAACTGTCGCTAGTCCGCGGAAATCGCGGAGACCAACGCACCCGCCCTTTGCTCACGAGGAAGCGTGGAGATTCTGGGACGAACCTGCACAAGTGACAAGAATCAACGTCGGTCATTTTGCCTCAAAGACTTGAGATGCAGATGCGCACCAGATCATCGTCACTTGTGCGACAGGCCCGAGAGCCTGTACGAGGGTTGGCACTCTCCAGGACCACACCGAGCTCGCCCCCCCTCGGTACGCCCCATAGCATGACCACGCCGCTGCAAGATAGGATGTCAGCTGATCGCAATACATCGCTTAGCAGCCGTTACTCACAGACAATACTGCCGAGGTACCATGACGAGTTGTACATTGAGGTAAGCTTTCCACGCTGCGAAAGAAGACGATAAGCATATGATTAGAGGCGGATCACAATTATGCGCGCGCACCTGTGTCGGATAGGCTAGCTCGGTGATAAGCAGCGGGGCGGCTGTGAGCGACAAGGACAGCCCGAGACCGACTTCCCAGCACTTAACGAACAGGAGCTTGTGCGGCCGAGAGCGGACATGACTTACTCAGTCCTCGTGCGCCGATGAACGTGTGGATGCTGGTCGCTGCGCTCTGGAGGGCCACCCCGGCGAGCATGATGACAGCCCCAATGAAGACTGTGGGCTTCCGGCCCAGCATGTCCGCGAAGATGGGCGCGGGGGGCAGACCCTATGACATCTCAGTACGGCCTTGCAAACGGCGAAGGATGTGCTTCTACTTACCACGAGGGAACCGATGACTTGTGCGGCGCTGATAAGCCCTGTCCCGAGGGCCGAGAGTCCGCGTCAGTGAAGAGGTCTCAGGAGGAGGCAGCCTCGACCAGCACGCACCTAGTGTCTTCTCCTGGGGATGGTCGAAAAATCCTTGCCAGCTGGGTAAGATTTGAAGACCTGTTGCCCTAGGACATGAGCGCACGCACCATTCACCAGAGAGGAGTCAAGACCGTTCATCGAGGCTGTGAGTAGTGGAAGAATCAACAGCAAGTTGAGGGCTCGGATACCTAGCGATTCAGTGTCAACCACCCAGCGTGTCCGAGGGAGAGGGCGCTCACGTACTGCGATTCTTCCACCATGGACCTCGGTGGATGAAGTCGATTACAGTCCATTCCGTAGGTCCGTAGGTGCCATCGTTGCACGGACGGAGGGAAGCGCGGAACCCAGAGGCCTGAGAGATTGGAAGGGAGGTCTGCGAGGGCAGAGGGACCATCGGGTGCGCACGAGGATTCCGCGCTCGTTATATACTTCCGTGACCATGTCTTCTCGCATCCTACCGAGGTCGCTGCCGTGAATCCTTTTCCGGCTTAGCGGTTCTGAGATTTGGAGAATATCTGGGGTTATGCGGGGCAGACGCCAGGACCTACCATGCGACCAGTGGCCGACCTGAGTCTGTTTTTTCTACCGAGCGCTCCAATTTAGGGAAGCGTGTCTGGAAGTCGAGGGTCACCCGGCCTGCGGAAAAAGGCCGGAGGTGTGCTTCGCGAGGCGGAGAGCATCTGATGCGAGGAGTGTTTTAGAGCCGGGTCTCTTCGCTTAATCTTCGCATCCAAGGATTCTGCGCCTAAAGGCTAGCGGGGATGTCACGGTCAGCGAGCTTCAACCTGGCTTTGCAACACAACAGACAGGGCTGGTGTAGTACTTACGCATCAATAGGTTTGCGATGGTGGGCTGAGGCAAGACGTTGCCCTGAATTAACACGAATGAGAGGCGGTCAGAGTATAGCCAAGTACTAGGTGCGCTGGCCACGCCCGACCCACTCTCCCGCCAGAACTCCGAGGCACCCTCCGAGTTCGGCACCAAGAAGAGGAAGGGCAAGAAGAAGTAGGCTGCTCCCATGACCCATACACAACCTGTATACGACTGACGAACCCTGGACGACCACGAGATACCTGTACATGCTTTCCGTCTGCTTAGTGCTTGTTGTATACTTGGAAGGTCGATCTGTGATCATGTATGACGGTTAACCCCAGCTGGATCGCCTCCTTGTAACTTGAAGGAGGCGATGACATAGGAGATGGTTGCCTATCGTGGTGGCTATCGCTGCCTATCGTGGTCATTTGATCACTCCCACGATATCACTTATAAGGCGGCTGTGGGCCGTGGCTGCACCGTTGTCTACAATTCGCTCTTCCCTGAACCACGACCTTCCTCGGTAGCGCAATGTCTAGTCTCAAACGAACGGGCGATCCTCTCCACCAATCCTCTCCAGCGAAGCATCCCAACCTTGAATCAACCACCGACGCGATCGAGGCCCAGTCGATGGATGTAGACTCCGTTGCCCCGGCAGATGTCGAGAACGATCTGAAGTTCGTTGACCCGACCCGACTCCCTCATTCGAAACTCTCTACTCTCAATGCTGCGATTATCAAACAGCTCGCCAAGTACGGGAATTTGGACGCCTATACGGGATATGCACTGGTCCATCTCGTCCTCACGACGGTCCACGTACTATGCAAGGACATCTTGCTACTACAGGAGGGAAGCATTGTAATAGAATTGGAGGACAATTACGTATCTCAACTAGAAGCACTATGCAAAACTGCCATCGAGAACGGGGATTTCAGCCAGATCATGCTAATCAGTAAGTTCTCAGCTACTGTCGATTCACATACACTAAATTAGCACAATAGGCCAGTTTTGGAAGCAGGAGGACGTGATTCTTATGAAGCAGCTGGAGGCAGACCAAAAGATATTGAAAAGAGGTCAGTTCCTTTCAACGTGCTGTTCCGATGCTGGGCCTTGACTGTTCACGGCGATCAATCTGACGTACTCTTCAGCCGTTGAGGATTCCTGGACAGCCCCGTTTCTCGGACACTGCCAAGACGTACTTATTCGCAACCTGCGCAATATGTATCGCGGATCCCTGAGATTGGCGGAGAACAAGAATTCTGCGCTAATCTACCTCACACACACCACCATCATCCAAAGTTCTGGATCTGGCAAATCACGACTGGTCGATGAGGTTGCACGAACCATCTTCACCATCCCTTGTAACATCCGGGCTGGGGAAGATGAGCGATGTACGTGCCCTATATTTCACTCTCATCACTGTGAGGTATATTGACACTCTGAGCCGCAGATGGTGCCTGGCCAGCATCCGATACAGCCATCAGTTCCCTTCTCGGCGTGGAACTTGTTGATGGTGTGGTGAGCGAACAGATTGTCTACTGTTGTTACCTGCTCTTTCTCCAAGTATTGTTTCGATGCACCGTTGAGGCTCTCGATGCCTGGTCGGAGGACTCGCCGCAGGAGCATACCGCCCGACTCGCGTCGCGCTGGCGCGACTACCTTTCTCGCGACGGGGGCAAGAATCGCAAGGAGCTATACGGGCGCGTTGCAAGCAAAACGGTGTGCATCGGTGTTTGAGTATGCTCGATGTCGTGGACTAACAACCGTGGATTAGACGACCCTCAGAGACGAATACAAACTCCGGAACGCGATCAGCGTGAGTAAGCACGTTGAGGAGAAAATCCTTACGTCCGCAAAGGAGGCGCTCGCAAAACTCGTTGGTCGTGTTTGCCCATTTTCTAGCTGTCCCGCCGATAGCTTGCATGGTTCCGAGCTACACCTATTGGTCTACTTCGACGAGGCTCACACCCTCACTAAGAAGCTCATACAACCACAAACAGATCAGCCTTCGGGCCCTATCGCATCTGGAAAATATCCACTCGACGTTCTTTACACAGCGATGGACGACTTACGACTGGGTGGACTGTTCTCGGTATTCATGTCCACCGAGTCGAAGCTGCATTTGTTAGCGCCTTCCGCTACAACGGCCCGTTCCGCTCGTTATGGCCGCGATGTCAGTACCCTGCACCCCCCCCTCACTGAGACACCTTTCGACTGCTTCGGCTCGTTCCGGATCGATCCCAAACGGATAAAAGCGAGCGACTTGTGCAATATAGCCTTCATGTCGTGTTTCGGACGTCCTCTGTGAGTTGGATCCCACGTGTCTGCACAGATGGCTTGTGGCTCATGTCGTATAACATCGCAGCTGGCGCTCGCTACTGTGGCCATTCACCGACAATCTGCTCAAGCAATTCGCTGAGAATGGCGAAAACAGCGAACCCATTCATTTCTCCCTCGGCGATCGTAATATTATGCAACAGCAGTACAGCTCATTGCTCAAAGTCGCGCGCCAGAAGCTCCTCTGTGACATGGATATATCTCGGCCGTGCTCGTCCTACTCGCGGGTCGCGCAGTCTGCTGTTCTTGACGCCCGGGTCCACCTCTCCTTCGAGCCTAGTCGCATTTCCAGTCAACAACATGTGGCCGAGTTGGTCGCAAGCCACATGCGGACGGCTTATTCTATCCCCAAGCATCGCGAGTACATTCGCTCCGGCTACTCGTCAGAACCTATCCTGGCCTTGGCCGCCACGCAGCTGATGCATGACTGGGACGCTCAGTCTGGCACGATGAACAGTCCCGCTGTGAGCATCTTGCAAATGCACCTCGATCACGATCTCCTCCATCCAGGCGAGGGAGGCGAGGCGGTCGCACGTTCGTTGCTCTTGACTGCCCGTGATCGCGCGACACCGTTGGATCCCGAAGATACCGACCACTGGAGGCGTCCCTCCTGCGCTCGGCTCGTTCCGGTGAACAACTTCATCACGGCACTATTTCCAAAGGACGTCGCAGAGGCGATCTTGGAAAGCGTACCAGACAACCTTCCTCCGAATGTGGTAGAACTTGAAGATGGCTCCAAAACCGTTAAGCACGTTAAGTTCAAAGAGGCGTTCAAGAATGCCGTCATCAACTTCACACACTTCGCAAAGTTCGCGGACGATTCGGCGATCGACCAGTGTACAGCGCTCGGATGCTTCCTGCGCGGAATGGCCCCTATCTGCCGTAACAATGCCCCACTCGCCGACGCGTTCATCCCAGTTTGCATGGACCCATCCAAGCCGCTCACTCCCGAAAATATGTCCGGGATCATCGTCCAAATCAAGGCACGAGCTAAAGCCGAAGCAACGAATGCGTTAGCATTCACACAGAAGCAGGTTGGTCTGTTCCCGACTGGGTCGCCGCTGCGTGCATACGTTACTCTGTTCATGGAGCTTGGCGTCACCCACCCCCCGCCACCGCTTGCGCGCACACCCACCCACTACAACCCGGGTGAGGCGAACAAGAACAAGAACAAGAAGGCGCTCGAGAGGCAACGGGCGGACCGTGATGGACCAGAGCCCGCACTAGCCGAGACACCCTCCAGGTTTAAAATCCTGGCCGCGCCCTCACGAGGGCGAGCGCGGTACGATCATCCCCGTTACTCTATCTATGTGTACGGGTGCTCTCCGACAGTGTACAACGTCATCCGTGAGCATGAGCGTCCGGTCTACCGCAAGATCCTCCGCGCTGGCCAACTTCTCGGCGAGCATCCGAACCAGGACGCGCGGTCTCTCGCGATGGTCCGCAACCAGAAGCCGTTCTTTGCCGTTGGGCACGCGTCCTGGCACTGGCTCGACGGCTCGTACGGGCTGAGTCCCGACGAGGACGAGTGGAATGCCTTGTGGACTGAAGGCCAGGAGCCTGTCGAGGCTGGTGCAACTGATCAAGATGGCGGCGCTGTGCGCGTTGGCAAATATGACAGTGACGGTTCCGACCACGAGAGTGACGGAGACTCGGAGATGGACGAACATGATGACGGTGATGTGGAACGTGATGATGGCGATGTGTTCATGGAGAGTCCGACCCACGCTGCTGGTCCGAGTCGCCGTCCTGGCTCGCTGGCCAAATAGGCTGGACATCTCTCGACCGAGTCGCTCAATAGAGTCCAATCCGGCGGCTTTGAGGGACTTAGAACTCGAGTTATCATTTGGTTATTGTTGTCTCCCGGTATTGCCGCCCTTACGACCTGTACTTATATTACTGGTCTCCCTATGTACTAAAATCATGTCGTAACAGTGTGTCTTTTCATTCAAGTCATACACTTTGGCATAGCTATAATACCAGTGGCACACAAAGTCACATCGTCGAATGTCTGGCACCTTTTGCCGCGGTTTCCTGATGCACCGGGCGGCTCAGGTGCTGAGATATCAAGGAGGTGATGAAGAAGAATTGCCAGCGAACGTCGGGGACGTTAGCCCTAGGAAGTTAATATGTCAACCACTCCGCGAGGCAGCAAACAGAGGCAAACAACCGCAGGCGCATCGGACTGATGTTCTCTCAGCGTAGGGCTCACTAGTCACTAGCTAGTCACTAGTCACTAGTGCTCATTACATACTCTACTCTCTCGCTCACAGCATTCTCGTACTACTCTGCAGTGCGGTACACACTGGCTCGCCCCAGCCGTAATGATGCCACAAGGTAACCATGCGAGCTTCCGTTCGTCTAACAATGTAGACCCTAACCAGGCCATGATCGCCAGCCAGCAGAAACACATCACGGAGCTCGCCCAGAAGAACAGGTCCCTTGAGCAGACCATCACCCGGCTCAAGGCCGCCGTCGCGGACGAGCAGACCCACACCGCGGACGCGATGGCGCAGATCCAAGAGCGCTGGAAGACGGAACAGACAGAGTGGCGGGACGGGTGCGAGAGGCTGCAGACCGCGCTGCGAATCGCGCACCTGCACACCGCGGCGGCGCTCGACCGGGAGCACGTCACGCTGCTCGAGGCAAAGGGGGCGCTGGACATCTGCGTGGTCACCCATGGCCGCCGCTCTTTGGCCACAATCGACAAGAACGCCGCCAGGAGGTCGTATCTAGTTTGGCTGGCGTGCCAACGGGTCGCTGCCGGAGAGGTGAAGGTCGAGATGTATTTAGCCGGGTACCACAACAAGACGTACGCGGTTCCGCTGTGGTGGTACCAGGTCTGCGCAGACCACCGCATCAACGGCTATCGCTCGGTCCTCGTTGAGGGCGGTAACCTGTACAAGAAGAAAGCGAGGACCAACAGCAAGCCCGATAGCAAAGGCAAGGGCAAGGCGGTTGCTCGATGGTCCTGTTCCGCGACGTCCACGGAGCCTCCGCCGTCCACGGAGCCTCCGCCGTCGACAACCAGTGGTCCGACAACTCCGCGGGACGCCGGATCCAGTTCGACTGCCGCCCCGCCTTCTTCGACCGGCACGGACTCCTCAACAGTGCAGGAGGGCGACGGGATGGCCGTGGACATGGAGTCCACAGTGGACACTCCGGAACAGGCTCCAGATGCCCCTGCGGACGGCGAGGGGCCGTATGCAGGACATCTCTTGCGCGAGGAGTCGACATATGCGCGAGGAGAAGCTGTGGTCGTCAGCGACACCATTCGCAGTCAGACGCTGCGTCTGCGGGCTGCGGTTTCATCTTATCGCGAGATTCGCAAGGTCAGCAAGCAACCACCGCTCAGCACGGATGCTGCGTCGCAGATGGAGCAATCCGCAAGAGTAGCTGAGACTCTTCGGATGTCTCGCGCAATCCGCATTCCGCCGATTCCTGGTACGTTGCTAATGTCCGCACTTTTATTGCTACTCACAATACTGACAGCGGGATGGCCATCTCTTCCGCGTGTTCCACCTCCGCCCCGTTCCTCCGCACTCCTGTCGGATAATACAGCACCCTCGTCCGTGGGCCCCGCTCGGGTCGCCATCCCCAACATCCCTCCCGTGGCAGGTCCGTCCAGCCGCCGCCTTGAAGACGTCCCCCCCGCCCCTCCCATCGCAGGTCCGTCCAGCCGCCGCCTTGAAGACGTCCCCCCCGCCCCTCTCATCGCAGGTCCGTCCAGTCGCCGCCTTGAAGACGTGCCCCCCGCCTCCCACTACTGGTTTCCCCAATTGTATTATAAACACCCACATAAGTGCCCGAACCCTTGTGTATTTCGTGGGGGAATTGTAATATCAAACTATGTGCAGGGATTGTAATATAGCAAGGGGGGGCCGTTGTAATAGACATCTTGTACTACTGATTGTAATACATATGGGCTCCTTCTATATATCCTTGTACAACTGTTGTAATATCTGTAGGACACCTTGTAAAACCTAGGTCAGGTGATGTTATACAACTGGTAACTATTGTAAAATGATACTGTAATCATTGTAAAACAAAAGTGGACCAATCTACCGGTATTTTGGGCGCTTTTTTAATATCCTAATGCAGTAGATCATGATGTCATTGTTTGTGAGCGCTTTTTGATGTCCAAATGCGGTAGGTCCTCTACTGAACTCCCAATATTGCAGCCTATATAGCTCCCCCAGATCTTTATGAAAAGAGATGATTGTAGGCTCATTCTGTTCGCAGTTTCGAGTACTATCAGATGGTGTATAGTGCCAGTTGTATTACCCAATAGAATACTGTATATGCTGCAATTGGGTCATAAACCACCAGATTATGATGGTATATTGGCTTATACCAGTGGTAAATGTGCATATAGCTTGATACAAAGAATACCAGTGGATGGTAGGGTGCTGTGGCGCACTAGGGGGCAAATATCATGGTCATACATGCAGAACTGATGGAGATATACTATATGCAGGGATTTTCAAAAGCTACACTTGTATTTGGCTAGTACTGGGCTAGCGGGATGTCGATAGCTATCTCCCTTACTACCATTATATTTGTATTCTCAAGGGCTTTCGAATGACATATTATGCAGGTCAGATTGTGGGCCTGACCTGACGCTCTCCTCCTACCTCACTTCCCATCAATCCTTCTCTAGCCCCTTGTGCTGTCCATGAAGTGCTACGAAATTTTATACAGTTACTTCTAGCTATATTGACAATGGCCTCGACCATTTTCAGAGCTCTAACTGTCTTCACTGGCGTGTGGTGCACTTGTGTACACTTTATACATCTAAACCATACAGGTGCAATATCTTTACGGCAACCTTGAGTGGATCTACAATAAATCTACCCTATACTTGCCTTCATAACTTGTACCCATCCACAAAGTTGTATAAGCCTACGTGTACTTGATCTCTAGCAATTTCCTTATCAGTTACCGGAGTCATTGTGGCAATTGAAGTCTCTATACTCAGTATAACCAGCCCAGAGTCACAGATAGAGGAGTCCATAGATATAGGAAAAGGGTTGTAAAGTTTGAAGAGGTTTGATGTAGCGGTAGCAAAGATATTGCAGATGTGTTGTGAAATGCCAACTTTCAGCACTGCATGCATGCATTTCACTGCTTCTGCATCTTCAACAGAGGTTTCAGCAGTATCTCCACCTCTACTCAACCAAATCTTATAATTCTTTTTGCTATATGTAGGTGCACTTTATGGTGATCTTATATGTAGTTTCAGGACCCATCCATGCTCTCTAACAAGTACAATATAGCATGCTTCCAAAACTACTGATTAGGTATTTCGCAAGTATCGCACAAGCTTCTCATTATATCTTTAAAAGGACTGCTAGAGATACACAATTGGAAGACATTGCAAAAAATAGAACAATAAGATCCCATATATTCACAAAGATATTCTGCCTGGATGATTTAGGTGCATAAAGTGTGCACAAGTCCACCGCGCACCAGTAAAGGGGGCTAGAGCTTTGAAAATGGACGAGGCTATTGTCGATATAACCAGAAGAAACTGTACAAAATTCTGTAGCAATTCATGGACAGCACAAGGGGCTAGAGGGGGATTGATGGGAAGTGAGGTAGGAGGAGAGTGTCAGGTCAGGTCCACGATCTGACCTGTGTAATACCTCATTTGAAAGCCCTTAAAAATACGAGTCTAATAGTGATAAGGGAGATGGGCACCAACGTCCCGCTAGCCCGGTACTGGCCAAATACAAGTGCAGCTTTTGCAAATCCCTGCATATAGTATATCTCCATCAGTTCTGCATGTATGACCATGATATTTGCCCCCTAGTGCGCCGCAGCACCCTACCATCCACTGGTGTCCTTTGTATCAAGCTATATGCACATTTACCACTGGTATAAGCCAATATACCATCATAATTTGGTGGTTTATGACCCAATTGCAGCATATACAGTATTCTATTGGGTAATACAATTGGTACTATACACCATCTGATAGTACTCAAAACTGCAAACAGAATGAGCCTACAATCATCTATTTTCATGAAGATCTAGGGGAGCTATATAGGCTGCAATATTGGGAGTTCAGTAGAGGACCTACCGCATTTGGACATCAAAAAAGCGCTCACAAACAATGACATCATGATCTACTGCATTAGGATATCAAAAAAGCGCCCGAAATACCGGTAGATTGGTCCACTTTTGCTTTACAATGATTACAGTATCATTTTACAATAGTTACCAGTTGTATAACATCACCTGACCTAGGTTTTACAAGGTGTCCTACAGATATTACAACAGTTGTACAAGGATATATAGAAGGAGCCCATATGTATTACAATCAGTAGTACAAGATGTCAGATGATATTACAATGCTCCGCTTTTGGCCAGACTTGTATTACAACGGCCCCCCCTTGCTATATTACAATCCCTGCACATAGTTTGATATTACAATTCCCCCACGAAATACACAAGGGTTCGGGCACTTATGTGGGTGTTTATAATACAATTGGGGAAACCACGGGTGCGCCTCCCTCCTTGCAGGTCCGTCCAGCCGCCCCCTGTCTATGCCCGACGTCATCCCTCCGATCCCGCGCGCAAGCACTTTCATGCTCCCGACCAGCGTCGCGTCTCTGATGGCTGATGCCAGAGGAAGCCTAACTGCTGCGCAAGCCCTCCGTCCGACCCTCGCCTCCATCCGCACGAAAGCCGACGACATTATGCGGGTTCTCGGGTCTCGTGTGCAAGGCTCGTTCTCCATCGTCGAGTACCCGGACAATCCGACGGAGCTGGGCACGTATCTCAGCCAGCAAATGGCTCTGCTTGCTGCAGACATCCGTGAAGCTCTCCAGGTCGCCATCGACATCACGCGCGCGCAGGACACCGTGCTCACCGCAATTCAGCATGTCCCCGCGGTGCCTGTGAACGAGCACATGCTCCGTCAGATGCTGGAGTACACGGACTCCTTGCGGGCAATCTTCACGGAGAGCTGGGATCGCATTGCGGCGATGGTCGATGAAGTCCGGGCGGTACACACGGAGCCGCGGAATGTCTGTCAAGAGCAGACGGAGGTTCTACGCCGTCTCGAGGCTGTCCCGAATGACGCCTCAGTGAGCGTCGAGCCACTCGTCGAGAACCTCTCGAAGCAGATGCTCGAGGTGATCGGCAACGTGGTCAATGTGCTCTGGGTCCAGCTCACGAGGATGTCAGACGCTGTACAAGGACGGAACATCACCTGGGATGAGCGCAAGAAGCTGCTTGCAGCGCTGGAGGCCCCCCTGGACGCTGCGCTGAACGATGCGCAGAAGCGTCTGCACCCTGTCGCGCTGGCGGATCGACTGGGACGCCACTCCCGAGAGCTGCGCGCCCTCGCAGAGCGTGTCAAACAGATTGAGAGTCAGGTCGGAGTGTCGGCTCCGCTCGTTGACGACGACTCCGGTCTACGGACCACTTTTGCGGAGGAGCTCCGTCGACTTTCCGCCCGAGTCGACAACCTTGAGCGACGTGACTCCGCGGAGGAGGAGGCGAGAGTTCGATCCCATGTCGACTCCTACCTTGCTCAACTCGGAATCGACCACACAATCATCGGAGCGCTGTCCGGACTCCGCCCGTCGTCCGGAGATGTTCCCTTGCCCCCCCGTTCTCCCGCGGAGCGCGAAGTATCTCCGAGGTCCCTTAGCACGGTCCCGGAGCTCGCTCCCCTCCCCGATCTTCCGCCCTGGCTTCCGCCTGTTCCTCCCGCGACAGAGGGCTCGATGCAGGTCGCTGATCATCCGCCCGCGATTCCTTCCCCTCCTCCCGCAACAGAGGACTCGATGCAGGTCGACAACAAGCGGTCCGAATCCTCCCCGTCTCCACAGCCACCTCCGCGACGGACTCCGGTGTTCCCAAAGCACACCGCAGGTCTTGCGGCCCGCCGCAGCATCGATTTCCCCCGCAAGCCGGTCCTGGGCACATTTCAAGCATTGCAGCATACGTGGGGACAAAGCGGAGTCTCTGCGGTCTCCGCACCTGCCGCCCGGAAAAGTGCCTCTGTGACGTCTGTGTCGGCCCCATCGACTCCCCATCGCCGCCCGCGCACCTTCCTCATCTCCCTGGTGACTACCCCAATCCGGCGCACCCGTGAGCGGTCCTCCGCGGAGGTTGAGACTATCTTGGAGACACGCCGTCTTGCAGATGATCAGCAGGCCCAACAGGTCTCCGGTGAGTCCTCAACGACTCCGCAGGGCGCGGATCCGCTCCCTGGGTTGCTCCTCACGTCTCCGGCAGTCGACGCTCCCCCCTCCATGCCTCTGGACTCTCCTCCAGATGCTCCGGAGAGCGACGAGTTTGGACCGGTGGTAGGGCCCGAAGACCCTGTCATTCAGGACTGGGAGATGGAGTTGTACGAGCCGAATCCGGTGGAGTTTGACGAGGATGCTCTGGCAGGGGAGGTTGACTACTGGAGCACCTCCTCGTCATCGGGATCAGATGAGCAAGGTCAGGAGGACGCGGACGACGACGTTGCGGACGATGAGCTTGCGGACGATGAACCTGCGGACTATGAGGACAGCTGAATCTGCAAACAAAGTCTTCCTGTTCACGGACTTGTACATACCTGCCGATTTCTTGTTGCTCGGACTGCTATGCTTATGTACATGTAGATACTCACCGATTTCTTGCTGATTGGAGTACTCTGTGTCCGGAGTCCATTTATTTAACATGTAACGAATCCCATGAATGTAGAATCATATTTCTTGGCAAGGAAACTTGTGTGAGTACGAAATACATCTTCAGCTACTTCTTAACCTGGCCACGGCCACGCTTAGGCTGACGTGTAGGTTCCGCGGCATGCTCTTCCTGGGCTTGCTCAGCACGGGCGCTCCGGCGCGTCACCCGGGTTGCAGGCGCCTCGGAGACCACGGGCGGTGGTAGCGCCGCCGGAGCGTGGTCCTGAACGTCGCTCTGGGTGCGCTTGCGCTTTGATAACTTCTTGGGTGGGGTCTGTGCGCCGGTCCCATCCATGTCGATGTCGCCATCATGACGCCTAGAAGGGACGCGGGGTCGGGAGCTTCTCCGCGGAGCGTCCGGACCCTCGTGCTCCGCGGACTGTTTAGCAGGTGAGGCTGGCTGCTCCGCCGAGCGGACACTGTCAGCCTGCTGTTGTGTCGTGGCCTTCCCGGTTTTCACGAGCGGCCGCGGAGCCGGCTTGGTCTTCTTAGCGACAGGCGGAGCTCCCTTGGTCGGGCTCTCCACCGGTGCATTGTTGTCCGGGATGTCGCGCTCCGCGGACCTTTCAGCAGCCTGCCCGGTGGGGCGGGAATCGTTAGCATGCTGCTGTGTCGTGTTTGTATCCCTCCGCTGCGCCTGCCTGCTCTTCTTTGCAACGGTCGGAGCAGCTCCTTCAATGGTACTTGTCGGTGGGGCGTTGGCAGATGTACCGGAGGACTCGGCGGGGCCCGGGCCAGCCGCTTTGCGAGCGGGCCGGACACGCTTGGGCCCGGGGGAGGGGAATGCACGGTCACAAGCCTTCTCAAGCTTGGTGAAGTCGGAGAACACGAACTCCGTGTTCTTGAAGTACTCCGGGAGATCGTCCGGGAGTACACCCTCCTCATCACCGGCAGTCTGACAGAGCAGGATGTTGCCCATCGTCATTCCCATAGCCAGGCAATAGAGCTGAACCGGGCCCGGTCCTACGTCAAGGCCGGGAGAACTCTCGAGCCATTCGAGCAGACGTCCCACCTGCACATGAGACGTGTGGATCTCCTCCGGAACATGCGCGCCCTCATAAGACCACGAGATCCAGGAGTGGTTCTTGACACTCGCCCCCTTCGGATCTTGCTTCAGCTGTTATTTGATTCGAATGAGCGAGAGTGCACGTAGTATCACGATGCGTAGGAGTCACAACTCACAAGATTTTCGACACGGGATATCATGTTCCGGTACTCCGATATCGCACAGAAGTGCCGGAAGTACTCGACCTTGTGTGCGGGAGCATCCTTCACCTGGATCGGAGCAAGTCTGCCGCTGCGGAAGTCGATGTCGACGTCGTTCTCGGTCGCTTTGCCTTTGCCCTTGCTCTTAGATGCGGACTTGGATGCGGACTTCCTTGTCGTCGCGTGCGGAGTCTTCGGCATGTCCCCGCCGGAAGGCTGTCGACTAGGTGGGCCTGTCTCGATGTCCGCGTCCGGGTTGGGGGGGGTCCTCATCATCGTCCTCATCTTCCCCGGCAGCCCCGGATTGGCTGTGCTCTTCCTCGTCTTCAGGGCTCTCATCACCCAAGTCGAACGTCCTCTCGCCTGCGAGCCATGGTTCTTTGTCGATGGAGCTCTCCGAGTCGGTGGAACTCTCCGCGTCAGACTCATTAGGGTTCGCTCTCTTGCCCTCTTTCTTCCGGGGGGCCTTGGCAGCCCGCTGGCATTTCCGAGAGGCCTTAGTACCCTTCCGACGACTTTTCCGGCTCTTGGTAAGTTCGTCTTCCTCGTCTTCGTCTCGGGGTCCTCTCGCGAAAGTGACTGCGGTCTTGCCTTTCCGACGAGCAGCCTTCTTCTTCACTGGAGCGACAGGCTCCGTGTATTCTGCATCGTAGATGTTGCGGTCCTTGCCCCATGACGAGAGCATGAATCGAACAGGCTCCTCTTCAGAGTCCTCCGGAGGGTTCTCGATGCCGACGATGTGATTAATGACCGCGACGACAGCGTCCATCGGCATGTGCTCCGGGTCGTTAATGGCCACGTCTTCGGGCAGCATGCCATCCTCGAAGAACTTCTCCGGCTGCTTTGCCATGAGAGCCCAAGGAGTCCGGACCGTAGTCGATCCTGCAGCCCACTCTGCAAGTCGATCAGTGCCGCACGACTACAAGGGAGAGACCGGACGTACGGTGGTGAATTCCTAAGTACGTTCGTAGCAGCTTCTTCGCATACTCTCCACGAGGGATAGCCTTGCCCTCTGCGGTGACGTTGAACATGATCGGAAGGCCAGTGTCCTCGTACGTCTCAAACTCGATCTGTCCCGGCTGGCGTTTCCGAGCCTTGTCCATCATCTCGACAACGTCTGCATTTGGATTCTCGGGGTCGATGAGTCCGGGGAAGAAGTTCCAAACGGTGTCTCTGAAGTTCCGGTCCCAGTTGGGAAGCTTCCGGAACTCTGGGATGTTCTCGTCACGACTGTGGAGAAGCTGCGAAGTGTCGTAGCTTCAAAGTCACTCAGCAGAGTAATGTGATGCGGAATACAGTGCAACTCACACCACGGCTTGCATATTGCCGTCCTCATTCTTGTACATACCATACATGAAGAGTGGCATGCCACACTGCCGGTGGAAGAGCTCGCACACCGCGCGCATCCAAGATGCCGCACGCTTGCTTGCAATACTACTCGGTCCGTGGAACCTGGAGTGAGAGTCCGCTCCGTGTGGACACTGCGAAGTGCACTCACAAAGGCTTGTACTCCTCCTGCGGGCCCTTCACATTCCACTCCTCCGCCAAATCCTCGTAACGCTGCTTCTCCTTGGGGGGGAGGCTCAACCAGAGCTCCGTCCATGTGTCATTCCACCGCTACATATTCATCAGATCTAACTGCAGTCCTCGCGACAGACCACTAACCCGCAGGTGCTTGTTCGCATCGTCGGTGGCCTCTTGCTCCACAATCTCACGTATAGACTCTGCCTCGACAATGTTGTATACCCTCTTTCCACTGTAGTTCCGCGCAATCTTGAATGGAATGTCTGTCTTCTGCGCCTTATTTTTGTTCCCAAACAATGTATCGACCTTCTGCTCAAAGTTAACATCGGTCGTGAGTCGGACGCAGATCCAGAGGACTTACCCGCCACACGGCCGACTTAGCATACTCATTGTTCTGTATCCCCCGGGCCTCAAAGATCTCCTTAGCTGTGTCTAATCGGTACTGCTGCTTCTCGGAGTTCGGGAGTGCCTTGTACTCCGCCTGTAGCCCCTCGATGTGAGCTTTCTCCTGAGGTGTAAGAGTAGATGGATCTTCCATAGCCAGGGATTCACGAGCAAAGCCCTCGTTGTAGACTTGCACAAGGGATGTGCGGAGTGACATTGAATGCGTGCTTGCAACTTGTGCGGGGGACCCGAATCAGCGGGTCAGCGTCAGTATCTGAAACATGCGTTACCGCTTAGATCAGGAACAGCGGGAGTGTGGTACACAATCACAGCCTCGTGTACACCACGCATTGTCGAGCTATCCGGATTCTGCTGATGCTCCTGCTCGTCATCTCCCATGTCGCTCCCCTGCCCGCCAATTGACACCAGAAAACGTGCTGAAATCACGAAGTTCATTGTCGGACTGCACAGTCTGTACTGTACAAAGGATGACAGCACACTCCGAACTGCTCCGGATGTCTCGGAAATCGCTCCGCCATCTGGTATTAGCCAAAGCCTTATGGGAGACTGTCATGCCGTTGCGCGCGCACTAGTCTCAGCTTTGCGGAACAACTGTACCGTGTTTTCCCCGTGTCCGCATGGGTCAACTGTTGATGTCTATGCTACAGATAGCGTCAGCTGAGACGCGACTACGTATGCATCCCAGCTCAAGAAGACCTGCACCGCTACTGTGGATAAAGAGGACAAATTGACAAGAGCATTCGAGCCTCTGGTTCTGGCAGAGGTTGTACTCGACCGGACTCGACCGCTCCCCGTGGTTTCCGAGCCTGCTGTCTTCACAGACTGTGAGGGACGGATCATGGCTGTATCGTTGCCATCACTGCTTGCAGTCCGTCATCAGGTCAGCTACACTATACAGCTGACCTCTCCGCATACTCACTAGCCCATTCAGAAGGCTGTGACGGAGGCCGCATCTATTATCGCAGATCAGCTCAAGATTCAGAAAACTCCGGAAGGGCGGAGCTCTCAGAAGAACTGGCAGCGGGCCAACGAGTACTACACCCCAGGGAAAGCCTTGAAGTCCGGACAGGTCACTCTCGGACCGGCATGGTTTGAGCTCGGGTGGCAGGTTAGTCTTTCGATTGGTTGCAGACACACACAGCTTATCTCGTCCGTCAGTCCAAAGGCCCCATTGTTCTGGCGGACACCAAGACTCCGGCAGCAATGCGATGGATGCAAGCACTGAAGGAGGTCGGAGCATTGATGGATGGTGTCATTGCAGTCCTTCATCCCGAGCTCTACCGCGTCGTCCGCGAACGACATGCGACACTACATCTCAACGACGCAGACCTCCGAGCATTTGTCGAGGCCTGGCCCTCGTTCTATCATGGGGCGCAGATGATCGTCAATCGGGAGACAATCATGCACCGTGATCAAAACGGTCTTCTGGGCTGGCTCGACACTTTGCTGAGTGTAGGAACCTATGGAGACAAAGCAGTCCTCGCTTTGGGCACGTTCGGAGCTAGTGTTCCGTATGACTCCGGCTCTCTCGTGATGGTCAGCTCACGCGTGGTGCTCCACGGAGTTCCTTCCGTCCCACCCAATCGGATCTGCTTAGCATGGCCGTGGAAGGACGGGATCATCCCGAAGCCAGAGAGGGGGGATTTACCAGAGTGGGCGAAACTACCTAGATGTACATGTAAAGCATCCCTGTCACCTATCGGGCATCTTGTCTCTTGTCCTGTACACCAGTGCGCCCTCCGACGCGATGCCAGTTGGACGTACCGTACCTCCTCCAGTATCCAAGTATAACGAGATGACAGCAGTAGTCCGTCAGACCGCACGGGGAACACGGATCACGACAAAGCGGACGAGGTCCGAGCCAAAGACAGTTCCTGCAAAGTTGTCGCAAACTCCCAATGCCACTCCGTCTCGCGCCAGTCCGATTACTCCCCTGGAGTCCGAGGAAATCGATACGGGTTTCAATGAGCACACGTTTACGGAGTCCGCAAAGGAATCCAAGGTCAGTAGCTGGGGAATATGGAAGCCCGCACATGAGCTCAACCAGTCCACATGCTACATAGAGTCAGAATGACTATCAACGTGAATTCCTCGGACTGCGTGCAGAGTACCTCTATCTCGGACTCAGTTTAAACACCCTACCTCCTTTGGAGCTCGGTGTGTGTGGACACACAGCCAGCTGGCGATGTACAGACTGTATCGGCGCTCCGGCATACTGTGCCCCTTGTCTCCGTGTTACTCATCTCCGTCTTCCGTTCCACCGGGTTGAACACTGGACCGGTACACACTTCCGCCGGAGCTGGCTGCGTACTGTCGGAGTGCAGATACATTGCGGACACGGTGGTCAGCCATGCCCAACACATCCGTACATGCAGTCCGCGGAGATCTATAGCAAAAGGACGAGCTCCGCGGGGCGCTGGGACACTCCGGACGCCGAGGGACGATCTGAACAGATTGAAGAACCAGACCGGGAGCTGTTCTTTGTCGACGAAGATCCTGAAGGACTTAAGGACGAAAACATGGACTATCTCTTTGATGAGATTGACAACGACATCCCTCTCGCTCCACTGGCAGAACTACCGGTTTTCGGAGAACCCGTAACAGGAGTCACGAGCTCCGCGGAGCTCATGTCTAGCACCCGGAGCCTGGTGATTGTTGACATCACCGGTGTTCACGAGGTCCCGGTGGTATTCTGCCGATGTCCGAACCATGCCCGTGATGATCTACAGCTTCTGTGCATGAATCTGTACCCAGCCTCCTCAGTCCGCCCACGTACTGCCTTCACTACACGGTTGCTGGATGACTTTTTGCTGGACAACAAGGAGACTCATACTTCTCCACGGAACTACTTTAACAAGCTCCGTCGTATGACGAATGCTGCATTTCCGCACATGGCCCCGGTGCGTTTGGAGACATTATCCGAGCTCCCTTATATGCTGACCTAGGGTACAGGATCGGTATTGTGAGCTCCTCCGTGTCTCCAGGCAGTGGCGGAATCTCAAGTCAAGGAAGTGGAACGGCTACGGTCACCGCTCCGAGGAGCCTGGGCAAGGAGACCTGGCTGTCCATTGTCCGGCGTGCCCTCAGCCCGGAGTTAACCTCCCGGAGAACTGGCAGGACAACCAGAGGGGTGAGCCTGCTCCATATGATCATCCGCTCCGTCTGACATTGCTGCAGGTGGAAGTACACACACTCAATCGTTCTCGACGGCAATTTCAGCACGCAGCATTGTCGTATGAAGAACCCGGAAGACGATGTGGCCCTCGCAGATGGACATGGGTTTATGGTCACGGACACTCCATACAAAGCTCACCTGAAGTCTGCTACAGTGTTCAAAGAGGTACGTGAGGGTAGATAGTGACTACGTTGGCTCCGGGTGACCGCTCCACGCAGGAGAATACTTGCAATGACCACAGGGTGGTATTGAACTCCAAGATCGAACGGGCCAAGCTAGAGGCCACCGGCATCGGAGCGGCAGCCTGCTCTAGGCACGGATTCTTTTGTCCGCATGCCTGCGTGGACTTCCACGGAGGGGAAGGGTATGTAGTCACTCGGTCGCATCCTCCACGGAGACGCTCACACTGAGGAACTTAGCCAAAAGAATATGGACTATGTGCTGCACTGGGTGCTGGCGTATCTCAACGGACTCACCATTATCCTGGTCCTCTACGACATAATGTGTCAATACTACACACACCTCCGTGAGCGGTTCAGCAAGAGTCCGTATCTCTTGATCCCGGACGGTGTCAAGTTCCTCTGCGGAATCGGACAGTTCCATGTACACGGCCACCTCCCTCAGTGTTTTGTCCGTTTCTCTGCGAACTTCATACGTGGGATCGGCGTCCAGGACGGAGAAATATTAGAGACTCTATGGGCTAGATTAAATGAGATCGCGGGGAGCACTCGGGGCATGTCATCCGCTCATCGGAGGGAGGTCACTGACGATCATATGAACGACTCTAACTGGATGAAATTGACCCGGATCGGTAATGTCCGACCTCTACATGCTCGGACTTGGAGTGCTGATAGATTCCTAGCACACGCACTCTGTCAGAAGTGGAAACGGGCCTGTCGCGAACAGCCGCTTGCCGACAATGCGTATAAGCGACTCACCGCTGCACTCCCCGCAATTATGGAGTGTCATAGTCACTGGTCATAAAAGGGTGCAGGGCAGTTATTCAAGCTAGTACATTAGTTGATAAAGGGTGCGGGGCAGTCAATTAGATTGGTTTGAAAAAGACAGCAGGGCAGTTAATTAAACCAGTACCCCGGTTGAGAAAGAGTGCTGGGCAGTCAATTAAACTAGTCAGAATAGGGTGCAGGGCAGTTAATAAAACAGATGCAGGGACCCTGCTTGACCTCTTACCACCACCTTCAGATTTCTTCCCACGCTCCAACCTTACAGGGGAGGTTGTCGCGTGTGGACTCTTCTGGCTAACTGGTACTAGGTAGTTACTTTACGAACTTCTGGGCAACACTTTCTCGACTATGACCGGGAAGACTCAGTTCGGACACTCGCAGCCGTCGGGAACAGCGGCGGAGAGACTTCGACAAGTGACAGGCGCCGGGGCCAGCGCAACGGCGCCTACGGCAACGACGAGAAGAAAGGCAAAGACGGTAGCGACGCTCACGCACCAGCAACTGTTTAGTGAAGCCGAGCAACACCTCCCGGATCTAGAGGCGGCCCTCGCCTTTCTACGCAAGCATACACTGGTTCCGGAAGGCGACGCAGCCATCTCGAGCTCGGCACTGACGACGGGGCTGCTACACCTGGCCCTATCGGCGCCGTCCGCCGACCTGGCACGCAAAAGTCTTATCGCCTTCGCATATCTCGCAGAGGCGGCCTTCAACAAGAAGCTCGATGGAAACCTGGTGGCTGGAGTCGCCGAGAGGATAGAGTCGCAACTAACGCTCAGACTGGACGACCATGTGGAAAGAGTCGAGAACGAGATTGCGGCCGGGACGGAGGGCATGGAGGAGGCAATGAAGGAGATGAAGCGAAGCACGGGGCAGCTCCGGGAAGCCTGCGAGAAGCTCGAGGCGGCAGAGGCAGCTCTGATGGGAGTAAGGGAGGAGATGCTGCAGACACGAGCAGCGGGGCCGACTGACGGTACGTCCCTCGTTACTGCCCCTCCTATCACTTTGGACGCCGCCCCCGTGCGTACACGGCGGGCGGTGGACCTCGCGGACCTGCTCCAACGACAAGTCCTCGTCCGCGGGGTCGCACTGAAGGACCAGGGCGGGAACCCGCTGTCTGACCGGGAGGCGCTGGAACGAGCGCGACAAGCCGTAGACATGATGGCGGGCGAAGGCCTGACACCGCCGAAGGACGCCGCCTTCGACACCGCCAAGATTCAACGTTACGGCGACCTCGTCCTCACCTCCGCCACACGCGACATGGCCCGATGGCTCGCCAACCCCAACGTCAAGGCGTCTTTCACCCGCAAAATGGGCACGGCGGCTGCAATCATCGCCCGTACTTACCAGCTAGTCGCAGAATGCGTTCCAGTGGAGTTTGACCCAGGCAACGCGCAAGAGCTGCGCGAGGTAGAGCAGGCCCACGGCCTCCGCGACGGGGCCATAGTCCAGGCCGAATGGATCAGAGCCGTCGCGAAGCGTTACGCTGGGCAAAGGCTTGCCTTTTTGAAGCTAACGTTCAACAGCGTCGACCAGGCGAACCTTGCCCTCAAGGGCCTAACTTTTGCAGGCCGCAGGGTTATCGTCAGACGCGACATCAAAGAGCCGTGCCGCTGCCTCAACTGCCAAGGGTACAATGGCCATCTGGCGCGGGACTGCCCCACCCGCCACGCAGTTTGCGCGAACTGTGCCGGCCAACACGCCACCCCACAATGTATGATCAAGGACCCCGCGCTCTACCGATGCGCGAATTGTGACGAAGAGGGACACGCAGCATGGGATCGCGCGTGCCCCACGTATAGAAGAAAGGTACGCGATTTTGCTGCACGTCGCGCTAACACAGGCTTTAGATTCTTCGTCACGAACGACCCGTCCACCTGGATCACCGACGACGACGCCCTTGCTCGCGCTCCGCCACCACCGTCGCTCTGGGAGCACATAGCACATCAATTCCCAGTGGACCCAGCAACTCAGGGACCACGGCAGGCCAACATCGACACGTTCTTCGGCGCCCCGCCTCGGGACCTGCCGCCCGCCACGTACTAATCACCCTGCCCGCCCCACTACTACGCATCTGGCAGCAAAATATCAACAAGTCCCTCGACGGGCAGCTGGAGCTCCTTCACAGCGCATCCCCGACGGACTACGACATCATCGCTATTCAAGAACCTTACCTGGACCACCTCAAGAACACCCGCAGCACGTCGCACTGGAGGGTGGTGTACCCGGCCGTCCGCGACAGAGACACCGCCGGGCGAGCAAGATCCGTCCTCCTCATCAACGCGCGTATCTCGACCAACACATGGACTCCTGCCAGTGTACCGCACCCGGACATCACCGCGATCTCTATCAGGACGGCAGGCGCGACTGTCCACCTATTCAATCTTTACGTGGACGGCGCACAGGACACGGCTATCCATGCGGCCACGAGAGCAGCTCGAGCTCTGGTCGCGGCAGGAGAAGGCGAGCAGCACATCGTGTGGCTGGGGGACTTCAACCGTCACCATCCAAGCTGGGACGACCCTACCAACCACCAGCTCTTCTTCCGGCAGAATCTGGTGCGTGCTGAATTGCTGATCAACAGGGTCGCCGATCTGGGTATGGAGATGGCTCTCCCTCCAACCCTGGCGACACTGGAGTCCATGAACTCGAAGTCCCGCACCCGCCCCGACAACGTATTCTGCTCGGAGGCCCTGCTGGAGAGTCTGCGATCCTGCAGGGTCGCCGAGGAGTTACGACCGATACTCACTGACCACTTCCCCATCCTGACAGTGCTCGAGCTGCCGACGGAAGAGGCTCCCCCGAGAGTTCGGCGCGACTTTCGCAAGGTCGACTGGGCTGAATTCGAGGCGACACTCGCGTCGAAACTGGGCGCCCGGGACCACGCCGGCGACGTCACGACGACGCGGGGATTCGACGACGCTCTCGACGGGCTCATGACCGATCTGCAGGCCACAGTGGAGGAGCATGTTCCGCTCGCTCCTGACACCCCCTTCGCGAAACGGTGGTGGTCGACAGAGTTGACCAAGATGCGCAAGGAGAAGGAAAGGCTGGGGAAGGTGTCGCACCAACACCGGGGCACTCGCACGCACCCCTCGCACGCTGAGTACAGGCGATACCGGAATCGTTATACTGACGCGATACGCACAGCGAAGGGCGACCACTGGAAATCCTGGATCGACTCAGTCGATGCAAGGACGATCTGGGACGCTAATCGTTTTCTCAAGACAGGCTCTACGGATGGGGGGCGCTCGCGCATCCCCCCTCTCAACGTCGTCGGCCAGGGCGGGCAGCAGAAGGTCGTCACCTCGAACGCTGACAAGAGCGAGGAGTTTTACAGCTCATTCTTCCTCCCCTCGGGCAACGTGCCGGTCCCGGGAGGCCCCTACCCGCCCCCGAAGTTTGCTTTCCGTCCGATCACGGACGAGCAAGTGCGACGAGCTATCAAGTCGCTCCGCTCCTTCAAGGCGCCGGGACCCGACACAGTCCCGAACGAAGTGTACAAGCACTGCGTCGACACGCTGACTCCAGTGCTGGGACGGCTCTTCCGAGCAACGTTCGCCCTCCAGTACTACCCCGACCGTTGGAAGCTTTCGGATACAGTTGTGCTCAAGAAGCCAGGGAAGTCGGACTACACGGTGACCAAGGCATGGAGGCCGATCGCGCTACTCAACTGCGCATCGAAAATCCTCTCGCGGTGCGTAGCGGATGTACTAGTTTTTGAAGCTGAACGACACTTGCTCCTAGCCAACTACCAGTTCGGCGGGCGTGCAGGACGCACGACGACCGACTCCATCCACCTCGTCACGAAGACTATCAAGGACGCCTGGAGGCAGGGCAAAGCCGCATCGGTCGTGTTCCTCGACATCAAGTCCGCTTTCCCGGCGGCCGTCCCCGAACGACTCTTCCACAACCTGCGAATGCGGGGGATCCCGGCGGAGTACGTTGACTGGCTGCGAGCCAAGCTGGATGGCAGGAAGACGCGCCTGAAGTTTGACGATTTCGAGTCGGAACTGTTCGAGATCGAGAGCGGCATTGATCAAGGCTGCCCGCTCTCGGTCATCCTCTACGCTTTTTATAACTCTGACCTCATAGACAGCGCGCGGACCAAGGGCGGCAAGCTAGCGGTGGGATCGATGGACGACGTTGCGCTCGTCACGACCGGCACCACCTTTGCGGACTGCCATCACAAGATCAGGGACTTCCTGGAGCGCCCCGACGGCGGCAACGACTGGTCCCTCACTCACAATTCCGCCTACTCCCTGGACAAGTTCGGTCTGGTAAACTGCAAGGCGCTCATCAAGACGAGGGGGCCCGATCTGCGACTGTCCGACGGTACAGTAGTGCCTGCTGCGGCTTACCACCGCTTTCTAGGGGTCCTAGTGGACCAGAATCTGAAGTTCCGCGAGCAGACCGCGCTGGCACACTCGAAGGGCGCAAAATGGGTGGCGCTACTGCGCCGACTCGCGAACACTCGTAACGGCCTCACCCTGGGCATCGTGCGGCGGCTGTACTTGGCAGTCGTCGTCCCGAGTATGCTGTACGCATCTGACACCTTTCTCACCCCGGTTCGCAGGCTAGGTGGCCAGAAGCGCAAGCACGGCTCTGTCGGCAACATACGGCGCCTCGCTCGAGTGCAGAGACAAGCACTGCTGGTGATGACCGGCGCACTTCGATCCACGGCCACGGACGCCCTCGAAGCGCACACCAACCTGCTCCCCTTCGACCTCCTGGTGGATAAGTCGGCGCACCGCGCCGCGGTGCGCCTGTGTTCTCTCCCGCGCTCTCACCCGCTTGCAGCTCACGTCCAGAAGGCCGGCCGGAAGCTCGTCCGCCGCCATCGTTCTTCCCTGCACGAGCTTCTCGACGCCTACAAGCCCTTCCTCGACTATAAACATACCGAACGCGTCCAGCCAGCACGCCTCCATCCGCGGTGGACCCCGAAGCACCGGGTCCGGGTCATTAAGGACCGCGAGAAGGCGATCAAGGACGACCCGAAGTGGGCGAGGCGCGGGGCGTACCGTGTCTACACGGACGGGTCCGACATCGACGGCGGGGTCGGCGCGGCGGCCCTCCTCTACACGCCAGGGCGCAATCGTCCCAAAGTGCTCCGGTACCACCTCGGCCCCTCGACGCGGCACACGGTCTACGAGGCGGAGATAGTGGCTACCGTCCTCGCCCTGGTCCTCCTGTTGGCGGTGCGCGCGCCCATGAAACGCGCATCAATCACGTTGGACAACACAGCCGCCATCCAGGCCTCGGAGCTGCGCTCCGCGGCCCCGGGCCGCTACCTCACTGACGTCTTCCACAGCTATGTCAACAAGCTGCGTTCCGCGCACCCGGGTCTGAAGCTCACGCTCCGGTGGGTCCCCGGGCACGAGGATGTAGGAGGAAACGAGGCTGCGGACGAGGCTGCGAAGGAGGCGGCCGCCGGCCGCTCGAGCCCGCCGAAGGCCCTCCCCTGCGAACTGAGGAGGCCCCTGCCGCTCAGCATCTCAAGAGCGCGCCAGAATTACGCGCAGGAGCTGGAGCGTATAGCCCGGGAACGCTGGCGCGCATCAAAACGGGGCACCCGCATGGCGCGAGTGGACGGCAAGCTGCCGTCCAAGAAGTATCTCACGCTGACAGCCTCTCTACCTCGCAGGCACGCCAACCTCCTCCTCCAGCTCAGAACCGGGCACATCCCGCTCTACACGTACTTGGAACGGATCGGAAAATCGCTTACGACAACCTGCCCAGCGTGCGAGGAGGCCCCGGAGACCGTCGCCCATTTCCTTCTGCACTGCCCCGCTTACGCCTTCCATCGCGCGGTCCATTTTGCCCCGCTCGGCTTCTCTGGCCGCACCCTCAAGATCCTCCTCAACTCGAACGATGGCCTCCGCCCGCTTTTCGCATACATCAACGCCACGAACCGCTTCCGGAGGACGTTTGGGCAGCTACCGACGCTGCGCGACGACGAGACATGAGAAGTAGCCCGGATCTGCGGCTTGACACGTAGCTGACCTGCTGCTCACAGCTCTGACCATGCAAGCAATCCATACGCAGAGGAGTCGACGCTGCTGCCACGATCGGGGACACCCTCGGGAGTGGCAGCAGCGGCGGCACTAGGAGACGGAGCCCATTTTTCTCTTTCGCATCTTTCTTTTCCGGCCACGGCGCGCACTGTCCCTCTGTCCCGGGGATGGTGGAGTTATGACGGGGGGCGGGGTAACCGCACCTCGTATCCCGCCTGCAGAAGAGACAGAGATCCAGGAGCGCATGTACGCTACCCATAGACTGCCGTGGGTTTATAAGCCATTGCCCTACCACTCGATGGTCGGGGGCTGTGGGGGCAGCGCGCGTCGGGGGGCCGTTTATTTATGTCTCTATCTCATTTATGCTACTCATCTCTTGCCCTCCCTACAGTACTACCAGGCTACGGCCGACCACCACCTATATCTAATGGCCATAGTCGTTGCGCCTCGACCATCACTCCCACCCCCCTGCTTCTGCTCCGAGATTTACACTGGCATTGGACAAAAGCGTAGCTACCTTGTATCATACTGCCTACCATAGGGCTTGGCCCTCGCGGGCGGTAAACCAGGATTACAAACAAACAAAAACAGATGCACCAGTCTGGAATAGGTGCTGGGCAGTTAATTAGACAGGTGCACTAGTCTAGAATAGATGCTGGGCGGTCAATTAAACCAGGTGCAGGACAGTTTATTAAACAGATGCACTGGTCTAGAATAGGTGCTGGGCAGTCAATTAAACTAGTCAGAATAAGGTGCAGGGCAGTTAATAAAACAGGTGCACCAGTCAGGAATAGGTGCTGGGCAGTTAATTAAACAGGTACACCAGTCGCAAAAGAGTGCAGGGCCAGTAACCAATTCTGATATAATGCAATCTGCCAGTTATCTATCTAGATAACAACTTCTTATCTCTACTGATTGCTTGCTCATCCAATCTACTGTCCTAGGATCAGTACCGCGCTACCGGGCGCTTACTTAGTGCCTTTTCCCGTGCCTTATTACCTTAATTAGGTAGGTAGGTGGCTAGGCTACCCTAGGGGGGGGGGGCACTTCCTCACCCATACCTCCCTCATTTCTTGATGGATTCCCTCCATTAAAGTGGTGGTATACTTGTATATTAAATGGCTAACACCCTGTAAAATGTGTGGGTACAACCCCCTCTATTCAGTGCACTGCAATAGGTAGAAGTGGTCGCTTTTTTGGGGTGTTAAATGTTGGATAGCTTGATAACCGGTGGGCACATCATTATGTACAAGGTACTGTTGGAAAGGGCTATACTGTGGCTTTCCAACAAGCCCTTGTACATGACAATCCGTCCACGGGAACCCTGGATATGCACCATTGTATCTGGATCAGTGAGGTGCTTGGCTAGGCACACTACTGATTCGAGATGTAGTATAGTATATGCACTGAACACAAAAAGGATCATATTGATTGATCAGGAATTGACGGAGGTACACCCTGAACAATTTGAGGGTAGGGTAGGAGGAGCACCGGTGCATATCCAGGGTTCCCGTGGACGGATTGTCATGTACAAGGGCTTGTTGGAAAGCCACAGTATAGCCCTTTCCAACAGTACCTTGTACATAATGATGTGCCCACCGGTTATCAAGCTATCCAACATTTAACACCCCAAAAAAGCGACCACTTCTACCTATTGCAGTGCACTGAATAGAGGGGGTTGTACCCACACATTTTACAGGGTGTTAGCCATTTAATATACAAGTATACCACCACTTTAATGGAGGGAATCCATCAAGAAATGAGGGAGGTATGGGTGAGGAAGTGCCCCCCCCCCCTAGGGTAGCCTAGCCACCTACCTACCTAATTAAGGTAATAAGGCACGGGAAAAGGCACTAAGTAAGCGCCCGGTAGCGCGGTACTGATCCTAGGACAGTAGATTGGATGAGCAAGCAATCAGTAGAGATAAGAAGTTGTTATCTAGATAGATAACTGGCAGATTGCATTATATCAGAATTGGTTACTGGCCCTGCACTCTTTTGCGACTGGTGTACCTGTTTAATTAACTGCCCAGCACCTATTCCTGACTGGTGCACCTGTTTTATTAACTGCCCTGCACCTTATTCTGACTAGTTTAATTGACTGCCCAGCACCTATTCTAGACCAGTGCATCTGTTTAATAAACTGTCCTGCACCTGGTTTAATTGACCGCCCAGCATCTATTCTAGACTAGTGCACCTGTCTAATTAACTGCCCAGCACCTATTCCAGACTGGTGCATCTGTTTTATTAACTGCCCTGCACCCTATTCTGACTAGTTTAATTGACTGCCCAGCACTCTTTCTCAACCGGGGTACTGGTTTAATTAACTGCCCTGCTGTCTTTTTCAAGCCAATCTAATTGACTGCCCCGCACCCTTTATCAACTAATGTACTAGCTTGAATAACTGCCCTGCACCCTTTTATGACCAGTGACTATGACACTCCATAATTGTGCCCTGGACAGTTTGAATTGATAGACTCAATCTAAACAGCCCAGCACCCTTTCTAGATTACCGCTTTTTTGCATTTATAAAGCTGCCTGCACAGATAAAAGACAGAATGCACATCCTGGCAGGCCAGTAGTGCAGGTGTTTATCTAAAAAGTGGTGACCACAGGTGGTGTGACGTACGCGGAGGGGAGGATGACGGTTAGCCCGAGCCCGACAGAGCTGAGGGACACGGCCTCTCTGCGATGGCAGAAGACGCGGAGGGCGCGGTGGTGAGTTCATGCTCGAGAAGCACGAAGGGTAGAGCGGTGCGTACAGTGCTGCTACGAGAGCGTGCCCGAGCTCGTGTATCACTTGCGTAGCCAGTAGCGCGCTGAGGAGGATGGGAAGATGGTGCAGCGGGGTGGTGACTCCGGGCATCTGGAGAGCTCGAAGCATGCCGGTGTCAGTTCAGACTTCATAGTGGCGACGCGGATCGACAAGGGCTGTGGGAGAGTACTCACAATAAGCTGCAGGGGCGCGTTTGGGGAGCTTTCAGAGATCCCACACGCATTGTGTGCAATGTATGTGTCTCGCTTGTGCAAGATTATGACGAGAAGGCGAGGCCGATAGTTGTCCAGACGAGTAACAGGATCGAGCCCAGCATGCCCAGGATTCAGAATGCACTCCCTGCGTTGTACACTGAGACCAAGAGACCCCTCCACGGACCTGTTCTCTCACATAGCTCAGTAAACATTTTACATTATAGCTACCTAATATGATTGACTTAATGGCCATTTTAGTGGGCCGATCTGACTCGATCGAACCAACCTATTTACCTTTCCGAGCGGATGGATTGGGGTGGGGTCATATATACCATGTTTACTGTTCGATCCAGGGGGGTATCTGGAGTGACTTCTGGGTACCCTGCCTTATTGCCTGCGACCTCTGGAGCTGTGAATTGGACCTACAGTGTAGCGGTCCCGGCTCTCTTGCTACGCTATACCCTTCTAATTAGTCCCTTAGTGGCTCATATAACCTTTATACCAATTGTTTAACCTTTCACTTATAGTATGACGAGCACAGGTGAAAGCGGACCTCGGGAGCATGGTATCCGTACCTACCCGTTGTCGCATGAATCCCTCCAGTACTTGATCCTATATGTTCTTATAGCTTTCCACAGCTAGGGGAATGCTGTTACATGTTATTTCCCAGGTCAGAAGCAAATAGCTCGGCTTGTGTCAACGTAGTAGTAGATGACTGGGGACCAATCTACTACGACTATCCGGCATCTCAGGGACAAATACAACCTCAAGTAGCTATTTGGATTACAATAGCTTGTCTACACATGTTTAAACCGGCTGTACAGCTGAGTGTAAAGTACTGGAGCTACTACCACACTTATCTCAGCTTGTTCGATCCGAACACATACATACCCGCATGCGCGACTCGATCCGCCTCCCCGTGTTCCCATTTTGGTTACCCGAACAAATATCTCTGCACGCCCAGCATCTGGCACATTTGTCGTCTCCGGGCTGCCTCGCATCTATTGCCAGCAGCTTGCGAGTCACCTCTGCATAGGTCTACTGCCGGTCAGTCTATCCGATCCGAACACATAGATACCCGCACATGCGACTCGATCCGACTCCCCGCGTTCCCATTTTGGCCACGCACCCAGCATCCGGCACATTTGTCTTCTCCCGGCTGCCTTGCATCCAACATTGTGTCACAGCTTGCTAACCTTCAGCACCCCTGGCTCCGGAAACCTCTCAGATGTGGACAATGTCCGCGGAGCCCAGGTGAGGAGCCTGGGTCTGGACTTCCTGACATGGGGAACAATAACAGAACAACCAGGCGTCTAGGCAGCCGGCAAGTTGCCTATTGTTCCAGGTACAATAGCGCAAACTCGCAAAGTCGGCACATAAGTATCAGTGGTCGCACCACTGCCTGCTTGCACTCTCCCGCCATGTCGCAGCCGAATGACCCATCCGGTGTATCCGGCGCTCCCCAGCTCCCAACCCTAGAGTCACTAGAACAAGTGACTGTACCCACCCACCGGGACCTAGTCAAGACTTCCACTGATTCCGAGCTCGACCTCCTCGGCTAGAGGATGCAGGAGGCGCTCCTGGCCTACAAACACATCCCGAACCCGAGTACGGCGGATACTGCGAGATTCACCCATGGCATCGGTTGCGAGCTGGTTAAAACTCACTTGCGTTCCCTTTCCCTTATACCGCGCGCTATCCAAGGGTTGCAGTGGATAGCAGTGTACAGCTATGGCGTGGCCATCACTCTATCCGAAATCCACCCGCCGGATAGACCGCCGTCGCCAATGGCGCAGCAGCTGTTGTAGTGTTGATGTATTACAAACAGGACCTTAATCTAGCGTGTATTGCAATACATATAGGAGGGTACCTGATGTATTACGAGGCTCCGGGGGGGAGGGAGAGCAGGCCGGAGAGACACTGTAGCGCCCTCTCGGCACGTCGGCAGCATGCCTAATGCGGTCGGATGCACTCGGTTTGGCCGCCAGACAGCTAAAAAGGCCCGTTGGGCGCCAGGGCTGCCTAATGCGGTCAGTTTGGACCACTCAGGCACCAGGGATACCCTAATGGGGACGGTGCTGTGCTGTACAGCGCTTATTCCGCTCGAAAAGGGTGCGGGCACTTTCACTGCTAAACCCGGACATGTATATGGAACATCGGGCGCTTGGGACATACACAGTCATTGAGCGGAGAGTTGGATATCAAGACGATGGGATACAACATCTATACATCCAGATCTTCTGGATCTAGCTCAAACAAATCGTCTAGGTCCTCGGGGTCATCTACAGCAAAGACGACAGCCTTGTCGCTATCCCACCATTCCCTCTCCGGAATCCAGCCATCACCCTTGACGGCCTTCACGTCAGCAAGGCACACCTGCGCTAATGTAGCCCGCATTCGTCTGCGAATGTAGGCCTGCTTGTGCGCGTAAGAAGAAAGCCCCTCCTGGAAAACTGAGTCCACCCCTGCACCTGACCGTGCTCAGATGTTCCACTCCTTCTCGTCGTGAGAATGACTCTCAAGGGTGCGCCTCATCTCCTCTGGAAGCAGCTTGACCTCCTCCTTCCAGCGTGTCGTTCGAGCGCGCACCTTCAGCCATTCGACCCGGAGCGAGTCGATCATCTCCTCGCTACCGTTGAGATCGGATGACCACCATATTCAGGAAATGGTGCGCCATCCTTCGGCAGGGCCTGGATCCTTCTCTGACCGTGCACGCTTGCGTGACGCAGCAGAGTTCGGATCGTCCTCCTGGATCCCGCGAATGTCCGAGTCCTGGAGCACTCACAACTCTTGCTCTCAAGCCCTACCCCCTGACAGAGCGAGCTTCGCTCGTCGAGCATGGCAGTAACGCTGTGTCGCGCGATCCTTCCAAACATTCTCAGTCGATATGCCTTGACGTGCACGAGTATTTGCACCCTGGTGTCGAACGTGCGTCTTCTTGTACCGGTAGAGATGGTCCAGGGTGTGTAGTTGATTGCGAAGGCTCTGGAGCATCACGGCATTGGGCTTCGCGCATTCAAGCTTCAATATCTTGAAGGCGGGGTGAACAGACGGTGTCCCGACGAGAGGAGCTAATCTCGGTGGGGAGATCGAGGCGTACTTCCTCGACGAGTTCCACGTCCAATTGGCAGGCGGGGTCTTCATTTATCATGCTCATCGCACGAGGCATGTAGATGCATTGGACTTTGCGGAACTTCTGCAGTTTGCGCTGCAACGATGTGTGCCGCTCGAAAAGTCCGGCGACCTTGCTCCCTGTCGCTTTTCTGGCGTTGTCACAGAGTCGTGCTCTGCTAACGATCATTAGCACGGTAATTTACAGCATGCGCACCATGACACTTACTTGGCCTCTTCTAGGTCCAGCCCCATTGACACAAAGCCGACGATACTGACTTCGTGCAGTGCTATGAAGCCGGGCACAGCACTTGCTCTCTGCTCCTCCTCGGCAAGCGTCCGGAGTGTCTCTCCTTGCGTAGGTCCTAGGGCAATGATGATGCTTAAATTACAGTCAGTGGCGAAGTCGATTGAGGAATGCACCTTGGGAGATCGTCACATATGGATCATCACGGTTGAAGGGATCAGCCTCCCATGTGATCACGACCGCCCTCCACTCAGCGACGTTATGCTGGTTTGTCAGAGACTCCGTGAGCTCCTCGTACACTTCGAGCTGCTCGTGATACGCTTTCGCAGCCTTTTCGGAGCCTGTCTCTCAACATCCACGCTGTCTCGAGGCATAAGTCGGGTGGAATAACTCAAGGAAGACAGCTTTAAGAACATACGCAGTTTAACTGTCTTGCGCCAGTTCGAGTATCCAAACAGGTCCTCCAGAAGGCCTTGGTGTTGCCCTGGACCCATCTGTTTCGTCGCATTGGCGGCGGGCTGTATCCACCACCATCCTCGCTCGATCGCCTCGCCGTCGGTCCTTGCTGCACCGACACAGTAGTTCAGGGAGTATGGGGAGTGCCCTTCCTGCCCATAGGCACCGAAGTGGAGTTTCGGGATTGCGTATGCTATGGTGCCTTCAGGGATCTCGACCTGGATGTGTGCGGGGAACTTGGCAATCCGTTCGAGGAGCCCACAGGACCACTGACACGCGATGTCATAACTGACGAGCTTGTGCAGCAGCAGAAACCGACGGATAGCGCGCACAAATATGTAATCCATATTTATGTATCTGACGCACTTATGAGGACACACATGCATGGAGTGTATACAGAGCACTCACTTCTCGCCCCTCTGGAGATCGGCTATCCCAAGCACTAGCCAAAACTCGTGTCGCGCGCACATCATCCCTCCTACTCCCGTCGCAGCGTATCCCCACAAGAACTTCGTGTTTGCATGGTCAACAGCCGACAAGCCCGTATATGTCGACATCTAGGATGTATCAGAGATAGAGCATGAGTCACCGAGCACACATATGAAGCAGATACAATTATCTCACCTCGTCCTGGTTACCGTACCCATGCAGAACCTCCTGGAACCCTGTGTCCTCGACGAAGTAGCCCCAGCCACTCCCCAAAATCGGATCCTTCTCTTCGTTCGAGACGTCATGTCGCTTCAGACGGAAGCAGGTGTCCATCGCCACGGTCACCATGTACATGTATCTGTAATTCGAAGCAATGTTATTCCACGATTCCCTACACTCTACAACGAGGAGAGGGAGTATGATTAACTTACTTGAGATCGTCTGAGACTGAGTCCCAGTTGTCAGGGATATTGATCCCTGGATGTGGGCATGCAGGACACCGCACGGGGAGCTCGCCCGGCGTAGTACCCATGACCCCAGACGGATCGTGTCCACGCCCACATCGCTTCAGCCGCTTTAAGTGTCGCCACTGTGCGACGACCCTCATGAATGCTTTGTATCGGTCTTGAGCCCGCCCGGTACCGGTGTTGTCAGTGAGGCACTCGAGGGCATTGTAGTAGTGGAAGAGGGAGGTGTTGCCTTCAAGGCTTTGTACGTGGTAATGTTCGAGCAGCTGGAATGTGAATACCGTATTGGGTTCTGCCTCTGTAGCTGGCCAGAGGTTATAGCGGAGTAGCTGTTGAATGTTGCTCCCAGCGCGACCGGCGTTGTCGCAGCTGCAGAAGTCAACGGCGACGAGGTGGCGGTCATCGATGTGAATGGCGCAGAAGTCGTCGCGTGTGGGGATGGGATTGGAACACCTGCTGTGGTCATGTTGATGTCCTAACTGAATTCTCAACCTGAGGGCCTTGAGCGTTTCGTTTTCAAACATTTGTCCCATCCATCTCTAGCGGAATACCCAGTGGTGAGACACGCTGCCATACGTACATCGAGCCCTGACACGTACCTTGATCCTGTGATATGGATTGGAGGAGTGTGTATGAACCGCACACCGCTCGCACATCAACGGCCCAGGCGTGCAGGACATGCACCGAATGACCGCCCTGCCAGGATTCACGTGGTCCGTGCAGTGACTACACCGCTCTTTTGTGGCGAGTCCTCGACTATCTCGGTGCAACATTTCCATGTCCCGCTGGGGGATGAAAAGTTTCATCGGCTCGTCCTGTAGTGAAGCTTATAAGTCAGCGATCAAATTTTTAGCGAGTCGAGCAAGGGCTCACTGTGCTCATGTATCGCCGCGAACGCTCCTTATGCGCCTGGCGGTTTGCCTCAGTACTCGACGGCTCCCCAGCCATGGAGTCTTGATCGGGATTCAGAAAGGTGGGGTCCCAATCTTCTGTGGTGCCAAAGTCGGGCAGCGCAGTTGGGTCAGCGGCATCACCGGACCCAGGGAGAGGCGGTTCGTCATCTGGAAGAGGAAGGGGGACCTCAGTGCGAAGGATTCGACGCCTGTCGCCTGAGATACTGTCTATCGCGAAGGTGCTGGCAGGGCTGGACGATTGGGCGAGCTGAGCATCCGCGGCTGTGAGTGCTGAGAAGTCGGCAGAGAGATCCGGATCTGCTGGTCCTTTTCTCGGACGCTTGTTCGACCGCCTCGACATAGTCCGATCCGTGACACAGTGTGGATGAAAGCAAGCTCGGGCCCCTGTACCTGGTGAGAGGCATAGGATTGGACCTGCTAAAGAGAGCATATAAACTTTTACAAAGCATTACTGCTCAAGGGGAACGGCAGGAGAGGATACCGGCTGGGGCGGTAGTTGCGTCTATGCTCCCGCTCGGCCGGGGCTGTTGAACGTTCGGTCTCCTGGCACACGCACGCGTGCACGGACCGGCTCGCAGCTGTTTCTGCAGCCCTGCACAGCCGGACGGACTCGGCTACCTGCTCCGCGGGGCTCTAGCAGACGGTCTGAAATTTGAGGAGACCTGCCTCCCGCCCGGCCGGGACGTAGACACGGGACGTAGACACATGCATGCATGCATAGATCTGCTGCACGCTGTGTTCCGGTCAGCTCACACATGCATGTGCGTACGGACCGCTGATAGCCACTGCCGCACAGTCTCTTTTATATGCACCTGATCTTGGACCCTACATGAATGCTAATGTCCCTCCTACTGTCCTCCTTGACGAACCACCTTCTCCCTCTCAGCACGTAGCGCATCTATCTTCATTCCTGCCAGCTCATTATAATGTTCGATCTCTTCCAGATCTGAGAGAAACATGGGCATTGGAGCGGGCTGTGTAGTGTGAGACTCATAATTGTCACCGGAGACAGAGACAGACGTACCACTTCTCCTTTCGGAGTGCGCCGCCAGGTCACTGCTCGACCTCCAGGCCCACCCAGGCTCTGCCGGTCCCACTCCCACCATTTTGCCCACCCTCGCTTGGTGTCCGCTTGCTCAATCGTGATCTCCGCGGGGCCCATTTCAGCATGAAATGCTGATGCGTCGAAAGTCGGAAGGTCGAAGCGGATAGTGCGGTTGGGCTGCCACTGAATATGGCGGAGAAGCATCGACATAGGCTTGCAAGAGTTGACAGCGGGTGGTGTTGCCATTCCGAGGATTGCGGCTGATGAGATTCCGAGTCCGGATATGTCATGCCACTGTCTGCGTGTCAGTGCTGTGTGTCGAGGACGACAAGACTTTGAGAGTTCTGAAGGTACGTACTAGCTCCCTTGCAATGCCCTCGTTCCACCTGAGCACATCGAGTGGAGTTGGATTGCGAGGAAAAGACTCAATAGCTTGGCCGATCCGCCATACACAGAGGAGGACATCCACTCTTCCGGACCACATTACATCCTCTGCAGGGGCGGACAGAATGAGATCGCCATGAGGCGGTGCTCTGTGGCGCTCTGTCACTGCCGGAGTGATTGCTGAATTCATAGAGCTGTCTGCGCGATGTGCAATGGCTGTGGTTATCGATATGCAGCGACTGGGCTGCAGTCACTCCGGAGCATGTCCCACGGTTCACAATTGAACCATAGTCACGTGAAACAGCTCTATGTTCATTCAGGTTATGTACTCGGGACGGGACGAACACGGGCTGTTACAGTAGTAAACATAGTCTGGGCATGCTCAGCAAGGTTTGTCCACAACTCCTGCTGTTTGCATGCATAGCTCTTGTGCCCGGCGCTCTGCGGAGTGAGACCTCACTCGTTCCAGTCCGCAGCTTTGCCCCGGAATTTGCGGACGGTGCAGTCCATCTCAAAAGGCACTATTACCAACTCCTCATCCCATCGGAGTTTTCTGGCATAAGCTCTGAGCCACAGCATCTTGCGGACTGAGAGATTGTCAACAACTAGTCCACGGAGCTCCAGAATGTTGTCACGTACGGTCACGCATCCATTCCTGACCCTCAGCCCTCTCCAAATCTTCTATATGCCAAAACCAGGCGGAAGATATGTTCCGAAGACCCTGTGTAAAAGACTCAATGACTGCGGTCTCTACACGGAGATCTTCCCGGACGATGGGCTTGTACTTGGCGAAGAGCTCCGTGCAAGCCTTAGTGTGCTGGGCACTCCGGGGATTAAACAGCCGCTCCGCGGACTGCCTCGCTTGCATGTAGAGCCGGACATGCTTGCACACGCTTTCGTCAGCGATGTGAATATCGTCAAAGCTCCGGAGACGTGTACGATAGGACGGAGCCTTCCGGATTTTTGTACGATAGAGGAGGGACTTGTATCCGATGCCGGTACGGATTCCCTGGAGTGTGTCGTTCATCTGCCCCTCTCGGAGTTGTCTCTCCTTGAGTGCGAGGTCCCAGAGTCCGTAGCGGGTGATCAGGTCAGGTCCTAGTGTTGATTGCAGAGCGATCGCCTGGTTCTCTGGCTGTAGTGTGTCGTCATCCGCGTCATCTGGAGCAATATGGCTGTCTGCGCCGTCATCGAGGGAGTCATCCTCCTCGTCCCACTCCAATCCGAGATTTGTGTTATGTGTCGCAGCAGCAAGGAGCGTGGACACATTGTCGATAGGCATGAACCTCATTGCTGTTCTGTTAAACTTTGCTATAGATCCGGCGAGCCGTCTTCGCTGTTGGGCAAGAGACAGTCGATTCTTCGCTGCGGAGCTCAGACCGAGTGTGCGAGCTGCAAACGCGACAGTCATCCTACACAATATGGTCAGTATAGCGACTGGATTCATCAAGCAACCCGGCTCAATTTGTCTGCTCTATTTTGATACCTTCCGAGAGCCACTGAGCTGCGCTCTGCTCCGATTCCGGAGTATCGTGAAGCTCCTCCTCGACAAGCATCGCTTCGACGTCATGCCGTCCCGGCACTACGCAAGCTCAGCTCGACGGACCAAGGACACACTTTGATATACTCACATGGCTTGGCCTGGATGTCGTAGATGTCCATCGCCTCTGAAGCGAGATCTCGGTCGATGTCGGCTTGCTTGGCCTCTGCCATCCACTCGGACACCTTCTCCGCGGGGAGTGCAGTGGTGAGTCGCTTATACGCATTGTCGGCAAGCGGCTGTTCGCGACAGGCCCGTTTCCACTTCTGACAGAGTGCGTGTGCTAGGAATCTATCAGCACTCCAAGTCCGAGCATGTAGAGGTCGGACATTACCGATCCGGGTCAATTTCATCCAGTTAGAGTCGTTCATATGATCGTCAGTGACCTCCCTCCGATGAGCGGATGACATGCCCCGAGTGCTCCCCGCGATCTCATTTAATCTAGCCCATAGAGTCTCTAATATTTCTCCGTCCTGGACGCCGATCCCACGTATGAAGTTCGCAGAGAAACGGACAAAACACCGAGGGAGGTGGCCGTGTACATGGAACTGTCCGATTCCGCAGAGGAACTTGACACCGTCCGGGATCGAGAGATACGGACTCTTGCTGAACCGCTGATGCGCCCCGTAGTGGCGCCAGCCCCGCTTTTCGCGCCATCGCCGATATACGACGATGCCTACTACGACACGCTGGCCAGTACGGAGTCCCTGCCCTCGGTCTCCCACTCCAGGACCACCACATCCCCCCGACAAGGCCGTCGGACGGTACGCCTCATGTGGCCCACGCAGCGCGCGAGCCTCCGGCCTCCAATGGGCGCGACACCCTTCCCTCCAACGGGCTGCGCCCGTAGGAGTCTTGCGAGTGTTCTCCGCGGCCCCGGCAGGAGGCTGGGCAGCAGCCTGAGGATCGCCCCGACACCCGAGACCAGATCGGGCCACAGTTTAGGTTACAGGCATCATGCGGGACCGATGACACGCTAGTCGCAGGCGTAGGCGACGGTGCAGGGGTCCAGGCATAGCCGTTCCTGACCGTTGATGAGCCTCAGGACCAGCTAGGCCCCGGAAACACCACGCAGCCCATCACTATTCGCGCCCGTCAGTCAATTCACGCAGTATGAAGACGAGCGGCTTCACAAGGAAGGCGAGCGACTACCGAAGGAGCGAGTACGGAGACATGCCATTCCAAGGGTCGAAGGAGCCGATGCCGAGCTGCCGGCGGCTGACCGAGGTCGCCAGAGCTCTAGCCAGGACAGAGGAGGCGATCGATCGAGGGTCTGGTCTAGGCGACCGCCACGGAGTCCAGCAATTGGTACGAAGGTCGTCGGAAGAGGCACGGAAGACAAGGGAGTGAGGGGGACGGCCTTCCGAGGCCTATGAAGACGAGCGGATGGGCTTCAGACGCGATCACGTGGTGACGCGCCACAAGACTAAGCGCTCTCGTGACCGCGGATGCAAGTCGAGCGGCGACGTGATAGGCTCGGTGCAAACACCTACCTAACCACCGGAGTGCGCCGTAGGGGTTCAGGAGAGGAGGATCGCGACGTGAGCGTGGGAGGAGCAGGGTTTCCTATGATTGGACGGTTGGTATGATAGTTGTAGTTTATTTGGCGACGATTTGTACAGTATATAAGCCAGCGGGATTGCAGCCCAGCAAAGCAGCGCAGTAGCTCCAGAGATCGAGTCCGAGTCCAAGAAGCATCTAGTCGACACTCAATTGAAGACCGTTCGTCTTCAATCTCCCCTTGCAGACTAGCCTCACCCACGGAAGTCGCTTAACTTCCATCTGAAGTTGCTCAACTTCCTTGTCTATCGTCGACGGGCTACGTGAAGAAGAGCGACTACACCGGGAACCTGTCCTCCACCTCGCACCCTACTAGGTAGCTGATCTCGTGCTCGTTTGGGTGTGTGTTTCGCCCAGCGACCCAGAGTTACCCCATCATTCTGGAGCCCACCGCGAGGGGTACAAGAACAGTCTCCACCGGTTCCGGCTCAAGAATCCCACGTTTGCGGCCGACGCGGAGCGAACGTATCCGTCGCCTCCATCGACAAACCGAACAGGCTTTAGAGGAAATCGAAGCAGAAGACCCCGAGAGAGCAGAGCAGATCACTACCGTTATCGAGAACAACTTCGCGGTTTTCACAGACTCTCCGCTTACCGAACTAGAGGACGCTTCTGAAGACGAGCAGGAGGACATTGAAGTTCCGGACCATCCGTTCCTGACTTCAGAATCAATTAGTAACCCAAGACCTACGCTATCACATACCGCAGGGGCCTTCAACCTACCTAGGAACCCCCTTCCTTCCCTGCTAGCCTACGCCGCTCAAATATTACCTACGGCTCTACCACCCGTAGTACCACCTACAATCCATTCAATGGCTAGCGCAGATCTATCGAAACTACCGTTGCGTACGGAAAGGAGTGCGCCCCAATTCGATGAGGAATCCAAGGACACCGTCGAGCGGTACTTTGACGACCTTGCCCGACTCCTGAAGAAGCATAGCATCACTGATGAACAAGCTTGCAAGGCGGCGGCGGTCGACTACATACCAGCGGGAGTCGCCAAGCGATGGAAGTCCCTGCCGACGTTCTCGGACACCCAGAAGACGTATGAAGAATTCAAGACGGAGGTTCTATCCTTCTACCTCGGGACGGATGCCCAGTACACCTGGACACTGCGAGAATACAATGAAGTCATCGGGGAAGCCGTACGTACGGGGATATCCAGCCTCGAAACCTACATGAAGTTCTACGGCAAATTCTATCCCATCTACCGGTACTTGCATGCGAAGACCAAACCAGAGTTAACGGAGCGCGACACGTCGACAGCCTTGCTACGGCTAGTTCCTATGCAGTACACAATGGCGGTATCCGCGCGGTTAGCACACCAGGTGCCTGCCAAACACAAAGAAGAAGCTTACACGGTCGCGCAAGTTCATGAAGCAATTTCCTATTGTCTGGCGGACGGAGGCCCGTTCGGCGGGATCGGAAGTTGGTCAACTGCGACGTCCGGTAACCTCGCTCGAGTCAATCCTCCGGCTCCAGCCATGGCCTCCACGGTTACGGTGAAAACTGAGCCGGATCTATCGGCCTTCAAGCGGGAGATGATCTCCATGATGAGCTCGACCATGCGCGACTTCGTGAGCCAGCAGAGGATGCAAGCCACGCAACCGCCGCAACAAGGGGAACAATACCCGCCACCGCCACAACCTCCCCAGGGAAGGTACCAGCAGCAGCAAGGGGGCCTATACGGACGTAATCCACCCGCTAACGACGAATGCATCTACTGCGGCCTACCGGGATGTCGGTTGAAGACGTGCCCGAAAGTCGCAGAGGACATGACGGCGGGACTCATCCGGAAGGACGTATACGACAAAATCATCCTACCAGGAGGCGGTGTGATCCCTCGTAGTCTGCCGGGGAACTGTATGCGCGATAGAGTCAATGCTTGGCACGAAAAGAACCCAAACCAACGAGCGCGAGGAACCATGAGCAACATCTATCAGTTCGAGATGCAGGAAGACGAGCGTACCTTGGAAGAGGAGTTAGAAGTCCTCATGCACAAAGCAAACATGGTTAAAGAGCGCATGAACACTCGCTCGGGACGGCAGGTTTTTGATGGAGTAGAGCTAGAGACGCGGCCTCGACGTATTACGCGCAACTCGGAGAAAGGGAGGGACGACACGCGGGCAGGGACGCCCGTGCGTGATCAGCCGCCTCACCAGCCGACGAGAGAGAAGGGGAAGGAGAAGGAGAAGCACGTTACCTGGGACACGAGGGCAAAAGAGCCTGAAGAGACCTTCCATCCTTATGCGCCGACTGTGGTACCCAGAGGCCAGGAACTGCCGAAGAAGGACGAACCACCGGTCAGAAGGACCGCAGCGATCATCGACCCGACCGCGGAAGAAAGAGTCTTCAACCGAAGCTTCGGAGACAGCCAGAGCATCACAGTGTCACCAGCCGAGCTACTCAGTATTTCTCCAGGACTCAGGAAGCGAGTGCATGAGGCCACAGCTCTCAGGCGAACGCAAGTCAGAGACGAGCAATTGCAGGAAGTGACCAACCGGGAAGGCGAGCGGCCTCGGAACAAGGTACTAGTGACCGAAGTCGCTGAAGACGAAGATTTCCCGGAAGACAACCTCCAGACAGCAGGAAGTTCATCCTCAGGGACCGGAAGGCCGACGCTTGGATCCTTTGCATTCGTAGACCTGGACTATGAAGGCAGCGAGGACGAGGACGATGAGCCAAAGTCGCACAATGCACCGTATGTAGCTCCGGGACAAGGCTATCCTGCGAGCAGTCGGCGGAAGTCAACCATCGTAGCCTCGGAATCGGAGAAGCTGAGGTCGCTGTTCACCTGGGTAGCCCGAACGGACACGCCGACAGAGTGTACACTCGACGATGGGTCCCAGATAGTCGGTATAAACGACCAAATCGCTTATGCGTTGAAGATCCCCTACGATCCTACCAAGCGAAGGAGGATGATCAGCGCAAATGGGACGGTCGACATGACACTCGGTCTAGCAAAGAACGTGCCTGTGGAATTAGGTGGCGGGATCGTGGTCTACCTCCAGATGCATGTTGTGAAGGCAGCGCCTTACCAGATCCTCCTAGGAAGGCCGTTCATGACGGTGATGCGTGCGAGGTCGAGCAACTCTATGGATGGACAATTGTCAATTACCGTCACTTGCCCTAACTCGAACCGCGAATTGACGCTACCGACCTACGCGCATGGAGACTCTCCGAGTTATGGACTCAGAATCGAGGGTTTTCGGGCTTCGAGGATCTGATGAACAGTCAGGGAGAGGTCACTCTCGTCCTCGACTATGACGCAAGAACGGGTCAAGTTTTCACGACAGCGTACAAGGACTTAGAAAACCTAGAAAATTCCACAATTCAGTCAGCATATCTATCGGCCTGTGACGACTCCGAGACAAAGCAGAAAATCAAAACCATGTTCTCGAAAGCACCGAACCAGGAATCAGAAGGGGATAGAATGCGGAGTCGACAACCACAGCGCGAAGTCGACCGAGCCCTCTTCCGAGGACGAGCACTCCCAGTATACGCTACGAAAACCAGAGGCAGAAGAGCAGTCAGAATCCGGTCTAGGTCCAGCGAAGCAGCAAGAGCGAGCGAGAAAACCGAGCCGAGCGAGCAAGAACAAGAGGCGGAAGGCGAGCAACTTCCAGAAGACGACGAGCGGCAAGCAGCCACCGAGGACCCCGAGAGCGTACGCAGCTACGTGAAATCGAAGAAGAAGTACAAGCCAGTGGATAAGAAAGTACGACCAGTGATTGGGGAGCTTCCCAAGCAGTACAGAATTGTACGGGAAATAATCGGCGACCCTCTCGAAGGAATGAAGCCGCTTGACCTCAATCCAAAGCCTTTTGAACCAACTGGGCGGTACACAGCTGAACGACGCGAGAAGCTCCACAAAGTCAATGCTCACCTATCGGAAGAAGAGCTAGCTTTGCTAGACGACATGATGTGCAAACAGGAGCAGGGATTCGCTTAGGAAGACAGCGAGCGTGGCCACTTCAGGACGGACATGTTCCCACCAGTGAAGTTTGCGGTGGTGCCTCACACTCCGTGGATTGAAACGAATTTCCCCATTCCACCCGGAACCTACCGACAAATCTGTGAGATCATGAAGAAGAAAATAGAATCAGGCGTATACGAACCCTCAAATGTGTCTTACCGATCCAGATGGTTCTGTGTGCTGAAAAAGGACGGGAGCCTGAGGATCGTCCATAGTCTGGAGCCGCTCAACAGGGTCTCTATTCAACACAGCGGTGTACCGCCAATACCCGACCACATGGCGGAACGCTTCGCAGGGCGTGCGTGCGGGACAACCTTGGATCTATACGTTGGATACGACGAGAGGATCCTGGACGAAGAGTCGCGCGACCTCACGACCTTCCAAACGCCTTTCGGAGCCATGCGACTGACGACGCTACCAATGGGATGGACAAATTCAGTACCCATCTTCCATGACGACGTGACCTACATATTGCAGCCTGAAATTCCGGATACGACGATTCCCTACATCGACGACGTACCTGTCATTGGACCGGAGTCTTCCTACGAACGGGAAGATAGTTCTTTCGAGTGTATGAAGGAGAATCCAGGCATCAGGAGGTACATCTGGGAACACATGCAAGACGTCAACAGGATTGTACAGCGGATGAAACATGCTGGAGGTACCTTCTCGGGCAAGAAGTTCGTCTGCGCGGCGCGCGACTTCGTAGCGGTGGGACATCGATGCACACCGGAAGGCCGTCTTCCAGAGAGAGGTTGCGTGGATGCGGTACTCAAATGGGGACCGTGTAAAAATGTTTCCGAAGTACGGTCGTTCCTGGGAACGGTGGGCGTTGGGAGGATCTTCATCAAGAACTTCGGGAAGAAGGCCGCGCCATTAGTCAAACTCACGCGGAAGGACGTACCGTTCGAATGGGGAGAGGAACAGGACAAGGCCATGGAGGATCTAAAGACAGCATTAGTGGAATCCCCGGCCTTGAAGTCGATCAACTACGAGTCGAAGGCCCCGGTAATTCTAGCTGTGGACACCTCTTATATCGCGGTCGGCTACCAGTTGTGTCAAGAGGATCCGGAAGACCCGCGGAAACGATACTACAACCGCTTTGGATCCATTACCTTGAACGAAAGGGAAGCCAGATTCTCGCAACCGAAGCTCGAGCTATATGGTCTGTACCGAGCATTGAAGGCGCTCCGCTTTTGGCTGGTCGGTGTACGGAACCTAATAGTAGAGATGGATGCGACATCTACGAAAGCCATGATTCAGAATCCGGATGTCGCGCCGAATGCAGTCATGAATAGGTGGATCATTAGCATTAATATGTTCCACTTCGAAATGCGGCACGTACCTGGGATCTCCCATGGACCGGACGGACTCAGCCGACGACCTGCGCAGCCTGAAGACGAACCAGAAGAAGCAGACAACGGAGAATTCGATGACTGGGTGGACAACATGTACGGCTTTACACACCTCATAAATCCACCTCCACACCTGGGAGACACTCCTCTACAACACGAGGTTACGCGGAAAACGAGCAACTTCGAGACGGAAGCGATGGGCTTCAGTGCGCTCATGCAGCAGACAAGCGGGACGGCGGGCAAGCTACCGGACATCCCAGAAATTGACTACGCAATCGTACCGCGCATGGAGGTTGCCCAGAAGTTCGACCAGAGAATAGCGAATGTCTACGAATTTCTGTGCACCAAGAGAAGACCAAAGCTAGTTCAGAAGGACCTCGATGCGTTCGTCAAATACGCAGGACAATTCTTCGTGGTGCTACCCCCAGAACTACGAGCGAAGGCATTTGTGAGCATGCACGACTTCATAGGACACAGAGGCGTACAGGCGACAATCTCCTTCGTGGCCGAACGGTTCTGGTGGCCAGAAATGAAGGCGGATGTGGCCTCGTATGTGAGAAGCTGCCACCAATGTCAAATTCGACAAACTACGCGGATCTACATACCACCTTCAGTTTCCTATCCTGCGGCGCCGTTCGTACGAGTTCACGTCGACTCTATGGACATGCCTGGCTCGTACAAGCACTTCTTCCATGCGAGGTGTGCAACCACAAGTTATGCTGAAGGACGGGCAAGTACAGTCCAAACAGCGAAGGCGGTCGGCGACTGGATCTATCAAGACCTGCTGTGCAGATGGGGAGCACTTTCCGAGATCGTTTCAGACAACGGAAGTCCGTGGGTTGCAGCGTTGGAGTACCTGGCAAAGCAATATCACGTCAAGCACATACGGATCTCAGGATACAACTCACGAGCGAACGGAATCGTCGAGCGGCCTCATTTCCACGTCCGGGATGCGCTCTTCAAAGCATGCGAAGGTGATACGACGCAATGGGTGGCGCGGGTATATTCAGTACTCTGGGCGGACCGAATCACAGTACGCAGGAGACTAGGGTGCTCACCCTACTACGCGGTAACTGGGACGGATCCAATCCTGCCCATGGACATCACAGAAGCCACGTACCTGCTGCCTATACCGACGAAGCTCGTGTCCACAACGGAGTTGATCACCAACAGGGCGATGGCCTTGCAGAAAAGACCGGAAGACATAGTGTGGGTGCGGTCAACCGTCTACCGAACACGCGTGCAAGCTGCGGAGCTATTCGAGAAGGAACACAGCGCAACCATCCGAGACTTCAACTTCCAGCGAGGGAGGCTGGTTCTGATGCGGCACACGGCAATTGAGAAGTCGCTCAACAGGAAGATGAGACCACGGTACCTAGGCCCTCTAGTAGTGGTATCGCGCAACAGAGGCGGCGCGTACATCATTGCAGAACTCGATGGGACCGTCTTCGATCGACCCATAGCGGCCTTCAGAATCATCCCCTACCTAGCGCGTGAGGACCCAATCAACTTCAACATTGAGGAACTGGACGCACCACAGAGACGACTGCAAGAATTAGAAAACACAACGGAAAACTACGAAGAGGAAGGATTAGCAGACGACGACGAACACGGCTGACACTCACGTTGACGAGGACGTCAAATGGAAAAAGTGGGGGGGAGGAAGTCGCCTGACTACGGAAGTCAATTCCTCTACAGGCCGAAGAGCGCTTCAAGAGGCGCTTCGCGCGTCGGTCATCTCGGAGATCACACAAGAAGAAAAGCAGAAGGCGATGCGATACATTCGAGATACTAGATACAGTACAGATTAAGAGGGACAACAGAAGCTGAGCGCGACGGGATACAGGAAAGAAAACCAGAAGGAGACATTACAAAGCCCAGAGCGACAGGAGTGAGACGGAGAAACTAGTCCGCGGGAGACAGAGACGAGCAGCGGAGATATATGCGAAAAACAGAAAACGAGACAGCGCGAGCCGCGCGACGACAGGACGAGACGACGACCAAGAAGGAGACGACAAGAAAAGCTGATAAACGAGAAGTCCGGGGACGCGCGCGCGTCGAAGAAGTCCCTACTCGGCATTGCGAAGAAGCTCGAGGAGATCCTCACGATATCCATTGGACGCCACCAAGTCCTTGAAGGACCGCACATCGTCGCACCCTTCGATCTTCACGCCAAAATCGAGCTGGGTCTGTCGAGTCTCGCGGCGGGAAAGCTGCCGAATGGACACTAGGTCCTCGACGATGCGCGCGCGTGCGAGGCTGACCTGCGAGCGAAGATGGTTGACCTTCGCGACGACCTCCGGCGAGAAGCTGACCGGCTCCGGCGACCTGCGCTTGGAAGATGAGGATTTGATCGAGATCTTGAGAGGCGTCGCCGGTTGGGAAGCCGACTTGGAGGGGCTCGGCTTCTCCTTCTTGACGCTGCCAGAAGCGCGAGACGAACGAGGAGGAGGCGTAGAGTCGTCGGGTTCGGCCTTGCTGTTGCCATAGTCCTCGAGCAGGCGGCCCTTCTCGTCGAGCGAAGGATAACGCGTAGGACCCTCCGGGTATGGGTAGACGGGGGTGTCCTTCCGGATGGTCTTCGGACGAAGACGCTCCTGGAGCGCGGCCTTGTCGACGGAGAGGAATTTGTGCGAGTTCCTCTCGAATTGGCGGACGAAGTCGATGGCGAGAAGACGGTCGGCGGGCGGCAGCTGCGAGGGTTCCCAGAAGGAAAACCCAACGCCGTTGTACATCGCGCCGATGCGGGCGTGCACTAGAAAGAAGACAAGAAGTCAGCAAGAAGACCGAGGAAACAAGGGGAAAGGAACTGACCTTTGACCGTTCCCTGGACACTCAGGTGGTCGTACGCGCAAGAGAAGCTCTTCCCCTTCTTCTTGCAGAAGTCGCAGCGGAACGCGGAAGGGTCCGGACGTTTGCAGGTGACCCCGGCGCGACGGCACTCGTCGCAGCCGCCCTCGATCTGCACGGCGCTGGACAACTCCACGGAACCTTGGCGAGTGGAAGGAGGCTTCTTGTCGCGCTTCTTGACCCTAGGCGACAACTCGACGACGGGAGGCGGACGTTTGCGGGGCGAGGTGCGGGACTTCTTCTTAGGAGGCTCCTCCTCCTCGAGTTGGTCGACTTCCTCTTCGCCTTCATCGTCGACCTCGCCCTCGGCATCGCGGTCGGAATCGTCTTCGGGCGGGGAAACAGCCTTACGCTTTCCCTTGTCGACGGGCTTCTTGGGCGGCTCGCTCTCATCGGTGCTGAAGAAGAGGGGCGTCTTCTTCCTCTTCAGCGGCAGTTGAGACAGCGGAGGCGGAGGAGGATGGTCAGGCGAGAGGGGAGAGCGTGTGCGGAAACGACGAGGAGAGTCGCGCTGGGCAGCGTCGGCCAGAGGCTCGTCGTCAGAAGCTTCCTCCTCGGGAACGTACTCGGCACCAGTGACCATCGCAGCCAGGAAGGCGTCGCCAGGAAGTGCATCGGGGTCAGACGAATGCGCGGTCGACGAGGAAGTGGGGCGCGTGACGAGCAACCTCGTGAGACGCTTCTTGTCGAGGACCGGGACGTAACGCATGCCGGACAGCAAAGGCAAGAACTGGTCGACGCGAGTGTCAATGGTTTCACGAGAGGCGCGCATGTCGGGCGGGTAATCGGCGACCTCCATCCAGCGCGGCTGGATGATCTCGTGGTACCAGTTCACTGCAAGGAAGAGTGGTCTTAGTCAAGCAAGAGTGAGGGCGAAGAACGTAAGTACTTACGCTCGAAAAAGCCCAGCCGAAGGCGGTGAGCCTGGAAGGGGATGTCGATCTCCAGCGGGGACTCCGTGACGGTGCTCGAAACCGCGAACAGCCGCAACCGGCGAGAAGTCAGCGCGTACGAGCGAAAGAATTCCGAGACCAGGGAGGGCGGCGCGTAAAACTCGAACGTCGGTAGCGTGGCGAGGAGGAGGGGATCCAGATACCAATTCCACTCCGGGACGAGACGGTGCTGCGAAAAAGGAATGTGTCAGCAAGGCAGGACTTGGAAGGCTGGGACGGCGTACCAGATCCATGACGATACGCGCAAACATGGCCTGGAACGTGCCATATGAGAACGTAGCGAGCTGGTCGTCGGTGTACTCTTCCAAGATCGCCCGGAAGTCGCTGATTGTCAGCGGAGCGGTGTCCTGATCGCGAAGCTCGTCGGGCGTAGTAGGAACGGGCTCCTCACAGCCAAGACGATCGGATTCACGCGTAAATTGCAACGGGAGCCACTTGAACAGCTCCTTGGGGATCGGTCGACGAGGAGCATCGGAAGACGAGCGAGTGGCGGCAACGTTGGAAGACGAGCGACGGTTGGAGGCGGACATGGTGGGCGATGTACGAGAAGACGAGAGGAGAACGCGAGAAGGCGGACAACCAGAAGGCCAAAACGTTTATTAAGAGCGACAGTCAGAAGAACGTGAAGGGAACCGTGAAGTACAACGTCCAAATGCGGTAATCTAAGCGCTCTCCGCGCGACGGCGTTCGAGGGCGGCCCCAATCAGTCGCACATCAAAGGAATAGAACCGAAGACTTCATCCTCGTCTGACAGAGAGGACGGCGACCTTTCCAGCTTCTTGATGGCCGCGTGGAGGGCGGACTGCTCAATACGGACCCCGCGCAGTTCAGCGGCGACCAATTCCAGACGCGCGAGTACTTCCGAAAAATGAACGCGGTACCGGTCGTCGCGCGCCAGGTCGCGCATGACCTCCAGGAGTTGAAGTTCGTGTTGCAGAGTGGTGTGCACTGAGTCCAGGAAGTGGAGGCGGTACGGAAGGCGGTGCGTCTGGACCAGGTCGACAAGGAACGCCTCAAGGCCGTTAGAGAAGAAACACTGGTCGATGGCAATGGACACGCGGGCAAGTAGGTCGGAAACGCCGACGAGAAGGCCGTCATGAAGCATGCTCCAACCATACTGGGAAGGTGTCAATCAAGCGCGAGAAGCATCAGGCCGAGAAGCTCACCAAAAGTTGTCCTAAACGGGAAAGCGCGTGTTCATACACAACGCGGGGACAGCCGTGGTCGATGGATACCGTCTCGAAGAACTCGATTTGCTCAACAATGTGCGCACGAAGCGGGGAGAGGAGTTCAAGGGCCAACTCGCGATGCGAGCTGACTTGGAGGGCGAGCGTACGCGGGAGGACGGTCGACGACATGATGAATGGAAGTTGATGAACTTCGAAGGCAGTTACAGCGGCTTTATACGACACGCGGCTACTCAAAAGTGGATGTCCTCTCGGAGGCTGGCAAACTCCTGATCTATCTCCTCCATTTCCTTTTCGACCTTCCGGATCCGGGCATCAACCAGAATAGACTCCGTGATCAAGGATCCTCCGGCGCGGTTGAGGACGCGGCGCGCGCAGAGTTGCTTCCGGAGCCGCTGCTGACAGGCAATGCGACGGGCATCGAGGTCGGCCCGACGAGCGCACCAACGGGACCGGGCGACAAGCTCTTGGAAAAGGAAGAGCTGACGGTCAGCCAAGGCCGGCCAGCCCTCGGTGATCGTATTCTCGGTCCGTTTCACGAAGTCCGCGGCAACCTCGCCATCGTCCCCCAAGGTGATCAAAGTGTCCTGCCATGAAGACAGTCAGCCACGAAGGCGAGGGCCTACACGCGGAAGGAGAACGACGTACCACCAGTTCAGCGATATGGTCGTAGGAATCGTAGATGATTCCAACGTCCTCTTCAGTACGAGCGGCAGCAAGAGCCTCGAACTCAGAGATCGCGACTTCAAGCTGACGGACAGTCTCCGTGAGGATGGGAACGTTGAGGAAGATGAAGGCAGACATTGCGAAGGATGAAAACCGAGGACGGAACGAGGGTGTTTATATACGCGCAAACCGGGGACGGTTCGAATGCAAGTGGGGGGGAGGTGATGAGCCTCAGGACCAGCTAGGCCCCGGAAACACCACGCAGCCCATCACTATTCGCGCCCGTCAGTCAATTCACGCAGTATGAAGACGAGCAGCTTCACAAGGAAGGCGAGCGACTACCGAAGGAGCGAGTACGGAGACATGCCATTCCAAGGGTCGAAGGAGCCGATGCCGAGCTGCCGGCGGCTGACCGAGGTCGCCAGAGCTCTAGCCAGGACAGAGGAGGCGATCGATCGAGGGTCTGGTCTAGGCGACCGCCACGGAGTCCAGCAATTGGTACGAAGGTCGTCGGAAGAGGCACGGAAGACAAGGGAGTGAGGGGGACGGCCTTCCGAGGCCTATGAAGACGAGCGGATGGGCTTCAGACGCGATCACGTGGTGACGCGCCACAAGACTAAGCGCTCTCGTGACCGCGGATGCAAGTCGAGCGGCGACGTGATAGGCTCGGTGCAAACACCTACCTAACCACCGGAGTGCGCCGTAGGGGTTCAGGAGAGGAGGATCGCGACGTGAGCGTGGGAGGAGCAGGGTTTCCTATGATTGGACGGTTGGTATGATAGTTGTAGTTTATTTGGCGACGATTTGTACAGTATATAAGCCAGCGGGATTGCAGCCCAGCAAAGCAGCGCAGTAGCTCCAGAGATCGAGTCCGAGTCCAAGAAGCATCTAGTCGACACTCAATTGAAGACCGTTCGTCTTCAATCTCCCCTTGCAGACTAGCCTCACCCACGGAAGTCGCTTAACTTCCATCTGAAGTTGCTCAACTTCCTTGTCTATCGTCGACGGGCTACGTGAAGAAGAGCGACTACACCGGGAACCTGTCCTCCACCTCGCACCCTACTAGGTAGCTGATCTCGTGCTCGTTTGGGTGTGCGTTTCGCCCAGCGACCCAGAGTTACCCCATCACCGTTCAACGAGACCAGGCGGTAGGATCCGACTGGCGCCCAGGCCGAGGGTTTAGCCACGGTTCCGCCTCCTTGCGGGACTGCGACAAGGCGGGTTCGAGGTAGTTTCAGGAGACACTGGAGAGTAGGGCAGAGGGTTGCGAGCGGGCGCCGCCGGGCGGACCGCGCTGGAGGCTCCGGATTGGACGAGGTTCGAGGTACCGCACGGGATGGTAGCAGTAGATAGGATGCCCGCGTACGGGACTTGTAGCTTCAGATCCCCCATCCCCCACATCGATACAGGCGCGAGTACAGCGATACTTCGTACACGGCGTGCTCCCTGTTGTCTTCATCGTTGGTGAGGTCTCCTTCGAGTCCACGTTCCCCTGCGCTCCCCGCTCGTCGTAGCTCTTCTCCCCCGTCTCTTCCCCATCGTCGGCCTTCGACGTGCGCGTCTCGCCGTAGCCGTTCGTTCCGGCTGCTCGGGAACCAGAGGTCCACCTCGCACCCTTCGGAGAGTCTGCCCGGCGTTGTATCTGCTGGGGTTTCCTAGTAGATCGCCGGTGCCCTCCCATCACTTGGAGCCCACCGCGAGGGGATATTCTCTGCTACCTCTGAGGTCAAGCTGCAACCTACGCTACAACCGGTCCCTGACCCTGCACTCCCCCGAAGCACCACGTCCGGCTCCCGCCCTCTTTGACCACCACCCGCGGAAGCACCCCAGCCCGACCCCCAGCGCAGTGCCTCTCCCCTGACCGACCTCGACGAGCTCCCCGAGACGGAGGACCACCCCGCGCCGGTACCTCCTGCTCCCTCTCGCGCTCGCCGCACATCCACCTCCATCCCGCCGCGCGTCCCGGCTCCGCGGACTACACAGAACTCGCGAAGAGCCGCTGCGACTGCGGTCGCCCCCAGATTCGACGCTCCCACTGCCTCCGCCGTACGACGAGCTGTTAGAGAACCGACTCCACGAGCTCCCCTCCCTAACATAGCACTCCCGGCCTCTCGAGTTCCCCCTACGTCCAGCGCGCCCCGCCGTACACCTGCACCTCCGCCACCGCTTGCTCAGCAGCCCTCCCAACCGACCGTCCCGATTCCCCCGCTTCCTCCTGTAGCGCCTGTACCCACCATGGCCTCCCCACTCAATGCACTCCCCGCGCGCAACAGCCGTCAGGCGCCTATATGGAAAGAGGTCGACACCACCCGCGACGACGTGGAGTTTCTCTTCAAAGATCTCGATCGACTCTACGCGCAGAACTCCGTGACTGACCTCGCTGACCAGAAGAAGGGTGCGGCTACCCTCTACGTTCCCCCGGATATTGCTAAGGCATGGGCGCTTTTGGACGCCTTCGACGACGCAAGCAAGACGTGGGAGGACTTCAAGGAGGAAGTCTTAGGGTTCTACGTCGGCTCCAACAAGGACCATGTCTACGCTCGACGTGAGTACCGTTCCCTGATAGACTCGACCCTCGCTTCTGGAATCCGCTCCCTCCCCAAATACCTCGCCTTCTACCGGCAGTTCTTCCCATGCTACAAGTACCTCTCCACGAAGCAGCCCACGGCCGAGGTCTCCGGACCGGAAGGGGTCGATGACCTCCTTCGCGTAGCCCCCGTATTCGTACGCGACAAGGTTGACAACTACCTCAACCTAAAGCATCCGAACAAACATAGGGACGACTCGTACCCGCTCGCAGACGTCCACAAAGCTATCACGTACAGTCTCGAAGGGATCCCACACGCGCTCGAAGCCCGCATGCCACCGACGTACCCCGCCCCCGCACCAGCGGCAGGCACCGAGCGTCGAGGTCAACCGGTGAAGTCCGAACCAACGATCGAGACACTTCAATCGCAGATCCAGAACTACGAGCGCGATCTCCGGGATCTCCGCAACCTCACGCGCGGCTGGACAAACCTCCTGGCAGCGCGCCTGCCGCAGGCCGTACATCCTCCGCTCGTGCCGGCAGCAGCTCAGCCCGTGGCCGCAAACCTACCTCCGCCCATGCCTCCGTGTATGCCACAAAACTAGTACGGCTATGTGCGTCTTCCCTGCTTCTATTGTAATGAAGAGAACTGTCATTCGCGACGCTGCCCGGCCTTTGCGGAGGACGCGGCAAACGGACTCGTCATCCGTAACGAGCGCGGCTACATGGTCCTTCCGAACGGCAATGAAGTACCCCGTAACTGGCCAGGGCTCACCATGCGCGACCGTGTTCACAACTGGCACAAGCACAACCCGGGGCAGAAGGTCCAGGCCGCCGCCGCACAGATGATGGTGATGGTGGAGTCCAACATGCTCGAGGGCGCGTCGAACGTCGTGGACATCCAGGACCATATCGACAGTCTCCGCCACCAGGCTTCCATGCTGGAGCATCGGGTCGCGACGCGAAGCCAAGGCTGGATGCAGTTCGATGGAGTCGAACTTCCCGCGTGTAAGAAGACAGTGCGCATCGACGAGAGTCGGAACCAGGCCCACGCTCCCGTAGGGGTCGCGGTGGACTTGACACGCGAGGCGCGCGATGGCCGCGACCTCCCACCCCACCTCGCGCAGGCGGCACCAGGCGTGTCGCTACCCGCCGAGCGTCCCGTAGCCCCCGAGCCCCGTGCGCATGAGCACCCCTATGCGGGCGCAAAGGATGCAACGAACGCGGGAGACATCGCGCTGCCCACGAGGAAGCCTGCGACTGAACCACCGACGACTGCGCCAGCATCCCTTCCGTCCGCTCCGCGCGTAGGAGCCGAACCAGCGATGTTACCCTTGAAGCCGGTCCCCGCGCTGGTGGACCCGACCGCAGGCAGGCGCATCTTCGAGTGTGCCTTCGGGCCGGAGCAGCACATCATGGTAACCCCAGCTGAGCTCGTCAGTATCTCCCCAGAAGTCCGCAAGTATGTCCACGAGGCGACCTCGCCCCGACGCGTCTACCCCGCACGCCAGGCTGCGGAAGGCTCCCTCCTACCGGCTGCGGCGCGCGAAGGACCAACAAAGGCCGCGGAACCCGCGCGGTCAACGCCCGAACCCGGCCTACAAGTTGCGCAGTCGATGATGCAGCAGGCATGGCCCTGGAACCCAGACGAAGAAGACGATAATTGGTCAGACAAAGAAGAAGGAAGAATTCTACGATCCGCTTCCCGAGGAGGAGGAAGAAGCCCATTGCTTTCGTACAACCGTAGAGGAGGCCGAGGATGAAGACGACGACCTCCGCGCACGCGCGCCCTTGCACTCACGCATAGAAACGATCCGGGGGGAAGATCTCATTGTCGCAGAGCCACTAGCCCCCCTCCGGTCAATCTACGGCTTCCTAGGCGCGACGGAACTCACTACAGAGTGCGTCCTCGACTCTGGGTCGCAGTCCATCTCAATTAGTGCGGAGCACTGTCATCGCCTCAAAATTGCGTACAACCCGACCGCCCGGTTGAACATGGTCAGCGCGAACGGAATGTCGGACACCACCCTGGGGATGGCACGGCACGTCCCACTCGAGGTTGCTGACAGTTTCATTGTCTATCTCCAGATGCAGGTGGTCGAGCACGCTAGTTTCGATGTCCTGTTGGGGCGCCCCTTCGAGCTGCTCACCGCGATGAAGGTCAACAACGAACCCGACGGCCGGCAGTCCATCACGATCACCTGTCCGAACACGCATAGTACGATTACCTTGCCTACGTACGCGCGCGGTGAGCCGCCGGCGCGTACGCGCAGCGAGAAGGTCAAGCCGAGGAAGTCCCCCCTGGGGTTTCTTCTGTCGAGGATCTGACTGACAGTCAGGGAGATCTCGCCCTCGTTGTGGAGTACGACCATGCGACGGGCCAGCTGAACCTGACCTTGTACGCAGAACTAGAAGATACCAGCCCCGAAACGATTCAGCACGCTTATCTATTCGCAACCAACGACCCAGAGAAACCTACAAAAATCCACAACACTTTCGCTTCTGCCTCCTTCGTCTTCTCAGTTCCTCTCTCTCCGTACGAAGTACCGTCGTCGTTTGATACCGCGTCGGCGAAGGCCTCCGGGCCTGGTCCAGAACCTCGACCCCCAAAAGCGGCTCCAAAAGAGCCGCACCCACACTACACGCACGCGCACGCGTATCCTTCTCGACCGACAAAATCGATGGGCCGACACCCTACTTCCCCCCGCGCGCGAAGCGAATCGTCCACGGGCCAGGCGTGAACGCGCGCTTGGCCTGAAGAATCTATCGAAGTCTACGCGAAGACAAAGAAGAAGTACAAGCCGGTCGCGAAGAAGGTACACCCAGTCGCGGGCCACCTACCGGACCACTTCCGCATCGTGCGGAACCGCGTCGGCGACCCCCTCGAGAACATGCCCCAGCTCAACGCGAACCCACCCCCTTTTCCGTCGGTGCACAAGGATGAAACGAGCGGGATCCGGGCGACACACGGGCTGGAGCACACGATACTACGGTACGCGCGCGTAAGACTGGCGAGCAATTCGAGCGATACACGGACTGGCGAGTGAGGCGAGCGACACACGGACTGGCGAGCGATTCGAGCGATACATGGACTGGCGAGTGATTCGAGCGATACACGGACTGGCGAGCGAAGCGAACAATACATGGACTGGCGAGCGATTCGAGCGATACACGGACTGGCGAGCGAAGCGAACGACACACGGACTCACCCGTGGTTTCCCCAATTGTATTATAAACACCCACATAAGTGCCCGAACCCTTGTGTATTTCGTGGGGGAATTGTAATATCAAACTATGTGCAGGGATTGTAATATAGCAAGGGGGGGCCGTTGTAATACAAGTCTGGCCAAAAGCGGAGCATTGTAATATCATCTGACATCTTGTACTACTAATTGTAATACATATGGGCTCCTTCTATATATCCTTGTACAACTGTTGTAATATCTGTAGGACACCTTGTAAAACCTAGGTCAGGTGATGTTCTACAACTGGTAACTATTGTAAAATGATACTGTAATCATTGTAAAACAAAAGTGGACCAATCTACCGGTATTTTGGGCGCTTTTTTGATATCCTAATGCAGTAGATCATGATGTCATTGTTTGTGAGCGCTTTTTTGATGTCCAAATGCGGTAGGTCCTCTACTGAACTCCCAATATTGCAGCCTATATAGCTCCCCCAGATCTTCATGAAAATAGATGATTGTAGGCTCATTCTGTTCGCAGTTTTGAGTACTATCAGATGGTGTATAGTACCAATTGTATTACCCAATAGAATACTGTATATGCTGCAATTGGGTCATAAACCACCAAATTATGATGGTATATTGGCTTATACCAGTAGTAAATGTGCATATAGCTTGATACAAAAGACACCAGTGGATGGTAGGGTGCTGCGGCGCACTAGGGGGCAAATATCATGGTCATACATGCAGGACTGATGGAGATATACTATATGCAGGGATTTTCAAAAGCTGCACTTGTATTTGGCCAGTACCGGGCTAGCGGGATGTCGATAGCTATCCCCCTTACTACCATTATATTCGTATTCTCAAGGGCTTTCAAATGAGTTATTACACAGGTCAGATCGTGGGCCTGACCTGACGCTCTCCTCCTACCTCACTTCCCATCAATCCTTTTCTAGCCCCTTGTGCTGTCCATGAAGTGCTACGAAATTTTATACAGTTACTTCTAGCTATATCGACAATGGCCTCGACCATTTTCAGAGCTCTAACTGTCTTCACTGGCGTGTGGTGCACTTGTGTACACTTTATACATCTAAACCATACAGGTGCAATATCTTTACGGCAACCTTGAGTGGATCTACAATAAATCTACCCTATACTTGCCTTCATAACTTGTACCCATCCACAAAGTTGTATAAGCCTACGTGTACTTGATCTCTAGCAATTTCCTTATCAGTTACCGGAGTCATTGTGGCAATTGAAGTCTCTATACTCAGTATAACCAGCCCAGAGTCACAGATAGAGGAGTCCATAGATATAGGAAAAGGGTTGTAAAGTTTGAAGAGGTTTGATGTAGCGGTAGCAAAGATATTGCAGATGTGTTGTGAAATGCCAACTTTCAGCACTGCATGCATGCATTTCACTGCTTCTGCATCTTCAACAGAGGTTTCAGCAGTATCTCCACCTCTACTCAACCAAATCTTATAATTCTTTTTGCTATGTGTAGGTGCACTTTATGGTGATCTTATCTGTAGTTTCAGGACCCATCCATGCTCTCTAACAAGTACAATATAGCATGCTTCCAAAACTACTGATTAGGTATTTCGCAAGTATCGCACAAGCTTCTCGTTATATCCTTAAAAGAACTGCTAGAGATACACAATTGGAAGACATTGCAGAAAATAGAACAATAAGATCCCATATATTCACAAAGATATTCTGCCTGGATGATTTAGGTGCATAAAGTGTGCACAAGTTCACCACGCACCAGTAAAGGGGGCTAGAGCTTTGAAAATGGACGAGGCTATTGTCGATATAACCAGAAGAAACTGTACAAAATTCTGTAGCAATTCATGGACAGCACAAGGGGCTAGAGGGGGATTGATGGGAAGTGAGGTAGGAGGAGAGCGTCAGGTCAGGCCCACGATCTGACCTGTGTAATAACTCATTTGAAAGCCCTTGAGAATACGAATATAATGGTAGTAAGGGGGATAGCTATCGACATCCCGCTAGCCTGGTACTGGCCAAATACAAGTGCAGCTTTTGAAAATCCCTGCATATAGTATATCTCCATCAGTCCTGCATGTATGACCATGATATTTGCCCCCTAGTGCGCCGCAGCACCCTACCATCCACTGGTGTCTTTTGTATCAAGCTATATGCACATTTACTACTGGTATAAGCCAATATACCATCATAATTTGGTGGTTTATGACCCAATTGCAGCATATACAGTATTCTATTGGGTAATACAATTGGTACTATACACCATCTGATAGTACTCAAAACTGCGAACAGAATGAGCCTACAATCATCTATTTTCATGAAGATCTGGGGGAGCTATATAGGCTGCAATATTGGGAGTTCAGTAGAGGACCTACCACATTTGGACATCAAAAAAGCGCTCACAAACAATGACATCATGATCTACTGCATTAGGATATCAAAAAAGCGCCCAAAATACCGGTAGATTGGTCCACTTTTGTTTTACAATGATTACAGTATCATTTTACAATAGTTACCAGTTGTAGAACATCACCTGACCTAGGTTTTACAAGGTGTCCTACAGATATTACAACAGTTGTACAAGGATATATAGAAGGAGCCCATATGTATTACAATTAGTAGTACAAGATGTCAGATGATATTACAATGCTCCGCTTTTGGCCAGACTTGTATTACAACGGCCCCCCCTTGCTATATTACAATCCCTGCACATAGTTTGATATTACAATTCCCCCACGAAATACACAAGGGTTCGGGCACTTATGTGGGTGTTTATAATACAATTGGGGAAACCAGTAGTGACGGACTGATGAACACGATACGACAGCGCGCTCGCGTAGGACCGACAGTCGAGGCGAACGGCACACGGGCTGACCAAGCGGCGGGGAAGCACGATGTACCCCCTGGCCTTACTTTAGCAAGGCGGGCAGGGACCCTACAGGAAGGCGGACACGGCAGCGGCGACCACTACGTACGAAGCACCACCACCCCCCTCCCGCGGGTCGCGTGGCCGGCCACCTAGAAGTAGTTATGGCCGCACAGAGCGGACAACTCGGCGTTGAGGGTCTCCCGTTCAGCCTCTAGGTCCCGGATACATTCGTCAAGTGCAGGCGCGAGAAGGATCCCCTCCCCTTCGGCGCAGTCGGCGGTACGGCGGAGGGTACGGAGTTCAACCAGGGACCGCTGGGCGATGGCGCGTTGGGTCACGACCTGGTCGATGCGAAGGAGGCGGCGGTCGGAGGCCACACGGTTCTGGAATGTGAGGAAGGCATCACGGCCGATATCACGCCAGCCGTCCAGGGTCGCCCTCTCGACGCGAGCGATGTAGGCGGCCAAAACGGAAGCGGGGGTACTGACGAGGGCAAGCGCGCCCTGCGGACTACGTCAGGCGTGGCTAGAGGGAGGTGGACAGAGGACGTCTCACCACCATGTCGGCCAGAGCGACCAGCTCGGTTTCCATGCCCTGCAGTTGCCCCTCGGACCCCGCGTCGGCTAGGACCTCGAATTCGACAATGGCGCGCTCGAGCTGTCGGGCCGCCAGCGCATGCGCACGAGCCAGCATGTCCGGGTTCAACGGGCTGCTCGGGAAGGGCTGCGCGCGGAGGTTCGGGAAGGCATCACGGAGGGACCGGGGACGGTCCCGATTTCAGTTGGGGGGAGATGATGCGCCCTGTAGTGGCGCCAGCCCCGCTTTTCGCGCCATCGCCGATATACGACGATGCCTACTACGACACGCTGGCCAGTACGGAGTCCCTGCCCTCGGTCTCCCACTCCAGGACCACCACATCCCCCCGACAAGGCCGTCGGACGGTACGCCTCATGCGGCCCACGCAGCGCGCGAGCCTCCGGCCTCCAACGGGCGCGACACCCTTCCCTCCAACGGGCTGCGCCCGTAGGAGTCTTGCGAGTGTTCTCCGCGGCCCCGGCAGGAGGCTGGGCAGCAGCCTGAGGATCGCCCCGACACCCGAGACCAGATCGGGCCACAGTTTAGGTTACAGGCATCATGCGGGACCGATGACACGCTAGTCGCAGGCGTAGGCGACGGTACAGGGGTCCAGGCGTAGCCGTTCCTGACCGTTCAACGAGACCAGGCGGTAGGATCCGACTGGCGCCCAGGCCGAGGGTTTAGCCACGGTTCCGCCTCCTTGCGGGACTGCGACAAGGCGGGTTCGAGGTAGTTTCAGGAGACACTGGAGAGTAGGGCAGAGGGTTGCGAGCGGGCGCCGCCGGGCGGACCGCGCTGGAGGCTCCGGATTGGACGAGGTTCGAGGTACCGCACGGGATGGTAGCAGTAGATAGGATGCCCGCGTACGGGACTTGTAGCTTCAGATCCCCCATCCCCCACATCGATACAGGCGCGAGTACAGCGATACTTCGTACACGGCGTGCTCCCTGTCGTCTTCATTGTTGGTGAGGTCTCCTTCGAGTCCACGTTCCCCTGCGCTCCCCGCTCGTCGTAGCTCTTCTCCCCCGTCTCTTCCCCATCGTCGGCCTTCGACGTGCGCGTCTCGCCGTAGCCGTTCGTTCCGGCTGCTCGGGAACCAGAGGTCCACCTCGCACCCTTCGGAGAGTCTGCCCGGCGTTGTATCTGCTGGGTTTTCCTAGTAGATCGCCGGTGCCCTCCCATCACCGCTCACGGAGGTGTGTGTAGTATTGACACATTATGTCGTAGAGGACCAGGATAATGGTGAGTCCGTTGAGATACACCAGCACCCAGTGCAGCACATAGTCCATATTCTTTTGGCTAAGTTCCTCAGTGTGAGCGTCTCCGTGGAGGATGCAACCGAGTGACTACATACCCTTCCCCTCCGTGGAAGTCCACGCAGGCATGCGGACAAAAGAATCCGTGCCTAGAGCAGGCTGCCGCTCCGATGCCGGTGGCCTCTAGCTTGGCCCGTTCGATCTTGGAGTTCAATACCACCCTGTGGTCATTGCAAGTATTCTCCTGCGTGGAGCGGTCACCCGGAGCCAACGTAGTCACTATCTACCCTCACGTACCTCTTTGAACACTGTAGCAGACTTCAGGTGAGCTTTGTATGGAGTGTCCGTGACCATAAACCCATGTCCATCTGCGAGGGCCACATCGTCTTCCGGGTTCTTCATACGACAATGCTGCGTGCTGAAATTGCCGTCGAGAACGATTGAGTGTGTGTACTTCCACCTGCAGCAATGTCAGACGGAGCGGATGATCATATGGAGCAGGCTCACCCCTCTGGTTGTCCTGCCAGTTCTCCGGGAGGTTAACTCCGGGCTGAGGGCACGCCGGACAATGGACAGCCAGGTCTCCTTGCCCAGGCTCCTCGGAGCGGTGACCGTAGCCGTTCCACTTCCTTGACTTGAGATTCCGCCACTGCCTGGAGACACGGAGGAGCTCACAATACCGATCCTGTACCCTAGGTCAGCATATAAGGGAGCTCGGATAATGTCTCCAAACGCACCGGGGCCATGTGCGGAAATGCAGCATTCGTCATACGACGGAGCTTGTTAAAGTAGTTCCGTGGAGAAGTATGAGTCTCCTTGTTGTCCAGCAAAAAGTCATCCAGCAACCGTGTAGTGAAGGCAGTACGTGGGCGGACTGAGGAGGCTGGGTACAGATTCATGCACAGAAGCTGTAGATCATCACGGGCATGGTTCGGACATCGGCAGAATACCACCGGGACCTCGTGAACACCGGTGATGTCAACAATCACCAGGCTCCGGGTGCTAGACATGAGCTCCGCGGAGCTCGTGACTCCTGTTACGGGTTCTCCGAAAACCGGTAGTTCTGCCAGTGGAGCGAGAGGGATGTCGTTGTCAATCTCATCAAAGAGATAGTCCATGTTTTCGTCCTTAAGTCCTTCAGGATCTTCGTCGACAAAGAACAGCTCCCGGTCTGGTTCTTCAATCTGTTCAGATCGTCCCTCGGCGTCCGGAGTGTCCCAGCGCCCCGCGGAGCTCGTCCTTTTGCTATAGATCTCCGCGGACTGCATGTACGGATGTGTTGGGCATGGCTGACCACCGTGTCCGCAATGTATCTGCACTCCGACAGTACGCAGCCAGCTCCGGCGGAAGTGTGTACCGGTCCAGTGTTCAACCCGGTGGAACGGAAGACGGAGATGAGTAACACGGAGACAAGGGGCACAGTATGCCGGAGCGCCGATACAGTCTGTACATCGCCAGCTGGCTGTGTGTCCACACACACCGAGCTCCAAAGGAGGTAGGGTGTTTAAACTGAGTCCGAGATAGAGGTACTCTGCACGCAGTCCGAGGAATTCACGTTGACAGTCATTCTGACTCTATGTAGCATGTGGACTGGTTGAGCTCATGTGCGGGCTTCCATATTCCCCAGCTACTGACCTTGGATTTCTTTGCGGACTCCGTAAACGTGTGCTCATTGAAACCCATATCGATTTCCTCGGACTCCAGGGGAGTAATCGGACTGGCGCGAGACGGAGTGGCATTGGGAGTTTGCGACAACTTTGCAGGAACTGTCTTTGGCTCGGACCTCGTCCGCTTTGTTGTGATCCGTGTTCCCCGTGCGGTCTGACGGACTACTGCTGTCATCTCGTTATACTTGGATACTGGAGGAGGTACGGTACGTCCAACTGGCATCGCGTCGGAGGGCGCACTGGTGTACAGGACAAGAGACAAGATGCCCGATAGGTGACAGGGATGCTTTACATGTACATCTAGGTAGTTTCGCCCACTCTGGTAAATCCCCCCTCTCTGGCTTCGGGATGATCCCGTCCTTCCACGGCCATGCTAAGCAGATCCGATTGGGTGGGACGGAAGGAACTCCGTGGAGCACCACGCGTGAGCTGACCATCACGAGAGAGCCGGAGTCATACGGAACACTAGCTCCGAACGTGCCCAAAGCGAGGACTGCTTTGTCTCCATAGGTTCCTACACTCAGCAAAGTGTCGAGCCAGCCCAGAAGACCGTTCTGATCACGGTGCATGATTGTCTCCCGATTGACGATCATCTGCGCCCCATGATAGAACGAGGGCCAGGCCTCGACAAATGCTCGGAGGTCTGCGTCGTTGAGATGTAGTGTCGCATGTCGTTCACGGATGACGCGGTAGAGCTCGGGATGAAGGACTGCAATGACACCATCCATCAATGCTCCGACCTCCTTCAGTGCTTGCATCCATCGCATTGCTGCCGGAGTCTTGGTGTCTGCCAGAACAATGGGGTCTTTGGACTGACGGACGAGATAAGCTGTGTGTGTCTGCAACCAATCGAAAGACTAACCTGCCACCCGAGCTCAAACCATGCCGGTCCGAGAGTGACCTGTCCGGACTTCAAGGCTTTCCCTGGGGTGTAGTACTCGTTGGCCCGCTGCCAGTTCTTCTGAGAGCTCCGCCCTTCCGGAGTTTTCTGAATCTTGAGCTGATCTGCGATAATAGATGCGGCCTCCGTCACAGCCTTCTGAATGGGCTAGTGAGTATGCGGAGAGGTCAGCTGTATAGTGTAGCTGACCTGATGACGGACTGCAAGCAGTGATGGCAACGATACAGCCATGATCCGTCCCTCACAGTCTGTGAAGACAGCAGGCTCGGAAACCACGGGGAGCGGTCGAGTCCGGTCGAGTACAACCTCTGCCAGAACCAGAGGCTCGAATGCTCTTGTCAATTTGTCCTCTTTATCCACAGTAGCGGTGCAGGTCTTCTTGAGCTGGGATGCATACGTAGTCGCGTCCCAGCTGACGCTATCTGTAGCATAGACATCAACAGTTGACCCATGCGGACACGGGGAAAACACGGTACAGTTGTTCCGCAAAGCTGAGACTAGTGCGCGCGCAACGGCATGACAGTCTCCCATAAGGCTTTGGCTAATACCAGATGGCGGAGCGATTTCCGAGACATCCGGAGCAGTTCGGAGTGTGCTGTCATCCTTTGTACAGTACAGACTGTGCAGTCCGACAATGAACTTCGTGATTTCAGCACGTTTTCTGGTGTCAATTGGCGGGCAGGGGAGCGACATGGGAGATGACGAGCAGGAGCATCAGCAGAATCCGGATAGCTCGACAATGCGTGGTGTACACGAGGCTGTGATTGTGTACCACACTTCCGCTGTTCCTGATCTAAGCGGTAACGCATGTTTCAGATACTGACGTGGTCTGTCGCGAGGACTGCAGTCAGATCTGATAAATATGTAGCGGTGGAATGACACATGGACAGAGCTCTGGTTGAGTCTCCCCCCCAAGGAGAAGCAGCATTACGAGGATTTGGCAGAGGAGTGGAATGTGAAGGGCCCGCAGGACGAGTACAAGCCTTTGTGGGTGCACTTTGCAGTGTCCGCACGGTGCGGACTCTCACTCCAGGTTCAACGGACCGAGTAGTATTGCAAGCAAGCGTGCGGCATCTTGGATGCGCGCGGTGTGCGAGCTCTTCCACCGGCAGTGTGGCATGCCACTCTTCATGTATGGTATGTACAAGAATGAGGACGGCAATATGCAAGCCGTGGTGTGAGTTGCACTGTATTCCGCATCACATTACTCTGCTGAGTGACTTTGAAGCTACGACACTTCGCAGCTTCTCCACAGTCGTGACGAGAACATCCCAGAGTTCCGGAAGCTTCCCAACTGGGACCGGAACTTCAGAGACACCGTTTGGAACTTCTTCCCCGGACTCATCGACCCCGAGAATCCAAATGCAGACGTTGTCGAGATGATGGACAAGGCTCGGAAACGCCAGCCGGGACAGATCGAGTTTGAGACGTACGAGGACACTGGCCTTCCGATCATGTTCAACGTCACCGCAGAGGGCAAGGCTATCCCTCGTGGAGAGTATGCGAAGAAGCTGCTACGAACGTACTTAGGAATTCACCACCGTACGTCCGGTCTCTCCCTTGTAGTCGTGCGGCACTGATCGACTTGCAGAGTGGGCTGCAGGATCGACTACGGTCCGGACTCCTTGGGCTCTCATGGCAAAGCAGCCGGAGAAGTTCTTCGAGGATGGCATGCTGCCCGAAGACGTGGCCATTAACGACCCGGAGCACATGCCGATGGACGCTGTCGTCGCGGTCATTAATCACATCGTCGGCATCGAGAACCCTCCGGAGGACTCTGAAGAGGAGCCTGTTCGATTCATGCTCTCGTCATGGGGCAAGGACCGCAACATCTACGATGCAGAATACACGGAGCCTGTCGCTCCAGTGAAGAAGAAGGCTGCTCGTCGGAAAGGCAAGACCGCAGTCACTTTCGCGAGAGGACTCCGAGACGAAGACGAGGAAGACGAACTTACCAAGAGCCGGAAAAGTCGTCGGAAGGGTACTAAGGCCTCTCGGAAATGCCAGCGGGCTGCCAAGGCCCCCCGGAAGAAAGAGGGCAAGAGAGTGAACCCTAATGAGTCTGACGCGGAGAGTTCCACCGACTCGGAGAGCTCCATCGACAAAGAACCATGGCTCGCAGGCGAGAGGACGTTCGACTTGGGTGATGAGAGCCCTGAAGACGAGGAAGAGCACAGCCAATCCGGGGCTGCCGGGGAAGATGAGGACGATGATGAGGACCCCCCCCAACCCGGACGCGGACATCGAGACAGGCCCACCTAGTCGACAGCCTTCCGGCGGGGACATGCCGAAGACTCCGCACGCGACGACAAGGAAGTCCGCATCCAAGTCCGCATCTAAGAGCAAGGGCAAAGGCAAAGCGACCGAGAACGACGTCGACATCGACTTCCGCAGCGGCAGACTTGCTCCGATCCAGGTGAAGGATGCTCCCGCACACAAGGTCGAGTACTTCCGGCACTTCTGTGCGATATCGGAGTACCAGAACATGGTATCCCGTGTCGAAAATCTTGTGAGTTGTGACTCCTACGCATCCTGATACTACGTGCACTCTCGCTCATTCGAATCAAATAACAGCTGAAGCAAGATCCAAAGGGGGCGAGTGTCAAGAACCACTCCTGGATCTTGTGGTCTTATGAGGGTGCGCATGTTCCGGAGGAGATCCACACATCTCATGTGCAGGTGGGACGTCTGCTCGAATGGCTCGAGAGTTCTCCCGGCCTTGACGTAGGACCGGGCCCGGTTCAGCTCTATTGCCTGGCTATGGGAATGACGATGGGCGACATCCTGCTCTGTCAGACTGCCGGTGATGAGGAGGGTGTACTCCCGGACGATCTCCCGGAGTACTTCAAGAACACGGAGTTCGTGTTCTCCGACTTCACCAAGCTTGAGAAGGCTTGTGACCGTGCATTCCCCAACCTCCCCTGCCGGAGCATCCTCGTCAAACTCCACCGGATTCGGCTCGTACAACTCCATCTCCCAGTCCTGAATGACAGGGTCTTTGGGCCCTACCACCGGTCCAAACTCGTCGCTCTCCGGAGCATTTGGAGGAGAGTCCAGATGCATGGAGGGGGGAGCGTCGACTGCCGGAGACGTGAGGAGCAACCCAGGGAGCGGATCTGCGCCCTGCGGAGTCGTTGAGGACTCACCAGAGACCTGTTGGGCCTGCTGATCATCTGCAAGACGCTGCGTCTCCAAGATAGTGTCAACCTCCGCGGAGGACCGCTCACGGGTGCGCCGGATTGGGGTAGTCACCAGGGAGATGAGGAAGGTGCGCGGGCGGCGATGGGGAGTTGGTGGGGCTGACACAGACGTCACAGAGGCACTTTTCCGGGCGGCAGGTGCGGAGACCGCAGAGACTCCGCTTTGTCCCCACGTGTGCTGCAACATCAGGAAAAAAGGAAATGTACGTAGCCACCTGCGGTGGCTATGTACTTCCCGTAGTTGGCGTAGCGCAGGGCGTGTGCTCTGTAGTTCTATATAGATGTCATAGCTTAGACAAAACATAAGACATTTGCATTTTGAAGCAAAACACACCTATATGCTATGAGGAACATGTCTGAGTATTCCTTCGACAAGTTGTGTCCTAGACATGTACAAACAGTCGTTGCTGAGTGCTGAGAAAAGCGTGGGAAAAACACTCGGTAACTGTACAGTCATCGACGCACAACAGCGCCAAATGCCAGCTCATTTTTTGCAGAGTCCGCTCGTCCTCTCTTCTCGCCCTAGTGCACTTGCTCTCTTGTCTTCCCCCCAATATTCAAAGGTATGCACATCTTCTTTAGATCTTACTAATTCTTTGTTGGAGGTTGTAGATATAGAATGATACTCGGGCCTATTCGAAGATCGACTAGGCCCAGTTGTCATTTTCTATATCTGCTCTCACCTTAGATACAACTTCGTTACGCATACACCAAGCCTGGCCCCGACTCAATCGACTCCCCCTCTCCCAACCATCTCCTCATAATAGCGCTGCACTCTGTTCCCTATCCAGCTCGACCGGACTTGTGCACTTCTTCCCGTGTGTCGTTCTTTGCCGGCAACTTGCACTTGCCTTCCGCTGCCGCCCATCCTTCCTCCACCGTGTCTCAAGCCTACCTGCTATGGTGTCCGTCATCTCCGTCTCCGACCCGCCAAATTTGAGGAGCCAATCATGGAGGAGGACCAGGGCAGCACCGGCTCCAGGTGTGGCAGGTCCAGGCCGCTGCTGTTGACCCCTTCGTGAGTGTTCTCCTCAGTTTGAAGTATCACATGGCCTCCATCCTCTACAGCCGCTACACCGTCGCCACATCCAGGGCCAAGACTGCGGTACGTGAAGTCGCTCCCACTGATGCAGCCGTCTCTTTTAAAATACGGCTGCGCAACTCGCACCCTGGGATCACACTTCGGAGGCGACAATCACTGTGGACGGCCGTAAGTGGCTTAAGGTAGGCAAGCCTACCTTCGACCCATTCCTCCTCGCTTCGTCCGAGCTCAGCTTTCCGGCTGTGCGCTGTGTCGTGCTCGAGAACTCGCTCTTGGGCATCTGGGGGGGGTGTCACATTCGGCGTGACAGTGTTGTGTGATGAGCCTCAAGTGCGTGAAGATCGCCAACTGTGGCGCACGCCTTGCTATCGACACGCTAGAGGAGGTCCACATTGTGCCTGTGGGCGACTGCCTCCGCTTCGTTACCTGTAGCATGTACATTAGACTTAGACACACTCGTTGTTGTCGCATCAATATATCTGCTTTTGATAATTATCTCTCGCTCGCTGTGTACGATAGTGTGCAAATCAAGTAATTAAATTTTGGTACGAACAGGATGTCTACGTGTCACTACCCGACAACTACACAGCACTACAGAGATGTGGCTGGGAACTACGGCGGCTACTTAAATAGGGACTTGTCTAAAAGGCTACCACTACTATGTAGACTACTGAGTGCTACATAGTAATGCTCTTTTTTCCTGATGAACGCTTGAAATGTGCCCAGGACCGGCTTGCGGGGGAAATTGATGCAGCAGCGGGCCGGAAGACCTGCGGTGTGCTTTGGGAACACCGGAGTCCGTCGCAGAGGTGGCTGTGGAGACGGGGAGGATTCGGACCACTTGTTGTTGACCTGCATCGAGTCCTCTGTTGCGGGAGGAGGGGAAGGAATTGCGGGCGGATGATCAGCGACCTGCATCAAGACCTCTGTCGCGGGAGGAACAGGCGGAAGCCAGGGCGGAAGATTGGGGAGGGGAGCGAGCTCCGGGACCGTGCGAAGGGACCTCGGAGATACTTCGCGCTCCGCGGGAGAACGGGGGGGCAATGTTACGCTCTCGAGCGCTACTTTAAACGTAAAGCTATGCTTGTGGTTAAGTTGCGCGTCTAGCTAGTCGATCTGTCTTGTCGAAGAGAGACACTTGCTAAGACGAAAGTGAGAGCGAGGTATAACTTGCTTGTGAAAGCCTGTGTTATTCGCGAAGAGACTAAAAGCTGGGGAGTCGCTCTGAGGCGTCGTCCCTTATATACATGTCTGACTACTGCGGAATGCTTCGTATGACTAAGATGCTTAGTCGTGCACAGTCCGAATGCACAGTCCGTAGCATACAGAAGGCATACAATGACTAAGAAAGCAAAGTCCGCAGTAAGCACAGTACGTAGCTGACTAATAGTACAAGAAAGAAGACTGCTGCTTAGCTAATCGTATATGAAACCGTAACATCAGCTCCCCCTCTCCTTAGGGTCGTCCTCGACCCTACTAGGGACAATCACAACATGAGTAAATGCGTAAGCTCTGGAGTGATGAGACCGCTGATGAAGGAGATGTGGTGTTCCTCGATGGGTCTGCCTTCAATAACGCTCCATTCCCTATCCTGATGGTCGGTCATCTGGAGAGCGTCCCTGTACTTCATCGGGCCCACCAGTCGTTCCATCGGAGTTGATACTGGAACGTTGAGCTGCCGAGCGACAATGTCGTCGATGAGGATGGCCGCTTCGCGAACCTGGGGCTGCGTAGCCTCAGGCCAATGTTCACGATAAAGCTCCTCCACTCGTTCGACACGGATGGGGAAGTGGGAGTCCTTAGCGATGAAGAATCGGTTGTACTGGTCGAAGAGGACAAGACGGTCTTCGGTAGTAAAACCTCGCATTAGATGCATCCGAGGGGGCTCGGGCTTGTCGACGATGACACTTGATGCTCCGGGTGGCGGTGGAGGAGGAGGCGGGTGGCTAACCACCTTTGGGACTTCTTCGGCTTCTTCGTCTTCATCATCATCGAGAAACTCGACCGAAAACCCTTCCGGTGGGATGCTACCGTGACTGGACGCGGTTTCGGAGGAGTCGTAGTCGCTGTCTTCGTCATCGCTAATGGAACGTAAGTCGAGGTTATCCAGAGGGGGAAGAGAGTCAGTGGTCGGCGTGGAAGTGGTGTCGTAAGGCGTCCAGGAGACAGGGGACCATGTAGATCGGTTGAAAAACTTCTCGTCTTCTGTTAACTCCTTGTGCTCCCACTCGGACTCCTGGTAGTCATCGACCCTGCGAGGGCGTTCGAGAACCTGGTCGTAGGGGGACGTGCCATGCTGACGACGAAGTGGAAGGAGATCGCCCAGGGCGCGAGCCACTGCGGGGGTGGCGAGCATGCTGATGACGTTCTCCGCGGCCTCGATGATCGCCTGGTATCCTTCTGCTGCGACTTGTACGGCTTTCTCCTTCTCTCCCTTAGGGGCTCCGACCTTGGGGAGGTACCTCTTAAGGAGTGCGTAGGATGGGGCGGCACGAGCAAGGGCCCGGTAGGCCTGAACGTTAGTGAGGGCGTCGGGAATGTGACGGAGACGAGCTTCGACGTGTCCGATGAGATCCTTGTGAAGGACTACCCATCCGATGTGGTCGGTCAAAACTCCGTCTTGGTCCTCTGAGACGGTATGGCGAGGAAGATGGGTGTAGGAGACGGTCGGTCGAGCAGTGATGAAGATGGGAGGTTTCGGGATGGAGGACTGGGTGTTGTTACGGATGGTGGCGTTCCAACGGTTGTTGGAGTAGTTGCGACGGTAGCGGGAAGAGTACATGGTGAAACTTTGGATGGAGGTTGGGATGAGACGTCGGTGGGGTGTGTTGACTGGTTCAGCCCAGTCGATGCCTCTTCTTATAGTTTTTTAGAACAGTTTGCGCATGTTTGAGATGACTCTCTGGTTCCCATGAGTTTTCCGCCGCAGGCCATCCTTTCCACGATATAAGATACTGTTTTTTGTTCCTCCTGGTCCTATGATCAAGTATAGCTTCGACTTCCCATTCTTCAGTACCTTCTTCTTTGTCAGGTGCGAGTTCAGGTGGAGGTCGGATGTAGTCCGGACCATGTTCTTTTGTAGTTTTGTATGGGGTTAGTAATGCAGCATGGAACACGGGGTGTATCTTCCATGCTTTCGGAAGTTGTAGTTGGAATGTGACTGGTCCTAAGACCTTTATCACTGTGAACGGCCCTACTCGTTTTGGTGCTAGCTTCCGAGATGGGTATGGAAGTTTCAAGTTCTTTGAGTCTAGAAGAACTTGGTCTCCTTTCTTTATTGAAAACTGCGCAGCTGGCAGTCTTTGTGCCATAACTGCGGCGGCCTGTGCATGTGCAGCTATGGTATTTTCTCTTGCCTCTTGTAGACTCTTGAGTTGTTCCTCTGTACTCGGGTGTTTTGGACTCGTTCTTATTGTTCCAACAGCTTCCGGTTGGAATCCGTATAGAAGTTCGAACGGGGATTTTCCGGTAACTGAGTGAGTCCGTTGGTTGTGTGCAAATTCAAATTGGGGAAGCAACTTGGCCCAATTTTCGGGATGATTTGCACAGTATATCCGGAGGGCTAGATCGAGTTCCTGGTTGACTCGTTCTGTTTGTCCATCCGTTTGGGGGTGATACGCTGTACTAAGGGCTGTTTCAATTCCCAAACTTTGGTGGAGCTCTCTGAAAGCTCTTGAGGCGAATTGAGGTCCTCGGTCTGATATGACTTTTGCAGGTAGTCCAAACCGACTGTATACATCTCTTTGCAATATATCCATTGCTCCTTCGGCTGTGATGGTTTTTGTGCAAGGAGAGAATATTGCGGCTTTGGATACGTCGTGGTCTACCACTACTTGAATGGCATCATATCCCTCTGATTCTGGAAGATCAGTGATATAATCCATTGTGATAGTTCGGAATGGTCGTGTATCACCACTGTGTGGTATAGGAAATAGTCCTGGTTTGAGCGGGTGTGTGTTGACCTTGCATGTTTGACAGGTTGCGCAACCTTTCACATACTGAGTAATGAATTTGCGCATTCCTGGCCACATGAATTCCCGTTTCACCAGTTTGTATGTCTTCTGTACTCCTGGATGACCCATAACTGGAAGGTCGTGGTGCAGTTTGACAATATCACGTCGCAACTTTTCGTCTGGAGGAACGTAAACTCTGTTTTTGAACAGTAGTAATCCTTCGTCTTCCGTCCAGTCTTTGTTCTTAGCTGTGATGTTGTCGATAACTCCCGACTCTCGAGTTTTGTTGTCTCTGATCCTTTCTTGAAGTTCGACATTTACTGCTTTGGCAAACAGGTCTGGAGTCAATAAGACAATGTTCTCGTTGTCTTTTTCCCCCCCGTTATGCCCTGATCTCCGAGAAAGGGCGTCAGCTTGTGTAATCGTTTTTCCCGCTTGATGTCGAAGTATGAGGTTAAACTCCGACAGGAATAACTGCCAACGTGCTTGTCTTCGGTTTAGTTTTTGTGCTGTTCTGAAATATGTCAAATTCTTGTGATCGGTGATTATCTCGGTAGCATGCGGTGATCCTTGTATGAAATGTCGCCATGCTTCGAGGGCTCGTATGACGGCGAGTAGCTCCCGATCGTAGATTTGATAATTTCGTTCTGCTGCGGTGAACGACTTAGATAAATATGCACATGGGTGCCATATTCCATCTGGTCCTTGTTGTCGTAGCACCGCTCCTGTTGCTACTTTGGACGCATCACATTCCACTTGAAATGGTTTGTCCGGGTCTGGTATCTGTAGGATAGGTTCTTCCGTAAATCGTTTCTTGAGATCCTCGAATGCTGTCTGACATTCTTGATCCCAAAGAAATGGCTTTTCTTTCTTTGTTAGGGTTGTGAGTGGTCGCACTATCTTGGAGTAATCCTTGATAAACCTTCGATAGAAGTTACCAAACCCTAAAAATGCTTGAACTTGTTTTACGGTTTTCGGAGTTTCCCATTCTAAGATGGCTTTGAGTTTCACTGGATCCATCGCAACTATTCCTGGTTTAATGACTGAGCCTAAGAATTCGACTTCTTGTATATCAAATTCGCATTTCTCTGCTTTCAGGAATAGGTCATGTTCTTGTAATCGCTGTAAAACTCTTCGAGTTCTTTCATGATGTTCTTCCTCGTTACTAGAGAAGATTAGGATGTCATCCATATAAATGACTATCCATCCTTCCTGCAACAAGTCATGAAAGATGTCGTTCATCATGTTTTGGAATGTCGCCGGCGCATTGCACAATCCAAAAAACATGACTGTTGGTTCGAATAATCCTTCCGGTGTGATGAACGCTGCTTTCCACTGATCGCCTTCTTTGATTCGTACGTTGTTGTATCCCGCGCGTACGTCCAGTTTAGTGAAGATATTGGCTCCTTTTAACTTGTCAATAACTTCACTAATAAGCGGTAGTGGGTATGCGTTCTTGACCGTTCCTTCGTTTAGAGCTCTGTAGTCTTGGACTGGCCGTAGACTGCCGTCTTTCTTGGTAACAAAGAAGAATGGTGAGGCTAAAGGATACTTTGACTTTCGAATGTATCCTTTTGCCAAATTTTCTTCAATGAACTTTTTGAGCTCTGTGCGTTCGGTCATCGTTAACGGATAGATCTTCCGCCATGACTTCTTTGTTTGCCAATCAAATTCCTTCTTGAACTCGATGGCATGGTCCCATGGTCGACTTGGAGAAAAGCGCTCTGCCGCCTTTTTCTCAAAGATTGCCTTGAAATCTTTGACAAAATCGGGTAGTAGTTCGTCTAACGTCTTTACAGGCTGTTCCTTCTTTGCAGCGATTGCGATTTCTGTTGACTTGTTAACTTTTCGTAATTGCTGTGACTGATAAAGACGTTGTAACACCCTTGAAGGGTTGTGCGTTAGTGTTTCCTCGTCTGTGTCTTCCTCATCCATTTTGGTGTGTATGAACGACACTACCAAATCATGGTTCTGAGGTTCCATTGGGAAATTCCATAGTCGTCCTTCTGGTGGATCGTGTTTGAGTTGGTAGCTATGGATTCGTTGCTGTTCCTTGATGAGATTGGCCTTAAACTTGATCTGGCCTGTTTCCCAATCAATTGCAGGGTTGTACTTTCTAATCCATGGTGCACCAAAAAGAGCGTCGTCCCGTCCAATATCTGCGACATACCAGTTGGTTGGTAGCCTTGTTCCTTTGATATTGAATGTTCCTTCTACCCTTCGAGTAATTGTTCCTTTCTTGTTAATGCTATCGTCAGCATTTCGGAATGTCAACGGCTTAGGTAGAAGGACCGTCGGGAGATTGTACTTGTCTACAATCCTTTGGTTGACTATTACTGCATCTGCTCCCGTATCGATAAGTCCTTGAATGTCGACGACTTTATCTCCCACCTGCATGTAACCGGGTATAAGCAGAGCATCGCGCCTCCGCTGTGTATTGGTTAATACTGTTACATGCAGGTCCGTAGGCAAGTCAGGCGTCGACTCTGCTTGCCCTACTGAAAATCCGAATTAAAGTCTGTAGCTCGTACAGCCTTAATATTGAGATCTTCATCTTCTTCGTCACTATCCTCCGTCTCTTCTTCTGAGGTTTCTTCGTGAACTTTCCTGACTTGACGGTTGAACGATCTCCCGGGGTTCTTCGGTTTTACCCGACAATCTCTAGCTATGTGTCCAGCCTTTCGGCATCGGAAACACAATCCTTTGTCCTGCAAATCTTTTCTTTCCTTCTCCGTGAGACGGTTAACCTTGACTTCTGTGTCGTCTTGTGTGCTCACTATCTTCACCACTTTTCTTGTTGTTTTAGCTTTCCGAGTCTTTCGGTTGGCTAAAATTTTCTCGGTGAGTTGATAGTTTTGGTCTATCTCTTTGGTCCTAATCATCCAGTCTGCTATAGTAGTTGGCGCTGGGTAAGATAGCGCAATCTTCCTTAGCAGATAGTCTGGAAGTGCTTGTCGATATAGGGCCAACTGAGAGGTAGGATCCAAAATGTTTCCTTTGATGGCTAGGTCCATGAACCTCGCATTGAACTCGTCTACTGATGCGTAGTCTCGGAGTTGAATGGTGGTTAACTGGACCATAGAGTCGTTGACTTCATCTACTGGAGCGAATGAGACTTGGAAGGCTTGTTTAAATGCAGCCCAGGTTCCGAAACCTTGGGGAACACCTGGCTGTATTTCCTCTTCTGCAAGTCTAATAGCTGTGTCTTTCCAATAGTTGATGTTGTCCCCTTCCATGAAGGATAAGGCTGTGGCAATCTTGGTGTGGTCGTTTGTGAAGTCGTGGGGTCGGGCGGTGAATAGGAGGAATAACTGGTTAAGAAAAGATCGTGTCTTGCTCCGTTCCCCGTTGAAGACTTCGGGGTCTTTGATCTTTCCTTTCCCTTGCGGAAGTAAAGGTTGGGCCGGTGGGTTAGCAGGTAATGGTGGATTCGGAGGGTTCCCGCCTCCACCGCCACCACTACCTCCACCTCCTCCGCCACTTCCTGAATTTCCGCCACCACCACCTCCTGGATTTCCTCCACCACTGCTTCCTCCTCCGCCTCCACCGCTTCCTGTACCACTTGTTTGTCCTGTTGGCGCTGTAGCACTCGTCTGGGCAGTGGTACCGGTGGGGGCAGTAGTGCTTGCTTGTGCAGTGGTACTAGCTGGTTCCGTTGTACCGGCGGTTGTAGTCTGTGGGTTTGATCCTGAACTTCCAGCAGCGGTAGCTCCTGGTGCTGGTCTAGTCCATGGACTAAATCCGGTTGTTCCTTGTCCGAATGTTGACCCATAAGCAGTCGAAATCGATTCTGTCGTGGTAACTGTGCTCGACATGAATGATGGCTGTGCTCTTCGAATGGGTAGGTCTTCGTGTGGGTTAAGACGCAATATCCTTCCTGGCTCTGGGATAGGTTCGTCTTCTTCTTCTTCTTCGGGTTTTTCCTCTAAATCGTCTGTGGTCGATCCGAGGTTAAACGGAAGACTTGAAAGTGGTTCTGAGTCTCTTTCCGGTTCTGGTGGGCTCGTAAGCACTGAAACTGGCGTTAAAGGGCTTCGAAAAGAACTGGAAGGTATCCTTGGACTCGCTAGGCTCCCTGCTGGTGCTGGGTTGTTTTCGACTTTTGGTAATCCTGTATATGCCCTGTTGAGTTTTGACTCGTGGCTACGTTTAGGGATTTCGTATCCGTCCGGGATCTGTATCTCCTTCGGTATGTCCCTGGTGTTGTATCTGAGTGGACAACGTCCGTGTGTACAGTTTTGCCACCGACTGGCTGCTTCTCGATAGTGTTTATCTCTTTCGTTGTGTGTGTCGTATAGATGATATCTCCGGTTGCAACTGTAACTCATACACGTTGCGTTTTACGGAGGAAACTTTGATGTAACTGTCTGGCTTGTAAGTTACTGTGAAGTTTCGCGATATCCCTATGAAGATCTGGATCTATCAGGTTTGCTGGGCTGATGATCCTGGCGAAGAGATATCGATACTGGTAGTCGAGGAACTGTGCGAAGTTTCGGGTTTGTGGGATAACCTCGTTAACTTCTCTTGGAACTGTGTCCAATGTCTTGATAACTTGTGTAAGATATCGGTGGGCTCTTTCGAAAGCTCGATGATATCCTTGCACTAGTTGTTCTCTTCCTAAGACTTCGAGATTATCTGCTATAATCTGAAGTGCGTTGACTGCGTCTACTGGAACTTGTTGTCTCCTGTAGAATACGGCTGTTGTCGATGCTCTGTCTGGTTCTGTCTCTGCGTTTCCCGAGTCGGCTTCGCCTGACGATGAGACTGGCTCTTCGGGCCTGAGTACGCCTGCTGCTACTCGTATGCTGCTTCCCGTGGCTATAGAGTTCCTATACTCTTGCCACTCCGGGGTTCTCTGAAAGTCGTGTACTAGAGTGTTCGGACTCGAGGACGTTTGTTCGTGGCTTTCCACAAGTGGGATGACTTGTGAAAACTGTCTTTGTCCTGGGTACGGAGTCGAAGGTCTCACGACTTCTGGGATAACTATCCTTGGTAACGATGGTAGGGGTTTAATCCTATCTGTCGTTCGCTCCTGTTGCCTTCTGAGGAGAGGATGGTCTATCCTTTTTTCCGCCGTGCTGGCTGTGTCTTTTCCTTTCCTGCGTTCGAGCTAGGGAAGGAACCTTTCTGGGTTCGTGTGGGTTCTCTGCACTTCGAAAAGTGGAGAGGTAAAGCTTTTAGTCTAATGTTACGCTCTCGAGCGCTACTTTAAACGTAAAGCTATGCTTGTGGTTAAGTTGCGCGTCTAGCTAGTCGATCTGTCTTGTCGAAGAGAGACACTTGCTAAGACAAAAGTGAGAGCGAGGTATAACTTGCTTGTGAAAGCCTGTGTTATTCGCGAAGAGACTAAAAGCTGGGGAGTCGCTCTGAGGCGTCGTCCCTTATATACATGTCTGACTACTGCGGAATGCTTCGTATGACTAAGATGCTTAGTCGTGCACAGTCCGAATGCACAGTCCGTAGCATACAGAAGGCATACGATGACTAAGAAAGCAAAGTCCGCAGTAAGCACAGTACGTAGCTGACTAATAGTACAAGAAAGAAGACTGCTGCTTAGCTAATCGTATATGAAACCGTAACAGGCAAGGGAACATCTCCAGATGACGGCTGGAGTCCGGACAGTGCTCCGATGATTGTGTGGTCGATTCCGAGTTGAGCAAGGTAGGAGTCGACATGGGATCAAACTCTCGCCTCCTCCTCCCCGGAGTCACGTCGCTCAAGGTTGTCGACTCGGGCGGAAAGTCGACGGAGCTCCTCCGCAAAAGTGGTCCGTAGACCGGAGTCGTCGTCAACGAGCGGAGCCGACACTCCGACCTGACTCTCCATCTGTTTGACACGCTCTGCGAGGGCGCGCAGCTCTCGGGAGTGGCGACCCTGTCGATCCGCCAGCGCGACAGGCTGCAGACGCTTCTGCGCATCGTTCAGCGCAGCGTCCAGGGGGGCCTCCAGCGCTGCAAGCAGCTTCTTGCGCTCATCCCAGGTGATGTTCCGTCCTTGTACCGCGTCTGACATCCTCGTGAGCTGGACCTGGAGCATCTTGACCACATTGCCGATCACCTCGAGCATCTGCTTCGAGAGGTTCTCGACGAGTGGCTCGACGCTCACTGCGGTGTCATTCGGGACAGCCTCGAGACGGCGTAGAACCTCCGTCTGCTCTTGACGGACATTCCGAAGCTCCGTGTGTACCGCCCGGACTTCATCGACCATCGCTGCAATGTGATCCCAGCTCTCCGTGAAGATTGCCCACAAGGAGTCCGTGTACTCCAGCATCTGATGGAGCATGTGCTCGTTCACAGGCACCGTGGGGACATGCTGAATTGCGGTGAGCACGGTGTCCTGCGCACGCGTGATGTCGATGGCGACCTGGAGAGCTTCACGAATGTCTGCAGCAAGCAGAGCCATTTTCTGGCTGAGATACGTGCCCAGCTCCGTCGGATTGTCCGGGTACTCGACGATGGAGAACAAGCCTTGCACACGAGACCCGAGAACCCGCATAATGTCATCAGCTTTCATGCGGATGGAGGTGAGGGTCGGACGGAGGGCTTGCGCAGCAGTGAGACTTCCTCTGGCATCAGCCATCAGAGATGCGACACCGGTTGGGAGCATGAAAGTGCTTGCGCGCGGGATCGGAGGGATGATGTCAGGCACAGACAGGGGGCAGCTGGACGGACCTGCAAGGAGGGAGGCGGGGGGCAGGCGGCAGCTGGACGGACCTGCGACGGGAGGGGCGGGGGGGACGTCTTCAAGGCGGCGGCTGGACGGACCTGCCACGGGAGGGATGTTGGGGATGGCAACTTGAGCGGGGCCCACGGACGGGGGTGCTGTATTATCCAACAGGAGTGCGGAGGAACGGGGCGGAGGCGGAACACGCGGAAGAGATGGCCATCCCGCTGTCACTATTGTGAGTAGCAATAAAAGTGCGGACATTAGCAACTTACCAGGAGTCGGCAGAATGCGGATTGCGCGAGACATCCGGAGAGTCTCAGCTACTCTTGCGGATTGCTCCATCTGCAACGCAGCATCCGTGCTGAGCGGTGGTTGCTTGCTGACCTTGCGAATCTCGCGATAAGATGAAACTGCAGCCCGCAGACGCAGCGTCTGACTGCGAATGGTGTCGCTGACGACCACAGCTCCTCCTCGCGCATATGTTGACTCCTCGCGCAAGAGACGTCCTGCATACGGCCCCTCGCCGTCCGCAAGGGCATCTGGAGCCTGTTCCGGAGTGTCCACTGTGGACTCCATGTCCACGGCCATCCCGTCGCCCTCCTGCACTGTTGAGGAGTCCGTGCCGGTCGAAGAAGGCGGGGCGGCAGTCGAACTGGATCCGGCGTCCCGCGGAGTTGTCGGACCACTGGTTGTCGACAGCGGAGGCTCCGTGGACGTCGCGGAACGGGACCGTCGAGCAACCGCCTTGCCCTTGCCTTTGCTATCGGGCTTGCTGTCGGTCCTCGCTTTCTTCTTGTACGGGTTACTGCCCTCAACGAGGACCGAGCGATAGCCGTTGATGCGGTGGTCTGCGCAGACCTGGTACCACCACAGCGGAACCGCGTACATCTTGTTGTGGTACCCGGCTAAATACATCTCGACCTTCACCTCTCCGGCAGCGACCCGTTGGCACGCCAGCCAAACTAGATACAACCTCCTGGCGGTGTTCTTGTCGATTGTGGCCAAAGAGCGGCGGCCATGGGTGACCACGCAGATGTCCAGCGCCCCCTTTGCCTCGAGCAGCGTGACGTGCTCCCGGTCGAGCGCCGCCGCGGTGTGCAGGTGCGCGATTCGCAGCGCGGTCTGCAGCCTCTCGCACCCGTCCCGCCACTCTGTCTGTTCCGTCTTCCAGCGCTCTTGGATCTGCGCCATCGCGTCCGCGGTGTGGGTCTGCTCGTCCGCGACGGCGGCCTTGAGCCGGGTGATGGTCTGCTCAAGGGACCTGTTCTTCTGGGCGAGCTCCGTGATGTGTTTCTGCTGGCTGGCGATCATGGCCTGGTTAGGGTCTACATTGTTAGACGAACGGAAGCTCGCATGGTTACCTTGTGGCATCATTACGGCTGGGGCGAGCCAGTGTGTACCGCACTGCAGAGTAGTACGAGAATGCTGTGAGCGAGAGAGTAGAGTATGTAATGAGCACTAGTGACTAGTGACTAGCTAGTGACTAGTGAGCCCTACGCTGAGAGAACATCAGTCCGATGCGCCTGCGGTTGTTTGCCTCTGTTTGCTGCCTCGCGGAGTGGTTGACATATTAACTTCCTAGGGCTAACGTCCCCGACGTTCGCTGGCAATTCTTCTTCATCACCTCCTTGATATCTCAGCACCTGAGCCGCCCGGTGCATCAGGAAACCGCGGCAAAAGGTGCCAGACATTCGACGATGTGACTTTGTGTGCCACTGGTATTATAGCTATGCCAAAGTGTATGACTTGAATGAAAAGACACACTGTTACGACATGATTTTAGTACATAGGGAGACCAGTAATATAAGTACAGGTCGTAAGGGCGGCAATACCGGGAGACAACAATAACCAAATGATAACTCGAGTTCTAAGTCCCTCAAAGCCGCCGGATTGGACTCTATTGAGCGACTCGGTCGAGAGATGTCCAGCCTATTTGGCCAGCGAGCCAGGACGGCGACTCGGACCAGCAGCGTGGGTCGGACTCTCCATGAACACATCGCCATCATCACGTTCCACATCACCGTCATCATGTTCGTCCATCTCCGAGTCTCCGTCACTCTCGTGGTCGGAACCGTCACTGTCATATTTGCCAACGCGCACAGCGCCGCCATCTTGATCAGTTGCACCAGCCTCGACAGGCTCCTGGCCTTCAGTCCACAAGGCATTCCACTCGTCCTCGTCGGGACTCAGCCCGTACGAGCCGTCGAGCCAGTGCCAGGACGCGTGCCCAACGGCAAAGAACGGCTTCTGGTTGCGGACCATCGCGAGAGACCGCGCGTCCTGGTTCGGATGCTCGCCGAGAAGTTGGCCAGCGCGGAGGATCTTGCGGTAGACCGGACGCTCATGCTCACGGATGACGTTGTACACTGTCGGAGAGCACCCGTACACATAGATAGAGTAACGGGGATGATCGTACCGCGCTCGCCCTCGTGAGGGCGCGGCCAGGATTTTAAACCTGGAGGGTGTCTCGGCTAGTGCGGGCTCTGGTCCATCACGGTCCGCCCGTTGCCTCTCGAGCGCCTTCTTGTTCTTGTTCTTGTTCGCCTCACCCGGGTTGTAGTGGGTGGGTGTGCGCGCAAGCGGTGGCGGGGGGTGGGTGACGCCAAGCTCCATGAACAGAGTAACGTATGCACGCAGCGGCGACCCAGTCGGGAACAGACCAACCTGCTTCTGTGTGAATGCTAACGCATTCGTTGCTTCGGCTTTAGCTCGTGCCTTGATTTGGACGATGATCCCGGACATATTTTCGGGAGTGAGCGGCTTGGATGGGTCCATGCAAACTGGGATGAACGCGTCGGCGAGTGGGGCATTGTTACGGCAGATAGGGGCCATTCCGCGCAGGAAGCATCCGAGCGCTGTACACTGGTCGATCGCCGAATCGTCCGCGAACTTTGCGAAGTGTGTGAAGTTGATGACGGCATTCTTGAACGCCTCTTTGAACTTAACGTGCTTAACGGTTTTGGAGCCATCTTCAAGTTCTACCACATTCGGAGGAAGGTTGTCTGGTACGCTTTCCAAGATCGCCTCTGCGACGTCCTTTGGAAATAGTGCCGTGATGAAGTTGTTCACCGGAACGAGCCGAGCGCAGGAGGGACGCCTCCAGTGGTCGGTATCTTCGGGATCCAACGGTGTCGCGCGATCACGGGCAGTCAAGAGCAACGAACGTGCGACCGCCTCGCCTCCCTCGCCTGGATGGAGGAGATCGTGATCGAGGTGCATTTGCAAGATGCTCACAGCGGGACTGTTCATCGTGCCAGACTGAGCGTCCCAGTCATGCATCAGCTGCGTGGCGGCCAAGGCCAGGATAGGTTCTGACGAGTAGCCGGAGCAAATGTACTCGCGATGCTTGGGGATAGAATAAGCCGTCCGCATGTGGCTTGCGACCAACTCGGCCACATGTTGTTGACTGGAAATGCGACTAGGCTCGAAGGAGAGGTGGACCCGGGCGTCAAGAACAGCAGACTGCGCGACCCGCGAGTAGGACGAGCACGGCCGAGATATATCCATGTCACAGAGGAGCTTCTGGCGCGCGACTTTGAGCAATGAGCTGTACTGCTGTTGCATAATATTACGATCGCCGAGGGAGAAATGAATGGGTTCGCTGTTTTCGCCATTCTCAGCGAATTGCTTGAGCAGATTGTCGGTGAATGGCCACAGTAGCGAGCGCCAGCTGCGATGTTATACGACATGAGCCACAAGCCATCTGTGCAGACACGTGGGATCCAACTCACAGAGGACGTCCGAAACACGACATGAAGGCTATATTGCACAAGTCGCTCGCTTTTATCCGTTTGGGATCGATCCGGAACGAGCCGAAGCAGTCGAAAGGTGTCTCAGTGAGGGGGGGGTGCAGGGTACTGACATCGCGGCCATAACGAGCGGAACGGGCCGTTGTAGCGGAAGGCGCTAACAAATGCAGCTTCGACTCGGTGGACATGAATACCGAGAACAGTCCACCCAGTCGTAAGTCGTCCATCGCTGTGTAAAGAACGTCGAGTGGATATTTTCCAGATGCGATAGGGCCCGAAGGCTGATCTGTTTGTGGTTGTATGAGCTTCTTAGTGAGGGTGTGAGCCTCGTCGAAGTAGACCAATAGGTGTAGCTCGGAACCATGCAAGCTATCGGCGGGACAGCTAGAAAATGGGCAAACACGACCAACGAGTTTTGCGAGCGCCTCCTTTGCGGACGTAAGGATTTTCTCCTCAACGTGCTTACTCACGCTGATCGCGTTCCGGAGTTTGTATTCGTCTCTGAGGGTCGTCTAATCCACGGTTGTTAGTCCACGACATCGAGCATACTCAAACACCGATGCACACCGTTTTGCTTGCAACGCGCCCGTATAGCTCCTTGCGATTCTTGCCCCCGTCGCGAGAAAGGTAGTCGCGCCAGCGCGACGCGAGTCGGGCGGTATGCTCCTGCGGCGAGTCCTCCGACCAGGCATCGAGAGCCTCAACGGTGCATCGAAACAATACTTGGAGAAAGAGCAGGTAACAACAGTAGACAATCTGTTCGCTCACCACACCATCAACAAGTTCCACGCCGAGAAGGGAACTGATGGCTGTATCGGATGCTGGCCAGGCACCATCTGCGGCTCAGAGTGTCAATATATCTCACAGTGATGAGAGTGAAATATAGGGCACGTACATCGCTCATCTTCCTCAGCCCGGATGTTACAAGGGATGGTGAAGATGGTTCGTGCAACCTCATCGACCAGTCGTGATTTGCCAGATCCAGAACTTTGGATGATGGTGGTGTGTGTGAGGTAGATTAGCCCAGAATTCTTGTTCTCCGCCAATCTCAGGGATCCGCGATACATATTGCGTAGGTTGCGAATAAGTACGTCTTGGCAGTGTCCGAGAAACGGGGCTGTCCAGGAATCCTCAACGGCTGAGAAGTACGTCAGATTGATCGCCGTGAACAGTCAAGGCCCAGCATCGGAACAGCACGTTGAAAGGAACTGACCTCTTTTCAATATCTTTTGGTCTGCCTCCAGCTGCTTCATAAGAATCACGTCCTCCTGCTTCCAAAACTGGCCTATTGTGCTAATTTAGTGTATGTGAATCGACAGTAGTTGAGAACTTACTGATTAGCATGATCCGGCTGAAATCCCTCTTATCGATGGCGGTTTTGCATAGTGCTTGTAGGCTAGATGAATATTCAACAACCAATTGCTGAATAACTTCAGAGCCCGTTACGAATGGCAAGTTGTCCTTGACGCATTGTGCGTGAACCGCCGTCAGGACGGCAAAGACCATGTACTGCTCAATGTTCCTCCCGTGCAGGGCGATGGTTTCGCTGATAGCAGCATTGATTGTAGAGAGTTTCGACTGAGGGAGTCGGGTAGGGCTAACGAACTTCAGATCGTTCTCGACATCTGCCGGGGCAACGGACTCGGAGTCTATATCCATCGACTGGGTCTCGGTGGTTGATTCAAGGTTGGGATGCTTCGCTGGAGAGGATTGGTGGAGAGGATCGCCCGTCCGTTTGAGACTAGACATTGCGCTACCGAGGAAGGTTGTGGTTCAGGGAAGAGCGAATTCTGGCTCGCCACGGATATCTGTGCGAGATACTGATAGCGGATAGCGTACGTAAGCACTTACCTTATCAGGAAGGCGTACATAAGCATATTCCTTATCTGGAAGGCGTACAAGCGCTCTATGCAGCGGCGGGAAAACAGCTGTAAATGACCACGGGCACCACGATAGGCAACCATCTCCTATTTCCCATTCTAGTCATAAGGACATTGCCTCCTTCAAGTTAGAACAAGGAGGCGAGCCCAACAAGGAGGCGATCTGGCTGGGGTTAACCGTTACACGGTGGTCATACCTGATAGCTCTGACTCCTGACCTAGACATGAAGTTCTATGCGGTGGCCAGAGTTTAAACTTCAATCCTGTGAAAACTATCTTCAGATAAGTTGCTGGGGGTCATACAGTCGAAGCAGCTTGAAGTCGAGAGCTAATATTTTGTCAACACGATGGGGAGCATATCATTAGCCCAACAAGTCCCATTCTATGTACATTTTGCGACAGCGATAACAAACTACCAACACATGATCCTAAGCATACATGATCACAGATCGACCTTCCAAGTATACAACAAGCACTAAACAGACAGAAAGAAGCACAGGTATCTCGTGGTCGTCCAGGGTTCGCCAGTCGTATACAGGTCGTGTATGGGTCATGGGAGCAGGTTACTTCTTCTTGCCCTTCTTCTTCTTGGTGCCGAACTCGGAGGGTGCCTCGGAGTTCTGGCGGGAGAGTGGGTCAGGCGTGGCCAGCGCGCCCGCAGTGCCCTTCTTCTTCTTGCCCTTGGTGACGACCGGGACGCCCCACTCCTCGTCCAGCGTCTGCTGCGCCTTATCCAGAGCCGCCTGCGCATCTTCATCGGCGTTCTCCGCGTTCTCCTGGGCCTCCTCCTCCTCCTTCTCCTTCTCCGCCGCCTCAGCAGCCTCCGCATTCGCAACCTGTGCAGCAGCAGCCGCGTCCGCGTTGGCCTCCTGGGCCTCCGCAAAGAGGTCGGCCGCAGCGGCCGTCTCTGCCGGCGTGTGCGCGGTGGCGAGCGCAGCGTCGGCGAGCTCTTGCGCCTGCCTCGCATCCTCCACCTCCTGGTGTGCCTTCTGCGCCGCCTCGACAGCTTCCTGTTCCGCCTGCCTCGCAGCGTCCGCCGCCTGTTCCTCCGCGTGATGTGCTGCTTCGGCCGCCTCGGCCGCCTCCTTCGCCGCCTCGACTGCCTCCTCCGCCTCCCGTGCCTTGCGCCGCTCCTCCGCCTGGACCTTCTTCTCATCCTCCTTCGCAGCCTTCGCAGCCGCCATCTGCTCGCGCTTCGTCATCTTCTTCGCGGGCTTGTTCTTGGCCTTCTCCTCCTCCTGCCTCAACCGCTCCGCCTCCTCCTCCTCTGCGCGCCTGCGTTCCTCCTCCTCAGCGCGCCTGCGTTCATCCTCCTCGCGCTGGAGCCGCTCCTGCTCCTGCTCCTGCTCCAGCTTCCTGCGCTTCTCCTCCTCCTCTGCGGCATTGTTTCCGCCTCCGCCTCCCCAGCCGAATCCGCCAAAGCTGCCGAAGCCTCCACCACCTCCACCTCCTCCGCCGCCGCCGCCGTTGTTGTCATTGTTGTTGTTCGCCGCATTCTGACCGCCGCCGAAGCCCCACCCGCCGAGCTTCGCCGTCGTGCCGCCCCACGACGGCCCAGAGAGGAACTCCGAGAACAGACCCTGACTCGTCGGGGGCGCAGTGTCGGGCACGGGCGTGTGCCACAGATCGGCCATGGGCGACATGACCCCTGCGGGGTTCGCCGGGCCGTCGAGCGAGCCGGGCAGAGGAGGGATGACCCCGTCGTCGGCGTCCGAGTAAGAGTGGATGATCGGAGGGACCTCGCCGAAGAGCGCGGAGACGGGGGCGGGCTCTGGCGCAGGCGGCGCAGGGGCGGGCTCGGGTTCTGCAGGCGGCGCAGGCTCGGGCTCGGGCGCAGGCTCAATTGCGGCAGGGGGGGCGGGCTCGGGTTCGAGAGGGGGCGTCGCAGCGCGAGGCGTGGCCGCTTTGGGAGTCGCCGCCTTGGATAGCGCCTTAGGAGTGGCCGCTTTGGACGCGGACGCAGGCGTCGGGATCTTCGAGCCCGCTGCGGGAGTGGCCGCTTTCGAGCCCCACGTCGGGGTAGCTGCCTTAGATCCCCACGTCGGAGTGGCAGCCTTGGATCCCCAACCGGGAGTAGCCGCCTTCGTTGGGGTAGGAATCTTCGAGGTAGTGGGAGTAGCCGCCTTGGAAGGGGTAGGAGGTTCCTCTGGAGGTGGGGTAGGCGGCTTGGACGGCGCGGCCGAAGGAGGAACAGTCGCGTAGGAGAGCACAGAAGGTGGGCGAGGGATCGGAGGTTCTCCCGGGGCCAGCGGCGGCGGCGCCATGATGGGAGTTTGCATGCTAGACATGGTTGGCGGAGTCGGCTGGTTGGACATGGCAGGCGGGACAGGATCACTTGGCGGGGTCGGAGCCTTGCTCGTCCGCCTGGACGGCTGTTGGGAGTACGACGCGGTGTAGGGCGGGTGCTCCGCGAGCGGCGACGAGATGGTGCTCGCCTTGCCCCATATGTCGTTGAGCTGTTCACCGAGGTGCGTGTACCCGCTCCGTCCGGACTCGGCAGAACGACCGGAGACGTTAACAGAGCGGTCACCGGCGCGTATCGGCTCCGCGACAGGGCCAGAACGCGGCGTCTGGTGTCCACTGGGGAGAATCTCGCGCGACTTGCCCTTGGAATGGCCCGAGGATGCGGAGACCTTGCGTGAGCGCTCGATGTCGAAGCTATGGGTATTGACGGGAATGGGAGGTTGCTCGACAACTTGAGTGGGCATCCGCGGAGAAGCGTAAGTAGAAGGGCGTCCGCTCCGCATACTAGGGTCCCGGGAAGGAGGTTGGGAGACCGAACGCGATGGACCACGATCCGACGGTGAGGATAGCACCGTTACGTTATCCTCTGGAGAGCTGTCGGGTTCATCCTCTTCCGCGCGGAGGCCGCTCTCATTGTAGACGATCGAGGCCGGTCCGCTATGAATCGGTGCATTAGTGAGGTGAATGCCTGTGGAAGTCAGCGGCACTCACTACTTCGTCTTGCCCTTGAGACAAGAAGAGATATTGGTTAGTCTCAGCCTGTGAGCCCAAAGAGTGACACTCACGTTGTCGACCCACTTGATCCGTGCCTTAAACTCGGTCAGACCGAAGTGGATCTCAATGCTAAAGATGATTGTCCAGTAGTTCTTCCCAGTGCGCCCAGGCTTCGCCTGTGCGCTACTAGCTAGCGGCGACAGGTCTGCGCGCACATAGCACAGGGTCGAAAACTCCTCGGACGACCGATGGATCCACTTCGGAATTATGTCGCCCCCGCGGAAGCACCAGATCTCGACCTCGAACACCGAAAGGGTCGACAGGCTCGTGACCTCAGTGCAGTACTTGCGGCTGAAGACGTTGGACTCCTTGACCTTGACACCCCGCGCAAGGATGCAGTCGAACGCGTCCGGGAGAAGTTTCGGCCCCGAGGGCATCTCGAACAATCGGTGCTTACGAGCGCTGTGCTCCTCGTCGTTGGGATCAAACTCGCGCAGGTACTCCACGCCGTACATGAACTTGGACACCCGAGCAGAGACGTGGTGGTCGCAGTAGAAGCCGATCGCGCCATCTGCGACTGCTTTCGAACTGGATTTGTGTTCAGTATAAGATACCGTATGTGAAGGAACGAGGTTACGCACGTCTGGGTGTCTGGCCTGCTGACTACGACTTGATACTGGGACAGACGCTCCTGGAGCTGGCTGAAGAGCCACGGACTCGCTGCGAAACCTCCAACAAGCCACACAGACTTGACGGCTCCCCCGGACGCCTCGATTTGCGACCTGATGGACGTGACAGCGGATAAAATCGAAGGTTCAAACAGGGAGGCAACCTCATTGCTATTTATCGGGTTACTCAGCCGGGCTCGCGTGAAACAGCAATCTTCGGCACATACCCAGTCAGCTTCAGTTGTCCGCCTCTGATGCCCACAGACATATCCTTGTCGAGAGGAGAGCCAAAAGGAACGAATTGCAACTCTTTGGGTTCTCTGAAGAGCCGCTTGGTAGTTTCGTCGAATCTCTTCGTGATATGATCCAGGGAGTCGGGCGTGCCATACTTCGAATCCTTAAGCTTGCCTACGATATGTGTGAGATTGAGCTAACATAACCTTTCTCATAGGCTAACCTTCGAGAAACGCGCGTGCTCTCCGACTAACGAACACCGACCCGGCGAAAACGCCTACGCGCTAATCAGTTACGTGCAGCAAGACGATGCTTTAAGAACTTACAGTCTGGAGGCGCAATCTCCTCGATGATGAGGGGGGACGTGCCGCGGATTGCATACGAACTGATATCGAGCGTGCCTCCCCCCGCGTCGGCAACGATGAAACCGTGCCCAGAGGAATTCTGGTCATACTTCAGAGAGACGCCACAGTTGACCGAGCCGAATGAAACTCACAGATAGCACGTCCGCGGCAAGCCCATTGAGCACGCATGCGTGCAGACTCGCCTCGCCCTCGGTCACGAACCGTATCCGAGCCTTCCCTTCGTCTGTGTCGGGAATCAGACCGCCATACACAGCTGCCCTGCGCATCTTCGATTGCTGGGCGCCTTCCCATCCGTTTGGGTGACTAAGTACGAACTGAAGGTCATGCTCGACGGCTCGCCATAGTGCATGACCGTTCGCGTGTGTGTCGATGATGAAGGAGCGAGTACAGCGGAAGAGATAGGAGAGGAAGTCGCCGAAGACGTCTACCGCAGTCTTCCCGGGTGGGAGCGGCGCGAGGCGCATGCCGTTCATTTTGAGCTTCATAGTCTTTGGACGAAGCCGCAGCTTGAAACTTCACGTCTGTAAGTCCGGCGACCTGGGGAAGAGTAACATGCGGAGCGGACGTACAGTTCGGCTTTCATCCACCCTTCATCCTCCGCAAGTGCGACGGTAGAGGCATTCTCTGCCTCTGCTCCGGCTGCTTTCACCTCCCCGTGTCTATCGTAGTACATGATGGAGGGTATCTTCGAGTTACCCGCGACGTGTTCCTGGCCAGGGAACCTATCGATCCGCTGTTCAGTGCTGGCGACGTTCCCCGACGCGCGTATCACCCACCGTGTAACTCCGTGGATCTTGGGGATCTCTCCGGGCTCAAGGATGGCGTAGGAGACACCGCTGAAGGTAGTGCCGACATCGAGAGCGAGGACGAGACTGCGAGTGTTGCCGATGTAGGGCTTGCGGGTACCCGAGGCGGGCTTCATGGTGGAGGACCGCTAACGTGGTCGGAAGAAGACTGGTGAGAAGAAAAAATGGACCGGAGGCCCGAAGGCAAGTGGGAGATTATATGGACGCCCTCACCGGTGAGTGCAGGGAAGCATGCCCCGCACACCGTGTTCCTTTTAGGAAGTATCGTAGTCATTACATAATGGACACGCCCATGAAACGCGGTTGTGGCGTGCACCCTTCGCGCTTCCCGAACCGCGCGGACTTTCCTGAGTTTCCTCGGAGTTCGCAGCGAGATGGGCAGCCTCAAACGAACGGGCGATCCTCTCCACCAATCCTCTCCAGCGAAGCATCCCAACCTTGAATTAACCACCGAGACCCAGTCGATGGATATAGACTTTGAGTCCGTTGCCCCGGCCGATGTCGAGAACGATCTGAAGTTCGTTGACCCAAGCCGACTCCCTCAGTCGAAACTCTCTACTCTCAATGATGCGATTATCAAACAACTCGCCAAGTACTACGGGAATTTGGACGCCTATACGGGATATGCACTGGTCCATCTCGTCCTCACGACGGTCCACGTACTATGCAAGGACATCTTGCTACAGGATGCAAGCATTGTAATGAAATTGACGGACAATTACGGACCTCAACTAGAAGCACTATGCAAAACCGCCATCGAGAACGGGGAAGTCAGCCGGATCATGCTAATCAGTAAGTTGTCAACTACTGTCGATTCACATACACTAAATTGGTGCCACAGGCCACATCAGCAAAAAGCAAATGGTCCGTAGCCGCGCTGGTGGCTATGTATGGCCTGTAGTGTCAGTAGTACTGGCAACAGCTATGTAGAACCCTGTAGTGCTGTCATAGCTACTGTAGATGCAGATTATGTTTCGATTTATTCACATTGAAATATGTCGAGCTCATGGATATGATGTTTAGGGTGCTGAAGTTGTGCCTACATGATGTACGCTCTGTACGACTTAATACAATATCCTCCTTGGTGGGGAGCGTGAGAATCCTATGCCCGAATACGTTCGGGTGAGCGCTTGTATTGCCAGCGCACAGATTTCAACCAAGTCTTCTCGCCGCTCCTCTTTCGAGACTCCTCTCCTTTCCCCTTTCCTCTCCCCACCATCTCCTCTCCTTCCTACCAGTAGCACACTCTAATGTCCTGCTCGTTTCACCCCGCTGGCTTAACATTATACACATCTCCACTCCATTCATTGACTCACAGCCTGCCAGGCACCCCGCACATTCAAGCTCTAGTAGGTTGACGTTGTGTCGTCCGTTAGAGCTCTTGAACACATCTGATTACCGCTTTCCAGGTACGTCTTTCAACCTAGATCTTCTCTTATACCTTGCTCCCTGGCCACATCATCAATCCTCGCCTGCGAGCTCTTGGGATAGTGTGTGGGGGGCTCCAGGGCTCATTGCCGGCACACCCATTGTGAGTGTCCACCTTCCTATATCATGTCCTAAGTCCCGCGGTCGCTCTCCCTTGATACCGAGAAGCAGGACACGAGCTCGAGCACACCCTGAGGTGTGCTCGCAGATCTTTCCCGACCACCGAGGCCAACATTCCCTGCCCATCTCCCCTCTTGAACAACACAATCACACTCACGCTCGTCATAGTTCACTTCCTGCAACCTCCGTCAGTGCGTCTCACGGTGCGCAGATCCTATGGGCCTGTCGTAACCTTAGTAGCAGTTCTCACCTGTGCGAGAGGAGACACTCTCAGATGATCCTATTCTGTAGTCACGATGTCCGGGTCGCCTAATAGTATCATCATCGAGCAGCTACCAGCTACTACTAGTGTGTGCAACAGTCTAGACACGATTGAAGCATCTCTATAATGCAGTACAACCTAGTATCAAAGCTACATGCAAGCTACAGGGAGACTACAGAGGGCTACATTGAAGCGGCGGTCACTACGTACCCACTACAGAGGGTCGCAGACTGCTACATGGTCCTACGTATGCCTGGGCGGCACTACAGGCACTAGAGAGTTGGGACTTGTCTACAGCGCTACCGCAACTACATAGTCTACATATCTCTCTATAGAAAAGGTCTTTTTTCCTGATGCAGTTTTGGAAGCAGGAGGAAGACGTCACTAGTACTATGATCGTGCCACCTGTTCTGACTGGTGTGTTTCTGTTGTACTACATGGTAGCTGCTGCTTATGGTGACTTTCATTACCGTAGACGGTGCGTTAGAAGTGCTGCTATCGTTCTCTAGCTCTATGCTCATGTGATCTACAACAGTCTAATGTGCCTTCCAAGCCCCATTCATCGGAGATGCCTGCATCTTGTTGAAAAAGAACATCGAGATGATGTACAAGACCTCGCTCTCTAGGGGGAAGGCGGGCGAAGAATACATGAACTACGCATCCATCATCCAGAGCTCGGGCTCGGGAAAGTCGCGACTTGTCGACGAGCTCGCCAAGTGTGTGTTCACCATTCCATTCAACCTCAGAACTAGGGCAGAGACTACGAGTACGTGCAGATGATTCTTAATTTGGTATTGCATTGCGATCTCACTCCATCGCAGATGGTGTCTATCCAGCATATCCACTTCCGGATGACGGCGTCCGGGATCTCCTCGCCAAATGGAGGGACATTCGGGACCACTTGCTGACCTACGAACGTTACATGTGCTTCTTCGCGGCATTGTTCGAGTGCATTGCGGCTGAGCTCGATGACGTCGGGTTCAACGGTGTTTCTAGTGACCACGCTGCTGTCTGGCGGAACCATCTCGCTCAACCACGGAGGCGCATCCGCCTATATATGCGGGTACAGACACAGGTGGTGAGCACGTCACGTTCGATTCTTGCAGACGATCCCTGGGCTGACTTTCTCTCAGGAGACCAGCGAAAACCTGAGAACCATCGAGCAAGTACGCTTGACCAAACCTGATGGGGAAAAAGAGATTATCGTGAGTAGCTCACCTCTGCGACGTTCCGAAACCAATACTCACAATAGATACAGCCTCCACGACACTCGTTTAGAACGTATCATATGGCCAGGGCCCAGTCGGCGCTGGGGACCTTGGCGGCGAAAATCCCCCCAGACACTGACGGCATCAAAATCTTACTCTACTTCGACGAGGCCCATGTGCTGGAGAAGTTGCCTCTTGAGATCCTATTGAGGGCCATCAGCGACCTCCGCGGGTTTGGTTTGTTCGCGTTGCTGCTGTCCACACAATCCAAGCTCGACTATCACCCGCCTACGGACTTGTCGTCGTGGTCCAGCTCGGCCCGCTGGGCGATCACTGTCAAGATATCCCATTCGCCCATCACGGAAACACCGTTTGACTGCTTCGATGATAAGGCACCCGTACACCCAAAGTATCTCACCGAAGAGATTCTTTCCGATGTCGGATTTATGGCGTGTTTCGGTCGGCCGCTGTGAGCTCTTTATTCTTGCTAGGCTAGTCAATGACGTGACCGTTCGCTGATTGAATCCCTAGGTGGGCGAGTCTCATCCTTGCCTATGCGAGTCGTGCACTTGCCCAAGCTACGGGCAAGGCCCTTCTAGCAAGCGATGAAGACGTCAAAATCCGTCTTAATGAGAAATACGCTGCTGGGAAATACGCAAAGCTCCTCTACTTTGCAGCCACAAAACTCCTAGACAGCGAAACGATTGACGAAGTACGAGCGAGGTACTCCCAGACGGCGCAGGCGGCCATCCTAGATGTTCGGATCATGCTCCCTTTCGCGGCGGGCCGCTCGTCTGCTCATCAGCGTGAGATGGACCTCGTGGCGTCTCATATGCGAACGGTCTACTCCATCCCATCTTCGCGCGAATACATACGCTCTGGCTACCCCTCTGAGCCGATCCTTGCAGAGGCGGCGGCTCGGCGGCTTTATTTCTGGCAGACCCGTGACGGCTCTTCGGACCTCGCCATACTCGGGGATAACCTCAAGCACGATCTTCTGAACCAGAGAGAAATCGGCGCGGCGGTCGCGCGGCTGCTGCTCATGCGCGCCCGAGATCGCGCGTTCTTGAACACCTATGGGGAGAAGATCCCCTTCAGCCGCTCCGTCCCTGTGGTCGCGTTCATCGAGGCGCTCTTCCCCAAGGAGATCGCAGACGAGCTGCTTGATAGCTACCCAGACAACGTGCCGCAAGGGGCTGATAGCTTGACGCTCCGGGAGGCATTCAAGGACGCGGTGATCAACTTCACGCATTTCGCGAAGTGGGGGGACGACTCCGCGCCGACGCAAGAGGCTGCGCTTGGTGCCTACGTCCGGCACGCTGCCGCTATCTGTCGCAACGACGCGCCGATGGCGGACGTGGTCATTCCCGTTCGGTTGGAGAAGTCGGCCAAGTTCAGCCCGGAAGGGATGACGGTACTGATCGTACAGGTCAAGCTCCGGGCTACTGCAGGCGGACCTTCTGGGTATGCGATTCTGCAGGAAGAGTTTCCGAAGCCCATTTTTCCGGCGGGTGCGGACAAGAAGCGGCCATACATGACGATCATCATGGACGTTGGCGCCTCTCCCTCCCCGTCGTTGCGCGCGCAGACCCCTACGAGCCCCCCTAATGCTGCCGTGCAATTCGCGCCGAGACTGCAGCACCCACGGAACATTCATCCGCGCTACGGCATCTATGTGTGTGGATGCTCGTCCTCCGTGTACGCGGTCATCGACGAAGGTGAACAATCGAAATACAAGGAAATCATCCGCAGTGGCGATCTGCTCGATGAACATCCGCGCCAGGACAAAGAGTCGCTCAGCGGAGTTCGACGGCAGAAGCCGTTCATGTTCGAACTTGAAGGCGTAGAGAGTTGGCATTGGCTTGCGAACCAGGCAGGACAAAAGCAGGAGGAGGAAGCAGCGGAGAGTAAGGGCGATGCGAAAGATGCGGATGTTTTCTATCACGTTCGACTGCCCCCTCGAGTTGGTAGCGAAGCGACGGAGGACGAAGACGTTTTCTAATGTACTTACATACAGCCTAGTGAGATTGAACGTACTCTGTTCGATTATCTGTTATCATGGAGGTCCGAGGCTGTGGGCTTGCCTTGACTCTTGAGCACGTCGCGAGGCCTTGAGGCTAGACGAAATTGGATTGGCCAAGGTGCGCACTGCGGTAAGGCAGACAATGGACATCATGGTGTGCTGCCAGCCATCTTATTATGAAGCGCCGTTTGCTGATTTATTAATTTCCCTATACTTATGTGACACCGCCACATACACATTTGTCAACGGCGCACTTGTTTCGACCGACGCACACACACATATGTTGTCTTCAGCTAACTCTAGAGTGTATTACCGGCGTGAATAGTATCTATGACCTCTAGTCAGCATCTAGTAGGTCTATGATGACCTCGCGTAGCTCCAGAAGGCCTCAATGCATTACCATTTAAATTAAATCCATCTCGACGATAAGTAAACACCAAGCTTATGTAATATATCTGCCTCCTGTAGGCGCTCATTAGAGCGGAAGAGATTGGTAGTACTTGTTGAGTTGAAGCCCCCCCGAGTTATAGTTAGGCCTTATACCTCTTCTTGGTACTCCTCAGCTTAACTAATAGGATCAAGCACTCCAATGATGGGCTTATTGAGTAGTACTTATATTACTTATGTCGTTCAAATCTTGGAGGCTATCACTAAGTACTTCTAGTATTAATAACCCTTTGAGACTCGTTTGAATCACTAGGTTAGATCATTAGTACCTAAGCTCTAAGCTCTAAGGCCTAACTTGAAGTACTTAAGTACTAGCACTTAGTCGCTCGCAGAAGCGCCATGGAGCGCCTACCGCAAATTACATAAGCAGACATACCGGGCAATCTTTGCAACATTTATGCACCTTACTGCTACGTTAATGCCTATTATACAAATGAGAGAGGTAATAGAGACTGTAGGTACAGTTTATGGCCGGTTTCTCACTCGATATTCACCCGGAGAAACATGTATGTGTGTGCGTTCGTTGAAACAAGTGCGCCGATAACAAGTGTGTATGTGGCGGTGTGACATAAGTGTGGGAACTAATAAATCAGCAAACGGCGCCTCATATCTTATCAAGCATCGCGCGCGCACATAGTCAGATTCCCCGAACGACATTACTTCGTCCACCAATTGCCTTACATACCATGTCATGCATGATACCCTTGTACAGCTTGCCGGTGTATCTGGTACTGAATGCGAGGCTCATACCAACTCTCAGTACGAGTCGTTAGTACATGCTGATATTTCCTCCTCTAACTTGAAGAAGTTCTAGCAGTGCCCAGCAGTGCCCAGGCTGGTCGTTCGAGGAAGCGCGCATGATGGCACGCGTTTATGATCTCCGAGTTGACGCCGCTGGAACGTGTTGAGAAGCCAGCTGCAGACTGCTTACCACGACGTTCACCAACCTGTGTTTGTCTCGCCTTTATTAACCTCCCTCTCAGAGTTCTACCCGTAAGTCACGCCCCTCTTGCTCCTCCGAGACCCCCCTGACGTTCACAATGCGCCTCCAGGTCTCTCCAGACACCACCGTCGAGTTCTACACCCTCCGTGGTCTTCTCGTCGCCCCTCCCTCTCGTACTTGGAAACGATCCGACTCCAGCGAGCTCTCGCCCGTAATAGACCCCATCGCAAAGCTCACACGCGAGTGCAGTGCTCTCCGTCTGAAGCTGGCCACCGCCGAGCGCCGCGAACGCAACTCCCACCCGCAACCCGGTTATCGCACCGCGCCCGCCTCTGCCCGCACCCCCCCGCACTCGAGCTTGTCCCTCGCACTCGACAACGTACTGGCGCAACGCGAGGCTGCACGGACGCACGTCCACTCGGAGATGATGAGGCTCGCGGAGCGCTACAAGGCGTTGGAGAACACGCTCCGCGAGATGCAGGATACCTTGCGGAGGAAGGACCGTGAGATCGACGTCCTACGCGCCGAGCGCGATCGCCTGATCGCAGAGCGTGACGAGGCCCGCGCGAAGAGCAGGAGTGTCAGCAGGGAGAGGTCCCAGCTCGGGGTGGCGGACGATCACAGCGCCGCGAGCAGTGGTAGGCGGCATCGGGACAGGAGCAGGAGCAGACGACGGGCACGGCGATCAGACGAGGTACCCCCCATGCCACTCGTATCCACCATGACTCTCGAAGCCGAGCACTATGCGCGTGCCCGGAGCTTGGACGTCTTCCTGACAAAGACGGACAGCTGGTCAGGTGCCCAAATCATCCAGGCCGTCGACGACCTCAACGCAGAAATCAATCAGTTTGCCGCCGCAGCTACCGAGTCGTGTTCTTTCGTCAAGCGTGCCGCCGCAAAGACGATGACTTCCGACCAGGAGAACATCACCCCTTGGCTTGGCCCCGCCTTCTCTCGCATCCTTGCTCTTCGTGATCATACCCAAGATCCCATCCTAGTTCAACTTGCATTACAGGCGAGCATCGCGACTTGCTGCGCTCGCTCACTATCGTTATTCTGTGTCGGGTTTCCCTCGAAACTCGACGCACTTCTTACCCGTATTCTTGCCCATATGCAGACCTCAGGTGCGTCACAGCCCTTTTACCCCCAATTCCTATCCTGAGAGATGCTTCGGGTACTTTCCAGAGCCACAAGCGACCTCGTCACGATGGCGTGCCCTCACGCACCGTTCAATACGTATGTTATACCCCGGCCTAGAAGAGTATGCCGTCACGGAGCTGGTCACGACCATGTTCCGCTGGTCGAGTTCCGTCTTCACCCTATGCGGCTCGTCGAACGCCCCCTCCGCCGCCGACTCTTCTCTGCACACGCAGCTGCGCCGAATCGCAGAGGCGGTGTACAAGCTCGCACGCGTCACCCGCGAGGACATCCTGTCCACGACGTTCGAGGTGCTCGTCGTCGACAGCGGCGTGTCCTTCGAGCCCGGGCGCATGCTCAACAAGATGCGCGAGGGCGAGCACGACGGCGACGAGCACGGCTCCCAGCTCTCGTCCTTCACGGACATCACCCACCACGCGCTCGTCAACGGGAACGGGAACGGGAACGGCGCGCCGGACTCGGGGCGTGTGCTCTGCTCGACGGAGCTCGGGCTGCGCTGTGTCACCCGGCGGGACACCCGCGCCAGCGCCGTCGCGCCGGAGGTTGGCGTGGAGAGCGACGCGTTCGAGACCCGGATGCTCCTGCTCCCCAAGGTCCTGCTTGACTCGGCGATGGACGTGATAGAACGCGGATGATAGACCGCAGGCGCGGACATGGCCGTGGGGTCGGGATCGCTATCCGAACCTCCCGGATCGCCGCTGCAAGTAGAACCCCGTCGATTGACGAGCCGGCTCTGACGACCTCACGACTTCGGAGGAATCGTTGATATGAAGACTGTGACATGGACGGCTAGGATTCAGGCAGGCGGCGAGTCGCGCTCGTCGACTGTCTGCTGTGCTCGTACTCACTTAAGGCTCGTATGCCTTTGTGCCTTACCACAACACCCTGTTGTTCGCTCGGAAGAAGTTCGCCTTGATACCTAATGGATCGCTGATCCCGGGACTATCTGTACATAATAGCTGTACCATACATGTAATTTATCTGTACGCCCTTTGACTTAGGCTTGTGCCGCGTCGAAAGCTTCCTCGGCGATGACTCGGACTTCACGAACGACCAGGTCGGCCGGCCTGCATGCCTTGAACGTGCTGATAACCCCAGGGGATGTGTAGATCAGAAGTACGTAGGCAGAAAGCCGGGCCTTCAATTCTGTGAACTGGCCCACGCGGAACTTGAAGGCAGAAGCGGTTACCGGCGTCGTCAGAGAATCCGCGGCTACGGCTGGAGAAGCCTTCGAGCTGCGGCCAGGGTTTGAAGCGGCAATAATAGGATCACGAAGGCGGACCTGCTGCAGTCGAGCGAGAAAGTGGGCCGGGGCTTCAGAGGGCTTCAGTCGACCGATCGCGGATGCGTCTGCAACGTTCGGACTAATGTCGCTATCCGTTCCGCCCATCGATACGAATCCAGGACCAAACTTGTCCCGAGCTTGGTACCCAGTTGGTACCCATCCATGCTTGGGCATGCTCAGCTTCCACCTTCACTGTACGTTCCTGGCTTGATGGGTATTAGTATACTAGTACTAGCTGCAGGTGTGTGGTAGTGTACGTACCCACAGCGAACTGCGTGTCACGACGCAGGTAGCTTACAAGTGTCGGACTCGAGGAGCGATAGAACTTGGCAGAACTGTAGAACCCATGAGGCCTCTTGAGGTTAAGGCACTGTAGAGACTCTCACCTCCCTAAGTTCACAAACCACACGCTTATTTTCCGGCCAGTCTCTCCCTCCTCTTTTCCCTCTGTTCCCTCCTGGAGGGATACACTGGATTGCGGTACTTGAAAGCGTCACCGCACCGTTCAGCGCCGCATCCGGGTAGACTTGTCTGGCCTCCGACCTCGACGTCCCGCTCGAAGGCGACTGCGACCTTCACGAGGGCCGCTCTCGCACGCTCGCACACCTTCTCCGAGTCCGACTCCGCCGTTCCTCTCACTGCGCTACGCGGGACAGCGAGCCACACTCTCCGGACCGGGTTCTTGGTACATGTGTTCTGAATTTCAAGGATGGCTGTCCGCTCGGTAATGTCGACGACGCCGACAATCCTGCCTGCGATATGGGGGTCGTACACGTCGTACCTCGGGGAGACAGCATTTGGTGTGTGATAGGCCACCCTCGAGATTGCCGCGAGCCTAACATCATCCGGCCTAACTGCAGCTCTCTCGTTGGGCACTGAAGCATCAACGTACGTCCTCTTTGCTCTCTTTCAGGTTGTGAGGTCGCTGACTCATACCCATCAAACGTTACGCAGCATCCTCTTACCAAGATCTTACCCGTGACGCATGGGAGCAAACACGATGAGCCCGGCGAGACCTCAGACGCCGGTATTGCATCAAAGTCGAAGAAACCCCGTAGGCGCAAAGGTCAGAGCACCTCCGACAAGCCGAACGAGACGACCAAGTCGACCAAGTCGCTCACTATTGGTGATCTTCCGCCGCTTGTCCAAAAGGTCTTCACTCAAAGATATGTGCCGTTGACTCGACAGTTTGTTGGGACGCTCGATGCATGGCAGGAGGTGACCTTCAAGGAGTTTGAAAGACTTTATCAGCTGGCGATTGGCGACCGCCCAGTGGCTGCCGAGGTTCCTCTCGTCGAAGACGACCCCACACACAAACTCGTATGTCTATCCATCTCCTTCAATTGCAAGTGGATCTAATATTGTCCCCGCTCTGGCTCACTATGCCAAACAGATCCAGAAGAAGCTCAACGACTGGCGGGCCAAGTTTGCCACCACCGCCATGGAGACTTTTAAAGAAATCATAAGTCCTTCCGATCAAGACCTCGCTGAGCTATTTGCCGACGCAAACAACATCGGCACTTATGCGAAGTATCTCTTGGGTGACGGGAAGAGTGCTGCGCCGTTCTACTTCCGCGAGTGGAACAATGGCGAGCGTAAAATAGTACGTCATCCCCCGAGTTCGCTGGGTCATCTCCTGCTTAAGTTGGTACTGCGAAGCTGACTTAACCGTCCGCCATTCTAGGGGCGCCTGCAAGGCACGATGATTGTCGGAACCTTCGCTCAGCATCTCTCCGAGCTCGAGGCCGTCCCTCAGCCAGTTCGCGTGAAAGACTACCCCCGCGGTGCACTTTGTATGTCCGTGCTCGCGGTAAGTACATCCCTGTCTGTGATAGTCCAACTCCGGTCATCACTTCTCATCTGCATCTGACACATCAGCAAAAGCGCACCTCATGTTACGGAGCTTACGGACCTTATATAAGGACTGTAACTTGTGTAACCTGTAACTTCAAACGAACTTATCTAGACTATGTCCCTGTGCCTATGCAACATCAACCGAGTTAGCAGGACTTAGATAACCTTGTCACCTTGCATATCATTCATAAGTCGCATCATAACTTCAAGAGCAACCTCCTAGTATAACCTCTCTTACGTCGTATCGGCAATGCTACACCGTCGTGACGGTCGCTGGTACTAGGTTCAGACTCGAATGACGCTCCGTGTATATAACGACAGACGGTCCAGTAGCATACAAAGGTGTGTACCAAAGCCGGCAAAGGCTACGCATCATCAATCAGCATCAACTCTTCATCGTCGTCCGAAACCTTGTTTGTCGCCGGCGACTCTTCCTCCATAGCGGCTCCCTTGCCCTTGGTAGACCTAGACCGCCGCCCCGCCTTCCCCCTGCGTGTTTTCAGAACCTCGCGTGCGGCTTCTACGATTGCCAACCATTCATCAGCACGCAAGCTGTCAATCACCTTCATGATGCGCGAAACTTTCTTGTCGCACTTCTGCTCGCCATTCTCCCAGTAGAACGTGTCGGAGTAGTTGTCCGCCGAGAACCAGCCACGCGCCTTCGGAGGTGGTGCCCATTCTCCGGTTTGGTGGTACGTCAGCGTATGAATTGCCTGTGCCCGAGATGTCAGATGCAGATGAGAAGTGATGACCGGAGTTGGACTATCACAGACAGGGATGTACTTACCGCGAGCACGGACATACAAAGTGCACCGCGGGGGTAGTCTTTCACGCGAACTGGCTGAGGGACGGCCTCGAGCTCGGAGAGATGCTGAGCGAAGGTTCCGACAATCATCGTGCCTTGCAGGCGCCCCTAGAATGGCGGACGGTTAAGTCAGCTTCGCAGTACCAACTTAAGCAGGAGATGACCCAGCGAACTCGGGGGATGACATACTATTTTACGCTCGCCATTGTTCCACTCGCGGAAGTAGAACGGCGCAGCACTCTTCCCGTCACCCAAGAGATACTTCGCATAAGTGCCGATGTTGTTTGCGTCGGCAAATAGCTCAGCGAGGTCTTGATCGGAAGGACTTATGATTTCTTTAAAAGTCTCCATGGCGGTGGTGGCAAACTTGGCCCGCCAGTCGTTGAGCTTCTTCTGGATCTGTTTGGCATAGTGAGCCAGAGCGGGGACAATATTAGATCCACTTGCAATTGAAGGAGATGGATAGACATACGAGTTTGTGTGTGGGGTCGTCTTCGACGAGAGGAACCTCGGCAGCCAGGCGGTCGCCAATCGCCAGCTGATAAAGTCTTTCAAACTCCTTGAAGGTCACCTCCTGCCATGCATCGAGCGTCCCAACAAACTGTCGAGTCAACGGCACATATCTTTGAGTGAAGACCTTTTGGACAAGCGGCGGAAGATCACCAATAGTGAGCGACTTGGTCGACTTGGTCGTCTCGTTCGGCTTGTCACAGGTGCTCTGACCTTTGCGCCTACGGGGTTTCTTCGACTTTGATGCAATACCGGCGTCTGAGGTCTCGCCGGGCTCATCGTGTTTGCTCCTATGTGTCACGGGTAAGATCTTGGTAAGAGGATGCTGCGTAACGTTTGATGGGTATGAGTCAGCGACCTCACAACCTGAAAGAGAGCAAAGAGGACGTACGTTGATGCTTGAAGCGGCAACAGAGGTGATAGGCGCGGCGGGAGGTGCTAACCGGCGGTCACAGTTCGAGACGAGCACTGCCACGGACAGAGATGTCAGACTCACCACAATGCTCAGTGTGCTGCATCGGCACAAACGATGGCCAACTCGAAACAGCACGGTAGCGGAGGGCGTCACTGACGTTCGCGATCGTGGGGCTATTGTCGACGCCGTTCAGGTACGTCGAGTCCTCTGACCCTTCGGGAACGGATTTCGCGGATTCTACTGGCAGATCATGGTCGATCTGCGGTTCCTCGCTCTCGCTTCCCGTCTGGCCATCAGATACGCTGCTGGGTGGACGGGAGGTGGGTCGAGAGCTAGCAGAGCGAGTGGTGCTGGTCGCGGGAGTTGTGGAACATTGGATACGGCTAGTGGAGACAGATGCGAGAACGCTGGCCCAGTTGGGCACCAACTCTGCAGTGATACGGCCGCCATGTTGTGCTTGCTTGGACTTCTTGGACGCGGGTACAACGGTGTGGACACTACAAGATGTGCACATTGCCAATCATGGTGGTAGGAGGGAAAGAGGATGAGCAGGACGTACGTGGCTTCGCTGTCATCAAACTCTATCACCTTCCTTTTTCCCATCGCGTGACTTTGCGTGTAACCTCCCTTCGCCCGACTACCTCCCATCTCGAGTCCGTGGTCTTCGTCACTTCCTTCCTCATCCTCTTGGGCTGGATCGTACATATCGTCGTCGCTACTGTCGGGCGACATAGAAGGCTCGTTCCCGCCTCCATACTCAGCGAACCCAGGTGCGTCTGTCAGACGAGTCTTGGAAGTTGGCGCGGTTTCGAGGGCCGCTGCCATATCCTCTGAAGCATTGACTCAGATATTAGCAGGATCTCGAACGTTAGACAATAAGAGTGGATCACCTAGTAGAAGGAGTACATCCGAGTCGACGTTGGTGAGTGTCCGAGCATGAGTGACACCGGCAGTAATCTGCAGCTTACCTGACTGGACGGTACTAGTAGCGGCCTTGGGCTGGCGTGCCCTCAATCGGATCTTGAGAGAGGGCTTGTCAGCAGCAACCTCGTTACTAGATGCAAGAGGTACTGGTGCGGGTGCAGAAGACTCGGATCGCGGGGTGCTAAGCGTTGGCGCGTCCTCCCCGAGCTGCGCCTCAAGGCTCAGGATTTGGTGATCAGCCTCGTCCTTCTTTTTGGCAGCCTGTCGTCTGCCTGCGGCTTTCTTCTCTCGTTCCTCTGCGGCCTCGGCTGGAGTTTTGCGGGCCTTCGGCATGTCAGGGGCCCCAACTATTCGACCCTTGTTCGACGGTCGAGTCTCCATCTGGAGAGCAGGTGGAAGCTCGAGGGCACGGGGGGGCATCGTGTACGAGTCGGGGGAGTGAAAACACGGTTGTCGATGGAGGAGGAGGAAAATTGGGGAGTATGATGCCAGTGGTCCGTGCGCAGGGTAGTAGACGCTGACACAAGTGCGACCACCACCCGCCGCCGACGTGCCGTGTGCACTACTGAGGTCAGTGCAACTCAGCTTATCACCTGCTCTTGATGCTGATATTGATAACACGATCAACAGGGCGAAAATCTTCCTTTCTCTGGTACCACGCACATTCAACTCTCTCCGCCTCAACATTGTCTTCGCTGGACCGACCATGCCTGCCGGCCGCCCGAAAACCCACGTCTTCCGACCTCGTACGATTCCCTGTCCACATGCTAAGGACCAGAAATGTACCCGCATGTTCACGGATAGGTCTGGTGTGACTCGGCATGTCAGGGCGATTCACGGGCACCTCCGTCGTCGCCGTTCTTCGCCTTCGAGAGGACCTGAGGTAGGCCTTCAACTCACTCTCCCCTAGACTCTCTAGGAGTATCACTATTTACTGACCTGCCTCCCTCTCAGGATCAGGGAGAAAGTGGACCATCAACCGAGGCCGCCGCTGCATCAGGCTCGTGGCTCGATGGGTGCGATGACATGCAGGATGTTCCGTCTAGCCCGCTCCCACCTCCTTCGACATCGCGATCCGAGTCCCCGCCTCCTCGCACTAGTGCATCCCCGCCCCCGCAGACCAACGGCTCAGGCTCAGGACATGTGGAGTATCACCCCCATCTGAACGGTGCGTTTCATACATGTATGTAGTTATGTGATGTCCATTCAAATCATCTCGTTGGTTGTAGCTCGTCGCTGTGACGAGCTAGGCAACTTTCTTCCCGAAGATGCTCCTCCTCCACCTTTACCCGCACGGTCTTCTACAGACTATCACCCGTTCGAGTCGCGTGCCCATTTTGAGCTCTGCGACTTCCTATATCGCCGCGCGGAGATGTCCGGCAAGAAAATGGACGAGCTCATGCAGATCTTGGCGTGCTTCTTCGAGGAACATCAAGGCCCTCCGTTCACTGGACGTGCTCATGTCTACGACAGTATGCAATCTATCTCCGTCGGTCAGCCGGGGTGGGTCCACTTTTCGATCATGCACAACGGACCAGTCGCCCCTGGCCCCGTGCCCGCATGGAAGGTCAAAGAGTACCAAATATTCTTTCGCGATCCCCGACTCGTCTTGCACAACCAGATCGGCAACTCAGACTTCAAGGACGACATTGACTACGTACCCAAGCATGTATATAACGCCGCCGGCAAACGTGTCTACAAGGATTTCGCCTCAGGAGATTGGGTTTGGGGCCAGGCAGTAAGTGCATTCTACTAGTCGTGCCATCATCCGAGTCGGCAGGGAATCAATTCTGGGGTGTTATACTACTTGCTAACATTTCGATAGGATGTGCTATCTGAAGATCTCAATACTCATGGTGCAGCATTGTGCACGCTCATACTGGGAAGTGATAAAACTACTGTGTCTGTTGCCACCGGCCAGAACGACTTCTACCCGTTGTACCTCACCAACGGATGGGTCACCAATAGTCTCCGGCGCGCCCACCGCAATGCGATCACGCTGATCGGGTTTCTTTCAATCGCTAAGAGTGCGCTCGATCTCACAATGTCCTATCGTGAACTCACGGCTGACTGCGTGCTTCAAGCTGACAGGCAATTCAACGATGACCCCGACTTTCGCAAGTTTCGTCGCGAGCTGTTCCATATGTCACTCCGATACATATTCGAACGGCTCCGACCATACATGACATCCTATGATATTGTACGCTGCGCTGACGGCTACTTCCGCCGTGTGATCTATGCTTTCGGGCCCTACATCGCCGATTATCCGGAGCAGGTCCTCCTTGCATGCACTGTGCAAGGCTGGTGCCCAAAGTGTGTATATCCTTTCATATGTTCGTGCCCTGCAAGAGCGATCATTCTAACAGCCCCCTGTCTAGATGCACAGCTAAACCGGATGCTCTCGACACTGGACAGGTCCCGAGGCGGTCGCATGAGCTCACCGCTGCACATATTGATTCCGGCGCAACTACACGTCGCTTGTGGCAGGAGCGGGGAATCATAAGCTACCTCACGGTTCGTGATCTGCGCCTTTCCAAGCTCAGACACCCTCGCGTACTAATGCTGGCTCTTCGAACAGCCCTTCACGGCGTACTTCCCTCGCGCAGATATCCACGAACTCCTCGCCCCCGATTTACTTCATCAGATCATCAAGGGGACGTTCAAGGACCACCTTGTAACATGGGTAGAAGAATACCTGATTCTGACACATGGAAAGGCTGGCGCTGCCGAAATCATGGCCGACATTGATCGTAGGTGAGTACCACAACATTGTCGTCACATCCGTTCACTCAATATTGATACGTCATCCTTTCGGATACTCCAGAATTGCCGCTGCCCCCAGCTTTCCCGGCCTACGTCGATTTCCGGAAGGGCGCGGTTTCAAGCAATGGACCGGCGACGACTCCAAAGCTCTCATGAAGGTGTGTCACTCACCCTCCTCGCGATGCTCTTGCGTGCATCCAGGCTCAACATCTCTTTCTAGGTCTATCTGCCCGCTATTTCTGGACATCTTCCTCCTCAAATGGTCCGCGCTATCAGTGCATTCTTGGACTTCTGTTACCTTGTCCGGCGCGATACCATCGACGAAGACACTCTGGAGCAAATCGACGATGCTCTGGCTCGCTATCATCGTGAACGCGTGATCTTCGTGACCACAGGGGTTCGCGAAACGATCTCTCTTCCACGGCAGCATGCAATGAAGCATTACCCCCGCATGATTCGGCAATTCGGCTCCCCGAACGGACTCTGTTCATCCATGATGGAGGCCAAGCATATCGTCGCCGTGAAGCGTCCATATCGAAGATCTAGCAAGAACAATGCCTTAGGGCAGATACTCAAGACGAACGAGCGCCTCGACAAGCTGGCTGCCCTGCGTGTCGACTTCACCGCCCGCGGTATGCTTGAAGGCGCTTGCCCGCGCCTTCCGGAGAACCTGCAAGCAGCGTGCGAGGCGGACACTGCGGTCGACTCAGATGCATCGAGTGATGAGTCTGAGCTCGGAGACCAAGGAGGTAATCCACCCCCATTCGCCGAATCACAATTAGGTTGTCGCAGTACTAACTATGCATATGAATAGAACGCGCGACTCATGCTGACCATCGCGATAACGCGCAGTTGTCGGCGCGCAGCAAGACGTCTGACGAGGACGATGACACGGAGGTTGTGGATGACCGTGACGTGTTAGCTGAGGTGGTTCTTGCGAAAACCCCAGGTAAGCTGTGCTATCCGAAGCCCGAGAAGGAACAGTAGTCACTGACGGTATGCATATCCAGTCCGCAATCTTCCGAAGCCGCTCGAAGACCTTGCCCAGTACCTTGGGTACCCAACCCTTCCATCGCTGATCAGATACTTCTTGTATGACCAGCTCTCACCCGGATCCGAAAGGACCGGTGTGCAAGCCGGCCTCGCTGCCTGTCCTCCTTTCGACGGCCGAGTCAAGGTTTATCCCTCTGCTGTCGCCACGTTTTATGCTCCAAGTGACCCCTCAGGCTCACGCGGCATGCGCCGCGAGCGGATACGGTCCGTCAGCTCCTGGAGAGGTGGCCCTGCCCGTCGCGATTGCGTATATGTGTCGAAGCCCCCGGATGACCCAGAGTTTGGGCCTGGATTTCGAGGACTGCATGCCGCGCGCGTGCTGACATTCTTCTCCTTCTCCTACAACGCCGTACCATACGAATGTGCACTTGTGTCGTGGTTCTCCTCGGTTGATGACGAGCCTGATCGCGACACTGGCATGTGGATTGTAGCTCCAGATTTCGAGATACAAGGTCGCCGTAGGGAGCCACGTCTACAGGTTATCAGTCTAGACTGTATTGTTCGAGGAGCACATCTGATTGGGGTCTGTGGAGAGGGGTTTCTTCCGCTTGACATTGGACCAGAGAATACCCTTGACGTTTTCCGTACCTTCTATGTAAACAAGTATGCAGACCATCACGCTTATGAGATTGCTTTTTAGTGTATAGCTGAAGTCTGTCAGTCCGAACTGTGCACTCAATCAATAGACTAGTACTAGTAGTACTTGAACTAGACTAGTAGTACAATGTGACTAACTTCAACAACCTGTATAACCTACGCAACCTACATCTAAGGCGAAAATGTGTAACTTCTAACTACACGTGTAAGTTGCAACATACTATAACTTCCGTAACATCAGATGCGATTTTGCTGATGCAGATCGGCATGGTGTAGACGTGGATTGGCTCGTTGCATGTGGTAGGCTCGTTCGTTGAGGGCACGCGTGCAACCCATCTGGAGAATACTGTGAGCATGTTGGCGGGTTGTATAGCTCGTCTCACCGAGTGGTAGTACTAGCAGAGTACTAACGTTTGAGTTACTTGGTCGAAGGTGTTGACGCCCAAGCAGACGCCCTGGAAACTCGAACCTCAGTGGTGGAGCGGCCTTACCGTGACGATCATCATGATAACCACCAGTCTGACCCTCCTCCTCCTCTTCCTCCACCTGCCCTTTCTGACGGTTTCTTCGAAGTACTGTCATTCAGACGACATCACCTTGCGATCTGCTGTTTTCTATAGCAACTGAGAGCACCCTGACCATGGGCATCACAAGTTCACGGCCGGTACTATCGGGCCGGGATGTTTCGAAGTCGTCCGAGCCTGCTAAGATTCAAGTTGGCGGCGGAGCGACGTAGGCTCTGACCTCCTTGAGCTGTATATGCTCAGAAGAGGCAAGCCGATGGTGACTCCGCCCGAAGGTATGTCACGGATCGGCTCCTGTTTGAAATTAACCGGTCGGGACGTCGATGTTACTAGACCTACTACAGTGGTCGGATGGACTAGGCTAGTCGGAAGTCGGATGCATTGCGATCCTGACCAAACCATTCACCACTCCGACGACCCGCACTTCCTTTTGAAGTAGCCCGGTATTGACTTTGTAGGCATCCGTGCGGCAGTATGCAGCGGCCTCGGTGGACGTGCGGACGTGGACTGTTGCTCTACTGCCGTTCTCCCAAGTGATTTCCCTTTCAGGAGCAGTATGTCGGATGTTCGACGAACACCATATAGTATCGCCCATCTGTGGCCCAAATGCTCATCACCACAGTACTCGCCCTTCCATCCTGAACAAACCTGCCTACTCTCATCTCACCTCACTTCTCATACCACATCATCACCATGCCTTTCACTCAGACTACCGCGTCCAACCTGGCAGGTCCAGTTACCTCGAGCGGCAAGTCCGCTTTCCGACCCAACTATCGTCCCAGCAAGGAGGAACTCGAGGCGTGTCTCTACAACGCTTCCATCCGTGCCATGAACCGCAAATACCACGGGTCGCTCAGACATAGCTTTATCCCCGAGTCTATGTTTGAACTCGAATATCCGAGCCCCCCCTCCAGCTCTACCAGCACCTCGTCGACCACCCCGGAGACTCCCACCACGCTACCTGTCGCCGCACCCACTCCCACGAGCAAGGGTCCCGCCTGGTCGACGATCATCGGCGCGCCGTCCCCGAGCATGCTCCCCATGCCCACCTTCACCCCCCGCGCGTCCATCGTCCCGGCGACCGCGCCGTCCCCAAGCACGCTCCCGATGCCCGACTGGTCCCCCGCGGCCTCGCCGAGCATCCTGCCGATGTCCGCGTTCACCCCCACGTTCGACTGGGACGCCTGCCCGCCCATGCCGACGCGCAGCTCCCGCCTCGCAGACGGCGCGGACCCCGTCCTCAGCCCGACCGACCTCTGGTCCGGCGCGTTCCGCCGCACGCCTGGCGCGCCGGCATCGCGCCCCGGGAGCTACTTCGAGCTGTGCTCGGAGGAGGCGATGCCTGCTGTCCTCCACGGGCTCGGCTTCTACGTCGAGGGGGAGTCCTGGCCCGCCCAGTACTAGTTTGAAACTAGTTCCTTCATAGCTTTACCCGTGGTCGTACGCGTTCCACATAGATGCCGTTACATCGCTGCCTAATCTAATCTCTATGCGTCATCTGCAAACGGCGTATGCCTTGTGAATGAACTGCTCTGCTTCAACGCAGGTTCGACGGCTATGCGTTATTTGCGGTTGTGACAGTCGTTCGCCTTCAGTGCTCTTGGCGTGCAAGGATGTTCACCAAGTGCATTTATATAAACTAGCGAGATCGTTCTTTCACTGGGAAGTACTAGTGAGGATCCAAGACGGGTATAATACTAGCTATACAGTCGTTGCAAGCCGAGTCGTTCGTCGGACTAACCCTGCGTCATGAAGGTAGCTGAAGCATGCACCACCACCGCCCGCACACCCCATATGTGTGAGGATGCGTGTACGAGCATCTGAAGATACTGGCAACCTCCTCTACTTGCGCTTCACATCTCCAGCCGCAGCCGCACCAACAGGCGACATATCCTCAATGAACCGGCCCCTATCTGGCGTTGGGACCCCCGGACCCCCGCTCGCAGCAGCGGAGGCGGCGTCCTTCCTGCTCTTCTTGCTGCCCTTGCTCCCGCGGCGGAACCAGCCCGTCCCATTGCGCTCGGGCTTCTTCCCGGGGACGACCTCGTCGGGCGCGCGGCCCGCCCCCGGGCGCACATCCGCGGGGTCCTCCGTGCGCGCGGCGGCGGCCTTGAGGAACTCCTCGCCGCGCACGCGGAGGTATTCCTCGAGGAGCGCAGCGTTGCGCGAGTTCGCCTTGAACATCGCGAGCGCGATGTCGCCCACGATCGGCACGAAGCCGACGCCCGCGGAGATCGCGTTGTTGAAGATCATCTGGCCGAGCAGCCAGCCGGGCAGCCTGCGCGCGGCGGTCAGCGATCATCGCGAGGGGAGGGGGGACGGGTACGTACTCGGCTTGTCGCGCTTTGCGGACGACGAGGATGTAGTTGAGCGCGGCGTCCGCAGCGTCTCCCGCCCCGGGGATGATACCTGCACGAGGCACGTCATTCAGCCACGTCATTCAGCCACACTCGCCACTGAGGAGCACCGGGGGCATTGAGCGCTGAGCAATGTAACGAGCAGTTACATCGCGGTCATATCGTGGTCAAAATCCCCATGTATCTCTCATGTGTCGTGGCGCAACATGCTAGAAATATTCCAAATATTCCAGTGTTTCTGTGTTACATCCTGGATACATTTCAACAGTCGCGTGTAACCACGATGTATCCAGGATGGAACACATTGACAAAGGAATGCCATATTTGGATTTTAATCACGGTATATTCACGATGTAACGACTCGTTAGATCAGTCGCTGCCCCCGGAGGAGCCCGCCACAACTACAGCACTGGCATAGCGGAGAGACGAGACGCACCGATGATGAACGTCCAACCGAAGTGCAAGCCGCAGACGTGGAAGCCCTTGTCGAGGTAGTGCGCCCGCCGCTGCACCGACTTGAGGATCTTGGCGTCGCGCGTGGACAGCCCGGGCGGAGTCTCGCGCTGCCGGTTCGACGAGTGCACCGAGTGAAGAGGAAGAGAGAGACAGACGTTCAGGAACAGAGGCCGAGAGGAAGAGAGTTGGAGGAGGTCGCTCCGGCACAGAGACATACCTTCCGCCTCCGCTGCCGCCCCTTGTTGTCCGTGTAGGTCTCATAGAGCGGGTCCTTTGGCTCGTAGTCCTTGAGGTGCTTTTGGAAGAGCTTCTTGCCGTAGCCCTGTGCGAAGCGTTGCATGTCGCGGACGATGGGGGGAGGGTATAGTAGTGTAGAATGGGGAGGTGGAGAGAGCGCACGCGGACATCGCTGCCTTTTGAGCCACCGCCCAGCTCGCAGCAGGCGCAAGTGGATTCGCCGGTGACGTCAGGACCCAGCCAGGAATAGACGCACGCGCACACCGCTCGCACCCGCCTGCTCATGCACCCGTCTGCTCATGCACGCCCCTCTCGCACTCGCGCCCAGTCGCCATCCGTCTGATCTCCCCATCCCTCCATCCTCTCCCATCCGTGCTTCCCTTCCGTACTCTTCTCACTACCTGCATCCTGTCCGTCCTGTACTCTACACGCATATACACGCTACTCTACGCAGCGCTATCTCTCGAGCTCCCTCGAGCTCTGGCCGCGACTCTCTCTCTCCAACTCCGCCAAGTGCGAGCACCTCTGACGTCATCGCTCAGACAGTGCCCACCGAGCTTGCTCTCGCTATCCTCTCCTCGCCCTCGACCGTCCCTGCCAGTGTCCGCTCCATATCCCCTCGCTCTCGTCGCCGCCGATCTCGCAGGCTCAATGTGCGCTCAATGTGAGCTCTAGACGACTGTTCCGTCGCTGGGAACAGTCGCTATTGACCACTGCAGTTCAGTCTTTCGCAGGTACGCATGCAACCCCGTCCCTACCTTCTTCCGCTGCCGCTTTCCGCTCCCCCTCGTCCCGATCGCTTCTCGCCATCCCGCACGCTCAATTCGAGCTCGCGACGATCAACTTCGTCTCCGCAAATTCGCTACTACAGGTCAAACCTTCGCAGGTACGCACATAGTCTGTCTACAACTCTCTTCGCTCTCGCCCCTACGACTGCTTACACATGCCCACAGATAGCGTCGTCCGCTCCGCACTCATCCCTCCTCGTCGCGCTGCCATTCAACGAGTATGGAAATTCGATCCAACCCGTCATGTCATCGCATTTCCACAGGTATGTCCCCACTTTGCTCGCATCTCTCTCAATTCTTGCTCGTCCGACCGCTAACACACATCGAAAGAACGCGCTGCACGTTCCGCATCGAACGCTCCCGCTCTCGCCGCCGTCCGAGCACTTTGGAAATCTCGTCAAATGCGTCATTTCAATTGCTTTTCAGCAGGTACGCCAGAGAATCGCCCCCATCTCACTCGGTTCTTGCCCGTCCAACTGCTAACACATATCAATAGAAAGCGTTGAGCGTTCTGCATCGAATGCTTTTGGTCTCGCCGCTGTCCGACCACTTTGGAAATCGAGTCAATTGCGTCATTTCATTGCATTATAATAGGTACGCCAGAGATCTGTCCACAACTCATTCATATTTCACTTGTACGACTGCTAATACATAACGATAGAAAGCGTTGAACGCTCCGCACCCAACGCTCCTGCTCGCATCCTCCCACGACGACTTCAAAAAACCGGTCAAATCAGCGATTTCATTGATCTGCGCGTCAAATCCGCTGCTTCGCCACAACCACTCAGCGGATCCCCGTTCGACGACGTAGCAGGTAAGGTACATACAGCTACGCTACGGGGAGCTCTCGCACGCCGCGCAGACCACGTATTGATATCGTCCGATAGGCTGCCATCCCGAACGCCGACAGGGAAACACCGGCCTACTCGCCGCGCGCCGTCACCGCGTCCAAGTTCGAGTCCTCCTCCGCGAGGCACACGTACGCCCACACATTCAACGAATGGCGTCATGCCGTCGCCGTCGCGACCCGCCGTTCACAGCCGCATGACGTCCCAGCCAAGTCACGTCCCCGCCACTGTACAGCGCCCTCCTCCCCGTTCCAGAAAACGAAGCCCGCGGGGAACACCCCATCCGGCCAGCTGCACGCCGTCCGACGATCCGGTGAGCACCCCGCCCAGGTTCGCGCTATCTAACCGTGTCTACGTCTACGTCTACGTCTACCGTGCTAATCGCGGGCCATGCCGCGGCAGATGTGGCAGATCCCAGTCAAGTCTGCGCGCGCAGGTCAGTGCCAGTGATTGCGGACGCGTCGGACGCGTGCGAGACCGGTACTCACCTGCTGCGTAATGAGTCCTGAGTCCTAAGTCCTGGCGCGCGGCGGGCAGCGCGTTCGAACGCGGATCTGATGACGGGCGTGAGTATCCCGTTCCCGACGCGTGCCCGGACGACTCACCGCCACCACAGCTCCAGCCCTGTCGGCCCGCGGTCTGGAACAGTGCAGAAACGCGAACGGTGAGCAAGGCGAGTATGATGCGCTACGAGCGTGGTCTACTCACTGTGAATGGCGGCAGCGGCGGCGGCGACTGCGACTGCGGGGCCGGCGGCCGGCGCGAGTGCTGCTCACGACGGAAACAGATCGACGGCCGGCACAGCGGGAGAGCGCATGGCGGACGGCGGACGGCGAACGGCGGGCAGCGACGAGTGGGCTGCCGGTGGACAATGGAGAGGGAGCGGGAAGGGGAGAGCGAGGAGGAGCGGGGGAGTGGGTGATGCAGACAGACACGCACCCTCCCCAGCTTATGAACCCCCAGGCGGTCTGCGCCGGGCGCCCCGCTCTCTCCTCGAGCCAATCGCCAACCTCCGACGGCGACTTGGGTCGCCACCCGTCCCGGACGAATCCGAGCGTCCTCGCACGCCTGCACCCTGACCCCCGAATCCCAGGCTCCAGGAAGCCCGCCGCACCGCCCGAGTGCCCGATCCGTCGTCACCACTGGCACGTCGGCGGTGTCTGCTGCTCGTCCGGTCGCCCGCCCTGGGCCTGCCAGGGCACGTCGTCCGCCTCTCGCACGACGCCGCCGACGGCGTCCCAGAGTCGGCCACACAGGTGCTCGCGGTGTCTCGCCCGCCACGTCCCGCCCCGCCCCCGCCGTTGCGCACGTACGCGGCCACCCCGCCACCTGCCACCCGCCGCACGAGCGACGCCGACAGCGCTGCTCAGGACGGCAACCACGGAGTCGTTCTCGTTCACGGGACGGCGACGTGGACGCGGAAGTCCTCGAGCACCCCCCGCGCCAGGCCTCCGAGTCCGCCTCCGACGTCCGTGACACAAAGGGAAGTCGCGAGACGGCGGGAGAGCGTGCACCCTGGCCATGGGCCTGAGAACCGCGTGTGCGAGCGCCGCGGCCGCGCACAGGGTCGTCACGTCGTGCGCGGCTCGGAATGTCGGCGTGGCGCGGCTGCGGCTGGATTGTTGACACACATGTATGGCTAGAGCCTGAGCGGGTGGTTATTCTCGAACGCGTTCTCCCGAGCCCCTTCTGCGTTCTATGTTCCGCTGATGCGCCCTGCCCTGGTATGTACCCTGGCCCACGGGCCCAAGTCCCGCGTCCCGACCGTGCTCAGCTGCGAGGGCTGAGAGGCTGCATGTCGCTCCCGTCGCGAGTGGCAGACCTCTCGTTGCCCGACGAGTTGAGCTGCAAGTCGAGGCCGTTGGAATTGGCACGAACAGAATACTCCGTTAGCCACAGCTGTGTGAACTACATGTCAGCCAGTGGGCAGTGCTGCTCGGAAGACTGGGAACACGGGCGCAAGCGAAATCATCGTGTTTCGGGAACCCTCCCAATGACGTGCATTCGGCGAGCTCGGGGGACCCTACGGGCTTCCTGATCTTCTGTACGGCGGCAGGAATTTGAATCTGCACAATGTTGTCTCACGCTCCGTGTTTTCGAGTCACTCCTGTTTTCTGAGTCGGACTTCGGATTGTCCCCCAATCACTCTGAATTGCGGGGGAACTGCATGCAATAGATGGCGTCGACGAGTACGAGCAGTACCGTACTGAAAATATACTTGAACTTGAAGACACCAAAGGTTGACTGTGTGTGCTACTAGTAACATAGAGCTCTCGAATCGTTAAGCGTTGACATGTCTGCATGGGGCAGCAGCAAGGGACAGTATAATTATATCCTGATACATGGCAGAAGCCAGACTGGGAGGACGTAAAGCGGGGGACAGGGCGGGGAGCTGCCATATTGGTCTGAACCCTGCAAGGCGCTCCGCTGCGCTCGAGAAACATCCGGGAGAATCTCCGATCCCCGAGTGCGGCACAAACCTTTCTCAGAGTCGAATACACCGCCGCGTGGGCTGGAGCTGAACTGCGAGGTTCAACATGTCCGGCCCTCCCAAGTCTCGCCCTCTACCACTCTTGCTCTCATTCGTTCTACTCGCACTTGCACTTGTACTACTTGCACTCACACCGACACTCGCACCGGCACTCAGACTCGCCGCACTCGCACTCGCACTTGCATCATCACCAACTACCTCCCATTCCACCGGCAGTCGCACTGGATGCCCCCAGCAAGAAGGTCCAAGTCCTCCAGATCCTCGAGCCCACCTGCCGACTCGGACACAGCCCCGAGAGCTCGGCACAAGACAGGTGTACTATCTGAAGACTCGAGCCGTCTCGTCCGCGCCCGGTCCAAGCTCCGAGAGGGAATGGACGGGAGTACATCTGGAAAACTCCCCCGTGCTAATTAGTACTAAGATAGCATATCATAGCACTATATGGTCTACTGTAGCCACAAGTATTGTATGTCATATATCGGTTTCTCTATATACCAATAAAAGTTCACTCAAGGATTGTTACTGTTTAGCCAAATAGTGACCGAAAGACTACATTCGAAAACATCTACACTAAAGTCATATACATATGCTGATCACTAAAAGGACTAACATAAAAGTGATCACAATCATCAAGCACGCTGCTACTACTCCACTCGCGTGGATACTGTCCGTTACAGATAGGGTAGAGATGACATGTGCGACGTATATGCCGTACTTCCACAACAGATGCTAACCGTTGTCCTTGTGGGCCCCGACAGCACGACACTTTGTACATACCATTGACCCGGTCTGGCTCTGTGAATGCCGTGAACCACTCAACGTAGGCAAGATGCTCGGGTGGCATCATTCCCGGCCCGAAGAGTTCCCGGCGTGAGGCATATGGGATGCGGAATACTAACCGCACTCGTCCCACTCGGTACCCTGTGATCGTGTGGTAAGTACTTGATAATGTGAGAGTGACACACCGTACCTTCGACACCGACATAACTACCCGACCCCTCGTTGACGAGCACGGTGTCAAACCGACTAGCCACCGTTTGACCGCGCTTGTCAGTACGTTCAGGACGGGCATGTGCCACATCGGTCAGATCCTCCATGATGCCAAACTTTTGTGGGTCTTCGAGCGAGAACTTGAGTTTGTGGAAGGCAGCGACCGCATGGAAGTTGAATAGAATCTTGAGTGCTTCCCGCTCGATGTCGGCCTTCGACAGAGTGGAGTCCCGATACGACGCAACGAATCGAGCGAGATTGTCGCGCAGAAATGTTGCACCATATTTCCGCGCTGCAGCTTCAAAGCGGACATATTTCGCACTCGGCCACTTCGCAATTTTGATGCTCGTAAGGACGGGGGTGGCCTCATCTTCTGGCATGTGGGGTAGAAGGTCGCGTGGTCTCTGCGGAGACGGAGGTTGAGAGATGTCCACAGCGGCATCAGATGAGTGAGACCGTGATGGGGAAGGAGACCGCTGAGAACGCTGGTTCGCGCGCGCGATGAGCCGTAGACGCCACTCCACATATGCGGTATGACGCTGGACCTTCTCGCGGCGCTCTAACCACAGCGTCATCTGTGGGAACTCGTCTTTGCGGTTGGTGGCGCGGTACGCATCCTTCGCGAAATCGATGTGAAGCCGCTCTGTATACTGCGTATCGTAATTATCTGTTGTTCCAAAGAGCTTGATGGAGAGCGGATAGTGGTCGAGCGAATGCAGCTTGGGAAGCTTGAAGTGTAAGCGAATACCGAGATCAACGAAGATCTGCTTGTTGGCATGAAAGCGTCTGAGGGCGTCATGAAGGAGTTCAAGAGTTTCGGATGTGTGGGCCGGGTAACGGGCGAGGTAGAGAAAGTCTAAGATGGCACGAACAGCACGTACTAGTCGGACTGGCGAGAATCCACCGCGTAGGGGGAGACCGACGATCAAGCTAAGGAGAATCCGGCAGATATCCGCATGCTCTTTGCCTGTCACTCGTTGCAGTGTTGTGATACCCTTGAAGAAGAGGCGGATGTGGTGATTCGGAGGCAGTCGCCGGCAGCGTGCGTCGAGCTCTTCCGGACGGTATGCGGTCTTCAGCCATCCGACTACGTGCTTGATCACGCCTTGGTACATTTGATGCAAGATGTCCGGTGTGATTGAACGGTAGATGTTGACGAAGGGGAGGACTGTCCAGAACGGGCGCGGGATGGGCTTGATGCCCGCATCCCGGCATGCTCGAGAGAACTCCACGGCGCTGCCACCGGCCTTGCCCAAGGCGTCGAGGACGTTGGGGAGATTGCGGAAGGGACGAGTCGGATCTGTTGCTGCTCCAACGTCATCACGAGCGATATCGCACTTTGGGCAGGTCCCGTTCTTGCAGCATGTGACGAGAAGCTGTTCGGGATAGTCGCCAATATACACCGCAAAGAGCGGGTGCCCGCGTCGTGTGATCCCATCGCCACTGGAGAGTTCTATGCCATCGATTCCGGCCGAGCGCAGAGGCTTCATGATGATGATCATACACGCATGGAAGAGTTTGATCAGAGCTCGGCGACGAGCGGCCTTGTTGGTAATATGTTGGAGGCGAGTGGAGGGAAGATAAGCAAGCAAGATGTGGCCGCGCCGAGAAGGTTTACGGCGGATATCTTTTGGCAAGTTTCCAATTGTCATGTATACCGGGTACGCGGTCTTGCTACCAAAGAGCGTGAGTTGCGTCTTGTCGGAGGAGATGATGATCGGAATAATCGTGGCTCCGGCCTTCCGCTTCTCGAGCTCTTTCTGAGGGTACGTGAAATAGCGTAAGCAGTTAGAATGACTAGATGGAGAAACAGCTTACCTGCGTGGCCCACCACCACTCGCCGGTATGCATGTCGAAGTAGATCCGGATAGTATGATCCGGATCTGCGTAGTGACGCTCGGGAGCGAACACCAGGAGACCCGTAAATTCGGGATCACCGTACAGTGCGCGGATGCACTCGATGATGTCCCTGTAAAAGATCTCAAACACCTCTCCGGCGACTACAACCTCTCGACGGATGAAGCGTGGTCGGGCAGACGTAAGTTTGCTGTCGATAATCGCATTCAGCTCGCCAGATGTCTTGAACGATAGGCCCAATAGCGAGACAAGCTACATACATAAATAGTCAGGATGGTGATGCAGCTACAGCACAGAGATGTAAGTTTGAAAGCACACGCACATTCTCGATCTCCAAGAGCTGTGAGAGAGCTGTTGATCCAGGCCCTCGCATTTTTGCCCACTTTGCGACCTCCCAGTCGATTTTTGAGGCGAAGGGAGCGTAAGGGTGGGCTCCAGTGGTATCGACTGTCGCCGATGTCGCTCGGTAGCCAGATGGTGCACGCGGCATGTCTAGTGGGGAGCCTGCAAGACCTCCGGGAAACTGGGCGACGAACGTTTGTGCACGCAGATGACGAGCGGCGCGGTGTTGTGCATCACGGGCAGGTGCATCTCGCTCTGACTCCTCCATGCCCTCAGCGTTCGCATCCGCTTGTGGGGCGTCGCCAGGTGAAGGAGGTCGTTGAGGTTGCTCCCAGCCCGCCGGCTCCTCCACTTCCTCATCCCAGGCGTCATCCTCGTCCCCGTCCTCGCCGGCAGGTCCCAAATCGTCTCCCCCATCTTCCTGGAACTCGTCGTAGTCGTTCCAATAGGCATCGTCGTAGTCACCGAAGCAGTCCCCTTCGAAAGGACGAGGAGATGGCTCAGGGTTGGCCGGATTTTCGGACGGTGACCGGCTCGGGGGGTCCGGAAGGCTGGATTGGGGACTTTTCCTGTTGTCAGCATCGCGGGAGGAGGAGGAGGAGGAGGAGGAGGAGGAGGACGATCGATATTGCTCTTGCTCTTGACGCAAAGCCACACATGCAGGCTTGGTTGTTGAGCGTAGGTGGCGAAGGTATCCTCCCTGAGAGAACCAAGTGTTGCAGCCCGAGCAGTAGGATTGAGCCTGTGATGAGGACATTGGAGTATCTGCTACAAAGTAGTGAGTAGATTGGCGAGCAGAGAACAAGTGAGAGCGAGTAGACGGTGGTGGCAAAGCTATCAAACTGGCGATCAGAGTCAGGCTCCGTGATAAGCGCTGAACGCGCACACCTTTCCTCCAGCACACTCCTCTTCTCTCTCATTCCCGACGTTTCGCTCTTATTACACTACTTACACTTCTAACTCACCCCTCACTCCTCATTCTCTATCTTCTCACACCGAGCACAAGATGGTCAAACGCAGCAAGCGTCGACCGTACATCGAGTCATCCAGTTCAGACGGCGAGGACTCGATGGCTGTCGATGTCGCACCTCCCGCTGCTGACGATGGCGTACCACAGCGAGGTACTCTTCTGATACCTTCTTGGCTTGTGCTCTGATCTAACTGACGACTTTCTTGAACAGAGATGCGCCAGTCCAAGCGGATCGCACTTGAAAATCGGGGTGAGTGATCTTTCAGTACTGACGCGTGACGATATACCGACAGCAATCATTTGACTCACATGTATCAGTGTGGAACACAGTAGCCCCCGCAAGTCGTGCTCCGAGAGTCGCGCAGTCGACGGCCGCAAGTCATGAACTTGAACATGACACATCAGTGCCACCCCCGAGTCGCAAGGGAGGATCTGGAAAAGGCCCCGACGTGAACGGCCACAAGACTGGTATGTTCTATTCAGTTATCATCCGAGTCATGATCTCTACAATGCATGGATACTCTCTTACTCATAGGCAAAGGCAAAGCGCCGAAAGACGTCAAGCCTACTAAAGGCTCAGCGCCGTCCGAGGCCTCGCCTTCACATGATGAGTTGGATATCTATGCCGCCCCTGACATGGACTGCGACAAGTCGGACTCGCCAGAGCCAGAACCTCTTCCTGAACCATCTCATAAACGAAGTCGGTATGTACCCCGAAACTTGGCAGAACACCGTGACTCACTCACCGGGTCGACCATTCAGGGCACCGTCATCAAAGGTGGAGTCGAAGAGGCGAAGTTCTTCGACATTAGATTTGGTAGTAGATGTCGAGGTAGGCTCTCATTTAACAGCCCTCTGAATGAGTGGGTACTCATTGCAGTCTGTTACCACAGGTAGAAGAAGAGTCTTCTGCTTCCGGGAGCAGTGGAGACAACGATGCCGACAAGAACGGTGACACAGGCGGAGGAGTCGGCGACGAGTCTGACTCAAGCTCTGACGAGGACGGTGGGTTGAAGAAGCTCGAGAAGAACCCGACGCAGCTAGCGCGGGCGTTCGACTTCGAGGTGCGTGCCGGAAGCTTATTCGGCGCTCTGCCATCGAGCGACGTGTACGTACTGACATCACTTCCCCGGCGTCCTAGGAACCAATGTTCTTGGATCAAGACGACGATGAGGGGATAGTCGAAATTCCGGATGACATTCGTGGCTACACTACCCCCAAACACCATTCTTCCACGCGCAATACTTCCTCCTCCCGTGCTGTGAGCTACACCTCCGCTAGCCTGCCTCCCTCAACATCAGGGAAATATTCAGACGCTATCCAGAGCTACAGGCGCCACATAGCGTCTGTAGCCTCGCAGCGTCCCCCCTTCTATATAAGCACACCCTATGGCCGTATAGCGCTATACTGCGCTACAGAGCATTCTTCAAAAGGGAATAAGCTCACGGATATATTGGTGCCCAGTGCCGGCGCCACGACACCTCACTACTAGATGCATGCGAGCAGTAGAATAACTGGAGATGCATTGACAGTATCTACTACATAACCCGAGGGATACAATGCATGAACTACCATCAAGCCACCGTGCTCGTCTCTGTGACAGAGAGACGGTGCAGGTGTGACGCAGACGGGCAGGTGTACATATACGTAGAAAATGGTATGCCACGTAGTATATGACCGACCGGGTTTGAGGCGAGAGCGGGATGCGCGGTCAGCAGGGCGGAGGGAGAGGGAGAGAAGCGGCTGTTTGAGGTGCGAGTGTGAATGGGAATGGGAACGAGGGGGGAGGGGACTCAATCAGCGACCGTGGATGCACGGAGAACGGGCACACGTACTAAGCGAGGAGCCATCGAAGAAGACCGCACTGTTATCCCACTTGTGCAGCTTGCTGATGAGGCTGACGACATCCATCGCGATGACGGCGGCGTGCAGCAGAGCCTGTGTGTCGTGACTGTACGCGACCGTTCGGGTGCACGAGCAATGGGTCCGCAGCACGAGCGGTGGGAGGTGCGTCGATTTGGGACAACACCAGTGCCCGCGGAAGGCAGGTGTCCGGGGAGGAGGGAGGGAGAAGATGTGACGGGTGCATCAGCACACTGAATGGACACTGCGGGGGAGCGAAGGAGAGCGAACTAAAGGACTTACCTTGAGCATGAGTGGGGGTACTGTAGAACTCGGTGCCGTCCCGGAGCACCCCTTAGAAGCGAACAGATTAGCCCCTAGTAGCCCCAGATATGCAGAGCAGCCCCCAGTAGCCCCAGATATTGATAGCACAACACTGCCAGATGGGATCCTGTTGAATGCAAAGTCTCAGCGAGGAGGGAGGGACAGACGAGAGAGTGGGGGGAAAAATCAACAGAACAATCGCATCAAGGATGTACGCTTAAGGCGGAGACTGAACCTTTCGGAAAAGCCCGTGGCCTGTGAGCACCCGGTCGTCTTGTCTAAACATGGAACATAGGCGCAGAGATAGACAAGATGGCAAGATAAATTGATTGGCACCCGGCGGAGGAGGCAATATCATGCTGTAGAGCTCGCACTCGCGCTCTGTAGAGCTATGTTGCGCTATGGATGCTAAGCGGAAAGCAGTGCTGCTACAGGTAATAGACGCCAAAACGAGTTTTCCTGATGAAGCCCTCTACCATCGTCCCCTCTGGTCTCCGCGGTCAAGCGCTCCCAGGCTGTTTTGAGCAGCGATGACGAGGCTCGTGCACCACCGCCGAAGAAGTCCCACAAGAGCACTCATAGCAAGAGCTCTTCGGTTGACTTAAGGTCGCAGTCCCGCAATGGCCAGAAGACACGCGACGAGCGCGATCACGACGCTCGTGGGCGCAACAAGAGTCGATCTGACAGCCAGAGCAGGCAGCCCGGCAAGGACAAGCGCAATCACCAAGCTCGCGGTGGGCGCGACAAGGACAAGAGTGATCACGAAGCTCACGGCGGGCGCGACAAGGACGGGCGCAATCGCGAAGCTCGTGGCAGGCGCGACAAGGATGGGCGCGACCAAGACGAGCGGGACATCCGGAGTGGGCGCGACAAGGACGGGCGGGATAGCCGGAGTGAGGGGAGCGGGCGCAACAAGGGCCGTCGCAACGACCACGGCCGGCGTGATAACGGTAATCGCGAATGTGACGCTGATGTGCGTGAAAACGGTGAGTTGTCCAAAATCACACATTCGTAGTGGGAGTTCCACCACAAGTTTATTGACGGTATTGTGTCAGGTAACACGAAGACCAAACGTACAGCGGGTGCGGCTGTATCAGCGAGGTGCCTCATTGCATAAGGCAGTGCTATACTGTACTATAACTGACATCAAGACACACAGGAGCAGCTCTAATGTTGTCTCGCAGACGCAGTCGTCGAAGACGGTCGGCCGGACTCGCCAAGTTGATGAGGTATAAACTGAGTCACCGTCGTCACCGTTGTCCAGCTATATCTCATGTTTTTCACACAGGAGCCGAAGTTTCGGGATGTTGAAGACGTCAACTCTAAGAAGCATCGCGCTCCGAGTAACAAACGTCCAGCGGAGGTACATAGTATCTCCGACTCGTCCATGGATCTACAAGCTCGCTGCTGATACTCTCTTCGCAGAAGAAGCATACCCGAGCGAAGCCATCAGTTGACCATGATGACTTGGACTCGTCCGCTGGCGGGGACAGCGACGATGATAGCATTGATCTTGTCTACCCTACTCAGGGAGGAAAGCTCGGATTACTCGAACAGCATCGCCGAGTGCGTCACGTCACCAAGGGTGCTATGACCGGCGTTACGACAGATGTCTGCCTCAAGAATGTGTTCCCCGCCGAGGGCCTTGCCAAGCACAACGACCTCTCTCGGCGTGCGCTGGTCAAGGAAGCCGAAGCACGAGGCGATCGTCAGCTTGCTCGTAAGATCAAGCATGATGACGAGTACGGAATGGAGCTGGCAGCACTCGTATGTTCTACTCTTTCTGTTCGGACACTTATCTGACATGCAATGCCAGGTTTCCCAGCGTATCGCGAATTTGCGGAACCCTGTCAAGAGGGCCGCCGATACTGTGGTTGCGACCACTTTCGGACTGAAACAGGGGGACAATGCGAAGGGCCAATGGCTCCAGGAGGGTCTACGCTTCATTTATCCACACAACTACGAGGTGAGTGGCCGTCGCATCCGGAGAATTGGGCTGTTACTCATCAGAGTCACTGAGCACACTAGAACAATACCGTCGACGGCGAGAAGCCGTTCGAAACCTGCTTGTTCGCCAACCTCTTGCAGAGCCTCTTTTTCAAGCGAAAGAACAGTCAAGGCAGCAAGGTCGCGCATCTCTTCACCTCGTCGCTACTGGACAGGCCCAACGAGCGCGAAATTCCAGCGCCGATGCTCGCGCTGATCGCGACTGCGGTAAGTCCATAATCATATAGTAGGATGTGCTCTATCATAGTGACACGCCGCCGGCTGGCGTCACTGCTACTAGCTCTTCGCTGCGATCCATGACCATCGTTCCGAAGTCCGCGGCAAGGTCAATGACTTCAATGGGGAGCACTATGGTGCAGCATATACTGAAATCATCGGCACGCTCAATGAGATCCAGAATGACGGCCCAGAGGAATACCATTTTCTCATGCATAACTTCTATCTGGATGCCTGGTGAGTGCGACCGTCTACCGCTGTGTTACTTTGTATTGCTCATGTACCGGGGCCAACAGTGGGCAGACTCGTACATCGACTCGAGCTTCTGATGGACCGAAGGTCAGCTTCCTCAAAGTCAAGGGCATGCGCGCTGCTTGATGTCAACACGCACTGTGATACCCGAACTGCCTTGTGCGCCTCTCTTTCCTTCTCTCCTACTATCATTAATCTTGGTTGTGTCACTGTAGCATATTGCTCGCTCCACACTATCCTCTCGACTAATCATCCAATTCATACATCTGATATCTGCCTCCCGGTACATTCACGGTTGCTCATTTCCACCACACACTCTCTCCCGCTTACTTGCTCAACTAATCCATCCAATACTAGTACTTGATATATGCCGAGATGGCTCAAATCCGCACGCTCCCTCACATCCAGTCATGTAAATATGGAAGCCTCAACCACCTGTATCTACATTGGCACACCGTAGCATGGACTACGATATCTACTATACTACTGAAATGCGTAATATTTGACCCTATCTTTGTGTGTGCAAATGATCCCGACTACCAATTCTATAGTACCATTACGCTAGCCTTTGAAGGAATTTCACTACTTTATAGCTATCATGCGCTATTCCTCAGGGGGACATAGCTCATAATGTCTACTTATTCCAACTGCTCATATATCACTATATTTCGTACATTGAGAACTATTGTATGCTTTTTTGCGCTAAATAGCTGGGGGGAGATTCCCTGATGACTATCAGTGAGTTCACACGCTGCAGTCTTCCCCGGAGATCTCCCCACTCACCTCGCGCAGACAAGCTCACGAACGGCCGTGTCAAGCGCATGAAGTGGACCCCGCGACGCTACGCGCGCATCGTCGTCTGGCGCGGCTGGCACAAGCTTGTCGGCTGGCCGGAGGACGAGGGCTTCCCGTTTGGGAACTTGAGCGATATCGAGGGTGGCGCACCGATGATGGAGTACCTGCTGGGCTTGTGGGAGTCCGGGGAGATGCGGTTTGAGGAGGCATCTGACGAGGAGATGTTCCTCGCGTTCAACAGCCCGGCTAAAGTCATTCCGGGCTTGAGGATCGCGAGGAGCGGCGAGGAGCGCGAGAGCACGGCAGGCGAGGAGCTGGACACGGTGGAGGGCACATCATCTGATGTCGAGGACTTGCCGCTGTCGTCGGAAGTCGACGAGGTCGCAGACTTGTAGTTGAGCGAGTACTAGACACTATCTGTATTGTTGTGCGTTGGGAGTTGCTCCGAAGCGAACGACACGGTGTGCATGTGTCTGATGAATCGAACCCGCTTCATGAACATGCTGTAGCATAATGTTCGGCACAGAGGAGATCAATTCATGGAGAATCTGGTGCGAGCGTCAAGAAACAGAACCATTCGGTTAAACAGATGGCTTAACGTACCACGAACTGAACCGCCGATGTGAATGGCTGCCCTAGCGACAGAGTTCCTGCCGGACGAGCCCGGTAGGGTGGTTCCCAGCGTGCGGAAGTTTGCGCGCTGAGTCAGAGTTGGCAGACGGGGCAAACATTCCCACCTTCGTTCTTTCCTCCTCCCACCATCTCCCCTCCTCACCGTCCCCCTCTGCGTGCACGCAGCATGCCACACTCCAGCCTCTGCATCGGAAGACACACGACGTATGGTGAGCACCACTCTGCATTGTCTGTACTTACATGTGTGCTGATCATATTGCTGTGGGCCAGCAGCGCGACTTCCCCCTCGACACCAGCATGGCGCGGGTTGGCACTGAGCCCTGCCCTGGTACGCAATATCTCCCTGTCGCCTGCTTCTAGATGACGCCAACTGACCGTCCTGTTTGCAGCTCGTGGTCACGAATGTTCACGGCTGTCTCTGCTGCCGCCGCGATTGACATGACTGGAGCTCGCTATTATGTCTCGTGAGTATTCATTCCACACCCCGTCCGAATAGCGGACTCGACTCACTTTGGACGATTCATAGCCTGCGTCAGCCGGGGGTCCGGCACGTAACCTGCACGGCGGGAGCGAGGTGTCGAGGTTCACAGCCGTGCTTGTGTCTGTCATGGCGCTTGACAGTGAATTTCGCGTGAGTACTGCGTGAGTACCTCTATCAAATCTCAGATGACGAACCGAGCTCACGCTCAAGTGCTAGGAAGCCTCGACGGCGGCAACTGTCGCTCGCCGCCGTCGAACTTTGTGCCCGGTCGACCTCTCGTGGGCGGCGGGAGCCAGATGTCAGCACGCCGCCGGTCGGCGGTGCCGCGCTGCTCCTCGCACGTTGTCCGCATCCTCTTGACACGGGCCTGCAACGTCACCGTCGACGTTCCATGTCCGTGTGTCTCGTCCGCTGCGCGTCCTGTCGTTGTGCATCCCCCGCCGCTTGCGACATGGTCTCTAACACGCCGGCAGCGCTGCTCATCGGGAGGACGAGAGGGCCGCCGTCGCTCGCCGCCATCGAATGTGCTGGATCAGCCCCGGGCTGGCGTCAGGACCCGGATGTCAGCACGCTGCCGCTCGGCGGTGCCGCGCTGCTCGTCTGGCGTCCGCATCTCCCTGACGGGAGGCTTCAAGGTTGCCATCGTCGCCCTATGTCCGCGTGTCTTGCCCGCCGCCCGTGCTGCCGTCGTGCATCCCCGCCGCCGCTGGCGACACTTTCTCTAGCGCGCTGCACAATGGCAGCTCGCTCCTGCGCTTCCGATGTCCGCCCTCCGGCAGCCGTTCACGTCTGTTACGATGACGGCAGGCCCGGCTGAGTGGTGAGTCTCTTGTTCAGATCGCTGACTACGAATCTGACTCACTTTGTATACACCACAGCTGTGAGCGGCCAGACAGGGGCGGCGGCGTTGGCAGGACACGTCGAGATCAATCTCGGCGCACGACAGCGGTCTGAAGGACTAGCATGTGAGTACACTCTTTTCAACGCCTCCGGTTGGCGGACTGGATCTGACTACCGCACCTTCGCATGTCTAGAGCGTGTGCGCGCCCACGGACATGCACTCGGGCGGCACTCGCGACTCGGAGACGTGCCAGAGTCGGTGTCGTCCGTGATGCCTGTCGGTGTTCCTTCAAGCGTGTGAGCGTCATCGACCCTCGGTACGTGCTATTTTTCAGAGTGTCTTAATGCACGTGCACTCACCAATACGATCTTCGAAGGTTGGCGGCGGCATGACGTCGCCGCGGCGCGCAGGATCAACTTGAAGTGGGGGCAGATTCGGAGTCGGAAGCCACGCCTGAAATGCGCAGTGAGTGTACAGAAGTGCTCTCATACACATGTACTCACCGTGTGCGGCAGTGCGAACGTGCAGGAAGCGGGGCATAGAGGGACTCGGAGGGCGTGGTGGAGGAACGAGATCAAGAGGCGGCGGTGCATTAGCGCCGGACGCAGATGACGGAAATGGCAATTGAGGCGCTCGTGTGCGTCCGCAAGGTTATAGTTGCGCGCGCCGCGGACTCGGAGTGTACGTAGCGTAGTACGAGTGCAATGTAGTCTTCTTCTCCTGCCTTTCTGCAGATCCCCGAGTCCCTCTCGTTCTGCTCTGCTCCGGATCCCCCTCCTGAGTCCTTCAAGTTCCCCCCCCTCTCCTCCCCCACCCTCCTACCTCTCCAGCCGTCCAGAACGCAGAACAGCACTAGTACCCTACCTCTCCAGCCGTCCGGAACACAGAACAGACCGTCCAGAACACAGAACAGAACTCTCCCTAACGATTGAATTCTGTCTGCAGTTGGAAACATCGCGACAGTGTGCCCGGCAAACCATTGAATTCTGTCTGCAGTTGGAAACATCGCGACAGTGTGCCCGGCAAACCATTGAATTCTGTCTGCAGTTGGAAACATCGCGACAGTGCGCCCGGCAAGGAAATATATTGCCACGCTATGTACACCGCCGATCACCCGGTCAATCTGCGCCCACCGCCCGCCCAACCTCCTCTACTTGCGCTTCACATCTCCAGCCGCAGCCGCACCAACAGGCGACATATCCTCAATGAACCGGCCCCTATCTGGCGTTGGGACCCCCGGACCCCCGCTCGCAGCAGCGGAGGCGGCGTCCTTCCTGCTCTTCTTGCTGCCCTTGCTCCCGCGGCGGAACCAGCCCGTCCCATTGCGCTCGGGCTTCTTCCCGGGGACGACCTCGTCGGGCGCGCGGCCCGCCCCCGGGCGCACATCCGCGGGGTCCTCCGTGCGCGCGGCGGCGGCCTTGAGGAACTCCTCGCCGCGCACGCGGAGGTATTCTTCGAGGAGCGCAGCGTTGCGCGAGTTCGCCTTGAACATCGCGAGCGCGATGTCGCCCACGATCGGCACGAAGCCGACGCCCGCGGAGATCGCGTTGTTGAAGATCATCTGGCCGAGCAGCCAGCCGGGCAGCCTGCGGGCGGCGGTCAGCGATCATCGCGAGGGGAGGGGGGACGGGTACGTACTCGGCTTGTCGCGCTTTGCGGACGACGAGGATGTAGTTGAGCGCGGCGTCCGCAGCGTCTCCCGCCCCGGGGATGATACCTGCACGAGGCACGTCATTCAGCCACACTCGCCACTGAGGAGCACCGGGCGCATTGAGCGCTGAACAATGTAACGAGCAGTCACGACGGGCAATGGGCAATGTCCTCCCCCCGGAACTAGCCTAGCAGCTAGCCTTGTGACTGGACTGCTGGTCACAACTCTAGCTATCAGACGAGTTCGGGTCCGGAATCTGAACACAGGGCAGTAACAAATCGAAATTAAGCCCCATTAACAAGGGACTAATCCGACGTAAGCCTTGTTCAGGACCGGAACCAGCCTGGTATCTAACGTTGTGACCTGGAGTCCAGTCACAAAGCTAGCTTCTAGGCTCGTTCTGGTGGGGAACATGGACCTCTGTCCGTCGTGAGTTACATCGCGGTCATATCGTGGTCAAAATCCCCATGTATCTCTCATGTGTCGTGGCGCAACATGCTAGAAATATTCCAAATATTCCAGTGTTTCTGTGTTACATCCTGGATACATTTCAACAGTCGCGTGTAACCACGATGTATCCAGGATGGAACACATTGACAAAGGAATGCCATATTTGGATTTTAATCACGGTATATTCACGATGTAACGACTCGTTAGATCAGTCGCTGCCCCCGGAGGAGCCCGCCACAACTACAGCACTGGCATAGCGGAGAGACGAGACGCACCGATGATGAACGTCCAACCGAAGTGCAAGCCGCAGACGTGGAAGCCCTTGTCGAGGTAGTGCGCCCGCCGCTGCACCGACTTGAGGATCTTGGCGTCGCGCGTGGACAGCCCGGGCGGAGTCTCGCGCTGCCGGTTCGACGAGTGCACCGAGTGAACAGGAAGAGAGAGACAGACGTTCAGGAACAGAGGCCGAGAGGAAGAGAGTTGAAGGAGGTCGCTCCGCCACAGAGACATACCTTCCGCCTCCGCTGCCGCCCCTTGTTGTCCGTGTAGGTCTCATACAGCGGGTCCTTTGGCTCGTAGTCCTTCAGGTGCTTTTGGAAGAGCTTCTTGCCGTAGCCTTGCGCGAAGCGTTGCATGTCGCGGACGATGGCGGGAGGGTATAGTAGTGTAGAATGGGGAGGTGGAGAGACCGCACGCGGTCATCGCTGCCTTTTGAGCCACCGCCCAGCTCGCAGCAGGCGCAAGTGGATTCGCCGGTGACGTCATGCACCCGGCCAGAAATTATAGACGCTCGCTCCGTTTACTGCTTACTTACTTTATCTCGGAATATGATTAGGATTCTTCTATGTAAGCCACGAAACCATAACCGTAGCTAATAATACAGGGCGCCTCCATTTACCAGAGGTTTAAAACGGTACAACATAACGAATGTCAGATAAATAGTTCACCCCGAGCTCGGCTATCCATCTGCAAACAGCCCCTACAAGCACTACGTTCGCGTTCGTCGTCCCCTTCGCCCAGCATGCGCACACCGCCTACGGCCACGCATCCGCGCACGTCCGGTCGGGCCGCTTGCTGTTCCGGCCCTTGCACTCGAGCTTCCCGCAGTCCTGGCAGGGGTTCGTGCAGAACGCGCGCCCGCCCTTGCCCTTGCACTCGTTCGACCCGCACTTGCAGCAGTGCCGCACGCGCTTGTGCAGCGGCTCCGACATGCCCGGCTCCGGCGTGCCGTCGACGATCGAGAACGTGCGCTTGAGCGACGTCGGCGGCGGCGGCGGCTGCTGCTCGGGCGGCTGCTGCCAGTACGGGTACCCGTACGGGTACGCCTGGTACGGGCCGGCGGGGGGTGCGTACGCGTAGTTCGGCGGGGGCGGCTGCGGCGGGCCCGGGGTCGGAGCTTGTGGTGGGGGCGGGGCGGGGGCTTGCGGGGGCGCGCTCGGGCCGTGCTGCTGCCCGTTCGCGGCGGGGTCTGGGGCGGGGTTGCTGGGCCCAGCTTGCTCTTGCATGGGTGGGGCGGCGGCGCCGTTGTGGTCCGCGACGCCGCTATTGGCGTTCCATGCCTCTTGGAACTCCTCGATCGTCTTCTGCGCGGGGAAGCGGGGTTGGCACGGGGAGAACAGCGAAAGACGAGGGGGAAGCACTTACGTCTTTGTCCCCGAGCTCGCCTTCGACCTGATGTGCGTCTTGAGGGTCCTCGTCTTCTTCCTCCCCTTGGTCGCCATCCTCCTCCTCCTCCTGCTTGTACGCTACGTACTCGAAGTCTGAGGTCCCGTGTTGGATAGCGCGGACGATATCGAGGATGGCCTCCTTCTGTAGCCTGGCGTGCAAGCTCGCACGCACCATGTTCCACAGCGCGGTCGACACGCCCATCCCATGCCAGTTCCATATCTCCGGGCCCGTGCCGAGGTCGGGGTTGCCCTGCAGGAGTAGCGCGGGGAACTCGTCCTTGAGTTTGGTAGGGAGTGCCCGCAGAATGGACGCGTCGGTGCTCGCGAACTTGCGCCCTTGTGGGCCGGTCGTTGCGATACAGGCGGGGCTCGTACAGACGTACTCGCAGGCGATCACGAAGAACGGCTTTCCCAGGTCATAGACCTTGATGGGCCCGGAGCTGATGCGACCGCGGTTGATCAACGCGCTATTGCACGTGGGACAAGCTATGCCGTTAAACACCAACGGTTGGGGATCCCAATAGAGGAACCGGTGTTCCGGAGGTGTGCGGGCAGTCGACGCCGAGGCGGTGAGAGAGAAATAAACGGGAGAGGACGGAAGCCAGAACGTCTTGAGTATCGAGTACAGTTGAGGGATGGCCGCATTCTTGCTGTTAGGAGCAAGTGAGACGAGGTGGGACTTGAACGCTTCCTCGACGCTTGGGCCCGCGGCGGATGGAGGGTTGGGTGCTTCGAGGGCGGAGACGAGCGCGTGGAGGAACTTATCCGGGCGCGACCTCGAGAGCTCCCCCCAATCATCGCCATCAAGGCTAGGGTCGATAGGGAACACGGGCGGACGGCCAGGGCGCGCGCCCATCGGAGGAGCAGAGGCCGAAGCCCACGCGGGATCGCCGGCGAACGGCGTCTGGGCGACAACGGCGCTGTCAGGGCAGGTAAGGGTGAATGACACAAGGAAACTCACCTCGTACGGGTATATGCCAGGTCCGCCTGGCTGTGATCCAGATGCATAAGTGCCAGGAGGGCGTTTGCGAGGACGACTGGGTCGCCGAGGGCCGACAGAGCCTGCAGGGAGGCCGTCCTTGCGCGGACGACCGACGGGACGTTTGATCTTCGGGGGTGCATTGGGATCGACCGGTTTCTTGCCGCTGCCCTTGGGCCGTCCAGGCTTGCGCTTGACGGGTTGCTCGGAGTTCACGCCGTCGACGTTCGGTTGGAGGGGGGGAGGGTGGCCCATCGAGATAGACATACCGGGATGATTTTGGGGCTCACCGGGATTCGACATGTGCTGGTGTTGGGCGTGGGCGTGCTGCTGATCGGGGGAACCCTGATTGCCCATGGACTGCGAAGAGAGGGTGCTTGTCAGAGTGTGCAAGGAATTTGCGTCGGCCATAGTGTACGCTGGCTCGGTGGGGAGGTCTGTGGAACATGGCGACTCAGCATGCGAACGGGCAGTCGCGATGAAAGGGGGGAGAGAAGAAAGGACTTGTCGCGAGCTGGGAGAGGGATTTGTGAATTTAGCTCACCGAACCGAGGATATTTGGGCGAGGAGAGCGTTTGAGATGAATTTGGAGGTAAAATACCGGGAGGGATGGGTTGATGGGGGGAGGATTCGATAGCTCTCTTTTTGCCCCTCTTCCGAGTTATTACTAACGTCAATTTATCTTCCGGCTTCTCCCGAATCATAAGCCTGAGAAGGTTAGCGGGAGTTATCTTTGTTTTCTTCCAAGTACACCATCTCATTTCGAGTTCTACAATACTGCAGCGCGTATCGTGGGTGATCTTACACAGTCGGAGAGAGCTTAGGAATTACAACGCACAACGAAGGACTAGTGCAGCCATTCGGAGAGGGTGTACTGAGCTGAGACGCGCGCTCAGTAGTTGTACATATATATTGCCGTGCCTGAGTCTGACGAAACGTTTTGTGACGACACAGCAAACGCTTTCCAAGATCGCATCTTGTCAACAACTTCCATGATGTCCCCCAGTATCCTGGCAACTTTTCGGCCAGCTACAGCTGCCCATGTGCATCGTCGGCCAGAGTAATATGTACGACTGCCCGCAATGTCGACGGCAGGCTTTATCTTTGCTCCGGTTGCCGTGCTAACGTAGCCACAGACATGGACGTGTCGAATACTTATGCTCATCCGCCGAGCCCGGCAAACACGAATCCCCAGCCTCGCTTGTCGCGTATACCACGATTGATGCCTGGGCATGCGCGCGCGCATTGGATGGGCATATGTGGACTGCATTCACTGAGTTGTTCGGTGGATATGTAACAGAAGTACTGGGGCTAGTTTCGTCTGGAGGAGGTCTCAGCTGTTCTGTGCCACGGGACGGGAAGATCAGTGGTAACCATGCGCTCGGAACACTTTGGGCCTTGGAAATGCCGTCATAGGCAATCGCGTCTATCCGAACTGCGCCGCACCGCCGGACCTCCATTTTTGACGGCTGGATAAAACCTCGTCTCCTTGGCCGGCCACGCTCCCCGTCATCCAACATCCCCTCCCCGTCCCCTTCTCCGCCCCCGTCCCCGCCCTCTCTGGGCCTGCCACTCTTTTCTCCCCGACGCTCCTTCAGCCCGACTTCAACCATGCTCTCGAGTTCTCTTGTCCCGGCCTTCGTCGCGCTCGCCGGACTCGCGTCTACCGCGTCCGCTCATATTGGTGCGTTTGATTGCTTTTGCCATGCTCGGGCATGACTGACACAGCGCGTAGCATTCTGGCACAAGTCCATGTACGGGTTCAATGTGACAGACAAGACATACTCGTACGACAATCGGCCTCAAGTTCCGTTGTATGACATGACATTTGACCAGTGGTGGATGGTGAGTAATAGTATATCACCTTTGGATCTGCGGAACGGCTAACATGGACCCAGCACGGTCACATCGATCATCCTCCGAACGCGGGCGACTTCTTCGAGCTTCCCGCCGGTGGCAAAGTCAACACGGAGCTCTCCTGTGATAAGGGCGCTACAAGCTGGTTCAACTCCTCCCAAGGGTGAGTGCACTCACTACGCTGTTCGATCGACCTCGTTCGCTGAACACGATCCTCAATGACGTGCAGTGGCGACGTTGGATACGGAAGCAACTATCCTTGCCCTGGAGCACAGCTCAGTGCCTTCCATACCACTGGCATCGATGATGTGAAGGGTTGCGCGCTCGCTATCGCATACCAGTCCGATGTCCACGCCCTCAAGCCCGATGACTTTACCATCTTCTCCGTCAACCACACTTGTGTTTGGTCCCTGAACACTGAGTTTGAGGTGCCCAAGCTTCCTGCTTGTCCGGAGGAGGGCTGTCACTGTGCCTGGTTCTGGATCCACTCCGTACGTCTCACGCTTGCTCACCAAGACCGTCGTCTTATCTCTGTCACTTCTTAGATCGAGAGCGGTTCGGAGCAGAGTATGTTCGTGCCCCCTCTCCGATAGGTCCCATCTAATTAAGCGCGCATACAGTCTACATGAACGGTTTCAAGTGCAAAGTCACTGGCGACGCTGGTACACAAGCGCTCGGCAAGCCCGCTCTGCCTCGTCGGTACGTTCTACTGTCGTGCCGTCAACTCAATGACAGTATCTCATTGTGAGCAGATGCGGTCTCGACCCCGATGAACAGGACGCCAACGCCGCGCACCCTGGCAACTGCACCGTCGGCGCGAAACTGCCCATGTACTGGTACCAGAAGGAGGGCAACAATGTGAGATCGGCATCTTCTCAGGCGCGATCCTCGCTCACCCTCGCCCATTGCAGATGCCTGAGGGCACTTATCAAGCACCCTACTACAACGACCTCTACGGCTTCCATGACGGCGCTCAGAATGACATCTTCAACAGTGGCATCATCGCTGACAAGGCCGACTTCGCCGTCCCGTCCATCGGGTCGACTCCTACGCATGTTGCTGTTGCGCCTAGCCCGACCACCCCTAACGCTCCTGCAACGACCTCGGAGGCGCCTAAGCCGACAACTGAAGCTCCGAAGCCGACACCTGAAGCTCCGAAGCCGACAACTGAAGCTCCGAAGCCGACAACTGAAGCTCCGAAGCCGACAACCGAAGCTCCGAAGCCGACAACCGAAGCTTCGAAGCCTACCCCAGAGGCACCCCAGCCTGAGGCCCCTAAGACCACTTCAGTTTCGACGTTGAGCGCGAACTCTCCCAGCCCGACTAAACAATGGTGTGTCGGCATCATATTTATTCTAGCGAGCATCGACTCACTGATCCCTACCGTGCGCAATGCAGCAAACGCGTGAAGACGGGCAAGAAGCGCGGCCATGCGCGCCGCCTGTCGGGCCCTCATCATTAACCTCCGCTCTCTTGTAGCATCACCCGATACCCGGCCCGGCAGGCTTGACGCACTGCCCACCCTGGGCCCCCACATACTTAGTTCCCATCGCCCATCGTCTGTCGTTCACTGTCGAAGTTGAGCCCGCTCTCGCTCGTCCATAGTCTACTGTCGCCTCTCTCCCGTCTCTCGCGCTCCCCAATTCTTGACCCACCCCCATGCTGGATGTACGGCTGTACATATCGCGTGATGCGCACCTCCCATGGGGACGACGTGACCGGATGCCCGTCGTCGGTGCGCTGCCTTTTCTGCTTCTATGGCCACGGTGCCGCCCGCTTGCTGCCGTCCCCCTCCGTGCCACTTGCATCTCGCTGTGAATGCACGTGTCCCGTGTCTACGTACTCGCTCTTCCGTGCTACAGTCGTCGTTATCCGTTTCTCAATGTGAATCCCGCGCGGCGCCGCTGGAAAGCGGCCGAGGGCCCGTTGCCGTCAACACTTATACCCGCGTGCGCATGCGGCATGCATATCGCTATGTTGCCGTCAAGGAAAGTCGCTGAGTCCTGTCGAGGCCTGGCCGAGGATGGCGTCGCGTGACACCCAACCCACTACGTTTCCCGAGTGCAGTTCATATTTCTACTACCTACCATAGAGCCAGACCCTAACGCGCAGTAAACGAGGATTCAGATAACGGGAAGAAGTTGATGATTGTCGCCGGTCGAACATAGGCCTCGGACACGCGCGTCATCGGACATGCGCATCGCACCCGTCAAGGCCTGCAGGGTGTAAGGTATAAACTTTGTGACCAGACTTTGAACCAGGGGAAACCTACCTTAGCTAGCCTAGACTGTTCACCCTAGCCCAACTTCAAGATGACCGCTGTGAACACTGCAAAGATCGGCGGTACTGAGATCACTGTCGGACGCATCGCTCAACCTTTGACTTCCAGCATGGTCTCATGATGACGTGCGTACAACGTACTGTGTCGCCGCTGTAATCACATCGACGAGTGTAACGTGCGACTGCCACTGACCACTCAAGTCCTTTGGGCTCTGGATGATACCGGTCAGGAATCCCCGTCCGTGAGGGTTGATTAATGGAAGACAACGTGTGAGTGAGGCTTTCGGCAGCAGAGAGAGTTCACGTACGAGTATGCCGCTACGGAGATGCCGAGCTGTCGCGATGACTATTATCCGGCGTGTTCGGCGGTCAGCGAGACGCTTCTCGCTCGTGACAAGGGCGGTGGTGCGCACCCTTCTTAGTCTCCTCCTCGTACGACCACAAACTCACTTCTACCTCGAGGAACGCGATAGGGTGTACCCAGCACGGCCCCGGGCATCGATAAGCAATATTTCGTTTTAGTTCCGGGAAACACGGTGACAGTGCTGCATTCGGACATCCCGATGTAGCTGAAATGCCCCTCGCTCTTCATCTCGCTGAGCATCTTGATCAGGTGTTCGAGCGAGACGTTCTCGGGCACGCGCGCGCACTCGAACAAGTTCATCTTCTTGATACCGCCGAGCTTGGCGTTGATGCCGCAAGTTCTCCGGGCTAGAGCACGGTCTGCGTGAGTGATTGTGCTAGCGGGTTAAACGTCAATGACGCGAGCTGACGACCCGTCTGAGATATAGGTGTCAGGCTTCATGCCTCCCTAGTGATAGCAATGAGCATCGACCTCGTCTATCACTGTCAGAGCTGGCAGCGAAGGCGTACCTTGACGGTCAACTTGAAGAACGTCTTCTCCGCGTACTCGAGATACTTGGCGTAGAGTGCTCCAGATTCCCCGTGCCCAAGGGGAGGCTGTAGAACTCGCCTGATAAGACGCGTGAGCACTCAGAGGATCGGATAATTTGGGTACAGTACCGGCACGTACCGCTGTTGAGCAATATCTTGACACCAGGAGGCATAGCGTCAACACCAGCCTTGATAGTCTCGAAAGCCTCCTCGTATGGGAGAGGGATGGGCAGGGTCCCAGGCTCAGCGCTCAGCCTTGACGGCATGGCACACAATTCGTTCACTGTCCGTTGATACACAACGCCTGCTACACTAGCTGGCGACTTGCGTCACCGGCTGGCCCGCTTCCAAGAGGAAGAGCTTAACCACAATGTCGCGTTAGTCAAGGTGATTGAAAGGATCTCCGAGAAGAAAGGTGCCACTCCCGCGCAGCTCGCGATTAGCTGGGTCCTCACGCGTGGGGCGCATGTCATCCCCGTCCCGGGTTCCTCGTAAATCGCGCGCGCAACCCGGGCTTCTAACTGACTCGGCCTTGGGTTGCCTTTTCTAGGAACAAGAAGCGTAATTTGGAGAACATCGCCGCGGCCGACGTTGTGCTCACAGAGGACGAGCTGGCTGCCATCGACAACGTTCTGGCGACCCATTCGATCGTAGGCGGCCGGTCCAACGATAAGATGGATCCCAAGATACTCCGCCTGCCATGGGCATGAAGAGGGTCTGCGGTGGTAGGGAATGCCATGTATAGTCCTTTCTGTGTGCAATGATATAGGTCAGTCGCCGCCTTGCCAATGCCGATGCCAGTGTAGCATGTCAGTACCCACGTACATATTTTTGTCGACAATTACTAGGAGGAAGCGGCCGAGGGCCCGTTGCCGTTACTGTAACAATGATCATACCCGTGTGCGTATGTATTCCCGTCGCCGGAACACGCGAAGGAAGGTCGCTGGCTAGGTCCTGGCCGAGGCTGGCGTATGTGAGCGGCAGGCAATTCGGAGGTGAGTGGGGCTTGGATGGGCCAGATGGGCCAGATGTGCCGCGAAGTGTTGTCCAAATCTAGTAATCCCGATGTCGGGACATGGTGCACGCCATGCCACCGCGTCGTCGGCCATGTACATTGCATACGTCATGGCCAGGGTGTGCCGAGTATAAAATGACCAGTGTTTGAACCTGGAGAAACTAAACCTTTCCAGACTTCACGCACCCAACAAAAACATACCTCAAGATGACCGTTGTGAACACTGCAAAGATCGGCGGCACTGACATCACTGTCGGACGTATCGGCGTATGTCTCTTTCTCGTTCTCGTTCATCCAAACACGTAACGGTGGCAACATGTCTTAACTGCTTCCAGCATGGTCTTATGATGATGACGTGCGTACAACGATGTCATTTCATTAAGTTGTCGCATTGACGAGTGTAACGGTCCACTGGCAGGCTGAGGGACCCTGCCCACCCTCTCTCGGACGAGGAGGCCTTCGAAGCCATCAAGGCCGGTGTCGACGCTATGCCGGTTGGTGTCAAGGCGTTGCTCAACAGCGGTACGTGCCGGTACCCAAGTGATCCGATCCTTTGAGCACTCATGCGTCTTGTCAGGCGAATTCTACGGCCTCACCTCGGCCACCGCCAATCTTGAACTGCTGTCCCGTTTCTACGCGAAGTATCCCGAGTACGCGGAGAAGACGTTCTTGTCCGTCAAGGTACGCTTTCTCTGCTTTCTCTAATTCAACACACAAGCACGATCCTCATCGCGGTCACTAGGGAGGCATGAAGCCCAACAGCCTGGTTACAGACGGATCGTCAGTGCGCGTCGTTAGTAACCCCCTAGCATAGCCGCTCACGTAGTTCATGCTCTAGCCCCGAGAACTTGCGACGCAGCGTCGAGAACATCAACGCGAAGCTCGGTGGTATCAAGAAGATGGATCTGTTCGAGTCTGCGCGCGTACCGGACAATGCCTCTCTCGAAGACCTGATCAAGACGCTCAGCGAACTGAAGAGCGAGGGGCATTTCAGCTACATTGGGATGTCTGAGTGCAGCGCTGCAACGCTCAAGCGGGCACATGCGGTAAGGAGTTGTGGCGTTTCCTGAAATGAACTCCTGCTTATCGATACCCGGGGCCGTGCCAGCTGCACCCCATCGCGATCGTCGAGATTGAGGTCAGTTTGTGGTCGTACGAGGAGGAAACTAAGAAGGGTACGCACCGCTGCTCTCATCATGAGCGAGGAGCGTGATCGCTGACCGTCGAACGTGGATAACAGTCATCGCGACTGCGCAAGAGCTCGGAATCTCCGTTGCGGCATACTCGTATGTAGACAATCTTATCTGCTGTGGAAATATCACCTAACGTTGTCTTACCAACAGCCCTCTCGGACGAGGATTCCTGACCGGTACTATCCAAAGCCCGAAGGACTTGACCGGTCAGTGACAGTCGTCCATCCTTCTGTCCGCTGCCCACTGCTGATACACAACTCCATACCAGCCGGTGACGTGCGTCACCGGCTGACCCGCTTCCAGGAGGAAGAGTTTAGCCATAACCTCGCGTTCGTCAACGCGATCAAGGGTATCGCCGAGAAGAAAGGAGTCACGCCCGCACAGCTCGCGATTAGCTGGGTCCTCACGCGCGGAGCCCACGTCATCCCCATCCCGGGTTCCTCGTAAGTCGCGCGCGCGCAATCTGGGTTCGCAGTATGTATGGCTTCCGATTGACTTGGACGGTGTTGCGTTATGCAGGAACAAAAAGCGCACCCTGGAGAACATCGGCGCCGCCGATGTTGTGCTCACTGAGGGTGAGCTGGCTGCCATCGACGATGTCCTTGCGACGCACTCGGTCAAGGGCGGCCGGTACAACGACAAGATGGATCCCAAGGTGCTCCACCTATGGGCCTGAAGAGGGTTTACGGTAGCAGGGAATTACGTGCAGTCCTTTCTGTGTACAATATAGGTCAGCTATCATGTCAGCAGCTGACGCGCATACATACATATAACCTGTCACGAGTTTGTACTGCCAAGCAGTTTTGAGCATCTAGGATGTCAAGCGCGACTGACGCGTGAGTCACGTTCACGTGCAATTCTGTCACGCGTTCTCTGACTTCAACTAAGTAGGGGCAAACCAGTGGTACACAAAAATGACCTTTCAATTTCGACGTTCAGCACTCCGAGCTTCGCGAACGAAACGCTACATTGCTTTACTCATTCCCTCTGTGCGCACCACCCAACCTTCAGATGGGAAGCCCGGGGACTGACCCTCGCTCCCGTCCCAGCCCTCCGCCATCATCGCGATGGCATAGAGCAGCGAGCCAGAACCGGGAAAGTACGGCGTCGGGACTCTGACGCCGCCGACCGGCATTCCGACGTCATCGAACTGGAACAGTGGATGGAGCAGCCACTCGAGGGCCTTGTCCGTGTCCCTGTGGCGCGCCGCAGACATCGCCAGCATCGGGAAGTCCCACCTGCAAACCGAACGAACGAAGGAAGCTCAGCAAGTTGCCACAGCACGCTGCGCAGAGAGGACGGAGACGGAGACGATCGGCACGACTTACCCCCAGCAGTTCGTGATGTTCCAGCTCGTCCAGACCTTCTCGGCGGTCTTCTTCGCAACCTCGACGTCCACGTCCGCCGTCTGCGGCAGCCAGCCGTAGAGTCCGACGAGCGCCGGGTGGTCGTTCGTGTACGTCGGCGTGTCCCAGAAGTCGCTCGGGATGCCCTCGTACACCGCGTACAACCCGCCCTCCGTCGGCAGCGGCGCCAGGTTCTCGCGCACGTCCGTCCACGCCGCCGGTAAGTCCTCCCCGAGCCGGCCCATCCACGCGCTGGCGTGCTCCAGCCCGAAGCGCCAGTACGCGAGCTCGAACGCGGGGTTGCGCGTCGCGTTCGGCGCGGTGTCCTCACTGACAACATACATGGGCGGGCCGAGGTCGAAGAAGCCCGTGCTCGCGTTGCGACGCGCGTATGCCGCCATCCAGTCCGCGGTCGCGTGCACGACGTCGCGCCACGCGTCGAGCGTCGCGCGCGAGGCGTTCGCACGGTACGCGTACTCGGCGAACACGAGCGGGTGCGGCTGCTGCCAGACCAGGAGCTCGTTGATCTCTCCCGGTGCGGAGCGGCCTGAGGGGTCGGTCATCTTGGACCAACGCGCGCCGGTGGAGTAATCCTGCTGGACTTGGGCGCGGCGGAGCGAGGAGGCGAGGAAGCGTGAGTAGACGGTGCTCGCGCGTCCGAGGAGGTCCCAGTTGTTCCAGAGGGCCCAGTGCGCGCTGTGCCAGAAGAACATCTCCATGTGGAACTTGCCGAACTGCAGTGGTGTTGGGGTCAGTGCGACGACACAATAGCCTTCGACACACGATACAACGCACCCAGCCGTTGTTGACAAGTCCTGACTGTTTGCACAGGTGAGTGAGAGGCGTTCTGCTCAGGGCGAGGGACAGTATAGCTTACCTCTTGGGGTGGAGTGTTGCCCGCTTCGTTGACACGGAGTAGGTACTGAGATAGCACGATCCGCCTCTGGAGCTCGTCTGCGCGCGGATCGCTCGATCCCGTGACGAGATCGACGAATCCATTTTGCTGCCAATACTCTTGCCAGGTCTGCTGCGACTCGCGCACGATGTCCGCTACGGTCGGGATCGTCTCCAGAATGTCGGGAGCGTAGGCAATCGCGACGGAGAAAGAAGCTCGAGGATGCGTTGGGACGACGGCGTATGTATGTGCGTCGGGAGAGACGCGCGAGATGCTGAACCGGTCTCCCCCACCTAGGAGTGAGAGAAACGTGCTGTTCACCATCGTGTGTGCGATCCTCGCCTCGACGTTCTGCCCTAGCCCGCGTCCTGTTGTGAGTGCCGTCGAGTGCTCCATCGTCGCGTTCCACAACCCAACGAAAGGCGCTTCGAACCCTGCGCTGCCGTCGTTCCAGGGAAAATCGAGGAATACACCAAGGCGGCCTTGCTGGAGCAACGAAGACGTGATCGTGACGGCGACCGTGTCGCTACTCTGTGCGGCGATCGTGCGGACTTCGACATCTTCACCCTGCCACTGGAAGCGGCTCGTCATCGTGCCCGTCCACAAGTCCAACTTTTGCTGCGTTTCGTTCAGAGCGGCCTCCGTCATGTTCAAGGTATTTCCCTTCTCGTCCATGAAGAGGAGACCGACCCGCCCGAGATTGACGCGGTTCGGATTCGCCTCGAGCCACTGCTCGAGCAACGGCGGGCCGCCGAACTCGTACTGGACCCCGTCCCACACAGCCCCGCGATAGTTGTCCATGTCGGCTTCGGTCATGCCAGGCGGGAAGGAGTCGTTCTTCCACCCCCAGTCGGACATGATCGCGAATGGGAGGAAGGTTTGGAGGCCGGTGACGTCGGCCCCGAACGCGAAGTGGCCGTTGCCGACCTGCATGGGCGTGCTGGTGCTAGACGTATTCCGGACGGGGTCGTAGCGCGATACAATGGCATGGCGATCGATGCGTGCACATGCCCTGCGAGAGAAGAGGGCCAGTGAAAGGGAAATAAGTAGGAGAGATAGTAGTCCCATACTTCAGTAGGGGCGATTGTCTTCGTTGCGAGATGTGAGAGACGAGGTTTTATCTTCTTGGTAGCAAAGATTCGCGACGCCGCTTGGGGCATGGGGGATTTTCGAGAGTTCAAGGAGGGGGAATGACGTTAATGCACCTCAATGCGGTGACTGAACGTCAGTTCCTGCGCGTTCTGCTCAGTGCTTCTCGCGGTCCGGGGAGATACACGATGTCCTGCTGACCCTGTCATAGGGAGAAGTCCTCAGAAAATATGAGCACCTGAACGACTTACAATGGAGCGACGGTGCGGAACCGGAAACTCTCATTGGCGCAAGTTGCCGAAGCCGAGAGAAGATCACCCTATGGCTCCCTATGGCCGCGATGCTCGCATCTCATTCGATATGTTCTACCATCTTCATATATTACACCTGCTATGGCACTGGTCAGACGTCAACAATACGAATACGGACGATCGGAATGTTGCACATACTTGAGCTAGATACCCCAAAACCCATTGAGACTGATCGACCTGCTGGATCTCACAGTCCACCTATTAAGGCTCGTTCATAATACTCCCCCCATCCTGCTTGATAGAGCTCAGCCATTACCTCTTCCATGGACCTCCCTGAGAATCGCAAATGTCTCTCCGTCAACGACGCGGATTCTTCTTGCAGTTTGCGCGTGTAGTAGTCCGCATGGCCGTCGCCGTGGTGTGAGCGCATGAATGCGTACTCGCCATTATTGATATGATCCGCATAGAACTCCGTGATCGCCTGTTGGTCCAAGAAAACTGAGAGTGTCTTCACGGCGGAAGAAACTGGGGTGGACGAGGTGAAAGTTGTTGGACAAAGGGTGCATACAGGCGGAAGAGCGCGGCCGAGGGTCGGATGGGTTGGTGATTCGAGTCTAAGTCACGCTAACGCGAATGTCACATGCACGTGAATCATGAGGCACGAGTTGTCACTGACTGACTACTATAGTATGGCAGCAGCCTAGAGTATTGTAGCAAACCTTGTAAGCCCCACATCATCAGCGACAAGCCGCAATCTACACTTCTCTGCCGCTTCTTGACTCGGACCACCATCCTCCTGTCTTGCTACACCATGAATGCAAGTCGCGGGCGAACCACTGCTGGTGGGCACTCCGGCAATATTCACCCCTCGAGCCCCATGGACATGTTCATGTCTTCGTCACAAACTGGTGTCGACAGTATACGAGACAAGCTCGACCTAGAGAAGGAGCAGGAGCGGCTGATCCAAGGGACGTGCTCTCACTGCGGTAAATTTGGTGGAGACGCTCTCAAGAGCTGTTCCCGATGCAAGTGAGTGGTACAGCAGATCATCCCGTCCTGACATATGATCAACTCAACGATCTGCCGTAGAGCTGCCCGCTACTGTGATCAGTCGTGCCAGCTTGCGGACTTCAAAACACGGCACAAGCGCGAATGCAGCAACTTCACACACACACCTACCACTCGTGCGTTCCTCACTAAACCGCTCCCGAACGACCGCTTCCCTCAGCGACCCGTATTTGCGCACTGGCACGAGGACGGCGTTGGGTGCTGGACTAGTATCGATGGACGAATCGACTGCGAGTTCGTACCTTGCTCAACCTCCTGCATTCGAAAACGCTGATAGCCTTCGCCTTCCGCAGCCTTGGATCTCTCACTGATTCTGTCAGTCCACGAAGGGGATCTTACAGCGACCGGCAAACGCATATCGCTAGTGGTCCTGACAGCGGCCGCGGTATCATTCGCACTCACAAGGCAGCGGCGCGGAGCTTGCTCAGCCTTGCTGTCCTCGTGCAGAACCGTCGCAAGGATAAGGCCCCTATCGTTGTGTTCGGCTCGCGCGCGCAGGTGGTGGGCTATCCCTCGGTGACGTCTTCTATCCTGCGCGGGTCAGCGCAGAACGATAATTTAGCAAAATTCGTTCATGACCGGTATGTTTGACTCCCCTGATGCAAAATACAAAGGGTTCACCAGCAGTGCGTCCTTGGCAGAGTATCTTATGTGGCAGCAGGGGTCGCAAACGATCCTTGGGACAAGGTCCCGCGGCTCGAGGTGATGCATCTCAATGGCGTAGATGTAAGTACTGTTGCATGTAGTGGGAGGTGCAGGAGGTCCTCACGATTATCGAATAGATCTCGGACAAGAAACCATCTCTGCCCTCAAGTATCAAAGATGCCGACGAGGGAATTGTCACACTGAAGCAAGGAGAATACGTCATTTACAACTTACAGTTCCGCATCGGCGACGGCGACTCTATCGCGAAAGACTTCCAAGCCCTTGCCTGTATCGAGGCCATCCATATCCCGTACGCCACCTGGGATGGCACCACCTCCCCATCGACCCTCGCCGCATCGCTCCCGCTCGTCCACTCCCAGCCGGCGTCCGGAGAAGGCTCCACGAGTGCGGGCACCGGCAAGTCTCTGCGCGCGCCGTTCACTCAGAGCGCGGTCCGCGCGCACTACGCGGACTTCATCGAGCACGGGGAGGAGGCGTACGTGCGCGCGCACTTTGGCGACGCCCGCGCGGACATGGTGCGCAGCTCGGAGAGCATGATGGAGATGATGGGCGAGATGCTGCTCGGGAGCGTCGCGCAGTCGGGGAATACGGGCGTACTTGTGCAGCGTCTCCGCGATATGGGCATGCAAGAGCTTGCAGACAAGATCGCTACGCGCGATTAGGAGGTAGTTTGAGCCTGAAAACAATCGGGTATTGTAATGATTTGTATGCTTTTGTTACGAGACTTTGAGCGAGTTCGCAATTGTCAGTGGTCACGCGCACGACTAGGTCGTCTGTTTGGGCTCCGGAACTAGACTGTCCATAGGTATCCGAGTCTGGGATCTGTGCCCACTGAAGTACTCACGAATGAACCTCTCCTCCTCTATTTCTCGTACCTCGTAAATTTACTGTTGCATCATTCTCGTAGTTTGACGCGAGTGTCACAGGCACGTGAGCGCGTTTTGTGACTAAGTCAGTCTTGCTGTATAGAGCAAGGTCCGTATGGAACTTCTTCGCGATACATGCGGGCGGCGAGCGGTCCTCCGAGCGGAAGACCGTCGAGGCTGTAAATGGAGACATCATACAGTGTTTATTTTATTTTTGAGAGATGGTATCTTCACAGATCCACCGTACGAGTCATCGAGCAATGAACAGCACGGCGATATTGTACACTGGTCTCTATCTGCAGAGATATACAGTCAATGTTTTACACGGGCGGAAACACAAGTATTTGCAGAAACATAAAGCAGTACTGTAGCACTCACTGATCTGTAGCACTCACTGATCGCATCAGCCCTCCTTCGTCCTCCGCCTGCACTCCTCCAAGCCCTCTGCCATGTCCTGCAGCCCAGACGCCCTCAGTTGCGCGATCATCGTGTCCATGTCCATGTTCTCCTCCAGCTGCCGCGTGAGTCCCTTCCCCAGAAGCTCCATCATGCGGGAGCTCTTCTTCAGGATCTCCACGCGCTCTGCGCCGTAGTGACTTCGGAATGAACGCCTCCTCGCCGTGCACAAGATAGTCGCGGTAGAAGCCGGCCATTGTCGTATGGTCGAACTGCATGCGCAGACCCTCGGGCGGATGGTCGTCCCGGCCGAGGAATCGCTCGAGGATGTCGTCAAGGAGACGGGGGTCTGTGCCCTGTTCCCAGAGCGTGAAGGCTAGGCTGGCGGCAGAGAGGCGTTTGAATGCCTCCCAGTCCGTGGTGATGGCGTCTCCGTCTCCGAGGCGAAATTGGGCGGCGAAAATCACGTATTCTCCGGTCTGGAGAGAGACGATGCCCCGCGTTGCATCGTGCACTGACGGAGGAAGGGCCTTTCCTTCTTCAATCTAACTGTGTCATCAGATAAGTAGACCCCGACGATAAGACAGAGCTCGTACATCGACGCCATTGAAGTTCTTGAGCAGTACACGCCGATTCTTTGACCAAGGATCCTCCGCAACGCCCATCACAGCGAGAGTATGCCTGACGATGAGATCCGCAAGGGTGAATAGGTCTTTTTGATGGGTATATGCGTACTCCTTGACTTTGAACGTCGAGAGCTTATCCATCTCGGACCTACCCTTCATGACGTCACTGCTCGTGTTGCCAAAGCTTACAAGCTGCGTCCGAGCAGGGAACACGAGTATCTTCATATTGTCCTTCCGCCGGTTCTGTACCAACACCGTCAAAGTGAGCAGGTTCCGGGTGAACGCCTTGCTTGTACTTCGCGCCGAGGCTCAGCCCGTCGCCTCGCGCGGCTCTTTAGATATGAAAGTCAGGCTCAGCCTCCTCCATAGCTCTCATCGGTTGCGCAAGTGCTTGTAGACTGGGGCAGGCCGCAGGTGCGTCTCAATGCGAGTAGAAACAGCGAAATATGTGAGACGAACCTGCAATCTGCCTGCCCGCCGATAGAGATGTAGCACCCGACATCCTTCAAGTGGCTACGAGCGAAGATGGGGTGTTCTAGGTACTTTGCGTCGCCAACCGGTTCCGTCAAGAACGAGGGGGTGAAAGGAGGATATGCTAATTCCACGCATTCAACTTTGTGTCGGGCCTTGTAGTCAGCAAGCTGGCATTTCTCGTTGCAGTAACGAGCGGATCTATGGCGCCCAGGTGAGGAACAGGTGGTCATGGCCCGCCTTTCGGATCGGATGTTACTCACTTGCAGAGAGAGCAAGCCCGTAGATTATGATGATCTGTCTAACCGCAATGCGTGTATTGATGAGCGACACGTCGCTTGTGCTTCCTGGCTTGCGAGTGCTTGTTGGTCTCTTTTGTGAAGAAGCTGTCCGAGTCGGCTGCACGGTGCAAACTGCGAGATGCCACGAGGCCCTCGTCCCATTCAGCGTCAGAAAGCATGGTCGGCAAAGGTGAGAGGCGTGCGCAGGTGGGAGGTGCGCAAATGGAGGAGTACAAAGGAGGAAGACTCGGACTCAGAGACGTCTGCAGACTGAGTTACGTCGCGCTAGGTTCGCTGTGTCGCGAGCACGTGACCGCGATTCGGGTAATTTGACTTCTGAATTACAATTTGAATTGATTTAAGGTCTAGTACAGTCAACGTCGACGATACAATACAAGTACATGAAGCAGGCTATTGTACTTTTGTGACAGTACGCGACACCTAGCTACCCTTGTGAAAACGAAATGATATGCCTACTAGCAAATCGTTTACCTCGCAGCGTCTGCGGACCACCTGGATGTAACCTCCTCCATCATGTCGCCCAAACCCGCCCTCTTCATCTTCTCGACAAGCTCTTTCGCCTCCCCTGAGTCCTGGGCGCCCTGCCACATCGCGCGTGCCTGGCCGAGGGCCATTTCCTCCATCTTGCGCATGATGATGACGCGCTCCTTCCCGACGTGGCTCTCCATGTGCGCTTCTTCGCCGTTGAGGATCGCGTCCGCGTAGAATCGCGCGAGCCCTTCCTGGTCGAAGCGCACGACGAGACCGAACTTCGAGGGAGGGTGCACCCAGCGCTCGAGGTGCAGTGCGAGTGCGAGGTCGAGGCCGGCGGGGGTGGACTTGCTCTTGCCGTTCCGGGACCAGGGAGTGAACGCGAGAGACATGCCTTGTAGGGCTGCGAGTGCGTGGAACTCCTGGTAGATGTTGTCGCCATCCCCGATGCGGAACTGGATGTTGTACTGGACATAGTCGCTCGGTTTGAGCTCGATAATGCACTGTGTGCGGTCGAGCACCGAGGGCGGCAAAGGCGCGTCAGGTCCAATCTATGCACGGAGGATGAAAGATTAGCGAGTAAGTCTCAGCAGTACACAAGGCATCTGTGAAGCAGACCTCTGTGCCGTTGACGTTCATGAGCAGCACGCGGGGTGCCTTGGTCCACGGATCTTGCGGAACACCCATTACCGCGATGTTTTTCCTAGGATGAAGTTCGCAATCAGTCATGAAGTATAACATAAGATGAAGGCGGGTGCGCACCCATCCAGCTTGCGCATTCTGATGTTGTCGATCTCCGGAGCTCCATCCATGCATTTTTCCGCTGACACATCCCAACTCAGAGCAAGCGAGCGTGCAGGGAAGAGAAGGATGTTCTTCTTGTCTTTACGTCTGTTCTGGACCACCACGGACAAAGTGAGCAGGGTCGGGTCGAACGCTCCGTGCTCGGCCGCCAGTGCAAGGTCACCGTTCACTTGCGCGCTGCGACCGCCTAAATCGACCTCGTCGTCCCGACTGATCGCCATGATTTCCACAAGCGACGTGAGTCTGTTGGAGCATACATAGCAACACATTCATCGCTTTCTGGGAACTGAAAATATAAATAGACGCACCGGCAGTCGATCTTCCCCTCGACACTGACCCAGCATCCTACTCCATCCCGGCTGCCCTGTGCGAAGATAGGTTTCTCTGGGTATTGCTTGTCCCCAATCGGAACCGTGACGAAGGTAGGGATATATGGTGGGTATGTGCACTCAAAGCACTGGCGTCTGTGTCGTGCGGAGAAGTCCGCGCGTTGACATGCTTCGTTGCAGTACCGCGCAAACCTGCGAGAAGCTCACCAGTGAGAAGCCAGGTTATGAATGCAGTCGAGGACTTACTTGCACAAGGAGCAAACTGGCAAGGGCTCGTTGGCACATTTCGAGCAGAAGCTGCAGCGGTAGAACACATCATGCTCGAACTGGTCCCATTCCTTCTGGTGCTTCTTGTGGAGACCCTGAGCGAGCCCCCGTATCCCGAGAAGAGTGAAGTACATTTCCCGAGACGTAGCCTCGATATTGATGCCACTAGGCATTTTGCAGATGGTGCGATGGCAGGCGGTCGGTCTTGCAAGTGGTGTTAGAATAGGTGAGGTGATGGTTGATACTAAAGGATGGATCCTACAACTATGGCAAGCTTGTGACGAGCACACTCAGACTTTCACTAGTACTGAGATTGGTAGCGATTGGAAGCTAGATCGCCTCACTTGGCAATCATCGCGCGTGATGTCACTTGCACATGACTGAATGTGACTTTCGCGCGCGTGAGTCACGCTTCATTGATTCCGCAGGCGCCCAACTAGCAGACTCACTTGTCCTCCTCCTCCTCCTCCTCCTCCTCATGCTCATGGCTCATCGAACAAAGGGTCCTTCTATTCACGACTATATAGAGACTCTATGGCTCTGCTTAAGGCCAAGGGCTTCACCAGCTCCAATCGCTCTTTGTCGTCGCTTTCCCGACAGACCGTAACGCAAACAAAATGAACATGGGTTCTAGCAGCATCACGCACCGCGTTCCCGCCTTCATATTCGCCATACATCCTGGCACTTGTATCGCGGGCCTCGCTACCGGGTGCTGATGCATGATGGCGCCCCACCCGCACCAACATCGATCTACTATGGAAATAAGGCAGAGACAATCTCTTTCCTCTGCTCCCTCTTCCCCGCCTTCTCCTCCACTTTTCCCTCATGCGAGCTCTGATCCCGTCCCTACCGAGCCATCACCAATCGTACTCGTCGCAAAGTGGACCGGCTACGCGCAGAGCTCGAAAATGACGCCGGGGTCCAAGCAGTCGCACGTCTACACCCTCCTGACGCAGCCGAGCACACCGCTCTACAACGGCACACGGGTCAGACTCCTCGCCGTGTCGAGGGTCGGTTTCCATTCCCCGAAGGCGTCCGCCCCGTCCGCCCTCGAGACGTACGACCCACACGTGCTTGGAACCATCGCCGACATCTCCGTTCTCTCGCCGCCGCCGGGGGTCCGCGCGTCGTTCACGATAGTCAACGAATGTGCCCGGAGCTCGGTCGGTCTCATCCAGGTCGACGTACCGATTCTCGCTGGGGTCCTCCGAGATGCTCCTCATAGAGCGGCATTCTTTGACAGGACCGCCGGGACATATATGGTGTATGCGGGTAATCCAGCTTGTGAGAGATCGACGGTGATCGGGACAGTGAGGTGCACGTGGAGGGTGACGACGAAAGGGACCATGGCTATGCGCGCAAGAGACCGGTAGGGCAGAGGAGGATGCAAAAGCAGAGCACCATTTCGAGGTTTGGATGGGTAGAGCGCGACTATGCTTTTCGATACTAGCAGACATATTCAACTACGACAGATTCCTCGGTCAACAAGTTAAGTATGAGAACAAGATATGAGGAGTACAAGGAAAAGTGTGCACTCTTTTCTTATGGCAGATGTGTAAACAGCAAAGCGACAAGCGAATATCAGTCCAACCAGTCCGAGATCAAAAACCATTCCTGTGCCGTAACCGAGGTCGTAACCGTCTCGTAACTGTACTCAAAGCATACCCGCGAGCCATCCAGCAAACCGTGAGCGACCGGGTTTTCATATCTTCCGCGAGGTGCTCGCCGCTCAAGAGGGTTAAGCGGGGCCGACGACGGTCAGCTTCGTCTTGCTGAGGGAGGCGATCGTCGCGTCGTCGAGCTGCAGGTGCGCCTTGACGAGGTCCGGAGGTGTGAGCGCGAGCCACTGTAGATTCGGAGTGCGCATCGCCAAATGAAGTCAGAGGGAGTCAGAATGACATATGAGGAGGGAGAGGGGCGAACCTGGCTGAGACTGATGTCCTGGAAGCGGTCCGTCGCGAAGATCTCAAGGAAGCGGAGCGTCGTGTTGCCCGTGTTCTCGACGTAGTGCCCGAACGAGGCGGGCACGAACCCGACGTCACCGGCCTGCGTGGTTAGAAAGCCCGCGGGTGAGCTCTCAAGTGGCAGATGCAGAAAGGGGGGACACGTACGTTGTAGTTGAATGTGCGCGCGTTGCCCTGAGACGCGAAGAGTGTCACGCGGCCGTCGCCCTCGCTGTGCGTATGCGCGCGCGAGCAGAACACGTCTTGTCAGCACCTGTCCGCCACCGCGCAGCGATACGAGAGAGCACGTACAGGAAGTATGACCACTCGTCCTGCGTCGGGTGCCACTAGCGCACGACTGAGTCAGTATCCCCCCTCTTCTGCTCTCCATCGCGCGCGCGCGCAATGTAGCCCGATGTCAATTTGACACTCACGTGCAGCTCGCGCATCGCTCCAGGCTCAACGGTCACCTCCGCGACTGCGATGGCAGTCGAGACGGGGAAGGTGGTCGAGTCGACGACCTTGACCGAGCCGCCGTCCAGCTTCGTCGCGTTCACCTCGGACAACTTGAAGATGAACGGGTGCGGGATCGTGCCCTGGGGGCTCGTCACGCCGTTCGAGCCGTCCGACGGAGGGGGCGCTGTGTACGTCAGTGCGCAGGAGTTGTGAGCAGATCTGTGCGGGGCATTTGCACGAGGCCGACGCACCGCTCGGAAAAATGTAGAGCTGCTCGCCGGGTATGTGGTCGAACGCGGAGATGTCGGTCTTGAAGTTCTTGGCGAGCACCTCCTTCGGGACGTGTGCGAGCCATTCCGTTAGCTGCGTGTGTGCACGCCCAGACCGTGGCGTGGGCGCGACCAGAAAACAATGGCGAAGGGATGGCACGGGCACGCGCGGGAGGTGAGCATAACGTTAGCACGGGCGGTAGACGGTAAGCGCAGTATTAGAGTAGGTTCGCACCAGGAACGTTGAATCTTCGCTGAAGCTGCCGTCGTTGAACACCTGTCCAGCCCTACATCAGCAGCACGTCCTGGGGATTGTGAAGCGTATGGGCGCACTAAAAGGAACTCTGACCCATCGGGGTCATCGTCAGTCGCTTGCAGCGAGTGCGGAATCCCAGGCGGGAAGAACCAGAGATCGCCCGCGTTCTGGATTGGGAGCGAAAGGGTCGGAAGCGTGCACCATGCGGGTCAGGATGCGTGCGCCGCTTCTCGAGGACGAAAATAGCGCACCGCGGTTCCAATGTAGTTCTGCCCGTCGCTGTTTATAGCCGTCACTTGCACGGATCCCTGTGGTTCTCCGTCAGTAGCCCACACTCACATCGCCGCCGCGCAGTCTTGCGTCTGCCGGCAATCGCGTAGCATCCGTACCTTCGTCACGTAGGACCACTGGAGGCGCGCCATCAGTCAGGTGCGCCCGCTTGCGATAGCATCCCGATTCACTCACCTCGGCCGTCTTGTGCCAATGGAGCTCGCTGGACGCAACGGCCTATTATGAGCGCGCTGGCCACACACGACGGTCGGAACATTAGGAGCACATACCGGATTGCACCCGCCTCGAGCCTCATGTTGACGCCAGCCATGGCTGCGAAAGAATGAATCAGCACGCGAGGCTCACATACCCGCACCCGCACCGTCCACAGCCGCTACTCACACTTCGCGATAGGCATCACGTCGACTGTGCATATCAGATATTCCGTCAGCAGACGTCTCTCTCAGCCAGACCGCAACACACCGTTCTGCTGCCGCGCCCAGCCGCCGGTCTGCAGGCGGTTGTGACTCAAGGCGAACGGCCACTTGGCGTTCTGACTGTGCGCGACAACCTCAGTTCGAAAGCAAGTTGCACGACGCTCGCGGGAGACTATACGTACACGCTGCCAGAATCGGTGGTCGGTGGCGCGAGCAGGTCAGGGTTCTGGAGCGCCAGGGCCTTGTTCTGCGGGCCAATGATGTTCGCACCGTACGTGCCGCGAATGGCCTCGGGGTCGTCGGTGGAGCTTTCGTTCCAGAGGGCGCCGTTCGGGTCGTCGCTGGCGTACGGCACGGTGGCCGAGGCCTGCGGGGCAGAGGCGACGGTTGACGGGGAGCCCGCCGCACTGGAGCTGCCGATGGTCGCAGAAGCAGAGCTCAGCACAGAGCTAGCCGAGACTGAGCTCGCTGGGGCTGGACTGCTGCCCGCTGGAGCGGGAGCCGCGGTGGCGAAGCTGCCAAGGAGGACGGCGCAGAGGACAGCCTTGGAGAAGGTGAGCATGGCGAGTCTGGTCAGAGGGATGTCGGTGAGAGCTGAGCGAGCTGAGGGTCTAGCACATCTCCCGAACGTCTTTTATACCCGAATCCTAGACACCGACCGTCGAGAAGAAGGCGGACGACATCTCGTCAGGCCGGTCGCCTGACGAGCGGGATCGCATGGACCACGAATGAGCCGGAGGAACACGGACGCTCGCCAAGATGGCCCTGCGAGGGGGCTCGCTGTCATCGTAAGGGCTCGGTCGGGTCGCTGGCGGAGGGTTGGGTGGCGAGTCATGGTTTAGGCGACATTCGGGAGTCACCTCTTGTTCAAGCGAAGCTCAGAAGCGTCGACGCGGGGTAAGCTCATCAACTATACCACCCAATGCGACATCGTCACGACGATGGTGCCGAGCAGCGTTCTGCGGCGATGACGCCACAGGTGAACCCGTGAACGATGGATTGAGAGGCACAGCAGACGGGAGTGGTTGAGATCCCTGGCGAAGGGCATCCGAAGCCGTGGTACCAGGTGGATACCCAGGGGGATGAATGCGCGTTCTGCTACAAAACCCCGTTCTTTGTCACCACGGTACAGTCGCCCAAACACGGGAACATACCAACTATATTTGTCTGCCGTGCGATAGGGTTTGTCCTCCTCGAATCACAGTGGATTCGGCCATCTCAATAGTGTCCTGCCGGCGTTGCAGCGGCTGTCAGGCGAACCATCCGTCTGATCTCAACGTTATGCCCAATTCAGGAGCTTTGTACGGCAGGAAGAGGCGGCGCAGAGAAAGCGGCGCAGCGTTATGCGTGTCGCGCCTGCAGGTTTCGCAGACATTTCAGCGATTGGGTTTCCGCGAGAGGCTGCTTCTAATCCAATGGCGACCCTGCAAAAATAAGAGGAGACGGATGACGGCCAACCAGGGTAATGAGAGCGGAGATCTATAAAAAAACACCGTGAGCGCCCCAAATTTAAACCGTTCATCAAAGGAGTCCTACTAATCGAGTGCTATCTCCCTCTGAAATTGCACATTTGCCATGATAGCGGGGCAGCCATGAGCGTGCCGTCCGCCGTGCATGGTCCTGCAGCGATATCGTTCTGCCTCTTCGCTCGCCACAAGATGCGAATTCTTCTCGCCTTCCGCATATAGGGTTACTTCGTATCCGAAGAGCTAGCAGCATGCGGCGACACGGTTCGCGCCCCAATAGGACATTGTATGCGGTAATGAGAGCTGCTGTTTAGCCTTAGCACAAAGCACAAGATAAGGCAGGAAAACTGGGCAGTTCGGGTACCTTGGTTGCTGTAGTAGGCAGAAAGAAGGAAATAACCGCTGTGCGTTACTCACCGTGGCAACGCACCGAGAATCGCATTTGGTACGGGGATGACTTGAGTCGCAACTTTCCGCGCAGTCGCCAAAGCGGGGAGGTACAAGCGTTCTCTCCCGGAATGTCAGCATCAGATGTATCACGGGAGAGGTGCAGCAGGCACGCACACCCACCTCGTCACTGCGCGATCTTCAGCGTTCGCGCCCTCCGATAGATCGATACTGAGATCCAGAGTTCAAGCTCAAGCTCAAGGTACAGGTGCAGAAGGTCGTCGGAACAACTCGCGCGCGTCGCCCAGAGGTTTTGGCGAACACCGGTGGAGAGATGCACGCCGGTAGCTCGCGGGATCGCCATGGGGTTCTGGAAGGCCCTCAATGAGCTGTGTGCGCCCCGGTCTGTTCCACGAGAAGCACAGCCAGAGTACGAGATCCATGGAACAAGTCGGAGGGCGCGATGGCTTGAGCGAATGCCCCGAAGCTTCCGGGGTGGTTACGCAGCGCACCCGGCCCCGAGGACGCTTGAAGTCGGAGGGACGAGCTTTGCGTGACCACTATAGACGACAAATGACGACTGAGTGAGTAGCAACTCGTTTCCGAGGCTTACAGACGCATAGACGCACCTTGCTAGAGCTCGCTGAGGAGTTGATGGTGGTGGTTGAGAGACAAGTCGTCGACGTGTCCCGTCTGCCCGCTTCACGAAGCGTTGTGAACCTCTACGCCTTCCTTGTTGGGCGGCCAAGTACACTTGGCAGGGTCTGTGGGTACTCGCGGGGGCTCAAAGGCTGTCGGGAGAATGCGGAGACGACTCGTGCAGACGGCAACGAAGGCCTTGGCACGGGCGTGGGCAATCCATCCCAATGGCCTCTTCCCATGTCTGGTACGCCCGTGTCCAGACTCCATTCAAAAGCTCAATGCTCCTCGCTACGCAAGGTCTCTCAGTTGTGTGCTGTAAACGATCAGAAATGCCATGATGGTGGTTCGTGGGTGGATGAAATTTGAACAAGCGCTCATGAATCCGTTCATTCTTGAAGTGACAATCAGACAATGACATTCAAGTTCAACGGTTCGTCGTTGTGCTAAGGGTACTATGCATAGATATGTGGGTGGGTGGTCCTGCATTTTTGTGTGGTACGTATCATGTGCAGTCGAGACAATTCCACGTGCGGTTTTCGCTTCAAGGTTTGGCACTAGCCTGAGTACTGGCAAGCTTTCAAAATTTCACAACCGACTCAGTTCAACGTTTACATAGAGCCGTGATTAGTTGACTCACTGCATCGTGCACCCCCTACTGCAAGGATGAGGACGCATCCGATGACACCTCAGCTGTTCGCACCCCGCGAGTCGGGAGCAATGGGACAACTCGGTGGAAGCCACGACGCCGACCACACTCAGGCTAGTCGCTGTGCCCGATATAACTAGGGATGACCGTCGCCGACAAACTCCCGTGCCCGCGGCCTCCCAACGCTTCCCATACATCTCGGCAATGCGTAGGGCGCACACGGCGGAACACGGGACTGCGCTTCTTTCGAGGCGGCTGCTATCAACTTGAAGGTGGCTGACGCTCACTAGTCACTAGTCCAAGCCTGGTCCAAGTTGAAGCTGCTACTAGCTAGTACATTGGGGGACCTTGGAAGACGGAGGCACGCAAACATGCAATCACTGCAATCACAGACATGTGCCGGCCGGCCACGAGGATGTGTTGGGGACGGAAGGGGGAGGGGGAGGGGCTAAGGATTGGGTATGGGGTTGTTGTACAGGTCGTGAACATCACGTTTTTGCTTCCATTCCTTCGGGGGCATCGGTAGCATCTATCAGGCTCTCTCTAATGAAATGCCTCCGACCAATCGAGCCAGGACAGCGAACTAAAAGAAGGTCTCATCACACTCGTCGCGGACATTCTGTACGGAAATGCAAAGTTAGTGGTCAGTCTTCGGATGCGGATGCAGAAGGTGGGCATTGGAAGGCGTACAAGTCGTCATTCGTCATTCGGCAAACATCCGAAAACGTCATTCATTACTTATCGCACTCCTCCTCCTCGCTCGCCCATGCGCGGCGAGGCAGCGGGATCCCGACGAACATCAAGAGACAAGATAGGACCGTGAAGAAAGCGTAGACGGCGTAGCCCCCGAGCCAGTTGTGGTCCAGCGAGAGCGCGAAGAGCGAGGTCGCGCCTGCCGGGCCGACGGCGCGCACAATCGATGCGGCGAGCTGGCCGACGCCGTTCGTCGCCCCGAGCGATCTTCTGTTCGGTGCAGCGCTTGTGATGAAGATGAACACGCATCCTGCGACATAGCGATAGCCGAGAACCACCGGGCGCGACGAGCGTGAGCATCACAGGCAACAAACCAACATTAGAGCGGCGTGCACGCACCATACGCCATATCCATAATGACGGAAAGCGAGAGCTGCAGGGCCAGCAGGCCCCACACCGCGCTCGACAGCCCGTCCCGGCGCGCGAGGACGCTCATGACAGGGAAGAGCGCGTAGATCGGGACAAACATCGACATCCCGGTCAAGAAGACGCGCTTCGCACCCCAGCGGTCGACACATTTCGCGAAGAACAGGGCCTGGAAGACACCGTCCATGACCCCGAAAGCGCCCAGGATGAGCCCAATGGTGGATGGCGGGAGCCCGAGCCCCCCGAATTCGAGGGGCGTCGAGAAGAAGAGGGGATGGATCGCGCGAAACGCGATCTCGAGCAGCGCGAGAGAGGCGTAGTTCGCGACGGACCAGACGACTGGGTGCGTGAGAAGCTCTCGGAAGGGGACGTTCGCATCGGCAGCAGAAGGAGCGTCGAGGGTTGGGTCGGCATTGACGAGGGTGTCGTCGCTCGCGAACCTGACCTTTTTGCGATGGCGAGGCGTCTTCTGGACAGTCTGCAATAAGAGACGTCGGTGTGAGCGTGCAAAGAGGACTGCGTGAAGACGAGACAAAACGCACCTCGCGCAAGAACGCTGCAGCGACGCAAAAGATCACTGCTGAGAAAACCGCGGAGGCGGCACAAGGAAGAAAATAAGGATAATACTGCCAAAAAGGATGCGTGAACACGTCTGGCCATCTATCATGCGGCCTCGCCAGCTGGCCACCAATGAGAGGTCTGCGAGCCGTGCTGTCAGTCTCGTGCTACCGTAGACACGTATCGGATGATGGCTTACCCCAGCGTGCCCCCCACGGCCCACATCACCGGCATCATCGCGAAGCCTTGCGCCATATTCGTCGAGTCGGTGAGATCTGCGTGCGAGAGTCATCAGAGACGTCATGGGGAGCAGCGATTGCATCCTCACCAGCGACCATGCTCTTGATGACGCCTATGTTCCCATTCAGCATGCCGACGATGCAGCGGCTACGATAGAAGGATGCGGTGAGAGCGGCTCTCGGACCGCACGCGTCCAGCTCACCTGACCACGAGCCCTGTGAATGTTTTAGAGAGTCCGAAGCAGAGCATAGATATGCAAAGGCCTCCGACGCCCGTGAGCAGCACAGGCTTGCGGCCGATCCGGTCGGATATCCTGGCCCACTGCATGATGAACATGGCCTCTGTCGCGAAGAACAAAGACTCCTGTAAAGGCAGGTGAGTGAGCAATTATCAATCAGCGCAATTCCTTGATGGTAGACTGCAACCAACTCACAATCAATCCTGCGTAGTACCCGACCTTTTTCTCGTCGCCCCCAGTGATATCCAGTTCGCTCACAAGCTGACCAACGTTCAGCTAGATACTTGGCAAGACTTGCGAGGAACATGCACACCTGGTTGATGAACGGGTATATACAATTGGACGTGATAGGCTCTGCCAGCTGCATGAGAAGCAGGATGAAGATCTGCAGGCGGGGCAGCGGCGTTGGGGTCTTCACCGCCTTACGCTCCGGGGACACCAGGAGCGGGGTTTCCTCGTCGGGGTACTGCTGCGGGCGACCATCCTGTGCTCTGTGCATCCCAGAGGGGGGAAGCGGGGGAGGAGGAGATGAGGAGGGATGGGTAGAGGGTCCGCCCATTGTCTTCGCCCCGACTTTATCAACCTATCGCCGGTTGACGCGCGAGTGCGTCGGCGGCGGCTAGGAAGTCTAGATCTAGAAAACTGTCAGTGTGGCATAGCGAGGAGCTCAGGCCCATTTCTCAGCCGCGGTGATCTGGGAGGCCTGGTGGGGTGCGAGAGAAGGTGGGGGAAAGGCTCCTCCTCTGCGAGCGCGGTCCGACCGACTCTCACGGAAGCGCGTCGGGTGCTCGCCGACACGTAAACTTGTTATCATTTGTGTCTTCCTATCACTCGACGAGTGAATGCGAAGGTCTCAAGCACCGGCTGCGTACAATCGATACAAATCGATACGCCACAGAGAAACTAGCCTGAGTAGTAGCTGTCCGATTTGCCGCTCATCGTCCATAGTTTGAGATGCTGCATGACCGTAGCCTATTATGAGACGGCGTGCTCCTTGATCAATCATAACTTGAAGTTATGTACCATGTCGCTGAGAGGTTCGCGGGATGTAGTCAGGGTAAGAGAGAACAAACCAACAAGCGCCCTGTGTGCGAAACGTAAAACGTTGTCACTACGTCCCAGACTCCCAGATGACTACTTATTATAATGTAAGTAGTGTGACCCGATAGAGTGGAGGTTCGCGGAATCAGCTTCGCTGTCTGCGACAGCTCGCACATATCAGCCTCGAGGCATGCACAGAACGCTCTCCAGTGTGTCCAGAAGTCAAATGGCTAACCGGGACGAACATAGCCCCTGCCAGAGAGTGTCACGCTTAGTAGCAGTGCGCTAGGACGTACACAAGTACTGGGCAGCCCAGCCTCGACGCAGCAATCGCACATGCCGTGCCTGTCACGTTCATGCTGTATTACTATCCATATGAGTTCAACTTGCGCGCGATCAGACAGACCTGAATCCGAACCTTCCTCGCGAACCGACATCACTCTCGAAAGCCCGGGAACAGCCGTCAGTACGTACACAACCAGTCATCCGCGTCCCCGCATCAGCCAGTAACGGCGGCACAGGCAAGATGTCCATTCCGCGGTCAAACGTCAAACCTGGTTTGAAAGCCTAGAGTGCTCTCCAAGTCGCCTCTCAGTCTATGTTGCCCTTTGTACTGTACAGATTTACGTATGAAACTGCTCCAGCAAGATCACTCACCCGCCCATCTGACGTCCTTCGGCCGCTCAGCTGGCCATCTTCTCATCGAAGAATTTCCGCGCAGCCTCCAGCGCATCCTGCACCTTCGCGACCTCCGTCCCGACTCCCTGAGCGCCATCGGGCTTGCCGCCCGCCTGTCAATGAAGCAAACGGCAGCCGTGAGCAATCCGCGATGGGACGGGGGCTGAATCCAGCCCGGGAGAGACTAGCCAGCACTGCTCACCTTGCCCCCGAGGAGGGCGACGACGGCCGCCGCCCACTCGCGCCCGTCGAGGCCCTTGGCCTTCGCGGCCTCCGCCACGGCGTTCACGTGCGCGACCTTGCCGCCCTGCGCGTCGGCGCTGAAGATGTACACGGACTTGCCGAGCTTCTTCGCCTGGAGGACGACGCCCTGCATCACCTTCGCGTTGGCGTTCACGTCGAGCACGGCGAAGTACGCAGGGGCTTCTGGCTGGTCCTTGAAGAATTGCACGAGCGCGTCGCCCGCCTGCACGTCGGAACGAGAGGGGGCTGGCAGTCAGCGGACACATACATGTCAAAGATAACGGGGGAGGGGAAGAGTACTGACGGCCTTGTTGGCAGTCGCCTCCTTGTCTTTCAGGTACTTGTCGAACGCCTTCCGCAAGGAGGCGAGACGATCGCGGAGCTCGTTCTTCTTGAGCAGTGAGATGTCTGCCTGGCCAATTTGCTAGACACGGAACGTCAGCTGTCAATTCTGTTCGATCCGAGGGGAAACTTACCACGGTGTATGTCTTCAAAGCAGCGTCCTTATCGGCGTCGCCCATCGACTCGATCCGGTTCAGCTGCGCCGTCAGTGACTCGCCCAGGCGCCGTGCCTCCGCAGCCTCGTGGCCAGTGACCGCGACGACCCGCCGGATGCCCTTCGCGATGCCGGACTCTTCGGTGACGATGAAGTCCTTGATCTCGCCCGTCCGCGCGACATGTCTAAACGTGCCGTCAGTCTCAGTCATCAGATACAGTGCACGCGCAAGGGTCAAGAAAGCGCCACGCACGTCCCGCCGCAGAGCTCGATGCTAGTCTTGCGCCACTTGGGGTTCTCCAAGTCGTTCGTGATTTCGTCAACGTCGTACTCGAGGGAGACGACGCGGACAGGGTCCGGGTACGACTCGCCGAAGACCGCGCGCAGGCTGTAGATCTTCTGCGCGACGGGCAGGGCGACCTCCTTGCCGAACACGCGCACGTTGCGCTTCACCCAGTCCTGGCTAATCGCCTCGATCTGGGCGAGCTCCTGCGCGGACACCTGCGCCTTGTGCGAGAAGTCGAACCGGAGCTTCGTGGGGGCGACGAGGGAGCCCTTCTGGTCGATGTGGTCGCCCAGGACGTCGCGCAGGGAGTAGTTGAGTATGTGTGTTGCGGTGTGGTTGTTGCGGAGGGGCCAGCGGCGGAGCTACTGGACTGTGTGAGCGACGGCATCGCGGGACTCTGACATAGTTATCAAGTACGAACCTCATCGTATGACGAGACAATCTCGTCACCTACGCTGAGCTTGCCGTACTTCATGCTTCCGATGTGGAGTACGTAACCGTTGAAGACTTGCACATTGGTGACCTCAAACTCCGCGACACCATCGATGATGATGCTGCCGGTGTCGTACTCCTGACCACCCGACTCCGCGTAGAAGCTGGTGCGGTCAAGGATGAGACCGAAAGTCGCATCTTCCGGGACCTCTTCGGTCGACTTCAAGAATGCCTTCTTGGAGTAAACAGCGACGATTTTGGCGGTGATATTTCCTTGCTCTGTCAACAATCGGGTTAGCGAGAGAGGTCGCGTGAATTAGGCCGTGTACTCACGGAACTTTGCAGAATCGTCAGTCTTCGGTACGTCGGCATTCTTCTCGAGCGCAGCGATGTCGTGAACGTCGAGCGCAACGACCTCGCCGGTGCCCTTTTTCACGCCACCCTTGCTGGCCTCCTTCGACGCCGCCTGTGCAGCCTCGAACTCCGCCTCGTTGACACTCAACCCGAGCTCCTCCGCCATCAAGCGCGTGAGGTCAACGGGGAATCCGTAGGTGTCGTACAGCCGCCAGACATCCTTGCCAGAGAGTTCTTTCTGGCTGGCGTCGAGGGCCTTCTTGGCGTACTGCTCGAAGAGCTTCTCGCCACGGTCGAGCGTGCGTGAGAACGATTCTTCCTCCTCGTCGAGGATCTCCTTGATCTCCGCATACTTCTGCGTAATCTCTGGGAAAACCGAGCCCTGCGCGACACACAGATGAGACGAGTCGACTGTGGGTGATGGATCGTGTGCATACGTACCATCTGCTCTACGACGACTGGCACGAGCGACGAGAAGAACGACCCGATGGGCACACCCAGCTTTTTTCTCGCAAATCGCGCACCTCTGCGCAGGATTCGCCTGAGGACATACCCTCGGCCGACGTTGTTTGGAACACCGCCATCGCTCAGCGCGAAGGTCAGGGTACGGACGTGGTCCGCGATGACGCGGTACGCGGTGTCGATCCCGTTCTCGTCCTCGTCGCCGAACTTGCCCGAGTATGGCCGGACACCGGTCAGCTCGTGGATCTTCTGGAAAAGGGGCGCGAACACGTCCGTGTCGTAGTTTGAACGCTTGTTCTGCACGACGGAGACGAGGCGCTCGAAGCCCATACCGGTGTCGACATGCTTCGCAGGGAGGGACTTGAGCGAGCCGTCGTCTTCTCGGTTGAATTGGATGAAGACGTTGTTCCAGATCTCAAGCACATCAGGGTCATCCTGGTTCACGAGATGCGATGCATTCCGGCCACCTATCCGGTCGAAGTGGATCTCACTGATGGAGCGTTAGTACGTCGCGCGTTGACACGACGCTGCACATACCTGCAAGGTCCGCATGGACCGGTAGCACCCATCTCTAACACCATTTGTGAACATAGTTATTGCGAATGAAAGTGATCGACCTACCCCAAAAGTTGTCCTTGGCATTGCCAGGGATGATGTGGTCTTCAGCGACCCCGGTGTTCAACCAGTACTGTTTCGCTTCCAGGTCAGGCTCCAGGCCGTTCTTCGCGTCTCCCTCAAAATATGTCACGTAAAGCTGGTCTTTGGGGAGCTTGTACACCACTGTGAGCAGCTCCCACGAATATGCGATCGCCTCTTTCTACAAACACGCGTGAGGGATAGAAAGACATTCAAGAGACACCCACGTACCTTGAAATAGTCCCCGAACGACCAGTTGCCCAGCATCTCGAAGAATGTGTGATGATACGAGTCCTTTCCGACATCCTCCAGATCTGCCCATGCATTGGTACCCACAGCTAAACGGTCCGATGTCTACGCACTCACCATTGTGCTTTCCTCCGGCGCGGATACATTTCTGGGTGTTGAACGCACGCTTCAGTCGCGCGAGCTCCGACTGGGGATCGACCGTGCCAAGGAAGATCGATTTAAACTGGAAGACGCGTCACTACCCAATACACGATCGGACATCATCCCGGACACACCTGGTTCATGCCCGCATTCGCGAAGAGGAGCGTGGGGTCCTCATATGGGATGGTGGCGGAGGAGGGGACGTATGGGTGCGCCTTGGACTTGAAGAAGTTGAAGAACTCCTCGCGGACTTGGCTGGCGGTGAGCGGGGGCGGCGTGGAGGAGGCCATCCTGGCGAACGAGAGAGGAGATGAGTGTCGATAAAGAAAGGGCCGCACGCCTCTGACTCTGGGGAGCATGCGACTCGACTTCATCTCCTCTGACTCGGGACTGATCAAAAAGTCGCGCCCTCACGTGCGCGGACGACATACAGAACGCGCCTGGAACGCGCTCGTCTGTCGTCTCTCACTCTCTTGCCGACGCCCACCATCCATTCTCGCTCTCAAGCCGCCGTACTCTGTCGTCTCTGAAGCTGCTACCTGCATGCCGTGCAAGATATGTAGAAGGGAGTATGTAGCTCCTTCCTAGCCTTCGGCGAAGCCCTCGATGTTGCCTCGATGAGCCGGACGACTCGGCCTCCGTCACAGATGCCTTCTTGTGCTCACCGTTCGATGCTGTGAGCTCGTCATGACACAATCTATGGGCGGGATCGTACTCTGAAAGGGCATCAGGGACGCCCCTTCGATAGTGCAGGGGCACTCGTCGTGCGTCATGCACCGGAGCTTATGTGAACCAGAGCCTGTTGGTGAGTGTCCATTGCCGTTCCTTCCATCTTCCATTGCCTGGTCCGACCGGGGCCGTTGCGTAGAGCCGGAGGGGCACACGAAGGGGCAGGGGTACCTGCCTAGTTCCGCTTCGTCAGAATGCTCGCTGCTTCCTCCGGACCTCCGCGAATGAGTAGGGTTTGCGGTGCTCGGTACGGCACGCTTCATCATGCCGCGTGTCCAGCTAGAGACCAGCAGACATGCCGTCTGGAAGAGGCTGGAAAGTTTTGTATTGAGGCATCCCAGTGCTATACCGAGATCTCCGCGTTCTCTCCGCCAGGCCTCCGAGGATAGCTTGTACATGGCTAACGTACAATGTGGAATACAACAAACAGTGAATACAAGTGCTCTCGTGAAGGCATCGCGGTGTCATAAGACGTCAATCATAGCTGCAATCTGACCATCACGTCGTTAACCTTCTATCATCAGTCCGCAGGGGAAAGGTTTCGGGAACTTACCTGAACAATCATGACATGTCGAAGTCGCGAGCATGGCGGCGTTCAGGGACGCTGGTCACGACGGGCTTGAACAGGGTCTTCGTCTGGGTCGCCGTCCACGTAATGGGGAACGTCGTCTCCCACTCGTATGGCGCGACGGTCGTCCACACCTGCTCAACGCGCGTTGCCGTGAAGGTGTTGGTTTCAACCACGGTCGCGGAGGGGACCCAAACGGTCGTCTTGTGCTGGATACCAGTCAGGTAAGCACCTCGCCTTCAGTCATGTCTCGGAAAGTGCGAGCGACGTACCGCCTTCTCGTCAGCGGCGACACCGAGGACGGTGGAGAGGGCAAGGCCGGCAACGGTGAGGATCGTCGAGAAGTGCATGGGGACTAGTGAGGCAATTTCAGAGGGCTGGTGAGAGCTGCTGAGCTGCTGAGCTTGGTCGACGAGCTAACAAGGAGCGAACCTGGCTCTAAATCGCGTCGCGCTCCACCCTTTTATACGCCCTCTGAGTCTGTGCAGCCCACCCCGTCATATGGGACCTCGCTTCTAAGGAGAAGAGCCCGGTGCGGGCGTCGCAGCGCTAGCGCACTTCGCCTGATCATTTGCATCATACCCTCGTGGATTCCCTTATCAAGGCAATACCCTCCCACCTCTGACGTGAGCGATCGGAGGTTCGTCGTCTGCCGTAAGCTCGCGGACTACGGACGTCGCCCAGGTGCAGGCCACGGATGGGATCCACTTTCATGAGACTGAATGCTTGGTTCGAAACCGTCCGCCCCTGGCAGCCCTGCCCCATGCGCCCTTTTGCGGTCAGCGGCAGCCATTGAGCCCTCCGTCAGTGCATGTGGATGGCGACTATCAGCCGAGGATGCCCACGCGGGGTGCAACGGGGCGAGAAACTCCGCTATTCAGAAGGTCACGGCGTGCCGTCGAGTATAGTTTTCTGTGTCTGCCTCCGTCGCTTTAAAACTTCGCTGATCGCGCTCTTCCGAGGAATAAGAGTGATTTTTGCGCCCGGCCGCCAGTAAGCACTAGTAGCCTTCTTTTGTGCAAGCGCGGCGCTAAGCACATCCCCGCCTACGGTTCGATGCTGGTGGTTATTTGTCAAAGCAAATTATCGCCAGGCCGCCGTGAATTCTCTTCTCGCGACAGAGTTTGGCATCGCATCGAATCCACGAGGGCAGGCTGCTGCATCATGAGACCGCCTCACTGTAATCTTTTGCCAATTTTTGGTTCGAAGGCAGCATTCTGAATTTTATCTTATCGCTTCGCTGTGATTGCTCATGTCAAGAATTCTTACGCAGGACGTTGCGCGCCGTCTTCCATCTGCACGGTGCGTTATTATTGACTCGCGAGAGGCCAACTCTCTGTTGCCAAGCTGTTGAACCAGATGAAATCGCCGGAGGTAAGTGCCCAAGTTGAACATAACAGTAAATCATGCTAATTCTCATCCTCGCCCAGTCTCACGACCCGGAGCGACGCGGCGTTCTGACGCATTTTTGACCGCCCCTCGCAAAAGTCATGGCTGCGCCGTTGTCGTAATTGCGGGACATAGCTCGAACGCGATTCGTAGTTCGCATCATCTCGTCGATACGCTTGTGTGCACACACCGTGTCACTGTGGCAGTGACGCTGATCAGAGGGAGCACATGTGTCAGCGAGTCGACGATTTGACGGTACGTATCGCGTCATCCGCGGTCATCGCTGCTCATCCATCTTCCAGTTGGAACCATGCGACGCTCGCATTCAAGCGTCATGCAGCATGTCCCTACACGCCTCTACCAGGACCGCATGCCCTCGTGGCATCCTTAACATCCATCATGGCGTACTTGATAGCAGCTGGACCGTCACATGTGTCTACGCTAACGAACGAGCCCACCATCTACAATAACGCTTGCAGAACTCGAGGCAGAGGGATCATGGATGTTTGCGTATGGGCATGACGTTACGCCAACCTAAAGCTTGAACGCTCGCACCATTCAGCCGCCTCGACAGCACTCACGCCCCGAGGCTCGACCCCTTTTCCGACACCACCTTGCCTGGTATACAATCCCAGCGTCACCTCGCCTTCACCCGACCGCCGACGGGCGCAGACGTGCATAGAGCGGCGCGGGGCAGGCGCATGCCTGGGTGTACGCACCACATATCGAGTAACCGTCCTACGCCACCGGAGTCCGTGAAGCGCACTTAACACCGCCTAACGTACCAACTTACCCAAAACCTGCCCGCGCACGAGCTTTCTGGAATGCGCTCCGTGGTTCTATCACCCTATGTTCCCCCTGCGGACCAATCAACGTCCATGGCTCAGCAAGCAATACATACTTATGGTTCTGGGCCGGAGCGCCCGAGTGCTGAGCGTCGGGAGGAGGTGAGTACTCGAAGTTTCGAGCGACGACGGCTGGATCGACGTCGCTGACAACGGCTTACACAGACCTTCGGACCTGTTCTCTCGATCGTGAACTAACCTATACTGCCAGCGTGGAGTCAAACCTAGTGACTACGGTTGAAGACGTTGCGCAAGCTCCGAATCATGTTGGGCTGTTGGCTGTTGGCTGTTGACGATGACTATCTAGGCCCTCCTCCGATAACTCTGGACTCGGGCCCGCGTGCTTGCGAACGGACATGAAGGAGGCACAGGCCTGACAGTGACACAGATGGCCGCATTCATATCCGTGTCCATATTGTGCGGACCCGGTGCCAGGACCATGGCAGCAGCATCCACAGCTGTGGTACGAGCGGCGAGCAGTTGCACTAGATGTCATGTCAGCGAGCAGCATGTGCAGCCAATATGTTCGGTCCTCGGATGAGCCAACGCCGAGCGAGCGATCCTTCGCACCCGGCGGTCGCACTGGAGCCTCGCTCGGCGCATGGGTGCAGCGCCATCAACATCTTCCGAGTCTCGACCCTCGAGGACACAGCGCTCACGAATTTAGCTCCATTCGCTTATAAAATGGTTCTAGTCCAGAAGTGTGTGTATGTTGCAATCGTCATCGTCGACTCATCGATGATGGATTAAGTATGGATGAGCAAGGACAAGAAGAATCAAAATCATGCGGCGCGCTCGAGTGCAAGGCCTACAGCTGTAACGTTGCGACATTTCGATTCGGTCAGACCTGCAGGAGTCTCGAGGAAAACTCGAGGACACACATGCGCAAGGAAGGTAGGCCGTGCCCCGAACGAGAAGGATAGAACAGCGATGAGTGAGATTAGCAGCAACCCGAACAGTATCGATCGTGCATTCGTGAATAGCAACACAGCGCAGAGATAGCTTCAAAACCAAGACGAACAGAGCAGCAGGACAAGAGAACCTATTGACAGGTAAGCGACATGCCCCAAATACCAGAGCAGCAAGACATTAATCGTCAGCGAGGACCAAGAAGAGAAGAGCGGGGGACATTAGAACGGCGTAGCATCCAGATCAGTTAATAAAGGGGGAATGGTACGGGTATGGCGTAAGTGTCGTGTATGTATGTGTGCGATGCATGCGGACATCAGAACAACAAGTGGAGGGAAACAACAGCAGCGGCGGCGGCAGCAGTAGCGATGTACTGCGGCGCACGCAGACCAGAGACAAGCATGTACAGAGATGTATGCGGGCGTGAAAGGTCGTGGGAGGGGCATGGGGTATGAGGCATGTGCATATGTGCATATGGTATCGATGCGTGCAAGATGAGGTGAATGAGGATAGGGTGCGGAAGGTAGATGCAAGAATGGATGTGTGTAGCGTATCGTTTATGGACGGTTGGATGGAAGGTCAGGTAATAGATGAGTTAGGGACGATACGCGAGGCGTAGCGGGCACGAAACATGAGACAGTGTGATGGTCCGGAGTCAAAGCCTTGGAGTTTGAACGTGAAGCCGACGGAGAACGGCCTAAGACGGCTTGCGGCTTACGCCCTGACACCGACTGCGTGAGTTTCGCCGTACACGTCGCAGGTACCCATTGAAAGTAGGCGAGACGCACGGGATTAACACAGTCGACGTGCGTCGTGTACGTGCTTCCCTGAGAACGTGAAACGGCAGCGGCGACGCCAGCGCAGCCCGAAACCCCGTGCGCTCCGTGCGCGTGAGGGCACGCGCAGAGTACCGTTACGCGCACACGCGACCCGGTCAACGGGCTAGATCTTGCGCAGGAGCCCCTTGAGCGTCTTCCCGAAGCTCTTCACCTTCGCCTTCACCGACGCGTCCTGCGCGGGGCGCACCTCCCGGAACGCAAAGTCGGACGGGACGCCGTCCATCGACCGGCTGCGCGCGAGGTCCATCCGGAGCTCCGTCTCCCCGCTCACGGAGCACCCGCTCGGCGCGGGGAACGGGCCTCCGCGCGCGCGAGAGAGCGAGCGCGAGTGTGGATGCGAGGAGGCGGACGGATACGCGTACGCGGCGGAGAGCGCGAGGTGCGACGCGCGCGAGAGCGAGCCGTACCGCGGGGGCTCGATGTCCAGCGAGCGCGTCTGGCGGTCGTACACGAGCGTCTGGAACGCGGCGTCGAAGTTCGGGCGTGCGCCGGGCGGCGGCGGGCTCGGGCTCTCGGGCCGGGACATGTTCTTCCGGATGGCCGTGTACAGCGGCCGCTGGGGGTGCCCGAGCGGGATAGCGTCCGCGGCCGCGGCTGCGGCTGTGATCGGCGGGGGCGTGCTGAACTTGATGCTCGTCGGGGACTTGGCGCGCGGGGGCGGGGAGCTCGGACGCGACGCGTTCGAGAGACTCGGGGCGGTCCTGTGCCTTGGGGAAGACGGCGAAGACGAGGCGCTGTCGCGGCAGTGGGTGCCTACGCTCGAGAGGGTCGCACGGCGACGGAGAGAACAGGACGAGCGTTGGCGGAGGACAGGCATGCGGCGTTTGCGGCGTAGACAGGGCGTTTGTGACGCATGGAGTCCGAGAGAGGGCGACGGAGGAGCAGAGGGTTCAGAAGGAGTATGCTCACTCGTGTGCGGTAAATCATCGTCACGATCAGACATCCGTGTGCGGCTTCTAGGGGTGGGCGTGCGGGGCGTTTGCGGACGTGGGGTTCGTGACAAAGTTGGAGAACTTGAAGTCGTTACAGTCGTCGTCGAGAACACAGACCTGCGCTCGCGTTCGCGGTTTTCTTGATGCGCTGCAGCAATTTCGTCGAGAAAAGGCTGCAAGGTCGTGTCCTACCAGCGGGTACGCAGGAGTGCGGGGATGAAGGAGAAAAGCAAAAGTAGAACAATGCGAAGGTCAGACTCTGCGAAACGACCGCGAAGGGGAAACAAAAGGATGAGCGACTTACCGAGGTCGCGGTAGCAACGACATCCGTGGCCGAATAGAGGACGGCGTTGCGATGCCTGCGTCGGACATCGTCACATTGGCTCAGCTGGTTGTCGCTGGCCGTTTCAGCTTTCCCTTCCGGCGCGAGGGCGCTTGCTGCGGGAAGATCTCGCGTAGCGCCGTGCGGGCCTGGAGATGACGTCGCCACGACGAGAAACGCGGCGCGAGTGCTGCTGCGCATGTTGGCTTGCCGTTCGATGCGGGCGAGCTGCATCTTCTGTGCCTCGGTGAGGAGGGCGGGGGAACTGACACGGTGGCGAATGGCCGCGACCAGCGCGGTCGTGTCACACGTGCAGGGTGTGAAGCACCACGGGCAGAGAGAAGAGAGGAGATTGGGGAACTGACACCGTTGACAAACATAGAGCGGGCGGGTCTCAGGCGTGAGGTGGAGAGATGGGAGCGAGTCGCATCTCTTGGGCTGCATCAGGCTAGGGTTAGTCACATCCACTCTTGTGCGAGGGAAGAAAGGTGCGAACGTGTCTGTTCTTTCTTCTGGGCTCCCTGCGGAAGATCCGCGGCCGTTCTTGGTCGGGTGATGAATGCATCTAAGGTGTATGGCGTGAGAGTCGTAAATCGAGCGAGATCGCAGAGATCGTAAAAGTCGTGAGGGGCGTAGGCTCTTCGTCAGTTCAGTGGCATGCAAAGGGCATAGGGGTGGGAGACGGTGCTCGCTGTCCGCGTGTGGGGAATAAGAGCGGGTCTACAGCTGCCTGCGGTGGATGAAGTGAAACGGCGGATATCCTGCTGGAGGCTTTTAGTCCGACGAGTTTGAGGCGGACGGTGGTGGCGGGCGACGGAGGAGGACGAGGAGGAATCGCACTCTGCGGCGAGGGTGGTCTCGAGGACGAGCATGAGTGTGCAACGAGTTTATTCTCCCAGCACGAGTCGTCCACGAGCTTCGGTTCCTCGACCGACTCGACCGACCGACAGGAGGAGGTCAGGCTCCCCACCACCCTAATCGGGCTTCCGGCTCCCTTCGGTCTCTTCCGAGTGGCGGTGCCAGCTTTCCTCAAGGCGCTTACACCGTTCAATCATGATGCAGCCAACTCAGAACTGCCAGCACATATACTGAGATGGGTGGTGCGGAAACTCGGGATTTCCTTCATCCACCTGCATGGTTATTTGAACATCCGGAACTACGACGCAGGGGAATCGACAGCCTCTCGTACACGTTGAAGCCCGTTTGTCGTTCACTCGGCTGATATCTTAGGCTTGTAACTCGCGACTGACTCCTGCTCTTCAGCTTTACGTATGGAAGACTCAACCACGACCGGACAGCGCTCCATGGGCAGTGAAAATCGTTCGGCCCAACACCCCAGAAGTTGAGATTTACGAATATCTCCGCAAGCACGATCTGTCTTCTCCAAACCACACACTTCCCGTTGATATCGTCCAATGCGATGAACCGTTCTTGATCATGCCAGCCTGTGACTCTACACGCTGGATCCGCATGGACTGGCAGCTTTGCGAGACTCTAGATGATTTCTACCAGATCGTCGAGGTACGTACGCCACACTTGCTGTGGTCAGCCTCCTTCGATCTCATTCACACACAGGGCATAGAATATCTGCATAAGCATAACATTGCTCATATGGCATGTACCTTTTCTGTGTTTTCTGCGCCGGCATCCTGCCTAACATGTGTGCGTGCTTTGCGTGTAGGATTTCGTGCTCGATAACACAGTTGTGGCTCTTGAGACGGCGGTCAAGTTTCACCCGCAGCTCGAGCTTGGCAAGATATACATCATCGACTTTGGCCTTGCCTACCACTTTGCGCTCGGCCCGGGCCAACAGCCTGCGGTAGACCTAGGTCACCTGACCCTCAGCAGAAGATACCACATCTCACAGCTCGACCCGTTTGCATGGGACGTATTGTGCATGGGAGAAACTCTCGAGCAATTTCTGATGGTACGAAGCTTATTTCTTTCCTACATATGCTCGTTGACCGATAAGCCGTTCGTGTAACCCCAGTATATGTATGACCATACCGGCAACCCGCCGCCCAAGATTTGCACTTGGTATGTGCGGTGGGTGATTGGGAAAGAGAAGGGCTGCACGGGGGTCTGCCACTGCCGCCCGAGTGCGCGGAGGGCATGGCAGGTGCTTGCTGTGATCCGATGGCTCGCGCATCGATGGGATGCTTGCGCACGCGCCTTCAAACGTGTCATCGGGTTCTTCACCGACAGACGACGCCGAGATTGACATCTGTACGTATGTATACTTGTCGTCAACGTTTGGTGCAGGCCTTGAAGCTTGAAGGCTGACTGGTGATCAACAGCTAGCACAGCTCGGATGAGATCACGGGCATAGCTGGGTCGAAAAATCACCAGTACTGTATTTCCCTCTGTTTGCGCCTGGGGGAACTGAGTACCAACACCTTCATGTGCGACCACAGAAGGCCACATGATTTGCGCGACAGCCGCCGCACTAATACGGACACCGGGACAGTTCGACCACGCGAGTACCGCATCGGATGCAAGGTAAGACAGTACTAATCTCCGCAAGTTCGCATCCACGTACTCGTCTAGGGCTCGTCGTGCAGTGCACTGTGGTCGTCGGTGAAACACTCTAAGCCAGCTGTTTCGTCTCTCAGCCAGCCCGGCGGCGAAAGCGTGAGTCGGAAGAGCGGGAGGTAGCGTTCGGATCAACACGGCACTTGTTCCTCAGCTGCTACCAACGCGGAAGCAGCCCTAAGCGGCCCCGGAGGCTCAGTAGCGCCTGTATCGTCTCCCCTCCTGCCAGCACATAGTTACTTAGATGGGTAGCTCGAAAACTCGGGACTTTCTTCATCCACCTTCATGGCTACTGGAACATCCAGAGCTACGATGCAGAGGAATCGACGACCTGCCGTACACTTTGAAGCCCGTTTGTCGCTCACTCAGCTGGGAATCTTAGGTTGTAACTCGCGACTGACTACCGCTCTTCAGCTCTACGTACTATGGAAGACTCAACCGGGGCCTGACAGAGCTCCATGGGCAGTGAAGATCGTTCGGCCCAACTCCCCGGAAGTTGAGATCTACGAGTATCTCCTCAAGAACGATATATCTTCCCCAAACCACACACTTCCCGTCGAAATCATCCAATGCGATGAACCGTTCTTGATCATGCCAGCCTGTGACACTACACACTGGATCCGTATGAAATGGCAGCTTTGCGAGACTCTGGATGATTTTTACCAGATCGTCGAGGTATGTACGCCACACTTGCTGTGGTCAGCCTCCTTCGATCTCATCCACACACAGGGCATCGAATATCTGCATAAGCATCACATTGCTCATATGGCATGTACTCTTTCTGTGTTCTACCGCGCCGGCATCCTGCCTAACATGCGTGCACGCTTTGACTGTAGGATTTCGTGCTCGACAACACAGTTGTGGCTCTTGAGACAGCGGTTAAATTTCACCCGCAGCTCTGCGCTTCGCAAGATATACATCATCGACTTTGGCCTTGCCCGCCGCTTTGAGTTCGGCCCGGGCCAACAGCCTGCGGTAGACCTGGGCCACCTGACCCTCAGCAGAACATACCACATCGCACAGCTCGACCCGTTTGCCTGGGACGTATTATGCATGGGAGAAACTCTCGAGCGATTTCTGACGGTACGAAGCTTACCTCTTCTGTATACGAGTTGAATGTTGATTTGTTGACATCACCCAGTACATGTATACTGTTAGTAGCAGGCCGCCGCCCAAGATCTGCACTTGGTATGTGCAGTGGCTGATTGGAAAGGAGAAGGGCTGCACCGGGGTCTGCCACTGCCGCCCGACTGCGCGAAGGGCACGGCAGGTGCTCGGTGTGATACGATGGCTTGCGCATCGATGGGACGCTTGTGCACGCGCTGATGGGGTAACTCTGGGTCGCTGGGCGAAACACACACCCAAACGAGCACGAGATCAGCTACCTAGTAGGGTGCGAGGTGGAGGACAGGTTCCCGGTGTAGTCGCTCTTCTTCACGTAGCCCGTCGACGATAGACAAGCAAGTTGAGCAACTTCCGTGGGTGAGGCTAGTCTGCAAGAGGAGATTGAAGACGAACGGTCTTCAATTGAGTGTCGACTAGATGATTCTTGGACTCGGACTCGATCTCTGGAGCTACTGCGCTGCTTTGCTGGGCTGCAATCCCGCCGTCTTATATACTGTACAAATTGTCGCCAAATAAACTACAACTATCATACTAATCGTCCAATCATAGGAAACCCTGCTCCTCCCACGCTCACGTCGCGATCCTCCTCTCCTGAACCCCTACGGCGCACTCCGGTGGTTAGGTAGGTGTTTGCACCGAGCCTATCATGTCGCCGCTCGACTTGCATCCGCGGTCACGAGGGCGCTTAGTCTTGTGGCGCGTCACCACGTGATCGCGTCTGTCGCCCATCCGCTCGTCTTCATAGGCCTCGGAAGGCCGTCCCCCTCACTCCCTTGCCTTCCGTGCCTCTTCCGACGACCTTCGTACCAATTGCTGGACTCCGTGGCGGTTGCCTAGACCAGACCCTCAATCGATCGCCTAGACCAGACCCTCGATCGATCGCCTCCTCTGTCCTGGCTAGAGCTCTGGCGACCTCGGTCAGCCGCCGGCAGCTCGGCATTGGCTCTTTCGACCCTTGGAATGGCATGTCTCCGTACTCGCTCCTTCGGTAGTCGCTCGCCTTCCTTGTGAAGCCGCTCGTCTTCATACTGCGTGAATTGACTGAAGGGCGCAAATAGTGATGGGCTGCGTGGTGTTTCCGGGGCCTAGCTGGTCCTGAGGCTCATCACCTCCCCCCCACTTGCATTCGAACCGTCCCCGGTTTGCGCGTATATAAAAACCCTCATTCCGTCCTCGATTTTCATCCTTCGCAATGTCTGCCTTCATCTTCCTCAGCGTTCCCATCCTCACGGAGACTGTCCGTCAGCTTGAAGTTGCGATCTCTGAGTTCGAAGCTCTCGCTGCCGCTCGTACTGAAGAGGATGTTGGAATCATCTACAATTCCTACGACCATATCGCTGAACTGGTGGTACGTCGTTCTCCTTCCGCGTGTAGTCCTCGTCTTCGTGGCTGACCGCCTTCATGGCAGGACACTTTGATCACCTTGGGGGACGATGGCGAGGTTGCCACGGACTTCGTGAAACGGACCGAGAATACGATCACCGAGGGCTGGCCGGCCTTGGCTGACCGTCAGCTCTTCCTTTTCCAAGAGCTTGTCGCCCGGTCCCGTCGATGCGCTCGTCGGGCCGACCTCGATGCCCGTCGCATTGCCTGTCAGCAGCGGCTCCGGAAGCAACTCTGCGCGTGCCGCGTCCTCAACCGCGCTGGAGGATCCCTGATCACGGAGTCTATTCTGGTTGATGCCCGGATCCGGAAGGTCGAAAAGGAAATGGAGGAGATAGATCAGGAGTTTGCCAGCCTCCGAGAGGACATCCACTTTTGAGTAGCCGCGTCTCGTATAAAGCCGCTGTAACTGCCTTCGAAGTTCATCAACTTCCATTCATCATGTCGTCGACCGTCCTCCCACGTACGCTCGCCCTCCAAGTCAGCTCGCACCGCGAGTTGGCCCTTGAACTCCTCTCCCCGCTTCGTGCGCACATTGTTGAGCAAATCGAGTTCTTCGAGACGGTATCCGTCGACCACGGCTGTCCCCGCGTTGTGTATGAACACGCGCTTTCCCATTTAGGACAACTTTTGGTGAGCTTCTCGGTCTGATGCTTCTCGCGCTTGATTGACACCTTCCCAGTATGGTTGGAGCATGCTTCATGACGGCCTTCTCGTCGGCGTTTCCGACCTACATGCCCGCGTGTCCATCGCCATCGACCAGTGTTTCTTCTCTAACAGCCTTGAGGCGTTCCTTGTCGACCTGGTCCAGACGCACCGCCTTCCGTACCGCCTCCACTTCCTGGACTCAGTGCACGCCACTCTGCAACACGAACTTCAACTCCTGGAGGTCATGCGCGACCTGGCGCGCGATGACCGGTACCGCGTTCATTTTTCGGAAGTACTCGCGCGTCTGGAATTGGTGGCCGCTGAACTGCGCGAGGTCCGCATTGAGCAGTCCGCCCTCCACGCGGCCATCAAGAAGCTGGAAAGGTCGCTGTCCTCTCTGTCAGACGAGGATGAAGTCTTCGGTTCTATTCCTTTGATGAGCGACTGATTGAGGCCGCCCTCGATCGCCGTCACGCGGAGAGCGCTTAGATTACCGCATTTGGACGTTGTACTTCACCGTTCCCTTCACGTTCTTCTGCCTGTCGCCCTTAATAAACGTTTTGGCCTTCTTGTTGTCCGCCTTCGCGCGTTCTCCTCTCGTCTTCTCGTACATCGCCCACCATGTCCGCCTCCAACCGTCGCTCGACTTCCAACGTTGCCGCCACGCGCTCGTCTTCCGATGCTCCTTGTCGACCGATCCCCAAGGAGCTGTTCAAGTGGCTCCTGTTGCAGTTCACGCGTGAATCCGATCGTCTTGGCTGCGAGGAGCCCGTTCCTACTACGCCTGACGAGCTTTGCGATCAGGACGCCGCTCCGCTGACGATTAGCGACTTCCGGGCGATCCTGGAAGAGTACACCGACGACCAGCTCGATACGTTCTCGTATGGCATGTTCAAGGCCATGTTTGCGCGTATCGTCATGGCCCTGGTACGCCGTCCCGGCCTTCCAAGTCCTGCCTTGCTGACACATTGCTTTTTCGCAGCACCGTCTCGTCCCGGAGTGGAACTGGTATCTGGATCCCCTCCTCCTTGCCGCGCTCCCAACATTCGAGTTTTACGCGCCGCCCTCCCTGGTCTCGGAATTCCTTCGCGCGTACGCACTAACTTCTCGCCGGTTGCGACTGTTTGCGGTTTCGAGCACCGTCACGGACTCTCCGCTGGATATTGACATCGCCTTCCAGGCTCACCGCCTTCGGCTTGGGTTCTTCGAGCGTAAGTCCTTCCGTTATTCGTCCTCACTCTTGCTTGACTAAGTCCGCTCTTCCTTGCAGTGAACTGGTACCACGAGATCATACAGCCGCGCTGGATGGAGGTCGCCGACTACCCGCCCGACATGCGCGCCTCTCGTGAAGCCATCGACACTTGCGTCGACCAGTTCCTGCCTTTGTTGTCCGGCATGCGTTATGTCCCGGTCCTCGACAAGAAGCGTCTCACGAAGTTGCTCGTCACGCGCCCCACTTCCTCGTCGACCGCGCCTTCGTCTGACCCCGATGCACTTCCGGGCGACGCCTTCCTGGCTGTGATGGTCACTGGTGCCGAGTACGTTCCCGAGGAGGAAGCTTCCGACGACGAGCCTCTGGCCGACGCTGCCCAGCGCGACTCTCCTCGTCGTTTCCGCACACACTCTCCCTTTTCGCCTAACCATCCACCTCCGCCTCCGCTGTCCCAACTGCCGCTGAAGAGGAAGAAGACACCCCTCTTCTTCAGCACCGATGAGAGCGAGCCGCCCAAGAAGCCCGTCGACAAGGGAAAGCGTAAGGCTGTTTCCCCGACCGAGGACGATTCCGACCACGATGCTGAGGGCGAGGTCGACGATGAAGGCAAAGAGGAAGTCGACCAACTCGAGGAGGAGGAGCCTCCTAAGAAGAAGTCCCGTACCTCGCCCCGCAAACGTCCGCCTCCCGTCGTCGAGTTGTCGCCTAGGGTCAAGAAGCGCGACAAGAAGCCTCCTTCCACTCGCCAAGCTTCCGTGGAGTTGTCCAGCGCCGTGCAGATCGAGGGCGACTGCGACGAGTGCCGTCGCGCCGGGGTCACCTGCAAACGTCCGGACCCTTCCGCATTCCACTGCAACTTCTGCAAGAAGAAGGGAAAGAGCTTCTCTTGCGCGTACGACCATCTGAGTGTCCAGGGAACGGTCAAGGGTCAGTTCCTTTCCCCTTGTTCATCGGTCTTCTTGCTGACTTCTCGTCTTCTTTCTAGTGCACGCCCGCATCAGCGCAATGTACAATGGCGTAGGGTTTTTCTTCCGGGAACCCTCGCAGCTGCCGCCCGCCGACCGTCTCCTCGCCATCGACTTCGTCCGCCAATTCGAGCGGAACTCGCACAAATTCCTCTCCGTCGACAAGGCCGCGCTCCAAGAGCGTCTTCGTCCGAAGACCATCCGGAAGGACACCCCCGTCTACCCGTACCCTGAGGGTCCTACGCGTTATCCTTCGCTCGACGAGAAGGGCCGCCTGCTCAAGGACTATGGCAACAGCCAGGCCGAACCCGACGACTCTACGCCGCCTCCTCGTTCGTCTCGCGCTTCTGGTAGCGTCAAGAAGGAGAAGCTGAGCCCCTCCAAGTCGGCTTCCCAACCGGCGACACCCCTCAAGATCTCGATCAAGTCCTCGTCTTCCAAGCGCAAGTCGCCGGAGCCAGTCAGCTTCTCGCCGGAGGTCGTCGCGGAGGTCAACCATCTTCGCTCGCAGGTCAGCCTCGCACGCGCGCGCATCGTCGAGAACTTAGTGTCCATTCGGCAGCTTTCCCGCCGCGAGACTCGACAGGCCCAGCTCGAGTTTGGCGTGAAGATCGAAGGGTGCGACAATGTGCGGACCTTCAAGGACTTGGTGGCGTCCAATGGGTATCGTGAGGACCTCCTCGAGCTTCTCCACAATGCCGAGTAGGGACTTCTTCGACGCGCGCGCGTCCACGGACTTCTCGTTTTCAGCTTTTCTTGTCGTCTCCTTCTTGGTCGTCATCTCGTCCTGTCGTCGCGCGGCTCGCGCTGTCTCGTTTTTCTGTTTTCGCATATATCTCCGTTGCTCGTCTCTGTCTCCCGCGGACTAGTCTCTCCCTCTCCCTCCTGTTGCTCTGGGCTTTGTAATGTCTCCTGGTTTTCTTTCCTGTATCCCGTCACGCTCAGCTTCCGTTGTCCTTCTTGATCTGTACTGTATCTAGTATCCCGAATGTATCGCATCGCCTTCTGCTCTTCTTCTTGTGTGATCTCCGAGATGACCGACGAGCGAAGCGCCTCTTGAAGCGCTCTTCGGCCTGTAGAGGAATTGACTTCCGTAGTCAGGCGACTTCCTCCCCCCCACTTTTTCTATTTGACGTCCTCGTCAACGTGAGTGTTAGCCGTGTTCCTCGTCGTCTGCTAATCCTTCCTCTTCGTAGTTTTCCGTTGTGTTTTCTAATTCTTGCAGTCGGCTCTGTGGTGCGTCCAGTTCCTCAATGTTGAAGTTGATTGGGTCCTCACGCGCTAGGTAGGGGATGATTCTGAAGGCCGCTATGGGTCGATCGAAGACGGTCCCGTCTAGTTCTGCAATGATGTACGCGCCGCCTCTGTTGCGCGATATCACTACCAGAGGGCCTAGGTAATGTGGTCTCATCTTCCTGTTGAGCGACTTCTCAATTGCCGTGTTCCGCATCAGAACCAGCCTCCCTCGCTGGAAGTTGAAGTCCCGAATGGTTGCGCTGTGTTCCTCCTCGAATAGCTCCGCAGCTTGCATGCGTGTTCGGTAGACGGTTGACCGCAACCGCGCTATGTCTTCCGGTCTTTTCTGCAAGGCCATCGCCCTGTTGGTGATCAATTCCGTTGTGGACACGAGCTTCGTTGGTACAGGCAACAGGTACGTGGCCTCTGTGATGTCCATGGGCAGGATTGGCTCCGTCCCAGTTACCGCGTAGTAGGGTGAACACCCTAGTCTCCTGCGTACTGTGATTCGGTCCGCCCAGAGTACTGAATACACTCGCGCCACCCATTGCGTCGTATCACCTTTGCATGCTTTGAAGAGCGCATCCCGGACGTGGAAATGAGGCCGCTCGACGATTCCGTTCGCTTGTGAGTTGTATCCTGAGATCCGTATGTGCTTGACGTGATATTGCTTTGCCAGGTACTCCAACGCTGCAACCCACGGACTTCCGTTGTCTGAAACGATCTCCGAAAGTGCTCCCCACCTGCACAACAGGTCTTGATAGATCCAGTCGCCGACCGCCTTCGCTGTTTGGACTGTACTTGCCCGTCCTTCAGCATAACTTGTGGTTGCACACCTCGCATGGAAGAAGTGCTTGTACGAGCCAGGCATGTCCATAGAGTCGACGTGAACTCGTACGAAGGGCGCCGCAGGATAGGAAACTGAAGGTGGTATGTAGATCCGCGTAGTTTGTCGAATTTGACATTGGTGGCAGCTTCTCACATACCAGGCGACATCCGCCTTCATTTCTGGCCACCAGAACTGTTCGGCCACGAAGGAGATTGTCGCCTGTACGCCTCTGTGTCCTATGAAGTCGTGCATGCTCACGAACGCTTTCGCTCGTAGATCTGGGGGTAGTACTCTCCTGTGGTTCCCGTTCTTCGCTATCTTCTATAGTCGGCCGTCCTTCACGAAGAATTGTCCTGCGTATTTGACGAACACATCGAGCTCCTTCTGAACCAGCTTCGGTCTTCTCTTGGTGCACAGAAATTCGTAGATGTTCGCTATTCTCTGGTCAAACTTCTGGGCAACCTCCGTGCGCGGTATGATTGCGTAGTCAATTTCTGGAATGTCCGGTAGCTTGCCCGCCGTCCCGCTTGTCTGCTGCATGAGCACACTGAAGTCCATCGCTTCCGTCTTGAAGTTGCTCGTTTTCCGCACAACCTCGTGTTGTAGAGGAGCGTCTCCTAGGTGTGGAGGTGGATTTATGAGGTGTGTAAAGCCATACATGTTGTCCACCCAGTCATCGAATTCTCCGTTGTCTGCTTCTTCTGGTTCGTCTTCAGGCTGCGCAGGTCGTCGGCTGAGTCCGTCCGGTCCATGGGAGATCCCAGGTACGTGCCGCATCTCGAAGTGGAACATATTGATGCTGATGATCCACCTATTCATGACTGCATTTGGCGCGACATCCGGATTCTGGATCATGGCTTTCGTAGATGTCGCATCCATCTCTACTACTAGGTTCCGTACGCCGACCAGCCAAAAGCGGAGCACCTTCAATGCTCGGTACAGACCATATAGCTCGAGCTTCGGTTGCGAGAATCTGGCTTCCCTTTCGTTCAAGGTAATGGATCCAAAGCGGTTGTAGTATCGTTTCCGCGGGTCTTCAGGATCCTCTTGACACAGCTGGTAGCCGACCGCGATATAAGAGGTGTCCACAGCTAGAATTACCGGGGCCTTCGACTCGTAGTTGATCGCCTTCAAGGCCGTGGATTCCACTAATGCCGTCTTCAGATCTTCCATGGCCTTGTCCTGTTCCTCTCCCCATTCGAACGGTACGTCCTTCCGCGTGAGCTTGACTAATGGTGCGGCCTTCTTCCCGAAGTTCTTGATGAAGATCCTTCCAACGCCTACAATTCCCAGGAAAGACCGCACTTCGGAAATGTTCTTGCACGGTCCCCATTTGAGTACCGCATCCACGCAACCTCTCTCTGGAAGGCGGCCTTCCGGTGTGCACCGATGTCCCACCGCTACGAAGTCGCGCGCCGCGCAGACGAACTTCTTGTCCGAGAAGGTACCTCCCGCATGTTTCATCCGCTGTACAATCCTGTTGACGTCTTGCATGTGCTCCCAGATGTACCTCCGGATGCCTGGATTCTCCTTCATACACTCGAAAGAACCATCTTCCCGTTTGTAGGAAGACTCCGGTCCAATGACAGGTATGTCGTCGATGTAGGGTATTGTCGTGTCCGGAATCTCAGGCTGCAAGATGTAGGTCACGTCGTCATGGAAGATGAGTACTGAATTTGTCCATCCCATTGGTAGTGTTGTCAATTGCATGGCTCCGAAAGGCGTTTGGAAGGTCGTGAGGTCGCGCGACTCTTCGTCCAGAATCCTCTCGTCGTATCCAACGTACAGATCCAAGGTTGTCCCGCACGCACGCCCTGCGAAGCGTTCCGCCATGTGGTCTGGTATCGGCGGTACACCGCTGTGTTGAATAGAGACTCTGTAGAGCGGCTCCAGACTATGGACGATCCTCAGACTGCCATCCTTTTTCAATACACAGAACCATCGGGATTGGTAGGACGCATTTGACGGTTCGTATACGCCTAATTCTATTTTCTTCTTCATGATCTCACAGATTTGTCGGTAGGTTCCGGGTGGAATGGGGAAATTTGTTTCAATCCACGGAGTGTGAGGCACGACCACAAACTTCACTGGTGGGAACATGTCCGTCCTAAAGTGGCCACACTCGCTGTCTTCCCAAGTGAAACCCTGCTCCTGCTTGCACATCATGTCGTCTAGCAACGCTAGCTCTTCTTCCGATAGGTGAGCATTGACTTTGTGGAGCTTGTCGCGTCGTTCGGCTGTGTACCGCCCGGTTGGTTCAAAAGCCTTCGGCTTGAGGTCAAGCGGCTTCATTCCTTCAAGAGGGTCGCCGATTATCTCCCGTACAATCCTGTACTGCTTTGGAAGCTCCCCAATCACTGGTCACACTTTCTTATCCACTGGCTTGTACTTCTTCTTCGACTTGACGTAGCTGCGTACGCTCTCGGGGTCCTCGGTGGCTGCTTGCCGCTCGTCATCCTCTGGAAGTTGCTCGCCTTCCGTCTCCTGTTCTCGCTCGCTCGTCCCGGTTTTCTCGCTCACTCTTGCTGCCTCGCTGGACCTGGACCGGATTCTGACTGCTCTTCTGCCTCTGGTTTTCGTAGCGTATACTGGGAGTGCTCGTCCTCGGAAGAGGGCTCGGTCGACTTCGCGCTGTGGTTTTCGACTCCGCATTCTATCCCCTTCCGATTCCTGGTTCGATGCTTTCGAGAACATGGTTTTGATTTTCTGCTTTGTCTTGGAGTCATCACAGGCCGATAGATATGCTGACTGAATTGTGGAGTTTTCTAGGTTTTCTAAGTCCTTGTACGCCGTCGTGAAAACTTGACCCGTTCTTGCGTCATAGTGGAGGACGAGAGCGACCTCTCCCTGACTATTCATCAGATCCTCGAAGTCCGAAAACCCTCTACTTTGAGCCCATAGCTCGGAGAGTCTCCATGCGCGTAGGTCGGCAGTGTCAACTCGCGGTTCGAGTTAGGGCAAGTGACGGTAATTGATAGCTGTCCATCCATGGAGTTGCTCGACCTCGCACGCATCACCGTCATGAACGGCCTTCCTAGGAGGATCTGGTAGGGCGCTGCCTTCACGACATGCATCTGGAGGTAGACCACAATCCCGCCACCTAATTCCACAGGTACGTTCTTTGCTAGACCGAGTGTCATGTCGACCGTCCCATTCGCGCTGATCATCCTCCTTCGCTTGGTAGGATCGTAGGGGATCTTCAACGCATAAGCGACTTGGTCGTTAATACCAACTATCTGGGACCCATCGTCGAGTGTACACTCTGACGGCGTGTCCGTTCGAGCTACCCAGGTGAACGGCGACCTCAGCTTCTCCGATTCCGAGGCTACGATGGTTGACTTCCGCCGACTGCTCGCAGGATAGCCCTGTCCCGGAGCTATATACGGTGCGTTGTGCAACTTTGGCCCTTCTTCCTCGTCATCGCTGCCTTCATAGTCCAGGTCTACGAATGCAAAGGAACCAAGTGTCGGTCTTTCGGACGCTGAGGATGAACTTCCGGCTGTCTGGAGGTTGTCTTCCGGGAAGTCTTCGTCTTCGGCGACTTCGGTCACTAGCACCTTGTTCCGAGGCCGCTCGCCTTCCCGGTTGGTCACTTCCTGCAGTTGCTCGTCTCTGACTTGCGTTCGCCTGAGCGCTGTGGCCTCATGCACTCGTTTCCGGAGCCCCGGAGAAATACTGAGTAGCTCGGCTGGTGACACCGTGATGCTCTGGCTGTCTCCGAAGCTTCGGTTGAAGACTCTTTCCTCTGCGGTCGAATCGACAATCGCTGCGGTCCGTCTGACCGGTGCTTCGTCCTTCCTTGGCTGTTCCTGGCCTCTGGGTACCCCAGTCGGTGCATAAGGATGGAAGGTCTCTTCAGGCTCCTTTGCCCTCGTGTCCCAGGTAACGTGCTTCTCCTTCTCCTTCTCCTTCCCCTTATCTCTCGTCGGCTGGTGAGGCGGCTGATCACGCACGGGTGTCCCTGCCCGCGCGTCGTCTCTCCCTTTCTCCGAGTTGCGCGTAATACGTCGAGGCCGCGTCTCTAGCTCGACTCCATCAAAAACCTGCCGCCCCGAGCGAGTGTTCATGCGCTCTTTAACCATGTTGGCTTTGTGCATGAGAACTTCTAATTCCTCTTCCAAGGTGCGCTCGTCTTCCTGCATCTCGAACTGATAGATGTTGCTCATGGTTCCTCGCGCTCGTTGGTTTGGGTTCTTTTCATGCCATGCATTGACTCTATCGCACATACAGTTCCCCGGCAGACTACGAGGGATCACGCCGCCTCCTGGTAGGATGATTTTGTTGTATATGTCCTTCCGGATGAGTCCCGCCGTCATGTCTTCTGCGACTTTCGGGCACGTCTTCAACCGGCATCCCGGCAGACCACAGTAGATACATTCGTCATTAGCGGGTGGATTATGTCCGTATAGGCCCCCTTGCTGCTGCTGGTACCTTCCCTGGGGAGGTTGTGACGGTGGAGGGTATTGTTCTACTTGTTGCGGCGGTTGCGTGGCTTGCATCCTCTGCTGGCTCACGAAGTCGCGCATGGTCGAACTCATCATGGAGATCATTTCCCGCTTGAAGGCTGATAGATCCGGCTCAGTCTTCACCGTAACCGTGGAGGCCATGGCTGGAGCCGGAGGATTGACTTGAGCGAGGTTACCGGACATCGCAGTTGACCAACTTCCGATCCCACCGAACGGGCCTCCGTCCGCCAGACAATAGGAAATTGCTTCGTGGACTTGCGCGACCGTGTAAGCTTCTTCTTTGTGTTTGGCAGGCACCTGGTGTGCTAACCGCGCGGATACCGCCATTGTGTACTGCATAGGAACTAGCCGTAGCAAGGCTGTCGACGCGTCGCGCTCCGTTAACTCTGGTTCGGTCTTCGCATGCAAGTACCGGTAGATGGGATAGAATTTGCCGTAGAACTTCATGTAGGTTTTGAGGCTGGATATCCCCGTACGTACGGCTTCCCCGATGACTTCATTGTATTCTCGCAGTGTCCAGGTGTACTGGGCATCCGTCCCGAGGTAGAAGGATAGAACCTCCGTCTTGAATTCTTCATACGTCTTCTGGGTGTCCGAGAACGTCGGCAGGGACTTCCATCGCTTGGCGACTCCCGCTGGTATGTAGTCGACCGCCGCCGCCTTGCAAGCTTGTTCATCAGTGATGCTATGCTTCTTCAGGAGGCGGGCAAGGTCGTCAAAGTACCGCTCGACGGTGTCCTTGGATTCCTCATCGAATTGGGGCGCACTCCTTTCCGTACGCAGCGGTAGCTTTGATAGATCTGCGCTAGCCATTGAATGGATTGTAGGTGGTACTACGGGTGGTAGAGCCGTAGGTAATATCTGAGCGGCGTAGGCTAGCAGGGAAGGAAGGGGGTTCCTAGGTAGATTGAAGGCCCCTGCGGTATGCGATAGCGTAGGTCTTGGGTTACTAATTGATTCTGAAGTCAGGAACGGATGGTCCGGAACTTCAATGTCCTCCTGCTCGTCTTCTGAAGCGTCCTCTAGTTCGGTAAGCGGAGAATCTGCGAAAACTGCGAAGTTGTTCTCGATAACGGTAGTGATCTGCTCTGCTCTCTCGGGGTCTTCTGCTTCGATTTCCTCTAAAGCCTGTTCGGTTTGTCGATGGAGGCGACGGATACGTTCGCTCCACGTCGGCCGCAAACGTGGGATTCTTGAGCCGGAACCGGTGGAGACTGTTCTTGTACCCCTCGCGGTGGGCTCCAGAATGATGGGGTAACTCTGGGTCGCTGGGCGAAACACACACCCAAACGAGCACGAGATCAGCTACCTAGTAGGGTGCGAGGTGGAGGACAGGTTCCCGGTGTAGTCGCTCTTCTTCACGTAGCCCGTCGACGATAGACAAGGAAGTTGAGCAACTTCAGATGGAAGTCAAGCAACTTCCGTGGGTGAGGCTAGTCTGCAAGAGGAGATTGAAGACGAACGGTCTTCAATTGAGTGTCGACTAGATGATTCTTGGACTCGGACTCGATCTCTGGAGCTACTGCGCTGCTTTGCTGGGCTGCAATCTCGCCGTCTTATATACTGTACAAATTGTCGCCAAATAAACTACAACTATCATACCAATCGTCCAATCATAGGAAACCCTGCTCCTCCCACGCTCATGTCGCGATCCTCCTCTCCTGAACCCCTACGGCGCACTCCGGTGGTTAGGTAGGTGTTTGCACCGAGCCTATCATGTCGCCGCTCAACTTGCATCCGCGGTCACGAGGGCGCTTAGTCTTGTGGCGCGTCACCACGTGATCGCGTCTGTCGCCCATCCGCTCGTCTTCATAGGCCTCGGAAGGCCGTCCCCCTCACTCCCTTGCCTTCTGTGCCTCTTCCGACGACCTTCGTACCAATTGCTGGACTCCGTGGCGGTCGCCTAGACCAGCCCCTCGATCGATCGCCTCCTCTGTCCTGGCTAGAGCTCTGGCGACCTCGGTCAGCCGCCGGCAGCTCGGCATCGGCTCCTTCGACCCTTGGAATGGCATGTCTCCGTACTCGCTCCTTCGGTAGTCGCTCGCCTTCCTTGTGAAGCCGCTCGTCTTCATACTGCGTGAATTGACTGAAGGGCGCGAATAGTGATGGGCTGCGTGGTGTTTCCGGGGCCTAGCTGGTCCTGAGGCTCATCAGCGCCTTCGAGCGTGTCATCGGGTTATTCCCCAGACGACGCCGAGCCTGACATCGGTATGTTTACTTGTTATTAGTAACGTGTGTCGCAGCCCACATCTTCTGACCGGGGATCAGCAGCTAGCATAGTGAAGAGCTTACTACTACGGGAATGGCTGGGCTCGATAATCATTGTATCACTCTCTTTACGTGCCCGGATGAGCTCCGTATCAGCATTTCATGTGTGATCGCAGAAGGCCACATAATAGCGCGTTGCACGCCTCATTAGCACGGACAGCTCCAAATTTCTGCTCTGCTCATGCCGCACCGCATGCAAGGAGGTATAGCAGTAATACTCTCAAATGTCGCGTGTACGGGCTCGTCGCAAAATGCACTATTCGTTGTCGGTGAGACACTCTAAGAGTGATGCCTCATCGTCATCTTCTCACAGCCTCTCACAGCCATCCCCCCTTGGCGCTGCTCGAGAGCGTGAGTGCGGGAGGAGGATCATCATGACCCTTGACAGCCTCTCGATTGACCTCGCTGTGGTCGGGGGAGGGATCGTAGACGTAGATGGTTATCGATTCGTAGTATCGGGATTCGGGAGGAAGATGCGTGAAAGGCGATGTTGTAGCCCAGATATGACGGAACATCACCAGCGTACGACGCGTACGTCTTCAAGAAGTTGAGGGTAACGTCGTCGCACAAGTGCGTATGTTGGCATCTGCAAAATCCCCCCGGGCAGATGAGAGCTCGGGGAGAGATCATAAGAGCTAATGTAGCGCTCATGAGCGAGTTAGGCCGGTGAGTACTAATCTTATGTCCCCCCCGAAAAGGAGCAGCATAAGCGATAGTTATACCTGTATTAGTGTATTATCTGCCGCATGTTATCACCCATTTTCGTTCGATGAGCACACTAGGATGTACATTAAACGGTCATATTGTATTGAAAACATACTACGGATGAGTGATGTATGCAGCGAAGGATTGAGTGAGGCTCTACCGGACATCGGGTGCCTTGGGTGAAACGAGACGAAGGGTACTATGTACTCGAAGATACCAGAGCTACTAGTAGATACCATAAGCCTAAGAGGGCATTGTCAGCTGTGCGTATATGAACTGTCAGAAAGGAGCGGCAACGAGTACGGAGATATGAGTGAGAATAAGGACACTATGAGTCAGACAATCGGAGAGGTGTGGGTATACGATGACCAGATATGGGGAGGTCATCATATCACTGGCATATGTCGAGATACGCAGCACGAGGAGACGATAGAAAACTTGAGGTACAATAATTGAAGCAGCGGGGGCCCGGGGTGACGGGTATATGAGGCTTGAACACGACTCGGACTACTTGCGGCCCATTCCTTTCACGTCCAGGAACTCAAGCACGTCGTTTTCTTTGCCCGGCTGAGCGCGCGAGGACGACTTGGTTCCACTAGACAATAGAGTAAGCAAATGCAACTGAAGATTAATTTCGATACATACCAAACGTCGAGATAGAGCTGATGCAACAAGTCGTGGTACTCTACAAGACCCTGTCGCTGGATTGCCGACAAAACGAGGATGTTCTCGTTGTAGGCACCAGCGAAGTCGTTCGCAGCGAAGTCACTGGCCTCAAAGACGTCGTACCGGTGGTCCTCGATAGATGCATAAATCTACCAGATTATCAGCCTTCAGCGTCCGGGGTCAGACATAGCTGAGCATGACGTACCGCAGTGGCAACGAGTGCGAGCATTGGGGCCGGAATTTCGCGCTCGCCGGGCTTGTCAGGCAAGGAGGATGTGAACTTGTCGGCGATGGCCCATCCAAATCCTTTCGTCGAGCGGAACCAAAGGGTGCGCATGACCTGCGCGAAGATGGGGAGCCCGTACGGGTCATTACCTTTGACCTTATTGTTCTGTAAAAGAGGGTTAGTATAAATGACTCGTAAACGAGCAGCATGGACAGAGGTCACCTCATAGTCGTGGGGATAGATATACCGGACTTTCGTCTTGAGCCAGTTCACGTGGTCCTCGTCGCCGAGCTTGAGGTTGTAGGCGGAGGCAACGATGCCATCGGTAACGGTTTTGACCTTCCCCCTAAATGTCGAGATCCGCTGGACCGGCTGTAGGTAGTGCAGATGATCAGTACGAGGGATTAAGAAGATGGCGACACATACAATCTGGCACAGAAAGAGCGCGTAATCATCTGTTGTCTTGATTCGACCTGCGAGCTCCTGGTAGCCAAGACGTCTGGCGGATTTTACGAGAATGCGGCGGACGAGCTCCGTATACTTGCCAGGCCCGTCTGGGAATGCATCTTTGAGTAGCAGCTCCGCTTGTGTCGTGTCGATGGCGAGCCCGAGAGTCTTGCGAACACGAGGGAACTGTTCTGTCAGAGCCAGCTTCCCGCCCGGTCGGCTTGGAGGTACGATGTGGATGCGCTCATCCTCATCGTTGGGATCCAGCGGTTGTTGCTCGGGTTCGACGTCAGGCTGTGTGATGGACGGTCATTGACGAATCACAGGTACATGAGTCTTAAGATGGGTAGAGTTCTTACTTCATCACGAGTGATCTCAGCTTTCGCAGCGATTGTGCTGCTCTGAGCGAGAACTTCTCGAATGACTGGGATCTATGCAATAATATGGCATCAGTTCAGCCATACATTCAGAGTGCTGAGTCGTGTAAGCACCTCCTGTTCGCGTCGGCGTGCTGCTGCCGTGACAGCCTTCGGCTTGGCGGCAGAGCTCGTACTGGACTTCGAAGTGCTGCGCGGATTACCTGATCCGTCCTTGGCCTTGCCTTTGGCGCGTGCGACATCTTGTCTGTCGTCAGGGAGTTTCGGCTTCTTGCGCTGAGTATATGGATAGACAATGTTAATATTGCGAGTGAATATTGGCCATATAGGTACTTACAAGCGCAGACTCGTCTTCGGTGTCACTGCGGTCGTCACCGCTACGCTTCTTGGATGTCTACGCCAACCGAATCACAATAATGTCAGTATACAGATATAAGCAATACTAAAGTTTCCTGTAACACAGACTTACAGCGTGTGACGAGGCACCGGGGGAGCGTAACTGTTGTACAGTTTCCGCTTGATCCTGACGAGCGTTCTTGCTGGGGCCGGCACTAGCCTCACGGGCCGCCCGCCGAGTGCTATGGTTCTGTTGCGTAGCCTGTTCGCCATCCTCGGAGGTGCCTTGAGTCGTAATGTGCAAAGCAGGGCGCTACCACGCATGTAAGTAAGTGCAAAGAGAGAATACAGATTTAGGAAATAGGTCGACTCACCTCTGACGCGAGCATCTGACGTAACGTGTGCCCTTGAACGCGCTCAAACTCATCGTCAGACGGCTCGGAGTGCTCGCCGTCCTCGTCGTCAGGATGATATGAGCGATCGTCATCTTCGCCAGAAGACTGCTCCTCGGTATGAACTGGGTTGGGAGGGGACTGGGAGCCATGGGAAGGTTTGACGTGCTGGGACTGACCAGAGGAGGGTGCGCGTTCAGGCTAAAGGTACCGATCGGTGAGAAACCTCAGTATTACGGCAGGGAAGTGTGAACTTACAGCCTTGCCCTTCTTCGCATCTGAACCACCGACCTGTGCACTCCGACGGTCATTACGGATTACCAAGCCCATGCTGACCGGCTGTTCCTCGTCGTCGGAAGCCATGACGGGTGCACGATACTGTGCAGCTGTAAGTTCGCGAGTTCGAGCGCCACCACTGGCTTCCGGAGATGTGTCCTGGGCAACACCTGAGGAATCATGGTGAGTATCGTATCACACTCGTGCAAGTGTGGCCTCGGGCTGATCGTAGTCTTACCTTGAGCGCGATCAGCGCTATTGACCTCATTGGACGGCACTGCATCAAGTCGGGAAGTTTCGTGCCTTTGACGCTTGCGTGGGGCAAGTGTCGCCCATACTGTAAAGATGACTGGGCTATAGACAGGAAGAAGGAAGTGAAAGGATGCCGTTTACTGACCTTTGTCGTTTAGGGCATTCTTGAGGGCCTGACGACGTGCTGTCGAAGAGGATAGGTTAGTCAAACAGTCAAGTCTGCATGAGAGCCTAGGTGAGTACGCCTATGTCCAGTCGTTGTGGATGCTTGCGAGCCAGCGCTGTCTTCATTGATTTGATCTGCAGTCGAAGTTGAATCTTGAGTACGTGCAGGCTGAGTCGCTTTTCCAGCGTCACTGTCATCCTCATTGTCCGAAAGGACGACGACAGGTTGACGACGTCTGCGACTCATCGACGTCTGCAGAGGAATTAAGTTTGATTATGGGAGAGGGATGGTTAGAGTAAGTTGAACGATACAGGTAATGGGAGGAGGGAGAGAATGGTTGACGTGGCGCTTAGCAACGCCCTGTTGCCCATGCTCTCCCAATTTGGAGGTACTAAGTGTGTTTTCGGATACCTAACTTCACCGGTTCCGAACGTTCTTCTGCCTCTGCATACACTCGCGACTCTACGCTCTGTCCGTGCTGGGCTCACTGGGCGAACACTCTGACTCAGCTCGTACTGGCTAGCAACTACCGATCAGCCAACTTCAGCTTGCGACTAATGGCATCCGCACTCTGTGATGGATGCGGCGGCTCATTCTCCCTCTCAGGCTTGATTATCCATCTACGCCTCGCCAGAGACCCCCGCTGTGTTGCTGTTCGCAGAGCTCAGGAACAGTATCGCTCGCCACCCCCCTCGCCGGTCTCTGTAGCCCCAGAGCCACAGTCGTCACCCCGTGCTGAGCCAGTGTCTCCTGCGAACGACTTTGCTGGTGACTACTTTGGCGAGTACTTTCCGGCAGACTTCGACGATTACGATGAATACGACAGCTCGGCAGAGGAGGAACTCCGGGAAGGCAATGGGGAGGAGGATGGTAGTAGGTGGGGATCTGACGAAGAACCGGAGGATGGAGAAGGTTACCGGTCTGAGGATGACGACGCGACAGGATGGGAACCACCACTACCAGCATCTCATCAGGAGCCTGCGGCTGACTCTAGCGTGCCGAGAAACGAGCAGGAACCAGAAGCAGACGGGTTCCTGCTCAACACTCAGCTGCGCCAGCAAGCCGAGGCTCGTCTACGCCTCAAGACGCACGTCGTTCACTATCCAGGCGGTCTTGCAGGGGCCCCTCTAAACAACACCCGAACAGCTCATTCATCAAATCAAAGCTACCAGACGTCCTTCAGTATGCACGAGCACTCAGACAATCCGTACGCCCCCTTCATTTCCCGAATGGATTGGGATATAGCTAGATGGGCCAAGATGCGAGGGCCTGGATCCACTGCCGTCACGGAATTGCTAAGCATACCTGGGGTGCGTCTCCTTTGTGTATCGGTGGCGATAGGACATATTCTCATTCGCCAACAGCTTGTAGAGTCCTTAGGACTTTCGTATCGCACATCTCTTGAGCTCAATGCGATCATTGACCGCGACATCCCCTCTGTGCGTCCTCGTTTCGTTCGACATGAAATTGTGATCGGTGACGAAGGCTACGAGTTCTTCTTCCGTGACATCATTGCATGCATTCGTGCCTTGTTCGGTGATCCAGACTTTGCGGGTATTCTCGTCTTTGAGCCGGAAAGACATTACGCTGACCCCGACCATAAAATGCGAGTATATTTTGACATGCACACCGGAGATTGGTGGTGGTACACGCAGGTGAGCTCCACTTCACCCCATTCTTACCGCTTACAAAGGATCTTAAGCATATTGGATGCAGAAACAGGTCGAGAGGCTCTGTCCGGGTGCAACTATTATCCCTGTTATCATATCTTCTGACAAGACCCAGCTCACGCTATTTGGTAGCAAGACCGCTTATCCAGTCTACCTTACGATCGGCAACCTCCCGAAAGAAGTGCGGCGCAAGCCGTCTCGTCGAGGACACATCCTCCTCGCCTACATCCCCACCACATGTCTCGAACACATCACCAGTGTCACCTCTCGCCGCCGTATGCTTGCAAACCTCTACCACGGAGTCCTGAGCTTCGTTCTCGCCCCTCTTCGACAAGCCGGAATTCAAGGCATCGAGATCGCGAGTGGTGACGGTGTACTTCGTCGAGGGCATCCGATCTTCGCGATCCATGTTGGCGACTATCTCGAACAGATTCTCGCAGCCGGTTGCAAGAATGGCGAGTGTCCAAAGTGTCCAATCGCCCGCAACGATGTCGGGAACGAGTTTGATCCTGAACGCCCACTCCGTGACCTCGGTCGCGTCCTCGAAGCGCTCAAGCTCGCTGACGACGACCCACTGAAGTTCGCGCGAGCGTGCAAAGCTGCTAGGGTCAAACCAATATATAACCCTTACTGGATCGACCTCCCATTTGTCGACATCTACCGCTCTATCACTCCCGATATTCTCCATCAACTCTATCAGGGGGTGGTCAAGCATCTCATCGAATGGCTGAAGAGCCCGCTTGCGTATGGACCCGAGGAACTCGACGCTCGGGCTAGACGATTCCCTCCGAATCACAACATCCGCTTGTTCCTCAAGGGCATCACAAAGCTTCAACGAGTCACCGGCAAAGAGCATGCAGACATGTGTCGCTATCTACTCGGTTTGATCATTGGCCTTCGACTCCCTGACGGCCTTTCACCTGTCCGCCTTCTCCGTGCTGTTCGTGGTCTCCTCGACTTCCTCTACTTCTCACAATACCCTGCTCATACCACTGAGACTCTTCATCTCCTTGGCGACGCTCTCAAACGATTTCATGCGAACAAGGAAATCTTTCAACAACTCGGCATTAGAATTCATTTCCGCCTTCCGAAACTACATTCCTTCGATCACTACCCCCTCTCAATCACTCTTTTTGGCACCACGGACAACTATGACACGCAATATACCGAGCGTCTTCATATAGACTTTGCCAAGGACGCCTACCGCGCTACAAACAAGAAGGACGAGTTTCCCCAAATGACGCTCTGGCTGGAGCGTCGAGAGAAGATACTCCGGCATGACATCCATATCACCTGGCGCCTCCGTCAAACCTCTGGTGCGCAAGACCTCGACCAAGTACCGCGCTCTCTTCGCGACTCTCATGCTCCCAACCTTCAAACTCTCCGTCTCACGCGAACTCACATGGCCAAGTACCCATCTGTCAAAGCGGTCTCCTTCGACACTGCTGCTAACGACTACGGCGCTCAGTTTCTCCGTGATGCACTAGCCCGCTTCGTTGTTCGCTACCGCCATTCGGAGTACACGGATGCTGAAGTCGAACGCGCTGCGGAAGGGCTGTGTATCCCCTTCCGGACCATGCCGGTGTTCCACAAGATCAAGTTCGTTCTCGAAGATGCGCAACAACTCGGTGTTATGGACGATGCTCGCGATGTCGCATATGCCAGGCCTGCACGGATGGACAAGCAAGGCCGTGTAGTCCCTGCCCGATTCGACACCGTTCTGGTCAACGAAGGCACCGGAAACGAGACAGGAGTACACGGTATGTACTTAATGACCTGTCTACTATGTGCGAGCACATTGAATGTCAAATTTCTAATCAGGCTATCGCGTTGGGCGTATCCGGTTGATCTTCAAGATCCCTTTTCCCAAGAAAGGCCGTCAAGACATGCTGTTTCGAGGTCTCATTCCACCCGGATACCTCGCGTATGTGGAGTGGTTCACTGCGTTCACGCAGCCACACCCGGTCCACGGGTTGTACAAGATTTCGCGGTGCCGGGGCCCAAATTCCGAACGGCTCGCAAGTGTTATTGAAATCCGCCACATACGCCGTTCATGTCATTTGTATCCCGAGTTCCCCGCAGTTGTTCCCCGCGACTGGACAAGCAGCAACGTTCTTGACCAGTGCGACAGCTTCTTCGTCAGCCCATATAGCGACATGCATATGTTTATGACACTTATATAGTTGTAATGCATCTCACGTAGTACATCAAACTACAGGTTATCTCACGTATTCTTCCGGTAGTCAGATTATCTGCGCGCGAGTGAGCGAGAGCCGTAGGTTAGTGGATAAATAGCGTGTAGGCTGAGATTTGCTTGCATGAGCTCTAATGTAGCACTCATCTGCCCGGGGGGATTTTGCAGATGGGGCAGGCATTATGTCGTTGTGCAGGAAAACATTTGGGTTGAGAGTTGGGAAATTTGCGTCTACAAGCTGTTGTACAGCCTCGACAACAGATGGGGGGCATCGGTATCTCTCGGCCATCGTCAAGTTGATTCGGAGGCAACTACTACTAAGATTCGGTCGTGATGAGTTCAGCTGCAGTATACCTCAAACTACTATAACTCACTCCTGCCAAGGCACTTCTGAGGTGTGGAGTTCGGACGACTCCTCGGAGTAGTATGCCGTTGAATAGTGCCAACAAGAAGTAGGCCAGCTAGTAAGATAGGGAGAGGAGGAGACCTGTCGGCGGAATTCAGTGACCGTCACTGCCAGTACTAGTATCCCTGACTCCATCACATCATATAAGTGAATTGAGCAAGTAGTTACTCAATGCCGCAGTCCTTTCAAGGATTCTTCATTGGTGTCTCACCTGGGCGCAGGCCAGATAGGAAAGACTGATACGGTTGAGGCAGGTACCGTGTGGCATCATTAGTATCGGATGTAGCGGCGCAAATACCAGACAAATATGAACTCACGCACCGTGGCCTCCTCCCACTTAGCGGCCTTATGTAATCCGGCTACAGAAACGCAGAAGCGGCCATGATCAAGCGCTTGTATTCTCCTTCCTGCCAACACGTAGTTAAATGGGTAGCTCGGAAACTCGGGACTTTCTTCATCCACCCTCATGGATATTTGAACATCCAGAATTACGTCGCAGAGGAATCGACGACCTCCCGTACACGCTTAAGCCTGTTTGTCGCTCACTCAGCTGACAATCTTAAGCTGTATATCGCGACTAATTACTGCTCTTCAGCTTTACGTATGGAAGACTCACCCACAGCTAGACAGAGCTCCGTGGGCAGTGAAGATTGTTCGACCTAACTCCGCCGAAGTTGAGATCTACGAGTACCTCCTCAAGAACGATCTGTCTTCCCCAAATCACACACTTCCCGTCGATATCATCCAATGTGATGAACCGTTCTTGATCATGCCCGCCGGTGAAACTACATACTGGACCCGCATGTCCTGGCGGCTTTGCGAGACTTTGGATGATTTTTACCAGATTGTTGAGGTATGGCGTCCATATATGTTGTAGCCAGTGTCCTCTCATCTCTGCTGCACACAGGGCATCGAATATCTGCATCGGCATCACATCGCTCATATGGCATGTCCTCTTTCTGTTTTGTACTGCGAAGAAGCATCCTGCTAACCTAACATGCGTGCATGCTTGTAGGATTTTGTGCTCGATAACACAATTGTAGCTCGTGAGACAGCGGTCAAATATCACCCGCAGCTCGAGCTCGGCAAGATATACATCATCGACTTCGGCCTCGCCCGCCGCTTTGCGCTGGGTCCCGGTCAACAACCTGCAGTAGACTTAGGCCATTTGACCCTCAGCCGAAGACATGGCGTCCCAAAGCTCGACCCGTATGCCTGGGACGTGTTGTGCATGGGAGAAACTCTCGAGCGATTTCTGACGGTACGAAGCTTACCTCCTTTATATACGAGTTGAATTGTTGACATCATCCAGTACATGTATACTGTTAGTAGAAGGCCGCCGCCCAGAGTCTGCACTTGGTATGTGCAGTGGCTGATTGGCAAAGAGCGGGGCTGCACGGGGGTCTGCCACTGCCGCCCGTCTGCGCGGAGGGCACGGCAGGTGCTTGCTGTGATCCGATGGTTCGTGCATCGATGGGATGCTTGCGCACGCGCCTTTGAACGTGTCATTGGGTTCTTCACCGACAGACGACGCCGAGCCTAATACACGTACGTATACTTGTCGTTAACGTTGGGTGCAGGTCTTGAAGGCTGACTGAACAGCAACCATAGCGAAGAGATCACGGGCATAGTTTGCTCGGCAAATCACTGTACCTCCATCTCTCTGCCCTCGCGCGAACTGCCTGCATGTGCGAGCGCAGAAGGCCACATAATTGCGCGACTGCCGCCCGATTAACCCGGACAGCTCGAACATGCGTGTGCGGCACCGGATGCAATGTAGGACAGTACTAATCTCCAAAAGCCTCGAGCTCGTCGTACAGTGCCCTGTGGTCCTTGGCAAGACACTTTAAGCGAGCTGTCACGGTAGTTCGAGTTGGTCAATGTTGTCGCAATCTCGCGTCTACCAGTACGCTTGTACAATGGATGCTTCGAATCTTCGTACAACCTCCACCACGTCCTAACCCAAAACGCTCGTATTTCTCCGTCGGCACACGGCCATATACTACTTACTGGCAATGGCAATGAGTGGTGATGTAGGAGGGTCGCATAAGCTCCGATTTGAGATACGATTCTTCACTCACCCTGAATCACACAATCTAGTTGCGGATTTCATAACCGACCCGGCCAGCTGCGTCCGTTGTGACATGAATGCTTATCATGCCCGTTGAGGAGGAGGAGGATCCGGAGGGTATGTTCAGTCGCAACGAGTATGTCACACGCCACTGATACCGGCCGGGCCGCAGTAGCTCAGTAGCGCTTGCACCATTTCACCTCCTGCCAGCACATACTTGCTTACATGGGTAGCTCGGAAACTCGGGATTTTCTTTATCCACCTTCATGGCTACTGGAACATCCAGAACTACGACGCAGAGGAATTGACGAACTCCCGTACACGCTGAAGCCCGTTTGTCGCTCATTCAGCTGGGAAGCTTAGATTGTAACTCGCGACTGACTACCGCTCTTCAGCTCTACGTATGGAGGACTCAACCAGGACCTGACAGAGCTCCATGGGCAGTAAAGATCGCTCGGCCCAACTCCCCGGAAATTGAGATCTACGAGTATCTCCTCAAAACCGATCTATCATCCCCAAACCACACACTTCCCGTCGAAATCGTCCAATGCGATGAGCCGTTCTTGATCATGCCAGCTGGTGAGAGTACATATCGGACTCGCATGTCTTGGCGTCTTTGCGAGACTCTGGATGATTTTTACCAGATTGTCGAGGTAGGGTACCTACTCATATCGGGTTTAGTATCCTCTCATCTCAGTCACACGCAGGGCATCGAATATCTGCACAAGCATCATATCGCTCATATGGCATGTATCCTTTCTGCTTTTTACTACGCCGAAGCATCTTGCCTAACGCGTGTGCATTTCGTAGGATCTCGTGCTCGATAACACTATTGTAGCCCGTGAGACGGCGGTCAAATACCACCCGCAGCTCGAGCTCGGCAAGATATACATCATCGATCTCGGTCTCTCCCGCCGTTTTGCACTGGGTCCCGGCCAGCAGCCTGCAGTAGACCTGAGCCATCTTACCCTCAGCAGAAGATACCACATTCCGCAGCTTGACCCATACGCGTGGGATGTGCTGTGCTTGGGAGAAACTCTCCAGTGGTTTCTAACGGTACGATGCTCACCTCTTCCACACACATGGGAGTTTACGTTGACTCGATAACGTAACTTCAGCACATGTATAGACTTTCCACAAGCCCCCCGCCGCCCAGAATTTGCACTTGGTATGTGCAGTGGCTGATTGGGAAAGAAAAGGGCTGCACCGGGGTCTGCCACTGCCGCCCGACTGCGCGGAGGGCACGGCAGGTGCTCGGTGTGATACGATGGCTCGCGCATCGATGGGATGCTTGTACACGCGCCTTTGAGCGCGTCACCGGGTTCTTCACCGATAGACGACGCCGAGCTTGACATCTGTACGTCGTACGTCGTTCACGTTGCTTGCATACCAAGTCTGACCGGGAATTATAGCTAGCGTAGCCTGTGAGTCGGAGGTCCCGGGCATAGCTAGGAAGTTGAACAATATCTCCCTATGTCAGCATCCGGGTGAACTCCGTACCATTAACTTCATGTGCGACCGAAGAAGGCTACATCATGAATTGCGCGACGGTAGCCGCATTACGCGGACACTACTAGTAGGTTCGAAGTCACGGAGGTCTCTAGCCTGCTTCGCAGACTCGCAGAGCTCGGCGTCCAAGTAGAGCCTCCCGCCGCCAGGTGTGGGCCCGGACGTCAGTATATCGGATACAGGTCGGAGCTCCTCATATGCTCTGACGGGTCTCGAGGCGTTGCGGGATATCGTGCAGCAGGCGATAGCAAGGTCTTTTAAGGTGCCCTCAAAGTCGTCTCTGGGTGTTTCGGATGAAGTGTACTTCAGGAACTTCTCCAGACCCATCGTACGTGCGATCGTGAACCCACGCTTTCGCCGATTTTGATAAAGCGTTGTGCGGAGAAAGCTCATCGTCGAGTCGGTGTGCCCCGTGCACCGTCTGGTCCAGCGAGTCTGTCACCCTTCGCGCGCAGCGGCGGAAACTACCCTCTCAGATTTGTAGAGTTCGGGCTAGTAGGCCCTGCTGCGCACAGTCACTATTATGATGAACCCAGCTGACTCGGCTGCCACAAGTTTGCGCCTCTATATTCAGTCCTCACCAGATCGGAGAGAGCGAAGCAATTCACGACTGTGCGGGCATCATGCTAAGAGGTGATACATATACAAGAGGTAGAAGTTGTTCACCGTAGATCGAGTTGTCACCATCTCGGTCTACTACAATAGTGCGCTCGTACACAACAGATCCTTTCAGTCATCGTACATAGAGCCTAGACCATGTCCAGACCCAACACACTCGCATAAGTTGGCAGTCACAAATACTACTTACTGGCAATGCCAGTAAGTAGGGATGGACTATCGGAGCTGCATCAGCTAAGCTCTGATTTGCGAAGGGATTTACCACTCACACCGATCAGATTGAGATCGCAGACGGTAGACCTGCAATCTAGTTGCGGATATCATAGCCGGTGACTCGACCAGCATAGTCCCTTGTGACGTAGATGCTTATCATGCTCACTGACACCGGTCGGGTGAGGAGACACCATAGGGCTCTCTTGACAGCCTCTTGATTAACCTCGCGGTTGTCGACAGCGGGGTCATAGACGTAGATGGTGAACCTCTCATGGTATCCGAGGGAAGGTACGCGAATGATGATGCTGTAGCCCAGATATGATGGAACGTCACCAATGAACGACGCGTGCGTCTTCCTGAACTCCATACCAACTTCGTTGTTGTATGGGTGTCTATGTGGACCAAGCATGATGTCGTTGTGCAGGAAAACATCCGGGTCGAGAGTTGGGAATATGTTCGACACGAGCTGCGCCACAGCCTCGACAGCAGATGGGGGGCATCGGTATGTCACTTGGGCCATCGTGGTACACCTGGCAACTACTATGAGATAATGGTGAGTCCAGCTGTGATACACTTCAAGCTACGATAACTCACTTCAAAGCTGTCCTGAAGCACTTCTGACGAGGGGGTTGGACGGCTGGGAGTAGTATACCGAAGAGTGTCGGGAACTTGAGGCCTCAGAAGATCGGATGAGGGTGAGGACGAGGACTCGCGAGGCGACCTGTTGGAGGCACTGATATCGATATCCTCAACATATTATATTATATAAGTGATCAAGTTTGTCTTCGAGCGCATGTTTCGACTGGGCGCAGGCTAGATAGGAAAGACTGATACGCACCATGATGATGATGTACAGTATCAGATGGAGCACAAATACCAGACAAATAGTACCGCCCACTCAATTATGTAATCGGACTACAAAAGCAGCCCTAGCTCTAGCGCCGCTTGCACATCCCCTCTTGCCAGCCAACTGCCATTAAGCACGTCCCCTCTTGCCAGCCAACTGCCATTAAGATACTCACTGCTCAGATGGGTGGTGCGGAAACTCGGGACTTTCTTCATCCACCTTCATGGCTTTTTGAAAATCCAGAACTACGGCGCAGAGGGATTGACGCCCTCCCGTACACGCTAAAGCCCGTGTGTTCTTCACTCAGCTGATACCTTATGGTTGTAACTCGCAACTGACTCCTGCTCTTCAGCTTTACGTATGGATGACTCAACCTCGACCGGACAGCGCTCCATGGGCAGTGAAGATTGTTCGGCCCAATACCCCAGAAATTGATATTTACGAGTATCTCCGCAAGCACGATCTTTCTTCCCCAAACCACACACTCCCCGTGGATATCGTCCAATGCGATGAACCGTTCTTGATCATGCCAGCCGGTGACGATATACTGTGCATCCGCATGAACTGGCAGCTTTGCGAGACTCTAGATGATTTTTACCAGATCGTTGAGGTATGTACGCCACACTTGCTGTGGTCAGCCTCCTTCGATCTCATCCACACACAGGGCATCGAATATCTGCATAAGCATCACATTGCTCATATGGCATGTACTTTTTCTGTGTTTTTTGCGCCGGCATCCTGCCTAACATGTGCGCATGATTTGTCTGTAGGATTTCGTGCTCGATAACACAGTTGTGGCTCTTGAGACGGCTGTCAAGTTTCACCCGCAGCTCGAGCTTGGCAAGATATACATCATCGACTTTGGCTTTGCCTGCCGCTTTGAGCTCGGCCCGGGCAAACAGCCTGCAGTAGACCTGGGCCACCTGACCCTCAGCAGAACATACCACATCGCGCAGCTCGACCCGTTTGCCTGGGACGTATTGTGCATGGGAGAAACTCTCGAGCGATTTCTGACGGTACGAAGCTTCTTTCTTTCCTACATATGCTCGTTGACCGTTAAGTCGTTCGTGTAACCCTAGTATATGTATGAGCATACCGGCAGCCCGCCGCCCAAGATCTGCACTTGGTATGTGCAGTGGCTGATTGGGAAAGAGAAGGGCTGCACGGGGGTCTGCCACTGCCGCCCGAGTGCGCGAAGGGCACGGCAGGTGCTCGGTGTGATACGATGGCTGGCGCATCGATGGGCTGCTTGTGCACGCGCCTTTGAGCGTGTCATCGGGCTCTTCCCCAAACGACGCCGAGCCTGACATGTGCAGGTTATGCATAGTTTGTAACATATTGGTGCTGCTGTTGGAGGATAAGTGCTCCCTGTTGACGAATCATTTGTTTTACGAAGAGGCATGACCACATGACGAATACACGTATATACCTCTGTTTGCGCGTTGTGGTCGTTGGGGCAGGCGAATTGCGTACCGGCACCTTCAGATGCGACCGCATGAGCCCGATGGCCGCCCCATTGAGACGAATAGTTCGAACATGCTGCGTCGCATACAGGGCAGGAGAAACTCAGCCTCTCATCCGCAAAATTCGCGTCTGCGGGATCTACGCACAGCGCACTGTGGTTGTCGGCAACACACTTCAGGAGGGCCCCTAACGATAACCTCGAGGCAACCCTCGCTTGTGCACCTTCGCACCAATCACTACCATCGAGTGCGTCTTCGAGAGGGTCCGACCCGGTAAAGAGAACAATCGACTGGGCTCCCCGATGTGTGCATCGGAGGGATCCGACTATCGTGGCAACGGTCTCATTGACAATGCTTCACTCCACTAGCACAAACGTCGACCAGACGAGAGGGCGTTCGGTAACCAGTCCGATGTGCATAGAACCCAGTTCTCGCCCCCGGAAGACATTCCCCAACGCCTCGAGGCACGCTCGGACTTATGGGACTCCAACCCGTGTGGGAGGTATGTTGGTCGAATGTTCCCCAGATGGCTTGCCCGGACGCCGAGCGAGTCTGTAGATCTGAAGCTAGAAGCTACCATGACCACGATACGCGGGGGCGTTCTGAACTTGATCGAAGGCAGCGAACCTCGAGTGGGATCAGGCCCACTCCCGGCCGGAGCTGGAGAAGGTCGGATATATACATACATACGGCACGCCTTGCATCCATACCGGCACTGGCGAAAGGCACCCGGGCACAGTTATGTGGGGCCGGACGATGCGTGGCGGTGGCGCGTCCTCGTCCAGATGCGTCCAGAGATTGAAAGAAGGCCAATTGCTGCCGAACGAACGGGTGTTTGGTAGAACGCCACAATCGCTGGCCCTCCCACACGCAGCCGGAAGCCTGTGGCGTATTGCTACCATGCCACCATGGGGCACCGCAACCACAAGGGGCTCAAGAATAGGGTCAGAAGGCCTGTGGGCTCCCTTGGAAGCATTCAGTCCATTCGTTCAATGCGAATAGCACCGAAAACGCTCACATGTGCGGAAGACAAGATGTTTATTCGTAGTTAGTAGTAGCGACTGTGTAACCAGTATGCTGATATTCGAAGAGCGTGCGATTAGGATGGTGCGTGGAGAGCAATGTCACCTCACCGTAATGACGAGAGTGGAATCTGACGGCCCGGCCCACGAATGTGCGGATGTCGACATGCTGATCAGAGCAAGTGCAACCTTACCGTGACCCCAGAGGGTGAGATGAATGCAAATGATGATATTGTGTGAAGCAAGCCGGATGCAGGAAAACCAAGCGCGTCGCAGGATGCAGAAGCAAGCCTCCATGGAACCCACCCCAGGAGATACCCGGTCCACGTCCCATCGTCCAACCCGGAGGGTCATACCAAACGGCCCTCCTGTCCATCGTACACCAAGACCAAGACATCCGGCCACCTAGCCGAGCAACACGACCGGTCACCCAACCTAGTGCATCGCCCAAGCCATGGTCGCACGCGCTCATACGTACAACGCGATAGCCCCGCGGCCCTCGTCTGTCCGCCACTCACCCTCCACACGCACGCTGTAATGGATCCGCCCACACCCGCCGACGGGACACCTCCATTCGTGCTCCGCCTCGATCGCAAGCTTCGGCCCGGCCTTCGCACGGCCCTTGCCCTTCGCACGAGAGGCGTGCGCCTCGCCCTCGACGGCCGTTGCCCGAGCAGCAGACCCGGACCCGCGCGCCCTCCGCCTGATGAGGGAGGACAGGGTGGACGTCGCCGGCTCGAATGCCGCAGCGGATAGTCCTGGGATGCTTGCGGACGCGTCTGGTCCCGCGCGGGTACGCGGCCGCAGCCGCGACCGAATCGAGTTGTCCTCCTGCGAGGCGCTCTCGTTGAGTGCTAGTCGTTTGGGCGACGGCTCACGGTCGAGGGGCTCGACGGCCTTGCGCTTTCCCTTCCGGTCCGAGGTCGTGGATGCGGTATGGACGTCCTCGAGCTCGATATCGGCCAGAGTAGGCTCCGGCTCAACAGCACGCGCCTTCCCCTTCCCTTTACCGGAGCATTCCTCTTGGGGCGGCTCGACGAAGATATGGGGAGGGGGGAACATGAGTTCCGCGATACACTTTCCGTCCAGCATGTGGCCGCACCGCAGTGCCCAAACCCTGTATTTCTTGCGCTCTTCCTCGGGTACGCCGTTAGGCGCGGCCAGAACGAGAGGGTCGAGGCATCGAGCACATACAAGCGTTGTCTCGACAGAATGGGAACTGGACGACGAGCTTCCTGCGCTGCTAGGTCCTGGTTGGTCGTCGTCCAGTTCGATGACCCCAGGAGATGATGGTCCAGACGAGGTTGAAGAACTGTTCTCTCCGGGGGAGAAATCAGAGGTGTAGCCAGCTCCTGGCTTGTCCGGATGTGTGTACTGGGGCTTCCAATGCACGACCTTCTCAGGATCAACCGCCTTGCTGGGGAAGAGGCCGAACATGGGGGCTATGTCGGGGAATGCTTCTACACCGTCGAACAATGGGTCGGCTTCTTCAGCAGAATCCTCGAAGAACGACCAGTTCCACCGGCGTGCGTTGGGAGGGGCTCGTGCGCCGTCTGAGGCATGAGAGCCAGCACCATAGCCAGATACACGCCTAAACATTTCCGAGAATGAAGGGAAGTTAAAGCCGATGCGCGCCTCTCGTTCTCGATCTCGACGATTCGCTTCTTCGACAGCATTCTGGCGATTGAGGGCGAGAAGCGCGCCGCCGAAGCCCATCGCCGGCTGGTGGTGAGAGCGAGGTGCAGAAGACGTCGCGGACGAGGGATTGCGAGGGGGAAGACGAGGAAGGGACATCACGCGTTCGAAAGGTAGCGGGTGCTCCCTCGGACGAATGATAGGGGGAGGATCCGGAAGGGTTCGAATTGCCAGATGACTGGAGCGACGTGCGAGGGGTAGAGATGCTTGTGAGGTGAGGTGCCTTGGGAGGGGAGGGACGGCAGGTGTATGTCCACGCTGTGTTCGTGGAGGTGGAGGAGATATGAGGCGCGTACGACGCGCTCCTGTGGCTGTTCAGCCAAAGGTCCATATGAAGGAGTCGACGACAAAGGTACTCACTGGATGATTGTCCCGTCCTCGAGGACGATGGTCCGTTGTCTTCATCATCGTCGCTCAAGACCAACATGTCTTCCGGTCGAGCTGACCTGGAGGGGCCTGCGTGGGCGCCTCCGATGGAACTCGAGCGCCCGGAGGAGTTGAGATTGTATCCCATATATGCAATACCCTCGTTCTCCAGAGCTTCAGTGGTTGCGTTACTTGGAGCCCTACGGGCGTATCCCATAAAGACGACGTCCTCATCCCCGTCGGATTCGTCAATATCGATGACCGTTTGTGCTGGGACTGCCAGTCGCGGTGGAAGCTCTGGCTCGGTGTCTGCGGGCATGGAAGTATTGTAGAGCAGAATGAAAAGGCAGTTGAGATAAAGGTGCAACAAGTGGAGGTCGTGAAGGCTGGTGGTTGGGGAGAGAGCACTGTCGCACCAGCCGCGGTCTGTACAAGGCAAGCCGCAAGGCACAGGAGCCGCCACCCGTCGCTGACTAATCATCCTTTTCTGGACAAAGCACGTGATAACGTCGTCCTTTTTCCGAAGCGCTCGAGTTTCCGAGACGAATTCATTGCAGCTTCACTGTCTTCAGCTTCAATGTACTTAAAAACGTTTTACTGTAGACGGCTGTACTGGCTATCCTACGTCTTGTTAGTCCACTTTTTCAGTCACACGTACTCAGCTGTGTCTTCTGCGGTTATTCAATAACTTGAATATGTACTCCTCGCCGCAGCTCAAGGCTGGTCGGACTCGACTGTAACATTACAGTTTCCGCCTCTTCTTCCAGACGATCTTAAGCTTATCGGAGTGTTAGACATCTAGGTTTGGACCTGATAGTACCTATAGGCTATGACGCAAACCAACATGCCGAACTTCAATTCGAAGAGGTCTGAAGATCTGAATGGCTTCACGTGCAGTCACGGCATGCTATCGATCGTCATCGCGACTTGTGGGATCCCGATTGCCGTGAACCCCTGTTCATTTTTTGTGTTTGCAAACACCGAGTACGTGTACAGCAACCACACGGTGAAGATCTAGCCTGTACCATAAAGCGGAGCAATGGCACTTACCCTGGACTCGAAGCTCAAGGTGGGGTTAACAGGGCTGAGACGGTCTACTTTGCTGACATCTACAACCCGCATGCACCCTCGCAGCTGCGCGACGGAAATGAAATCCCTCTCCTAGGTTTCGGTGAGTATCTGGGCCTTTTACGTCTGCGCACCTCGCTGCTCGATCGGCACCCAAACCGCTTCTCATGCAGGCACTTACGAAATGGAGGGCCAAGAAGCCTACCAAGCCGTCCGCTGGGCTCTTGAGGTGCGTCTAAACACCGTCCTGACAAGGTTTTAGCAGAGAGAGAAAGGAAGCGCAACTAACGACGTCCTCCGACCGCTCACACACAGGCGGGCTACCGTCATATCGTGAGTATCGCCGTCTCCCGCCCACTTCTACCCGGGATCTCGCTGACGGTCGCACATCCTCCTATCTCATCTCGGCGCCCCGGCCCAACACCCCCATGGAACCAACTCCCTGTTTGGGGTCCCTCTTCCGTACTAGGACTCGGCGGAGTGGTACGAGAACGAACGGGAGTGCGGGAAGGCCATCCTAGACTTCTGCAAGGAGACGGGTACCCCGCGCACGGCCGTGTTCTACACCACCAAGCTCAAGGAGAACAAGGGCTACGCCCACGCCAAGGCTGCACTGAAGAAGTCTCTTGACGTGTGCGGGCTGGGGTACATCGATCTGTACCTCATCCACTCCCCCGTCGGCGGCCCTGAGAGCCGCGCGGCGAACTGGAAAGCCCTCAAGGAGGCCAAGGCGGAGGGCCTCGTGCGTAGCATCGGCGTGAGCACGTACGGTCTCAAGCATCTCCAAGAGATGGTCGCCGCTGGGGGCGAGCTGCCCGTGATCAACCAGGTATCCGTCTTCCCCTTCCCGGTGACGAAGATCCGACCGACCAATATGTATAGATTGACTTGCACCCCTTCATGACGAGGACGGAGATTGTGTCCTTCTGCAAGGAACATGGGATTGCGTTGGAGGTAGGTAAAGGCTTCGCGCCAGACGTTCGGGCCGTGGTCAGCAGGCTGCTGACTTCCCGCGCGTCCTATGTTATGTTAATGTTCCAAGGCCTGGGCGCCGCTTGTCCGTGGTCTTCGGTTCAAGCACCCCAAGATCGTCGCACTCGCGCAAAAGTACAGCAGAGAACCCGCTCAGGTGCTCCTGAGGTACTCGCTCCAGAAGGCATGTGTCTGCCACTTTCCGCTCACTGCAGCCGGCGATCTGCCTCCCACAATCGCTGATAGATGGTGGTGCTAAACGTAACGTTCAGGGGTACGTCGCGATCCCGAAGTCCTCGTCCAAAATGAGGCTCCAGGCGAACCTCCGCCTGTTCGACTTCGACCTCACCGATCAGGAGATGATGGAACTGGACGCATTGGATGAGTGTGAGTTTGACTTCTCACGCGCAATGATAGAAGTTCTCCGGCGTACTGACGATACCACAGACTTGGTGACTGACTGGGATCCCACCGAGAGCCCTTGATGCCGCACAAGCTTCCGAAAACTCAAGCCTCATAAATAAACTTGTTCATCAGACAGATAGCGCGAATGCAGTAACCCTGTAGGATGGTATATGTGAACGAAAACAAAGATACGACCATCGCCGCAGTCCTCACACAAGGTTTGTGCGTCAAACAACATACTCGGGTGGGAGATACGACTTTGGCCGAGGACCCTGAGCGAACGCAGTCACGATTGTGACCGGCTGGGACAGCAGAGCCGTCCTGGCGGGAGAGTTCGGATTGAAGCCGACTGCGCTGAGGGGGTACAGCACTAGTTCATACTGCGGGATCGGGCACAATGAGAACACGGCTAACTTTCGGCGCAGTGGCGTGGCTGCGGTCCACTAACCTCATGACCGTAGTGCATTATCTGCGATGGTGGGACGAGGTCTTCCGGAGTGAGGATCTCGCCGGCGAACGTCTTCGCATGGACCGACTGCTGGGGCCCCGATGGACGCCACCATGACGCGACGGCGCGTTCGTACGACTTGACGGTGGTGGTCTCGGACAATTTGCGCGAGAAGCGCGTGGTGTGCGGGCCCTGGCCGAACGTGATCCGTTGCACGAGCGCGAGATGGACTGACTGCGGGTTGATGAGGTCGAATAATTGCTCGTTGGTGCTGGAGATGGAGATGAGGAGGTGGATGGGGCCGCCGCGCGCATAGGTCAGCTCGAGTAGAGTGTGAGCAACAGCTAGGGCTGCGTGCGGAGCTGAACCGACACACTCACCGGTCTTGAAACCGTGAGCTATACAGCAACTCCGGTTCAGTGACCGAGATGGACGGTTAAACATGGAAATCCACATCGACGCACTCGGAGTAATGCCTCGGCTTCCATAGTCTTGAACAGCAGGCCGCTTACTCGAACAGGGCCGAGCGTCTTCCATCCGTCAGGGTCGTCGTCGGGACCCGCGAGCGCGATGTTCTGTTGGTACGCCAGCTGGCGCAAGATCGTCGGCGCACTCGGCCTCGCGAGCGGCACGTACTGGATGGGGACGACAAGCCTAGCCATCGTCAACGGTCAGCACGGACGCACGAGTCGAGACGCCTACTTTCTGCTCGCCCTGAACCCGCCGCGGTTCACGCGAACGACTAGGGAGTACTGGACGTGGACGTCCGATTGCGGGTCGGAGAAGGCTGGGGGGAGGCGGTACGTCTGGCGTTCGGCGTGTCCATCGGTGGCGATAGAGGTGAGGATGCTGATACCTTTGGGCAGACGAAAGGAGTAAGGCCACTCGTGTCGGCCGATAAGTCTGCCGCGCCTCGACGGCGTCGGCGACTCTGGAAGTGACTCGCTAGCGGAGTAGATGATCCGGGACATGTGCAGGAAATTGCACGAGGAGTGCGAGAATATGTCCAAGCGTCCGTAAAGCTAGGTGGGCGAGTGAGCTTCCGACACTTTCGTAGGGGACATCTGCGAACACGTTGGGCGGTGGACGACGAGACGGGTCGCTAGGGCTTACAGCCGATACAAAGGAACTCACAGCAATGGATATTTCATCCACAGGCTCCTCCTTCTCTAGCTCGAGCTGTAATTTCCCGGTGATATTGCCGCCCTGGTAGAACGTCGGCGGATCGGTCCTGCTCGCGGCACGACTGGTAACAGTCAACGAAAGCCATCGCGCACCCGTCTTCTTGACGTGTAGAGAAAAGACGTGCTCCTGCTCTGCGGGAGGGATGTCCCATTCCGTGTTGCTCGTGCGAGTGTAGCGCGGCAGGGCTTGCGAGACATCGAGTTGCGAACTTGCGGCGGTCGCATGGCCAGAGCCGGATGGAGTGCGTCGATAGGTCGGCAGCGTCAGCGTCGACATGATGGGCCAGGAGAGTGGACTGCTAGTTAGAGATGATGGAGAATGTGCACTAGGGGAGTGCAAGTGAGGACAAGAGCGAGGTACGTTGGAACGTCGCGCCGAGAATAGTTGCGATACAGTCCAGCACTTCCCAGGCTAATATTCAGCCACTACACCGTTGATAGGATCTTCGTTATACGTTATCCTTGAGATACTGGCGTTGTTTGCGATTGGTGGGGCAGGCTGGGTGCAAGCCTCGCCATGGTAAACAGAGCAAATGATACTTAGGGTTCAAGCCGGAAGAGGTTCAACGAAAGTGCTTGGTAACACAAACGCTCGGCGCCGCCACCCTGATCGGGATCGGGTATGTGGCGGCGGGCGGCAAGTTCCTTCTTGAACCACGACGTCTACTACAACCAACCACTTTTCTGTTCGAAACCGAAGGCCTGACCCTGACGTTAGCGAGACAACCTACAGCTGCTTCGTGTGATCTAGAGGAAGCAGAGACTGCACCTTGACCAAACAAGTTGGTCCATCCAGGCTCGCGCTTCCTTGTACCTTGATGCATCATAGTATGTAAGTCCTATATTCAATATTCAAGTTTCGCTCTCGTGTATCATTTTCTCAGTCTACGTCCGACAGCTGAGCCTCGATACCGATGAGCGTTCTCAATGATCAGTCTTGTCAGCCACGCTCGTCATGCTGGCGGAATGCACGCGTGCGCCGACACCTTCACTTCAAAGTTCAGGTCGAGGCACGAGGAGATGCGCTGCGTGAACTTTTCTGTGCCTCACTATTCGGCTCAATCTTTTATGTTACATGACAGTCTTCTCCTCCTAAGGCTAGTAGGTAAGTCGTATGCGCTCGAACTTGAACGCGCGTTTCCTGAATGTTATTCCAGGCATCTGTCAAAGACAAATGAATGCGAATCTGTTCGGTGAACGATTCTTTAGGTAAACGTCGGCGGTCTTCTCACTGATGCGCACATCCAGTATCGCTCTTACTTGGAGACGGCCTGCTGGGTCTCGCTTAGTCCCGGCAGGTATGAAGGGGCGACTTGTCTATGACTCCATCCGGTCCAACGTGGCGACACACGTCAGGGCCTTTAGGTGTCATAGCACGCGCTGCTGGTCCCATGGCCATCTTCTTCCGATGTCATGCAGCCGCCGACCGTTCTACCTGCGACATTTGACCGCTCGGGACTGGTATGCGCAATTTGTCTATTCCGCGATTGGCATGGAAGATGCTCCCAATGGCTAATCGCGAATTTTATCAGAGCGACCTTCGAAAACGCGGCATGTGGAGTGAACTCTACCGAAGCGTCCACAGGCGTGCTCCTCCTGAGCGTGCCGGCCTCTGACCCTGACTTGCCTATTGGTCGGTGCGTTGCTGGCAACACTACTGCTTACTGAGGAACATGGCGAGGCTCCTGGTTTTCTCACCGCTGAGACATTTCGGCGCGCACGGTGCGTAGGTGTCTTCATGCGCGATGGTCGCAGGTACGTCAACACCTCACCTTTTGTGCGTGTCCGAGGATAAAGCAATTTCGGCGCCTGTTTCGCCTGGGAAATGAACGACTCCGAGGTGTGCAGAACCATTGATGCTGACGACTTTTGTAGGGGTCGATAGCTGAAACACAGAGGATGCATGGCCCAAAGGATGCATTCCGTCCTTCTCAATGTGGCATATCCCAGTCACCTTCTCCAGCGCGGATAGATTCGGTCATGCGCGGACAGCCTCGGTCACCGCGCCGATATCGTCATCTTCGTGATACACAGTTGTTGACCCCTTTCACCTGATTTGACCGTCCCATACAGCTCCGAGGGAACGGATATCGAAGTCTGTCGCCTCCCCAGAGCACGCAGCAAACCTTCTCATTTATTACGCGCGTACCTGCTCGAGGCTCTCCAATCGTAGCAACGCTTCTCTCGCGCCTCCGCGGTACGTGCACGCTCTACCTCCGCCAGATCTGCTCGTTTACACGTGGAGCCCTATCCCCGTTGAAGGCACAAAGGATGCGAGCGTCCCGACTCGAGCCAACGTCCTTCTTGGAGTTCCCTGTGTTTTCCGTTGAGCCGGCAGCCTGACCGTTGCGCGCAAACCTGAGATATAAAAGCAGCACCTCCGCGGAACCCTCTGACCTCCCTCTGCCTCCTTTGACATACCCTCGTGCGTCGAGCGTCGACCCCCCACGCCATCCACCTGCCGCCCCTGTCGTGCTGCAAGACATGCCGTGCGGCTCGTCGCCATCTTTCACGCTCCCCGATCTGCTGGCGGACTGTCCGTATCCACTGAGATGCAATGCTCACTGCGAAGCCGTCGCCCGCGCCTCCGAGGCGTGGATGCTCGCGGACGCGAATCTCACACCCGGGCGCCGTGACGCGTTCCTCGGGCTGCTTGCAGGGGAACTCGCCGCGGTATGCTACCCGGACACGGACGCGCACCGTCTGCGGGTCTCCGCGGACTTCCTCGCCTTCCTCTTCACCTTGGACGACTGGTCCGACGAGTTCAGCGCAGAAGACACGTACGGGCTCGCGGAGTGCGTCATGCGCGCGCTCTGGGACCCCGAGGGGTTCGAGACCGATAAGGCTGCGGGCAGGCTCGCGAAGAGGTGTGTGGATGTCCTTTTCGAGGCTGTGGGCCCAAGTGTCTGTTGTGTCTCCGGATCTGCGCTGACCTGAGATCGCGCTCCGATTGGCAGTTTCTTCAGTCGTTTACGCCAAGATGCGGGCCCGGGATGCACCCGGAGATTCGTGGACACGATGGGCCTCTTCTTCCAGGCCATCACCCAACAGGCGAGGGACAGGGCCCGGGGCGACATCCCTTCCTTCGAAGAGTATGTGGCGCTGCGGTGGGACACGAGCGGATGCAAGCCGTGCTTCGCGCTCATCGAGTATGCGGCGGGCATGGATCTACCGGACGAGGTCGCCTACCACCCCGTCATCCAGAACCTCGAAAACGCTGCGAACGCATGTATATCGTGGTCGAACGTGAGCCGTGCACAGTGTAACTCGGGTGGAGTCCAGAGCTGATCCGCGCCGCGTGCAGGACCTCTTCTCGTACAACACGGAGCAAGCACGAGGCGACACCCACAACATGATCGCCATTCTCATGCACCACCACAACCTCGGCATGCAGGAGGCGGTCGACTACCTCGGCGGGCTCTGCAAACTGTCCATCGAGCGCTTTGAGCAGGAGCGGCGGCAGCTGCCGTCGTGGGGCGCGGAGGTCGACCGCGACGTGGCGACGTACGTGCTCGGGCTCGAGGACTGGATGGTCGGCACCCTCCACTGGAGCTACGACAGTAAGCGCTACTTTGGCGACGCCGGCGCCGCGATCAAGAAGCACGGCGTCGTGGCCGTCCTCCCCCGGAAGCCGCCGCCGCCATCGTCGTCGTCGTGACTCGTGCGCCGCTGGGTCGAGTGGACGCGTTGCCTGATCAGGCAGTGTCTCTGCCACCCAGCGAGTGCAGTTGAGTCTCCGAGCGAGGCCGCGGAGCCGGTGCCACCGCCTACCATACCTCGTGCCCGTTCGTAGTTGCGCCTTAAAGAGATCCACGTTCCATGACCTGATGACCTCCTCCTTCCTTCCGACCGTCGCGCGTCCTCGACGGTTACCCATCCACCTCCGCGGCGTTTTATGCCGTTCACTCCGCAGCTTTCCGAGTATCTTGCTTTATGAATTTATGACGTCCCTCCGTTGGTTACGAGAAACTTATCCATCTCGACGCAGTTCACCTCTGTACTAGCCTTGACGTATGCAATTCTGATATGTATGGATGATCATGCAACCACGTACGCTTGTTGGACAGCCAGATACACGATTTACAGTCCAGCGAAGCAGACAGCACGGCACGATCAATGTTAGTGTTACAGGACACAGGTGTACACTTGACTTCTTCTCCTGGCGACATACAGAAGCGAATCTCAGGCCGGGCGCCCCGTCGTCGAACGTCGGTCGCTGGCAGCTGCGGATTACCGCGTTCCACAACGCTCGATGACGTAGGCCTTGGCCCGCCGCTGTTCCTGTCCGCCCACCCCCTCGAGATCTTCGGGCATCTCGTTATCTAGGTTCGTCTGCGGGTGGCGCAATAGGTGAGAAAAACGGGCCGCTGCGCCCAGGAACGATCGACTGACCCGCTCGCGATCTGCCCCGGCTTCGATGAGCAGACAGGCCGCTTCCGCGTGCGCAGACTCCATCGCGAGGTGCAACGGTGTATTGCCTGGTCGCCGGACGTGTCAAGCAAGGCTAACGGTGTCGAGAGCGAGAGGGGAGCGTACCGACGCGGTCCGCGGTGTTGAGGCGGGTCTTGGGCGAGCCTTCGGGCGGCTTTAGAAGGATGTTGATGAACCCTGTCGATCCGGTCGTCGCAGCTCTGTGCCTATGGATGTCGAAGTTCGTAACTGTGCACGAAGAACCGGGTTCAAATTGCTCACAATGGGGTCTGATTCGCTCTATCTTTGGCATTGATCTGCAGAAACACAGTGAGCAGAAGCTGAGACGAGGATGTAGAGCAAAGAGCGTACGTCGGCTCCTCTCGCGATCAGCAGCTTGCCGATCTGCACGAGAGTGAGTTGCGAGCCGGAGGCCTATGCTGTATACATGTAGTTACCTCGACCCGAGACTTCGATGCTGCATAATGACTATACAGACTAGGGTTCAGCACACGTATGACGGTGAGAAGACGCATTTAGCACACGCACAGGGGAGTAAGGCCCTTGTCGTTTCTTGCGTTCACCTCTGCACCCGCACCGAGCAATTCCTTGACGACCTCCTCGAACCCGCCACTAGCTAGAGGCCACATGCGCGATGAAATCGGGCAGGCAGACGGACAGACAGCATGGATCCACGTACACGCGATGTGGAGGGGTGTCCACCCACCGTTGTCACCGCGATTGACGTCTACCTTCTGATCTATAAGGTACCGTACGATGTCGACCGAGCCAGAAGAGGCGGCCCAGTGCAGCGGAGAGCGGCCATCCTGGTGGACCGACGCGATTAACGTGCGAGATCAGCAGCACCCGGCTATCTAGTCAGACTGGTGGTTTACCTCGTCAATTGCATCTACGAGTTTGGGGTCTTCGGACACCAGCGAGCGCACCAGGCCGAACTGACCTGGGTTAAGTATAGCGTTAGTGACACGTTGGATCCTTCGCGTTATACTGCGACGCCTACGGTTTAGTGCTGCATTATGAATGGTGGAGGGTTTGCTGGCCATATGTGGCTGCTGAGAATTCGTAGTGGGTGGTCTGGGAGTAAAGGACAAGACGCGCGTCGAGTTGCGTAGTACGCGTCCATAGTACGCGTATATGGAAGAAGTTCTCACGGTGTGACATCGCGTAACTCGGGAGTGAGTGGGCGCTTGGTGGTGAACACGGCTTGTCGTGGTTCAGTCACCATCTCGCAGCGCAGCCTGAGCAAACGCAGCATCCGGTCCAGGGTAGATTCTGCGGCCATATCCACTGTCAACTCTCTCCATGGCTGGCCCGTCTATTCGCATCAAGCCCGCTGGCGAGCCTTCGAAGACCTCTGGTGGCGATGACACTTCCCATCGCCTAGTGGCGTTTCTGCAAACGCAGTCACAAAACACGTTGACACGACTCTACCAGAAACCTTCGTCCTGTCTCTCCGTCTTCCGGTCAATGCTGACGTGCTCCAAATCTCCTCGGACGAAGCTCACCCCCTTATTCGTTTGCAGGTTACTTCGCCCCCTAGAACGGCAGCTGGTGATGAACCTCCTCTGGCTTGAAATGCAGATTCCCGCGTCTACAATGGCAGCGTGGGTCACCCGGGAGGGCAAGAAGTAAGTCCCGAGGTGCCCGGATGGTCACACATCCTCTCAACCCTTGCAGACCGTACCAAGACGCCTTGTCGACCCTTGCGCGCCTGCACATCCTACCACATTCAACGGTGAGGCATGCCCTCAATCCCACCTTCAAGTCGAGCATGCGGCAAGCAATTACCGGCGGGTATGCCATGCGGTTCTCCGTCGTGATCGCCGTTCACCGCTCATCGATTCACGTAACAGTGGTACCAGCGGAAGTTTCGGTGTCCTGGCTGAAAATGATGATAAACGACGACCTCCAGATATCGAAGCTCTAGACGCTTACGCACTCGAGCGTTGGGAGGTAATACGGCTGTTCACCACATTGACAGCGGACTGATATATCCGCTTCATATCCACCTCAGACCATTCTCTATTACATGGTTTCTTCCGGTACTGGACAGTTCCCGGCTAGACCATCGCAAGGTGTATTGTTTCTATTACAGAGAAGCGGTCTCATGGCCAGCGTCCAGTGAGTGTCACGTCCAGCGCTCCGGCTTGTATCAGAAACTCATTGTCAGTAGCGGCGCTACTTTGCAAATCACATCCGCGGGCTTTCAATTCCTCCTTCACCCCCCGCATGAGCAACTATGGGAACTCCTGCTACAATATTTGCAGATGGCGGAGGTGCCACCGTTTTGTTCGGTCAATTACGACATGCTCAGCGCACTGTCTCCCTCAGGAACGACAGATGGACCTCGTCGAGGTCCTCAGCTTTCTACTCATGCTGTCTACAATGGAACTTGGCAAGGTGGGTAGCCCTCTTAACTGCACCGTCCGCAGCAATGAAGCACGCGTTACATGGCGGTAGGATTACTCCACAGAGAACCTCAGTGCCACTCAAAAGGCGATGCTTGAAGACCTCCGAGATTATGGCCTGATCAAGCAGCGCTCGGTGTGTGGTATGACGTCTTTCCGTGCATATTCTGACATTGCTTTCCACCCTGCTTCCGAAGGCGACATCGCGAAGATACAGTCCGACCCGACTTGCAACCACATTAACATCGTCCTCCCCACCGCTTCCCACGTCGACCGGCACAGGGGACGGGTCGCAGGCTCAGGGTTTCATCGTGCTCGAAACCAACTATAGGCTCTACGCCTACACGGGTATGCGTTCCTGCGTGCTCGCTGGCGGCTGATTTGTCACGAAATTACAGATAACCCACTTCAAATCGCGGTCCTCAATCTGTTCGTGACGCTCAAGTCGCGATTTCCCAATCTCGTCGTCGGCGCCATCACCCGGGACAGTGTGAAGAAGGCGCTCGCGAACGGGATCACAGCTGAACAGGTACGTGTGCGTGTGCATAGCGGGCGCGTCGCCGCCGCAATAGAGTGATGCCGATGTCGGTCCAAGATCATCAGCTACCTGATCACCCATGCGCACCCCCAAATGCGCAAGAATGTGAGCGGTGTCCGCACGTCCGAGTATGATCGGGCTTCAATGCGTCCTTACCGTCTTAGAAACCGCTCCTTCCGGTCACGGTCCAGGACCAAATACGCCTGTGGGAGCTTGAGAAAAACCGGGTGAAGTCCCAAGACGGTCGGTGTGCTGCCACTTAGACTCAACGACGTCATCGGACGCACGAGGACTGACCTTCTGACTGTCGGCAGGATATTTGTATACCTCGTTCGCTTCCCAGGCCGACTACGAGTACGTCCTCAACTATGCGAAGCAACTGGATGTCGTATTATGGGAGAACCCCACAAAGCGGTCTTTCTTCGGCAGCGTCGAGGGCCACGCCAACATTCGAGGGTTCATCGAGCGACGCTCGGCAGCGGCAGCCAACGCCTAGCGAGTGGTCAGCCTGTCATGCACCGTGTCGGCCGCCCGACCTTTCCTACCTGGTCCCCGTCCCCGCCACATGTTCGCAGCTACCGCAACAATCACATTGTGCGATCCCGACGGCAGTGCGAGCGCAGACGTGGGTTCCGAGGCGGTCATTATCCGGTAATGTAAGGTGTACCACAGCGATGTGCGACGGCTACATATCACGACGCTCCGAGCCCGCTCGAGAGGCAGCCACAGGTGCTCCTGTCCGGTACGTGTCCGAATCCTGCTCCGTTTACGTCCTGCGGCAGCACTAGCGGTCGGAATGTGCCGCTTCTCCGCCGCCGTATCTGTGGTAGCCCCCCTGGGCCGCGGCCGATGCCCCGCGCTCTAGGCCGTATGGAAGCGGGTGATGGTGGACCTGGGACGAATGCGGCAGGACGCTTGCCTGCTCGTACTGCCACTGCATGGACGGGTACGAGCGCACGCGGAAATGGTCGCGGGCCCTCCCTGCCGGCAAGTTCGCCGCGGCGGAGAAGGTGACGGCAGGGGCCGATGCGAGCGACTGGCCCGCGATGGGCGAGCCTGTGGGAGACCATGCGGACAGCACACCCGCCCCGTCGGACGCACCCCCGTCTGCCACTGCCCGCTGCCCATCGTGGGACTGGTGCGGGTGTAGGCCTGCGGAGGGCATCGCCCAGCTTTCCCGCCGGTGGTCGTACGCGGATGTGATGCCTGCGTGGCCCTGGTACGGCGAGCCCGGGTACAGCGCCGCCGCCGCCGCCGCTGCTGCGGACGGGGCTGCGAGCGATTCGTACGACGCGTGTACGGCGGAAGCGTGCCAGGATGACGGCGAGGTGCCCGGCCCTCTGCGCGCGTATGGGTGTGCGCGTGTGCTGGTGGGAATCGCCGCGAGCGGCGAGGCGGGCGAGTGGTTCTGTGCGGACGGGCTGGGGAGGCCCGTCTCGAGGGAGGAGAGCCGGCTCTGGCCGTGGTAGTAGTAGCCCGAGGCATCGGCGGCATGACGTGTGAAGGGACTGTGCGGGATTCCCGAGGAGTCCTCGCCGACGGGCGAGGGGGGGATGCTGCCAGCGAGCCCGGGCGAGGGAGGGGTGAGGCCAGGTGCGTGCACGGGCTGATTATCCATCCCATCTCTGTCGCTGCCGCACGTCACCGCGACGTAATTGTCAGAAGGGCGCGGTCGTCTAGGTTAGGATCTGCGCGAACGGCTCACCTATGGGAACCTGCTGTGTCATGGGCTTCTTCAAGATTGGGCGGGTAGCGAAAGTTCGTCGACCGCGTGAGCTCCGGGGGGATTTCGATCGTCATGAGATCTGGGTGGCTTGTTGGCCGGCGCAAGAGCCCGGACGCGAGATCCTCCTGGGTGTAGTACGATATGAGGTGGTAGTCGGACCCGTCGATCTTGACCGTGATAGTCTGCTGACCCGTTAATCTCCAGGCGGGGCGGTCGACAGAGAGAGAGGGGCACGGTCACCTTCTTCACGAGCCCGCGCGGCTTGTAGCTCAGCTGGGGCTCTGGCAAGTGGCCCCCGCGGTGCGGGTACATGGGCAAGTCCGCGATCTGTTGGCTCGTGCGCGTGCTTCGATCCGCGACCTCCCGATAGAGCTGACGAAAACAGTCAGAACGGTCCCATGCGAAGGGTCATGAGGGAGCGGCCGCGTACGAGAAAGTTTCCAGAGATACGGGATTGCGACCAGGCCAAGCCTTCCGTCCACCGCTTGATGCCGCTTTCCTCGACGCTGAATATGAAGACGGCTCCGCTCTTGACCATCGTGCGCCGCTCGAAATCGTTGAGTCGTCGGGTAACGCGGGGAATCATCCCGCGCCGTGCTGCCTGGACGGGTCGAAGAGGACGCGAGGGAACGCGACGGGGTGGGGGCTCAGTCAGCAATGCCGACGAAGACGGTACGCGCGTGTGTGCGCATGAGGGAGAGGGCGAGGGCGCGAGGGAGGGAGAGAGCAGGGAGGTGCGTGCATACCTCTATGAGGCGGAGGGCGTCCATGGTGGTGTCGACGAAGCCTTCGAATAATGGGGTGTCTGTGGACATGGCCATGGTGGCAGCGGTGTCGGGTGCGAGACAGAGGAGGGGCAGGGGAGGTGCGGGGAGATGAGATGGAGAGCGGGCGGAGGGACGGACGCTGAGTATAAGAAGGGTATGCTGGAACGCAGTCACGAAGTAGGTTCTTCGGAAGTGACATTTGGGAAGTGAGTGTGTAACAAGGATCAAAATTCTGGAGGAGAGAACCACCATCGCAGCTGAGTGTCAATGCACAGGACCGAAGCTTTGCCTGGGAGTACCACGCCCCAGGCGCTACTGGCGACGGTGAACCGACACGGAGAGAGGAGAAGGGAGAGAGCGTGCGCAGATCGCATCTGAAGTGCCACACGACGGTGGCCAAGGCCATTCGGCTGGCACAGCGGACGTCCTTCTGTGAACTATCGATTGGTGATGGAGCAGGCGTAAGGGTGGTGCCTTGGGCTCCCACCAGCACCGAGTGCAATCAATGCCGTAGGACGTCGAACATGCTCAAGTCGGGTCTGGTTGTGACATGCACCAAAAGCGAAGGACATGACAGTGACTCGTGGCCACGACCAATGCGAGCGAGTCGGTGGAAGGGGAGTTCCGTTCGGGGCAGCCGGGCCAGTGGCTGGGGAGTGCAGGGGACGGTGGACAGGAGAGTGTCCCAAGTCTGTTGCCGTAACGGCCCACGGCTGCTTCTCGTCTCTCTCAATTCCGAACAGAAGCGGGACTCGGGCTGCACGTCTCATGCAATTTGAACTTTGCGAGCGGAGGGTGGCTCGATGAGCAACGTCGTGGAACCAGACGCAGCGGGCGAGGCGCCGGATGGAGGCACAAGATCAAGGGTTCGCGCATGGGCCGGCTCGTTCTGCGAATGCGAAGAGAGAGTATAGGAGGCCGCTTGCCGTCTTGAACCCCTCCCCGCAGCCTGTCCCATCGATGGCTCGATAAGCCAAGCGCGTTCTCACCTCCCGCTTTCGTCCGTGCGCACTCCCCCCGCCGCCGGCCCACGCACTTTCCCTTCCAGTGGCTCGACCCCGGCTCGATCGACGTAATCCCTCACTCGGCCACGGCCACCCCACTTCAAACCCCGCGAGGGCCCGCGAGCCGTTGAACACCGGGCCTCCCGCCGCCGCCGCTGGGTGCGTCGCGCTGCTGTGTGTTCCGCAATGATCAGCTCTGCCCGCCCAGACGATCCATCCTCTGTCCCAGCCATCCACCCGCGACACATGCTGTGTGCGGGCTCGTCCAAGGCACCATCACGGTCCCCGTCCGTCGATATATCCCTGGGAGCGGGCGTCCGCTGCCACCGTCCATATTAACACTGGCCCGGGCCCAAGCTGCCCGGTCCTACGCGCGCGCGGCGACGGGGGCATCGACCGAGTCCGGACGCCCCCACCTGCGGGCGAGCCCGAAGAGAACGCAACGCAGCGCGATCGAGACGCGAAACTTAGACTAGCGTCTGCGCAGTGGCCCGAGAACATCGCGTCCGGGGCCGTCCGCGCCTCGACGCGACGTCGCACCGCACCGGGGGGGCAGACGCGGCGCGAGCCCAGATGCGGCCCCAGTCTGGGCCAGCGCGCGCGTGTGTGAGCGAAGGCCCGAGAGGGGAGACGGCCTGCGGAAAGAGATAGATTGAGTGGGAGACGTCGACGTCGCGCGTGCGGGTGCAGTCCGCGCACGCCCGTCGAACACGCGGCCGACGAAAATCCAGCACGGACGTGGGCGTCGCACGCTCCAGCTCGAGCTCCAGCGCAGGGCACCCGGCAGGATGCAGGGGGAGGTTGTCTGGCGTGCGCGGGTGTGCCATGCGCGAAATGACCGGACGCGTCCTTCTTTGTGAACCTAACGGTTCGCGGAACCAATTCGTGCCCGCCGGCCGCTGACACACGCGCGATGCCTCAGCAGTGCGCCCCACCACCGCATCGATCGCCCCTTCGAAGATTGCATTCGACGTGCGACGCACGCGTCCGCCTTCGCCTTCGCTCGCGCTCGCCCAAGCCCGAGCGCGCTGCTCTGAACGGGCGACGGCCATCCACCGTGACGGTCCCCGTTTGTGCGTGTGCCGTTTGTGCGTGTGCACCCTCGGCAACGCGCCCGCTCGCCAGACGCCCGTTCTCTGAACGCGTCGTCTGAACCACAGCCCAGGAGTGCGCACGGAGGCCGCCCCGCCGCCGCCGCCGCCGACCCCGACCCCGACGCCGGGCGTGCGCGAGAAGCTGTCTGCCACGAACCTATTGGAGTAAGGTTTGATCCGTCACCGCTTTCGCCCGCACGGGCTGTCAACCACCCATCGATATCGCGCCCAGCGATCTCGGGCAGCGGGCGACCCCAGCGAGGCCCGCTCCTCCGAGAGGATCGCAGCGGCAATTTAACCATCGGGCTCGCTCGAACGGTGCGTCGTTTCGTCCGTCGCCGCCGCCGTCACCGTCACCGTCACCGTCGCCGTCGCCGGCGACTGACAGCGAACGTCGCGCGCGCGCTCCGCAGCTGCCCGCCGCGAAGGGCGTGCGCGACGGAGGGCACGGCAGAACGGATCTCGCGGTTGAGCGCGCGAGACGTGCCACCGCTGGCGTAGCATCTCATTCCTGTCAGCCCAGAGCAGGAGCACCGCGCGGACGCGGCGATGTATGAACGTACGAACGCACGAACGCACACGGGCTCCCGCGTCGCAGCCCCCGGCGGTGCGAACACGCCCCAAACGCTGCCCACGGTTCCCAGATCCAGCGCAGAGGCAGAGCGAGAACGCAGGCACGCCGCAGGGACGGCCGAGCCGCGAAGCCCCATAGCCTGCAGGACGCGGCGTGCAGCACCAGCACTCCCACCTCCGTCTCTCCACCGAAGAAGCCGGGCCGTGGGTGCGCGTGCAGCGAGCGCAGGTTTGATGCCCGTGCGGTTCTGGGTGCGAGCGGCGGGCGTCCTGCCAGACCAGGCGGCGACGCCACGAAGCCCCAGCACGCCGTAAGCAGCAGAGAACGCTATATTAGATAACCAGGAAGGGGGGTGCAAGCTTTAGGTAATAGCCATCGCCCGCTATGTACGCAGCGCGCACCGTCCGCCACGGCTTGTCAGCGAAGCGGGCCTGTCGCCATACGTGTCTGCCCGGGCCCAGCCCGCCTTCGAGAACCGCCGCTGCCTTCTGGCCCCGAGCTGGCAGCAGCGACCGGGGGTGCTGTGCGACGCAGGGCCCGCGCGGGCTGGCTGGCGTGCGAGATCGGCGCGAGATAGACTGCGAACGGGGTGCGCCGCGCTCGCAAATCGATCGCTAGATTTCGTGTGCGTGCCGTCGTGCGGTCGCGGGAGAAGGACGGTGACGTAGGTGCTGAGCAAGCACCTGCGTCGCAGCCGGCGTTCCTCCCACTCTGAAGCCACAGCGGCATGCGCGAATTGGATCGGGGCGAGGGCCGGTACCGTCCCAGTAGCCGTAGGCGGGGAACGAGGCCCTGGAGAATACGAAAACGAGGGCGAAGGCGAAGGCGATGGGTACGTCTTCGGGCCACGGGTAGCGCGTGCGCCCTCGCCGACACCCTGTTGATGGCCTTGACACAAGAATAGGAATAAGGCGGACCCGACGCAATAGCGGCCGCCGCGCGACGGTCGGAGGAGGGGAGCTGGGCCATCAGCCAATAGCACGAGCACGAGCACGAGAACGGGGGTGGGCGGCGGAGTATCAGAACGCGCAGCCGGCTGCTTCCTAGCCACAGAATGTCAACGCGTAGCTGGCTGCAGCGGCAGGCATGCGGCCGCAGATACCCGAGAAGAAAATAGCCATGGGGGTCGCGTACCAGGGAAGCGCAAGGGGGCATGTGGGGCATGCCTCTGCGCCGGGCGAGAGAGATGATCCACCACGACGTCCAGGAGCCAGCGCTGCCACCGGCGGGTCCACTCCTTCCTGGGGTAGGAATTATTTGGTTGAGGGGCGAGGTCGAGATCTGAGAAGCGGCGCGCGAGCGACGCACGCACGCATCGAAGGCGGCTTTCAAACTCAGGTCTGGCACGGCTGGTAGCCCCGAGGGCGAAAGCGGGACTGCCGGCAACTTGTGTGGTACGCCGCGCACACGGGCGCAGCGAAATGAAAGCCTGTTGAACGGTGGGCCTCGCGCGAGTTCACCGGTGGGGCGTCCGTGCGCACGCCTGTTCTTCGTTCTGCGTTCTTCCCCCCTCGCCCCCGATGGAGCCGACGAGCTCGAGCGCGAAGCTGGCGTGCCGTCGTCGCAGGAGTGCGAGCCGCGTTCTAGTCGCAGAACGGGGGACCGTGCCCTCGCAACGTGCTGGCGGTTGGCTGCAGAAGCGGAAGACCCGGCAGACTGCGAACCCGTTCGTCGAGCCCGCTTAGACGGCCCGACGTCGTCAGTGTCGCCGTCATCGTTGTCGTCGTCGCAGCTAGAAGGTTAGAATATTGGCGACGGTGCAATTTCAAGAGAGCGCGCTGAGGGCACGCCGCCGCCGCCGCCGCCGTCACTGCCGTAGGGACGGACGGCCGTTACGTTGGAGAGCCGGGGAGCGTACTAGCGAGCAGAGCGGGCGATCGCGTATGACAGCGACCCCCGAATCCCGGCATGGCAGGACGACTCGGAGCTTGGTGCGCTTGCGGCGGCTCTGGCTCTGGTGCTGGAGCTCGAGCTGGTTCTGGATACAGCTGGCTTCGACGTCGCGTCCGTGCGGTCGTTCTCGAAGCCCACAAATAGCAGCGCACGACGAAGCGTGTACCTGAGCCGTGCAGGCGGGTCTGCCCGGGGGAAGGTGGGCAGGTGAGCAGTTGGGAGGACTGTTGCCGTGCTTTCGCACCGGACGCAGTAGAGGATGCGCCGCTGACCGCAGCGCAGTGTCTCGGGACGCACCTCCCCAGCACGGGCTGGCACGCACCCAGGCGGGGGGGTAAGTTGAGCGGGGCAATCGCGGTGCGGCTGCTGGCGAACGCTGGGCGCACGTCGGGGCGAGTTCTGTCGGACGTGGACGTGGTGGATATGACGCGTCGCTGCGCTTGTCTGCCACACCCGAATCTCCCGGTGGTCGACGTCGAAGCCAGTGGGAGGCCGGAGGCGAGGGTCGAACAGGCCGCGAAGCTGCCAGGGTGTGCATCGACGGGCGGCAGTGGGGCGAACGCTAAGTGGCACTGGCGCCGCCGCGATGCCCTAGCCCTTCATGAGACTGGATTCAGCCGGGTTCTGTGCGCACGAAGGAGGAAGGAAGGAGAGCGCGCCGCGTGCAGCGCGCACGGCCGGGTGCGGCTGGGTCTGCATCTATCTGGGGGCGTGAGTGGCAGAATATGCGAACGCTGCGAAGATCATCAGGGCGAAACTGCGAACGGCTGGAGGGGAGGACCGTGTCGGACACTGAAGCTCGCTGGGTTGAATGTCTGTGACACGCTCGCGTGCGTGCGCTGCGTCCCCGGACGCCGACAGAGGGGGCGAGCGTGACGGTGACCGCGGTGACCAAGCGGTGACCATCCAAGATGGCAGAACCGTTCAGGCTGCTGTTGACGAACCCCCGGCGCCTGCGCGCGCGGAGCCCCGGACCGGGTGCGGCCGCCGGGGGTCTGTGGCTGGCGTCGGAGGTGGGAGGGGGGATGGAGCTGAGGGAGTCGAAAGCAGCTCTCGCGAACGCAGAACCGCGCAGGGCTTCGCGCACTCCCAGGCCGTGCGCGATGGGCAGCTCGACTGCCCGTCCAGGACGCGCTTCTCCCGCTCCGCCAGGGATGGCAAGAGCGTGTTCCAGTCGCTGCTCGGGAGGAGTACTGCCCCAGGCGGACACCTGCTGCCACCCGCGGCTGGGAACGGCCATATCTCGTCCCGCCTCCTCCCACACGCGCACATCTCGTCCGAACTGTTCCTGATTCGCGAAGCACCCCTCGCGCTGCCTGCCTTCGCGACTCGCGTTGGCCGTGAGCTCATACCGACGCCAGATGCACACACGACCCACCAGCTCGCGACACCAGCCTCCGACGTCATACCGCGTGCACCCACTGCACCCACACAACGCAACCAGGCTTCTACTCTCGCGAACAGACGCGATGCGCATCACACACGCAGGACGGTGACGACACAGGGGCATGTGCATTGCAGCATGCAGGTACTCGATATAGTCTAGATACAGGGCTGGTGCTACATCCGGTGAGACACATACTAGGTGAACGAAGGTAAGTACGCTGAATAGGATGTAGGAATGTAAGCGGTAGGCTGGGTGCGGGACACGAACGCGAATCTACAAATAAGTGAGGGCGAATAAACGAACGAACGTAGGGTGCAGTCAGTCGAGTAACGTATGGAGGCGCGCCAAGCGCGCCAAGCTGTAGGGTTCCGTCTATTACTTGCGTAGCGCAAACTATTACCCTAGGGCGGACCCCGGGCGCGGACGCGCGGTGCGCAGCCCGGCCGGGTCCTCTGGCAGAATGTGGTCAATGTCGTGATCGTTGCTTTTCAGCGGTGATGTGTGCGCCGGGCGTCGAGCACGTCCTAGGGGAGCACAAGGTTCGTGTCAGCCGTGCACCGCCCGCGCAAAGACAGACACAGACAGACACAGATAAGTATGTAGATGCGGAAGACGCTCACCTCCGCGCTCAGTGCGGGCTCAGGCACGGACGCGCTGGGGGATCAGCTTCACCTGCCGCGTCTTCTTCACGAGGTGGCCGTCCTTGCCAAAGTAGCGCTCCGTCTCGAAGCTCCACTCGGCGTTCGCGATGATCCAGTCCTCGAGGCCCTGGATGTACATCCCGACCGCGCGGTCGACGTCCGCGCCCCACGACGGCACGACCTTCCGGCACTCGAAGAACCAGTGCAGGGTCTTCTCCCAGAGCTCCCCGGCGAGCTCGATCGCGCCCTGGCGGTCGACGTCGTGCTGCGCCATGAGCACACAGACCAGGTTGTGCGTCTACACACCGGCGCCGCCCGTCAGCACGACCGCAGACAGGCAGGTTATTGATGGACCACTCACGTCTCCGCGGGCCTGCTCGGCATTGTACGAGAGCACGTCCTGTGCGACAGAAGATCCGGTGAGCCGGGGCTGCGGGCCGTCGCGAAGGGGATGCTGCACTCACGTTCGCCCATGAAACGAGATCGTTCGTGGCGTCGGACAGGGCCTTGATGATGGGGTGCTCGATGACGTCGTCGGGCAGATCAATGTTCGCCGCGTACTCGATGAACGCGAAGCCCGTCTTGCACCCGCTCGTGTCGCGGCGGAGGGTGATGTACTCCTCGAGGTCGGGGATGTTGCGCGAGCCCCGGTCGTCGGCCTGCTGCATGATCGCCTGGAAGTACGTGTCGAGCGTGGACATGAGGCGTTGCTGGCAGCCGGGCCCTGCGGTCTCCCGCATGCGTGTCCAGAAGCTAGGCACGGCACGCGCGGGCGCAGACGCAGACAAAAACAACGCGGGCACGTGAGCACAACATTGTCAGGGAACCCCGGCCATGTGTTGCGAGGCACTCACGACTTTGTCAACCGGTGCGCGGCTGTGTCTGACTCGTAGGTGTCCGGGAAGTAGAGCGTGTTCATGACACACTCCGCGAGGCCACGCGTGCCGGTCGTGTCGAACTCGTCCGTCCAGTCGTCAAGCGTGAAGAGGAAGTTCATGAAGTCGGTGCACACCCGCAGCTCGTCGAACGTGCAGTCGATGTAGCACATCCCGCTGAGCAGCCCCGCGTTGAGCGTGAGGAACTTGCTCGTCTGCTTCTCCGTGAAGTTCGCCATGCTGAGCAGCCACTCTTCCGACTCGCGCGACACTTCGCGTTCCTGGGCATGGCACCGCAGGGGGTAGGGGATGGGGGAGATGAAATCGGGGAACTTGAGGACGATCTCTTGCGAGTCGGGTGAGGCGACGTTTGCAGCAGTTACAGCCATCGTTGTACAATAGAATACCGAAGGAGGAGGGCGCGGGGAGGGGGGTACACAAACACAAGAAGCGCAAGGAAGGAAGGAGTATCGCACCGCTGGAGGTCACCCGGCCGGGGGCTTATATACGTGTTGCGGGCTGATGCGGAACGACCGGGAGGCAGGGAAAGGTGCCGTATTGTTTTGTCTGTGAGGCATGGCCAATCTGTCATGGCGGTTATGGATGGATGATCCATATTGGTCAATACGGATTGGGGATCGCCGGTTATCAATGTTCAGTCAAGAAAATTAACTATTGACGTTACGCCGGCCATCCCGCCTCGGCTGCCGCAGCGCGCCCGCAGGGTGAGGTCCCGCCCGCCCAGGCTCGAAAGCGTTAGCGGAAACATTAGCTGATGCAGGACTCATTGATACAAGACGTACGGGACTTCCAGGTAGAAAGCATCTGCGCAAACTCAAGTCCGCTCGTAGCTCAGACAAGAGTCTTGCGCGGGTCCAGGAACCCAGAGGGAAGACAAGGCCAGGGATAGGAGGGTGCGGACCATCGCGTGTGCGAAAAGAACGGAGCCGCTGGGGGGTTCCCATAGACGCAGTGACAGAATGGGCCGGCACGAGTTCCGTAAAGGCAACTACCCTGACGGAGAGGCCGAAGTGCGACCTCCATATGCAAACAATAAGCTCCCGGATGTGCACGACCCTTGATGGTGAGACATGCGCGAGCAGGCTTTTGTTCAGGCTGGACTCATGCCGGAAAAAGTCTCTGTGGCTCCATCGAAGAGTACAAGCATCCTGAAGCCGATTTGCGGGAAGGATACACGTTGCGAGCCAAACTAAAGCAGTCCATCAGCAAATCAAGCAATTGTTTTCTGAGGACATCTGAGGACGCACGGGAGGAGCACCGGATGTTACTTCTGGAGAGCGGTGCGCTGGAATATCCACGTACGGGATGCCAACGAGGCGTTGCTGACTTGTTGAAACAAAAGAGCACTGCCGAACACGTAACTCCATACGGGGAAGGTGACTCGACAGGTGTTGCATTTTCGTCAGTTGATTGGGATTGACAAGATGATAGTTCCGGCTCATTAACTTGCGCAGGTGTTGGCTAGACATCATCAAGGGTCGGCGCAGACAATAACAGATATGTTTCAGTGGCAGCTGGCGGCGTCAGGCAGCAAGGCAGCAGGCAGGGGCCAACGATCCACTGGTGGGAGCCACAAGCACGCCATGATAGATTCCGGCGATGGGCGGAATAAGACGCCTGTTTCCCACTCCGCCCGAGTCCGAGCGCGTGAACTACTGAAGTCCGCACAGCTCCGACGGGCAGTGCACTCCGCGACTCCGGATCTGCTCCCGCCAGCCACAGCGCCTGCGAGGATACCGACTATCCGCCTCTGGACTGGACAGCTCTCTGGACCCTCTCCTCCTGCGACAACCATCCGAATCCTGAGTACTGCTCCCGTCTGGAACGATCTGAACACCAGTGCTCATCATCCTCGTATCATCTTCCCGGAATACATTGTCCTTGTACCCTTGTACCAGCAATCTCTCCAACACGTTCGTGCCTTGGGTGTCATGCCGCCGCCGACGCAGTCCTCGCCCGCTCTTCCTCTCAACGTCGCCCCCGGATCTCGACCTCAGACAGCACAGTCAGTACTGTCCACCGCCTCATCAACCACTGCCGGTGCCGCAAAGTCCGCGACAAGTGCGCCGGACATATCGAGCCCCCACGAATTGACGGCGTTTGTACGCAGCGGTAATCTCGCTCCATCCCCTCCGTGCTGATCCATGCTCTCTACTACGTGTCTCGCTCTCGCCGTGGCGGCCGTTCCGGCGCTGGCGTCCGCGTTCTGCACGGCTAGGTGGAGTCCCTGCTCGAGCAGCTCGACCAGAAGTTCGACGACATGTCGAGCCAGATCCTGGACCGCAGTGCGTCTTCTTCCTTCCCAGTCATCGTTCGCCCGCACCGGGCCTTCTAAGCCTCCGCTGCAGTGTCGCAGATGTCGAGCCGCGTCGACGCGCTCGAGGCTTCCATACATGATATCATCAGCACCGACGCACCCGCGCCTCTGCCGCCCAGCCTCCCGCAGTCCCCTTCGATCTCCCAACGGAAGAGCACCGCGAGCGGGTAGAGGGCGTGCTTCTGACAGCTTGGCGTCATCCCGGGCGAAATTTGTATGTAATTCTGTAATTTTCCCTACATGCTATGCCCACTTTCTCCCCGTCGACGTCCGCTCCGAGGCCCACGCTACGTGCTCCGCGGGCGATCAACGCGTCGTATGTTCCACGAACCGGTGTTCATAACGGGTGCTCTCACACCCGCACGCAAGTCAAACCATTCGTCGGTCGGCCGGCTAATGTGAGCACGCCGCGGCGCATCACCTATGAATTGCTGCGACAATATCAAGAATGCGCGGTGTCACCGGAGTGTGGCATCGGACGGCGCTTGCGTGTCTCGGTGCACTATGCCCGCCCTTAGGCGGGCCGCCACCGAGCCTCCCGGAAAGTCAATCGCGTAGCCGAGAGTGTTTGCGTCTACTTATCTGCGATCGAATTCTCGACGACCCTGGCCTCGCGGTGGGCGCGTGAAAGCGCGTTTTCCGGTCCTGCCGTACACAAACGCCGCCACTTCATTCATACTTGCCATATGCGGATATTCTAACCCCCGCCTGTCCGGAAGCCTCGGTCAAGCCCACAACATATGCACATCTGCATGACCAGCCGGCGTTCCCCCAGGTGCCAGCTGGAAGCTGCTGGGAGACGCAGGGCCTGGTTCTGTCGCTCCCGAGGGCCCCGTGCGCCGTTCTTGTTCTGCGCGGGCTCCCAGCGAGCGTCGCGGCGTCCATGGAACACTCCATCAACGCACCGCATCGTCTTCCAGGCGTGCCAAAGCCTGAGCCTGAGGCGACTCGCGCACGGAAGCGTGCCAGACTGCCAGTGCGTGATCGGGTGGGAAGCGTTGCTGGGTCTGGGTTGCCGTGCGTGTGCCCAGCGGTGTGCGCCGTGGCAGCGCTATAGGTCCCGCGCAGCAGCCACAGACGGAGAAGCCCTGGCGGAGTGTCGACTTACAGAGCCAGTCTGACACCGCGCACTGCGCGGCGGATGGGAACATGCCGCACGGATTGCCGTCTGCAGTCCGCGAACGGATGGGTGGAGTGCTGCTGGCTAGCCTCTAGTGACCGGTAAGTACTGACTGCGCGTTCTACGAGAAGAACTTGCGAGTTCGAAGGCCGGGCGTGCGCACCCGCGCGCGTGCTGGGGTACTCCCCGAGACAAAGATAGCATTCTGGTGGCGCAGTGCACGCCTGCGAGGCGTAATTCTGGAATTTGGACCCCTACGAAGCTCTTGTCGTCGTCGGCGTTGCACCTATCAGTGCTTGTCCCATCTCATCCATCCGGACCTGGAATGGAGTATGGAACTAAAACACGGAAAGATGGAGCCGCCAGCGAGTGCGAGCGTCCCTGTACACGTCACGCCGAAGCATTGCCCGAGCCTGCAGCTGCCTGGAATTGTATTGTACATGTTTTCCGTATTCTGCCTACGCCCCACGTGGACGCGGGGCAACAGCGGAATTTGACGACTAGTGTTGCTGGTGGTGGTGCTATGTCGAATCTCCGCTGTCGTCCTTGTACGCTACGCACGCGGCGTGGCCGGGAGTAGACCCGCGCAGGTCGCTTGATCGTGAGCTCCGGGCGGGCTCCGTTCAACTTCCAGTAATTCCAAACGCCACCCGGGGCATCGATTGTTGCCATAACGTACACGCTCGCCGCCAACAGATGCGAAAACAACGCACGGACGTAGAGGTCTCGTAACTCCTGACATGTTCCCATTTCATCGCCCCCACCACCGGCCTCTCGCGCACCCGGCCGGACGGCGCACGCGTGTCGTGTCTGAGGCCCGAGGGGAGAAATCTGCCACACCGAGTTCGCCGCGCCGGAACACGTCCGGATGATGTTGACATCCATCAGTCCAGTCCGGGCGTCGACGTCGGGGCCGACGGGGCGAGAGCCCGACGCGTAGGCGCCGCAGCGCTGGGCGGCCCGCCTCCGAACATGGCGGAAATCATGTCGCCAAAGGGGTTCGCCTGCTGGGCGCGCGGCGGGGGTATCGCGAAATAGAGTTCAGCAATCTCGACGAGTGCCTGTGCGCATGGGGGGAGAGGGCGTGTCAGACGTGCATCGAATACAGTTGGGATCGCTCGGGAGGCAGCGATGGACAGAAGGGAAGAAGGAAGAAGACCTTGGCGTCCTAACAAACTCCGGACGCTGCTGTGTGCAATCTACGCCCCTTCAGGGCAATGATGGTGCAGGATAGGCAACGGACGTGTGTCCTCGTTTATCAGATGAACCGGGATAGAGGTATGTAGGGTCATTAGACTGGAAGCGCCATGATAATCCATCCACAGAAGGTGCCGAGCACGATGTACGAGTATTGCAGCCTGGCGCTGGGCGGATGGAGCGCGTCGGGGAAACAGAGCACGCACCTTTCGTACTTCCCTGTTCGCAACAAGGCCGCCTTTGCTCTGGTACGTGCCGCATAGGCGGACCCACGCTTCCCGCATCGCCTTGTTCTTTTCGCCCTGCGCACGCTGGCACGCCCGCACCGCGAGCTGCGCGAAATTGACAGCAGACTCGGTGGTGAACAGGATCTCATCTTGCCCGCCTTCTCCTGGCTTTCCCACAGGAATCGGCGTGGACTGGTGCGAGGAGAGCAGCGAAGGCCGTCGCGAGGTCAGCTGGGAGACGAAGTGCACGACGAACGTCCGGCTAGCAAGGATGTTCCCGTTCTGCAAATACCTGCGGATCGGAAGGACGGGAATCGTCGGCATTTTTCAGGAAGGGAGGAGCAAGGTTGACGGCTTACGGTATCGTCCCACGAAGCGCAAACGCGCCTGCGGGCCCGTCTGGACCAGCCCACTCGAGGAACATTTCTGCAAGCAGCCGGGCACTGTCCCGCTTTCCCGCCGCAAGAAAATGTGGCTCGGCTGCTTCGAAGCTTCCCTCTAGACACCGACCGCAAAGTCCCGGTAAGAGTTGGAGGCGGAGTGTAAACGTACTGTAAACGTACCTTTGTACAAGAGCTCTCCAACGTAATGGTGGAGATCAGGATCCCCTCCGGGGCGTGGGCCCGCCTTGGCAGACCAGCTGGACACAGTCACAGGTCGTTCAGTGGGGGAGAATCAAGCAGGCACGCTTACCTGATGGACTTGTCAATGATGGTTTTGCGCCAGGAGCCCGACGGGCCCGTCAATGCGACAAGCTGGGTGAGCCGGCCTGGGAGCAGTTCATTACATTAGGCCCATCAGAGTGGAAGTCGGGGATTGTGTGGTCGATATGGGCATATGAAGGCACTCGGCACTCACCGCGACTTTCATCGTTGACAGTCTCGCCCTTACTCTCGTACACATCGAGGAGGAAGGACGTGAGGTCCGTGCCACTTCCTTGCTGCCCAACCTTGAGAAGCTCCCGCGCGGACTGGAAGAGGACGTCTATTGCAGTGTCGTACTGGGCAGACTTGTTGTATCTAGCGGCGAATGTGCGAGCCTTCTGATGTGCCTCGTAGGGCTGTCCGGACGCGATGAGAGGCAGGATCGCGTCGAGTGCCCGGGTGGATGATGTTGCTCTTGCAGGAGGCATGATTACGGTTAGACCCGCACGAGGTTTCGTGATGAACGTGTGTAGAAGAAAGGCTAGACGACGATGTCGTACAGGGCTGCAGTGGTGGACTGGATGCCGTTGGTGGGATCGAGGGAGGTGCAGCAATCGTCAGCGGCGGCGGACGCGTCGCGGAGTCACGGCCCGATGCGATCTATGACAGCGTCTATGGGCATGAGGAGGCGCTTGTTGGCTAAGAACACTCTTGCTCGCGCTCTGCTCGCACCACGACCTCGAAGCACCGGCCTACACCCGCGCACGCACAGAGTCCACTCAGGCTCCGGAGGATACTCTGTTCTACTGTACTGCTTCCGGGCTCTTGATCTGGGCCTAATTACACCTAGGGTCCGACCCAACTGTCGCCTTGTGGTCAGAAGGTGGTATTGTTGTCCAATCCTACAGATGTCGGTCTTACAAAACTCGTCTCAGATATCTTCTCTTCTTTGGTTTCACTCATTCAAGCTTCTGGAGAGCTGCGTGGTGAAACACGTGGAATTCTCGTTGTTGTTTTGTAGGACATCCCCGTGCAACTCGGAACTCACTGCTACGCGGTTAGCACTGCTTCGACTACATTGTACTACGATGCCGATCTGCACAACCTGTGCCACGCCAGCTGCCTACCTGTACACGGTCTACGACTCCAAGTACAACTTTCGCCTGGAACAATGCGTCAGTGCCCCTCTCTCTCCGCTTACCTCGGCCTGGGCTTGTCAGTCCGATTACCGCACTACACTCCTGCTGACCCGAACTTGGCGTGACACAGACATCCTGTCACGCCTTCGCGGACCCTTACGTTGAACACGACACCCTCACTCTCCTCCTGGACTTAATATTGCTAAAGCGGGACGTCTACCGCCATCTGCTCTATAACCGAGGGCTTGGTGCTCGCAAGGCTAGTGGGAGAACATCCACCAAAGATGGCGAAAGACAGCGAGAACACACTTCAAATCTTAGCCAGCATCAGCACGACTCTGCGGTTCGTCTCACACAACACACTCGGCCGCTTTCCTGCTAAGAACAGTACCACCTATCCCAGGCGCGCTGGTGGTTGATTGTGAAGCTCGGGTTTGCCCTGATCTGCGTCGATGCGTGTGCGTCCCTGATCATCTCTCCTCTATCCCATTCGGAGCACTCATCAGTGTCATATCTCCCCGCACACGCGCGTATCGTGTCCGACGACAATGCACGACGCACCTCATGATGCATCCAGTCATCCGCTGGACACACATCAGTGCGTGTCTCGAGGCAACTCTATTTCCCCAGGGCGCTCTCGCTGACCGGTCCTGCTCCACCCCATCCCACAGGCTCGAATCAGGCCGGTGACAGCGCGCAGATAGCAGCAATAACAAGCTGGAACCAGCTCGCCCTCAGAGGCTTCCTCCGCATCCTCGTGGGCTGCGTCTTCGGTACGCTCCTTTAATTATAGCCCCCTCTTCAGTCCTGAGGCCTCAGACCGCATGCTTGCTCCGTCTCCGTCGTGCGCGAATTAAGGCACACGTCGCTCGCCGGGGTCTCTCGCATTCTCTCTTTGTCGCGCATACTCTCAGTCTGTTCTGCGATTACAACTAATGCACCCGCCCCGCAGAGACCGCCGCGTTTCATGCGGGCATTGTGCTCGCATGCTACATGGTCCTCAAAGCGCTCCCGTCGCCCCCTCCGGACCCGTCTGCGCCTGTTTCGGGGATCCGCGCACAGTTCAGGTGCGTGTCAGCACCGATGCTGCGTCTCCGCGTCCGGATCTCCTCCGACGCCTTCTGCCTCCCTCTCTCTTCCGACTCCCCTATTTTCCGCGTTCTCTGCGTTCTGCGCTCCGTGCTTTTGCGTTCTCCCGTTTCCAGACAGCAGTTCTGTAGCCCCCTTTCGCCCTGCATCGTTCCGCGCCCGGCTCTCGCGTTTGCTTGCGAAGCATCGCGCCGCAAACACAATCGACCCTCCGATGTCCGGACTCGTGTGGACGGGACGCTGGGAGGGCCCTTCGCCCTCCCACGTCCCCCACGTCCACACGAGTCACGGCGCACAGTTCTACCCCGTCGCCAGACGCTATTGCCAATCCCCCGCCTTCTGCAGACCGCAGGCGTACGTCGCACGTCTTGTCTTCCCCTCGGGCAGACTGCGGGCACGAAGGGCTTGGCCCTGGCTGGCGCGTTGACGTTGGACTCGCACTTGGACTCGGACTTGGGGGCGGGGGCGGTCTGCAGTAGTCCAGACTGCAGACTGCAGCTGCATGTCTTCCACTGGTGTCCTTGGCTGCTTGAACCGGCCGTGGCACTTGGCACTGGCAGGCAGGCGGCTCTGTACTTGCTCGTCTCCGCGTCTGCGTCCTCGATCGACGATCGTTTGGGAATGGGCGTGCTGCACCCTCCCCCATCTCCATCCCCATCCGTCGTTAGCATTCAACATTCAACATTCAACGTACAACAGCGCTCCGTCCACCCATCCGCCGTTCATGTCCATTTCTTCTGACACTGACTGGTATGGGACCCTGACCGGCCCCGACCGTCCGTCCGATGCTACTGTCGCTGTTGCTGACAACGCCGGTGCCGGGCCCTGCAGGTACTCGCACATCCCGCTCACGCTCCTCTACTCCTCCCTCACCAAGCTCTTCCTCCTCTTCTGCCTCTCCATCTGGCGGCCCGCCTCCGCCACCGACGGGTACCACACGGAGCGCGGGGAGCTCGGGCACGCAAACGCAAACGCAAACGCAAACACAAACGAACGCGGGCAGGGGATGTGGCACCCGCTCGCCGCCCGCGCGCTCGCGCTACTTGACGAGGACACGTTCGACCGCGAGTGGGTCGTGCGCAACGTCCTGGGCGGCATGGCCGCCGGCTTCGGGCTGCGAGGTGAGAGCTCGCGTGCGCTGCTCCCTCCATACGTACACTGACTGTTGACACCCCCACCCTTACTGGCACTTGCACCTGGCCCGTGGCGGCGCGCCCACCCCTCTCCTCTTCTCCTCCTCTTCTCCTGTGGCCACCATCCCTTTCCTCTGTTTTCTGCGCTACGCCTCCTCGTCCGACACAGTCGTCCTGGACTGCCACCCGGTCTTCACGACGCTCATCATCCTCGCGGGGTGGCTCGTCAAGACGGCCGTCGCGGGCCTCGTCGGCGGGTGGGTCACGGTCGACGACAAGGCCGCGGGGGAGATGTGGCTCGCGTACAGCATACCCTGACGGCGGCCTGCATACTGTATGTATGTACTACTACGTGCTCAGTCACAGTGCACCCTCAGGTGCGCCGCGCTTGTCTTCGGAAATTCGGAGAGCGTCCCGGAACGGCTCGTGCCACTATCAGCGTGCGCGTGCGTTTGCGTGGTTCGGGGTAGGACCTGCTAAATACGTACCTACTGTATGTGCCACTACGGACACGGAGCACAGTCGCAGTGCTAAGGCCAGCGCGAGCCGGCGACTCTCGAGGCTCGCAGATCAAGCAGTATAGAGTTGACGTTCAATGAAACGGGCGACATGCTAGCATCCGGACATGTACTACTTATGTACATTGCACCCACACCGACGCCGACGCCGACGCCGCATACCCATACAGCATAGCGGAATAGCGAGGCGGTAGAGGAGAAACAGGATCAGAGCACGAAGGGGAACATCGCCTTCCTCCCGCGCGGGTAGTCCTTCCCAAACTCCTTCTTGTAGTTCCGGTGCTTCTTGAGTGCCCAGACCGCCATCTGGTACGTCGAGACCGCGAGGAAGAGGTACGCTAGCACCCACACCAGAACCACCACCACCACCACCATCATCATCGCCAACATCATCAGCTTCCGGCGAGCAGAGTGGGACTGGGGACTCACCGGCGTAGCTCCCGGTCATGACCGCGACGGCCGTCCACGCCGCGCTCTCGAAGAGGTAGTTCGGGCACGAGACGAGCGCGAAGCCGTACCCGCGCGGGATCGCGCGCTTCGTGGACCCCGCCGGGCGCAGGCGGCGCAGGGTGAGGTGCGTGTGCAGGTTCGAGAGCTCCGCGAACTGCGCAAGCGCGTTCGGTCAGCTGGGATGTGCAGTGAAGCGGGGCGGAGACGGTATAGAAAGGCAAATGGGGAAAGAGAAAGGCGGCAAGGATAGTAAAGGCAATATAGAGACGCACCAGGAAGACCCCGAGGCACGACCAGAGGAAGGTCGGGTCTTCGCGGATGGTGCCGCGGATCCAGGGCGAGTTCCGCGCGAACGTCGGGCTGTACAGGGACCACGCGAGGAGCACGCCCGAGAGGAAGTGGTAGTGCGCGGAGCTGCGGGCGGGCGGGCGCGTCAGCGCGCGTGTCCGTGTTCGGGACGTCTGCGAGAGAGAGCGCGTGCGCGCGTGAGGGGGGACAGACGCACTTTTTGAAGATGTTGAAGAAGGGCATGGTCCCGTGCGAGAAGCGGTGCACGAAGACCGTCTCGAGCTCGCGCTTGGCGAAGTGGAGGAGGACGGCGGCGTATACGTACCTAGGGGGGTGGACACGGGTCAGCGCGGCGGCGGCGGCGGGAGCACTCTCACTGGAGGTAGGTGCGACGCGGCTCACTTTTGCAGCAAGCTGTGCTGGACGGGGCCCCCGAAGAAGACCCTCGGGAAGTGGTAGAAGAGCGGGTGGATGAGGAGGGGGCCGGCCTGTGCCACCCACCGACGCGTTTCCTCGATGTTCAGTCCGTTTCCGAGGTGGAAGAACGGGGGATACGCACGTATTCGACGAGGAAGACGGTCCGCCACCCCACTTGCGGCCCTAGATCCTTCACGGCCACTTCTGCGCCGTCCGCTAGCCCCGCGTCTTTCAACAAAGTCTCGTCCGGGAGTGCCTTGCTGTCGCCTTTCAGGCTGAGCTTCTGCCGTGACGTGTAGAGCTGGACAGGAAGCGTGCGTTAGTATGTATCCAGCAGCGTATGCAGAACACATACCTTCGGGTTCTTCGCAGAGATAGCCTTCTTGATATCGAGGACGGTGAGCGCGTCATAGGGCTTGTCGAATGTTACAGATGATGGGAGGTTGCGGGTGAGACCTGTGGGCTTTGCTGCCGATACCTGGATGGTGACCATGTTGAGCGAAAGAGGAGCGGTGGAGTGAACGCGTCCGAAGGGTTTGCAGCAGGTTTGCACTCAGTGAAGCTCTGAAGCTTGTGTACTCCGAGTCTGAAATGCCGAGTGACCGAGTGCGAGAAGGTGCGAAATGGTCGCGACTTTCCTCATTCAGCATCCCGATTTCTTCGGATTCCTCGCTCCTCTTCTCAACCCTTCTCAACCTCCCTCTGCCGCCAGTAGGGCACGGGGAAATAGGGCTGGTTGATTAACAAGTTGCTATTTAACATAGGTAAATCACCGTCATTTACCGGTCAATTAGACAACGCCCATATTTAGCATGTCAAACAGGGTAAATTAGGATGTGTGCACGGTACCTTATGCAAGCCACATACTAGCTATGAATCGCTCTATGAGCATTCCTTTTGCTTTTTTCTCATTATTGGTGAATGCAAGCAGCTCCGAAGGGTGAAGCTTGCTTGAAGCTTAAGTGAAGAGTGCTCAAGGAGTGTGGTAGACGCCGTTCTCAGGTGCCGTGTAGGGGAATCATTGGCGCTCATTTTAGAGTCTCACTCCATTTCACATCTTGAAGTCGTGTATATCCAAATCAAGGGCTCCTCCGCAGATATAGCATCCTTTGCAGATCTTTACAGGTCTCCTGAGGGATGTTTGTAAGGGTTGGAAGGAGAGATGCGGTGTTTTCGTGAGACAGGCGACATATAGGCGCCCGAGCTAATTAACCGTAAATCTCATAGGTAAATTACCGGGTCCGGAAGGCGCTTGGGTAATTGACAGGTTAAGCAGACGCCGGAACCTATTTACCCGTGCCCTAGCCGCCAGCGACCACCGTGACCGATACGCGTGCAAGTCGACATAGTCGTGTCGCTCACGTATGCTCATTATGCAACATCTTTGGTCGGTCAATACCAGGTCATGGCTCCGAGGAATGGTACGTGTCCGAGACATGTCCTCGAGAGGCATCCACGCCGACTTGCCCATCCCACCTGCGCTGGCGTCGCTCGAGAATGGTTCCCAGAGCGATGAAGCAAGAGATTGGATAGAGAAATTCAAGACCAGAGATATTCCTAAAAGTACAGTCGAGTTCACATACTCACGGAGCTCGGGCCCGGGAGGACAGGTGAGGCCCGCAGTGCACTTGATCTGTCGAAGGTAGTACTCACTCTAGTGCTTCCGGCCCTAGAACGTGAATAAAGTGAACACGAAGGCGACAATGCGGGTCCCTATTGACGCGTCCTGGATTCCGCCCTGGGCCCGGGAGCATCTCATGAAGACGGTCGGTACCTGGCGTGTCGTCATATTGCTCTATTCTGACATCGTGCAGCCTGCATACGTCTCGTCGTCGCAGTCGATACTGCTCACGTCTACCGTTTATCGATCGCAAGCGCAGAACGTCCAGGACTGCCTGCGGAAGGTATGTCTCCTGTGTGGACGCCAAGTCTGATGTCATGCATGGTTGACCCGTTCCTCGTGCCAGCTGCATTCACTGATTGTATCCGCTGCATCCGCCGGACTCGTGAACGAGCCCTCCCCAGAGCAACAGGAGCGCGTGAAGAAGTTGGCGTTGGCAGAAAAGGCACGCCGACGACAGGAGAAAGACAAACGCAGTGAGGTGAAGCGCAGCCGCGGAGGAGGTCGAGGCGACTGGGATTGAGCAAGGCGTTGTGTCGCACCTGGAGGTGAATATATGACTGCGTGGCCCGCACGCGATGTTCGATAACCTGTCTTGTGGTGGAAAGCCCCCGACCCGAGGAGCGAGGCGGGCGTGGAGCCCTTCAATCAACGACGACGTCCAAGGCAGCCGCACCAATCCAACCCCGCCCCTCGACATTCTTTCCGCCTCCGAACCTCGACGTCCTCGATCATGTGACGTAGTTCGCGACCCACTCCGCTCTTCGCTCGTCCCTCCCCACCGGCCAACGCACATACTTAACTCTTCCCGTCCCCCAGCTCATCCCCCACCTCTTGCGCCCACCCGTCCGCATCCGCCATGCCGTTCACGAGCAGGCAGCGTCTCAACGCCGTTAACGGTGACGCCGTCGATCCCAACTACCAGATGAACGACCCGTCTCCGGCGGCGACAAAATCCACCCTTCTCCAGCGGATCGGCGACGACCTCCTCGCCGCCCTGCTCGAATACGCAGGCACGACCTTCTTCCTCCTGCTCGCCCTCGGCGGCGTCCAGGCGTCCCAGAGCGAGGCCTACGCGTCGAGCTCCGTCTCCAACATCGAGCGCGACATGTACATCTCCCTCTGCTTCGGCTTCAGCCTGCTGTCCTCCGCCTGGCTCTTCTACCGCGTCACCGGCGGCCTCTTCAACCCCAACGTCAGCCTCGCCCTCCTCATCTCTGGCGTCATCGGCCCCGTCCGCTTCGTCACGTACTGCATAGCACAGCTCCTCGGCGGCGTCACCGCCGCTGCTATCGTCTATGGGCTCACCCCCGGGCCCCTCGCGTCCAAGTCAGTGTCAGTATCGTTGGCTCCGTGCTGACGCTGACGGCCTGTTCCACAGCACATTCCTCGCGCCCGGTGTTAATCGCGCACAAGGCGTCTTCATCGAGATGTTCACTACGAGCGCGCTGGTTATCGCGGTGCTCATGCTGGCGGCAGAGAAACATATCGCTACGCCTTTCGCTCCGGTAGGTTGCGCTGTTCCCAGCGACCCGTGCGTCATATTGATCGTGGCTGCGCTATCAGATTGGCATTGGTCTTACCATGTTTGTATGCCACTTGTGAGTCCCCGGTACAGTACTCACCTTTGTTCTCATTTGACGATTGGCTGTGTGCAGGTGGTCAGTGGTATTCACTGGAGCTGGCATGAACACGGCTCGGTCCTTTGGACCGGCTGTCGTCACTGGATTTCCGTACAACTCGCACTGGGTGGTACGTCTTGCAACAAGTACATTTACGAGCCACGAATTCAATGTGAGATATTTCACAGTACTGGGTTGGCCCTTTCCTCGGATCGTTGCTCGGCTCGGCCTTCTACGCCTTGCTGAAACAGTGCGTCATCATCTCGAGACGTTGCGCATGTCGCTGATCGTGGTCGCGCACAGTGTCAAGTACTGGCGTCTGAACCCGGGCCAGGACACGATGGACTACCGCGAGTCGCCGCGCGACCCGCTGCAGAATGCACGGTCAGCGGTGCGCAATTCCATTTCGTCCCGTAGGAGCTTGGACGCCGCGAACGGCGGTGCGAATCAGTACACGGAGAAGCCTGTCGCCCCAAACGCGAGTGCTGCAGAGGCGGATTCCGCTGGCTCAGCGAGGTCCAGAGCATCGAACGACAATGCAGTTTGAAGACGTCGGTCCCGAATGCAGCGCCCGCACCGCCCAATTATTGTTGACAACTACGTTACAACCTCCTCACGATAAGCATACGAAGTGACTCACGAAGGCACGAAGCTCCAACATCCCATCCCTATAACTAACTCTCCTAGAGTACAGTCATCTACCATACACATGTATACTACTCAGCATTTGTATCGACATCCACTCATCATATATCGGCAACATCTCTTATCCAACTTGATCCAACGCAATAATTTCGTTGACCTGTATCGGCGCCGTGGTCTTGTATTTCATTCCAATCACGACGGGCAAAGGCTATTCCCCCATCTGAGGAAATTGGAGGGACAGTCGTTGGATATTTACCATTTCCTCGGTTTCAGGCCCCAGCACGCGCGAAAACAAAGGAAATGACACATGGTCGTGAATACAGGACTTCACTAGTCACTGTTAGAGATGGATACAAATGGATACACCAATCTCGTCCTCGACGAAGATACATGCATACTGATGCGCACGATCTAACCGAACTTTTTGAGCGGGTCCGACTTTTTCTTCCCGCCTCGCCCCGTGCTCCCGCCGCGCCCGCCACGCCCCCGTCCCCGGCCCCTTCCGCGCCCGCGCCCCCGCGCGCCGTTCTTGTTGAACGGGACGAAGCCCACGGCGCCCGTCGCGGTAGCAGCAGCGTCGCCCTGCTCCCCATCCTTCGCGCCGTCTGCCCCAGCCCCCGCCCCAGCCCCAGTGATAGCCCCGCCGCCTGGCACGGGCGCGATGCGGGGGAGCAGGTACTTCGGGACGTGCTTCATGTGCGACTGCACCCGCGTCGGGTGCAGCGGCTTGTCGTGGCGGAGGTACTCGAGGTCGAGCGGGTTGTCCTCGAAATGCGCCTGCGGCCCGTCCCGTCAGCACGCCGTCTGCGCTCCCCAAACAAACATGGAAGATAGAGAGGAAGATAGGGAGGAAGGTAGGGAGGAGGAGGGAGAGAGAAAAGAGAAAGAGGGAGACAACGATAGAAAGAGAGAAAGAGCTGGAAACGCACCTTGAGCTTGTCCGAGTTCAGGATCTCCGTCTTGAGCTCCTTGACACGCGCCTCCTTGATCGCGCTCCGCGTCACCGCGCGCAGCGCGTCCTCCATGCGGTACCGGAACGCCTCGACCTGGCGCATGTCGAAGTTATACTCCCGCACGAGGCTCCCGCGCGCGCCCTGCGCGCGCTCGATGCGCGCGAACACCGCCTCGTCGCGCCGCGCGCTCGGCACGCCCCCGACGACCTTGTGCTTGCCCCACTCCGCCGCGGGGACAACGAAGGAGAGCGCGATGCCCGTGCGGCCCGCGCGCGCGGTGCGCCCGACGCGGTGCGTGTATGCGCGCGACGAGGTGGGCAGGTCGAAGTTGATCACGCACGAGACGTCGACGAAGTCGACGCCGCGCGAGACGCCGTACTCGGCGTCGGGCCCGCCGCCGCCGCCTTTGCGCCGCTTGCGCTTGTTGGGCTTCGAGGAGGGGGCGGCGGGGGAGTCTGCGCGCTGCTTCCGTTTGAGAGGCTGGGACGGGCTCGGGTCTGCCTGTGTGTTTGCGTCCGCTGCATCACCGTCCTCGTTTTCGTCTTCATCTTCCTCGGCGGCGGTCGGGTCTGGGTCCCGCTGAGTGGACATGACTGGAGACGCTGTGAGCGACGGAGATCTTAGGAAACGAGGGAGTGGAGCTTACAATCGTCCTCGCCGTCGTCTTCGCCGGCATGGGCCGCCTCGGCATCCTCGTCGGAGTCGGAGTCGTGTTCTGCGCGGCCAGAGCTCTCGTCGGAGGCAATGATGTAGTCATACACGCCCTTGTTGAATTCCTGGACGGTGTGATACCTGACGGAGGCACGGACGGGGGGACGGTGAGTCAGACGCTCTGACGAGCTCGCGGCCGCAGACGTGTGCGCACACACGCGGCGGAGACATACCTGGAGTTAAGGGGCAGCTCCGAGTTGAGCACACAGCTCTTGATCGAGAACTGCTCGAGGAAGAGCTTGAGGCGGTAGCACCGATCGACGTCGTTCACAAACAGGATGCATTTGCCCTTGATGAGCTTGAGCTTGAGGATGACGTACGTCAACAGGAACTTGTCGACCTCGGAGCAGCTGTGACGAGAGATGAGCACCGTCGCCGGATTTTCAAGTGGGTACTGGCCATACCGGACGGAGTACTGCGTTAGGTTCGCCGCTTCGTCTTCGTCTTCCTCGAGCTTGAGGATCACCTGCGGAACGCACGTCGGTGAACCCTTCTTCGGTCTCCGAGAGGTAATGCACTCACCGGGCTCCGCAGGGCGAGTCCCTTGAGAGCTTCCACGTCCTCGGTCATCGTCGCGCTCATGAGGAACGACTGGAAGATCTTGGGCAGATAGCCTCCTCCGAATATCTGGCGGACATCCTCGTCATGCCCGTAGGAGAGTATGAGATCCGCCTCGTCGATCACTAGGCTCTCGAGCGAGTGGAGTTGCAGGTTCTGGGTCCGTGTGAGGTCGGTTTCCGGAGCCATCCAGAGTGCGGGCGTACCTTGGACTGGAGCAGCGCAAGAGCGCGGGACGGAGTGGCGATCACGATATCGGGGCTGTCGGAGAGCAGTGTCCTGGTCCGCCGCTGGTCGATAAAGGTCTCCCCAGTGGAGTTGTGGAGATGCGACTCACTCACTTCTGCAGGTGGGTGGTGGTCCCGGCCGAGACGTTGGCTACGGTGACTTCTTGCTCGCAGTATGCCAACAGACTGCGAAGATGTCCGGACACCTGTTCGGCCAGCTCTCTTGTCGGGACAAGGATGAGTGCGCGTGTGGACTGTCTCTTGGCATCGTCGCCCTCGAGCTCCTGCCGGCCAAAAAGTCAATTTCATGCGAAAGATAGTTTGTATGCAATCATGCGGTAAGACGCGCATGTTATGTCGATGTGCAGAACTGGCTTGGTAGGCACAGGAATGGGATACTACAAGCAGTACCCGGTTTACTAGAAGACTACTCACCTCCTTGGCTTTCAAGACCTTCTGCACGACCGGGATGCAGTATGCCGCGGTCTTCCCGCTGCCCGTCCTCGCTCTCGCAAGTATGTCCTTGTTCTCCAGCGCGAGCGGTATCGCCTTCGTTTGAACAAGAGTCGGGCGAGCGAAGCCCATGTCCGCGAGAGCACGCAGTATGCGCCCGTCCAGCATGTGGTTGAACGACGCGAAGGTCGCTTTTGGGTCGACGAGACGAGCGTCCGGCATAGTCGTACAGACAGTCTGAGGTACAAGCAGATAGACTAGAAGGGCATGGAAGTGGGTGGGCAGGATCGAGTTCCGGTATGAAGCTCTCCGAAATTTCCTGCAGAGTATGTCACGTGCACATCGCACCCTTGTGCGGCGCCCTGTGGCGCCCCGCCCTGCTTCGAATTCAACTTGTTCTAACGTAAGTTGAACTGACGTTCGAACGTCGTGCAACAGCGTGCAACGCTAACAATTTTTGAGTTGCGAGTCTTCGTTTGGATAGGTTTGCATCCAGGTTTACGACAGGGAGATGAACTGAGAAGGTTCAGAGCTTGCATGACTACCATCGAGTTCGAACCTGAAGTCATCCGGCGTGCTCGCACATATGTTTTTAAGGACTGTCGTCATCTATACTCACTTCTAGATCTACTGGCTATGTAGATGCTCATAGCTAGCCGATGCATAGGGTGATGCGGATCTGTTGGTGATCACAGCGTTCATTCCAGGTATATAGCCGCTACAACACGAAAGAGAAAACCCAAATGTGCTCAGAGCGGAGGAAGATGAAACATGACTTGAATGAAAAGACACACTGTTACGACATGAGTTTAGTACATAGGGAGACCAGTAATATAAGTACAGGTCGTAAGGGCGGCAATACCGGGAGACAACGATAACCAAATGATAACTCGAGTTCTAAGTCCCTCAAAGCCGCCGGATTGGACTCTATTGAACGACTCGGTCGAGAGATGTCCAGCCTATTTGGCCAGCGAGCCAGGACGGCGACTCGGACCAGCAGCGTGGGTCGGACTCTCCATGAACACATCGCCATCATCACGTTCCACATCACCGTCATCATGTTCGTCCATCTCCGAGTCTCCGTCGCGCTCGTGGTCGGAACCGTCACTGTCATATTTGCCAACGCGCACAGCGCCGCCATCTTGATCAGTTGCACCAGCCTCGACAGGCTCCTGGCCTTCAGTCCACAAGGCATTCCACTCGTCCTCGTCGGGACTCAGCCCGTACGAGCCGTCGAGCCAGTGCCAGGACGCGTGCCCAACGGCAAAGAACGGCTTCTGGTTGCGGACCATCGCGAGAGACCGCGCGTCCTGGTTCGGATGCTCGCCGAGAAGTTGGCCAGCGCGGAGGATCTTGCGGTAGACCGGACGCTCATGCTCACGGATGACGTTGTACACTGTCGGAGAGCACCCGTACACATAGATAGAGTAACGGGGATGATCGTACCGCGCTCGCCCTCGTGAGGGCGCGGCCAGGATTTTAAACCTGGAGGGTGTCTCGGCTAGTGCGGGCTCTGGTCCATCACGGTCCGCCCGTTGCCTCTCGAGCGCCTTCTTGTTCTTGTTCTTGTTCGCCTCACCCGGGTTGTAGTGGGTGGGTGTGCGCGCAAGCGGTGGCGGGGGGTGGGTGACGCCAAGCTCCATGAACAGAGTAACGTATGCACGCAGCGGCGACCCAGTCGGGAACAGACCAACCTGCTTCTGTGTGAATGCTAACGCATTCGTTGCTTCGGCTTTAGCTCGTGCCTTGATTTGGACGATGATCCCGGACATATTTTCGGGAGTGAGCGGCTTGGATGGGTCCATGCAAACTGGGATGAACGCGTCGGCGAGTGGGGCATTGTTACGGCAGATAGGGGCCATTCCGCGCAGGAAGCATCCGAGCGCTGTACACTGGTCGATCGCCGAATCGTCCGCGAACTTTGCGAAGTGTGTGAAGTTGATGACGGCATTCTTGAACGCCTCTTTGAACTTAACGTGCTTAACGGTTTTGGAGCCATCTTCAAGTTCTACCACATTCGGAGGAAGGTTGTCTGGTACGCTTTCCAAGATCGCCTCTGCGACGTCCTTTGGAAATAGTGCCGTGATGAAGTTGTTCACCGGAACGAGCCGAGCGCAGGAGGGACGCCTCCAGTGGTCGGTATCTTCGGGATCCAACGGTGTCGCGCGATCACGGGCAGTCAAGAGCAACGAACGTGCGACCGCCTCGCCTCCCTCGCCTGGATGGAGGAGATCGTGATCGAGGTGCATTTGCAAGATGCTCACAGCGGGACTGTTCATCGTGCCAGACTGAGCGTCCCAGTCATGCATCAGCTGCGTGGCGGCCAAGGCCAGGATAGGTTCTGACGAGTAGCCGGAGCGAATGTACTCGCGATGCTTGGGGATAGAATAAGCCGTCCGCATGTGGCTTGCGACCAACTCGGCCACATGTTGTTGACTGGAAATGCGACTAGGCTCGAAGGAGAGGTGGACCCGGGCGTCAAGAACAGCAGACTGCGCGACCCGCGAGTAGGACGAGCACGGCCGAGATATATCCATGTCACAGAGGAGCTTCTGGCGCGCGACTTTGAGCAATGAGCTGTACTGCTGTTGCATAATATTACGATCGCCGAGGGAGAAATGAATGGGTTCGCTGTTTTCGCCATTCTCAGCGAATTGCTTGAGCAGATTGTCGGTGAATGGCCACAGTAGCGAGCGCCAGCTGCGATGTTATACGACATGAGCCACAAGCCATCTGTGCAGACACGTGGGATCCAACTCACAGAGGACGTCCGAAACACGACATGAAGGCTATATTGCACAAGTCGCTCGCTTTTATCCGTTTGGGATCGATCCGGAACGAGCCGAAGCAGTCGAAAGGTGTCTCAGTGAGGGGGGGGTGCAGGGTACTGACATCGCGGCCATAACGAGCGGAACGGGCCGTTGTAGCGGAAGGCGCTAACAAATGCAGCTTCGACTCGGTGGATATGAATACCGAGAACAGTCCACCCAGTCGTAAGTCGTCCATCGCTGTGTAAAGAACGTCGAGTGGATATTTTCCAGATGCGATAGGACCCGAAGGCTGATCTGTTTGTGGTTGTATGAGCTTCTTAGTGAGGGTGTGAGCCTCGTCGAAGTAGACCAATAGGTGTAGCTCGGAACCATGCAAGCTATCGGCGGGACAGCTAGAAAATGGGCAAACACGACCAACGAGTTTTGCGAGCGCCTCCTTTGCGGACGTAAGGATTTTCTCCTCAACGTGCTTACTCACGCTGATCGCGTTCCGGAGTTTGTATTCGTCTCTGAGGGTCGTCTAATCCACGGTTGTTAGTCCACGACATCGAGCATACTCAAACACCGATGCACACCGTTTTGCTTGCAACGCGCCCGTATAGCTCCTTGCGATTCTTGCCCCCGTCGCGAGAAAGGTAGTCGCGCCAGCGCGACGCGAGTCGGGTGGTATGCTCCTGCGGCGAGTCCTCCGACCAGGCATCGAGAGCCTCAACGGTGCATCGAAACAATACTTGGAGAAAGAGCAGGTAACAACAGTAGACAATCTGTTCGCTCACCACACCATCAACAAGTTCCACGCCGAGAAGGGAACTGATGGCTGTATCGGATGCTGGCCAGGCACCATCTGCGGCTCAGAGTGTCAATATACCTCACAGTGATGAGAGTGAAATATAGGGCACGTACATCGCTCATCTTCCCCAGCCCGGATGTTACAAGGGATGGTGAAGATGGTTCGTGCAACCTCATCGACCAGTCGTGATTTGCCAGATCCAGAACTTTGGATGATGGTGGTGTGTGTGAGGTAGATTAGCCCAGAATTCTTGTTCTCCGCCAATCTCAGGGATCCGCGATACATATTGCGCAGGTTGCGAATAAGTACATCTTGGCAGTGTCCGAGAAACGGGGCTGTCCAGGAATCCTCAACGGCTGAAGAGTACGTCAGATTGATTGCCGTGAACAGTCAAGGCCCAGCATCGGAACAGCACGTTGAAAGGAACTGACCTCTTTTCAATATCTTTTGGTCTGCCTCCAGCTGCTTCATAAGAATCACGTCCTCCTGCTTCCAAAACTGGCCTATTGTGCTAATTTAGTGTATGTGAATCGACAGTAGTTGAGAACTTACTGATTAGCATGATCTGGCTGAAATCCCCGTTCTCGATGGCAGTTTTGCATAGTGCTTCTAGTTGAGATACGTAATTGTCCTCCAATTCTATTACAATGCTTCCCTCCTGTAGCAAGATGTCCTTGCATAGTGCCTGGACCGACGCGAGGACGACATGGACCAGTAAACGCTGCGAAACGATGTTCCCGTACTTGGCGAGCTGTTTGATAATCGCAGCATTGAGAGTAGAGAGTTTCGAATGAGGGAGTCGGGTCGGGTCAACGAACTTCAGATCGTTCTCGACATCTGCCGGGGCAACGGAGTCTACATCCATCGACTGGGCCTCGATCGCGTCGGTGGTTGATTCAAGGTTGGGATGCTTCGCTGGAGAGGATTGGTGGAGAGGATCACCCGTTCGTTTGAGACTAGACATTGCGCTACCGAGGAAGGTTGTGGTTCAGGGAAGAGCGAATTGTAGACAACGGTGCAGCCACGCGGGCCCACAGCCGCCTTATAAGTGATATCGTGGGAGTGCTCGCACATATGTTTTTAAGGACTGTCGTCATCTATACTCACTTCTAGATCTTCTACTGGCTATGTAGATGCTCATAGCTAGCCAATGCATAGGGTGATGCGGATCTGTTGGTGATCACAGCGTTCATTCCAGGTATATAGCCGCTACAACACGAAAGAGAAAACCCAAATGTGCTCAGAGCGGAGGAAGATGAAACAACTATAGGGCGATATGCTGACGGAAAACTGTCCATGTACTAGAAATCGCGATCAGATAAAGGCGAGAAGCTGTTGATTAGAAGAACAGTACAGGACGGGGCGGTAGCACGTATAGCGGGGCAGAGTAGAGGTGGGGAGCTGTGATAGCTGTCGGAGCGAACGGTAAGGAGGGTGGGCTATCGGTCGGGGGTGGCCGGAGGCAATGTCTCTGAGGCAACAGTTCTGAGCACCCATGTCGATGCTATGGAACTCTACTCGTTTTGCAGCGCAGGTGCCAAAGGCGCTCACACACGTTTATGTCAGCAGAGCGGCGGCGGCAGCGCCGATGACGCCGACGAGGGCAACGGAGACGGTGTTAGAGAAGGCACCGTTGTTACCCGCACCACCGGTGACAGTAGACCCGCTGCTAGACCTGGCGAATGATGAAGTCAGGACTACTTGGGATAATGTTTTTAAATAGACAGCGTACGAAGTGCCAGTAGTGGTACCGGTAGAAGAGCCGGCAGGCTTGGTGGTAGAACCGCCTGCAGGAGTCGAGGTAGTCGCACCAGTGGCAGGAGACGTAGTGCTAGGGCCGGTGCCGGCGGAGGTAGTCGACCCGCCTGAAGGAGTGCTGGTCTGACCGTTCAAGCAACTGTTGTCCGCTATAAATGTAAAATGTAAGATCAATTATAACGGTCCCACGGGACAGGAAAGATACACGTACGACCAGATAGCACGGTGACAGGGGCCGACTGAGCGGTCGCCCCGGTGCTATCAGTGAGGGTAAGACCGAACGAAGTACCTGCATAGAGTTATATGTTAGAAGAACGATAAGAATGAAGATGCAAAACAGACCTGCGGTGAGGTTGGTAGACCAGGTGAAGGAGGTACCGGTGAGACCTTGGTACTGCTGGAAAGCCGCAGCGCCGGGAACGCCAGCAGGGGCGATACTACGCAAATCATCTCCATGTCAAGATATGCAATCACGGCACACAAAGATAGGACTCACGCCTATGAAGATACACAGTGCCTCTGTGTCAAACCAACCTCTTACTTGACTATGCAATGGAGTCCACGTACCAAGAAGTAGGGCTCTGGGTATCAGGGGCCGTCAGCATCGCTAGCATTCTCCGAGAAGATAGAACTCACGCGACCCGCCAGTCCACGTGAATTGAGTGGGAACACACTGGGTAGGGGAGTTGCTGCAGAGGTCGTCAGCGATGTTGATGATGATAAGGTAGTTGGGAGGAGGTTGGGAAGACTCACGGAGTGTTGATCTGGAAATTCTGAGCGGAGACGCCAGCGACGAGGAGGGCGGCGGTGACAATGGAAGCAGAGAGCGACTTCATGGTGTGCGAGGGAGCTCGGGGAGCGACGAGTGTGCCGACGGGGAAGGAGACAGAGACGAAGGGGGCGAAAGATAGGTTGCCAACAGGGACGCCATTTATATACACCCGGCACTCGCCGTTATTTGTTTGGTTCGAGCTCCGCAGGCACCTCTCTTAACTTGGCTATCATCGTGCTCACAACCGCGTTCGAGACCTTTCCAGCCCGCATTAATTCCCACTCTCGCCCTCTGCCTCTCTTGGAATATCTTGCCCTTGGAGAGCCCTGCGTGCCCCAGTCGACCGCACAAGCCACGGTCACCTACGGTCACCCAGCTCAGGTTCCGACCGACGGGGGCCGTGTGAGTCTCAGCGAGCCGTGGCATGATCATCAACAAGCGCTGCCCAGCGGGCAACCAAAGGCAATCACTGGCAACCAGCCGCTCAGCGGGCGAAGATGATATCGAGGCCGCTCGGCAAACTCTTCATCCGCGTTGGTATCTTCGCTACGCCTATCATTTTCTACCTGCAACCTACAACAGCTGTTTGACATACCCTCCCCGCGGTATGAAGGTAAGAGCGAGGGGCGACCAACGGTGCAGCATGTAGCATGCAAGATGAAGACGTCATAGTGGATGTATGCTGTACGCTGCGCACTGTCCACGCTTGTCCGGAACGCCTTCGGATGACGGAGAACCCGTACCGACACATCACACATGACGTATCCTGGTCTCGTATCCCATCCGTACGCAGCGCGTTCGATACAAGTGCGGCGGCTACTCCATAAGATCTGGTTTAAAGACAAAGACCAGCTCCCACAGTATGCCCTCAGTCCAAAGTTGTGTTAGTAAGTACTCTACACATCTGGCACCATCAACCTCAGCACGCCAACGCCAAACGTAAACGGTACCTATAGGCTTTCTCCGATCCACGGTGTGGTTCACCTCCCCTCGGCAGCCCAGAAAATCGGACAACGCTGGTCTCAATGACATTGCACAGACGGTCAGATCCCTCTATTCATTAATTGGGAGACCGCGATGCTAAGTCAAGATTGTTGAATAGGAACACTGGCACGTTAGCCGAGGGCGTGTCTGCACAGGTCTATAGGGCGCGCATGCATGGCATATATAAGCCCGCTGCCAGACCGAACAGTATAATACACCGTTCGGCAGTCATCCGACATGCATTTCCTTGACCTGGACGACGACAGCATCCGGCATATCTGCGACTATCTCGTCGGACAACACGCTCTCAATCTCTCCCTCGCTTCCAAGCGTCTCTACCCCCTCGCCATTGATCGTACTATTGCGGCGCTCACCACACTCCGTCTGGAGGAGCTCCGCAACTTTCACGGGCTCATCCTGTTTGGTAGCAGCCAGTCGCGTGCGCAATTCGTCCAGAGCATCGTCGTGGACTCAGCAGCCCTCGATGATTACAGGTACTCCGCCAGCTCGGGGGAACACATCGATCCTAATAGACCCTGCAACGAGGCCGTTCAGCTACTCGTCAACCTTCTCAGTGTTACGTGCAATCTCCGCAGGCTCTCTCTTGACTCTGTGTACATCACTGTGTTGCGCGACCCCCGTCTCGCCGAAGCCTTCACCACGCTACGACGTCTCACGCGCGTCGAGCTCGGCATGGTCTCCGACAGCATCGTCAAGCTCGTAGGCAACACAGGCTGGGACCTCCGCACCCTCGCGCTGGACTACGCACCCGGCTTTCACGGGAGCCAGCACCTCGAGCAAGACACCGCGTCGTTCGCCGTCCTCCTCGACACGCTCGCGAACTTCCCGAGGCTCCACACCCTGAAGATCGAGATGTGTTTCGAGCATGCCGAACGGCTTGTGTTTGCGGACTTCCCGCAGCGTGCAGAACCGTCCTTCCCGAGCATCCGCCGTCTGTTCTTTTGGCTCGGGCCCTTCCCTCCCGCCGTCGAGCTCGTTCGGCGCTGCCCCAACCTCGAGCTCGTCAATCTCTCGCCCGACCTGATCTACCGCGACACGCTCGAGCTCCTCCCTCCGGCCCCCTGGCCCCCTCTCCTCTCCCTGTGCTGCGACCTGCCTTCCTTGCACGCCGCGTGCTGCGCGACGGGCGTCGCGGAGCTCCAGCCCGTGACCCACCTGCAGGACCCGCACATGTTCTCAATGATCGACCCGGAGGGCGAGCAAAAGACGGACGTGACGATGCTCCTATGCGTCCTCGCCCGCGCGTCCCCGGCGTGGGTCCAGCTGCGCATGGAGCTCGGCGCGGCCCCCATGCGGTTCTGGAGCGACGTGCCGCACACGGCCCCGCGCCTGCGCTGCCTGGACCTCACGCTGTCGCTCGCGGAGCTGAAGGCAGAGTACGCGGATTGGCTCGTACGTCCCTTCCTCCCTTCCTCCCTTCCACGCCCAGCCACATGCCAGCATAGTACTCACCCGTCGCCATGCCGGTGCTGCCCACAGGAGAACGTCCCGGACGCGCTGCGCACGCTCCCCCTCGTCTACCTGCGCGTGCAGCTGCCCACGATGCCCGACCGGCACCCGCTCCAGGACGAACATTGGGAAGACCTGCGCGACGCCGCCGGTGAGGTGATATACAACGCCACGCCGGAGTGCGCGTACGCGCTGTGGGCGGGGCGCGACGCTGCGGTCAAGACGCTCCCCGAGCGGTGCGCGCGGGCGCTCCCAACGCTCAAGTTCGCATGCATGGCATATATAAGCCCGCTGCCAGACCGAACAGTATAATACACCGTTCGGCAGTCATCCGACATGCATTTCCTTGACCTGGACGACGACAGCATCCGGCATATCTGCGACTATCTCGTCGGACAACACGCTCTCAATCTCTCCCTCGCTTCCAAGCGTCTCTACCCCCTCGCCATTGATCGTACTATTGCGGCGCTCACCACACTCCGTCTGGAGGAGCTCCGCAACTTTCACGGGCTCATCCTGTTTGGTAGCAGCCAGTCGCGTGCGCAATTCGTCCAGAGCATCGTCGTGGACTCAGCAGCCCTCGATGATTACAGGTACTCCGCCAGCTCGGGGGAACACATCGATCCTAATAGACCCTGCAACGAGGCCGTTCAGCTACTCGTCAACCTTCTCAGTGTTACGTGCAATCTCCGCAGGCTCTCTCTTGACTCTGTGTACATCACTGTGTTGCGCGACCCCCGTCTCGCCGAAGCCTTCACCACGCTACGACGTCTCACGCGCGTCGAGCTCGGCATGGTCTCCGACAGCATCGTCAAGCTCGTAGGCAACACAGGCTGGGACCTCCGCACCCTCGCGCTGGACTACGCACCCGGCTTTCACGGGAGCCAGCACCTCGAGCAAGACACCGCGTCGTTCGCCGTCCTCCTCGACACGCTCGCGAACTTCCCGAGGCTCCACACCCTGAAGATCGAGATGTGTTTCGAGCATGCCGAACGGCTTGTGTTTGCGGACTTCCCGCAGCGTGCAGAACCGTCCTTCCCGAGCATCCGCCGTCTGTTCTTTTGGCTCGGGCCCTTCCCTCCCGCCGTCGAGCTCGTTCGGCGCTGCCCCAACCTCGAGCTCGTCAATCTCTCGCCCGACCTGATCTACCGCGACACGCTCGAGCTCCTCCCTCCGGCCCCCTGGCCCCCTCTCCTCTCCCTGTGCTGCGACCTGCCTTCCTTGCACGCCGCGTGCTGCGCGACGGGCGTCGCGGAGCTCCAGCCCGTGACCCACCTGCAGGACCCGCACATGTTCTCAATGATCGACCCGGAGGGCGAGCAAAAGACGGACGTGACGATGCTCCTATGCGTCCTCGCCCGCGCGTCCCCGGCGTGGGTCCAGCTGCGCATGGAGCTCGGCGCGGCCCCCATGCGGTTCTGGAGCGACGTGCCGCACACGGCCCCGCGCCTGCGCTGCCTGGACCTCACGCTGTCGCTCGCGGAGCTGAAGGCAGAGTACGCGGATTGGCTCGTACGTCCCTTCCTCCCTTCCTCCCTTCCACGCCCAGCCACATGCCAGCATAGTACTCACCCGTCGCCATGCCGGTGCTGCCCACAGGAGAACGTCCCGGACGCGCTGCGCACGCTCCCCCTCGTCTACCTGCGCGTGCAGCTGCCCACGATGCCCGACCGGCACCCGCTCCAGGACGAACATTGGGAAGACCTGCGCGACGCCGCCGGTGAGGTGATATACAACGCCACGCCGGAGTGCGCGTACGCGCTGTGGGCGGGGCGCGACGCTGCGGTCAAGACGCTCCCCGAGCGGTGCGCGCGGGCGCTCCCAACGCTCAAGTTCTTCGTGCTCGGGGACGAGGGGCAGCCGTACGGGTACACCCAGGCGCAAGAGGCCAGAATCGCGACGGGCGAGCACGGGTCGAGCCCAGGCGAGGACGAGGACGAGGACGAGGACGAGAATGAGAAGGACGACTTCGACGCCAATCTGAATGTGTCTACGATGCTTGAGGAGCCGGACGACTACAGCTATGAGAAACGGTGGTCCTCAGACGACCAGTTTGGGGTGCGCGCGTGGCGCATCGCGAGAGAGGACGGCGAGTGCCTCCTGCAGCGGCTCACTGGTCCGGAATACAGGCGGCTGCGGCGGTGTCTAGACGGATGCTTCGATGGGCAGGATGTGGTGCATGGTGAGCACTCTCGGTATTTGGATCTTGACGGTGTCTGGGCTAATGCGCAGAGCCCGTAGAATTGTGCTCCCTGTACGACAGTCTGGATACACCATCAACGTGACATCTAATGTCAGTAATTTCGAAGCGTGATCGAGTGCGGTGAGCACCTCGGCTTGTTCACTGCACAGCGAGTCAGCGAGTCAGGTTCCTGTGTACCCCCTCAACAAGTATGCCGTCTCGTTCTGAGCGGTCCGCCTGATGCAAACTGACCGCGCGACTTCGCCATCTAATCTCGGACCCCTCAAGCTGGAGGAGCTCAGAACAGAATGGACGGACTTCGTACCCTTGGAGAAATATCTATGCACACATGGGAGTCGCGTCTGTGACAGGTCGCGAGGGATGGTACAGCGCTTGTCTTGTGTGGCAGCTCAGTGCGCGCAACCTCTAGCACCATATGAAGGGGAGCCTTCATGGGGAGGATCCACTAGAAGGTGGATCCTAAATCCTAGGACCGATGTACGCAGTGCGATACGGTCTCGTAGTTCTTCAAAAGCCTGACATAGCTCGGCGTGGCTGGTGTGAAATGTTATTGCTGCAAGCCGGCGATGATGAACCTTCCATGGCTTCAGTGAAGTAGTCGAGGGCTGGAACGTTGAAGATCGCAAGACGCTGCTCGCTCTCTCAGGATGCTCCGAGATATCGCAAATCAAGATATAGCTCTGCACAAGCACCATCAGATCGACCCACAAAAGAACAACAGAGACGACCTACCAATAAAATACTTTTGAGAGGAGAGTATGCCTATGACATATCGACGTCATCGTCGTCGTCGCTCCCATCGAGGTCCTCCCAGACATCCTCGTCAACATCCCCTTCTCCCTCTGGTGAAGGTTGGATGCCCAGAGATTCCAGCTTCGCAATGAGCTCCCGTGTATGCTCTAGTAGCGGGGCATCGGGGTGTTCTTCACTTGTATGCAGCTAGAAACGATGATGCTCTTAGCACACCTTCGCCCGCCGCACATATATCAATACCCACCATCTGACAAGTGTCGAGACAATCTCGCGCAGCTCGCGCGAGCTCCTCCCATGTCAGTTCGTCGAGCTTGCCACCGTTCTCCTGCGCCTGCTCCGCCATGAGGAAGAAACACCATCCTTCGAGGTACCAGGCCTCGACCTCCTGGTCGTCCGAAGCCATGATGTCCTTCAGCACTAATAGTGCAGGGGTGTATAGCGCAAGCTCGAGGAATAGCTTGACGATGGACAGCCGCGAAGGTATGGGGGGGAGCTTCGGGTCGTCTACAACATAGAGCTCAGATCGGAACACAGTGCAGACAGTGTCAGGACAGGGCGTACCAAGATCGAGGTCTTTCCACTGTGCCCACGCCTGCTCCAGACAAGCCTTGGCCTCCTCCGGCCGCTGCTGCGACATACGCACGGACGCGAGTGCCTGCAGCGCCTCCGTGTTCCCCGGATCGGTCTGCAGCGCAAAGTTGAGCAGGTCCTCGCACGTCTTCTCCGCGGCGGGGTCGTCGCTGCACACAGAACATCATAACGCTCAGCGGGGTGCCCCAGGGAGACATGCGGGGGCGGGACGTACCACAGCTCGTACGACGGATCCATCCAGATCTCCACCATCCCGATGAGGGCCCGCACGATGTTCGCCCTCGTCTCCGCCTCGGTGTCGTCCGAAGAACTGCGGGCCTCGACCGCACGCTCCTTCCCCTTCAGCTGCCCGGAGAGGATGTCGACGGCGCTCTGGTAGTGCTGCAGCGCGAGGCGCGGATCGTCTTCGCTCAGCTGCGCGAGATACAGATGCGCCGAGGGCGGCGGTACCACCGGGGCCCCAGGGTGTGGCGGGATGAGCGATTCGAACGTCTGCCAGCCGGCGGGATCAGCACTGGGAAAGCCCGCGGGCTCGAGACGTGCAGAGGCAACTTGAAGCGATGTGCGGTCTGGCCGGACGTACCTCCTTTGCGGCGAAGAGATCCCCCGTCTCCAGCTGCGCAACGCCGAGGATCTCCTTCGCGTCTACGTTCCCGGGCTCGCGGTCGAGGATGCGGAGAGCGAAGCGGCTTGCGAGTTCATAGTCGCACTGCACGATCAGGCCTTGGGCTTTTTCCAGGAGCGCGGAAATGGGGGGCAACGGTGCTGGGTCCTCGGTCGTGTTTTCTGTAATTACAGGCTTAATTTTCCGCGTCTTTGGTCGAGTGCGTCCCATAGCGACAGTCTAGCAGTAGAGCAAGAGGCAGCAGGATGGTGGAGGCTCAGGCAGGTTGCAGAAAGATTATTGGGCGTTTAGATCCGACGGCCCGCAAGTACCGGACGCCAATCTCAGCGCGATGCGTCAGGATACTTAGGTCAGGATGCGTCCGAGTCTCGCCACCGGTTTGACTCTTGCTTCAACCACGAACTCGGAACCACCAAGTACTGTGTGCCGCTTCGACTCTGCAACAATTTCAGCTCCTTTCTCTGGTGCTTTCTTGTCTACTGGTCTGAACTGGGTCCCTACGCATTCTACCATGGAATTTTCAAGTACTAAAGGGAAAGAAAGGGCCACCGACGATGGGTTCTTCATGGAGCGACTAGAGATGCTGTACGAACAAAGCCTTGGGGATCTGCGCGCATTTGCCGAGCGCGAAGGACGGACATATGATGAGGTGGGCGTACACTCATCTTGTAGCTAGCTATATCTTCTCAGCCAGGAATCGATAGGTCAAGAGGCGCATGGCAGAGCTGCATTGCAGATCCCTTTTTGCAGATCCTGGAGGAAACGACCCGGCAACTCTGACAGAACGCAAAGAGCTGAGTGCGTGCTTATGTTCTTACGCTGGCTGTGGTCTTACCACGATAAACACATAGCCAGTCAAGTTCTTCAGGGAATTTCACAGCAATTCGAGTCCCTCGAAAGACTAGCCAACATGCAATCCTTCTTCCTTGTCATCAATCCCAATGACCCTGACGACGAGGGCTTTCTCGGTGGCACTCCTCGAGGTCGCGAGTTCTGGCGTGGCTACCGTGGTTGTGGTGTCGCCGGTGCGCGAGTGTTCAAAACGCAATGTGCCCGAACGCGGCCCCAAGCAGCACATCCAGTGCCGACGGCCTCCCTCGCATCTGCTGCCGTGCACGCCCCTATGCCAGCATCCTCGGCCAGCATATCTGGCACTCCGCGAAAGAAGGCACAGAGCGCGCGCGAAGTGAAGACCGAGCTGTATGTGGCCATGCGCGACGCGCTAAGGTTTGTCTCCGTTCTCCTGCTGTACCGTGCACCTGTCTGCATTGACCGTGCGCCACTCCGAAGGACAACGTGTGGCATTCGCACAGCTGAGATGAAATGGACGAACCACTCCAACCTGTATGTCTACGGGGTCCGCATCGACGGCTGGCCAGAGGATATACCCCAGCAGAACCCGTCGACACTGTCAACCGCGCATAATCGGCGGATCCTGGATCTCCTCAATGAAGGCAAACTGGCGTTCGTCCGCCTTGCCAATGCAATAGCCGCAGATGTACCAGCGACTGCAGACGAGGTGCCTGAGCAGGACGAGGACGCCATCTTTGAGGACTCCATTGACTACTCCTGGGCTGTCGGAGAGGCTGACGGGGACACGGGTCAAACACTGGTGCGTCCAACGACAAGTCATGACGGGGAGCACCCAAATCGTGACGACGTCGGCAACCAGGAGGGGCAATCCACTCGCGCAACTCCTAGCTCAGCGGATGGGAGTTTTGCGCGCCCACCGGGCGACCCGGAGAGGCTCACGCCGGACAACCCAGTGAAAAGGAGGCGGATCGAATCGGACTGTTTGTAGACGTCGAGTCGCAATGCCCATCCCGTCAAGAGCATGAGTAGAGTGATATTAGTAGGGCCTATGATACAACAAGAAACATTAGGGCGTTTTGTTACGATCCTCAGCTTTTGGCGCCATCTCGTATCCCGCGAAGCCTTGAGATGCCTGTACGACGTCTTCAGGTGCGTCGGGCTCAAGATGCCCTTGCGAATTCCTCCGCGCTCTGCGACGGTTGTAAGCCATCCAGCACAGCACTGTTACGCACTGATACGTGTGATGCTTACCGGAAGAAAGTGTACGACAGGACGACGTCGTCGAGATTTCTGCATGCAGGGTCGTCGAGCACGTCTTTGTCGATGAAGAACAGTAGAGGCATGTCGACCTCTTCCCCAGCAAGTAGCCTCTGCTCCTCGAAGCAGAAGCACTCCACTTTCGCGAAGTACGGGGCGATCTGTAACACACGCTAGAAGCCTCGTTCACTCGCGCACACCCGGACGAGCACGCACCCTATCCGGCGTGACGTTGTACGTCGCAATGCCGATGATGTCCTTGTCCGACGTGTTCTTCGCCCGGTAGAACGCGAGACTGGTCTCCCCTGGGAGGACGCTCACGAACTTCTGCTGGGGCACGAACGACCAGGGGAGCGCGTCGGACGTGTCGGCGTTGAAGTGCACCTTGATGCGCTTCGCGTCCTCGACGGGGACGAGGCGGTCCGCCTCGAACTTGCCCATCCCGACTTTCGGCGTGCCCGCGAAGCCGGTCGCGGCGCAGAACATGCGGTACAGGGGCACGGCCGCGTACGTGACCCCGACCCCAATCACGATCTGCAGCGTGCAAGAGAGATGTGGATGTAGCTGAGCAGGGGGTGGGGAACGGGACGTGCGCACGTACCACTGCTGAAGTGTACATGAGCAGACTACGGTTCCGGGCCGCATACACTTGTTGCCGCGACTTGTAGTGCGCACTGGGGCCTGACCCTCGCGGAGGTACGTTTGAGGATGACGAGGACGGTCCGCTGCTCGATGAAGCAGCCCTCCATGATGTTTGGCTTCCAACGGGGCCCTCCTGACGCAAAGGCACCTGTGCAGGGTGTCCCGTCCTTCGGGTAACATTGTGCAGGCTCCTCTGCAGCAGGTTTGTGAGGGAGTGGGCATGGGTTTTCACTGCTAGTAGGACGTACACGAGCGTATGCCGAGATGTTTGTCCGTGCGGAGGAAAGACATGGTGCGCGACAGGCTGGGCGCAGACAAGCTGCACGGAGGTGGTTCATGGCGAGAGGAGGGCGCTACAGTCGAGCCGCCTCTTCCCGACCTACACCCATCGTCTCTCGCCCGGCGCGCCCGCTCCCCGTCCCTGCTCTCCCGCAGCGTCTCGCTGCCATCCAATTCCTACCGCTGGATACGACGGGCCTCACGTACCGTCGACTCGGACCCTCTGTGCTCATCGCCACTCGACATGTCCGCGTCATCCTCATCTGCGCCCAAGGCGGGCAGCTCCTCGCAGGCAAATGAGCCCAAGGCGGACGACATCGAGAGGCTGCTGAACAGGGAGGCCACCGCGTTCCAGCGCGAGATAGAAGTAGAGCGTATCCTGAAGGCCTTCAAGCTCAAGTGCGTCTCTCACTCCGCTGGCAATGTCGCTCGCGCATTGTCTGACCCAAGTTCACATTCGCGTCCGTGCTCTCCTCGTCCGCAGCCCGTACGAGATGCTGGACATAGCCGAAGACGCCACGCCGGAGGAGATCAAGAAGAAGTACAGACAGCTCTCGCTCTGTGAGCATCCCCCCGCCGCCCTCGCCGCCCCCGCGCGAGGGCGGGTCCCCGCGTGCTGAGTTCACTATTGACAATGACCCGTCCCACCCGTACGTCGTCTGATTCCAGTCATCCATCCTGACAAGACCTCCCACCCCCGCGCCCCAGAAGCGTTCGATCTCCTCAAGAAGGTCTGTGTCTTCCTCCTTTGCGCCTCCCGCCGTGTGTCCTGCAGCCTATCCTTGCGCACGCGAGCATGCCCCCCCCCCCCCTCTCTGTCGTGTAGGCTGTATGCTGACCTCGCGCATCTCACACCACACAGGCCGAGTCCGAGCTCTCGGACAAGACAAAGCGCGACGAGCTGGACGCAGTGATCAGCCAGGCCCGCGCCGTGCTGCTCAAGACGCTCGGCCTCCCGCTCACCGCGCGCGACGACGACCCGAAGCTGAAGGGCCTGGCACCGCCGTGGCGGGAGCAGCTCCTCGCGAAGTCGAAGGAGTTCCTGATAGACGAAGAGGTCCGGCGGCGGAAGTGCGTACACGGGCTCTCCTCCGTGCTAGCTGATGAGGGATGCTAACGAGGCCTCCTCCTCCTCTTCTCTGCAGAGCTATCAAGATGAACCTGGCGAATGAGGGTCTGGAGGCGCGGAAGAAGGAAGACGAGGTCAACGCGAAGAAGCGGAAGGCGGAAGATGATGCGCGCTGGGAGGGTGTGTGTGTCGTCCTTGTGGTCGGGCTCGGAGTACTCACCAGGAGCTGCAGAGAATCGCGAAGAGCGAGTGGGCAGCTGGAGGAACTTCACAGCGAGCTCCAAAAAGAAGAAGAAGAGCAAGGTCGCTGTCCTCGGTTGAGTACCTGCATTACAGATCGATCGTATGTATCCTACTTAGAGGCGTTTGTGGGCATCGGCAGGCGTCCCCTCAATCAGCTATGTACTTGTGTATGTATTCCCTGCGCCGTTACGCGGAAACGGACAATCCCTATCTTTAAGACGACACTAGCATTACACGGAATGCTACATGCAAACAACAACCTATAGGCCTGATTCCACACGATTATACCGACATATTCTAAGCCAAAACTTCATCTCCTCAGCCCGAAAACCTGCACCTGCAGTGTGCACCCTCACCGTCAGTCCGAAAGCTCGATGATCTCCGCGTCAATGCGCGGCTCCACGCGCCGCGCAACCCGCCTGCGTATATGTCGCGTCGGGACCGGCACGTTCTCCTTCTCCACGTCCTCGTCGTCGTAGTCCACCGTGATCACCTCGCCGCTCACCGCACCCTTCGACTCGCTCGACGACGTGTTCGGCACGGACGTCCCGCGCGACACCGCCGCGCTGGCTGCTCGCGCGGTTGTTACAGTAACAGGACGTGCAGCGGAGGCGACGAGAGTCGTGCTCGTTGCTTGGCTTTGGCTCTGCACGGTCACCTCGGTCTTCACCTGCGTCTGCGTCTCCGTGCGGGCCTGGCTCTGGGACGCGTCGCGTTTCTGCGCCTCCTCCGCGGCGCGGTCGACCTCCGCGAAGAAGCTCTCGTCCATCTCGAACTCGGACCCGAACCCGAAGTCGTCCGAGGGAGGCTCTCGCTCGGGCTCGGGCTCGGGCTCAGGCGTCTTCGACCTGCTCTTCGCCTTCGGGGCCGCCCGCACAGGAACGTGCTCCTCCTCGTCGCTGTCGGGGATCGCGATGGGCGGCCCGCGCGCGGGCGACAGCCCGATCCGCCGCGCGTACTGCTTCAGCGCGTCCTCCGTGCCGGGCCCGCGCAGCGTCACCTTGCCGCTCGCCGCGTACGTGCCCCCCGTGGGGTTCGAAGCGTTCGCAGAGCTGGACCCGGAGCTGGAGGCAGGGAAGTATCGCGACCGCGACCGGTCACGGTCACGGGGAGGCGGGTCGGGGGAGGGCGAGCGCCCCGCGCGGTTGGGCAGCTTGCGCCGGCGGGGCCCGTCAGCGTCGTCGGCGTGCTCGAGTGCGTTGAGCGGCGCCGCGTTGGACGAGCCCGCTTTGGGAGAGGGTGGGAGGGGGATGCCGCGGAGTGGTGAGCGCGAGCTGCGGGGGGCAGGTGGACGAGCTGGTCTTGCCATCCGAGGAGGGGATGCGGGTGGTGCTGGGGCAGGGGCGACTGCTGGTACGGGTGCTGGTGCTGGTGCTGGTGCTGGTGCTGGTGCTAGTGCTGGCACTTGACGCGGTGGGGCGGGAGCGGGAGCGGGCTGTGGTTCGGGGTCGGCCTGTGCTTGTGGGGCAGGCGCGTCGTTTTCTTGAAGCTCCTCCCTGCGAGCAGGGCCGTTTAGTTAGTGATACAGTGCACCCGAGGCATTCTGGACTCACCCCATGCGCCGTTTCATGGTCCGCAGGAGTTGTTCTTCCCGATTATCATCGCGGTCTGCCGTTCGATGGCCCTTTACCTCGATGCACCTGGGCTCCAGGTGAGCCGTGCCACGACGCACAGTTACGTTCTTAATGATCATCTGGTGGTCTGGGTTAGCGTGAGGTACACGAACCTCGAGGCCTCGTCGCGGAGCAACGCGGCGCATGTTGTCGTCTTCTGACCAGGAATATGCTCCAGCTCACCTTACATCCCAACGGGGTCTCCCCGAGCTCAAACTCCGGCAGGCTCTTGAACTCGATGGCAGGGAGGACAGACACGCCGTCGCTCAGCTGGAACTGCAGCATCGATCGCGGGTACTTGGGCATCGGCTTCTGCGGCTGCTCGTCCCCCTGCGCATCACGCAGTTGCGCCTGTTTGCGATATTCCACGCGCGACTCGTACACCTGGAGCAGGCTGTATGCGCTGTGGCCGATGTCCGTCATCTCGACGATCTCAACGAGAATAGGGCCTTCGATCACGGCGTGTTCCGCACCGAGCACGTTGTGCGGGATACCCGTCCCGCCCAGCATGCTGTCTGCGAAATCGGACTCGAGTAGCTGGGCGTTGACGTTCTCGAGAATGATGGGCATGTCGCGCGCGGGATTAAGGTGGAGTTCGTCCTGAATCCATGAGTAGCAGCCCTCTAGCCATTCCTGTGCTTGCCGGTAAGTGGGCGCATGCGAATAGTAGGGTGTACGTACCGGATCGACGGCTGGTTTGGGGTAGGTGCGTCTGAGCCACTGTACGACCTCTGCTGGGGGTGGTGGCATGTCTACAAGAAGGTTGAAGTGAAGCGACCCATCAGATGACTAGTTGTGCAATTTGAGATGTTCAGGGAAGTACCGGGGAAAAGAACTCACCGGAGAGAAGAGAGTCTTTGTACCCGATGCGTCAGTCAGGGCAGGCCTATACAAAATTATAACTGTAGGGTAGACAAATCGCAGAATTATGCAGCGCAAGAAGCCTTTCTTGGACTTTGAGCACTTGTACAAAGCGTTGCGACGAGTTGAATGGGCCACCGTACTCACCGTATGCAACCGCTTGGTATCTCCAATCGCAGTTTGGTGTCGACGCAGGTCACTAGCAGAGTATTGTAGTTATGACGGATTCCAGAGAGCTCAATGAATCGTTATAGGCCACCCCGACGAAGTTGGAAGGAGAGATCTTCACAGCTACCAGTATCCGCGAAGTCAGGGTTTCGCGAGTCAATGACCGAACCTTGGCAGAGTTTTGATGAGAACGAGCTATGCGTGAAGACTCAAAGAGTTAGAGGTGCATGAGGATATATGCTGCCAAGACGGGGACGGCGGGGTGGTAGAGGGTGGTAGTAGGAGGATGGGGTAGTCGCGACCGAGACGCGCTCCCCGCACCATATTAATTGCCGCCGACGAACGCGTAGAACGCGTGACGTACCTGCACGTGCTGCGTGACGAGCTTGCTCGCGACGCCTCGGACCGGCGCGGATGTCGACGGTGGTCAGACTCACAGACCACAGACTCTTGCTTCAGCCGGCCTTCGTTCGTCGATGTACGGCTCACCGATGCCTCCGCCAGCGTCCCCGTCGTCGGTATAAGTGATGCTCCCCGTCTATCGCTCGCTATTCCGACACCGCTTGCACATGCAACCTCTTCTCCAACGACGAGAAAATTCTACCAGGACGGCCAAGTCGATACCTTCACTTCCACGTCTTCCTGTTCCGGACCTACATCAAACCCTTCGAGCGTACCTGAAGTCCTTGGAGCCTCTGCTGCTAGATGATGAGGCGCGCGGTGGATTGGCGTTCGGCCGTGCGTATGAGGACCGTCATAAGATCATAGAGGACTTCGAGCACGGTCTGGGACACAAATGTCAGCAGAGGTTGCTAGGTACGCCATATACACGACTGTAATTCGCGCTCACTATTTAGTTGATGACTCGGCGTGTCAAAGAGTTGGATAAGAGCTCTCCGCACAACTGGCTCGACGACAACATTTGGCTGAAGAAGGCATACCATGAATGGAGAGAGCCCCTCATCGTCAACTCCAATTGGTGGCTGGCGTTGGGAGACGACGCAGTGATTCCGAGCGCTGTCCGGAATCCCTCAGACGAAGGGTCGGGGTACACGGGTTGGCAGATCAGACGGGCAGCCTGGCTGGTGCATCGAGTATTGGACTTCATGGCGCAGATGAAGAGGCAAGCTCGCTAAACACAATACCGTTCGCGCGCAACTGATGTGTGTCTCAGAAACGAAGTTTATCCTGATACTACACGGACAGGTATGTCTTACCGGAGCGCGCCGCGATTCATGAGCTGACGCTGTCGATCTGCTAGGTCTCTGGTTCCGCCATGCAGCACTTCAGTTCTGTAACACATGTCGGGTTCCGCAACAAGGATGCGACCGGTTCGCACCCGCCCCCTCTGATACTGATCCCGACGCGCAGAAGCTACTCGTCACCGCGGCTGACTGGCTGTACGCGGTCGATGTCGTTGACGGCCAAGGCGAGCCAATCAGCCCGGCCTTAATCGAGCGCAAGCTGTGCGCCGTAGTGCGTGATGTTGAGGAACGGTTAGCGAAAGGAGAATCCGCAACCCCCGTGAGCGTGCTCACCACTGACAATCGCGATCGGTGGGCAGAGGTACGTACTTGTCCTGTTACCCGCTCCTAGTTGCACAGCGGGATCCCTGATGTGACTCGCACGACATGAACAGAACTTGGATCATCTCCTTTCCCTATCTCCTGTCAACAAAGCCACATACCACGCGGTCACCTCTTCCATCTTCGCGCTCAGTCTAGATGCGTACTCGTACAAGCTCTCTGCATCCCATGGAACATCAGACGCAGACCTGAAGGCGCATGCGCACAATGTACGTTCGGGACACGGCGCTCGCCCAGGCCATAACCGCTGGTACGACAAGCCGTTCACGCTCATCGTCGAGGCCAACACTCGCGCAGGCGTCCTGGGCGAGCACTCACCCGTTGATGCCCTCGTTCCGAGCATCGTCGCGGACTACGCTGTCGTCCAGGGAGTGGACGAAGCCGAGTTTCAACGACCCCTCGTCGCGAGTGAGTCTCTCCTTTCGGACGTCGAAGACGTTGCCGGCTGGGCACGCCTCGACTGGGTCGTAGACGAACGCATTGTAACCGAATGCAAAGGCGCAGCACAGCGCGCAAAAGCCATTGTCGACGACTCCGACTTTGATGAGCTCGTGTTTGACGCGTTCGGTGTCCGCTGGATCAAAGACGAAGGTGCGACGCATCTCCGCTCTTACCTCCATTGCCGCCGCTGACGGTTGGATCCGCCAGCCCGCCTCTCGCCCGATGGTTTTATCCAGATGGCGATGCAGCTCGCATGGTATCGCACGCGCGGCGAGTTCACCGCGACATACGAGACCGTGCTCACGCGGCTCTTCGCGCACGGCCGCACCGAGACGATTCGCACGCTCTCCACGGACAGCCGAGCATGGGTGCTCGCTATGGTCGACCCACAGTGTCCCGTACGTTGTATTCTCCACTAGCATTCGACCCATGGCTTATGTATGTCCGGTTCCGCGTAGAGCTCGACGAGGCTCGACCTCCTCCGCCGCGCGGTGCAGACGCACACCGCGCTGACGCGCCAGGCCGCGACAGGCCGCGGGATCGACCGGCACCTGCTCGGGCTGCGCCTGATGCTCCGCGCGGAGCACGGCGAGTCGCATGCGCTCTTCGACGACCCGTACTTCTCGCAAAGCCAGACGTGGAAGCTCAGCACGAGCGGTCTCAGCGCCGGAGAGCAGTTCCGAGGGACAGGGTGAGGATCCTTCGCCCATGTATGCTATATGGTGCTAATGGTCGAACACGACTCTAGGTTCGGGTCGCCGTATCATGATGGATATGGGGTCAACTGTGAGTACACTTCGGATCGGTCAATGGTGCTTGCTGCTCACGTACAGCGATCTAGACATGCCGGCTCCTGAGAGGCTGCGGTTCGGCGTCGAGTCCAAGCATTCATGCCCACAGACTAGCACACAACTCTTCATGACTGCTATTGCTGATGCTCTTCTGGACATGCGAGAACTCTGTACATCTACTCTACGGTCCCATCTTTGATCATACTTAGCATTAGTAATGCAACACCTTGCTCACACGAATGAAATTTGAATGAATCGGCAGCACATTAAGCCAGTGAATCCAATGTATGAATCTGATTCGGATGTCCTACTGTCTGGTACACAGGAGTGCTTCAGCGAGCATTGCCTGAGAAGACACCTGCGGCTTTCCAAGCACCAAGCAACGAGACTGTGAAATGCAACAGTTATTTTCTCAGGCAGTGCTCGCCACCATCAACCCTATGCATCACATAGTAGCGAGCCTCCAACCTACTTAACAAGTACATGCAGCACTACCTTCAACCAAACTTCGGCAGCGAGAGTCAAGACCTTCTACCTAGACATCTGCCCCAAGGATATGCTCCGGGGTCACCCAAGCATTGTCCCCCCAAACGGCTGCCATCCGACCGGCCAGGGTGTTCGATGCCTTGTGGTTGATGAAGTTCCACTCGGTGACGATGTACATGCCCCTCTTGCAGCGAGTAAGCATGACATTCGTGCGGCGGAGGTCGTCCAAGAAGCCGAGCCCTCTCGTGCGGACCAGGGATACAATGATGTAGTCCTTCTCGTTGCCTTTAGGGCAGGCACATCAGCGGCCGGCCATGCACACGGAGTAGTAACTCGAAAGAGGTCGCTCACCCTGGAAAGAGTCAACGTTGAAGCACTTGTCGCGCCATTCCATGTCGCGCTCCTTCATCTGGCTCTCGAGCGCGTTGCGCTGGGCGTCGTAGGGGGTGATGATGGCGTACTCCTTCTCCTCCGTCTCGAGCATTGCAGCAATTTTGAGGACTGCATCGCGCTCGACGGGGTTCTGGCATAGGTGATATGGTCAATATAGCAAGAGTGACGGAGGGTAAGAGGCACCGCGCTCACCTGCCAACTGGTGCCATCTGGACGCTCTGAGGACTCATCGACGTGGACAAACCAGCAGCAGGGTTGGTCCAGAGGGACGGGGTGTGCGGGGTTAGATTGGAGTTGTCCATCGTAGACGACATCAGAGACAACCTCTCCAATGAGAGGCGGCATACGGTCTTATGCAACATGAGCATGGTGATCGAAGGGCAAAGAGGAAAAGAAGAGGGCCTACTCACATTGAATGCTGAGAAATAGAACTGATGGGCGGAGGTGCTCAATCTCAAAGATGCTCTTGATGTTGCCATTATCATCGGCACCATAGGGAGGCACTAGCGGACCTAGTGAGCAAGAGAAGAGCGGCACAAGGAGAGACTACCCACATTGCTTGTCATCCCCAATCATGCAGATCTTGGTGATAGATGAGAAGGTTTGAAGAGGGGACACATATTGGCCAAGGGTGATCTGACTGGCTTCATCGACCACCAGGGTCTTAATAGGGTTTGGGGAGGTGAAGATGCGGAGACTAGCACTGGCGAGCATGGAAAGGGTGCACAGGATGACCGAGATGCCCTTAATATGGCGATGGGCGCGGGGGAATTGACGGGTGGTGATGATGTTAGATTTGATGTGTCCATACAGGTGCTCGTGCCTGTCGACGAGTCGATGAGCAAACGCTATGCAGCGTAGGAAGAAGGGAACACACCATCCAACGTGGAATTCGTTCGAGACAAGCAGCCTGAAGTCGGTGAAACCAACATCGGCGAGTTTCTCTGCAATGTTCTTGACGGCGATGTTGGACTGGGCGACGAGCCAAATACCCGTCGCTCCAGCGGCGATGGCGGAGCATACGTAGGCGGCTATGACAGTGGTCTTCCCTGTCGATTGACGTGTCAGCGACGCACGCGGTGAACGACGAGGGGAATGCACATACCTGTGCCGGGGGGGCCCTGGATGATCGAAAGGCGTGTGTCGTCGGTGTTTGTAAGCATGTGCTGGACTGCTTTAAGCTGAGATTCGTTAAGAGGGCGCTTGGAGACGACATCCGGGATGGAGTCGGCGGTGGGGAAGGTATCGGGCCAGGAGAAGTCGGGAGACGGATTGAATATGTACTTGAGAAATGCATTTTCGAAGAGATCGACGCGACCCTGGAGCATGTTCAGGACGGCCTCGCGCCGTGCGCGATCGGCATTCGTGGGTTCGTCGGGGCCCAGGGTCGTGATGGAAGTGATATCACGGCCCGCGAGATTGATGCCCGTCTCGAAGACGGTGTGTTTCCCGATGACCGACTTGACCTTGGCGTTCACGAAGAATTCGCTGCCGGTAGCGCTGTCGCGCAGTCCAATGCGTCGCTCGCGCTGGGCAAGAAGACTGGTCAGTCGTGTGTATCTGTAGTGGGCGAGGATGAGAAACACGTACGTCTGACAGCCTCACGCGGTTCTGGAAACGCTCGGAACGAACCATTGCGTTCTGGTCTTCCATACGGAGCGCGGTGTATTCGTGAGCGAGCGACGTCGCTTGTGCGAGCTGAAGGTTTTGTTCGCCACGTTGGAACTGCGCAATGGTGGAGAGCCGCTGAATGGGGAAGAGTACAGTTAGAGGATGTGATACTGTCGACCGCTGTGCGCAGACCAGTGGGACCGTGGACGCACCAGCTCTGGTATGTCTTGAGTGTTTATCATCTTCGCGGAGCGGAAGATCTCCTCCATGCCGTCGAAGGTAGGAAGGCACTGCGCGGCCCATGCTTGCAGGGCGAAGTGGGTAGTGCGCTTCTGGTCCTTCTGGTCGAGGATGGACGACTGAAAGACGGAATCGACGTTCTTGTCGTTGACGGGCACTCGCTCGCGGACGACGAACTTGATTGTGGCGGACGGGGCACGGTCCGATGAGCCACAGGCGCTCTGAACGTCGACGCCGTTGACAACCCTGAGGTCCTGGTCGGTGAAGAGGGCGATAGCGAGCTTATCGAAGTCGAATGCGAGGAGGGTGACCGCCGGGTCGCAGAGGACGTGAGAGCGGAGGAAGTCGCGCCCAGCGTACGCCTTGGTCCCCTTCCCTTTGGCGGGGAACATCACGATCATGACCTTCGTGCGCACCGCGATGGCGAGGCGGGTGAGCGCGCCGCGGTCGGTGTAGATCGGCGCAAGGCCGACGAACCGAGGGGTGGGGCAATCGCGAAAGAACTCGTCGAAGACGGCGGCAGTGAGGGTGGGCTCGGAGACCTCGTCGGTGACCTCGATGGGGGGGCAAATGTCGTCAATGAGATGCTGATGGATGACGCGAAACTTGGACTTGGTGGCCATTGGGGAGTAATGCTTGGGGGGATGCTGCAGCCTGGGGCGCAGTGGGGCTGGGAGTCGTCTCGAGTGTGGTTTTAGTACATTCGGACAAGACCCTGGCGGCTCGCAGCACAGCGGCAATGTGCAAACGGCATGTTTGTTTGACGGCCCGGGAAGAAGAAGCATGTCGAGACAAAAAGAGGTCATTCACCCCCCTGCTTTTGTCCACGGTATATATACCATAAAAACACGGACATCTCGTATGGCGCACCAGGCCCTACCGCAGCACATCTGTGCTCTGATCTGTGCGCGGTAATCTATTCCATCTGAAAACCTCTCCCATCCCGATATGACACCATCAAAGTCGTTGGGCAACATACAGTGTTGCTTGTCCGTGAACGACGCGAGACCGACCAGCACAATCGCCAATTGATACGGCGGCACATGTTGGGCGACAACGGTGGATCCTTCAAAGCTTCAACATTGCAACTTTGAAAGGCGCAGGCATCAGAGCATGCTCCGAGAGAGTGACGACATACACATGCCTTGACTGTATCACACCCTGCATGCGCAGCTGGTCTCGTACACATACCTCCTTAAGGCCCCACCATGCTCCAGCCTCACCGACCGAGATTGACCGGTCTACCGAAGCACCAGCATCTTCGATCGTCTGCAACTTCGAGGGTCTGCGCCGTAGCATAGATGAGGAGGGAACGCGGAAGCGTTCCGAGTGAAACTTGCCACGACGGAGCTAGTGAGCTATTCCTCAGTTGAATGCCCTCGCAAGCGAAATGAAGTTATATTATGAAACTCACTCGTCATACTCGACTCGTCATAGGCCTGAGAATTCCTTCGAGCAAACCACACTGAGCTTGTAAGAGGTTCTCGTCTTCATCAGATAGCCCATAGATGTGAGAGCACCAGGAGTGAGAGGGAGATGCAAGCCTGCGCAGTCAAATGTCATGGTGGAAAGAAAGTAGTCATTCGGCGCTTCCATTGCCCGTGCTCTCACCCGGACCACCACCTCACCTCCGAACGCTACTCCGTCTCTTGGTTTATGTCCACAACTGACTCTATGTCTACGCCTATCATCATCGGAGTCGGGGCCATCGCCGCTGCCATTGCCGGCAGGTCCCTCATGCGCCGCGGTCTCCTCGGCGGCAAGAACGTTGCTGAGCAGTGGGCCAAGGGCGGTTTCAAGGCGAAAATGGACCGCAGGGAGGCCATCGCGATCCTTGGTCTCAAGTTCGTCGCCCTACTGTCTACTACTCGATGTATACGTGCTCATGTATGCTTGCGTTTGTAGGGACAGCACTCAGCTCAAGAAACAGCTGAAGGACGCACACCGGCAGATTATGCTTGCGAATCACCCTGACCGCGGCGGCTCTCCATACCTCGCGAGTAAGATTAACGAGGCAAAGGATCTGCTCGAGAAAGAGGGGAAGAGATAGCTGTGGGGACTGTCTGTGATTGGTGCGTACTATGTCTCGCTCTCACCCGTTCGTGCAAATAACACGGCACAGTTGTCGTTCTGCTTTCTAGACATACGCTGTATCCATGCCTAATGATGTACATTGCCCCACTTGATAATACCAGCCCCGTTCCCCTTGCTTTCGTGCACCTCTTGCCAAAATCCGCCCCAGGACCGACTCCGACCGTCATCGTCCTCTGTGCCGCTGACTAAGCGAAATTTCCTTCCTTTCCTTCCGCGATGTCCTCGACAGATCTCCAGCCATCCAAACTCGGGACCAAAGACCAGTGAGTCCCAGCGCGGTCGTCTCGAGTCTGCCGCTCACCACAAGGCAGCTGGGATGGTGTGTACTCGTCCGAACTCGCAAACTTCGAGGAGATCGGCGACGAAGGCGAAGTCTGGTCCGTGCCCTGCACTCTGCTGCTCTCCACACCCCTGCCGCTAACGATAAGACACGCCGCGCACCATCGCTCGTCGCTCGCAGGTTCGGCGAAGACAGTGTGGAGAAGATGGTCGACTGGGCGCTGGACAACGTCCCGACAGCCCCGCCCCCCTTCGTCCTTGAGGTCGGCGCGGGCAACGGGAACCTCCTCTTCGCGCTGTGCGAGGCGGGGTACGCGCCCGAGAAGATGTGCGGCATCGACTACAGCGCGGACGCGGTCAGGCTCGCGCGGGCGATCGCGATCGCGAAGGCCAAGACGTCCCTTCAGAGTGACGTAGACGTTGGCGACGGAGATGGAGACAAGGGGCACGCTGCCGCAGTGAAGGAAGCGGACAAGGTTATATTCGAGGCATGCGACTTCTTGCATGAGGACGTCGGCATGCTTGCAGGGATGTCGGCTGACGGAGGGGAGGGTTTCGCGCTCTGGGACATCGTTCTCGACAAGGGGACGTTCGACGCGATCGCGCTGGCGGACAAGGACGAGAGTGGACGGGCTCCTGCGGATGGGTATCCGGCTAGGATTGGACGTGTCGTGAAGCCAGGGGGGTTCTTCCTGATTACCTGTGAGTCCTCTCGAGAAGTTCGCATTACATGGAGAGCGGCCAGTAACGACGGGCCGTAGCATGCAACTTCACGGAAGACGAGCTGAGAACGAGATTCGCGAACGACGAGACGGGCTTGCGGTACCAGTACGTCCCGCTTCTATGTTGGCTCCATAACACCGGATTCACTGACACGCTGCGGCGTAGCTCGAGCATACCATGGCCGACCTTCTCTTTCGGAGGGAAGAGCGGGAACGTCTATTCCAGTGTTGCATTTGAGAAGGCGTGACTTGTCTGAGGTGCGAGGACGAGACTCGATGATTAGGTTCTGTATTATAGCATAGGTACATTGTCCGTGGAATTCCGGAGTGTTTCCAAGGCGACTTGACTCGCCCACTTCAAGAACCCCTCCTCCTCCCTGAACGCCTCCCGGATGAAGTACACCAAGCCCAGCGCCAGTGTCTGCAGCCTGCCGCCCTTCACGAACACGTCCTCCAGAGGGCCCTTGTTCCGCGTCTTCGGGAGGTCCTCCGCGCTCTCGGACCGCAGCAGCGGGGTCGCGAGCTGCGTGTTCGCCAGCACATGCGTGAACAACTCGCGCATGAACGTCTGCGTCTGCGCCTTGAGCACCGTGAAGTCGACCGGCTTGAGGATCGCGAGGGTGCAGCAGTCCTTGGCGACCCACCAGCCGAACGCGCGCGCGATGTTGCGCATGCGCGTCGTCGAGATCGACATGACGCTGAACCCCGCGTGGTCGTCTTCGCTGAGGTTCTTGAGGATCTCCGCACCGCCGACGGTGCTCTCGCCCATGGCGCGGAGGAAGTCCCAGAGGGAGAATTGGAGCGTGATCTTGTGTGCGTGCGAGAGCCGGCAGAGCTGCTGGCCGACGAGGGCGTAGTACGGGTTGTACTGTTTTTCCTGTGGAGAACGGTGTCAGGAACGTACGTGCGTCCGAGACGGATCGTGCTCACGTTGCCGCAGCAATGGAGGATGACGCGGATGATCTCGCGCTGCTGGACCTCAGTCAGCTTCAGCTGAGATAGCCGTTCGCATGCGTCCACGTAGTCCTAATGCAGAGTTAGTAATGCGTTGAGGAGATCTTCAAGCGGCGTACATCACTGCTCATCAACACGACAAAGACGCTTCGCCTAATGTCCGTGTTCATGCCCTGCTTCTTAGCGAGCTTCAGTAGCGTGTTCTCGCTGGGCGCGTCCGCGGCCGGAGTTGCAACAGCGGTTTGGGTTTGAGCGCTCTGCTGGTGCTCGACGAGCGGGTCGCCGCCCCAGGCCGCACCAACGAGCCACCATTTGCCCCGGGTCTCCACAGAGCGAATGTCTTCCAGCGAAACTCGCAGAGGTTCGTGCGACATGACTGCGATTCAACTCAGTGGCTGGAAAAATGCGCTAGCCGGTCAACGCACCGTGACGCTTCTTGGTCAGACCGGACAGGAACTTCTTCATTCGCTCGACAGCCTCGCCGCCAGCCATCTGTCCGGCGGCCTTCTTGACCTTGTTGTTCTTGAGATTGCTGAGGGTCTCCACCATGAACCGCGTGCGGGAGCTCAGCGCGTTCGTGTCCTGAGGTAGCTTGGAGTGGACGATTTGAATGATGCTCTTCAGCGCCGTGGGGTCGTCTTGCCTCAACTGCTGTCCGGAGTCTGAGCATCATGCAGACGTCAGTGCGTGGCTCTGCGAAGACAGCAATTGGAAGCGTACTTCTCGCGACTTTGAGGAGAAGCTCTACCTTGAACTCGGTGAGGTCTCCTTCGAGCAGCGCGCGAATCACGTCGTACATGAGCACGCAAGAGATGACTTGGAAGTTGTACAACTCGGAGAGCAGTACGACAAGGTTGGAGCACTCTTTGCCTATGGACTCATCGGACGCAGTAGCATCTGCGGCAGACTGCAAGGGCGTGTCCTTGTTTAGCGCGGCGAAGTGACTGTCGTACGACGTGACGACATGCTGCACGAAGAACGCGGCTGTAGATGGTAGTGCTAAGTGTCATGTCGACGACGTAGTCGAAGATACATACCGAACTCAATGCCGACTAGTTTGTGAAGAGCAGATACGAAAGCTGCGTGCAGAACGACGTATTGGTCCAAGAGCATTGAGTGCGACGATATGCCGTCAACAATGAGCTTCGTCAGAGTTTCAGTGACGTCTATGGAGATGATTAAATGAGTCAATGTGTTCTGCCCGCTCGCCTGGAACCCAGATACGCACCATGTCTGCGATTATTCCTATACACCTCCTCGACTCCATCGACAATTGACCCAATATTCTGTTCAGTCATCCTGCGCCCGATGGTTAGCACCCAATTAGCCACAATACATTGGGTCTTACCGATTGAGCAGGCCCTTGAGCTGTCTAGTCAATTTCAATTGTGCTTCAGATACCTCTAACTCGGCGCGCTTCCGGAGATGAGGTGGGATATATTTAGAGCCTGAGCTAGATGTTTCTTGGGGACTGAGGGCAGTCTTGTTCTCGTTCCGCTCGTCGTCTTCGTGTTCAGAGTCATCTCCGAAGCCGTGCCATTCGACGTCCACATGCTCTTCACTGCCGTCATCATCTCCGTCATCATCTCCGTCGCCGTCTTCGGAGGCGTCTTCGTTCTCCTCGTCAGCGTCAAGCTCATCAGCATCGAACTCTCCCTCCTCTTTGAAGTCTTCATCCTCTTCATCCTCAGTCTCGTCCTGTATGCCATCCTGTGCACTCGGTCATAATGAGAAGGCACCCAGAGGTAAATGCACTCACTGTACGCGAGGACACAGCTTCCCCGAATGTATCCAGGTCCTTGAGGAGGTCTACGCAGGTTGGTCTCTGGGGCGCATAGAGACAAACGGCAGAACGCACCGTCTAGGCCATCCTCTTCATCCCCTCTGCCGTACGTAGACGTACGCCTGCCACCTTTCACCCAGCCAAGTTTTCGCTCTAGATACTGGATGTATGAATCCTCTTCATCCTCTTGAGGCGAACGAAGATTAACATTGAAAGAAGGCTGGGCCGACCGCTTCGTTGCTTTAGTAACCTCCGATCGTTCTGCAAGCTTCTCGAGTGCGGATTTCGGTTTGGATGATTTCAGCTTCCCGTCGCGCTTGGCAGGTAGAGTCGGAGAAGACTTCTTGATAGAAGGTGGGGGCTGGACGACCTCCACTTTGACCTTCTTGCGCTGTGGAGATTCGACATGGTCACCTTCTGGAGCTCGTTTCCCGGGATGCTTGTGTGTGGCAGTGAAATATTCCGCCTTGCGCTGCTTTTGAGTCTCTCTGGCCTGTTTTCTGGCTTCTTTACGAGAAGGTCGTTGCGTGTTCCTCCGTCTGTGCTTACTGACGGAGTCTACGATGAAAATGAGTGAAGCGCCGCACCGTATAAATATGAACGTACCACTAGAGCGTATTCAAGGGAGGAATTACTAGAGTCACCAAGGAGCACAACGTCCGTCCCCACGTAAGTAGCTTCCCTCGAATACGCTCTTTTACAACGAGTGAAACGTACCATTTTCCCCGTGCAACTCTTCGAGGAGGGACTGCGGGAGGGAGGGACCTGAATAATTACGAGTAGGCATTTCTCTAGTTTGTCGCCGTAAACCTTCGCTGCCGCTTGAAGAAAGAGTGGTGGTACTTAGGTAGTAGTGGTGGTGAAGGAAGGAGTAGTAGATTTTGGTCGCCGGATTTTGGCGTAGAGGCGTCCGTAAGCGCCGCAATAAGTGACAAATTCTGGTTTCACACGTCTACCAGCTGGGCGTCTCCCCCTGTCGCAGGTTGGTAGCAGCCACCATTCTCCTTGTCCCCCCCCCCCCCCCCCTTCTACATCGTCGCCATGTCTATGGAAGAGAGCATCAGCTTAGAGGAGACCAACAAGATCCGTATCTCGCTTGGCCTCAAGCCGCTCACCGACGACAAGGCACCCGCGACTGACAAGGAGAAGCAAGCGGAGGAGAACTATGCTAAGCAACGTGAACGAGAGGCGAAGGAGAAAGAGACCAAGTACGTACTTCGTGCTATTTGCGAGGATACTGCTGATATTTGGTGCTGCTCTAGAGCGATCCAAGACCGCATTGCGAAGTGAGTAATATTCCACTCTTGTGTTCGCCGCATATACTTCTACATCCTGTGGCCAGCCCGGCCGTATTACCGCGCCGCCGCAAGACTGTAGTGCTCATATGGCGCTCCATCTAGGGTAAGGAACAAGAGGGATCTCAATGCAAAGCTCAAAGGAGCGACGCTCGGTGATGTCGACGGCGATGTAGACGATACCATGAAATGGATCAAACGCAGCAAGAAGAAGGGGAAAGAACTCGTTAAGAGGCGGCAGGAGGAGCTAGAGAACATGGACAAGGTCTTCCAAGGAGATGAATACACAGAGAGTACGTCACAGCTCTCTTTCCCACCTTGTATGCTAACAGAGATGGTTTCGTAGAGGACCTTGCGGGTCTCAAAGTTAGCCATGACTTTGACGGCTTGGAGGATGGAGAAGCACGCATATTGACCCTGAAGGATAGCCGTATCCTCGATAATGAAGGTATACAACTACTCGTTTGCTCAGTTATGCGCATACGTTGACTGACTATCTCAGAGGACGAGCTCCAAAATGTCGAGATGGCTGAACGCGAGCGCGACAAGAAGAACCAGGACCTCAAGATTAAGAAACGGGACTACACTGGCTACGACGACGACGAGTTCGCTCCTGGAGTCGCTGGCATGAAACGCGCAGTGCTCTCGAAGTATGACGAGTTCTTAGAGGGCCCCAAGGAGACGGTGTGTAGACTTGTACTCTCGATTCAAGGTCGCAGCGCTCATTCGTCGCCATTGATAGGAATTCCGGCTGGGCAGTTCTACGCTGACTTCACGCGAGAGAAAGGAAGAAGCGGGTCGTTCCTCGATTGTGAACAAGTCACTAATATCGATAGACTACGCTAGTACGTCAATTGCCGTTCATTCCCAGGCGCCTTACTCTAACCCACTGGCTGCAGAGAACATCGAATCCGCCGATTATCTCCAGCCCGGTGACGCGGGGTTCAAGAAGCTCAAAGTACGTTCCTTCAACCCCCTCTCAACGGCTACAACTGAGAGCACGATGTTATCTTAGACGAAGAAGAAACGTCCATCTCGTCGAGTCAAAGAAGAAGAGTCCGACATATCACCTGTCAATGATGACCAGATGCAGGTAGACGAGAAGCCCATTGTCCCCCGCCCACGTAATTTGGATGCCAATTTCGTAGATGATGACGAGCTGCAAGCGGCTCTCGCCCGTTCTCGACGAGCGAAGCTTCAGAAACCGAAAAAGATATCACCCGATGATATCGCGAAGCAGAGTACGTATCCTTCTCTATTGACATACCGAGGACACGCCGGCTGATACCGATTCTTTCCAGTTGCGGAACAGCGGGCCAAACCAGAGACGACGGACGTCATCATGGTTGATGATGATGATGAAGACGGCGACGGGGGCGGTCTGACGATCGACGACACTTCTGAGTTTGTTCGTGCCATCACTTACAACCCGACGGCGGTCAAGAAGGAGCCTGTCGAGCCTGTCGAAGCTTCCGTCAAACGCGACCAATCCACGGAGCCTTCAACACAAGCCTCAGCGCTTCCGCCCCGCCAGGAATCTGTGGACGTTGACCACGACATGGAAGAGATCGAGGCCGGTGAAGTAGTTGTCAAAGAGGAAGAGGACGAAGAGGCTATTCTGAACGCCATCGAGAACGCCATCAAGGAGACCGAGGCGATAGAGGCTTCCGGAGAGGCAGACACTCCGGTTGGCACCTCGGCTGAGCAGACATTTGGACAGGGTATGGCCGCGACTCTCACTATCCTCCGACAACAAGGTATCCTTGCGAACCCGGCCGCAGACGTCGCTGAGCGGGAGCGGGTGCAGCTGCAGCGCGATCTATGGCTCGCTGATTATCGCCGGATGCTCGCGCACCGCGAACTCGAACGCACGAAGATGCGTGGCGGCAATAAAGACCAGGCGACGCGCGAGTACGAGAACCGTCTTCGCGAGCAGCAAGAGGCCCGCCAGAATCTCGAGGCGTTTAAGAACTACAAGCCGGACGTCAACATCCAGTACCACGACGAGTTTGGACGTGAGCTGACCCCGAAAGAGGCGTGGAAGGCGCTCTCGCACAAGTTCCACGGGAAGGGCTCGGGCAAGGCGAAGACCGAGAAGCGGCTGAAGAAGATTGCGGAGGAGCGGAAGAAGGAGGCCATGGCGAGCGGAGACACGCCGCTGAGCATGAACCAGGCGTTCCAGATCCGCCAGGAGAAGACGGGTCAAGCTCACTTCGTGTTGTCCGTCGGAAACAGAGGGTACGCACGGTCGTGATAGTTTCTCGTGCGAAGTATATGGTGCTGATTGTGCTTTCAACATCAACAGAGCCGTCCCGCAAGCATCCGAGTTCCTCGACAGCCAGCCGCTTTCGAAAGGCAAGACGGAGAAGAAGAACAAGAAGAAGCAGTCGGGCAAGGTCGCCACACCTCAGCTCGATTCCGGGTTCATGACCCTCCCCGCGCCCATCATCAACGGCGCCAGCCCTGTGCCCGGCGCGTCGGCCAACGGCTCGCCCGCCCCTCGTCCGGGCTTTTCGAGGATCTCGTTGGCGGCAGAGGTCGAGACGCCGAAGGAGGGGACGCCGGTGCCGTCAGAGAGGACGAAGGTCGTCATCGGGCTCGGTGCAAAGAGGAAAGCGGCGGGAGAAGCCCAGGGTACTCCACCGCCCAAGAGACGTTAGTCGCTGTTCTCGAGTCGTGTGCGCCGTCCGAGTCCGATCTTGCCGTACGGTCATGACTGGTTTCTACATATCTGTACTTTATATCCGCGTCCGCCCACTGTCAGTTCCGTCAAGTATGATTATGTACATATGGAGTGGTGACTATGAGAACGCTTGAATTGAATGTCCGTGTACTGTGATAATACAATGCGGCACGACCTCATGCGCGCACCTCAATAGCTTAACTGATAAACAAATCGGAACAGAGTACAACAGCGACGCGCTGTCCATGAGCAGGCAACACGAGAGTTCGTACATGATACTACAAAAATAGCGGTAGAGGCAATGTGAAATGCAGAAATGCGAGCATGAGTGTGGATGGCGAGCACGGTACCTTGACTAGCTAGAACTGCCATGAGTTCGTACCCGGCTGACACCGGGAGCGTCTGGCCGTCTTGCGTCAAGTTCAGTGGAATTCAGCCACATGAATGCGCGCCCTGGCTGTACTGAGTATCTGGGAATGGCGTGGCGTCGATTGAAACCGAGTTTCGTCGCACAAGTACTACGCAATGGCTGGTAATCAGTCGTGACGACGCGGCTTGACGGTCTGGACCACCGACCAAACCCATCCTCCTCCCCCTCGTGCCTCGTCCGAAAGCGCATGCCAACGAAAATCGAACAGTGAACACCCGTTCTGTCGAGAGGTCTCCCATGGGTCGGAGAGACGAATGCGAACTTGAGCCAACGCGTCCCTCATACCGCGTACCAGGATTCGCGCGACGCAGGTCCCCGGCCGGTGTACACGCTGTCAGCCTCGGACATAGCGCCATACATACTGGACACAGTCGACTCCCTGATTCCAGGCGCCGCGCCGTTGCTAAGGAGCGGCCTCCGCATTGACGACCGGCGCGACGCCGCAGGCTTGTCCGCCCATTCAGCCCAGGACACGTTGTCGGACAGATAGGCGGGGTGCGGCGCCGTGTCGTACGGGCGGTCGGAGTCGGCATTGACGGTATTGGGATTTGCACTCTGATCGGGGTAACGGTTCGGGACGAGGGGTGGCAAGGGCGGCGGGGGCTTGGGGACAGGGCCGCGCTTTGCGGAGCCGCTGAAGAGCTCAGGGCTCCAGCTCGCGAGCGCGGGCACGGTGTTGTGGCTCGAGCCTGTGAGGGTGGACATGCGGTTCTCGGCCATGTTGCGCTCGCGTACGGCAGCCACTGCTGCGAGACCTCCTCCTCCCGACGAACCGCGGTTGCGGACTGTGAGGCAGTGTGCGTCAGTAGGGTGCGATATGGTGGGAGGGATGAAACGGGAAGTAATGATGGACTCACATCGGCGGACGAAGGCACGGATGCGTTTGCGGAAGAGAAGCGCGAGGATGATGAGGAGAAGGATGAGAGGCCCTATGACCGCGCCGATGATCGCGCCCGTGTGTCCGGGCTTCCCTGGCGGGTCCCCAGGCGCGAACGGCGTGATGGAGGGCTCGGGCGAGTTCTGGTTGGGGGGTACGGGGGTATTGACCGAGCCTGCGCCAACGGGGATACCGCTGCTGGAAGTGTCGGGCAAGGAGATACCGGACACAGTAGAGCTGCCTGCGGAGATGATCGTCGACGTCCTCGTCGATCCATCACTTGCATCACTGCTCCCGCCGCTGGCAGATTGTGTGGCCGCACTCGTGCTGGAAGTAGAGGCTGTATGAGACGGGTCCGTTGGCGATGCATCAGACGCAGAGGAGTCGGAGGACGTCGAGGACGTCGAGGGATCGGGGTCGGAAGCGGCTGTGGTAGTAGTAGTAGAATCGCGATGGGTTGTCGTTGTTGGAGGATCGCGATGGGTTGTCGTTGTTGGAGGATCGCGATGGGTTGTTGTTGGAGGGTCAGGGTTTGAGGGAGGTTGAGTTGTGGTGCGGGTCGGTGCAGGATCAGGAGGGGGTTTCGTTGTAGGTGGCGTGGACTTTGTCGGTGGTGGTGGTTGTTGGGGAGGGCTGGCAGGAGCGCTCTGGGAAACCATAAAGTAGTCGAGTCTGAACTCTCTTGGCTGACCGTCAGCCACGCTGCGATCGCATTTAAGAGTGATTGTATGGCTCCCGGAGGAGAGTCCATCCACTGAGCAGAAGGACCCGCCGCTAGCGGAGGACACCCCTCGGTCATCTACTGAACAGCGCATACATGTTTGACTTGGGTCCGTCCCCTGCACGAAGACCTGAATCCCGGTGCCTGCGCGGACGTCACGCTACTGTGCGAAGTGAATAACAGGCTAAAGCACTCGCCTGTGAACTGAAGGAATGCCTGAGCATCGGGGGAGGTAGCCTTGTGGGTTCCCGTCGACGCTTGGTTTTCCCATGAATTAACATATTGCACACTTGAACTGGAGTCATCGATCCTCTGAGAAGACATTTAGATAGCACCAAAACCCCAAGAGAAGAGAGGTAAAGAACGACGAGAGAACGTGAATATTCGGGCAGGAGTACACTGGCGCAGCCTGGCCAGGAAAGCTGAGGGGGAAGCGACAACGGTCGGACAACCCGGGAACAAGGCAGGCCGCCTGTATAATACCACCATCTCGGCTAAAGGCACCGTGACTTCCCGCCACTTTCCCGCCGCGCCTTCGCTATTCTAAGTGCATCAGCTAAGGTAAGTATCACGACCTTACATCTCGCCGAGGGATGATTGGAATTACGGGGATATCATCAAGACATCCTGGGCGCTGAGGCCATCCAGGCTCGCAATGCAACACACCTCGTTGGTAATCAATACTATGATGGTTTCAAATTATTATTCCATCGTTGCGCTCTCGAGGCTTCTCGAGGGAGTGTGAGATCAAAAGTTGATTGAATGATGATGGACGGACTCACCGACTCGACTCAAATGTGTGCCATTAAGTAGCTAGTCCAATCTTGGCTGGCCACGCTATGCACTATGCACACCGTTAAAGTCGACAATAATGTGCCATTGGCGAACACGGCTAGCTCTTCGTTATGTAGGTTGTCTGATTGTCTGTCAACGAGAGGAGTAGCCAGTTGCGACAGACATGACGACAGAAATTCATAGAAGAGCGGAGCGTAACCTCGAGGCTGGAGGCGAACCTTCGAAGTCTGCCGCCCGAACCCGCGGGTGAGATCGATCATCGTTCTGTAACCCCAGGTAACCCCGTGCTCGGCCGCCGCGCCGATGTGTACGCATACTTACATTAATATTGACAAGAAGCATATGCCTCCCAAGGCGACGCTGCCAAAGCCCTTCGTGACTTTGGATGAGGACTCTTCGTGCGAGGATGTGCTGTTGGAGACGAAGCCTTGTTCCTGTCATAGCGTGCTCACACTGGTGAGACCAAGGTCCCTCGCGACTGCACAACGGTCTTTATCGCGTGCCGTTGCACTGGCGAACGCCTGTCGCAGAGAAGCCTCGCCGTCATCTATCCTGAAGGAAGAGTCAGCTCGCAACAAGGAAGAGAGCTCATCATTAGAGATCACCGTACCACTCGACCGGATGCGCCGTCTTCTCTAACGCAATCTTTATTGGTGCCCAAGAAAAGCGGGCAAATGATGGATAACCGAAAGTAGGTTCCATCGAATTTCTCATCCATGCTTGGGTTTTCGGATCTGCTGACTGTCAGCTACATATTCCTAGAGCCTAGGGAGAACAACGACTGCCTACCTGACGGATATCCGCTCCCAGTTGGTCCCGTCCACTTGCCCTGGCTCTTGAACTCCCCAGGCTCAACCTTTGTGTCCGTATTTGTAGTAGGGTCTCTGACAAACTTGGTCGTAATCTCGAGCTCTGGCGGAGGGATGTTCTCCTCGTATACCCATCCGTCGATCCAAGCATCACGGGTGACCTTCGCGGCAACGCTCGCTGCGCCGACGATCTTGAAGGTCTGGTCGGCCTTCGCCTGGACCGTGAAAGAAATGTCCGGGAAAAGGGAGGATAGGTAGGCTTCGTAGGTCGTCGTCTTTCCAAGCGCGTCGACGTAGACCTAGCAATGGAACGCCATGGTACCTTACAAAATTAGTACCTCAAGAATAGCCCCGGAAAACGGACGGACCTTAGTCAACTCAATACCTCGTGCGAGGACTTCGCGTATGAGCAACACTGTCGCATTCTGCGCTTGCTGATTAAGGTTGACTGGTGGTCGGCGGAGCATACCGGCGGAGATACCCTTGGGACTACGGGATAACTGGGTATATTGGTATAAGGCCGACAATATGAGTGGCAGTACTGACCCGAGGACGCGAACAGACCAGCCCAGGTTGGCTGGGTCGGAGCCTAGTGTCTCCAACAGTGAAGAGCGTATTTGCGCTGTCAATGTTTTGGAGTCTATAGGAAGGGGTGTAAGTGCACGGTGGGTTATGATTATAGCCAATGGTCACGCACCAGCAAACCCTAGGTGCTCAAGCTGCTCCTTGTATGCGAGTGGGCAGTACGCAACGCCATAAACCATAGGTCCTAGGGCAGGCCCTCTGCCAGCTTCGTCTACGCCGAGAATGTACGGGCCCTCCGCGGTCGGTGTCGGTGAGTGGTAGGTATACGATTCCGTGAGGGGGGCTGAGGGGTCTGCGATGGAAGGGACGCTGGGAAGTATTTCTTCTGTCGGTTCTGAGGTGGCCATCCTGCGAGAGACTGTGTGGGCGGTGCACTGGAGAATGAGATCTCTTGTCAAGCAATTCGCGATAATCGTGGTGGAAGGAGAGTTTCTAGACGCGCGATGAGACGCGTCGACGCGACGCGTTGTTGTTGGATGTTTGGCACGACGCGTCTGTCATGCCCTCGAGGACGCGCGACATTGACATTATAGGACCACCATGAGGATCACTACCACGGACAGTTGCAGCTCTCTCAAGCAATGCGAGAGCGCGATGTCAGGAACACAAAAAAGATACCACTAGAGTGAGTACAGACTTCTGTCTAAGTTCAATTGTCGTATAGTCATAGAACTGCACTGAACGCAAACTAACTTCATGTCGATACACAGGGTAACACCGCGAGTTCTCTTCAAGAAGAACTTTTACTTATTCTGTCGGGAACACAAGACAAACACCATCGTCGCCTGCACTTACTACCACCCCTCCGCCGAGACCTAATGCTGCGCCCAGCACAGGTCCGCTATGTCCTTTGTGTTCACGCACTAGCGTCCCCGTGCGAGCGTCCCAGGTCCGCAACACCTTGTCCGCCGACGCGGAGACAATAAGGTGGCCCTTGGGCACAGGTAGGTGGTGTAGGGAGGTAACGGTGTCCTAGAATGGCAGACACAGTCAGCCAACAACTTCCGCTTGCAACCGCATTCCGAAGGACGCACCCCGTGCTGTAGCGTCGCACGCAGCCTCATCGTGCCCAGGTCCCATATACACGCCTTGCCGTCGGTTGCACCGGTTACCACAACGCCGCCAGACGCAGGAGCGGCAGACGCCGCCAGTGGTCCCAGTTCGACGAACTCCACAGCCTCGACACTGTCCTCTTCCTGGTGTCCCGCAAGCGCGCCGACAACATCGCCTTTGGTCAGGCTGACGACACGCACGCCCCCGGTCGTGCCTCCCACAACTGCAATGGTAGAGGCGGGGTTCACTGCGAGGGAGGTGATGCCGTCCAAGGCAAACCGCGGGTTGATGGAACTCAGCTTGAAGATTGGTGACGGCGACCGTGGATCCCAAAAGATCAATGTGCCTTCTGTATCTGCCGTGATGATTCGCTTTCCGTCTGGGGTGAAGTTGCCACAGTTTACTGGACCAGTGTGACCCGCGAAGACTTGCATGGTATTGCCCGACGGTACTGTGGAGGTTCTCAGCATGGTAAGAGGGGAGCTGTTCACGCCTACTCACGCTGCCAGAGCCATACTGTAGTATCATTCGAACCCGCGAGAAGGACGGATCCCTTGGGATGCCATCGCAGCCACTGTTGCAATGTTCAGAGCTTTCAAACGCAGATCGTCGCGATACTTGTACGCACCATAACTTCATCGGGACCCGTCAACTCCGTCAAGAACTCCCACTGCTTGTAATGCTCCTTGCCCACTCTCCGCCATATCCGCACCCTGCCATCCATCCCACCTGTCGCGACGAGCTCTCCGTCCGCGCTGAAGGCGGTGGAGGTCACACTGTCTGTGTGTCCGGTAAGCTTCACGATTTCTTCACCACTCGTGATTTCCCATATGTATCCAAGGTCGTCTTCTCCGCCAGATGCGGCCAAGGGTGCGGTAGGATGTGTCGAGATCGCGAAAACTGACTTCTTGTGGGTCGGGAAGTGCTGGATCGAGTTGTCCTCCCATACAATCTCCTCCTCCGGATGAGGCCCCTCTCTTTCTCCTTCTCCTTCTGCCTCGCCCTCGCCGTCCTCCACCTCGTCCATAAGCATGTCACCGTCTTCCACGACCTCAACGAGAACATCGTTCGGGTCGATAAATTCGTCCTCCTCGACCTCGTCGATGTGGACGTCCTCTTCGTGTGCCGCGGCCATATAGGGGTCTTCGGGTACGCAAAAGCAAGTGAGTGGGTTTCTGAATCTGACAAACTCAACTGCAGGCTTATAACGCGTACAACCGACTGTGATCAGAGAATCAGAGAGGTACTTTGAGCTGAGTAAACCTGCTTGGTGAGCTGCAGTCTGACAAAACTTGGGAAATCTTGCGAAAGCCGCGATCGGGGATCATAGATCTCGGGGCCGCTTACTCCACGTGACTCAGTGTGGTTCATCCGAACTGCGCTGGTTCGGCTCTCCGCTCGCCTAGCCTCAAGTCGGACCTGGGAGCTGTGTATTAGTGTGTAACGTGGTTGAGGCGGAACCGCAAGGTTGCCGCAAGGCGTGACCAAGTCAAGTGCCACTGCAGGGGCACATGCGGCTTGATGAGTCGCCTCAAGGCACTCCTACGCGCCGCTGCAAGGCTCATCAGTTACAGAATCCGCACTCGTCCGTTCAGAATGGAGGTGACTCGACAGCCAGGTGCGACGTCTATCTGATCATCGCAGCCTGTCCTGGAGTTTTACCTGACGAATGTTTCCTGCAGACTCTTCTGAACTGAACGGAGAACCCGATATCGCAAACGATCAGCGACCAGAAGCCATGGAAGACCTACACTCACAAGCGATGGACGTCGTCGATAGTCCGGCGGCGCTGCACAACTCGAAACCGGACGATAAGGATGATGTACGAACATTCTACTAGGTTTGTTACATGCCGCTTACGAGTCTATTTATCCCAGAGCCACTCTCCAGAGCATAAAGAAGATCCCTCGGTGTTCGATACAGGTTCTCCTCCCACCACCTCCACCCATTCTCCCACAACTGGCACTACGAGTGACTCCGACACTTCGGGGGACGACTCTGGTTTGGACGACTACAACATGGACACAGACATCATTCGCGACCTCAGAATCAAAGGCTACTCGCCCAGAGCGGGGCAGTGGTCAACCAAATACAAATCCGCTCAGTCGCCCGTCCACACCCTCCGCGTCGTAACCTGGAATGTCGACTTCATGGAGAGTGACTCCGCCAGCAGGATCTCATGCATTCTCGACCACCTCCGAGACATCGTCCTCTCCAACGATCCAAAACCCTCCTGCATACTCCTGCAAGAGCTCGATTACAAGAGCTTCGCTGCCGTGCTCGCCAACCGCTGGGTGCGCGATCACTTCGCGATCACGCCTCCCAACATAAACCGGTGGCGCGCCTCCTACGGCGTCGCCACCCTCGTCTCCCGCCACGCGAACATCCTCCGCTCGCAGATGCTCCAGTTCCACCGCACGACGATGGGCCGCTCCGCGCTGCTCGTCGACATCGAGATGTATGTCCCTGGGTGCCGCGCGCACGAGACATGCGTTGTGCGCATCGCGAACACCCACCTCGAATCGCTGCGGGATGGAGAGCGGATGCGGCCCGTGCAGTTGTGTGCCATCGCCGATCTCCTGCGAGAGGAGGGCGTGAGCGGGGGAGTGGTCGGGGGCGATATGAACATGATCTTACCTGCGGACCAGGACATCCATGACGTCGCGGGGCTGCAGGACGCGTGCAAGGACCCGTCTGCAGTGACGTGGGGTTACCAGCCTCCGTCGCGATACCCGCCTGGGCGACTAGATAGGATCTTTCACCTTGAGCGCGGTCTCGTCGTGGAGCCTGTTCAGGTGATCGGAAAGGGACTGAAGACGAAGCGTGGGATGTGGGCGACCGACCACTATGGACTGATGACCACTATCAAATTGGCTCCCTCTACACACGATGGTTGTACTTGCTCATAAAACTACGATATTACACGTACGTACCCTCATTCTGCTACATACACTTGCTCTTGTGTGCTTTCGATTGTATATGTGCTTTGTCTTGTCTCGTAAGATGTATCATTTGTACATGTTCACCATTCCCACCCGCTGCCTCGAGGCATTCCGTCCGAAGCCTGAGAGGCTCTCCGAGCGGCACGCACCGGAACGTGCTGTGTGTCTCGCTACCGCAGCTAAACCTTTCTTCTCTACCGTTCCAATCGTGTGCTCGGGCTCGTAATGGTCGTGCAACAGAACGCATCGCTATCCGCAGTGGTTCTGAGACGTTTGAACTACGTGACATGCCATATTAGGAGGCGACAATCGGGAAAATAACTTCAACCTGCCAGAGGATTAAGGTTAAGCGCCAGTGACTTCACCACACGGTCCTACCGCCATCTGCCAGATTCTGGGTGATTACCGCAGCATCTTGTTTTACGTCGCCTGTCACCTGAGGTGCTCTTCTCGCCGTGCAGCGACCTCACATCTTATATGCGCAGTCGGGCGGCTTATAGCACTCGCCAGCTGCAGCATCGACTACATTTCCCCTACCGTAGCTAGCGATCATACTTAAGCCCTTTGTTCTATGTTCTAGTCGCAAGCACTCATCTTCCTTCACCGCGGCGTGCCACTCCTCACTTCTGCTATCGCTATCGTCAGAACACGCCATGAACATCAAAGTTGAGGATATACCATTCTCTGCGACGAAATGGGACGTGAAACGGGCTTTTGGAGAACTTCTGCATAGTCCTGAGTTCCCCAAGCCACGTTCGAGCACTGGTACTGAGCGAACGATGTGAGTGTCTGGCCTTGTCTTGGACGCCATGTAACCCTATAGCTAATCCCTCCTCAGCAACATCGACGTCCAGCTAGAGGAGGCTCACAACTGTCTAAACAACAATGGATGCGGTATCGTCACGATCCCCGACAAGAAAGTAGCTGTTGAATTGCTCCGTCGCGCGAGATGCAAGGGCCAGGGCGTACGGATTGCTGATGATCGGGGCAGCAAGAGGTTGTACCTGACCGAGGCTGAAAAAAAACCTCCCAAAAAGCTCATCGACCGTCTGAACAAGACACCCTACTTGGACCCCGAGGCTGAGGCGGAGCGGGAACAGACCGTTGGTCGCATCGACCGTCTTCGCGTCATCCTTGACGCAGTCCAGTTCGGAGTCTACTTCCGCCGTGATAACGACCCCCACACCAAGAACAGATCATTCTCGCTGGAGCATGAAATATGGGGTGAGGATACGTTTGCCGGAGAGCTCTCGTACGACTATGACCACAAATGCTTGCGCATCGAGGTGGGACAATGCGCTATCTCGTCGGCGGTCCTATCGACTAATTTCTTCCTCAGATGGGGGACTGGGTGAAAGACGATATGGCAGATCATATTGTCATCGACTTGCAGAACATCAAGAAGAGTGCGTACGGAGCGGACGCCGAGGGGAGTTACTGTGAGTTTGCGAGGCGTTGATGGCTTAATGATTGTCTCACGAACTTTGAGCTCTTGCCAGACGTCTGCATCGAGCTGTGGGTGCCCCCGCGCTTCGAGAGGCAACCACGTCTCAGAGCGTATACTGGCAACAAGCACAAAGACTCTCGGGATTTTCGAGAGCGGCTGCCTCACCTGGGCGGACTGCACGAGCACGTAACACAGTACGCGTATCAACTCCGCCTGGTCCTCAATGACCCGCTCGCTCGTCGCGTGCTCCGCAACCTCTGCGAAGAGGCTGCGATGCGGCCGCCATCTAAAGTCCCTATCGAGGTCAAGTCGTGCGGCTTTTTCGACCCTGACAAGATGAAGCGCGTCAAGCAATGGATCCGCACCTTTGATTGGCCCGTTCGCTTCCAGCTCGAGGCATTCCTGCTCAATGGGCTCATGAACACCGGCGACCTTCGTTCTATCCGTCCACACGTCGAGGCTCTCGCCAACGACCGTCCGTGGCTCGCTGGCGACTTTCTGCGGCGCTTCTCCGAGAAGCTCAGGTCTAAGGGCAATGGTGAATCTGTCCTCGCGTGTTTCTTGAACGCGCTCGATGAGGAGGAGAAGGTCGCAGCGAAGCTGCTTGACGAGTCGGAGCTAGACGCACGGGGAAGAGGAGCGCTCAAGTGCGCCCATGCCATCGTCACCCCCACGCGCATTCTCCTCGATGGGCCGTACGAGACGCAATCGAACCGTGTTGTCCGGAAATACTACGAGTATCACGACAACTTCATTCGCGTGGAGTTCCGGGAGGAAAATAAGATGGAGTTCAGGTGGCCGCAGGAGGTGAGAAACTCGACCTGTTAACCTGAACTTTCACTGCAATTGAGCTGACGGTGTATGCTTCATGTCGAAGGTCAACGGTCGGTCGCTGATTGAGCAGCGCTTTGGTGGCATCCTCAAGAATGGGCTCGACATCGGAGGGCGTCTCTTCCGATTCCTTGGATGGTCGAACTCCGGTCTACACGAGCACACTACATGGTTCATGGCCGATTTTGATCATGCAGAAGAAGGCCTCGTAACCGCAGAGAAAATTCGCAACGATCTGGGCGACTTTTCGGGGTGCATCAGGAACCCGTCAAAGTACGCCGCGCGAATCGCTCAGGCATTCAGCGGAACCGACCCTTCCGTCCGGATCAAACGAGAACAATGGGAGATCGTCGACGATATGGGTGTGGATCCGTACCAGCACACGGACGGCCAGGGCACAATCTCTGTGCTCCTGCGGGATCGCATCTGGGATGTCCTCTTGGAAGCTTGGCCGGACAAGAAGAAGCTCATTCTCAAGCCGTCCGCCGTGAGTGCTGAGTTGTCCCTCGTCGTCTGAGTATAGACTTATGTGTTGTTGTAGTATCAGATACGTTTCCTTGGTACGTCGCCTTCCATTCCATGTCTCCCTTGGTGTGTTGCCTGAGCTTCAGGTGCGAATTGCAGGCTTCAAAGGCGTCGTGGTGGTAGACGAGCGTCTTGAAGGCGAGTGTATGCGTCTCCGTCCGTCCATGAACAAGTTTCAGGCCAAGGACGAGAGCGAGGCTGAGATTGAGATCGCGAAGGCGTTCATGTACCCTGGTCCTGCGAGGCTCTGCCGGTGCGTCCAGTAGCCTTGCACACATTATAGCTAGCATGACTTACTCGGGGTCATAAACAGTCCCCTTATCGCGGTCCTAGAAGACCGTGGTGTCTATCCTTCGGCGCTACTCGAGCTTCAGAACATAGCTAAGAAGGATGTTGTGACCGCGACCGAGACGATGGAGGGTACCACTGCACTGCTCCAGAAGTATGGCCTGGGCAACGTCTTTCATCTTCGCTGGATCATGCAGCACCTCGCAGAAGCGGACATGGGGATGCTCCGGAGCGAGGGAAAGAAGCACACCCTTGACAACAAGTTCATCCGGCGGACGCTCGAGTTTGCGCAGATGCACTGCTTGGCGGAATTCAAGGAGAAGGGGCGTGTTCCGATCGGAGACGCGCATCAGCTGGTTGGGGTCGTCGACGAGGGTCCAGCGTGGGTCACGGCCGGCGTGAAAGACACGTTCTGTCTAAAAGCAGGAGAGATCTTTGGTGCGTTGTGTCGCGTTGGATGGTGTCAGTCGTGAATTGAAACCCAAGGTGTACGATCTCAGCTTGCATCCAAGAGCCGGACACAGACGAACCGGTATGGATCACAGGTGCGCACTAGGCTTGTCCCCACTATTTCAAGGATCATATAATGACACCTCTTCGATAGGGGCGGTGTCCATCTCACGGTCTCCTCATATTCATCCGGGTGATGGTACGTTCATAATACAACTCCGAGGCGCGAGTGTTGTGACCCATGTCGAAATAGTGCAACGCGTGCGAGCTATTGGTAAACCTCCCGATGGTGTCCCCTGTTTTTTCCGCGAGCTTCGCAACGTCGTTGTCATGCCCGCAGTCGGTGCGTCTGTACATTTCCTTGCCCATGTGACGGCTTTCTTATATAAACTACTAGGTGAGCGCTCCCTGGCGTCATGCCTTGCAGGCGGAGATGTCGACGGGTGGGTCACTTCTGAGATGATGAGTATTGTTGTGCCATACCCAACTCATTTTCCACAGAGACGAATTCCTCGTCATCAAGGATCCCTCACTCCTCCCAACGGAGCATTGTGAACCGGCAGAGTACAAAGGCGTGAAGAAAGAACCCCTCGATCGCGATAGCACGGTTGATGACATTATCAACTTTTTCATGGAGTACATGCGGTCAGATCTGATGGTGTGTAGGTCTGGCTTGTATGCTAGCAAACTGCTTACATAGGGCTTCAGGGTCTTCTTGCCGACCAACACTTGATCATCGGAGGTATGTTATGGTATAAGATATTGTACTGCTCATTAACATTGGTTACGACATCTCACTTTCCACTTACTATGTAGACCAATCGAAGGCATGCGGCACTCTTTCACCTCTCGTGGCCGCTCACGCTCACGCTATCTCTTTTAGGATGGCACTTACGACAGTGATTGTATGAAGCTCGCAGCGCTCTGCAGCCAAGCAGTTGATTATCCGAAGAACGGAGTGCCAGTGGACATCGAGGAAATGCCCCGGAAATTGATCAACGCCAAGCCTGATTGGAAGAAGGTGAGGGAATCTGCACCGTAATGTCCGACCTCGACACGAGTTTCTGACACTCCGCACGGCACAGACGGAGGACAACGACTCGCGCCCCGCGGAGTACTACGAGTCGACGCGCGCGCTCGGTCAAATGTACCGCGACATCCAGATCAAGCCCATCAACGTCCCGCCCTCCTCCTTCCCGAACGGCGCCCCGCTCTCGCCCGTAGACGAGCGGCCCCTCTCGGACGCCATTTCCGCCGCGCTCCGGCCGTCGATCGAGCACTACCTCGCACGGTTCGCGAACGACGACGGGGCCGTCGCCGAGGTCGAGGCACTCTTCCGGATGTACGCGCGGGAGCTGAGCTACATCTGCCTGACGCACGCGCCCGCGGACACGTCGGACGTGCGCCTGTCGGAAGAGGAGGTTGTGATGGGCGTGATCCTCGCCAAGTGCTCGCAGCCGCGGTGGAAGAGGAACAGGATGCATCGGATGCGCGAGCATATCGGCCAGGTGGTGCGCGATGTCAAGTATCGGCGGCGGGCGCTGGGCGTACCTCTCCGAAAGGACAAGGAGGAGGGCGAACCGGAGAGGGAGGAGCTGCTGCAGGCGTTGGCGAAGGCGTGGGCGGCTTGGGACTTTGGAATGCGGAACCGGAACACCTTCGGGGGGAACAGTTTTGCGCTGATTGGGCTCGGAGTCGTCTGCGACATGGTTGAAAAGTTGGAGAAGTTGGAGAAGTCGGAGTCTGGTTCGTCGTCGTGAGTACCGGTCTGCTGGTCCTGTCGTCTCTTTTGCATTTGCATTCCTGTTGCCATCTGTTTCATTGCTCTCGATGCTCCGCTGCCCTCGATTTGTACAAACCCCATTCCTGTATACGTGTGTGTAGGTTAGTTAGTAGTATGTGTTCATACGGATATTGCGAACGATCCATGTCATCATGCATGCAGTCTGAACGACCTCTCCATATCCACCTCATTGACACTTCACAAGTATTCAAAGCACTTATGAGTCAACTCCTAGCCTAGTACTACCGCATACGAGAAGCGAGCTGTTATATCAGGGTCTTCTCTTCGGCGGGACCGGGGAGGACGAGGAAGCCTAGTAGCGTAGGTGAGGAAGACAAGCCGAGTCAGCTATAGTACCGTGAGCTTGCAAATTGCGCGAAGTTAGCACTGTCGATGTTCATCTCCAAATCCCCTAGCATAAAAATTACAGTTCCGCGTCGCACCTGGAAAGTGTGAGATGTGTTGTACCATGGGCAAAGAGAGTCGGTCGTGACAAGCAGAGAGCAGCAGCCATGTACCGCTTACCACATTGCAGGCCTTTGGACTACGCATGCTTCAGGTCCGTTGGGATTCCCGCTACTAGGTAGCGGGTCTTGCGTGTCAAGTGCGGCGCAGAGAACATTAGAAAATCGTCGAAACCTTGTCGTCGATGACATAATCGATACAAACCATTAGAATGGTGTTCTATTCGTGAGAATGTCGGCGCTGCTGCGCCGCAATGACCGTCACGCTCCACTCTTTCTCATTTCGACCTCTCCCCTCTCAGATGCTCGTCTCCCCCTTGTCGTGATTGTTTCTCTAGACCCTCATTCACTTAACTCCCGACTCTGATTACTGTTTGTCGTTGTGTATCTGTTGCTTCCCCTCAACCAAAATATCGACCTTTTGAAAGACGCCAAGCTTGTTGTGAATGACCTACTGACGCTATGCCGACAAATACCCTCATCCATCAGGCTAACGTCTAAGTAAGATCTAAGTGCTCTTTGGCCCGACATTGTCGTAATGTTACCTGGACCGTCTCTCTGATCGCGTGGGCTATGCCTGGCTCGTCTCCGAATTTGAATGGGATGAAGGTGCGTGTATGTGACATCCCCGTTCAGAATCACACTCCGGAGTACACTGGCCAATCGTTTATTCCGCAGTACCACACTGTCAACGTCAAACCACTCAGGTCGTCGCCACATCTGATGAACCGGCCGAAGAACGAAAGCCCCCAGCTTACCCGACTAGCTCCCCTCGCCCGCCCCCATCCCTACGTACTCAAGCAAGGCGTCGGTCTCCCTCGATGCCTGAACACCCGATTCTGCGCTCTCCACTGATGAGCCTGTGCGCAAGAAGCCTCATACCCAGGCTAAGGGCGACTCTCGTACCCAATAACTCTGTCATATCCTTCGAACCCACTCGCTGAACATCCTGCTCGACCTCGTCCATCTGTAGGTATTGTTGTATTTCTATCTAGACTCATCATTCGAGCAAGTCTTCCCGTCTGCTTAGTTCCATACAAGGTAGTATGTACGATCCACTTCAGTCGGAGTAGTTGTGTACTGTATCGTCGAAGTTCTTGAATCTCATCACACTTTATAGCTGGTCTCAATGACTGCCATCGTCACCATATGGAGTTCTTTGAGGAGACGGACATCCATCCGACAGCGAATTCTAGATATAAAGTAGCGGGCTCTGCCGTGCTTGCGCGGCCTTACGACTTATAGTGCAAAAGGGCTCCAAAGAGGACAGTGAGAACGACTCGTCCATGCAGCGCTTGTTTCCCGATGGTGACGTCACAGAAACTGACCCGGAGGGCGATTGCGACCTATTGCAACTGGGCACAACACACCTATGGACATTTCCCTCAAACGACCGGCGTACAGGTGCACGTCCCCAAGGCCTCATGACCTCAACGATGGTCAGGACGAGCGACATATGCCATGCGAATGACGTTCAACAGAGATGCGATATAGACTCACCTTCGTGCAAAGAGACGAGCTCGTGCGATCAGATACATTCCATGGTATCGTATTGCTTGAGTGGTGACATGTAGAGTGTGATGTGTGAGGATGCAGCAGACACGGAGTCGTGGCCGTCTACATTACTATGACCAATAATAAACCCGTGTACAGTACTAGGAGAATAATAACGTCGGAAGGATGGGATCATGCGGTCTAGCAACACCTCTGATGAGCGAGGGGCGTCACAAGTATGAGTTGGACAACGAAACGTACCGCCTCCTTGAGCCAGGTAACAAGGTCGTTCCGGTCTTTGTCCTTCTTGAGACCCGCGAACGCCATCTTCGTACCAGGGATGTACTACGAGTGGACAGGGCAAGACGGTCAGAGTCCGCAGCCGAGTGACGTGGCGAACTGCACACACCTTTTTGGGGTTCTCGAGGTACTCGAAGAGGGTTTGCTCGTTCCAGGTGATACCCTTGTTCACGTTAGCAGCGGTGTAGGAGAAGCCGTCTGCCTGACCGGTCTTGCGGCCGAAGACGCTGCACGTCTCCTTTCAGCACCTTGCCGAACAACGCCCGACAAAGACACAAATCTGCTCACCCGTGCAGGTTGGGGCCAACTTTGTGAGGCTCGCCAGCACCAACGGTGTGGCATTGAGCACAGCGGGTCTTGAAGAGACCAGCACCCTTGGCAGCGTCACCTGTGGAGCATGAGTCCATCGTCCCGCGGGTGGAAACGTGTCGAACGCGTCGTACCAGCTTGGAAAGGCATGTCTAAAGTCTAAGAGGGTCGTGAGGCGGAAGATTAGGAGGGGTAGATGTACAGAGGTGCTCGCGAGGAGAAAGGTGAGTTGTGACGAAAGCAATCCTCAAATTTCGGTTATATAAGTCTTTCGTCCGCCGGTTTCTCCCGGCATACGGGGAGCCAATCGCCGGCCCGCTATTCGATGCACCCCGCGAATTTGCCGGCGCCGTCAACCACCGGAGCGCTCGTTTCCGTTTGCCGCCAGACGCGGGCGCTTGAAAGGGAAGGTCACGCCGTGAGAATGTGACGCGTGCGCGCCCCCAGTGTGGGAGAATTATTCGGGGTCCGCTTGCTCGTTGTTTAACACCGCGCCCTCACCACCGCGCGCGACGGCGAGCGCGACCCCCGACCATCCCTGTCGCACGTCTTCCCAACTGCGCCGCCCCGACACGCGTATCCGCGTCTTGCACATGACTAGCTCGCGAACGGTCACTGTCGAAGTTGAAGGACCGATGATACCCACCCAACCACAGGCATCAAAGCGGAAGGCCACTGAGGATGCAAACCCCCTCAACGCGTTGGGAGCAAAGAAGGCGAAGCGCGAGGTACGTGATGTTGCTGCTGTATACGAATGGGCGGCCTTAGTTGGTATGCAGAACTCGCAGGCGGGACCATCCAACAAGCGCAAGCGTGAGTGGTTAATACGCGTTCGATCGACGCGTCTTTCGCGCTGATGTCAAGCCTGTATAGTCAATGGAGAGGAGCAGCCGGGGGGTCTCGTCATCGTACGCGCTTCAGGGCCGACCCGCTCGCTGCAGATTGAACCCGTGCCTTCAGACTCTCGCGGAGCGTCTGTTCAGCCGCAGCCATTGCTATCGTCGAAACCACCCTCTAAGAAGTTGCGCGCCGAAGGGTCCTCTCGGGCAGTGGGGAAGGCGAAGCAGCGGGATGTGTATACGACAAGTCGGGCCGAGCCGGAGGTGGACGAGGACGTGCGGCAGATGCAGTCGGAAACGGACTCGCTGCGACAACGCTCGCAGGCAGCGGGTTTGGCCGCCAGCTCGGTGAATGGAGATGTCGAGTTTCCTCCGCGGACGCCTCGAGCACCAGGTCCTTCCTCGTCTAAGCGTAACCTCGACATCACGGAACCCGTCGCGGCGAGAGAAACGCCCCAGATAGAGAAGAACAAGATGATGCGAGGTGAGACGGGTCATAGGAGACGGTCCTCAGTCAGCCGCGGTAAGCGAGTCAGTTCTAGTTACGAAGCTACCGGCGTAATCTGTGAGTGGCATGTCCCTCGTCTTTGTCCTTGGTCCATCGGCCGACCTTGCATTCCACGCGAACGCGCTCTAGCGCATCCACACACTTCGGTATCTGTCTCGAGCTTCTTCAAACACATAGACAGCGAACTACCGGAACCCCAACGCGCGAGACAACTCCTCATATGGTGCTCGAATAGAGCCATGAACGACCCTGCGTATCAGACCCCTCAGGCCTCGACATCAAGAGACAACTCTACGGACTCTGGCAAGGACCCTCCACCTCTATCGTCTTCCCTTGCGGAGATCTTGAAGCGCACGGAGGAGAGCGTGATTCGGATGCTGGCGGAGAAGAAGGTTGACACCAACGTCTATGGTGGTGCAGGTTCTTCCAATGGGGACGCCCAGGGACCCTTGAAGGAGAATGAACAGAACGTGAAGAATCGAGCACGAGAGGCACGGTTCAATGGTCACATTCAGCAGTAGGTTGACCTGATATATATCTTCGGCGGTGTGATGGGCTCATGTCTACTTGTTTGACAGTTCGAAGCAGGAAGCGGAGGCTTGGAAGGAGCTAACGGACTCCTACGACGCTCATAGGAAATCTGTACACGCGGACATGGAGAAGCGAAAGAGGGCGCTTGCAGCTACGAAGTCGAAGGGCAAGGAGCGCGCGACTGTGGACGACCTCGATAGCTGGGATGTTGAGAGACGAGACTTGCCCGAGCAGTTCTTGGCGGACGGAAGTGTAGATCTGGCACGAGAGCTTGTCTCTGGTCGTTCTTCTAGTGAAACACCTCTCAAAGGTCGTCTAAAAGATCTCGAATACACGGTACGTCCGCTTCAATCTTTACTGCTATTTCATCAAGATGCTTATCTTGCTCCAGATGGACCGACTGCATGCTTTCACTCACTCGGCGCTGCAAACAGCCCGCGTGGCGGAAGGGAACCTCGACCGTCGTTTCGCGCTCCTCAACATCTCTCTTGCAGCCCGCTCTCAGCCCGCGCCTCCATCATCACATCCTGACCCCACGGCCTTATCTTCGTACATCATTCCTTCGCAACCGCGGCCCCCAGCGACGGACCCCCAAGACCTGTTCCGCGCGCTGTCTAGGATTGACGCGGAGCGGCCCCAGGCGCAGATTGGCGATGCGGCTCGAAGAGCAGTGCGCGAGGTCCAGCGCGCGGCCGACTCGTCTGCGGGTGAGCGTAGGCTCTCGGTGGCTGCGCCCCCGACTCCGCGGAAACCCCCAGGAACACCTCGCCGCGCGACGACTCCTGGCAAGGGAAGATGAACAGCTCGCTCACTTTTATTCTTCCACTCGTTTGTTTCGTGGCCCTGTCACATACCACATTCCTAGTGTAGTAGCCCTAGTATCACCCTGCTTCTCGTCCAATGCCGCTTCGTTTTGTCCTGTTCCTCGTCGCTGTCTGTCCTTGGCTGTTGCTTCTATCTTTGCTTGAAACTACCTCGTTGTGTCTCTTCAGTTTATGCACAGTGGTGTCGGTAACGCGTACTCCGCCCGATGTTCGTTAGGAACGGAGGGTGGAGAAATGATGTATGTATTCTGTATTGGATAGAGATTGGAGTCATTGGACGTCCTCGCTTGTTCTCTCTTTCATGAGTTTGATATTGGAGCTGTCACGAATAACGCTCACAATAGTTGGGCGTCCCCGCTCCGCCTGTCGTAAACACCGCCGAGTCGATGAGGTCGGCGAGGGCGGCGTGCGTCTGGCAGCCTTGCGTCCTCCCCTCATCTCCCCTTCGTGTGCCATATCTTTTCTTCTCTCGCAATCGTCGTCCGCGATGTCGCGATGCTGCACACGACAAGTCTTCCGCTGCTTCAAATGGCTCGAGCGGCTCGGGGACAGAATCACAGGCGCGGCGGGCCCGGTCTTCGTCACCCTCGCCGTCGTCCTCCTCTCCATCGGCACGGTCTGCTTCTGTGAGTATCCCCGCCCCGCATTCTACACCACCAAACCCCCAGTATCAATGCTCACGATGTGATGCGCCCGGGGGACGCCTGGACTGGACGGATCCAGTCGAAGTCGTGCAGCCCGCGCTGCCGTGCCCGTGGCTCACGACGCCCGTGTGCGTGCTCGTCGCGCTTAACCTGTTCGCGCACTACTTCTACGTGTGCACCGTCCCGCCCGGCTTTGCGGACGACGACGAGCCGCGCCACGCGTCCGCGGCGGGCTGGATGTGGGCGAAGAAGAGGAGCGCGGGGGGCGTGAGGTGGTCGGTGCAGGGTCAGCCTGCGGCGGTGTCGAAGTGCAAGCGGTGTGGGCAGCTCCGGCCTGAGGTACGTCTCTTTTGCTTGTGCTTGTGCTCGTGCTTCTCGGATGGGCGGGGAAGGGGCGGAGTGCAGCTGTGCCAGACGAGTGCTGAGGTTGGGTTGTGAGAGGTCCCATCACTGTAGGATATGCAAGCGTTGCGTGCTCAAGTACGACCACCACTGTCCTGTGAGTCATAATCTTTGTCTGTACTAGATTTACATGGACTCACTGGCGGGGTGTAGTGTGAGTGCACCCCGGGAGTTGACTTGCCCTCGCCTGAAAGCCAATCTGTGCAGGGATAAACCAATGCGTCGGCATCCACAACGAGCGACATTTCGTGCTCTTCCTGTAAGTATTTTGTCACATCTTGGTCATCCCGAATATCGCCATCTTACCTTGACATAAGGATATACCTCGTCGTTGCCACAGCATGCTACGTCGGCTTCGGCTGGCGATTTGTGCTCGTCGGTCTGGGCATCTTCAATGTATGTCTTGCATTGTCGCGTTGCGACGCTTTCTGACATGGACTGCGTAGGACCCATGGCCATACGTGATGCCACCGATGTCGTTCATGTTGTCGTACATCCTCGCGGTCGTGCTCTGCATGGCTGTCAGCGCCATGGGCGGCTGGCACCTCTATATGATCGCACACGGCGAGACCTCCGTCGAGACTCAAGACAACGAGCAGTACCGGAGGGTCGCTAGGGACCGAGGAGAGGTTCGTTGTTGCCTCATTCTGATTCGCCCCAGTTGATTAACATCTGTGCAGTCGTTCGTCAACTGCTACGATTTGGGCCCCACGAGGAATCTTCAGTTGTTCTTCAACGTCGGCCCGGAAGGATAGTGAGCACGCAGCTTTGCCCGCTGATGATCCAGGACCTCATGGCATTCGCAGCCCATATTACACACTCTTACTCCCGCTTCGAGTTATGCCCTATACCGACGGCCGCTGGTGGGCGCGGAAAGCAGGCTTCGAACAGCATCTAGGCGTAAGACCGGGCGAAGAGCTTACTGATGAAGACGAAGAGTGACACGACACGCAACTTTTGACCTCATTACTAGCGCACATTATGATTCTATACTCAGACGGGTGCAACACATGGACACATACGGTGAGTGCCCCATCATTGCTGTTGTTAGAGATGAAACTTCGCCGGGGCCATACGACCCTTTGGAGCTGGATGCGGGCGATTGCGCGCGTAGACGCTTGGAAAGGAGAATGACTTACGTCCGGCTTGTATATGGCGAGCGAGTTGCGCTCGCCTTTCTTCCTGAACCTGTTCGCATTTCTTTCGCCTCTGCGAACATTGAAGCTCACGCACCTTACGGGCAGGTACATACACTACAATACAGAAAGTCAAACTCACTCGACTGGGTGCCGTGTGCAATGTCGTAGAAGCCGCGGACGACTGGCCGCCATTGCATGAGACCCTCGCCATCTAGGCTGAATTCTTGAGTTGGGAAGAAGGGCAATGCGTGTCCGTCGGGCATCGTTGAACGCATAGTCGTATAGCGATGCTTGGTCTCAGACGAAAGAGTTGGGAGCAGGGAAGACGGATGGGATAGCGCATTGACTAGATAAACACATACGTGGATATCGCCACCGAGGGGGACTATGATACTTCGTTCGCGCTGACCACGATGTCCCGCCCATTTGCTCGTACAGATCGCCGCATAGGATCTCGAGTGAGCGGTTTGCGCATGTCTACCCAGACCATGAGCACCCCGTCCTCGACACGGTGTAGCATCGAGTGCCAGAAGGAAGCACGCACCAAATCCGTCCTCTTCGTCCCGCGGCGTGAGCCCCAGCCCGAGATTCGAGTAGTACTCCCTGACACGCCGATAGACGCTGTAGCCGAAGCCCTCGTACATGGAGATCGCGGCGTAGTTGACGCAGCGGACGTAGAGGTCGATGAAGTACCCATGGTAGTTCTCATCCGAGACTCTCTCGAGCCAGGTCATGAACTTGCGCGAGAGGCCGAGGCGGCGGTATTCGGGCGCGACGCTGAGCGCGGTGACGTGCCCGTGTCGCTCCATGCTTGTGCCCTCAGCTTTGCCGATCACTGGCAGAGGTGTCCAGCGCATCAGCGAGTGTCCGGAGATGCGTGTGTTTGGAGTCGGAGAGGGGCACCGAGAGGCGAAGAGGAAAGGCGAGAGGGGAGATGGAGGTGGAGACGCACCGTATCCCATGATGCGGCCCTGCGGTGTCTCCTGGAGGGCGCACATGTCGGGCCATCGCGAGAAGTACCCGAGGTAAAAGTTGATCGCGTACTGCACGCCCGGCAGGTGAGTCTTTCGTGCGGGCATGCGCGCGGTCAAGGGCGCACCGTTTCTGTCCACAAGTCCAGGTTTCTGAGGCGAGGTGTCAGATCGTGTACGAATTTTAAGCAGGTGGAATGCGCACATGTGGTTGAACTTGAAGAGGTCGGTCGCTTTGAAGCTACGGACGATACTCATCGTGGAAGGAATGCGAGAGAATGTGGACAAGAGTACTGTAAATGTAACTCCTGCTCTCGCAAGGACGGGTCACGGCAGTCACGGCAGGGGTCAATATTCAATCGTTGAGAGGTTCAGCTCGAGTAGCGCTCGGCTCACTTGAGGAAGTCAATTCGAACCAATATCAATGCGTTGGATGAGGTCAAGGACTTGTGTCTTACCTTCACCACTATTTCCTCGTCAGGCAGGCCCACTCTCAGATCGCAGCATTAGCAGCACTCAGTACTCATGATTCACCTGGTCACTACAGTACAACTATAGATTCATAAGGCCGCGAGCGGCATCAACCACCCGGTTCAAGTTCTACTTGGGATGTTCTAGCAAGCGAACAAGTTATAAGTTTCGCTCTGTGAATACAGTATGTATGACCCTACAACTAACGAAGGATGAAGCAGCACGTCTCGAGCTCATTGACGATGTATGAAGTGTAATACTCTCCATCTGCTGCCCCGATGATGCAGGGGCAAGAATAACCGTGAGGTAGCTTAGCAAGAGCAACTTCTGCCACTCTTCCTCGAGCCTCACTTACGACTCTCGACGCCCAGCTGACAACGCTGCTTAATGTACACATGTGTCAGAGGCTGGGAATCGTCTACCTGGCCTTAGCATCGGTGGTTCGCAGGTTGCAGTGCAACCGGCGGAAGGGCTTAGCAAGCACCATTCAATCATGACGTGCTTGCCTTCAATCGCCGTCTACCCCGGGACCCAGCCCCCTTATATAAGAAGCATACGTTCGCGACGTCTTCAGCACCACCCACAAGCACCAGTTCCCACCGATATCATGTCTTCTAGCAGCGCACCCCTTGTCCTTTACACCGCGAACACCCCCAACGGTCACAAGGTCTCCGTCCTCCTCGAAGAGCTCAAGGCCGCATACGGTCTCCAGTACGAGTGCGTCTCTTTCTGTTCTGCTGCTGCCGATCGTTTGACAGTACTGACCTCCGTACCTCCAGCGTCGAGAAGATCGACATCTCAAAGAACACGCAGAAGGAGCCATGGTTCATCAAGTTGAACCCGAACGGCCGCATCCCGACTCTCGTGGACCGCTCACGCAACAACTTTACCGTCTTCGAGTCCGCGGCCATTCTCCTGTACTTGCAGCAGCACTATGACAAGGACAACAAGTTCGGTTTCGACAAGGATAAGGACGCGGACAACTACAGCGAGATGCTCCAGTGGATCTTCTTCGCTGTGAGTCTGTTTTGACGGCAAGGACTATGTAGTTCTAACTCGACTTTCAAGCACGGAGGTGTGGGTCCGATGCAAGGACAGTCGAACCACTTCAACAAGTATGCACCTGAAAATATTCCATACGCAAAGAAGCGTCAGTATTATGGACTGGACTGATGCCGGAGAATCACGCTCACCAATCATTTGCTTGCAGGCTACCTCGAGGAGACAAAGCGCCTCTACAGTGTCCTCGAAATCCGTCTTCAAGACCGTGACTGGCTTGCCGGCCCGGGACGCGGGGTCTACAGTCTGGCAGATCTGAACGTCATCGCGTGGATCAGATTCCACAAGATCGCCGGTATCGAGTCGCTCGATCCCTGGCCGCGTGTGAAGGCGAGTGCTCACTGACTCAAGCTTGAGGATATCGGACGGTATCGCTGACTGTGGACTCGCAGGCGTGGGTGGAGGCTGCCGAGGCGCGTCCTGCATTCCAGGCGGAAATCAACCTTGCTCCGAAATAAGCTCTTCGAGTGTATCAATACTTAGTACTTAGGGTTGTTGATGGAGAGTTACATGTACCTGGAGAAGCAACTTGAAGGCCGAGATCACCCAGCAGAGATGCATATATGCAATCACAAGGTGCTCACCGTGTGTGACAGTCTCGATACGCAGCGGTTATTGTGAGAAGGCGGCAAGACGTGCTTAGATCGGAACCTAGATACTAAGACATAAGGTAGGACAGCACGGTTCCTCATCCTTCATGCGTCGCAATCATCATTCGCAATCGTCATCATCGTCCGAGCCCGAGCCCGAGTCAGAGTCTCCGCTAGAGCTGTCGTCGTCGCTCCCGCTTCCATCATCGTTGTCGCAGCTCTCATCGCCATCGTCTCCGCTAGAGCTATCGTCGTCGCTCCCGCTTCCGTCATCGTTGTCGCAGCTCTCGTCGCCATCGTCGCCGCTTCCCTGGTTGTCGTTGTTTTCCGTCCCACTGTTGTCGTCTCCGCTGTCTCCCGCGGGACCATCGCAATCTGAACCTCGTGAGAAATGAGCGGTGAGCTTTCATTCGAGGGGTGGTATTAGCGGACAGAAGTACTTACCGTTGTCGCCACCGTCTGGCGTCGACGAGGGGATGGCTGAACTTTCCGTGCTGGTGGGAGAGGTATGTGGATCCGAGGTGGGTCTAGATTGTGTAGTCGGGTCGGCGGATTCAGTCGTCTGCGAATCCGTGCTGGTGGGAGAGGTATGTGGATCCGAAGTGGGTATAGGTTGTGTAGTCGGGTCGGCGGGTTCAGTCGTCTGCGGATCCGTGCTGGTGGGAGAGGTATGTGGATCCGAGGTGGGTATAGATTGTGTAGTCGCCGGGTCGGCGGGTTCAGTCGTCTGCGAATCCGTGCTGGTACTAGTCAGAGCGCCGGTCGCCGTGCTGGAGGAGCCGGTCCCCGACGTTGAAGAGGGTGAGGTGGTCGTAAGAGGCCGGGACGAGCACGTCTTTGTCCCCGAATGCTTGGAACTGGTGCCGCTGCCGCTCATGAGGAGGTCCTTTACCTTCTGGTCATAATTATTGTTGACTGGAAATAGAAGGAAGCATGGTCGGCACACCGGGTATTCGTGATCATAACGCAGGACCTACTCTTTGCGATCTCTGCGTCCCACAGCATCACCCCGCCGAACGACGGATACTTGGAGCGGGTGTCGCCGACGTACTGCTTGAGGATGTCGAACTCGACATAGCCAGTGTCTGTCTTGGTCTTCGCTCCCATGGCGCCGATGTAGATCTTCATGTCCTTGTTTGGGGCCGACTTGGCACGCCAATCATCCCTGAGTCACTACGGGGTCAACATACCGCGGATAACGCCAGTCACACGAAGCCACGTACCAGGCGTCGAAGTTGATTGCTCTGAGCGTGTCGTCTAACTGGCAGTCGGGGTTGTTGTCTGTTCTCGTGATCAGCCCTCCAAGAGTCTTCCGAACGCGCGTCATGATCCAGGTACGTACAGAATTGAACGTAAACCGCATCGAACGCGACTGCATTGAGCACGCTGGAATCCCGGGGGCATGAGTTCGACGCTACTCGACTGTGCAAGCGCTCGTCACTTACTCCTTCATGTGGTCGTCGGGTGGGTTGTGGCACTGTGGCGCGCCAGTGATGTAGTAGTGCTTCATGTCCCGTTTCTTCAATGCAGCGCCCGTAATCGTCTTCACAAGTTCGTCGTAGTGCTGCGTGTTGTCATGTTCGATGTCTATATCGAGTCTTGACATCGAGGACAGCGTAGCTGTTCATATATGATGACTCAGGTGCCTAGTAAGAGGACGTACCCGTCCAAGACGGCAGACCCGAAGGGCCGATTGGGACCATCGCCACCAAGGAACGTGTTGTATATGAGATTTCCCAGCGTCTGCGCGGCTTGTGTGGAGGATATCTTGATCTTCACGTCCCACCCTCCAAATGAGACAGTGACGATCTTGCCGTTCTTATGGCACTCGTTGATAGCATCTGCGAAGGACTCGTCGCATTTGCTTCCCTTGCTGCACTGGTAACACGCTGGGACGTCAGTAGAGCAGACGCGGTGGAAGGATGTAGTCGCACGACGTACCCCCTTGATGGCATAAGTAAAGGAGTTTTCGTCGCCCGTGAAGCCATTAATGAATGCAAGGCTTATGGTGTCTGCCGTCGGTTCCTATAAGGAGTCACTAGGACTGTTGTTATACAGAGCTGGTAGATTCAACGAACCTTGCAAAAATTCATCAGAGTATCTCCCTTGTCAACGCCCCAATACCTTTTTGAACCGTTAGCGCATTGGTACTTCCTAGGTCCAAGAGCGGGCCCGCGAAGGACAGACGCACATGGCGAGCTAGAGGATTGAAAGATGAGCTGTCACTGATCCCAAACGCAGACAAGGGACTACGTACATTATCTGATCGCGACATGTCGAAGGAGGCCACCCCGAGCGCTGCAAGGGGTAGAGCATGGAGGGCTGCGAACCAGCGACGAACCATGTGTTGTATACAACAAGCGAAGGGGAGTTAGATCAAGAACGAAGAGGCGAGTTCGACTGGAGCGAAGGAAGGAGACGTGCGTTTGAGTGCTTCCCAATTCTCCCTCCACTTCTAATACTCTGCGCGAAGACGACGGAGTGACAACTGACCTACATATTCGTCGCAATGGACTCACTGTCGGCGTATGTGTGGGTAATGTCATGAAGGCGACTGCATGTAAATATCTTGTCATCATTCTAGTCCGCCACGCACACGATTCGGGGGTTGACACTCTGGGGGTAGCGGGGAGTCGTGTGTTTGACCTTCGTGAACGACATCAGCCGTTAGCTATTAATAATACAGCATTGCAACGGAGGACCGCTGCAAACTCACTGTACACTATGAGCTGTCTAGGCACAGTAACTACAAGGTTCCATTCCGAACAGCGCCCTATGAGTCCTTCAAGAACTCCGCAGCGATCTGCGCAAACTCTTCAGGCGCCTCGAGCGTGAGCGTGCTGTAAATGCAGGAGGAGCCGCGAAACAAGTCAGCGCGCTCCCAATCCAGACTCCAGAGGCTGGGCACAAAGCTCCGAGCCACGAGCAAGAGCGCAAGGAAGTACTCACTGTCCCGCGCCCACAACCGTCCTCACGGGCGACCCGCCTAGAAAGCCCTCGACATCCACCCCCGCGAGCATCCCGTCCTCCTCCCCGTTCACAACCAGCACCCGCGCCCGCCTCCGCACCGCCTCCCAGTCCACCTTCCCTCCGCCTTCTCCCTCCGGCCCGTCAGCGAGATCCCGCGCAAACGCACGAATGGCCGCCGCGTACCCCGCCGCGCTCTGTGCGAGCGTAATGGCGCGGAGCATGCCTACCACGAGCGGGCGCCCCGCCACAGACGTCCTGCCCAGCAGCATCGGCACTATGTCGTCCAAGACCGCGCTCGGGCCCCCGGCTGCGATCACCGCCGCCATGCCCTCCTGCATGTCCGTGACGGCACGCGCGACAGGCGGGTTGAGCGGGCCCCCGGTGAAGACGACGTGCGAGATGCGATGGAGCGCAGAGGACGGGGTGCCGGAGAGGAGCCAGCGCGAGGCTAACACGGTCCCCGCGCTGTGCGCGACGATGCTGAGGCGCCCTGTAGGCGCCTGCGCGGTGATGAGTGCGTCGAGGTCGGCAGCGAGGTCGGAGACAGTGCGCGAGGCATGCGCTGATGGGAGCGGGGAGGAGCCCGAACCGGCCCAGTCGTAGAGAAGGACGTGGGCGGTGGGGAGGAGGGCGAGGAGGGGCTTGATGATGGGGAAGAAGGTAGTAGTGGAGCTGCCGAGCCCGTGCACGCAGACGATCGTCTGCGTGGGGAGGTCTATCCCTGCGCGGTGCCAACGCTCGGTGTAAACCTTGACCCCGGTGGGGAGGTCGACGAACTTGTAGGTGGTTTGTAGTTGCGCTTCTGCCATGGATTCAGAGAGTGAGCACGTACTGGCGCGGGACCAGCCTATATATCATATATGTACGTCCTGACAAGGTAGTAGTGACACAATATTGGCAATTGGAAGCAAACCATTACTCACCGAATGTTTCGGGTGGGTCCGAAGACACCCTGTAATGAATAGCTCACCGACCAGAGTCCTTAGCGATCGAAGAGCGACGACGCTGTGGGCACTGTGACACTGATTACTCCGCACCTCTCACGCACAGGTCAGGTTAACGGTCATAGACTTCTATCCGGTCGGGATTTTGTCTGAGTGTGAGCAGTGAGAACATGATCAGAGTTACAAGGCACAACTCGCCGGACGGTGATAGTGATAGCGGTTAGCGGTGGACTTTTCCTAGACTTCGTGACTGCTCACCAGGTACATACATGCAACAACGCATGTTCATCGTCGAAAACAGAAGCGCGCCATTCAAAGATTCAGCTGATGGACTTGCCATGTAGGTGACGAAGTTCGCCCAGAGTTCAATAGGCTTGAAGGCGGGCTTATCACTGGTGCACTGACGATGCCTTCTTCAGCATTGTCGAAGTTGGGTTTTGGTGCGTGTTCCCGCAATTCGTGATTACAACGCTGGTAAGTTGAGCGATGTTAAACTGGCTATTTCCTTGCTAGCGCAGCTTTCGTCGCCGAAGGTTGAGCACTGTCAAAGTCGGCCAGGTCGTCGTGCTCGATGGTTAATCGATAATGATCTCTAGTTGTCGAGCTGACAATGGTCGGAATGATGTTCCAGGTTTAGCCGTATCGAAACCAAGGTTGAGGTATCTCGAGGTCGGCCGAGGTCGGCCGAGTTGTGCTCGAGGTTTCATCGGTGATCAACTCTTCTCACCTAGCTGTCGTTGTCGAGCGATTGTCGAGTCCTCTCGACTTTGCGGATATCGACTAACTTGATCTATCCTCGGGCGACAGAGGGAATGTACGCGGAGACAAATCGAAGACACTCACGACTGACCAAACATGCGCAGAAGAATCTCAAGGGTGTGGAAGGGAGTGTAGTGAACAGAAAGCAGAGACCCGGATACATACTCCGATACAGTATTGCCCAACAGACTCGTCCCGCAAGACAAGACCGCAACGTCCCAGCACATCATCTCCTCGAGTCCCGCTTGAAGTATTGGCTATTGACAGCAGTGCCCTGGATCATGTCGAAGACGGTTTCCCCGAAACCGAGGTACTTGTCTGCGACTGAGCGCGCGGTGGGATCCGAGATCTTCTCTGTCTCCACCCTATGCACAGATATGAGCTTTTAGCAAGGCTTATCTGGGAGAGGTGGAACGCGTACGTACGCGAATCCGCTCGACCGTCTCACGCCCGCCAACACCGTGCTCAAGAGAGCAGCGTCCAGGGTGTAGTGCACCAGTCTTCCGATCATGGTCATGGGTTGCTCCTCAGGAGACCGTATAGAGTGTGGTCAAGAGGAGTCGAAGACTGTGGTAGTGGTGGTTGTGGGACAAGGCCTGGAGCTCGAAGAGTCGAGAGGGACGAGTTGGGAAAGAGACAGGTGCCGGCACTGTCGTGTGCGATCGGCAGTGGACGTTGATAACTTTATTAACCGTTTACTGATTAAAGTAACAACCGTTTCTAACCTGTACTTACTACTCAATCTCAGACTCTTCCAATGACCACCACCATCCCCATGTCTTTCGACACCTGGCTACTTCCTTCATATCTTCGGAAGCCGTTCAGCTGTTCTGTATGACGAAAGCGCCGCTGCACAGGGCTGCTTCACACTCTTGGGCGGGCAATATTTCGTGGAAATAACATCGGCATCTCCTCGAGGACGTCGCCGTTCGATAGCTACTATGAGTCTTGTCCAGCTGCAGCGTCTAGGCGCGAGACCATCCCCGACATTGGTTCTCGGATCCTTTGGCCTGGTCTCGCCGGAAGTCAGAGCGACATCTGGCGCCAGGCCTCCGACAGGCTTGTGAACGCAGGGAGAGGAGAGGATCACCTGGTACCACCTAGCTCCGCGAGTTATGTAACGCGGAACGCGCCCTCGGCGTGCTAAAGGCCCTTGCAAGGCAAGCCACTTATCATGCAACTCTGACTACCTCCTGTTCGCTCGTCTAACCCCGGCTTGAATTCTTGTCACCTACGCGGTCTGTCGCACACCAAACTCTACTCTCAACATGGTTCAGGCTCTCGATACTATGGACTACACTGAAGAGGTTCCACACTCTCACCACCTCGTCGTCCAGGGCACCGAGCCTTTCAACGCTGAGCCCACCGCCGCTGCCCTAGTTGAGTTCCCTATCACCCCCGAAGAGCTTGTCTACTGCCGGAATCACGGCCCCGTCCTCGACCTCGACGAGTCAACGTATACAATCGAGGTGAATGGCATCCAAGGTACTCGTTCGTTCACCCTCGAGGAGCTCCGGAACTCCTTCCCTCGTGTGGAGGTCGTCGCTGCGCTTCAGGTGCGTTTGTCTGCGTCGGGTGATTTTGGGTTCCGCCTGCGGCTGTTACGCCGTTTGAATGTGCGACTGCCTCGCGGACTATATTCGTGTCTCTATACGGTGGCCGTCGTTACCCCGTGTCCTCTACTGTCAAACGAACCCAATCAAGGTCACCCGACGTCAAAAGTCTATACTATATCGTACCCGTCGTCATACATATCATGCCCATACTGAACATCGAATTGCTAGTGTGCAGGCAACAGGCGCAAGGAGATGAGCGTGAAGAAGCCCGTGCGCGGTATCCTCTGGAACGATGGCGTCATCTGCAATGCGCGCTGGGCGGGCCTCCGCGTGCGCGACCTCCTACTCGCCGTCGGGGTCAACCCGTCCGCGCTCCGGGGCTGGCACGTCTCCTTCACCTCGCACGTCACGCCCTGTCAAGACGACAAGGACTACGGCGGGTCTGTGCCCCTTGCAGACGCGATGGACCCGGAGGGCGATGTGCTGCTTGCATACGACGTACGCCCCAATTCCGTCGACGTGTGGAGCGTGCTTGCTGACTACGCTTTTGCGCGAAGATGAACGACCAGGCTCTCTCTCCGGACCACGGATACCCGCTGCGGGTCGTCGCGCCAGGGTTCCTTGGGGCGCGGTGGGTCAAGTGGGTGGACACGATCACCGTCGCGCCCGACGAGTCGCCCAACTACTATCAACAGCGCGACTATAAGGTCCTGCCCGAGGAGGTACGCCCTATCTCCTTCTCGTCTACACAACCTGCCCACTGACCATATTACCTCTCCCGCCCTTAGATCGACACGAAGGAGAAGGCGGACCCGGTGTGGAGCAAGCACCCCTCGCTCACCACGCTCCCCGTCAACTCCGTCGTCGCCTCCGTCACGCGGCGCGGCGCGGCGCTGCTCGTCAAGGGCTACGCAATCGGCTCCGGCGCGACGCAGATCGCCGCCGTCGAGGTCTCCCCAGACGACGGCGCGAGCTGGTACGAGGCGCGCATCACGTACCAGGACGGCCGCTGGAGCTGGACGCTCTGGGAGGCCCTGCTCGAGCATGTCCCGGACGCGGAAGCGGGGGAGGGCGGCGTCGTGTACAGCCGCGCGATTGACCGCGAGGGAAACCAGCAGGAGCGCGAGGGCCGGTGGAACATGCGCGGCGTGGCGTACAACCCTTGGGGTCGGGGCAAGTGGTGAGCTCCGCGCTGCGGGCCAACGACGCCGGCGGCGACACGGCGGGGCTATATTTGGGATGCAGGATCGCAGTGGATCGCAGTGGAGGGGGGATCCTGTCTAGATGTTTATCTCCCGCGGGGGATTCTGCTCATGTACGTACACCTCCTTCAACTTCTGGCGTGCTGCTTTCCGGTGCGCGATCGTGCCACGCGATCACATAGCTGGCAACACACTTCTTTGTGTAACTTCACGACCCAGCGTCGCACGTTCAACATTTCGCGCAGACCTGTGGGTGCCCGCGGCCGGGCATTCGCGCGCCTACATGAGGAGCCTGCGCGAAGGCGGTCGTGAGACTACAGCTGTTTCCGAAATGTTTGTCCTTCGAACTCCGACGCCACAAGCGACTGCAGATTCGACACGAGAAAATCGGGAAAATCGATTAATTGCTACACAGTCCTACGATACCTCTAGCGGCCTGAAACTTTGCATATGCGTAGCATACGTACTGAGGAACATGTACAGCAAGTTTGAGGAGGAACGACGTAGAAATGAGTGCACGGTTGGTCGTACATTTCATTCATAAGAGGCGCCTCAGTCTGAGGTGCTTGACATCCCTTTGATGCCACCGGTGTGCGCTGCATTCTTCCTAGGCTGTTCAATGTATTACAAATTCTAAAACCTGTTCATGAAGAACCTGTGGACCTCCACTCAATGTGATTCGTGGCCTGAGGATACTATACCGAGTCATCTTGCCACTTGTGGGCCAAAGCTTGCCCCCTCTGCACTCGGACACATCAAGGGCATATGCGAGCTCACAGATTGCCCCTAGAGCCGAGACAAGCACAGCTGCCCCTTCAAATCATTGGCAGTCTTTCGATTGTGCATATGAGGCTGGAAGGAGGAGGGGAGCGAAGAGGAAGAAAGCATTAATCCGGTGGAATCTCGAGCAAATGGACATCATAAAGGCGCCGACACATCTGTCTATGTGTCGCTCACAGCATGGTCATTTCTCCATCAATCTGCTTCAAACTTGCTGTACATGCTTCTTAGTACGTATGCTACGCATATGCAAAGTTTCAGGCCGCTAGAGGTATCGTAGGACTGTGTAGCAATTAATCGATTTTCCCGATTTTTTCGTGTCGAATCTGCAGTCGCTTGTGGCGTCGGAGTTCGAAGGACAAACATTTCAGAAACAGCTGTAAGTTTTGACATGGGTACGTTTCGCTGGCACATCTGGGGCCCCATGTCTTCTTGCGTCTTCGCCGGATGCGTAGCTGGGCTCGAATGTCCCCCTTGCTGCACCTCGCTATCCTTGCTATCTGCCTATTCGGAATTGCAGGCGACTTCCTCCCAGTCCTTTCCCCCGGGTCGGAGAGAAGCAGCGCGAGTGAGGGAGCGCGGCTGCACGTTGTATTGCCTGGGCTCCGGTTCTCTGCGGTCATGCATATGCTTATGGCTCTGTGTTCTTTAGTCAACGTGTGCACGGGGACGGCGCAGTTGTTATTCCGAATACGAAGGAGGCTTATGTGAGATGGGCGAAGGACCATCCGGATCCGGGGATGCAGGACGAAGTATCGCCATATAGTTCTATCATCGTCGTCAACAGCCTCACCGTGATCACCGCTCAACAGTTTTCGAGAATTGTCACGCTTGAACCCTAGAAGGTATTTGCCCTAGGCCTGAAGCCTGAAGCTTGAAGTGCGAAATATTGTTAACGGTATCTAACTAACGTGGCGTTATAGGAACTAGTATACCACGAGTCGAACACAGCCTGTTCATACGACGAAGCCCTACACAGCAGGAGCAGTCAATTGGACAGCTCATCGCAGAGCGGATAGAAGCGACGTACCCCGTTAACCCTCAACGTCTGGCCGTTGACCCAGCTCGCCTCCTCGCTGACCAAGAAGGCGACGACGGAGCTGACCTCGTCCGGCTGCCCCAGCCGTTTCTGCGGATGCGTCCCGGCGATGAACCCGATGAGCTGCTCCGTCTTGTCCTTCCGGAACAAGTCGGTGTCGATGGGGCCGGGGGCGACCGTGTTGACGGTGATCCCTTTCTGGCCGAGGTCCTTGGCGAGTATGCGGGAGAGCTGCTCGGTCGCGCCCTTCGTCGACACGTAGAGGAGGTAATTGGGGGTGACGGCGGACGCGGTCACGAGCGAGGTGGAGAAGAAGATGACCCTGCTCCCTGTGGCGCCGGCATCCGAATGCAAGGTCAAGTCAGCCATCGCGTGCAACCAGCCGTAGATGTACTGACCTTGCTTCAGGTGAGGGGCAACCTCCTGGACGAGGAACAGCGGGCCCTTCACGTTCGCGTTAAAGTGGCGGTCGAAACCGTCTTCGGTGATCTGCGGGAGCGTCTCCATCTCCATGATGCTTGCGTTGAGCACCAATATGTCGATCTGGCCGAGCTGGCGGAGTGTCTCCGCGACCAGGCGCTTGATGTCTGGCAGCCGCGAGACGTCCGCCTGGATGACGACGGCCTTGCCTGCGCCCTTCGCGTTGATGGAGTCCGCGACGCCCTGCGCTGCGCCGGCGTTGGCGACGTAGTTGATCACCACGTTCGCGCCCTGCGAGGCGAGTCGTGTAGCGATCGCCGCGCCGATTGAGCGAGACGACCCGGTGACAATTGCGACCTTTCCAGAGAGAGGCAGAGACATCGTTGCAAGATCTAGGATTTTGAACGCTGTGGTGAGTGTTGCGAGTTGGGGTGTGCGTGAGCAGGTTGGGTCGCTGTCCTGCCATGTTATATAGTCTTGCCGTCGCGGATACCGGTCGGTGAACGAGGCTCCGGCTATGTCAGGTTTGCGACAACATGCGTCAGTATCGTTTGTGGATTGTGACGCCGATCGGAAAGTCGCGGACTTTTGGGTGGATCACTGGCGGGATGGCATAGGTATTAGGATTCGGAACCCTATTTCGAGGCATGTTGACGCCCGAAGCCGCGCTGTACTTGTTTGTTTTGTGGCGGATAACCCGGGTTGCTCGCGACTCCAACCAACTTGCCAACTGTCCGTCGATCGAGGAGGATATCTACTAAACACGCCGTGACCGCAAGCTGACCGTAGAGAGCCGCACTGCTTCTAGTCGTGCTACACATATGGTATGTTCATCACTCCAAATCACTATACGAAAGTCTGAACTCACGTACAGACGACATCGATTGACAAACTCCATCCTGCGCAACCCCACTCCTGGAAACGAGAAGAAAGCCTGTACCTTTGGTAATCATTGAGTGGTTGGGGATTGTGTAATAGGTGCCACAGTGAGTTGTATGCAGTTGCAGTGTTCACTCCGTACTCAGTACTCAACCACCGAGTTCGAAGTATCATGTCAGCGTGCTCTAGTGTCATCATTCGAGGTTGCCCGGCCTCTCCTAAGTGTCTGATACTACCAGACAACTGGAATTTTAAGGCCAGTTGTTCTTTATGGTTGCAATCCGTGGCGATTACTGTTACGTTAGGCTAGAAGTAGACGACATATCACACCCAACGTCACGGCATCGCAAACTTGAGCACACTCTAACCCGGCGTCCTCGGGCTGGGCCTGGATCTCGTATTGTGTCTATTGTTTGCGAGGTGTGAATACAACGTTTCTGTATGCTACACTGGCTGCTCCATACTACAGCACTCACTGCGTTGGGTGAATGACAGGCCCTTATAAAAGATCCTCATCGCTCCAGCTCAAAAGCAACTTACTGTTTTCCCACTGGGCCGCTTCTCTATTACTCTCTATCACACTCTCTTTCAGTCATGACTTCACGTCTCATTCACAACGCTCTTTATGCTTTGGTATATCTCGCGGTCCAGGTAACCGCTTTCGACATGTCGAGGTCTGATAACGTGAGTGCCCATGCTCCTTCATGCATTCATGAATGACGCGTCCGCTCATGACTCATCCCCCGTTGCAGTTGGCTGTGTAAGAACTATACTATTGCAGTCTGAGACTGTGCATCTCATGAATAATTAGGTACTGGGGACAAGGGACTGGTCCCGAGCTCATGGACATCTGCAACGTGCGCTATCTCTACGTAGCCTTTTTGCGTGGCGGACAACTAATCGCCACCGCAGGGAGACTACATCGACACCGTTCCACTTGCATTTGTCGTCAGTTTTGACGGGAAGAAGATATCATACAATCTCTCTGGGGTAAGCTTGTGGATGTGCCTGTTGGTGCGATGTTACCTCAGCCCTGATGCTGTCATCATTCTTAGAATTGCGACACTACAATCGACACGTCGTGCCAGGTTCTAGCCAGCGCCATCGACGCTTGTCAGAAGAATGGAAAGATCGTCACCATTTCTATCGGCGGCGCGACAGGGGGTATCACCTTGCAGGATGCCCAGCAAGCGGAGCAGTTCGCCGATGCCATCCACGACACCTTCCTCGCTGGTAAGGGCTCGTTCCGCCCTTTTGGTGATGCAGTACTCGACGGGTGCGTTCAAACGAAACTGTTCTACATGAACAGGTCACGCTGACTCTCACTCGTGCTTGGGGCAGGATCGACTTGGACCTCGAAAGCGGTACCTCAGAGAACTTCGTCCCGTTTGTGAACAAGATCCTAGACTACTCGAAAACAGACGGGCGCAAGTACTACATCACCGCGGCGCCACAGTGCCCGTTCCCCGACGCCTACCAGGAAGCGTATGTACAAACGATCGACCTTCGTCTAGAAATGACTTGTTAACCTCGATGCTTAGCGTGCTCAACGCCGCCCACTTCGATGCTGTTTACGTCCAGTTCTGTGAGCGAGCTCGCAGTATAACGTAGGGACACTGCAGCTGACAGACGTGCATGCATACAGACAACAACATTCAGGTTTGCGGCCTCCAGCAGTATCCTAAGCTGTTCAACTATGACGTATGGTGAGCTACCCACACACACACTTGGACGTTCGCTAAATATACAAGGCATAACTGGGCGACTGGAGATACCTCCATGAACAAGGACCTCAAGATATATATCGGCGCGCCTGCTTCTCCGGCAGCAGGGAAATACGGCGTTGACGCCGACGCGCTCGCCACCATCGTCCAACAGACACAGAGCAACTACACTTCCTTCGGTGGGGTGATGCTCTGGGACGCCTACGAGGCAAAACGTGCGTATGTCCTATACGACTCACGAAACATCCTGCTCTACGTCCTGTACTCACGCGAGCGCCTTATCTACGGATACAGAGAACGACAACTTCGACCAGAAGATCAAGAAGGCACTCATCAAGGGAGGGGGAGGAGGCCCCGCGAGCTCGTCCAGCTCTATTCCCGCAGACTCGAGCACTGTCTCCAGCGCCACTCCTTCCTCCTCCTCGGCTGACGCCTCCGCCACGCCCAGCTCAGGAGCTGGCGAACCGTCGTCGTCGTCGATGTCCGCCGTGCTTCCACCTTCTGGGACCACCTCGGCCGCGACGGAGACAGATGGGTCGACGGCTACCGCCACTGCGACGCAGTCCCGTTGCACTCCGCGCTATAGCAGCAAGTCTATACCTCCCCAGACTAGCTCTGCCACGGAGCCGGACTCCACCGTCTACCCGACAGACACCGCGACGTTGGCTAGTACCAATACCATATCAGACTCCACATCTGCCCCCAGCTCGACCGCTACGAGCCCGTCTGCCGGGGATTGTTCCACGCCCACAGTGAGCTCTGGAGGAGCCGCTGACTGCTCCGGAGTGCCAGAGTGGAAGAAGAGCGACATGGTGAGTGGGTAGCCTAGTAATCCTAGTGATCTCCTTGCTAAAATGTTACTTTGCACTTCAGTACAACAGATGCGATATGGTACAGTACAAGTACGCATCCCGTCATCCGTGACCTTCGTGATACCCGTACGTGCAGCTGACAGACTGTGTCTCACATCCAGGGGCAAACTGTACCGGGCCAAGCTGTGGGTGTCGAGCAATGAGCCTGATAGTACGTCCCGCCGCTTGCTCCTTCGTCAATAACTAGCCGATACTCATTCCTACATGATCGCAGCGTTCGCGGAGGCCTGGGAGGAAGTCGGAGAATGTACTATGGTCAACTCCACATCAAGCTCGGAGATGGCGTCCGCAAGCGGCACTAGCGCGAACACGTCCGGATCTGTCAGCTCGGAGACGGCATCCGCAACTCTTACAGCGAGCGCTCCGTCTACTAGCACGAAGACCGCGTCTTCGGGTACCGATTCTGCACCGTCTAGCACGGAGACATCGTCGTCGACCCTTACGGACACCACGTCTTCGAGTGCAGGAACCACGGGCACGTCCGCAAGCTCGTCCGACACGGAGACTGCAACCACTCAGACGGAGTCTGCTAGCATTCAACCGGCGCGTCGCTTTGCACCTTGGCTCTACGACGGTGCATGAGGGAGCCCGGCCAACAGCGGCAGGTCATTTCTCAACTTGAACAGGACTTACATAGTACGTTATAGCCATATCTGTCAATGTTACGATGTATGACGGACATTGATTAGGGACAAAGCACTAACGATTTTTGAAGCTTGGAGCTGGGCCCAGATTTATCCTAGGAATTATTGGATGTCGCGTTGCAGCATTATACTCGTGTAGGGAAATGTCGGTCGCTGTTATCATATCTGCATGCTGCTCCTAGACTCTGGATGCAAGGCGATGGTAGCGTTAACGTTGTCCCTGCGTCCGACCTCGCCCAGATCCGGCACCGGGGTTTGCGCAAAGTTGCCCAGTGTCCACCGGTAATATTGGTCAGCATCTCTGCCAGTGTGCGGTATATGGTCCTAGCGGGAACAACCCTATCCGCCATCATCACTCGCGCAGCCAGATCTCTCATCTACGAGCAACTCGAGCCGGCATCGCGTCTTCACTTCACATACAGAATTGAGGGTTTGAAGATGTCGCGCAGCCTGTAGATTCAGTGGGCGTCCGGGGTCGGGACTCACATACTTGCATTTGCATAGGTGTCGGACACTGGGCCAAGTCAAATGATTGATAATGCGAAGCCTGGGGTGTGAACGTATACGTTTGGCATATGTATGGTGAGTCTTTATAAAACACCCACCATGGGCACACTGACATGTAAGTACAGGTGACTGCACGGGCCCGGGGATCGCGCAGGAATAATCAAATCCGAGGGGAGGACGAGGACCGTCGTGGTACGTCACACGTACTGGGTATCCCATACGATCCCCGGGAATGCAAGAGGAAGGGAGATTGTCTCCCGGTGAACGTAGTGAGCACCACGCGTACAAGCTGCATCACATACTCACGACCAGCTATACCAGCTGCTCCATCACGGTGCAATGTTACAGAGGGACATAGCACCAGAGGTACGCACCTTCTGCACGATCTGACTTCTACTAGAACATCGACCGGGTATGTATGTAGCCTGCAGGACGCACTGGTGTAGTCCATTTTTAAGACTACTACGACTGTAGCCCGAAATACAAATACACACACTGACTACTTCGACTGCCTCTGCGACGTGACGCGTGACTCCTCACTCCTCACGCGGTCTCCTGTGGACGTGCGATGAGCTTCGTTCCGCTGGCCTTGTTCTCCTTTAGTCTGTTAAGACCGTCGGGGATGCCCGCGAGGCCGTTCGGGATGACCTCAACCTTGTTCGGCTGCGGAACGCACCGGTACCGTGAGTCCCAGCAGAGCGGAGGAAGAAGACAGAACACGGCAGACATACCACGATCACGCCGTTCTTGAGCCACTCCGTCAGCCTGCTGTACACCTCCACGCCGATCTTCCGGTTTTGCGGCGGGTGCACCATCCCATACACGTTCACGATCTTCTTCCCGTCCGCGGCCGCCTTGATGTCCTCCGGGATTGCATTGGGCAGGACGAGGAGGAGCACGCCGCCAGGTAAGTACGCGAGCGACCGTTGCGTGTCCGCGAGCGAGATTGCGTCATTCGTCTTCCCTACCAATTCTCCTGCTCGTGGAACTTCATAGGCTGCTTAATTAGAGGCAAAGGTATGTACTGGGCGCTTTTGAGCCTACTCGGAGTGATATTGCTGGTGCGCGAGGGCTCACAACAGAGCATTGACGCACGTTATTTGAGTTGTGTTCTGAAATGTAGTTGGATATTTGGTAGTTCGTCTCTCACCTTGATAGTACCTAGAGCACTCTTTTATACATCTGATGACTCTTTCTGCTGAACCGCTACACGCCCAATCGTGGGCTGTACCGTGGGGAGGTCGGATGTACGGAGCGCGTGAGATACACCGGCGATGTTGACGCTGTGAAATCCGGGTGAGGTGTCCCACGGTATAGGAGTTTACTGTCGTCACGACCTCCTCGAGACAACGGGGGGATATAGGTGGCCGGCGCCTGAGGGAGCAAAAATAATGCTATGTAGACGCTCGGTAGACGCCTGTCAAAAGCTCGTTCATTCAAGCAAAAAGAGGGCGAGCGAGCGTATCGAACCAGCGATTGGCTAATTTGAGTTGTTAGGTACTATGAACGAGCATTCCATTACACCAACGGATCTTGGCATGTCGCAGCTGGTAAGTAGCTATAGCTGTGTAAATAGCCTGTTCACGGTATACTCCCGATGCCTTGGAGTTACAGCGCCGATGGAATCCGGGCGAGGTCCACGGGGATATAGCGCTCGATTGGGCGTGTAGGTGTGACTCGGTTTAGCGGGGGCCCTGCGGCAACACTAAGCTTAAGGGGCTACCTTATTAAAGACATATGCTATTCGAGGCCCTTCCCACGCGTCGCTTCTGCGTCCCGACAGAAGTATATACTAACCACTGCCCCGTCGTTCACCACCTCCCATGCCCGCGGTCGGAATACCGCGCCTCGCGCCTCGTATCGAACCACGAAGCCTTCCTCAGGCTGCTCGGAGTCGCTGCACCGGGAACTCGAGGGACCGCCACGGCGCACTCAGGCTGGAGACTCCTCGAGCATCCAACGGCGAAGAGGGTCCGAGGGCCCTCGTTCCTTGACCGTGCACGAGGCTAGTGCCACTGGAAACGGGGCTCCGTGCACACTCTCTATGAGGGTGACAGGTCGCATCCGCCGCTCTTCCACCGGCGACGAATGAGGCGTACTACTGGACCTGGCAGTCGGGCGACGAATCTATAGCTATCGCCCTCGGCTGTCGTCCCGTGTCAGCGCACGCTGTACAGTTTAGCCCGCCACCGGTGGCACCGCGAGCTCAATTGAGTCCTGCCAGTACTTCAAGTCAATGCCAGTGTCTGCCGCCGCCCGGTATTTGGGTGACATACTAGCGGCGAATGGCTGCCCTGCGATCTGAGAGGCTCCCTAGGCCCAGTGACCCGCGCGTGATAGCGCACGACCGTCTGCGTCTGACCTGACAGTACTGACAGCTGTTCTCATCAGAGAACACGCACTGCGAGGCCAGAAGCTGAAGCTGAAGTTCAACCTTAACCTTCTGCGTATACCGGTCCCTGGCAGCGGCATCGACGATCGATCGCTACCAACCTCCCTCGAGTGACATCCCCGGCTGCAATGCACAGGTTATACTACTCAGCTCCTACGATTTCTCGGCCGGGTGCCAAGTTCTCTGCGACCTCGTCTCCGAGTCAGGCTAGTACTGTGTGCCGGGTGGACGAGTCCGCGTAGTACTGGTAGTGGTACTCGACGACGGTGAAGATCCCGCACCGCACACCGCACACCACACACCCGGTGGGGCCCCTGGCTGGCAGAGTACAAATAGATACTGACACCAATGTCACGGTATGAAGTCCACTACAGGCCTCCCAGGGAAGCAGAGCCTCTCAGCCCCCGCACGCCCGCGGTTCCTGGCCCGGCGGGAAGGTACCTTTCCATCGTGCCCCTAGTGATCCCTACCGGGCTGAGGGCTCCTGAGGTGAGCGTGAGCATGCCCGCGCACGCTCCAATCTCTGGACGTTGATAAGGCACCCCGTCAGGAATCGTCCGCTGGGGTTCCGATACCGATCCTCACCCTCGCTCACCCTCACTCCAACCCAGACTTCGTCGTTATGAGCAGTAGACTAGCAGCTATGTACTGTATAGGAAAGGGGATACGCACCTCGATAGATCGGCCCAGACGCATCTGGCAATCACCGTACCCCCGACACGCGAACGTTAACGTCCAGACAGAGCCCCAAGTACATAACCTACCGACGGAAGCTCTAGGCATCGGGCCACGGGCCACGACGCCGAGGGGAGGGGAGCCCACGCACACGCACAGACGCGAGCGGAAAGACGAGCAAGAAGACGTCCAGCTGCATTACTCCGGGGGTCCTATACATATCACGTACATACATACACTTGCAAGCTGCTGCGAGAGCGCGAGATGAGGGGAGAGCGCGCGAAGATGAGATGGCAGACGGGAGATGGAGACGACGAGGCGGGGCGGAGAACGTGCATGGCAGAAGGCAGATGGCAGGGTACAGGAATCCGAGCGTGCGTGGACGGATCATGGGAATGGGGGAATGGGGTCCGGGATGGAGATGGAGATGCGAGAAGGAAGACAGGAGATGCGCGGACTGTGTATGGCGAACACAATAATTACAGCGTGATGTACAGGTTTGCGTGGATGGTAGCCGGTGGCGGCTGATGGACGTCGACGGTTGCAATGGCGGTGCGGTCGAAGGATGATGCATGATCATGATCAAGACAGGATGTATGGCACAGGTGAGCATCCGAACACGGCGAGGGACCGACACGAACTGGCGATGCGACAAGAGAGAAAGGCGAGGATGGGGTAGAGGTAGAGGTGCAAGCGGAGCGGAGCGGCACCTTGACAGCGACGCATACGATGAACAAGGTCGGCGGGGTGCACAATAAACGGTTCGTTTTGGGTCGCCGCCGCCGCTCAGTGTAGGTACTTCTCGTTGAGCGCATGCACCTCCTTCGCGAGGAACGGCCAGTTGAGCGCACGCGCGAGCTCGAACTGCAAGCGCGGCTTCAGCTGTGCCTCCCGCACGTTTGCGTCCGCAGCGGAGCCGGAGCCAAGGAGCGCACGCTCAGCGCGCTCCCGGGCGAGCTTGATCTCCCACCCGAGGAGGTTGTACAGGAGGCGCATGTTCGGCTGGATGAGCACGCTCAGCCGGCGCGAGCGCACGATGAGGTAGGCGTCGACGAGCGGGAGCCCCAGGTGCTTCATCACGTACGCGATCTACGAACACAAAGAGGGTCAGTCTCCATTCCTTCTCCGGCAGCAGTCGAGGCGGGGCTGGGCGAAAGCCATGGGGACGGAGAACGGGGCGAGAAGCGAGGATGGGGAACGGGGGTAGGGGCGATAGCAAGCGAAGGGAGCGCCAGGACAAAGAAAGCACCAACACGCACCGTGACGGTCGCACTTCGCGACACCCCGACCCTGCAATGCACGAGCACCTTCCCGCCCTCCTCCCGGGCGCGGTCGATCCACTCGCAGATCGGCTCCAGCTGCGGCTCGAGCGTGTCGATTCCGTCGTCGCACACACCCTTGATGTCGAGCACCTTGATGCGGCCCTCGCGCTCCTCGATCCAGAGCGAGCCCTGCCCGCCTGGGCCCTTCCCGGGCACGAAGTGCGCGCCGGGCCCGGGCGCCGCGCATGCGAGGGAGGCGGTGCCGTCAGCAGCGACGGCCTGCTCGAGGTGTGGCGGGGGCACGAGCGCACACTCCCCAACGGAGACGACGTGGGTAATGCCCAGCGCGTGCAGCATGAACGCGTTAGATGCGTGGTTCCTGCGGTGTGAAAAGAACATCGCGTGAGCATGGACGACAAGAAGTGCGTATGACATGACGCAGACGACGCAAGGATACTCACAGGTTGCCGAGGTACAGGAACGGGAGAACCCGGCTCGGGAAGCTGCCGTCGAATCTGTGGTCGTTGAACCACACCTGGTGGTCTCGCCATGGCGGAATCTGTGTTGGGGGCATCGTCTTCGAGCGTGGGCGTCCAGGCGCAGCGAGAGGCGCCGCCACAGACATGTCCGCCTCGGATTCCGACCGTGACCTCAGGGGGTGCACCGCAGCAGGTGCACTCACCCCCGTCGAGATGTCGGCGGGATCGTGATCGTGATCGTGATTGAGGACAGGAGGATTTGCGAAGGTGACCGACCTCGCGTGCCCTAGCGACCTGCTCCAGTTGCTATCCTGTGGTTGACCGGGTCCAAGAGAAGGGGTCTGGATCTGACTCTGGGCGGCACGGTCTTTCTCGAGGCGTGTCTCGACACGTCTGAGCACGCCCAGGTCGCTCTGGTACACGAAGAAGCTTCTGCGCTTCTCGACCTGGAGGGCGAGATATGCCTCTGGGAGCGAGATGCCGCGCGTAGCCATCAGGATGCACAGCGCGAGCACGGAAGACTCGGTGTAGCCATCCGCAGAATAGATCAAGATCTTCGCCGGGCGAGTGCGCAGAGGGACGGGTGCGGTTGACGTGGGACTGAGAGAAACGGGGGTGGATGGTGAAGAAGCGGGGTGGAACGTCGCGGATGTCGAGCGGACACGAGTGTAATGTGACTGAGACGATTGCGGTGATGAGGGGAAGAATGATGTGGGGAACGAGCTGGGAGGTGGAAGGGAGCTGGGCATGAAAGAATTTGGACTGTGACGACTTGGCGAATCGAAGTGACTTGAAGCATGATGGGGGTGCAGCTGCTCATTCGCAGCCTCGAAGGTAAGCGCAGCGTCAGCGGGTTGCATGATTCTCTCAAGGAACTGAATGAAGGGGAGAAGGGTGTTGACCGTGACGACGGATGATGCGGGGGAACTGGGGAATGGTAAGTGGACGACGTGAGTAGCATTCGGAGGTGGTCGAGGGGGGAGGCGGTCCTTGGGATCAACACTATCCATGTCTGACACGCAGCGTTCGATCCACCGCTTCTCGAGGAGACGGATATGCTCCTCGGCAGCTCGCAGATGCGCGGAAGTGGGGAAGGGTGCATAGTCGTGACACTCGATGCAGAGATCGTATCCGTAGCCCTGAGCAGGATCGTTCGAGCGCCAGTCGAAGGCGTCGTCGTCGTCGTCCTCTGGACGCATGGAACGAATGCGGATGCGACGGTCAGGGGGTAGTGGTACGTCGTTCGAGTTTCCGAGGAAGAGCTGGCCTACAGTAGGCTCCCAATGTGTTGCTGTGTTGGACCCGTCTAGAGCGGCAGAGTCGATGCCGGAGGTGGGGTCGATGACAGAGACAATCTCGGACGACTGGGTGAGGTCGCGCATCTCGTCCTTCTCGCGCTGAGCGAAGTCGATCGTGTTCGCGCGAATGAGGCGCGACAGATCATCGAAAGGCTCGCCGTTCGTGTGCGCGTCGGTACCATCTGTGTGCGCCCCTGAGGCAAGCGAGTCTTCGGTGCGAACGACAAGATGAGGAACGACGTCCACGAGCTCGGACGCGGACGCGTCAAGCACAAAGACGTTGTACTCAACGAGCGCGTCTGGATGGGGACAATGCGCACGACGCTGCTGGAGCTTGATTTCCACAGCCTGCTTAAACTTCTCTGCGAGGGAGATAGCAGAACGGGTGAAGCCGCGCGGGGAGTAGACGACGATGTCGGACAAAGTGGCATATATTGGCTGTGGGCATAAGCATGAGCGAACACGTTTTCAACAGATTGCTTGTACAGAGCCCGAGCACACTGCAGACACGAGCGGGCGTGGTGGAACGAGCAGGGCGGAGAGGCAGAAGCGGGAGATCTGCGGCCGTGTTCAAGGCGAGTGGAGCTCGAGATGCATCCGGAAGCCCCCGCTACCAAGTTTGTGTGAAGGGTCCGCTGCTTCGATTTCCGCTCACTTCCGCGACAATTAAGCCCAACGCGTGCCACTCGCGCTGCTCCGAAACGTCGACCGACGCCACTCCGAGGGACAGGACTCACCACTTGGATGCCGAAGTTCCTCAGGCTGATTCCGTCCGGGATCCTCGGGTCGACAAAGACGTTCGCGAGACTTCTGTGGTCGTCTGTCCGTATGCGCAGCAGGTCGCGCGCTCGGAAGCTCGAGGTCAGCAACGCCGGCTTCGTGTGTTGCGACGCCGCTGGGGGTATGTGTCCGTTCACGGGGACAGGGGCGCGCACGACAGGGGCCTTCTGGAGCGGGTCGGGAGGAGGGCATCCGCTCACCATGGGGCCCTCGACGGTGGGGTCGAGTTGCATCGGGACGTCGTCGTCGAGATCAGTGGGACCGAAGGAGTCGATGGAGGAGCTGGACGAGTAGTCGTCGTCGTCTTCGTCGAGGTCATCGACATCGCAGAGGTCGTCCTCGTCCTCGTCGCACGCGACCCAGACGAGGCCGCGGAAACGGGGGACTTCGCCCTTGGGGCGGGCGGACGCGAAGAAGGCGTTCTGTTGCTCGTTGTCGCCTTCGAGGCCGTGGAGGAACGGGAAGAGGACGCCGTCCGGGGCATGAGTGGTGAGGTGGGCGTAGTGCAGATCTGCAAACTGGGAGACGGTGAGGGCGCGTATGGGTTGATGAGGCTCGGGGCGCTGACGCAGAACAGGGAGAGCATGGAGAAAGTCGGACGAGTAATGGAGACCATGAACGGTGGCGGGGTCGTCTTGCATGGCGCGGCGGAGTCGGAGGGGGAGGAGGAGGGAGATGGAGGGAGGAGGAGATAGAGGGCAGAATAAGGTTGGTGAAGAAACGTCTGAGATGATATGTTTGTCTGATACGAGGATGAGTGGAGGGATTGGCCGGTCGTCTGGGTTGAGCAGCCCTGAGCCTAAGCAGGCCTAAGCCTGTGCACCTCCGTCGTTGGTGTTCTCCGCCTCCGTAGCCGCCCATCGTCCCATTTCATATTCCAATCTGAGATCCCCGATCGTTCCTTATCTCTCCTCCCGCCCCCCGCCGCCCCCCGCCTTCTCCCGCCGCGTCTTCCGCCGCCGCCCTCGATGCGTCCTCGCTCTCGAGCGCGAGCGTACGGGCGCACGTACAGCGAGGCCCAGCGCGACACCGTCGAGTGGTGCACTCCCATGCACGCTCGCGGACTTCCTTGGGCGACGCTTCTCTCTCGCACGGACGCACCCCATGATCACATTCTTTGCCTATCCCGTCGCGAGCCACTGTCCTGGGCGCAGGTCGAGGCCTATCCACCCGGCTGGATCCTTCACACCCCTTTCGGGGTAGCCTTGGGCGGTGTCTACCCCATCACGCCACTGACTTTACCGTATCCGGCCCAGTCCTCGTCCAGCTCTACCACCGAGCCCGCTGCGTCATCCCCTCCCGCCTCCTCTGCGCCCGCCGGCACCGATTCTCCCGCCTTCGTCGTCCCCCACGCCCGCCTTCGCTGCCCGGCCTCTGTCCTCAGCACTCCCTGCCCCGCCCCGCTCGTGCACTGATCCCGCGCAACATCATGGCGATGGAGTTCCTGTGCTGAAGCATAAGCAGCCGAGTGCGATCAGTCGTCGAGGGTCGTCGTTCAGGTGATGCTCCTCCGCTCTCCACATCGTGTCCTCCGTTCTCTCACCCGGTCTTTTCTGCTCCACCGTCGTCCACAGCGTGTCCTGGAGATCGCCGTCGTGGTCCCCTCCCTAGCCTACGCGCCCTCGCAACTAAGTACTCCATGCCATCCGCGCGCGCCGCGGTATCGGCGCAGTTCCTCAGAGCCTCGCCTGCGTACATGTCGCTCCCAGATGCCGCCAACGCTCGATGCCGCCTCCTCTGCTCCTGCTGCTGACGGTAATTCGTGACCATCTCGAGGTTCAGTCTATGCCGACATACTGCGAGCCATCGGACGCCGACACCCTTCTCTCATTCGTGTGCGCCCTGCGCATGTCAATCGTCGATACCCCATGGCCACTCAGGCATGCGTACTCACCTTTTGCATACTGCCCCCGACCTCCTGCTTTCCAGGCGCACCTTCCACCACGGGCAGCGATCGTGACCCCTGGTCCACCTCGCCAAGACGCGGAAGAATATCTCCAAGTGGGAACACCCGCTGCACCCGCACCCACACCCTGAGCTCTATAACTGTATCAGCCCACCTTCAAGTTCCGGCTATCCACCTTCGCGGAGCACCGGGCGTGACGACGGGGGCTCAGAGCGTTCGGCTGCACCCCCGGGGGCGGGCATGTGAGCTCGAGGTGCGTATGCCATGTATATACACGCAATTGTCCGCCTCGGACCCATCAAGCAGGCGATTGGGTCCGACTCTAGTATCAAATAGGCACAGACCTACCCTGTCGACCCTGACGTCGACCTACCCTGACGTGCTCCAAGCCACGCTGCACGCGAGCCCACGCCAGATGGGAATAACCACGCGCTGCACCGTCCGCTTTCCTCGCTCGTACGAGGAACACCCGCCCGCGCTGTGCTCACGCCCGCGTACGACCCGTTCCCCCGAGGGCCGAACGCCGACACGGCGACGCGGATATAAACACACGGACGCGTTCGCTGACTTCGAACCGTGTACGGTGTCAGATGCAGCCATCAGTGGCCATGCTAGGGTGGGGCGGGGTGGCGGACGCCTCTATCTGTATCTCGTTCATCTCGTTCTCTATCATCTGAGTACGATCTCGCTCGCAGTCAATGATGTCCGGGGTGCTCGTACAGCTAGTACGTCGGGTGCACTGTTGTGCCCTGGTGTACGATACTGCCTCCATCATCGATTCATCCATGGTCCAGGTGAGTGTCACTACTGTCTACATCATCCTGTAGATATGCGCATGCATGTTCCCGGTTTATCCGGCTGCATCACACCCTCATCACCCCCGCTCCGCTCTTCGATGTTCGCGCCGCTGCGGACTTGGATGGGATATCGCGCTCGGGCGGCGCCGAGCTATGAATAGGGGACTCGGATGGATGTATGCATCTGTACGCGCTCGAGGGCATGCGGCCGAGGTCGTGCGACTTTGCTTGCTCTCTTAGCTGTATGGACGAGAGATATGATCCCTGAGCGGACTGCGCATGCGTAGGGGACGGAGTCGCCGGCGCTCACCTGACAACGGGTGTGCCGACCGGCGACGACAAGTCTACGCTCGAAGAATGGATCGCCTGACGTCCCGCGCGGTCTCATCCACGCTTGTAGTAGCTATAGCTTGTAGTCTATCTGTCGCTCAAGGCGATCATGCCGCGGGCTCGGGTTTGGGGGCGCCGGGGTAGCTCCTCCATAGTACTAACATGCCAGCCAAGTACTTGCTCACATCCCTGCAGCTGGATCTGCCCTGCAGCGCTCAGCGCCAGCACGTCAAGAATGGCACGTCGATCCTCCAACCGGCAAGCGCTATACCAAACCCTCTAATACGCTGATCAATGCATACTCACCAGGTCTCGTGCCTAGGCTCGTAAACCACCCTCTCGCTCTTCGTCCCTCTGAGGAGAGGCTGGACCATCCTAGGAGGGGGGGTGCGGGTGACCCCCGTGGGAACGTCGGAGCTTCAATGGATACATGAGCGAAGACTCCCCACCATATCTATAGCCTTGAGCATGTTCTCAATTCTGCAGGATGTTACTGAGAGATATACTGAATACTTCCTGCGATTATTTGGAGGCATGGGTGCTTCAAGGATGTGTACGGAGTCCATTCGTCTCTGAGCCTGGGTGACTGGGCGCTTGGAGAGAGCAGGCGCTCACGAAAGCCTCAGGTGCGTTCGAACTCCGCCGTTCCCACGGGGGTCACCCGCACCCCTCCTCCTAGGATGAACAAGCCTACTCGTGCCCGTCCTAGCTATAGCACGACCGCGGGGCCACCATAACTTTAAGCCGCTATACTTAGCCTCGAGCTCCTGGACTTACTCATCCTGCAGCGTACCGCTCTCCCGGACCCCGCGCGTCCATATGCATTCCATGGGCAGGTTCCCGGTCTCCACCTTCGAACCGAGTCCTCTTGGCCATGGGCCTCTCTACATGCATCTGTACGTATACGTTCTTTCCGCGGCGCAAGTTGGCTGCAAGCACTATTACTTGGTATTATTGGAAGCTGAACCCACCCCGCTAAGCCTGCCGAGTCGATCGCCCGGTCCGCCCGCCACGCCGCCGCCGCCGCCGTGACCTCAGCCTGCTGCGCATCCGACGCGGCCGCTGCTGCTGTGTGCACTCTGCATGTAATGGTAACGTTCAACGTTCAACGTTCAACGTTCAATGTTCAAACCTCCTGCGGGCGTCGAGGCCACGGTCGCTAAGCGCTACGCCTCCACAGTTCCAAGGCCGAGGATGACCGCACCCGCGACACTAGGTCGCGAGACCAAGTCCAACCGGTCGAAGCATGAAGCTTGAGCTTGGAGCTCGAAACCCAACTTGGCTTACCAGTGGCCATGTATCATGGGTGACGTGAGTACTACTACTACTACTACTATTGAATAGTGCTCCCCGCCCCCGCCCCCTGTGTATCGTCGACGCGGTAGATTCGATCGCGGCGCGCCGGCTCGCGGCTTGTTTCTGAGACCTCAGCGTCGGACAGCGAGTACTTGCTGAGCGAAGATCTCCGATCTCCGAAGATCCTAATCACCGCCAGAGGTACCACTGACGGTGAGCAAGCATCGTGGAAGCTAGCCGGAATGGCGCTCTACTTATTGACCGTCCGGTCTGCAGGCCGAGGTGACCGGCGTTCGTCGAGGAGACTCCGAGAGCGGCGCGCGCGCGCGACGCGGACGGGCCCGGTCTGTGGCATCGCGGGGAACGTTCAATTGCAAGCGTCCAACGTCGCGCTCTGAAGCCGCGAAACAAAAACTGTAATGTACGTACAGCTGCAGTACTTGGAAGCTTGTTCGTCTGACAGCAGCTCCAAGGGGCGCGCAGGTCGCTCGGTCCTCTGCAGCTACCGAGCCAGGCACGGCGACTCTAGTGCTGGCAGTACTCGCTGATGGCTGTAGAGTGTATCGATGTATCGCCGGTGTATACTGAGGCCTACATTCAGCCACGGCTCCACTCGCGGACGTCCTACCATGGATTCCAAAGAAGGCACAGTTCTAGATCTTTGGTTCAATATCGAAGTTGAAACTGTGTGGAACCAACGAAGAGCTTCGGGATAAGCCGCTTTTGATGGTCCAAGTCGCAATGTACGCATTCGACGTCAACTGCGGCGGACACTCATGGATCGTGGATACCGTGCAGGTACGTGTATACTGCACTCGCCGCGCGCTATCTATCATCCTGTCCTAATGCACTGCATCCGTAGTGACAGCGGTCACTGGACATGAACGCAAGGTATGTTCCGAGTCCCGTGAATATGTGGTTGGCCGCGGTCGTCAATACCGTGACGTTCTCGACTAAGACCAACCGCACTATCTAGCAAGTGCTGCGCCGCCGCAGAGCGACTCGCCGCCGGATCGCTGGGAGAAGCCATATAATTACCGTGGAGACTGCGAGGTGCGTCTAGTTCCGTCTTGGGTCTATCCCTGTCTATCCCCACACTCCTGGGGAGAGCGCGAGCCTCGAGGCGGCGTCCACGCTCAAGCTTAAGCTTCGTCCTGTCGTGCGGCGTTGGCCATGGCGGACACGTGCCCCGCCCAAGCTCATAGTTTCAGTGCAGCACTCAGCACAGTTTCGGCCGCGGTCAGAGCTTCTGTTCTGTTCTGTTCTGCTGTGAGAGCAAGTCTGACCGCGGTCGTATCTATGTACATCCGGCCTCTTCTTCTTCTTCCCCTTCCTCAATATCAACGGTCGCCGTGTTCCTCGGACCATATTAATGTTAACTAATGAAGCAGAAGTGCAGGCAGGATTTCAGCTGTGCACCCGCCTCCCAGATAGCGGGCCTCGGCGGACCTCCTACGTCCCTTCCCCCGGGTCCTGTACTTACATATACGCCCTGCCCGCAAGATAGGCATCCCGCTTACGCCGGTTACGCGAGGGCGGACGCTTCCAACGCTCCCGCCGCTTCTCAGGCGCGCTCGACTCTCCCACTCACGCTTGCCCCCCCGCTTCCCGAAGATTCGCGCAATACGAGGATGCACAGCAGGGCGCGTGCGCACGGCTGGCGCGTCCGAGTCCGAAGGCGCGAACGCCGCCTTTCGCAACTCAGCGAATCAGGACGCCGCGGCCGTGCGCCGGCTGTACTGTCGATGGGCTTCCCGCTGCTTCCCTGCCAGTGCGCATGCCACGCCCTATCCCTATCTTGACACTCGCGGTGACGAGACGTCTACGGCAGCTGCTGGACAGATCAGCTGGGGGTCCGGTCGTTCCCCGCCGCAGCCTGAGGCCTGAGAGTGCGAGGGTGCATGCACACGAGGCGAGGCTACCGTACACACTGATGGCGCACACCCTTCCGGGTTCCAGGTTCCAGGTTCCACAGCTGCACGGAAGGCGAGCCTCGAGGCAAGATCTGAGCAGCGCTAGCGGTGCGGGCGACCTGGCCGTCAATTGTCCGGGTCGAACCTTCGTCTACCGACGACCGTTACCCACCGACAGTGACACTGGTACCGGCATATATGGCGTGCTGCACCGAGGGCCCGGAGTCGCCGCTGCAAAGGCAGATAGCGGTCGACACGTTCCACCGTGAGTCGTCGGCCGCGCCGGTTGCCGCACTTGCCACTTCGAACGCACGCACGGGACGCGGCCGACGCCTCGTGCCCGGCCGGACGCTCGCAGACGACTTGCGCTACGCACCGCCTGACGTCGTCGGTGGGCAGATGACTGCCGCGCTACTGGTGCGTATACAGCTTAGTGCGAGCGTCGACGGCTCTAGATTCAGATCTCATTTGTCTTTGAGTTGCAGACGATCTCAGACTGCATATTGTGAGTAGCTACGCCGCGTACCGGCCGGCCTGTGTTCGCGGCTTGCTCAGACTGAGACTCTGCGTCTGACGTGGTCGACCTCGTCATACTGAACGCATGATGCAGAATAGCTTCCGAACGTCGTCACCACGGTGGGCGTGCGTGCGGTGCACGAGCCCAGTCTCCAGACGAGCCCGCAGGCGGCAGGAGCCCGCAGGACGGGTCGCGGATCCGGAAATATGACTGGAGCCTCGATATCAGAACACGCACCCGGCTATAGGATTCTCAGTTCTGGGTCTTTGGGCCTCTGCGCTCCAGCTACTCACTACTCAGTACTCAGTGCTCAGTGCTAGACCTCTACAGGATCCATGGCACCTGCCGGTGTGGCTAGCGCGGCAGCCACCGGCCACCACTAGTCGCTAGTCCTGCTCGAGCTAAGGTGAGACCGCCGGCACGGCACATCGCTGACCCATTACTCACTCTTAAGGTGGGCCCCGCCCTACCGCTCTCTCGGAGGGCCTAGGTGCCGCAAGTACACTGTACAGTTGGCGAGCACGCCTTGAAGGCACGCAAGCACATCTTAAGCTTGAATATCTGGTCCAGGTGAGTGTGTCCGGTGGAGGAAGCTATAACTGTACATGTGAACTCGTTACACGTTATTCAGCAGGTGCGCGTACGTACGTTCGTTTACCCGCGCCATGCCAAACCACTCCAGGACAGGCAGCTGGCACTGACTACGAGCTCAGCGCTCAGCGCTCATCCTCGGTGCATGTTAACACACTCTGTTCGAAGAGGAGGACGGCGCTAGAACGTTATGTACAACATGATCGGTGCGTCGGCGTCCGGGATCCGACTCTCTCCATCCGCTCATCCGCGTCCTCTAGATCCTCACAGACTGTCGAGACTCAGTACTCAGTACTCAGTACTCAGAGTCTGCAGTCGCATTTCTGCCTCTCAGTGACGGTGGTGAGACGTGCGCACGCTACCGCGGTTCTGGCGCGGGGAGGCGGCGATTAATTACTTGCTTGGGTACTAGATGATGCGTTCTTCCATATTTAGATTTAGGCGTTCTGCAGCTGACGTTCTCCTCCGAGGACGACGCTTGCTTACGCTTGGCTCGTCCAAGTTCATCAGCCCGCTCCCAGCTTGGGCACTTCAGCCGCACTAGTAGGTACTGCATCCATGGTACTTATTTCAGGCTTGCTGGTCAGACCTTTGAACTCAGGTCTCAGATTAAGACGAGCGAGATCACATCCTAGTACGACTAGTAGCAGTACATATGCATAGCGGAGAGATCTAGATACATATCTCTGCACGTCCGGCTTCGGACTCCGGAGGAAGCATCGGACTGATAAGGCAGCGCATGCATGCTAAACGAGATCATCATGCACTCACACCTCACACCGGTAAGTACCCTCGGTGATGTGGATCTGCGCAGCAGCTTCGGGCGGGAGTTGCTGTTCGCGGAGGTCTCACTCTTCAGTGGACGTTAGATCGGGGACTTGAGCCCGAGATCGCGGGTGCGCGAGTACTTACTACTTACTACGACTCGGAAGTTGGAACTTGTCAAGATGTCCACTTGGTCCGAGTCGTGTGCGTACGTGTAGTCCGAGGCTCAACTGGTACTAATCACTAATCACATCGCCAAGCTGTGATGTACTCGCCGAGTACTTACGTCGTGTCCGACATGCATCATGAGCTCAACCCGGGAAGAAGTTTGTTGGAAGATAAGTAGCTCGTGTCGGAATCTCGAGCTGGTACTGGGAACGTATACGTACTTAGCTTGAGTGTGAGTTGTAGATTTACGTGGAGTACGTATACGAACTTGATGAGCAAGCACGTACGTTACGCCGCTCGTCCCTGGCATACAAAGTATCATGCTCTTGGCAGACGTCTCGTCTCCTGACTAGACAGATTGCGGAGACGGGCTTGCAATTGAGAAGCCTGGCTCGGCGGCGAACACGGTGCGTACGTCTGCCAATACCTTGACGATAAGATGATACAGAAGCAGACTGAGAGAGTGCACCCGCTGGCTGCCATATGCATGCACATCCCACCATGCTCATGTATTGAAGTGCATGTGCACAAGTAATCTGTGTGCGCCACCGATGCGCCCGCGGTCCGACAGTGACATACTAACCGATACCGGACGGCACGAGTTGCAACTTGGCACGATGGTTACCAGCGCAAGACGGCGCCAAGTATAGAACGTGTTGTACTTACTGAGCCCTCGGAGCGACAGGGTGCAACGTTGACGCAACGAGACTGTTCATTTAATGATTGGGTCAGGAACACAGCAAGTTCGCCTGCGTTGTTGTAGGAATGCTGCACTGAGATGTATGGTAGCACCCCCGAATGATATGAAACGGGACTCATCGGACGCCGGGGAGTAGCCAGGTTTGCGCGGGGACCTGTGAGAAAGTCGTATCAATTTGGTAACTAAGATGAGTGATTAGATGACTTTGTACGGACCGATCTCCCGCCGCCAGACTGGCCTTGCCCTCCCAGAACGATATCAGCCTGACAATCGCCCGTCATAACGCAATAGGGTTGGCACCGGGGCCCTTGGGAGCCGTCGCGGTGCGTTGGAGCGGACGCGGCGCGCCGGGGAGGGAAGGTCGTGGTGAGCAGTCCGGCGCGCGGTGACACCCAGTGAAACCTCACGCGGATTTAATCGTAGGCATCCGGAGGAGCCCGTAGGAGGTGGTGAGATGGCGGAGGGGGACGGGGAAACACGGTCACGAGCGCGCAAGGGCTCCACGGGCGTCTCGAGCGCGACGCGTCTTGTGGGCGTCTCGAAGCGTCTTGCACTCTTGTATGCTACCATCGCGTCGTTTTAACCATGCTCGCAGTGTTGTTATTCCTTAACGTTTTGAGACAGCTAAGCATGCGTGAGAATTGCTCCGCCGTGCTGTTGAAAAGCATAGGTGCGTTAGCGTGTGCTCTTGACTTAAGTACTCCCGCACCCCTCCCGCACCCCTTCCTTCCGCCCGGCCGCATATCTCGACATTCAAGATGCCATTGCAGTCGTCGATCGAGCTCGAATACTGCGACTGCATGGAGGGGTGTGGTGGAGAGCTTACACAGATTAGCAAGACACGATTCAAGACACATGCCCAATTCCGAAGGGACGACCTGCAGCGTGCCATTCGAGGCGCGCTCGAGAACCACGGACCTCCCGCGAAGCGTAGGAAGGTTGCGGACGATGATGCAGGCGTAAGTGGGGCAGTATAGCACACATAAATATTCGACTGACCATTATTATTGTGCATATAGCCATCTGATGCCAACATGGCTCCCCCATTCCCGCCACCGCCTTGGTCTCCGCCTCGCCAGGCTTCGCCGCAGCCGCCGCCTTGGTCTTCACCTCGTCAAGCGTCGCCGTCGCCGTCGCCGCCGCCACCCCCGCCACCGCCGCCTTCCCCTCCTCCCCCGCCTCCTCTGCCTCCCCCGCTTTCGCCTCCCCCACGTTCACCTTCGCCACTCCCGCCTCCCCGGGATCCCCAGCAAGACGGGCAGATTCCCTGGCACGAACGTACAGGCGCTCCTGTTGAGGCTCACCTCCACGATCTGAGGCGATCGCAGCAGTACATCAAGTTGCTCAAGGAAGCTGCCCTCGAGGACTCGGGGATGTCTCGGCACGACATCAAGAACCTACGCTGCCCTCTAGCTGTGCCTGTCGACCTCCAGGAGCAGAAAGACCTTCGCACCTCCCTGCTTCTCTTCACGAAGAACGGAAGTGAGAAGACGTACATGGACAACCGTGGCATCCATCTTGACCACGACCCGGATGCCGAGATCCCGTCCTACAAGCGGATGAAAAAGGTCGTCGAGCAGCTCACAGGCGTCAAACCACTAGTCACCGACATGTGCCCGAACAGTTGCATTGCCTACACGGGCCCGTACGCGCAGAAAGCGCGCTGCACGTTCTGTCAACAACGTCGCTACCGATGGGATGGGCGCAAGAAGGTAGCTAGACAAACCTTTAACACGCTGTTACTGGGTCCACAGGCGCAAGTCCTCTACCGCACGCCCGACGGCGCTGAGCGCATGCGCCATCGCGAGCGCGTCATGGCTGGCTTCGAGAACATCATGAACGAGGGCGGTACTTTCGACAGCTGCGACGACGTCTATTACTCGGAAGAATTTTGCTCTGCCGTCGACGAGGGTCTAATCGGGACCAACGATCTGACCTTGATGTTCTCGGTTGATGGCGCGCAGCTGTATGAACACAAACAATCGGACTGCTGGGTGTACATCTGGATCTTGATGGACTTGTCTCCGAAGCTACGCTACAAGAAGCGTTATGTTCTACCTGGTGCTTTCATCCCCGGGCCTCACAAGCCCAAGGACCTCGACTCTTTTCTGTTTCCTGGGCTATACCATGTCGCCGCTCTTCAGAGAGAGGGCCTGAAGATCTGGGACGCACGCACTGATGACTATTTCACTGCCCGGCCCATCATTGTCTTCGCTACTGCCGACACGGTTGCTATGTCTTACATCAACGGGCTGGTCGGCCACTGTGGCTCGCATGGCTGTCGTCTGTTCTGCCCTTTGCGAGGCCGGCGCAAACCTCGCGCTAGCCACTACTATCCCGCGATGCTCAAGCCGGACAACTACACTGTGCGCGGGAGCGACCATCCTGACTACAAAGTCAGGCGCGCTGTGCCCCTATCTAGCGCAGCAGCAACGGCCGAGTACAACAGCGAGCTCAACAAGGTGCTAGCCTCTCGTACTCAGGCTGAGTACGAGCGGAACCGGCTCGCAACCGGGATTGCCAAACCGTCCATCTTCAGCGGCCTCCCAAGCAACTTCGGCATCCCTACGTCCTTCCCTGCTGACATCATGCACCATCTGGCCTTGAACATTACCGAAATCATGATAGGGTTGCTACGAGGGACTTTCCGATGCTCTCCTACAGATGATGTGAGAACTTGGCCTTGGGCGGCACTCTTTGGCGACGAAGAGTGGGAGAAACACGGCGCTCTTGTGGCTGAGGCGACATATTTTCTCCCTAGTTCGTTCGACAGACCCCCTCGGAATCCGGCTGAGAAGATCTCGAGCGGCTACAAAGCTTGGGAATTCATGTACTATTACTACGGCCTGCTGCCTGGTCTCCTCTGGGCTATTCAAGACGACGAGTACTACGAGCACTACTGCAAGCTCGTTGCAGGTGCTCGTTTCGCACTTCTGGTCGAGACACCGACCGCGCTACGCCCAGTGTACCACAAGCTACTCGTCGAGTTTGTTGAGGACTTCGAGAAGAAGTTCTATCAACGCCGGGTTGATCGGCTACATTTCTGTCGCCACAGCATTCATCTTCTCACCCATCTCATCCCCGAGGGTGTCCGGGTTGGTCCGGCCTGGCTTCATTCTCAATGGGCCCTCGAGAATGCCATCGGCAATCTCACGCGCGAGATCGGGTTGCACAAGGGTCACAAAGATATGTATGCCAACCTCGCTAATCGAGGCACACGTCGCGCACAGGTCTGTGCCTTGCAGACCCTCTTTCCCCAGCTGTTCGAGGACGAGGACCAGCCCCCGAAGGACTCTCGTGATCTCGGCGACGGCTATATGCTACTGGGCTATGGGCGCGATCGGACTTTTCGCAAGTTGGACTCGCCACTGGAAAACACTGCACTCCGGACCTATCTTGACGCACACAACATCCCTTACCCCGAGTCATGGACTCCACACGCTTGGAAATGGCCTCGTGTCCTCCTGCCGAACGGCCAGATTGCTCGCACTGCCTGGAAGGAGGAGGAGTTCGAGCGCGGAGATCGCTCGGTACATCGGAACCGCATGGTAAAGGTGAGTTTCTGTTACCTCTCACATTATGTACCCCGGGCCTGTGTTCGCACTCTGACTCGATGCATCTTGTATCATCAGCTGCGTGGTGGGGAGTTCGCCGAGGTCCGCTACTTCTTCCAGATAGACCGAGTACATCAAGATGGAACGCGGGAGACACTGTCGCTCGCGATGGTCTCAAAATACACGCACCCAGACCCTGCAATCGCGAAACTCAGCCATGGTGTGTTGCTCGCATGCCAGTATCAGCCGGACGCCTCTCGCGAAGTCATCCGCATTCAAGACATTCTCTTAGTTGTCGCAATGGTACCCCTTACCCCACGCCCGCGCGAACACGACCATCCCGATTTTGAGCGGCTCTATGCGAGACGATACTTTGTCGTCGAGAAACTAGGATTTGATATGACAACTATTGGGCGCGCTGAGGACCCACGTCAGCCGGACGAAGAGCAGCAAGAGGCCGGGGCTGGTGAGGGCGCTGGGGCCGGGGAAGGCGCAGGTGGGGCAGACCAAGGACTCGGAGACGACGAATGATAATGCGAAAGCCATATTTATTATTACACTTAGTCGTTCTATGCATTCGTTCAATGACTACTCTTCGCGCAATGCCCTCATACATCAGCAGGACTCGTCGCGTGATCTACTGCCCCCCGCGGGGACGATTCACGAAGTCAGAAGGGAGCTCTTCCCATGACATCCCCCTGCCAGGTAGTACCGAGAACGGCTTGAAAGGGGCCGGCGAACCGAGATTCGACAGAGGTTGGGACCCCAAGGCTTCGCCAGGCACAGGAGACATCTCTTTGGAGGGGCTGCTCGTCAGCCGGGAGCTAGATGCAGACGCTGTGGGCGGCGAACGCCAACCAGGAGTCCGGAACCTGGGGAGAGGTCCATCTGCGGGGTCTCTGCGAGCGCTGCGGGTCTTCTTGCACCGCGGGGCGTCGCCTCCAGCGTTGGGGCGAGCGGGCTTGCGAGAAGACACAGGTGAGGGCAGCAGAGTTGGGCGAGAGACGTAGGGTTTGTACGCCGCGCGTATCTCGTCTAGGGTTTCGAGTTTGGGCACAAAGACTGGCTCTTCGCGTAGATACGCCAGAGCCTTGGCTCTCGCGGCTTGTTGGGACTTGGAGGCGAGGTTGCGAGAGACTTCATCGCAGAACGATGCCGCCGTCGGCTCGGCAATGGAGGACATCGAGTCCGAGGTGCTGTCCATACAACACATTGACGGGGCAGGCGAGATGAGTAACAAAAGCGGACTTATGAATCGGTGAACGTTTTGTCCGACAACCACTCGGTCAACTGCCCGTTCGCCTCTTCGACTTTTGCATGCAACTCCTGCAACTCCGAGTACACAGTTGAGGACACAGTAGTTGACGAGGGTGATGTCGATCGTGCTAGATCGCAGGCCAATCGAGCGGCATGCTCTGCGACTTGGAGGAGTGCGGCAGATGTGCGCTGCTGTGTGGATCCGGTCGACAACGCCTTGAGTTGATGATACTTTCGCCAGGCTTCCATGAGAGAGTCACCCCCCGAGATATAGCCAGAGTACCTGTTATACAACTTGCATCAAACATTACCCCACTGCTAGTAGCAACACGGAGGACGTACTGTGTATGCTGGTTTTTCTCCCCTCCCGGGCTGCCTGAGAGCTGCTTGCCATCCATCGCCTCAGATACAGTGCCTAGCGCGGAGTTCAGCAGTAGAAGTAGCAGCCACGAGATGAGGACGAGATGCAGTAGCGGCAGAAGAAAGGTCACAGGCGCAGGAGGACGAGGACGTGCTCTATGCGCCCAAAAAGGAAGTGGGCGTCTAGACGCACTCATTGGACGCGCGTCGCGTCATCCACCTTGCCTCATCCCATCATCCTTGTTTCTTCCCGCCCCCAACTCCTCTCCATACTCTATGTATTCACTGTACACCTGAGCAACAACCACTAGTAATATGTACACTGAACGTGACTTCCCGCTGTCGTCTCCAGTTGAACCGGACGCCCTGCCATTCCCTGCTCGTCTAGAAGTCTCGCCGCATACAGCAACCTCCCTCTCTATGTTACATACCCGCCTGACTTCTGCTACTCATGACTCTCTCGCCAACATCACCAGGGAGAATATGCCGGCTATGCATCAGATGGGCTACGCTGGCATGCCCTCCATGTATGGCACCCCACATATGGTGCATCCGACTCATATCCACATGAGACATATGCTGACCATACATGCAGCATATGTCTTCCTTATCTCCTCCGTACATGCCAATGCCCTTCCATCATACGGGGCTCCCTGCTCCGCAGACTACTGAACTGCTAATCCGCATGGAGACACTCGAGAAGGACCTTTGCAGAACGAAGTGAGTCACCGCAGTTGGCACGCTGGTTGTAGATGCGACTCACCACACACAGGGAGAAACTATCAGATGTTGTCGCCGAACTCAAAGCATGCAAGATCGTGCAGGCATCGGTGTCCGCTCCGCGTGGGCGCGATGATAGATATGGTTAGTCACGCACGCCCCCACTTGGTCGCATTTGTGTACTCACAATCAGAGACCGCGATAGACAAGCTCGAAGCGCATATAGGCAAGATAAAAGGGCTGCGTTCTCTCGTCGAGGACGAAGAACTCGGCGAAGACCATGTTCGTCATATGCAAGATTTTCCAAGGGTACGTCACCTCGTACACTGCACATAGAGTCATCTCATCCATATCATCAATCATCTAGGCCGCATACATGTGGACGGCACCCCAATGGGCCCACCACCAAAAGAAAGGTGGGGGCACTGTCACAATCGGCCAAGAGGCCCGTTCCGGACGTATATCAGATGAACAGCGTGCTCAGGACCCTGGGCCCGCTTACTTGTTCAAGGTCAACGGCGCCACCACCGACTTCAAATACTACAAGAGCTCGCGCAAGTATGCTCAAGATATCATCAGCATTATCGCCAACGAAGGAGTCCAGCTTCCGGATCAGTGGAAACTGGTCAACCTGCGGCTGCGTGAGATCATCACAGCCGCGATACGGCGTCGCTTCGTTTTATATCAGCTATGTGAAGATGACTACAAGGTTAACCTGGTTGTTCATAGCTTCTACTACGATCATGTTGTGCGCCTGCACCTGAACAAGGATGCCCCAACGACCTCTGTTGACCTCAAGGATGCCCTTTTCACCATCGACGACCTCGACTCCGACTCTGACTGTGTCCCCAAGGCACAGCCGAGCTTGAAGACGACTGCTAAACAGGCCACCAAGATAGCCCCCTCGGCTCAGCAGGACAGCCGGAAACGGTGTCGCGCCAAGTCCCCGAAAGGTGCTGAGCATAAGCCCCATTCAGCACCTGTCGATACTGACCTGTCCGCATACAGGTGCACCTCCTAAGAGGCAGAAAGCCCTCAAGGCCGCCTCCGCCGCGTACACTGCCGGGGACTACAGCAAGTATGCTCTACCTGCCACGCTGCCTCAAGAAGCCCGCGAAGCGTCGCCTCTGGACTACCTCGATCCTGTGCCTGCCGGCGTGCAGTCCGACGCTATCCTGCCAGCGTTAGGATCCCCTGTCCATATATCTGCAACTGCCAAGGGGAAGCAGCCCCAAGGCAAGGAGCGTCGGCTCAAGTCCTTGGTAAGCAGCACACCCCACTCAATCACCCCATTTCGCTCATGATATCTGCTACAACAGGTAACCAACAACGTGTACGTAGTTTCTGTGCACCCCATTGATTCGTACTGATCACACTTGTGTTATAACAGGCTCAGCATGCTCGGGGGCGAGTCAGATGACCCCACCGACAACGAAGAGGACCAAGCAGGTAATCTCGCTGCCAGTACTCCAGAACCCGATGCCCTTTTGCCACCCGCATCTCCGTCATCCATGGTCGTCAACTCAGGCGCTGTGACCAACACGAACAACATCACAGCGTCCGCTGCCCCCGCCTCGACCATCTTCGTGTCTGCCAGTGCCGTCGCCATTTCGTCACCCACTGCTACGCCCGACCGGGTCTCCCGCGTGTCTCGCTCCGGCACGGTCCCTCCTGCATCCGAGGCCGCCAGAAAGCCCGTTCCCAAACCGCGCGGTCGTGCGAAGCCCCCGACTGTGCCCCTAGATGAAGATACCGCTCAGGTCGAGGAGTCGAGCTCGAGTCGCAACAAACGAGGCCCTCGCAAGTCCCCTACGTGGCCCCCCGCGCCAGACGTTATCGGTACCAAGTAAGTACACCTATTCACTTATACAGCTGACTCTCATCCGAGACACATCAGGTGGTACTACGCCCGCGAAGTATGGCTCAAGGAGCACGTAGGCGGAAGTGACGTGGACTTCGACGCCCATTACAATGCCCTTGACGCGGCATACAAAGCTGTGAGTCACGCGTCCTTCCCCCGTGTCCCTGCTGACTGCCTTTATCATCCATTACAGCTTCTACAGCGTCAAGTACACGAAATGGAAGGTATGTGCTCTTTTTCCTACTCATTCTAAGTGATATACTCATTATATCAGTTGCAGAAGAGCCAGTCTGACGCACAGGCATCGCCCAAGGCCGTGAAGGCAGGTAAGTAGGGATCTTTGCAAAGACTGGATGGACCGAATGACGACGTGTTTGAACGCTTGACCCGTTGTATCTCGTAGTAAACTGTATTTTTAGCTCGCCTGCAATAGTATCAACTCGCATTACTTCGTATGGATCCGTATAAATCCGGAATACCGTGTCGCAATCCAAACGGTATGCACACCATTACCATACGAGTCCTTCCGAGATCCACCTGAATTGTCGTACACTGTCGTTTGTATTCGCTGTACTAGCTACAACATCTTACGAGAAATCCGTAATATCGATCCTTTGTCGTAGAATCTCGTGCGTATACCTCACCCACTGGATTTCCCGAGTTCTTACGAGTGCTCACGAGCACTTACGCTTAAATCCGCGTGAGGTTTCACTGGGGGTGACAGCTGGGTACCGCGCCGATGGAGTTGCTCCGCTGCGGAAGTGAGAGGAGGATGGGCATGGACGTCCGGACAGTGCGCGCAGGCAAGCGGGGTCGCGACGGCGTGTCCGACAGGTCGACCCCACTGGTCGGGACTTGGGAAGGCCTCACGGAAGGGGGCGCTTCGCCACCGCTCCCTACGCGTCGGTTCAGCGCTTGCGACCGCGAGCTGGCAAATACGACTCGGTCGCGCATCCATCCTTCCCCGCGAGGGGCATCCCGGTCTGAGGCAGTTGGCCTCGGTAGGGTCATAGGTAGCGTCCCTCCCCCGACGCCCCTCCCTCTCCGCATGCCGCGCGCGCTCTCCCTCCGCCGTTCGCGGCGCGTGCTCACCCCCGCCACTTCGCCCTCTCGCCTCACTGTCGGAATGCCTAGCGAGGTTTGGATTGCATTGTAAACTCGCGTGTCATAATGATATAAACTACACCACGTATGTGCATGTCCATGACAAACACTTCATTATATTGTCTTGTACAAGTCCCATGGGGGGTCCGATGCGAAGCACTGGCGGGGCGGGTTAGTACCTGAGTCCGAAGAGCATGAGAAGTCACAGAGCCATGGTGCTGGCTGGTCTTGGCTGGTGCTGGTAGCTGTACCGTAGTACGTGGCACCTTCATGAGTCTGGCATGACCAGGTCGAGGCCCGGACTCGGTTTGCCGGAACAAAGGGAGCGCCATTTAGGCGCTTGTGCACGGACGGCCGTCTCCGGACGATCCTCCTATTTTCTGAGCACTGGCAGCTGGCTGCTGCAGCTGCCAGTGGCTGACGCAATCGCCTCTTCTTTCTTCTCCCTCGACCGCAGTGACGCGCCTCGAGGCAGCACTTACCACCAGCTCGAGCACGCTCCTGCTCGATTCGAGGACCCGTTTGTTCTCGACCGATTCTGCCCTCTCTCGTCTGCTGGCGACGGGGCTCACCACGTTCTGCCCATCTGCTCGCTCGCTCTGATCCTCCGCCGGGCTGGACAGACCTTCTGGCGGTCTCTTCTGTCTACTACTGCGTGTTCCTCTGGGCTCGGACGCTCACAGACACGTGTGCTCGAAATCCAGGGTGCATCTGGTTGGCACACCAGGCTGATCTCGGAAGCTACTGGTACCGGGGGAATGCCCACTGAGGCAGGAGCAGCGGGTCGCGGGTCGCGGGTCGCGGGTCGCGGGTCGATCGTGGCCGTTTCCAGCACGCACTGAGCGTCGATCAGGCCACGGGGCGCGGTCTGTCCACAGTCCGGAGCCCTTGCTCGCAGCGAGTGGCGTATTTGCGCAGATCGTGTGCAACGGACGCGACGACGGTGGAGCCGGAGGACGTGTGGGATGCTGTTGATGTCAGCCCTTGACGGAAAGAGATTGAAAACGAAGGAGGACGGGGCGCTGGTTCGCTGACCGGTTCCCGTCGCTCTCGGAAGGACGCAAGAGCAAGGAGCGGGTGGTTCGTACAACGCCCGCCGTATTCAGAAGCGGCGACTGCGGCGGCGCGTCAGGACAGAATGGGAGCACATGTGCCTCGTTGCGATCGACCGAGAAGTGTGCACGGTGCGTACGACTGTGTTGCGCGGGTTCTGCTCGGGTCGCTGGCTAAATACGCAGTGATCAGCTGGGGCGCACGGGAGAGGATCATGAGAAGGCACGCGGGGGGCAGTCGGACAGCCATATCCCTCGCCCTCGCATCGGGCACGATCTGGGCGTGACATACACTCGCCGCCTGGAAGTTCCAGCGTGCGGAGCCCCACATTAACTGGACGCTCCACAGAAAGCCCTCTTCTGACCCTGCTCCTCGCTCCCGCGCTCCTCGTCCTCCTCCGGCTGCGCACCCACTTCCTCTCCTTCCTTTGTCCCACTCCGCCTATCGTACTCTGGTACGCTAGAACCTCTTGCTGTGAGGTCGTTGCGCTACTGCTCCTTTCCCAGCTCGACGGTCGATCCCTCTGTCGCCCACAATCCATCGGTGCACGGGCTCGCGCCGGGTCTCCGAGCGGAGAGCGTGCTGATCCTCGTGCTCTCTGTGACGACATCTGGCGGCCGTCTCCGCGTCGGTGATGTTATCGTAGCTCAGACTATCGCCTGCGATCGTACGCACGTGAGTGTGAAGCGAACACTGTTGCCAGAATTCGCGACGGCGACTTGGTGAATATATCGGCGACTTGAAGTGGAACATACCGCCCGACGCCGCCAGCGACCACCAAACGCCGGTCAGTACGTGTTGGGCGCGCCACATACGGGAGGCGCTGGCACGAGCGGCGATAGATGCGACGGGTATGTTGGGACGAGCTACGGAGCTCGAGACACGGCAGGCTCATTTATCTGTCGCTTACCTCAGCACGCGCGCAGTGTACCCTACTCATGTTTCCCAGCACACACCGTCCCCCAATCCACGTGCAGACGTCATTTCTCTGGTGGCGTCCCTCTCGTCGTCTGCAGTTATCCTCCCGGACGACCATGAACGCCCTCGCGAATCCTCCCTTTTGCCCCCATCCACGGCCTCCCCTCGCCCCCTCCCCGCACTCTCCCTCCCTTTCTGCCTCCTCCGGACAGAGTGGATCGCCCGCACTTGGACTCGCCGAGCCTCCTCGCCCGCAGCGGCCCGCACTGACCCACACTGAATCTGGCCTAGCGCAAGCGCTCTCGCTCCCGCACGCGCCCTGCTCGCCCGTCCCCCTACTACTGCCGCACACACCCTCGACCCCTGCGCGGCCCACGCTCTCAAACCGGGGCGCATAAAGCTTTGCGCCTGCGTCGATCACCCTGCTGCCTCCCCGTCCGTCTCTTCTGCTTCCGCTTCGCTTCTGCTATGCCTTCTGCCGCCCCCACACGGTCCTCGATGTGCTGTTCGCGCTCGAACAGCCAGAGCGCGATGAAGCTAAACGCGATCCCCGCGCCGATGACGATCCCTCTTCCCCTCCCCTCGCCGTCGCAAAACACAGCCGCAGGGCCTTCGCTTCTCCCGCCCTCGCCTTCCTGCACGAGCCCCCTTCTGACCCCCATGCTCCCATACCCGTCCACCAGCGCGAGCGTCGCAGCGTTGTACTCCCCGGCACTCTCGTCGCAGCTGCCCCAAACACAAACACCACGCGGCCAGGACCTCGGATACGGAAAAGCCCCAGCATCGGGCCTCGTGGCCCCAAGCCCGGCGTACGCGTACTTCCCCGAGTCGCCGATCGCGAAGACGCGACGCGCGCCGTCCCCCGCGCGCACGCCGCCAATGCGGCTGCTCTCGACCGCGGGCCAGCACACGCTCGCGGTGCGCCTCCCGGAGGGGCTCGCGCCGGAGATGGTGACCGTGAGCGCGAAGAAGGGCGCGCGGCTCGCGGTCGTCGCGGACCTGTGGCACCGCGAGGACGACTGTGAGTGTCTGTCTCCGTTCCCCCCTCCCCTCCGTCCCAGCCGCTCCGCTCCCCCCACGGCGGCCGCGGGACGCAGGCATGGTGCGTATATGCTCACGCGCCGCGTCTTTTTGCTTTGCACGCAGCGCACTACGAGTGGGAGGCCGTGTTCGCGCCCGCGGACGTGGACATGCTGTCCGTGCGCGCGGTGTTCGACGCGGACGGGCAGCTGCTCATCCACGTGCGGCGGCGGCCCGGCGGCGAGGGCAGCCCCCCGCCGCTCGTCTACGCGCGATGAGGCGCGTCTTGCGGTGTGCAGTGTGCAGTGCGCAGTGCGCACCCTGGGGCCCAGCAATATCAATCGCCTCAGGCCTGCATTGCATTGCAACCGTCCACGGGCCCTGTCGCCGGCACTTGCATGCATGATGCCTCCTGCCGGTGCTGGCTCGCTATGCATACCAGCCTCACTATCGATCTCCCTGCAAGCCCAGGCACATACCCACAAGACGCCGCTCTTGCGGCCGCGTACGATGCCTGCCATTGGGGAGACGGACTACCGCCATGCCATTCATGACATGCTCTATGTATTTGTAACTTATTCGGCGGTGGGCTGCCGTGTACTGCACTGCGGGTGCTGCGGGTGCTCGTTGCGAAAAGTTCATAGTTAATGCTCTCTACATACATACATACCCTGTATACTGCTCTGCCGTTGTACACTAGTGGGAACTGTACAGGCGCGGGTGCGCCCGTCGTCTGGACTGTATGCGTCGGCGACGGGGCTGTTATTTACTGCTTGCTGCAGCTGTGCGTGATGCATATGCATATGGGTGTGCTGGTGCTACAGTTGCAAGCGGTGAATGTATGTACCGTGGCCAAGTCGAGTCGTTTGTAGCCGCGTACTGATAACCGTTAACGTTAACGTTTCTGCAGAAGGTTAGACGCTGGATAGCAGAAGTACTACCTTCGTACCGCGGTACCGCCACCGTTGAGTCGGTCTCTTTCCGTAGTCGCAGGTCTCGGGGTCCCTGAACGTTGACGTGCACGCTACGTACGCGCGTCGACTCGTCAGAACTTCGAAGCGCTGCGGGCCGAGACTCGAGTCGTTGGACCTCGCGCGCCGCCGTAGCCCCCTGCAGATATACGCACGTCTCGCACGACGATTCTGAGGCTCACTGACGTCGACAGTATGCATGCACATCTGAGGTTCTAGAGAAGCTTCGATTGCGTTTGGCACCACGGCACCGGCACCATGGCAGCTCGGTCTTCCGCCACGAAAGCATCGGCGGTCAGCGATCTCCGCCTCCTTCGACTCGATATCCGACGTCGGGATTCCTTGTCACACCCACTTTCTGCCGAGCTCATGAACACACGTACATAGCGAGACGTCCTCATATATGTATATGTACTGCCGTCGTACTCACCGTCGTCTGCACGATATCTCCAATCCGTGAACATGCGAAACCAGAAAGCCCTCCGTATCGCCGTCAAACAGGGCCCCTGGGAGGTCGCCGATGTCCCCATCCCCATCCCATCCCGACCCCGGGCCCGGGCCCCAAGGACGTCCGCGTCAGGGTCGTCGCGGCCGCGCTCAACTCAACCCCGGGGACTGGAAGATACAGGCATGGAGCGTGGGGCCTGGCGCTGAGCGCTGACCGACGACTCCTACCCCTTCGTCTCCGGCTCGGACGCGGCGGGGGTCGTTGAGGAGGTCGGAGCTGAGGTTTTGGACCGCGCGGAGGGCGACAGGGTGTACGTGTTACTGATTGTCTTCGTTGTGTACTCCCTGTGGTACTGACTCGAGGGTCCGACTAGACTTTTCCAAGGGGCCCCTCGGATCGACCAAAGGTCTGCCGCGTTCCAGCAGTACGCAGTCAGCGCCGCAGAGATGACGGTGAAGGCGAGTACTTACTTATCATCGTTCGCGTGCGTCTCCGCACAAGGTCCTGACTCCTGACGCGGGTTTTCGTTTTTCGTGAAGATCCCTGACAACATCTCCTTCGACCAAGCCGCAAGCGTGCCTTCCGGGCTGGCTGCGGCTTCCGCGCCGCTCTGGAACCATCAACCCGACGCGAGGACTGTCGACTTCCCAGCGCCGTGGGAGGAGGGTGGTCTGACGAGGTTCGTGGGGAAGCCTGCGCTCATTCTAGGCGGCTCGTCCTGCGTCGGTCAATACGGTGAGTCTCGGTGGACTCCGTGGCGACAATATCGATACTGGCGCACTTTGCTCATCCATGATGCATGACTCTGCATGCTCGCAGTCATCCAGCTTGCGCGGCTCCAGAACTTCTCGCCGATCATCGCCACCGCGTCCCTGCAGAACGCGCCGCTGCTCAAGTCTCTCGGTGCGACACACGTCCTCGATCGCGCCTTCTCCACCCCGGCGATCTTCAGCGAGCTGCAGCGCGTCACCGGGGGCACCCCAATCGAGTACGTGTACGACGCGGTTGCGAGCGCCGACACGCACGCGCCCGCGTACCAGGCACTCGCGCCGGGGGGCGTGCTGCTCCTCGTCATCCCCGACGAGATCCCGGCGGAGCTTAAGAAGGAAGGGGACGGGAAGAGGGTGCTGTTTCTGTTCGGGAACCCGCACCAGCCGGAGAACAGGCAGATCGGCCTCCAGGTGTACAGCAGGCTCACGGAATGGCTGCGGGACGGGGTCATCGTGGTGCGTGCCTCTGCCTTGGTTTTTTGGAGGGGACAGGTAGACCGTGGCTGATATTGTGAGCTGCCGTGACTCGGACGTCGGATAGCCGAACAGGGTCGAGGTCCTTCCGAACGGCCTGGCGGGGATCCCGGATGGGCTGGAGAGGATCAAGCAGAACAAGGTTAGCGCGACGAAGCTCGTCGCCCACCCGCAGGAGACACCTTGAACTGTCATATACTTCAGTAAGTAGACTGAATATTCACTTGATACGCGGACTTACAGATTGGTTTATGGTCGAGTAGTTCTAGATGTACCGTCGATCGAGTCGATCGGCGAGTCTGCCTTTCCCTGGCCGAATGTCCCGCGTACCCCTCTGGACGTGCACGGTATGCGCGTCGTCTCACTTTCCAGACACGTCGAGGCAGCAGAATGTGGTAGAAGATGTCCCCATCCTCCGAGATGGGTACTTGGCATAAACATATTATGCGCGCACGTCTCGCCCGACACGCCACCCAGAGTCCCATTGAACATCTCATAGAGATGACGTCATACTTCTCGCAACCAGTACTTAAGTACAGAATACGAGTCAGCGAACCGTTAAAGTTGTACGTTGTACATTCGAATCTCCCCGAGCATATAGATCTATGCCATGCCAATCAAGCTCACCGGCAGCTGCTACTGCAAGAAGCTCGAGTACGAGGCCCACCTCGACTCGGCAGACGCTCTGCCACTGCCAGAACTGCAAGGTGCGTGTGTGCGCGTGTAGTACGATGTGGGCACGGGCACGGGCACTCACACGACATGCACGCGTACGCACGCAGAAAGCGTTCGGGACGAACTACGGGCTGACCGCGAAGGTGCCCATGGACGCGTTCCGGTACACGAAGGGCGCGCCGCGGGAGCACGCGGACAACGGCGCGGGCGCGACGGTGCACCGCGAGTTCTGCGAGAACTGCGCGAGCTTCGTGCTCGAGTACGGGGTGTGTCCACAGCTCCATGTGCTTGCTCTCCTGCATCTGCGCATCTCCCGCCACGTTCGCGAGTTCACCGGCTCGCCTTAGCCCACCATGCTCGCAGCACAGTCATGGGATGGGATGTAGCAGAGGAGGACGCCTCGGAGCACAGACACGGTCGCGGATATGGACACTCACGAGATCGATCTCGCGCCTGCTACAGGAAGAGGCGTAGGAGCACTCGCGGCACATGTGTGTGGGCAGTTTGGACGGGCCCGAGGCGCTGCCGCCCGAGGGCGAGTTCTTCTGCAAGTCGCGCGCGGGCACTGTGCGCCCTAGACTTCGGGATCAGGTCCGAGTGATGCGGTGAAAAGTCCGTTTCACCTAGGTACCTGGGAGTAAGTTGGGTATAGGGAATTGGATGGGGACAATCCACGACACAGGAAGTCCCATCCATCGTGGGGCAAATCCCGCGGTCGTAAGCGTCTGTACTGCCTGGTGAAATGAGTCATATTAGTTCGTAGTTCGTATGCGGTAGATTGACCACAAGATGCCCACCTGTCACACAATCTAAGTCGACACCTTATAACATGGTGATATGCATGCACGCGTGAACGTCGCGATCGTTTATATGGGCAGTCAGTGGAAGATTGCGAGACACATATATACATAGTAGGACGGTTAAGTTATACATAGTAATGCTAATGCTACTACTGCTAAGCTCAGTCCTCATCGCCCTCGTCCTCATCGTCCGGGTCATACAGAGCACGAGAGAGCGAACCACTGCGATCGATGAACGCCCAGCGGTCGCGATCGCGGACTCTGCCCACAAGGCACTGGACTGTGGTGATGTCAAGCACGTCTAGGGCTCCCTCATCTGAGTAGTAGTGAATGTCGAGTGTAGGATGATCGGCAACGATCTTGCAGTTCCGGATGACAGCGAGTATGAGGTTAGAAGTGGTGGTATGAGATGAAGACGTGATGGGAGGGAGTCGGATGACGAAGATATGGCGTAGTTGGCCATAGAAGGTCTTGCTCTGTAACGATTCGCCTACATCGTGGCGACGTTCGTATCTGTCGACAAGTGCCTCGTACTAGTAGAAAGAGAAATGTGTCGTGAGTACGTACTCACGGGGGAGATGAGGAACTTCACTCACTCGCACATATGTCGCATCACGCTCGGCGCTGTAGTACCCACCGCTGGCATCAGGCCTAGTTGAAAACCCGGCCGCTCGGATGATATCCCCATCGGGCAAAATGCGGACACGTCCCCACTCCTCGATCTCTGCCTTTCCCAGAGCGGCGCGCGTAGCTGCGGGTGTGCCGTTGAAGCGCGTGTTCAGTGCTGACACGACCTTCGCATGCAATCCGGGGGGTATGACCATATCGGACGGGGCACGTTGCGGAGGTAGGAGAGCGCAGGTGTTATCTAGTATGGATGGTGTATAATCAAAGTCAGTGACGGAAGCGGAAACGGACCCTGCTACGTGGTGCAGTGGCAGGTAGTCGAAGTGGTACTCACATCGTGGGCCTCGGATGCATACTGCGCGGTAGAAGCCTTGGAGATTTGGTGGCATCATAGACAAGGTGTCGCCAAGGCTATAGCGCATCCGTATTTGACTAAGGCGGGCGCGGTCGAGTACGTATCGGTTCAGGCTGGCGTATGGGAACCGCCGATTTCGGATGGCGCCCTGTAAAGATCCGCAATAGCGCTCCATTGGGAATGCCCAATAGGCCCATACAGGCCCAGCTGCAATGATGCCATCGGCGATGTGTAAGAGGGCGTGAATGGTCAATGGACACGCAGACAGGCGTGACGGGTCGTGTTGATAGTATAGCCTGATATCAAGGATGGTCAGCCTTGTGCGAGCAGAGCTTTGAGTTTGTGATTGAGTTAACATACCTCTCGTAGTCCTGAACCCAGGCCGCAAATCCGGTACGGATGTGATTGACCTGTTCGTGTGTGATCTCGAATTCCAGGCATAGATGGATAAGCTTGACAAGGCGCACGAAGTGGTCGTAGTACCGGCGCTCCTTGAAGCGACCCTCGAGGACGACAGGAGCTACGTACATGGCCCAAAACGCACGTGAGTCCGCGGTCCAAGATGTCTTGTCATTTGCAACGTTAGGAGGACGAGGACCAAATGCGGATGGGATGGTGTCACCGGACACTGAGCTCGCAGCACCTATGGCTTCCCAGATTGTCGGAAGGATCTCGTAGTCGCCACTGCCTGTGTCAAGGCCCTTGTAAGCTGCGGTCCAGAGGAACATGAGGTTCTTGAGGACATTCTCGAAAAGGAGGTGCATGAAGTCGAAAGGGAAGGATGTTGGAAAGCCAAGGGAATGGAGGGATGTGAGTGCCGGAATGCCCTTGATTCCATATTCTTTAGCCAGGCGCTCATGTTCAGCCTCAGTGGACGCAAACTGGACGTCTTCGGCCTGACGCATGAACACGTCGTGAGTCCGAAGGGGAAGAGCAAGCGGGTCATAGGACTTGATAGATGTGGGGGATGCAAGGACACCGGGATGAGTAGAGCGGTTGAGAGGGACATAATGTGTGGGCTGGCGAGAATCGGGTATACGGATGCCATGGATCTCACAGATACGGCACGGACACAGTCCGTTGTGCCCTTTCATTCGCATAACCATCGAGATTGCGGGGATATCACCAAAAACGAGGATAAGGTATGCACGAAGAGCGAAGAACTCATCTGACATTGCATCATACGCATGAACGCCCACTGCCAATCGTAAGAACTCCTGGATTAGGGGCCATAAGAAGGAGTCGAAGTCGACGGGTTTCTTGGGACCAGGAATGACACCGAGCGGTAAGATGTGCTGGAGGTGGAATCGGATCTCGGGGGGGAGATTGTAGTTGAAGAGTATAAGAGGCCAGGCTGTCTTCTTGCGGCGGCGGTGAGGTGCGAATCCGTCAGTGGACAGGCCCAAGGCAATGTCGCGGTCGTCCTTAAAGTACTGGTGCGAGAGGTCCTTCCCATCGACGCGCACCCGCGTGGTGCGCAGGCTCTGATAGTGAGACGAATCCATAATGTCGGAGATAATGCCCGGTTTGGGAATGTGACCCTGGGCACGGTACAGGTTTGTTGAAGCAGTCGTGCGGTTGGCGAGCATGGCTTTGAGACGAGGGATGAGAGGGATATAGAGGAATCTTGAGCGTGGGGTACCGTTCGGGCGATAGCGTCCTTCTTTGCAGTGGTGGCATGCAGCGAGAGAGATGTGGGGCCCGATGAAGCACATACATGAGTTAACGCAGCAGTCGTATAGCTCAGGTTGGATCCCGGAGAGCTGCGTGACACGAGTCTGGATACGCTTCCATGTGTCGATGTGAGAGTCAGGAAAAGCAAACTTGAGTTTCGCAAATGTTTTATCGGGCATGTATGTGTCGACTTTGAGAGCAAACGGTCGCAGATGGGCAAGGTCGTCGGCAGTGATGTCATCGACTGCCAAACTCTAATATTGAGTTTGCGAACCTTATCGTAGAACTGGAAGACGCACCTGAGGTCTGCACTTGTCGCAGGAACAGCTCGGATAGCTCATCCCACACTGAAATGGCCGCATACTTGTCATGGTCATATTCCTCAGTCGCCCACTCGTACTCATAGTCAACATCTCCACCGTCGTTCCCATCTCCGGGCCCTGCTTCTGCGTCATCTGCCAGTTCATCATCTTCCACCCATGCATGGCGAGTCCTCCCGGCCCATATACGACTTTGAGCCGAGCTAATTGCTGTGTTTGCCAGGTTCTCAGCCTCGTCAGAAGCTCGGGCGAAGGCAACCTGTGGTCCTGCACCGAAGAGCTCTCCGGGCACAGTCTGGCCAGCAACGGTTGCAGGCTGGGGCCCATGGGCCTCCATATCCGGTGTGGCTTCAAGATCTCGTTCTGAACCTTCAAACATACATCAAGGATACACATCTGTCACAGCAAGAGCAGTCTATGTGAGTGTACCGCACCTTGAACCGGTCCCGCCGAGCTCTCCCCGTCCAATGCATGCTCTCCCGGATTGTGGTCAATATTTGTCTGATGTGCTTCGCCGCCATCTTCAACAGGCTCTTGCTGACCATGTCTTGCAGTGTGCGAAGGCCCCGGTTCCGAAGGGGGGCCAGGAATCGTAGCCCTGTTCTTCCGACGACGCTTGACAGGGTGACTGCCGGTAAGAAGCCTTCGATTGTCCGCAATGACATCGGCCTGAAGGCTGTTACGTGCTTTGCCTGCAAGATGCCGCCATTGGGTGCTCGGGGAGACGTTCCTGCCACAGTGAGAGCACAAGACCATCGTATAGCAGTAGCAGGGAGGAAAGCACTGGCCGGTCAAATGGGCTGGAGCCGTCAAGGACGTGGTCGTGTACTTCACGCCCGCTGGCAGATTAGAACAGCTGCCGAACATAGGGCAAACATCGGTATGTGCCGCCGATATCGATGTGCGGCTGTCGTAAGCTAGTAAGTACAGGTTGATCACCATCTCAGTGTAACTCACGTGTTTGCTTTACTTAGTGCTTGCGGGACCTTAATCTTCCCGCATGCGCCCCGCTGGGTAGCGTGCTCTGAGACCTGCAACAAAACACCTGTCAACAGAGCGGCGTATAAAAGCCCTGCGACTCACCGAAAAAATTCTCTCCCCCCTCGCTTTTCATTGCGGCCTTCAACATCACTGCCGGGGCTCTCAGCGAACCACCAGCAAACCCCCTTGCAAATCTTCTACACACATCTAAGTATTCCCCCTCTACCTCTATCATGTCTGCTCCGAGCCACATGAACTCCTCATTGTCTCGTGTGAGTGCTCGATCTCAAGCCACCTCGTTACGTTGCTAACATACTCGTCAGCTCACCAAGAAGGCCCTCGAGGAGCTCGTGATCAAGCTTCGTGAGGAGATCACAGCAGGAAACGAAGGTGCGTGCTCACCTTGACCGGCATGACCATTGAGTTAACCTTTAACCACCCTGCCCACCATCAGAGCGTCAGGCAATGTCCACCGAGCTCGTGACTGCTCGTGAGAAGATTCAAACCCTCGAAGTTGATCTCAACACTGCCCTCGCTCAAGTCCAGACGGCCGAAGCCGCCCTCGAGCAAGCCCAGATCGCTGCTGCAACCGCTCAAGCTGGTCGACGAGCAGCTGCTGGACATGGTCACGCCGAGCACGACCTTATGCCCAGGCCATCCGGGGTGGTCCGCAACTTGCAAGAGCTCACCGGCATGAGCTACGAGACCTACAAAGCATGCCAAGTGAGTCACCCCCCTGCACCACCTCGCAATCATTACTCACCCATAGTATGACTCCAAACAGCGCACGGTTCGCAACATTGTCGTGATGGCAGGCCTCGACGTCACCGAAGACTTCCGGCGTCAAAATGTCGATGACCTAGCCAAGGTCTATCGCGCGGTCAGTCCACTAGTATGTATTAATGCTGCTGATAATACATGCTCACCTTCAATGACAGGCACGCGAGCAGCATCCAGTCCTCCGTCAGTACCAGAACAACTGGGTTACTGCCGAAATGGCCAAGCAGTTCCTGCAGAATCGGCGTAAGCACGCTGTCCGTCGTGGCTATATTAGCCGTGCTGTGTTGAAGACCGGTCCTCGAGGCCGCCGCGTCACCCGTGCAAGGTCCGAAAGCGTCGAAATCTAGTGTACATCGAGGTCGTCACCGTAGTACCTGATGTATCGCCAAAACGCTCGCTGCGCTCCTGCACTGAAGCTTCTCACAGCGCTTCCTTTGCCTTTTCGGGGCGGCGGCGGCTGATTCAAAAATATATTCTTCTTCTCCCATCTACTAGTCGGTGTGCTCGTTTTCCGGGATCTATAACATGGTTTGTTGTGCCATTCAATCATGCTCTTTCAATCAAAATCATGGTGATGTACACCATAACAGGGAGGTGAGTTTTGCGCATCTATATCGGTGACTAACACGTACAGGATCCTGATGATGATCGCACTTAGATACTAGGGAGAAGTCCCAAGAAAACAATTGGGTAAACAAGCAGGTTTGTGGGGAAATCTTCCGATTGCCCTGCATGCTCATACATGGTGAGTTATTGCAGTTTGCGGGGGTATATACCGAACACATTCACCATGTTCTCATTGTCCCAAGCGCCGGGGAGCCGGGGAAAAACAGTCATACACATGTGTCACATCCCTAAGTCTTCCCGAACTACCACGGGGTGAAAATCCCGCCGACCGGGGCGCACAGTGGGGGTGGATGCCCTTGCAAGTCCCAGGTGAGTGAGTAGTTTCGCGCGATCGACGCCCTAGTTTGAAGTCGCGACGAGCTGTCAGGATGAGGGGACCACTAGTAGTGGGTTGGAGCACCGGCTGACGATGACTTTTGATGTTTGCAGGCACGTTCCAGAAGAAGGAGATCAGGGAGTGAGAGGAAGATGAGGGAAACGATGTATGTAGTGTAAGTGTAAGTGGAGCGGTGCACGTACGTCGATACTTACGAGGTGAATGAAAACCATATGAAAATGGTAAAGTTTGAACACTTAGCCATTGTTCAGCTGTGAATTCTGAGTTGAACCAACTACTTGAGCCGAATCGAACTAACGGATTACCTAGGAGCGGTTCTTGTATCTCTCCCGCTCCTCCTCCTTGTCCCGACCCACCAATAGCCAGCGTGATCCACATGCAGTTATCTATCTGCTCGCTCTCGAAGTTTGGTCTATTTGCGCTCTTTTTGGCAGACCTCTATAGCTCTGTACTCACCAGAGTTCCGCTACACTCGGGAGCCTGCTCATATATCTCGAACATACCCGGAACGCATTGTGAGAGAGATTCTCGACCATCAGCCCAATTCGCGCCGCGCGGACTATCTACGCCACGAGAAGACAAAAGCGATGTACGTCACGGTCCATGTGTCACTCGTACGACCATGTCTGCTTGACTCCAAGTTTCCACATCATTCTCAAAACTTGCTGGGGTGGATACAGAAGCACACGGCGTGGTTGTCGAGAAGACAACATCCCTAGTGCTGCTCATCTGGTGACTGGGACGTGCTGAGCACCGGTACGCCTGATCGTGTCCGTTATCTTGGATTTCGTGCTGAGCCATGATGCGTATATCACTGCGCGGTCGCTGTATGCTTCATCAAGCAACTGTGTTGGCTCACGATAGAAGTCCTCGAACTGACAAATATCATCACTCACAAGAGCGGATGTACGGCACTTATCGATATCCTCTTCAGCGGCCGCACTCTCGCCCCAGGCATGGAGGCCATATATTGAACTTGAACAATCCCTCTCTGGTCGTTTGATCCCCATACGGCGTCTGTCACATTCCCCGCAATGTCGACTCCCATCGAGCAGAAAGCGCTCTTCATCCAGGAGAAACAAGGCGCGCTTGCGGTCGGAACGCGCCCCGTCCCCACTCCTGGCGCAGGCGAGCTCCTCGTCAAGAACGCCGCGGTGGCACTGAACCCGATCGACTGGAAGATCCACGCATTCGGCTTCGCGGACAGCTACCCCGCCATCGTCGGACAGGACGCGGCAGGCACTGTCGCGGCCGTCGGTGAAGGCGTCGAGGGCGTCGAGGTCGGCGACCGCGTGCTGTACCAGGGCTACCTTGACAACGACAAGGCAACGTTCCAGGAGTACGCGTTGATCGATGCTGGGCTTGTCGCGAAGGTCAGTTCTTGCTAGTCGCGGCTTGGTTGCCTGGCGTGCATCACCGATCACTGAAGTATTTCTCCTTATGTAGCTGCCCGAGAATGTTACCTTCGAGCAAGGCGCCGGTCTCCCGCTTGCTGTGACTACTGCTATGATCGGTCTGTACCACCGCGCAGGAGGGCCTCAACTCACCCCTCCATGGGTCGAGGGCGGCAAGGGCAAGTACGCAGGCACGCCCATCGTCATCCTCGGAGGCGCAGGCGCCGTCGGCTCAATCGGTGAGTGTTGTTCTCGCGACATCCGCACTGCCCGCTGACTCGCGAGCCGCGACCTCCAGCGATCCAGTTCGCGAAACTCTCGGGGTTCGCGCCGATCATCACGACCGCGTCCCCGAAGAACGCCGCGCTGCTCGAGTCGTACGGCGCGACGCACGTGCTCGACTGCGCGCTCTCAGCGTCTGACCTACGCGCTGAAGTGGAGAAGATCGCCGGGGGTCCCGTCGCGCTCGTCTTCGACGGGGTGTCGACCGCCGACACGCAGAAGGCCGGGTTCGCGCTGCTCGCGCCGGGCGGGAAGCTGCTCATCCTCCTGCCTGACGCGGTCAAGGCGGACAAAGACGCGCCCGAGACCGAGGGCCGTACGGTCGTGCAGGTGCATGGGGTCGTGCAGTTCCCGATGAACGTCGAGTTTGGCAAGGTCGCGTATCGGGAGCTGACGCCGCTGCTCGCATCTGGAGAGATCAGGGTGAGTGTTTTGGTGTTGGCGGAGGGGTGTTTACTCCTCGGAGGAGCCTGAGCTGATCGGCGGTCGCGTGTATGTTTGCAGCCTTTGAACGTGGAGGTGCTGCCTGGGGGGCTGAGCGGTATCCCTGGTGGGCTGGAGAGGCTCAAGAACAGCCAAGTCAGCGCGTCGAAGCTCGTTGCGCGCCTCGCCGATACGGCATGAGGAGGTAAGTCCTACTACTTCGACTCATGGATGATTGTCTGACTGCTTGGATCAAGGTACACGAGCAACTCCTTGTATATTTCTATGTACATCGGATGCGATACACAACACCGACAATGCGATACTGATGGGCGAGGACAATACCTGGGACTGTGATAGCAGATCAAATGCGAGTCATTGGCGACGAGCTACGACGATGGTGATAACGACTCAAGCGACGAGGTCGCTGGAGGATCTTTGACGGAGCAGTCCGCGCATCGTAGAAATGCCGTTTGGGCGGGCGACAGGACAAATGTCTGTCGGAAATGGCTATTCGGCGAGCGCGTTCTCCCCGTGTCTATACATTCCTCGACTGATCTCTCGATCACATACATGTAAGTCGCCTCGCGCGTAGATGGCCTGAAGAGCCGAAGGTAACCACTCTGGCGCCTTATAGCCAGACTGCGGCGAAATGCCGATCGTCGAAGTACGGTCCTGAGCGGACAGTAAAGGTGAGTCAAACATTGTGTCCCAGTGGGCACAGCATGCACCGCATCTTATGCCGTATTTGACCTCTACAGCACACTCATCGGGCGCTGTGAGCGAACACGGTCCCAGTCGGGGACTGCGATTGTCATGAGGAGATCGACGTCCTGCTACATAGGCGGCGACTGACGTACTTTCCGCCTAAGGCACTCAGGTCCTGCCACTGTGTCACAATCGACTTCTCATGGATAGTATATGAAAAATGAGAACAAGAAGCACAAAGGCATCGCCGCCCATATATGCAACGTGGATTTTGTGCCGACCCACCTCGGAGGTTGTCGACAGTGTCATCGGTCTGTGCTTCAATGTCAATGCAATGGTGGAGAAATGAAACTGTTCGGGCTCGTAACAACCGAGCGCTGACCACCACATATCATAGCCACTATGGGTTCTGCGCACGGTCGCAGCCCGTGGAGTATCCTGACGCCGCCTTTGATTAGACGTAGCAAGTGAGTTTATTCTTCTCACTGGGTGGCTCCTCCTCGTACAGCTCAGCTGATAAGCAGCGCCAACTCAATTTCTCCCTCCTCCTCCCTCGAGGATATGATAACGCTGGGCGCATTCCTCTCGTCACGGGTACAAAATGTAAGTAAACCTGTGATTTAGCACAATGCAGCATTGATTCCTCGCGATACAGTGATAGTCGCCCGCCATACGGAGAACATTTCAGACCCCACATATGATGAGCACCTACCCGTAATAGGTCCAGATAACACCGTGCAGCTCATGAAAACGATGATACTCGTGGAGGGTTCCCCGAATCCCCCGAATATGAGCGAGGCCCTCAGCGCAAAGTCAATGACGCACGAGTTTACCCTGATGCGGTGCGTATCTCCGGCTTCTTGTCCTTGCTGTGCTCACATCAGAATAGACAACAAGCCACATGAGCGCCGCGGAAGCGCGTCATGGTGAGCTGTGCCTTCGCTAGGATTTGCTATACACGATCGACAAATCCCAAATGCACCCTCGAACACTACATTTAAAGAGTGCGATAGGACCGACGTGGACGTACGTGAAACCGTGATTCTCGCAGTCCAGCGCTCCACCGGTCCACCGGCGCCAGCGGTCCGGATGGAGACGCCCGTGATAGGCGCCTCCTTCACCCGCCGAGTAAACCCGAATGAGCCTGCACCGGGCTACCACGGTGCAGGCTCATTCGGCACATGGTCCGACCAGTGATAATATTTTCCTGATGTAGTCTCCTTCACCCTCCATGTAATCCACATAGGCCTGCCATGTTCGTGTTGTGCTCTGCTAGCTACCACAATCTGTTTACACTGCTTACTCTTTGTACGATGATATCTCTTGAGACGGTCTATGCAAACCTTCCTGAGGACATACGCCTTCGAACCTCCCTCACGATGGTTGTTGCCTTCCTCCGCCTCACGACAGAGTTGGTCCCTGCAATCATCCACGCTCAACCGCCCTCTTACGACCCAGCACATGTCCCGCAAGAACTCGACCCAACTACTACTCAGTTCATTTCGAAGCGCCTCGGTGTTCAGCAGAGCGACATCAGGCACTTGTGGGCGGCCTTCGGGATCGCTGTATGGGTTGAAGGGGAATCCATCCTTGCTGCGGATGTGTCGCCTCGCGTACTTGGGGTGTTGGAGGATGAGGCCAAGCGTGGTGAGTTTGTTTGTTCAGCACGGTTAGTACATAATATAGTGATACGATGCAGCTGGCATGATGTTGTTCCCCCCCACACGTACATGTGATAGGTCTTACTGCCCTGGGAAGCGCCTTCTACGGTCTCGCAAAGAGATGAACGTTGTATCTGTATTTACACTCGACAAGGGGGTCCGGGAGGCGTATTCTGTTCATCTTTACTGTTATGGTACGTCTGTGTGCTCGCTGCAGTATCATAGGCTGACTAGCAGCGATTAGATTGCCAGACAACTTATCACAATAACTACGCCGTTCATCAAGACATCCGCACTTACTACTCTGGCCATCCTGAGTACATGCAGGTTTCAGAACACTCGTTCATCGAGTACCGTGTCCTGGTCCTTTTCACCACTCTTTCCCTTCTCTCCTGGACGTCGGCCACGAACGCGGCCCATATATACCACGAGGCCTTGTCGGGTCTCGACGGGCCTGATCGCTTAGTCGCTGCACACAGGCTCCGCACAGAGGAGGTGTGGGATGGATTCACCCTCCTCGCGCTCCTCCGTGACGCCGCCGATCGTCACTACGCCCTTACAGTGCCGCACTCGGGCCTCCAGTGTGATCGCTTTACCGAGGCTATGGAAATTCGAAACACGTTCATGCAGTGCGCGGGCCAGCCTGAGTTCCGGCATTGGTGCTCGAAGTGCTACCGAAAGTTCAAGGAGCCGGATGGGTCCGACTGTACGTTTTCCCTTGTGTTTGTGCCAGTTGTGTTCTAATTTCTCGCACTCAGCGTATGTGGATGTTCTTGTATGTGATGGCATTCAGATGGGACGTCCCAGCTGTGGTGTGCGCCACTGCAAGGGGGCCCTTCCAACCACGAAGCATCGGTTTTGTCGGGGACACGAGGGCAAGGAGGCGGAGTGCGTCGTAGCGGGGTGCAGCACACCGTCTGAGCTCGGGTTCCGTACTTGCCATATCGCGGCGCATCGCGCGCTTGAAGAACACCACAATATCAAGGGGAAGGCAGCATTTCACATGCAGCAGCGTCTGGGCCGCTGTCGGGTGGGCCAGCCAGAGGATGCTTTCAACGCCACAGCTCCGGTGGACGAGGTTGTCGAGTTGGATCTCGCCACCCTCCCTGGCTCGCTGGCCTCGAGTGCATCCATGTCGGCCTCGGGTGTGGGTGCTGACGCGATGTTGGCCTTGCGCGACAGTGTTACGGAGCTCGCCGACTTTGACCCTGACCATCCTCCCCCTCTCGCCCTCGAGACCGACTTCGATTCACATTCCAAGGATGCTGGTGCACCGCTTGCGTTGAACGAACCGGGAGTCATCGCCACGAGCGTCGATACCAGCATCGGTGCCCCGCTTGCGTTGAACGAACCGGGAGTCATCACCACGAGCGTCGATACCAGCATCGGATCCCCTCCACCTGCCAATGGCGATGCAGCTGGTGTCGTGTGCGAGGACAAGCCCCCGGATGGCAATCGCTTTCTCCGTGCGATGTTCGGGCGCAACCGCACACACAACGAACAGCTGTTCGTTCGGCCGTGCGGCACGGTGGTCATTCGGGAGACGTATGCAGGGTCTGAGACCGTGCGTCATGTCGCGGTGAGCGCATGTACTCGCTCTCATTGTTGGGCTATGTATGCTTACATCGCTGTTGGAACAGGAGTCCATCCGGACTAAGTTTCAGAATATCGAAGACGAACCTGGCATTCTTGTCTTCGACAACGGCTGTTCCATGTTCAAGCACCTTGAGCACATCGGCGACCGCATGTCAAGGAGGATTGGCCTTCCCGTCGATGTGTTCCATTGGAAATGCAAACACAAGAAGTCCGACGAGGCTTGTTCCGTGCACTGCAACCCGCACAATTTTCCTGAGCTCCTCGGAGAGGACGGCAAGACTTGGTTCTTCAACACGTCGATTGCCGAACAGACGAATGTTTGGTTTGGAGGTTATCGGGCTATTGTGCGCGAGATGTCAGCGGTCAAGTACGAGTTTTTCTTAGATGAGATGATCAAGCTGAAGAACCAGCTCACACGTGCAAAGCTTGAGGCGCAGGCCAATGTCGAGGTCGGTTATCGATAGTGTATGTATTCAGACATAGACAGTATTTGGCGAAGACTTTGTATTCGGACGTGCAGTGTTGTATACTAGAACAGGTTCGATGATTCATAACAACAGAGTCGACAACATAGGCTGTGATCTACAGGTAGTCTGTACCACGACAACGATGAATCTACCACATCCTTCCCTTGCCTTTCCATGCTGGTGACATGTCATCATCGTCCAGCGTGAGGTCGATGTCGACGGCCTCAAGCTTGACCTTGGTCCTGGCGGGTAGCGCAAGCATCGGACGTTGGAGACTTGCGATGTCTGATAAGAATGACTCCTCATCACTCAACGTGTCGTCATCAAGTGTGAGGTCGATAACGCTGGAGCTCGAGCTTGAGGACGACGTTGAAGGCTGCGTCGAGCTTGAGGATGACGTCGACGGCTGCGAGCTGCCAGGTCTACTAGATGCCAGCCTGGTGCGAGTTTGAGTGGCCTGGGTGTCAGACGGTTCCGGCGATAGATACACGGGTGACTGGGACATGTCTTGTACAGCGAAGTTGCACCAACGGAAGAAGACACTGTGAACCGCCTTACCATGCTCATTCCGGGGGTGACACTGTAGTGGAGATGGGGAGCTGGAGCATATACTAATACTTTCATGAACTGATGATGCTTACCACAACGAACGATCGCCCTCGATTCCCCTTGTCATCTGACCGACACAGTTGGGGTTTGCACAAGGCCGGGCAAAGGTCGCACTTCCATGCGTCCTGAACGAGTGGGCCCCATCGTTTGGCGGATGTGCGTAGTTGCGAAGGTGAAGGGGTCATAGCCACGGAGCAGTGCAGCGGAGGTGTGGGTGAGTGTATGCGAGTGGTTGTATGCGCTATTGCAAGCACTTGTGGGGTGGGTAGCAAGAGAATGTGTGCGGAGTGGGTGTCGCAGCCAGAGATGGTGTGTGCAGGCGAGTGAGTATGTGTGAGAATATATGTGGGAGGCAAGAGGGAGTCGCGCAGTGGATGGGGAAAGGAGAGTAGTCAAAGTGGGAGGAGGAAAGGAGAGGTCGGTCGGAGCACCAGTTTATATATATAATATGAGCGATGTCAGTGACATCACTCCACCTCTATGAGGTCACAGGCTGAACCTTCGTCTTTGCTATGGGGAGAGATTGCTTGAGAGCACATTATAGAGTGCGTTGGAGGGAGCACGTTATAGTAAATAACAGATGGTTGGTGTTGGTATATAGAGTGAATACAAATTAGGGACAATCTAACTAGCGTGTACGTGAGGTCCACGAATGCAAATGCTGCCGACATAGCTTCCATCGTCCGTCCTGTGTGCGTGGGGTGTGTGCAAGGTCATAGCGCTCCTGCTCTGTGCAATCAGTCCAGAATTTCCAGTTAGCGTAGAACGTCGAGGGCGCAAACGGCACTCCAGGGAAGACTTCAGCGAACATTGCGGTCTTGGAGATGGTCGTCTTGCGGCTGCCGTTACAGGCTCGGGTGATCTTGCGTGCGATGAGGTAAAAGCCGTTGGCAACATCACAGGCGTAGAACTCATCTGGCCAGCGAGCTCGGGGTTGAAACGGACCCTGCTACGTGGTGCAGTGGCAGGTAGTCGAAGTGGTACTCACATCGTGGGCCTCGGATGCATACTGCGCGGTAGAAGCCTTGGAGATTTGGTGGCATCATAGACAAGGTGTCGCCAAGGCTATAGCGCATCCGTATTTGACTAAGGCGGGCGCGGTCGAGTACGTATCGGTTCAGGCTGGCGTATGGGAACCGCCGATTTCGGATGGCGCCCTGTAAAGATCCGCAATAGCGCTCCATTGGGAATGCCCAATAGGCCCATACAGGCCCAGCTGCAATGATGCCATCGGCGATGTGTAAGAGGGCGTGAATGGTCAATGGACACGCAGACAGGCGTGACGGGTCGTGTTGATAGTAACGGTCGTGCAGGTGCATGGGGTCGTGCAGTTCCCGATGAACGTCGAGTTTGGCAAGGTCGCGTATCGGGAGCTGACGCCGCTGCTCGCATCTGGAGAGATCAGGGTGAGTGTTTTGGTGTTGGCGGAGGGGTGTTTACTCCTCGGAGGAGCCTGAGCTGATCGGCGGTCGCGTGTATGTTTGCAGCCTTTGAACGTGGAGGTGCTGCCTGGGGGGCTGAGCGGTATCCCTGGTGGGCTGGAGAGGCTCAAGAACAGCCAAGTCAGCGCGTCGAAGCTCGTTGCGCGCCTCGCCGATACGGCATGAGGAGGTAAGTCCTACTACTTCGACTCATGGATGATTGTCTGACTGCTTGGATCAAGGTACACGAGCAACTCCTTGTATATTTCTATGTACATCGGATGCGATACACAACACCGACAATGCGATACTGATGGGCGAGGACAATACCTGGGACTGTGATAGCAGATCAAATGCGAGTCATTGGCGACGAGCTACGACGATGGTGATAACGACTCAAGCGACGAGGTCGCTGGAGGATCTTTGACGGAGCAGTCCGCGCATCGTAGAAATGCCGTTTGGGCGGGCGACAGGACAAATGTCTGTCGGAAATGGCTATTCGGCGAGCGCGTTCTCCCCGTGTCTATACATTCCTCGACTGATCTCTCGATCACATACATGTAAGTCGCCTCGCGCGTAGATGGCCTGAAGAGCCGAAGGTAACCACTCTGGCGCCTTATAGCCAGACTGCGGCGAAATGCCGATCGTCGAAGTACGGTCCTGAGCGGACAGTAAAGGTGAGTCAAACATTGTGTCCCAGTGGGCACAGCATGCACCGCATCTTATGCCGTATTTGACCTCTACAGCACACTCATCGGGCGCTGTGAGCGAACACGGTCCCAGTCGGGGACTGCGATTGTCATGAGGAGATCGACGTCCTGCTACATAGGCGGCGACTGACGTACTTTCCGCCTAAGGCGCTCAGGTCCTGCCACTGTGTCACAATCGACTTCTCATGGATAGTATATGAAAAATGAGAACAAGAAGCACAAAGGCATCGCCGCCCATATATGCAACGTGGATTTTGTGCCGACCCACCTCGGAGGTTGTCGACAGTGTCATCGGTCTGTGCTTCAATGTCAATGCAATGGTGGAGAAATGAAACTGTTCGGGCTCGTAACAACCGAGCGCTGACCACCACATATCATAGCCACTATGGGTTCTGCGCACGGTCGCAGCCCGTGGAGTATCCTGACGCCGCCTTTGATTAGACGTAGCAAGTGAGTTTATTCTTCTCACTGGGTGGCTCCTCCTCGTACAGCTCAGCTGATAAGCAGCGCCAACTCAATTTCTCCCTCCTCCTCCCTCGAGGATATGATAACGCTGGGCGCATTCCTCTCGTCACGGGTACAAAATGTAAGTAAACCTGTGATTTAGCACAATGCAGCATTGATTCCTCGCGATACAGTGATAGTCGCCCGCCATACGGAGAACATTTCAGACCCCACATATGATGAGCACCTACCCGTAATAGGTCCAGATAACACCGTGCAGCTCATGAAAACGATGATACTCGTGGAGGGTTCCCCGAATCCCCCGAATATGAGCGAGGCCCTCAGCGCAAAGTCAATGACGCACGAGTTTACCCTGATGCGGTGCGTATCTCCGGCTTCTTGTCCTTGCTGTGCTCACATCAGAATAGACAACAAGCCACATGAGCGCCGCGGAAGCGCGTCATGGTGAGCTGTGCCTTCGCTAGGATTTGCTATACACGATCGACAAATCCCAAATGCACCCTCGAACACTACATTTAAAGAGTGCGATAGGACCGACGTGGACGTACGTGAAACCGTGATTCTCGCAGTCCAGCGCTCCACCGGTCCACCGGCGCCAGCGGTCCGGATGGAGACGCCCGTGATAGGCGCCTCCTTCACCCGCCGAGTAAACCCGAATGAGCCTGCACCGGGCTACCACGGTGCAGGCTCATTCGGCACATGGTCCGACCAGTGATAATATTTTCCTGATGTAGTCTCCTTCACCCTCCATGTAATCCACATAGGCCTGCCATGTTCGTGTTGTGCTCTGCTAGCTACCACAATCTGTTTACACTGCTTACTCTTTGTACGATGATATCTCTTGAGACGGTCTATGCAAACCTTCCTGAGGACATACGCCTTCGAACCTCCCTCACGATGGTTGTTGCCTTCCTCCGCCTCACGACAGAGTTGGTCCCTGCAATCATCCACGCTCAACCGCCCTCTTACGACCCAGCACATGTCCCGCAAGAACTCGACCCAACTACTACTCAGTTCATTTCGAAGCGCCTCGGTGTTCAGCAGAGCGACATCAGGCACTTGTGGGCGGCCTTCGGGATCGCTGTATGGGTTGAAGGGGAATCCATCCTTGCTGCGGATGTGTCGCCTCGCGTACTTGGGGTGTTGGAGGATGAGGCCAAGCGTGGTGAGTTTGTTTGTTCAGCACGGTTAGTACATAATATAGTGATACGATGCAGCTGGCATGATGTTGTTCCCCCCCACACGTACATGTGATAGGTCTTACTGCCCTGGGAAGCGCCTTCTACGGTCTCGCAAAGAGATGAACGTTGTATCTGTATTTACACTCGACAAGGGGGTCCGGGAGGCGTATTCTGTTCATCTTTACTGTTATGGTACGTCTGTGTGCTCGCTGCAGTATCATAGGCTGACTAGCAGCGATTAGATTGCCAGACAACTTATCACAATAACTACGCCGTTCATCAAGACATCCGCACTTACTACTCTGGCCATCCTGAGTACATGCAGGTTTCAGAACACTCGTTCATCGAGTACCGTGTCCTGGTCCTTTTCACCACTCTTTCCCTTCTCTCCTGGACGTCGGCCACGAACGCGGCCCATATATACCACGAGGCCTTGTCGGGTCTCGACGGGCCTGATCGCTTAGTCGCTGCACACAGGCTCCGCACAGAGGAGGTGTGGGATGGATTCACCCTCCTCGCGCTCCTCCGTGACGCCGCCGATCGTCACTACGCCCTTACAGTGCCGCACTCGGGCCTCCAGTGTGATCGCTTTACCGAGGCTATGGAAATTCGAAACACGTTCATGCAGTGCGCGGGCCAGCCTGAGTTCCGGCATTGGTGCTCGAAGTGCTACCGAAAGTTCAAGGAGCCGGATGGGTCCGACTGTACGTTTTCCCTTGTGTTTGTGCCAGTTGTGTTCTAATTTCTCGCACTCAGCGTATGTGGATGTTCTTGTATGTGATGGCATTCAGATGGGACGTCCCAGCTGTGGTGTGCGCCACTGCAAGGGGGCCCTTCCAACCACGAAGCATCGGTTTTGTCGGGGACACGAGGGCAAGGAGGCGGAGTGCGTCGTAGCGGGGTGCAGCACACCGTCTGAGCTCGGGTTCCGTACTTGCCATATCGCGGCGCATCGCGCGCTTGAAGAACACCACAATATCAAGGGGAAGGCAGCATTTCACATGCAGCAGCGTCTGGGCCGCTGTCGGGTGGGCCAGCCAGAGGATGCTTTCAACGCCACAGCTCCGGTGGACGAGGTTGTCGAGTTGGATCTCGCCACCCTCCCTGGCTCGCTGGCCTCGAGTGCATCCATGTCGGCCTCGGGTGTGGGTGCTGACGCGATGTTGGCCTTGCGCGACAGTGTTACGGAGCTCGCCGACTTTGACCCTGACCATCCTCCCCCTCTCGCCCTCGAGACCGACTTCGATTCACATTCCAAGGATGCTGGTGCACCGCTTGCGTTGAACGAACCGGGAGTCATCGCCACGAGCGTCGATACCAGCATCGGTGCCCCGCTTGCGTTGAACGAACCGGGAGTCATCACCACGAGCGTCGATACCAGCATCGGATCCCCTCCACCTGCCAATGGCGATGCAGCTGGTGTCGTGTGCGAGGACAAGCCCCCGGATGGCAATCGCTTTCTCCGTGCGATGTTCGGGCGCAACCGCACACACAACGAACAGCTGTTCGTTCGGCCGTGCGGCACGGTGGTCATTCGGGAGACGTATGCAGGGTCTGAGACCGTGCGTCATGTCGCGGTGAGCGCATGTACTCGCTCTCATTGTTGGGCTATGTATGCTTACATCGCTGTTGGAACAGGAGTCCATCCGGACTAAGTTTCAGAATATCGAAGACGAACCTGGCATTCTTGTCTTCGACAACGGCTGTTCCATGTTCAAGCACCTTGAGCACATCGGCGACCGCATGTCAAGGAGGATTGGCCTTCCCGTCGATGTGTTCCATTGGAAATGCAAACACAAGAAGTCCGACGAGGCTTGTTCCGTGCACTGCAACCCGCACAATTTTCCTGAGCTCCTCGGAGAGGACGGCAAGACTTGGTTCTTCAACACGTCGATTGCCGAACAGACGAATGTTTGGTTTGGAGGTTATCGGGCTATTGTGCGCGAGATGTCAGCGGTCAAGTACGAGTTTTTCTTAGATGAGATGATCAAGCTGAAGAACCAGCTCACACGTGCAAAGCTTGAGGCGCAGGCCAATGTCGAGGTCGGTTATCGATAGTGTATGTATTCAGACATAGACAGTATTTGGCGAAGACTTTGTATTCGGACGTGCAGTGTTGTATACTAGAACAGGTTCGATGATTCATAACAACAGAGTCGACAACATAGGCTGTGATCTACAGGTAGTCTGTACCACGACAACGATGAATCTACCACATCCTTCCCTTGCCTTTCCATGCTGGTGACATGTCATCATCGTCCAGCGTGAGGTCGATGTCGACGGCCTCAAGCTTGACCTTGGTCCTGGCGGGTAGCGCAAGCATCGGACGTTGGAGACTTGCGATGTCTGATAAGAATGACTCCTCATCACTCAACGTGTCGTCATCAAGTGTGAGGTCGATAACGCTGGAGCTCGAGCTTGAGGACGACGTTGAAGGCTGCGTCGAGCTTGAGGATGACGTCGACGGCTGCGAGCTGCCAGGTCTACTAGATGCCAGCCTGGTGCGAGTTTGAGTGCGCGCGAGAGACTCGGTAACAGGGGAGCCCAGAGGCGAGAGAACCGGAAAGTCATAAGGCAGATTCCAGAGAGAGCGAGAGGACGGTGGGGGCGAGCCCTTGGGGGAGTTTGCCTCCACGGTAGCTAACAGTCTTTTGAGTTGGTCGATGTTCGTGCGGATCTCAGAGTACAGGGCGGTGCTCTCGTCGTCACCCGATGAGATGTAGCATTCGTCACATGGGACGTGAGCAGGTTGGAGACAAGCCAGGATCCCGCGCGAGTTGACAGCGCTCGGGCTGACGACCTTGAGTTTCTTCGCATGTCGTCTGCCAGTGGATAGCCTACGGCCGACAACAGAGGAGGTACGCGGGCGTTTGAGACTGGGGTAACTGTCTTCCAACGAAGACTCGAGTGCCAGCGAGAAGTCCGTCCACTCGGTGTTGGGACTTACGGCAGGCGGTGTACCGTGGAGGGAGGCTATGACGGCTTGGGAGAGACCGGCCCACTCCTGGTCATCACCATCGGGCGACACTGGGAGTGACGCGGAGGTAGGAAGGGGGTCTGGTGTATGCGGGCCGGGTGCATGCAGGTTTGAGGCGAAGCGGATGTCGAGTAATGATGTGAATAGCTCGTCAGGCACCCTAGGGTGCAGGTCACAGCCACCAGCGAGGGCGCAGTGCGAGCTGCACATACCCCGGGGGCAAGTCTTTGCGATCTTGAACGTGCAGGGCCCAAAACCACACGAGGCCTTCTTAGAGAGGCCAGACATGGGAGAAGACTGGGTGTTCACGATGGTGGCCTGGGTGTCAGACGGTTCCGGCGATAGATACACGGGTGACTGGGACATGTCTTGTACAGCGAAGTTGCACCAACGGAAGAAGACACTGTGAACCGCCTTACCATGCTCATTCCGGGGGTGACACTGTAGTGGAGATGGGGAGCTGGAGCATATACTAATACTTTCATGAACTGATGATGCTTACCACAACGAACGATCGCCCTCGATTCCCCTTGTCATCTGACCGACACAGTTGGGGTTTGCACAAGGCCGGGCAAAGGTCGCACTTCCATGCGTCCTGAACGAGTGGGCCCCATCGTTTGGCGGATGTGCGTAGTTGCGAAGGTGAAGGGGTCATAGCCACGGAGCAGTGCAGCGGAGGTGTGGGTGAGTGTATGCGAGTGGTTGTATGCGCTATTGCAAGCACTTGTGGGGTGGGTAGCAAGAGAATGTGTGCGGAGTGGGTGTCGCAGCCAGAGATGGTGTGTGCAGGCGAGTGAGTATGTGTGAGAATATATGTGGGAGGCAAGAGGGAGTCGCGCAGTGGATGGGGAAAGGAGAGTAGTCAAAGTGGGAGGAGGAAAGGAGAGGTCGGTCGGAGCACCAGTTTATATATATAATATGAGCGATGTCAGTGACATCACTCCACCTCTATGAGGTCACAGGCTGAACCTTCGTCTTTGCTATGGGGAGAGATTGCTTGAGAGCACATTATAGAGTGCGTTGGAGGGAGCACGTTATAGTAAATAACAGATGGTTGGTGTTGGTATATAGAGTGAATACAAATTAGGGACAATCTAACTAGCGTGTACGTGAGGTCCACGAATGCAAATGCTGCCGACATAGCTTCCATCGTCCGTCCTGTGTGCGTGGGGTGTGTGCAAGGTCATAGCGCTCCTGCTCTGTGCAATCAGTCCAGAATTTCCAGTTAGCGTAGAACGTCGAGGGCGCAAACGGCACTCCAGGGAAGACTTCAGCGAACATTGCGGTCTTGGAGATGGTCGTCTTGCGGCTGCCGTTACAGGCTCGGGTGATCTTGCGTGCGATGAGGTAAAAGCCGTTGGCAACATCACAGGCGTAGAACTCATCTGGCCAGCGAGCTCGGGGTGGAATGTGTACTGTGAGATTGTGTGTATCCCAGCCGGGGAGGCCCAGGCCGACTGTCGCTGTTGTCGTTGAGACAGGAGAGATGGGTCGTGGGGTCGTAGCTGGACTAGGGGACATGTTGTCATAGGAACTAGTAGCGGATGAGAGAGACACGGTGGGAGAAAGGATGTCGGGGGATAATAAGGAGACAGCGGTGTTGGTGGTTGTGTGCGACAGTGAATACCGTGGGGAGGCCCTCGAACGCTCCGAGTCATCGTACGCAAGCACGTCCAGCCTGCGCTTGCCGCGTTGAGGTTTGGGTGCAACAACGGTGACTGCCAGTGTTGGTGGTGTGGGGTGGGGCTGGATGGACTGCTCACCAACGGCTTCGCCTATCACTGCATCAATGCCGTTGCACGTCGTGACACCCCGCCGTCTGAACAGGAGAAGTTGCCCAGTGACCAGCTGAAACGGTTTCGACATCTTCTGTGCCTCCCAGTAGCGTGACGCGACTACATAGGTGTCGATGTAGTCATCTGCAGAGACATCGAGGAGAGCCAGGATCTCGGGAGCCTGTGAAAGTGCGAACGTTGGCCAAGTCAGAATATAGTCGATTGTGGTGCGCAGAGGGACTGGATCAGCATTGTCGCCCCAGTAAGCTAGCCGACAGGATTGTCTCATTGCAATGACATTCTCGCGGCGAAGAATCTCGGCTTCGTCGCGACGGCGGCGATCTGCCTCTTGACACATCCAGCTAGTCTTCCAATCGCCATCTTTGAACGGTTTGCGATGGCGCCGCTCACCAGAAGCGTTGAGCTCTGTCGAGTGTGTGGGGGAGTCTAGCAGGATGGGGTCAAGCTCAAAAGTGGACAGTCCAGGGCCCTGAGTGGCACCCGCTGCTGAGGGCTGAGGGGATGGGGGAAGCTGGGAGAAAGGCGGGGTTTCGGCGAACTGGGATGCAGGAGGGCTCGGGGCCAGTAGCCTGATACGGTTCGTGTTGGGTATGTCTGCGGGCAGCGGGTGCATGACGGACCATGGACCATGTAGCTTCGGTTGGGACATTCTAGCAGCATGCTCTTGAGTGCGCTTGCGATCATGGGAAGGGTAGCTGCAGGCATCTAGGAGAATTACGCAGCACATGGAACACAGCCCCTTGGTACACTTTGCGGAGACCTTCGTGTGTTTGCAACCGCGGTTGGCACATCGTTTTTGATCCACAAATGTGAGTGTAGGCTGCCAGGAGAGAGGGGTAGAACTAGTAGCCATAGTGATCTCGGAGGACAATACAGGTAGAGTGGTAGACGTATAATAGAGGGTAGCGCGGTAGACGTAGACTTGGTTCAAGAAGGCCAGGGTTGCTCAGCTGGTTCACACCGACCGCCCCCACCCTCTGTTCGGCTTAGGCCTGACATGGAGGCGGGGCACTGTGAAATGTGCTAGGGCGCCTGAGGCCGACGCCCGAGCGCTTGCCCCCGGGGATCCCCGCGGAAGCGCTGGAGCGCGGGAATAACGGGAATACGGACTCTTTGGGACCGACTCATGAGGTTATTCCCATTCGAGAGCTCCTACTTGTGCATCTGGTCCGCACCTGAACATTCAGTCCCGTCTACTCTCAGTCATGGTAAATCGCGACCAGTGGGTTGGAGTTGCAGCGTCGTTTATCAACGTCAACAGCCGAACGCAGGTTGCTAGCTACTGTACGTCACCCGACTCGTTTCTCCATCACTTCCAGTTATTGGGTCTAATCATGCATTATGCTATAGGTTTGTTCTACTACGACTATCTTCTCACACTTCCCACGGAGGTCCGGATGGTGTGGAGCCAGAGGCGTTTGACCCTCCAAAGCTTCTTCTACCTCGCCATCCGTTATGGTTGCTTCGCCCAGATCACGGCGACCTTGTTCCACAACTTCAACCCCACTGAAGGTGTTGAGACTGTCCGTTCGGGAACGACGTGAGTGAACATACTTCGACGATGTGATCTCAGATTCACGAGGCTAACTTCGACTTACTGCGCGATGAAAGATGTCAAGGGATGGCTCGCGCGGGCGTAGTCCTCAACCTACTCAACTTCTGCGTAATATCAGGTGTGATTGAGGCTTTGTTGCGCAGTATCTCAAGGTCACTGATGTATTGTGTGTCGCACCGTCAGCATTTGTCGCCCTCCGCCTATATGCAATGTATGATAAAAACTGGGTACTTGGCATATTTTTATTCCTGCTGGGAGCGTGCAGCCCAACCACGATTCCTCAAGTGAGTAAAGTACTACTTCATTCATCATGATCTCATCCTTAATTGTATGTCAGAGCATTGGCTGGGTGTTCACAGAGATACATACACCGTGGCCATTACCCGCATGCACGCAAGTTATCTACGGTCCCAAGATCCATCTTTATATCCTCAAGTGTGCTCTCCCTCCTACCTTCCGATTCGATGCAACATAGCTTATTCTTGTGATACTTACAGCGGACAGAAATGTAGGTGTAATATCATTGTTGCGGGGCTACCAGCGTTTGACTGCTCATAACTTGTTCTTTTGTTTCGAAGTACCTCTCTTGCTGTCAATTTCCAGCGCCGTGTACGAGCTGCTGTGTCTCTCGCTGACTGTGGCCAAGACAATCAAGATATACAAGGTTCACCAGGACATTGGGATGATGACATCAAGTTTCAGCGGTCTTCTACTGCGTGACGGTATGCATTTTATTGTAGCTCCTACAGCTTGGTCCGGGATGTTGAATTCTCGTAGGAACTGTCTATTTCGCGTGAGTATTGTCCTACGTTTAGGGAAAACCCGAGTCAGTTCTCATTGCAAGTGTCAGCGTACTACTCACGCTGGCGGTGCTCAATATCTGCTTCTCTGTGGTACGCTTCTACGTTGTGTACATCTAAGTCACTTTAGAATGAAACTCACATCGCAATACAGACCTCAACGGCCTCAGTGGGTTGTCCGAATGTGAGGTTGGACGCGCTCTTCTCTTACTAGTATGCGTTCCACACAGTCCCCTGATGGATGGCAACGGAACTCCGACTTCGCCAGAGTGTAAGTTCGGTTGTTCACCTTGCCATTCATGCTACGCTGACTCGTCATGAATAAGCCTTGGCCCGATCCTGACTACCCACTTCATCGCGCACCTTCGAGGTTTCGTGACGCAAGCGGGCCGGTTTGATGATACCAGTGCAACCGACGAGCTACCCTCACTAGGCACATTCAACCTCCAAAATTTAAACGGGCATCATTTCCTCAACCCCATCAGTGGTGATATGGTACTAGACGACGACATCTTAGACGTTGACATCTCGGAGAGGGAGCTTGAAGACGTATAGTACGACTTTGACCGTCGAGTTAGAAAACGAGTCGGGTTGCATGATCATGTACTATACTTGCTGGCAGCAGCCCCATAAACTCACTGTAGAGTTAAGAGGTCAGGCTGAAGAGGGACTCCTCTGAGTAATACAAGCCTGAGTCGTCGAGAGTAGTTCGAGTCTATACTAGACCTAGAATAAACTGAGATAAGTAATGCGAATTTGTTCGAATAGTAGGTAATAACCTCAAGTCTTGGTTCGGCTCTTGCGTGAAGCGAACCAGCTCAATTGTAACAAGCTCCCGAGGCTGAGCGTTTACGGGGTTTCCATCGCACTCTCTGCTGTCTTTACCACTCTCCTCTCCTCAGCTCTCTTCCCCCCATTCGATCTGGTATTTGAGATCACACTCAAGTAACGCTGATGGCGACGTACCACTTGCCTGTGAACACGGCAAGAAGGCCCCCTGCAGTGTCCCTCAATACCTGGTCTGCACACACGCAGACGCGGAATACAGTTTGCCTTAGGCTCGTAAACCACCCTCTCGCTCTTCGCCTCGCACACAGCTACTCTCCTGCGCCTTCCCCCTCGACTACCCCGACTTCCCTGGTACTTGTGTTCGGGGTGTGCGTGATGATGGGTGCGGAGATCTAGTCTCAATGGCAGCGCCGATCTTCGCTACACCTCCGGGATTGTCGAGGCTTGACAGGTGCCGGTAATAATGGTTGCAAGGCGAGTACACTTGCACTTGGTTCGAGGGACGGGACTGCGTGTGCGTGCATGAGCAGGTAAGTACGAGCATAGACCGTCTCAAGTGACCCCGGGCATATCGTATCACGGTTCACCGACAGTCTGGAGCAGCCTAGTACAATAATATCATATTGGAGCGACTCAGCTGGTGCTCCGTATGCACATTGACCTTGCAAAGCTTCTCCAGCAGCATCAATTACGCTTGACACATCAATGATGGCACTACGTAGCTCGTGAGTACTTGAGTCCTTCGCCACGGAAGTATCGGTCAGCGATCCTACTTCGATCCGATATGCGACGTTGTGGGCTTACATATGTGTGCCCCTCGCACCCACTTGTTCTCCGAACTCATAAACACACCATATCGACACGTCCTCATTTATTTCTGGCAGAAATTCGCGCTTTCGTACACAACCGTCGTACTCACCATCGTCTGCAAGTTATCTCAAATTCGTGAAGATGCCAAACCAGAAGGCCCTCCGTATCCCCGTCAAACAGGGCGATTGGGAAGTTGCTGCTGTTGTCATCCCTACACCGGGCCCCAAGGACGTCCTCGTCAAGGTCATTTCGGCCGCGCTCAATCCCGTTGACTGGAAGATGCAGGCCTGGGGCTTGATGCTGACTGACTCCTCTTACCCGTTCATTTCCGGTTCTGACGCGGCTGGAATCGTCGAACAGGTCGGATCTGAGGTTTCGGACCGCGCGAAGGGCGACAGGATGTAAGTAATCGTCGTCGTTGCGTATCCACTGTGATACTGACTTTGAGGGCCCGGATAGCCTCTTCCAAGGAGCCGCTCGGAGCAACCAAGGGACAGCAGCATTCCAACAGTATGCAATAATCGCCGCCGAGATCACGGCCAAGGCAAGTGTCATCGTTCGCGTTCGTCTCCACGCAAGGGCTTATTGCGAGTTTCCGTGAAGATCCCTGATAATATCTCCTTTGATCAAGCCGCGAGTGTTCCTGCTGGTCTAGCTACGGCTTTCACGCCTCTCTGGAACCATCATCCTGAGGCGAGGACTGTCAACTTCCCAGCGCCCTGGGAGGAGGGTGGCTTGACGAGGTTTGCAGAAAAGCCTGCGCTCATTCTAGGCGGCTCGTCTTGCGTTGGTCAATACGGTGAGCCTCGATGGACTTCGTGGCGACATACATTGGCTCATCCATGCTCGCAGTCATCCAGCTTGCACGGCTCCAGAACTTCTCTCCGATCATCACCACAGCGTCCCTGCAGAACGAGTCGCTGCTCAAGTCTCTCGGTGCGACACACGTCCTCGATCGCTCCCTCCCCGTCCCAGCGATCCTCAGCGAGCTGCAGCGCATCACCGGGGGCACCCCAATCGAGTACGTGTACGACGCGGTTGCGCACGTCGACACACAGGCGCTCGCGTACCAGGCACTCGCGCCTGGGGGTGTGCTGCTCCTCGTTCTTCCCGACGAGATCCCGGCGGAGCTTAAGAAGGAAGGCGACGGGAAGAATGTGTTGTTCATCTTTGGGAATCCGCACCCGCCGGAGAACAGGAAAATTGGTGTTCAGGTGTATAGGAGGCTCACGGAATGGCTGAGGGACGGGGTCATCGTGGTGCGTCCCTCTGCTTTTATTTCCTGAGGACATAGGTAGACAGACCGTGACTGACATTGTGCGTTGTCGTGACGTCGGATAGCCCAACAAGGTCGAGGTCCTTCCGAACGGCCTGGCGGGGATCCCGGATGGGCTGGAGAGGATCAAGGAGAACAAAGTCAGTGCGACGAAGCTCGTCGCCCACCCGCAGGAAACATCTTAAATTCGTAATGTAGGTGAGTAGAGTGAACAGTCGCTTGATACAATGGCTTAAATAGTTCGTGCAAGGTCGGGTAGGCTTGTGTAATGTGATCAGTAGCACGAAGGAAACGCAATATCTAGGCATGTTCTTTAAAGATCTAGATGTGGACGAATGACCGCCGGTAGATGGAATCACTCGCGCAGACACCATCATCTTCGACCTTTCGTACACACACGCCGTCTCTACCAGATGCTTCTTCGTCAGCTGATTACCATTTCCGTTCTATTGAGGCCACGCGCACCCACTCTTGTCCGAGCAATCCCTCAGAGCCACATTCGACCCGATTCAAATAGCCGTTCATATGTGGCACGAACACTGGCCAGTTTCACCTTTGTTCACAGATCAGTGCCATCTCACTTCACCGTCGACAATGCCCCAGCAAAAAGCTCTCATCTGCCCGACGAAGCAGGGGATGTGGTATGTCGGGGAAAGCACCGTTCCCACCCCTGGCCCAAAGGATGTCCTTGTCAAAATCATGTCGAGCGGTCTCAACCCTGGCGATTGGAAAGTCCAGGCATACGGTCTCTTCGGGCTCGAATATCCTTACATATGCGGTGCCGACGCCGCAGGCGTCGTCGAGGAGGTCGGTTCAGAGGTGTCAACTCTCGCGAAAGGTGACAGGATGTGAGTGGTGACGTTTCGTGTGTTGTGTCTCAATAGTGGATGTCATATTGACGAATGAGGATACAGCCTCTTCGAAGGCGGAGCGTTCCCGGACCAGAGAACTTCTACCTTTCAGCAGTACGCCCTCGTACCGGCAGACCTTGCAGCCAAGGTGAGCATTGCTTTTCCCCCAGGCCCAGGTGTCGACTGTCGCTAATCATGTGACAGGCGCGGGTGTGCTCCGAAGATACCAGAGAACATCTCCTTTGATCAAGCCGCAACCATTCCTGCCGCTCTTACTACGGTGTTCGTTGCCATCTGGAACCATCACCCTCAGGCGAGGTCGGTGAGCTTCCCCGCGCCATGGGAAGAAGATGGACAGACCAGGTTCGCGGGTAAGCCGGCGTTCGTTGTGGGTGGCTCGTCGTCCATCGGGCAGTATGGTGAGTCTCGCTCAAGAAACAATTTGTCATTCGCACTCCAGTCCGTTCAGGTCGTGCTATTGATCTATTGGTCGTGACGACTCGTTACTCGCTCGAAACTCTTCGCGATCTATCTATGCTTCGTATACAGTCTATTTGCTTTCTGCAAGTGGAAGTGGTGCTGATACAATTGCTATGCAGCGATCCAACTGGCGCGGCTCCAGAAGTTCACTCCGATAATTGCAACTGCCTCTCTCCACAACGCAGAGCTTCTTAAGTCTCTGGGTGCGACTCACGTTATCGACCGCTCCCTCCCGACCCCGACCATTCTCGATGCGCTGCAGGAGATTACCGGCAGTGCTCCCATCGAGTACGTCTACGACTCGGTCGCGCTCCCGGACACACAGGCTCTCGCATACCAAGCTGTCGCGCCAGGGGGCGCGCTTCTACTGGTGCTGCCGGATGCGATCCCATCCGAGCTCAAGAAAGAGGGCTATGGGAAGAAGATCGTCAACATGTTCGGGATCACACACACGCCCGAGAACCGGCAGGTGAGCGTGGAGGTGTTCAGCCGGCTCACGGAGTGGCCGAAAGACGGGAAGATCGTGGTACGTGCTCGATCTTCGCTTCGGCTCTTTATGCATTTATGTTTTATGGGTCGGCGCACTGACCTTTGCGATGAATCTGGGCAGCCGAACAAGGTCGAGGTGCTCCCGAATGGCCTGGCGGGCATTCCGGACGGGCTGGAAAGGCTGAAGCAGAACAAAGTCAGCGCGAAGAAGCTCATCGCGCGCCCGCAGGATACCCTATAGTCGATGAACGGATATTCATAGTCACGATACCCTCAATGTGATTACTTTCCACCAACTCTCTGCGCCGGGATAGATCCTGGGCTGTAGTGTGCGTCGGCAACTCCTTGCTGTATCGCTCTCATGCTTGGGTGAGCCATCGGTTGTTGGTTAGTACTACGTAGACACCGGGACACTGTAGATTCTGAATGCCCACGACGCACGTGTGTCCTGGAAATGTGAACGAGATCACTGTCGGAAGCTTGGAGTAAGTTCATGACAGTCGATCTTTCTTTATCGGATTGCTTGCAATTGGGAACAGACACATTGCAGACAGATTTGTTTTGTAGTAGATAGTATTCGGTCCGCGCCTATTACATAATGCTACAGTAGGCTACAGTGGAAAATTTAGTAAGTTAGACGCCATCTTGAACAGTCTTGAACACGCCATTGGTACCACTACCATCCAGTCGACCATTAACATCCGGATATCGTTCCGTCTCCCATCCTACGGTGATCCTGATTACACCTTCTGCCAATCCATCGTCCCGGCTCACCCCCGTTCTCTAGATTCATGCACTTTCTCGAACTGAACGATGACGTTCTTCAACTCATCTGCAACCATCTTAACGGGAGACATGCTTTGAGTCTCGCTCTCGTCTCCAGACGCTTGCACGAGTTCGCGAGGATCCGCATCGTTGCCGTGTTCAAGACCTTCCGGCCGAGAACCCTCCGCGCTTTCCATCGATCTGTCCTCCACGGCCCCCGACCGCTGGCCCAATACATCGAAAGCATCGATATTGGATACTTGTCCCTGTATCAGGACGAAGATGTAGAAGACGCCGCCATATTAGACGACACCAATGCACCCTTTGACGAGGCAGCAGTGCAGCTCGTGATCGACCTTCTTGAGAAGACTCTCAATCTTCGTAGACTCGTGCTGAATCCCCGTGGCTATATTCTTGCGCAATGCTACAAATTCGATGATCTAGCTGCAGCACTCACTAGCGACGCCCTTCATCGTCTTCAAATCGTTGAGATTAGCTGGGTTACTAGCACCATCGTTGAGGTTCTAGGACGCACTCACTGGGACCTCCGAGACCTCTCCCTAAGCTATCAGGAGGGAAGGGATGGACCCGATCGAGTGTCTTTCCGCGTTCTCCTCGACGCACTCGTCAATTTCCCCAACCTTCACTCACTAGACATAAGCACGGCTTCCTTCAGGGACTGGCAAGAATTCACTACCACCCGTCGCACAGACCACTGTTACCCCAGCATCCGCCGACTGCACTTCTCATACATGGACGCTCTTCCCGCCCTGGCGCTCATCCACCGTTGTCCTAATGCTAAACTCGTGACTCTCGATCCCGCGGGCACTCGGAGTGCTAGTAAAGTTAGGACAATGGGGTCTACGATGCCGTTCGCAGTGGTGCCTTCCCTCCGCTCGCTCTCCGCCGACATCGACGTACTGTACATTGCATCCTGCATGGATCCGCTCCCTCTCGTGGAACTCAGTGCCGTGTATCACTGGAGGACGCCGAGACTGTATCGTGTCGTCCATCCCAGTGAAGAGCACGAACAGCAGGCTTCCACGCTGCTGTATGTTCTGCAGAAGCTGTGCCCGGTCTGGGTGCAACTATGGTTAATGACTGGAGATGCGCCGATGGGATTCTGGAGAGAGGTTCCACTACGCGCGCCGCGTCTGCGATATCTCGACTTGACGATCTCGACCAATGAACTGAAAGAAGAGTATGCGATTGGCCTGGTACGTACCTCGAATCGGGCATAACTGGACGAGCAATGCTCATATCGCCTTCAGAGCAACCTACCCGATGGGCTCAGCTCTCTGCCTCTTATCTATCTGGGGATATGCACCACCACTGACGTGTATGTCTTTCCCCTCTACAATCTCTCATTTCACGCTGAATAGATGTAGCTTTCACGCTCAGGACAATTCCGAGGATGCATTGCACGATCGGCAGTGCGATAATGTCGCAATGTCACTCCCAACACGATGTGCCGCAGGTATTCCCACCCTCAAGTTTTTTATGCTCTCGCACACTTTCAAGAGTGGAAGCGACGGCTGGGAGGACGCAGACATGGAAGTGACAGACAGGCAACTCACCTATCACGAGCGAGAGATGAAGAAGAAACGATTTTGGCGGATAGCGCGAGAAGGAGGCGAGTGCTGTGTGCAGCGGCTCGCGGTTCCGCAATTCCTTCGCTTCAAACACTGCCTTGAGGCGGGATTCGATGACAAGGATCCTCTGGAAGGCAAGTACTCATGTTTTAGCTTTAATTATGACTAACTCGGACAATTACCAGATATTATTGCGTTGCACAATGAGTGGGGTCGATATACACCATGATGCCACTATGGCACTCATGTCACCTCATAACCATGTATAACTCACTAGGATAGATGCCTTATACTCTACGCATGCGGCTGAGGACCACCTGCTCATACACGCTACTCGGGATGCAACTCGGGACTTACTCATCACATAAAATCTGTCTCGCTCGGCCGATTTCACCTCCGTGGATATCCTGGGAACATCGTCTTCCCGCACTGAACATCTCTTGCACACGGGCTGCCACAGGTATAAATGAATGCGGCTCCTCTACGATCTCCTTGAATCAGACCACCACAGCAATCGCGACATGCCCGCCATTTCTACTCAGAAAGCGCTCCTCCTATCCTCCCGCGCGGGTGAATGGAGCGTCGGGGAAGCTCCAATCCCCGTCCCCGGACCTCAAGAGGTGCTCGTGAAGGTGATGTCCGCAGCTCTCAACCCGATTGACTGGAAGCTTGTCGACTCCCCCTTCTCTGCGCTCTGCCCGGAGTACCCGTTCATATCTGGAACGGATGGTGCTGGCTTTGTCGAAGAGGTTGGGAGCGAGGTCACCACGCTCGCGAAGGGCGATAGAATGTGAGTACTGTCTCCGGTGTGAGATATCTCACGGGATCCAAGACGCATACAGTGCCTTGTTCCGCGTCCCGTTCCACGGGCTCCCGTGCGGGAAGATGTGTCCGCCGCACATCATAGAGGAGGTGATCACGCTGAGAAAGGAGCATACGCACATAGTGCATGGGAGGAGGCTCCTAGTATTCTCCAGTTTTCTCCAGTTTTCGTGATGCGAGCTAGTGAAGGCTGAATGTATGGACGCTGACGCAATGGTCGATGAGCACAGTGTATTCCAAGGCTGGTTCGCGAACCCGTATGCAACATTCCAGCAGTACTGCATAGTACCTGCCGCGATTACAGCGAAGGTAGCTACTCTGACTCGAGGATTCGCTCATGTCCGCATGAGTGTACTGATACTCAACCTTACAGATCCCTGAGAACATATCTTTCGAACAAGCCGCTTCTATCCCTCTGGGACTTGCGACGGTTGTGCTTGCGCTCTACAATCATGATCCGAACACAGACAAGAGCGTCCGTTTCCCACCTGTCTGGGACGAATCCGGCAAGGCCGCGTTCGTAGGCAAACCCGCGTTTATTATCGGGGGTGCGTCTTCAGTCGGGCAATACGGTGCGCAGTACCTCTGCTATCCTACTCTATACACGACTACTGATTCGATCCCCGTGACACGGCGTACTAGCTATTCAAATCGCGAAACTCGCCGGATTCTCCCCGATCATCACTACGGCCTCCCCGCACAACGAGTCTCTCCTCAGGTCCCTCGGCGCTACGCATGTCCTCGACCGCGCGCTGCCAGGTTCAGCCATCCTCGCCGAGCTCCCGAAGCTCACAGACGGCAAGCCACTCGAGTTTGTATATGACGCGATCTCGCTCGCCGACACGCAGCCGCTCGCGTACAAGGCACTCGCTCCCGGAGGCGCACTCGTGCTCGTGCTGCCCGAGATCATCCCCGCGGAGCTCAAGCAGGCCGGAGACGGAAAGCGGATCGTGAACGTGTTCGGAAATGTGCACCACCCAGACAACCGCGCGTGCGGAGAGCTCATGTACGCGAGACTTCCCGAGTGGCTCGAGAAGGGCATCATTAAGGTTCGTGCTCGAATCCCGAGAAAAAAGCTCGTATGGGTCGGGGGATGTGCCCTATGTCTGACTTTGTGTGTTGCAGCCGAACAAAGTTGAGGTCCTCCCTGCTGGGCTAGCGGGGATACCGGAAGGCCTTGCGCGACTTGAGAGCTTCAAGGTCAGCGGTACGAAGCTGATAGCCCGTCCTCAAGAGACGGTGTGAGGATTGGAGAATAGGATCTCAACCTCACTCGCCGGATGCGTACGCGCGTACCCTCGTATTTCCGGTATTATAGCGTGACAGCGTTCATGTCTACACGCGGGCTCCCTATCACTAGTATCAGAGTGTGTAAGCGACTGTTAGGCCCGAGTAGCCCAGGCCAAGGATAGTAGTAAGTAGTATTCTTGAGGCTACTCTACACCTGAAAGTACTGGTCGTGCAAACCAAAAATGGCCTTACATTTAGCTGCAGCACTGATCTAACTTAGATCTGACTCCTCTGTCTTGCTCCGCTATAAAGTCTTTAGGTTCCACGCTTGAAGTCAATCTCCTTCGTGCTCGTCGACAACCTTACCTCACATCGCCTTATCGACAAGCTATCTCTGCCACTCGGATAGGCCATGCACAGGATCCGGGTGAGCTTCACACAGACGTACTCCGAGCGCATCACAGCAACGCGCAGGGAGCTACGGCAACTCGTACAAGACAGCCTTCGTAAGGACTCTGCCAGTGCACTCTCTTTCAACCCGGGTACGATGCTAACCAACTTGTGATCGGCGGCGCATTGACTAGTGACTCGCCGTAGGCACAGCCACCGAACCAAACGCGGAGATGCGGTGGACCAGGAGGGCATACATGCGCGACGTCGTCGCCAAATACCGCGTGCGCATCGAGGGCTGGCCGCTGGACGACGTTCCCTTCAAGGACCCGAGTGAAAACCCAATCTCCGCATGCTCGAGCTGCTGCTGCGGCGATGGACGGAGGGCACCGTCCACTTCCGCCGGATCTCGGAGTCCGAGTTGAAGGAGATGATGGAAGACCCGTCGCCGTGGATTGGAATGGGGGGTGGGGAGCCGATGGAAGACGAGGAGACCTGAGGTGTGTTGTCCGATATTGGGAGGACACCTGTTGGGTGAGTGCAGCATGCAGGCTCAGGCTGGAGCACAGCGATGGCGACTGATGGGCACATAGATTTGAGCGAAACGTACTTCCGAAGATGAACCGATATGATCCCGAAAGAGAACTGTGTTCCTTGAAATGCAATGCTTGAATGTATGTTCGAACTCCAGGATCGCCTCAGAGGGACCAGCGAGTTGGCGCACGAACGTCCCGTTGCTGGCGACGCAACCAAGACGGACCCAGGACGAGAGAGTCGACCTGTCTCCTCACGCTCACAGCCGTCGTGGTTCACCTATAGTTATGAATTTGAGCCTCCAAAGCAGCCATACTGAGCGAGGTCTCGCGCGAGCAGATCGCGACTGATATCAATACACGCCTATATATCTTCTGAATCTGGTTCCACACGTGACACCGCGATCTTCGACGTCTTCCGCGCACCGCATACAGCCCCCCGCACGCACTTCCCCACTCGCTCACGCGCTGCCCGGGCTCTTGTACCACACATCCAGGCGCGTCAGGTTGTTGTACAGCTCGCCCGAGGCGAGGAGTGTGTCCTCGCCGCTCGGTCCGCGCGCGTCTGGGGTCATCCACGCCGCGAGCGGTGCGTGGAACTCGAGGAATGCGGCCGCTGTGTGTTCGTAGCCAGCGTCAGATTCGTGCGCGTATAGCAATCCCATGTTCAAAATGAAGGAGCAGAGGAAGGTGGGAGCGAGAGAGGTGGGAGAGAGACGTACTGCCTGGGCCGTATCCGTCCCCGACTGAGCCAGAGCCCCCGTGGATCTTCTTGCGCGCGCCCTTCTCGGGCACCGCGAAGTTGTTCGTGTAGAACTGCACGCCGGGCTCTGCACGCGCGACGTCGCCCCGTGCGTGAACAACGGTCGAGTTGTCGATGTGCAGTTGATGGTGCGATGATGACGTCATAAGGAGGAAGAACTGGTATCAGAACGACACTGAGCTGCGGAGAATGAAGGACGTACGGTTGGATGCAAAGCTGATGCGCAGGCCGCTCTTGCCGCTGGTCAGAGAGACCAGTTCCTCAGAGCCGGGCCCGTCACGCGAGAGCACCGCGCCCACGAGGTCGAGCTCAGGCGAGAACGCGGACGCGGGCAGCTTGCTCGGAGGTGGGGGTGTCGCGCGCGGGGAGAACACGTAGAACTCGTCTGTCGGGCAAATGCGAGTATACGGGGGAGCATTCAGTGGTGCGAAGGCGAGGAGAACGTCAGCACGCGACTTGTCGGATATGCCACTAGCAGGCTGAGAGACGGCGCACCATATCCGGATGCGGGAAACGCCTCGCCGATCGTCCCGCTCGCCTTCTCCTTGTGTGCGTGGTGGGTGCCCGCGACAGCGAGAAGAGTGCCTGTGGAGAGCCCGTCATGGTCGAGCCCAATGGTGTGATCGGCCTACGGTCATACGGAATGTCAATATAAGCACGCGAATGGGACGCAGGATGGCATGCTCTCGCCCACCTTGATGTCAATCTTGTGCTCCTTTATGCTGAGCGTCTCCGGGCCTTCTTGAAGGGATGCGTCGAGGTTGAAGCCCCAGTGCTGTAACAATCGCAAGAATACAGGGAGGAAGGAACTTAACATCTGAGTGGTCGACTTGAACAGGAAGTTACACACCTGTGTCAAGTTGATCGGAGTGAGTGTCTTCTCATCCAGTAGCTTTGCACGGTAGATAAGGACAACACTCCCGAGGTTCCACTCCTTCGCACCGTCCGCCGTCTGGTTCGGTGCACCCTCGGGCTGGGCGAGACCGACGAGAGCCTCGACGAGAAGCTTACCCGGGTATCCCTCCTCCCCATCCTCGGATATGCGCTTGAAGATGATGGAAGAGGGTAAACGGGTCTGGATTGTAGCAATCTCGGCGGGGGTAAAGAGCTGCGCGGCGGAGGGGTCGACGAGGGGCTCCCATGGGTACTGGTCGAAGCCCTTGACACCGCCGTGGAGGGAGACCGTCGGCTTCTCGTTCGGCTGGGGATTGACTACCGAGCTGAGGCCATCGCGCTCAAGAGTGTGAGAGCCCACGGGGAGACGGTTGGCGTAGCGGCCGATGATCGTGTTGGTGTACTTCTGGGCGATATGACCAGTGGGGTCCTCAGGGCCTATGAGAATGTCGTGTGTCTGAGAGCGCCTCGATGTGAGGATGTGCGGGTGGTATACGCAAGCAGTACAGGGCGAATACAGACCTTGCCATCTGCTTGAATGAACAGACGATGGAGTGTCAGACCAGCCGGAAGAATCTGGAGGATACGTTGTGGCGTTGGTAGTGGAGATAGCGCAGGTCGAAAGACATACCTCGAGGGCGAGAGAGGGAGTGAAGGATGGGAGGGTAAGGAGGATGGGAGTGAAGCTGGGATCGGTCGACACGGCCATCGCGAACGATGGTGGCAGAGGTCAAGACGACGACGAACGTCCCAAGGACGATGAGCGCAAACACAAACACGATGGACGACCTTGACTCCTGCCGGCTCTCCGGCCCGTGCAGGCCAGGACTCTACTTGATCTTATCTCATCTCCGAGGTTTCTCCCCCGACGCGAACCGTCACGCACGTCGATGATGGGTCACGACTTACGAGTCGCGTCTCAGCCCCCTGTCCTTTGCCTCCTCCGCCTACGATGCACTCCGAGGACAATTATTCGTGCTGCTCACTAGATGCAGATCTTGTCAGCTATAATCATATGCCGGACTGACTGCTCAAGTACATATATTCTCCTAGCTAGTGAGTACTGCAGCCAGTCGCTCTATCCCACATAACCGACTCGCCATTAAGCATTGCGGCTGGCAACTCGGCGAGGCCGCTCTCGGTCCGAAAGACGTCTTCGTCAGATTATCGCGGCTCGGCTGAACCATAAGGGAAACAGGATGTGAGTGTGTCAGCCGAAGTCGAATCTTCTTGCGTGTGCATGTGCCTTTCAAGGCTGGTTTGCCGCAACGCAGGGTCCCTAGACCAGCCTAAACCTTCCAACGATGTAGGCCGACCATCCCTTCCATTCGCGAAGATGCAGAAGTTCTCCCCGATCATCAGCCGGTGTCCGCACACAGCAATCCTTTCCTACTCTCCCTCGGCGCGACCCACGTCTTGGACCGCTCTTGAGCCTTCTTTGACATCCTGAGCTTGCTGCAGGAGACCGAAGGCATGCCGAAGCTCGACGTTGCGCGAGGACACATGATACTGGCGTCATTTCTCGCGATGCTAGTAAGTAGCTTCTTGCTGCTTTGTCAATACTAGCTGCGGTTGCTCTAGAACCTGGTCAATGGTATCGGGAAGGATCATATCTATGACTCAGCGTGGAAGCAATCATTCTATAAACTCTTGCAGCAAACTCATGGAATGCTATCTATAGGGGGCATTACGCTGACACTATCCATGTCCTGCGTTGCTCAATCTTTGAGTTCTGCTCCACTTTGGTGGCTCGCGGCCCATCTGCTGGTAGCGGAAGCGCTAGCAGCCGTGCTGAGGCAGTTCGCGGGAAATCTTCCGGCCGCTCCTCCACCCACGGTTGACATTCATTGAGAGCGTCGTGCGAGAGATTTGGACGGTGGAAGGAGGGAGATGGGTAGCTTGGTCAGCCATTTCCCAGTCTTGCCGTCAGACGGGTCATCGAGATCAAGTCAATCGGTGCTGACATGTCGCTGACACAGCTGCTCGGGATGTCGTGCTGCTACTTAGCAACTTCTCGCAGCTTCTCGCTCATCCAGTGCTATCCAGTGCATAATCGCACGATCGGTATGGAGCGTCCATCGTATATATGAAGCGGCGCGAGCTACCAGGAAGCCCATTTCTCCTCCGCACAATCTGAGACAGCCTCTCCCCACACAATTCCGCACAATCACCCCACTATGCCGACCCAGAAGTCTCTCATCCTCCCAGCCAAGCAGGGTAACTGGGAGATCAGCGAAACCGACATCCCCACACCCGGTCCCCAGGACGTCCTTGTCAAGATCGTAGCGACTGCGCTGAACCCCGTCGACTGGAAGATCCAAACGCACGGCCTGTTTGCTACCAGTTTCCCCTTCATCACTGGCACGGACGCGGCAGGAATTGTCGAGGAAGTGGGCGCGGAGGTGTCCAACGTCGCGAAAGGCGACAAGATGTGAGTCCCCAGCGTCTGATAGCCAGCATGTGCAGCCCGATGACGTGCGCACACCAGCTTTTTCCAGGGCTGGTTCGAGAACCCGAAGGCGACCTTCCAGCAGTACGCCATCGTCCCTGCTGAGATCACAGCAAAGGTGAGCGTCGCAGTCGATCTCTGCGCATCGACCAGAGATATTCACGTCATGCCTCCCCGATGCCGTAATCGTGAAGATCCCCGAGAACATCTCCTTCGACCAAGCCGCGTCGATCCCGCTAGGCCTCGCGACCGTCTTCACCGGCATTTGGAACAAGGACCCTAAGGCCAGTTCCGCAGGCTTCCCCGCACCGTGGGAAGCAGGCGGCGAGACCAAGTTCGCGGGCAAGCCCGCGTTCATCCTCGGGGGCTCCTCCTCCGTCGGGCAGTACGGTGCGTCTCCACTACATTTACATGCTCCACTCGCAATGTCATTGTGCTCATCTGCGTGTCTGTGCCCCACAGCGATCCAGCTCGCTAGGCTGAACAAGTTCTCCCCGATCATCGCTACCGCGTCGCTGCACAATGAGGCGCTGCTGAAGTCGCTCGGTGCAACGCACGTCATCGACCGCTCCCTCGCCCCGGACGCGATCTTGTCCGAGATCCAGAAGATCACGGGGGGCACGCCGATCGAGTACGTCTACGACGCGATCTCGCTCGCGGACACGCAGTCGGTCGCGTACCAGGCGCTCGCACCCAGCGGCGTGCTCCTCCTCGTCCTGGCCGCGGCGATCCCGGAGGACATCAAGGCGGCCGCGGACGGGAAGAAGATTGTGAACGTGTTCGGGAACGTGCACCCGCCGCAAAACCGGAAGATCGGTGTGGAGGTGTACAGCAGGCTGACGGAGTGGCTCAAGAACGGCGTGCTCGTGGTATGTCTGCCGTGTTCTGTCTGATTCCTCTCCTCTGCTGGGACTCACGGTGCGTTTTGCAGCCGAACAAGGTTGAGGTCCTCCCGAACGGCCTCGCGGGCATCCCCGACGGTCTTAACAGACTAAAGGAGAACAAGGTCAGCGGAACGAAGCTCATCGCACGTCCACAGGAGACCGCGTGAGGAGTCACGTCGCAGAGGCAGTCGAAGTAGTCAGTGTGTGTATTTGTATTTCGGGCTATAGTCGTAGTAGTCTTAAGAATGGACCACGCCAGTGCGTCCTGCAGGCCACATACCCGGTCAATGTTCTAGTAACAGTGAGTTCGTGCAGAAGGTGCGTACCTCCGGTGCTATGATTGTACGGTGATGGAGCAGCCGGGATAGTTCGTCGTCAGTATGTGATGCAGCCTCTACGCGTGGTGCTCACTACTACGTTCACCGGGAGACAATCTCCCTTCCTCTTGCATTCCCGGGGATCGTATCGGATACCTAGTACGTGTGACGTACTACGACGGTCCTCGTCCTCTCCTCGAATTTGATTATTCCTGCGCGATCCCCGGGCCCGTGCACTCACCTGTACTTACATGTCAGCGTGCCCATGGTGGGTATTTCATAAAGACTCACCATACATATGCAAAACGTATACGTTCACACCCCAGGCTTCGCATTATCAATCATTTGACTTGGCCCAGTGTCCGACACTTATGCAAATGCAAGTGCAAGAGTCCCGAACCCGGGACGCCCACTGAATCTGCAGCCTGCACTACATCGTTATCGTTAAACACTCAGGCCTCAACCTCTAAGTCAGTGAAGACGTGACGCCGGATCGAGTTGCTCGTAGGTGAGAGAGACCCAGTCTGGCTGCGCGAGTGATGATGGCGGATAGGGAGGGACCCATACCGCATAGAAAATGCTGACCAATATTGCAGGTGGGCACTGGGCAACTTTGCGCAAACCCCGGTGCCGGATCTGGGCGAGGTCGGGCTTCGTTCGATGCTCGAGCCGGCCTGCTTCGTCGGCTAGCTATCGACCTGCTGGCATATATAAGCATAGAGGTATGCACGGGAAGACGAACAGCATATCTCCCCGCTCTGACACACCACAAACCCATCGCCACCATCAACACTCCTGTCGAGCATCGTGCCCGATGCAGAACCAGAAAGCACTCTTCCTCCTCTCGAAGCAAGGAGCCTGGCAGGTCGGAGAGACCGCGCGCCCTACGCCCGGGCCTAAGGACGTGCTTGTAAAGATCATGTCGACCGCGCTCAACCCCGTCGACTGGAAGATCCGCGAATACGGTCTTCCGTTCATCACAGAGTACCCGACAGTGTCTGGCCTGGACGGAGCGGGAGTCGTCGAAGAGGTCGGCGCAGAGGTTGAAGGCTTCGCGAAAGGCGACAGGGTGTGAGTGGTACCGACCTTGAATCAACAATGCAGGAGCATTGCGCTGACAGAGATGTGTGCACCAGCCTCTTCGAGGGCTGGTGGGAGCCGAGCAAGGTCACCTTCCAGCAATACGCGATCGTTCCCGCAGAGATTACTGCTAAGGTGCGTGCACGCCCGACCTGCGGATGAAGCTTTGCCGACTCGAGACTGACGCCGCGCACAATTTGCAGATCCCGGAGAACATCTCCTTCGACCAGGCCGCATCGATCCCACTCGGGTTCGCGACCGCCTTCGCCGTCCTCTGGAACGTGAACTCGGACGCACAGGCGCAGGGACACGCCGTCGGCTTCCCAGCGCCATGGGAGGAGGGCGGCGAGACGCGCTTCGCGGGCAAGCCTATTTTCATCATCGGGGGCGCATCTTCTGTGGGACAGTATGGTACGTCGGTACTCTTCTTGCCTACGCGCGCAACCGGAGTACTCACCAATAGTACCCTTCGCGCGATACAGCAATCCAAGTCGCAAGGCTGAGCAAGTTCTCGCCGGTCATCACGACCGCTTCGCCGCACAACGCGTCGCTGCTGCAGTCCCTCGGTGCTTCGCACGTGCTCGACCGTGCGCTCTCCCCGCCTGAGGTCCTCCGCGCGTTGAAGGAGATCACAGGTGCCAACGGAGCCCCGCTCGAGATTGTCTACGACGCGATCTCGCATGGGGCCACGCAGGTGCTTGGATACGAGGCCCTGGCGCCGGGTGGGGTGCTCGTCGTCGTCAACAACGAGGACATCCCTGCCGATGTGAAGGAGAGGGCGAAGGGCGAGGGAAAGAAGGTGGTGATGTCGTGGGGGACGGTGCACACGCCCGAGAACCGAAAGCTCGGCGTAGAGGTGTATAGAAGGCTGACGGGATGGTTGACGGAAGGGACCATCGTGGTATGTCCTGGCTACTGTGGCTCGTGGTGATGGGAAAGACGGTATGCTGACGATCCTCGGAATCCCACAGCCCAACAAGGTCGAGGTGCTTCCAGATGGCCTGGCGGGCATCCCAGATGGGCTGGAGAGGATGAGGGAGAACAAGGTTAGCGCGCTGAAATTGATTGCGCACCCGCAGGAGACTGCGTAAGTTCGCAATGGGGTTCTGTATATGTTTTCCGTCGGTAGTAGAGTTTTGAAGCTGCAGGTGTACCTCCGTTTCCCTTGGGGTAACATCGCATTCCGCTGCTACCTCGCGCTGTCGCAAGAGTACCTCCTTCTCCGCGCCATGAATGAAGAAAGTTCACAACAGATGATGGTCTTTTAAACGCACATCCAGTATCCAAGTGTCTGGTAGATCTGATGGCAAAGTGTATCTGTGAGGTCAAGCACAAAGTTAGCGGAATCACGGGTGTTAGAATACGCTGATGACTTGCTGAACAGACCATCGCATAGGAGAAGGAAGGAGGATCTGAGGCACGGCAGGCAAACGCGAATTTTTGTCGGTGGAAAAGTCACAAAAAAGTCGCAGCCAGTAGTTACGCATTTAGCGGATATTCTTCCGCATTTGGGCTTGAGAAAGGATAACATTTTATGCAGGACTTAAACGACTTTTCACTAGACGAAACGGTTCTGTTTTCCACACTTGTAAAAGAGCCTCAGCACACAGGGTAGCTAAAGACTATTCTATGAATGAAAAGGGGTGAAATGGTTAAACTGTTGTGAGTGCATTTAGCCAATTTTGTAGGCAAGAAAATCAAGGCAAAGGTTTTCTGTTTGTTCGTCACAAAATGTTACCTTTTTGGAGCGCATAAAAGGCGCAAAAAGCCCAGCGAAGAGGTAAACTATTCTCTTGACGAAAAGGCAACGAAAGCGCCTGGTGGTTTCTGGAAGAAAAGTCACAAATGGGTTAAACTTTTCTGCTGAAGAAGACAGATGGCTAAGAACGGCCGTTCAAACGTTCAACGTTCACCGTTCACACCAGCAGCGCGGCGCGATCGCACTCAGACACTGCCAGCTGTGAGTACACTCAAGTTCTACGCTTGCATATCCTCCGCTTCGCGCCCGCATATGCGCCGCTGCGCGCCAGTTCGCATCCGTTCGCGCCTCACCCCACCGCTTTGCACCAGATTGCGCCTCATCCCGCCAGTCCGCGCCAGTCCGCGCTAGCTCGCGCCTCACCCCGCCGCTTCACACCTCACCGCATCGCGTCGCACCAGATTGCGCCTCACCCCGCCGCTTCGCACCAGGTTGCGCCTCACCCCGCCGCTGCGCACCAGATTGCGCCTCATCCCGCCAGTCCGCGCCACTTTGCGCCTGACCCCGCCGCTTCACACCTCTCCGCGTCGCGTCGCACCAGTTCGCGCCTGACCCCGCCGCTTCACACCAGTTCACGCCTCACCGCGTCGCGTCGTGGACTCGCCCGCCCTCGCCCACCCTCGCATGTGCTCCACTTCGCACGACTTCGCGCCTCACCCCGCCGCTTCGCACCGGTTCACGCATCACCCCGTCGCGTCGCACCAGTTCGCGCCTCACCCCGTCGCGTCGCGTCGTGGACTCGTCCGCTCTCGACCGCCCTCACATCTACTCCACTTCGCACGACCTCGCGCCTCACCCCGTCGCGCCGCGTCGTGGACTCGTCCGCTCTCGCCCGCCCTCCGTTTCGCGCTACTCCCGGCCACTCTCATGCGCTCCGATCACCAGCGCACCGCTCCACCTCGCGTTGGTATGCTCCGGACCTGGGTAAACAGGATTGACGCGGAGTGTTCTAGCGTGAGGTGATGCGGTGCGAAGTGTGTGGGAGCGGATAAACTGAGGCAAAAGTCGGGGAGAGCCCACTCTCATGTGCTCCAGTTCCCCGCGCACCGCTCCACCTCACGTCGGTGTGCTCCGGACCTGGGTAAACAGGATCGACGTGGAGTGTTCTAGCGTGAAGTGATCCGGTGCGAGGTATGTGAGAACGGATGGACTCGAGACGGGGCAAAAGTGTCGGAAACTAGTAAACGGTGTAACCTGACATACCTTGTACTCTCGCCCGGACTGAACCTCATGGACGTTACATTCAAAGAGCAATACATATACATTGATCAATCCTGTGAAGAAGGATTAGCGAACACTTCTATTGTAAAGAGATTGTACGGACCCTGTTCAGCGAACGTGATATTATGCATTTCCCTTCAATGCCGTCTAGATCACACTCCAGCGCGGCGAAGTGACACTGTACATCTTCGAAGCGGACCAGATGATCAGTACGTGCAAAGCGCTTGTGGAAGGCTTGGGTCTCGGCATCCGGAAATTGACGGTATGGATCGTGTCGCGATTCGGTGTCACTGAGAGGCTCGTATTCATCGACCAAGACGAAAGGTTCCAGGATTTGCCGTCCACCTTCCAAGCAACCGTGCAAATATATCTCCGTGATTTGTCCTGCGCGCGGGAAGGGATTTTGGTCACGGTCATCGCCAGGATCGCGGAACAAGATGAATGAATTCCGTAGACCTCCTTTGCGCTTAGCGAATTCCATCCCGTAGCGCTTCACCTTGCGTAAGGCATTGACGCGATTGTTGAGGCATGGTCGAGAGTCAGTGGTCGGCCCGAAGACGGAGGAGAACGCGCCAGCTGAAGAGATAGAGACGAGTGCATAGAGGGCGTCGTACACAGCCCTTAAAAGTTCGGTCTCCTGGCCCTCGTCGTAGGGAAGGTGAGAGACTGGGGATTCCGAACTGTCGCCTGAGTCGCCGAAGGGTGCGAAGCCGGCGACCCGTATGCCACCGGATGTCCTCGTCTTCAACACTGTCTCTTCATATATCTTGACCATCTTCAGATACGGCTGATACTTCGGCCACTGGGTGCTTGTCATGAGCCATCGAAGGTTGGCGCCAAGATAGAAATATCGCATGAACGTGAGAGGCATTTTGTCTGCCAAGATATCAGAAACTGGTCACTCTGATAATCTGACGGTAGACGCACCGGTTTTGCTATTAGTGTTCAGGTTCTGCAACAGACCGTTATACCGCTCAAAAGGGAACACCCACCATGCGTGTACAGGGCCAAAAAGCAACAGACATTCGTACAGATGCAGTGATAGGTGATGGTTGGGGACCAAGTTGTGCTGGAACAGTGTGCGGAGAGTGTCCATGTACTTGAACATGTGTCGGTCGAACTTCTCCACGCGACCGCGATCCATGGTCCGCCGGGTAGCGAGATCCACAGTGCATACGAGCGCCATGAAGTTACCGAGGAGCACACGCTGCCTCTCTGTCGACGACGAGGATCCCCATCTCCGGCACAGCGTCATGACCAAGCTCACCGTGCAGACTGTTCGCCATTGATCTGCCTTCAGTTTGCCATGGGACGGACTGCCGAAGTTTTTCGGAGGGCGTTCCATCCAGGACGGGAACCGAGTCGCCTTGATGTCGTCGCGGACCTGGTTCATGGTAGCTTGATCTAACACCCGAAACTTCGATAGGTCGTAGCGATTTTCTGCGAGGTGGAAATCTGTTGTCGACTCCTCGAGAATGGGGGGTAGCTGCAGGACCTGGTCGGTGTGTTCTTTAACCTGTAGAGGATGTGAGCAACGCAGGGACATTATTCTCGGCGATGACGTACCCAGTCCATCAACGCCTCGCCGTAGTTCCTCTTCGTGAAGCGACCGGCCGCCGGTGGGGTAATATTGTTGAATTCAGCGATCGCGGTGACGTATCCCTTGCGGAATTTAAGCAGAGCGTCCAGGGAAGGCTTCTTCCGATACAGCGTGTTATAAGCATGCTGCAAGTTCTGGCGCTGCTCTTCCGGAGAGTGCGGTTTAACCTTCGTTGAGTCGCTACTCTTGTCCTTGACATTGATTCCCCAAACCTCTCGACAGTGGTGGCGCAGTTCACCTAGAAATAGATTATGCATCGCGTCGACGACGGCGAAGCGGGTTGGATCCCAGTATTCCAAGCGCAAGAGTTCGCTCCAGCGGATGCCGTGCTTCTCGAACTCTTTCTCCCGTGCAGCCTCGGTCGGCGCATCACGCCATTGGGCGGCATATTGCAGATGCTGTTCCCAAGTGTGACGGGGCCAGGCGTTACGATCTAGTTCGTTGATTCGCGACTTCGGGAGTTCACAGAACGAGCAGAAGTGCGACGCCATGTGACCTGCGAATCCTCCAGCTTTGCGCAACGCGGGAATATCGCACACGAGTGGAATGACAGCCGCTCGGACAAGGAGAGGAGAATTGTGATCTGCGACGTTGGCGAAGACGATTCCGCGGTGCCAGATCAGAATCAATTCGTCGATGAGAGGGCGAAGGAGGTTGTTCAGATGATATGTTTCGGGTTCGCTCGGTCCAGGGATTATGCCAGCTAGATAGATATTCTCAGCGCGATAACGCAGATGATCCGGAAGATTCATGCAGACTAGATAAATGGCACCGATCGAATGTGACTTCCCAGCTTTCTTGTTCCCGTAGGGATTGAACCAGTCGATGAACAAGCTGAAGACAAGATTGACCGAGTTATCCCCCTGTACCGAGAACAATGTCTTCCCATCAGGACCCATGAAACTCTGCAGGCACGGGGCGTCGAAGATGTCCTTCCAGGCGTTCGGCGAGCGATTGTTCCAGGCGGCGCGCATAGAGCGCGCAATCCCAGGACGGCTAAGCATGTCCGCGAGCCAAGATTCTAGCGTGCGGTATGGGTAGGTGAGTACGGCTTCGTATGTTGTACGCATTTCCCCGTGTTTGTTGGAAGGGGGATGATCCTGGCGGAAGACGAGGGGGGTGTTACAGACTGCTTTGTCGGTTTCTTGGAAAGTGCATGCGTGAGGATACGGGTTGTCAGGATTGTCACGGCTAGGAGGATAAATCGCGTAGCATGTCGGGCAACACGCGTATCGCACGAAGTCGGGTTCGAGGCCGAGAGTGGAGAGCACAGTACGAATGTCGTCCGGGACGCTATCTAGAATCGCTTTCTGGTCGGCAGTGAGACCGGCATTGGAGGTGACGGACATGTACGCTCCCATGAGTACGACTTGGATAGTGACTAGGACGTAGTCGACGTAGGGACGAGATGCTGCGGCCAGTGTGTGTAGCACACTTGTCATAATTAGGGCCGCGAGAATGAAGGGCGGAAGAACTTTGTAGAACGCTCGCTTCGAGTCGTCTGGTGTTGATATTTAGAACACTTCAGCCAATGCTATGCGCCAGATGACGAGCTAACTGACCGATTGTGACAAATTGAGGCCCACTCGCGCCGTCCATATACTTTCGAGCGAGCCATTCCCCTACGTGCTTGCACCATGCTCGCTGCTTCATGCCGTCCAGTCGCTCAATCTCCGAATTGAGCTTCCCTAACAATGCCAAGCGTCGGTTGTCCACTGCTTGATCGTTGAGCGGGACGAGCTGTTCTTCGACGTAGCGTCGTTGCTCATACAACCAGCTATAGATCCCATTGAAAGAACCTTCCTGAGGCTGGGGGGCAGGGTCGATCACCGACTGTGGCTCGTTATTGAAGGTCAGAATCATGTCTCTTGCGACGCCCTTGGAGAAACGGTCCGTGTTCTTCATGAGATCCGAGATAACCTTGTGACGAATTTTGACAGCACCGTGGAACTGGGACAACGATGAATCCGATCGGGTGGAGGAAGGCTGACTCAGGGAGTGAGCACAGAGGAGACCTCGATATGATATAGCGTTGTTACGCACGGGAGGATTAGGCAGGATCTCGGTATCTTGGGGTAGAACTGTACCTCCGCCGACCGTGTCGTCTGTCTGGTCTCCAGGTCTTAACAGCAGAATCGCACCTGTAGTCACCACTCTTGTTAACAGAATACACACCTGTGCCTGTGCAAAAAGTGCGAAATGTTGTCCATGACCTGCAGCACATTGTTATGTTAACAGAGGTGGGGCAAGGCTGACAGAGCTGGAGCTATGTACATATAACAATGTCTTAGACACTGTCTACAGAGTGTCACAGTCACAGTGTACACTCTGTTATCGCTGTCCATGGCCCAATATAACAGACAATGTGCACTCTGTACTAACTGTCTATGGCCTTGAATACAGATAGTGCGCATTCTGTTTTCACTGTGTAGGGCCTAGTATACAGACAGTGCGCACTCTGTATTAACTGTGTAAGGGCTTGAATACAGACAGTGCACACTCTGTACTAACTGTCCATGGCCTAGTATACAGACAGTGCACATTCTGTATCAACTGTGTAAGGCCTCGTATACAGATTGTGCACACTCTGTTGTCACTGTGCAGGGCCTTGCATACAGATGGTGCAAACTCTGTAATAACTGTCTAGGACTATTATAACAGATGACCGATGTTTTTGATTGAACCTTAGGATATTAGTAATAGGCTGAAGATCTGATTATGATATGATCTCCTTGTTATCTCTTCAGATAACAGCTTCTTATCTGTACTGATAGCTTGACCATCTAATCTACTACCTTGGGATCAATACCGCGCCACTGGGCACTCATTTGACATCTTTTCTCGCACCTTATTACCTCAATTAGGCAGGTAGGTGGCAGGGCTACCCTAGGGGGTCCCACTTCCTCACCCTCTACCTCCCTCATTTCTTGATGGATCCCCTCCATTCATGTTGTAGTATACTTGTATATTGAATGGCTACTACCCTGTACAAAGTGAGGGTACAGCCCCCTCCAATCAGTGCACTGCAATAGGTAGAAATAATCGCATTATTCAGGTATTAAATGCTGAATAGCTCAGTAACCGTTGGGTGCATCATCATGTACAGAGCACTGTTGGAAAGGGCTATGCTGAGGCTTTCCAACAAGCCCTTGTACATGAAAGTCCGTCTACAGGAACCCTGGGTATGCACATGTGCTCCTCCTACCCTACCCCCAGATTGTCTGGGGTATACCTCCACCAATTCCTGATCAATCAATGTGATCCGTTTTGCGTTCAATGTGCTTCGTACACTACCTCCCATCCCAGTAGTGTGCCTGGCAATGCACCCCATTGATCCAGATACAATGGGCAATGAGTATCCAGGTTACCCTCCTGATAGTGCACCCAATACTCCGCCGATTGGGGTGTGTTAGGCACCGTCGGAAAGCCACAGCATACAGCTTTTCATCGGTATCTTACTCATCTCCATACACCCAACAGACACAGAGATACACACATGTTGTCCTCGTACCACCTCTTAACACTATTTACCCCATATCTTGCTCTACTAATTACCGAATCACATCATTCTTTCTTCGGTAGCCTACCAATACTTAGCATAGTCCAGATCATGTGTGTCAACCCTTATCGGTGATGTTGCTGGTATATAGTTTTCTTATCAGTTGTGACCAATATCTAGTGAATTGCGCTATCCTACTACCTCTGATAGTCACGCACAATGTCAGATAGGGAAGAGGCGAGATATAGCTACATGTTGCAAAAAGAACCATAGGAATCCATGAAGAATTGGTTATGGGACACCGGAATTGGCTGTAGGAGGTGGTTTTGTAGATACAGTGGCAAGCAGTGAGTGCAGACACTATGCAGCTTTAGTGTCAAATAGTGCACATTTCGCTGTTCGGACACTTACTTCACCAATTCTCCACATATTGACATTCTGTTTTTTGCATCTTGTTCACACATATAGGGACTATTCATGTTGGTAGTAGATCTGTGGCATAGGGCTCCCAAACCTGCGAGATCAGGGTGATCAGGGGAAACACTGATAAGCTAATGGGTAGTGTACCTCATGTCCGATAAGGATGGCAACTGGACAGTGGTGAACAGTAGGGTATAGGAGTATACTCACAAAATGTGAGGGTGATACATGCATGTGGTGCGAGGATCTACTGCGAGCCATATTGGTGTAGGGGGAGGAGGAGAACATGTATGTATCTTTGTGCCTGCTGGGTGTATGGACGTCAATGAGGTACCGTTGGAAAGCCGTGATTTGTGGCTTTCCGACGGTACCTTACACACCCCAATCGGTGGAGTATTGGGTGCACTATCAGGGGGGTAACCTGCACACTGATTACCAATTGTATCTGGATCAGTGGGGTGCATGGCCAGGCACACTACTGGTCTGAGGGGTAGTAGGATAGACACACTGAACACAAAAAGGATCACACTGATTCATTAAGAATTGGTGGAGGTATAACCCGGACAATTTAGGGGTAGGGTAGGAGGAGCACATGTGCACACCCAGGGTTCCTGTGGATGGATCTGCATGTGTGAGGGCTCGTTGGAAAGCCTCAGCATAGTCCTTTCCAACGGTACCTTGTACATGAAGATGCACCCATCAGTTACTGAGCTATTCAGCATTCAATACCCCAATAAAGCGACCATTTCTACCTATTGCAGTGCACTGAATGGAGGGGGTTGTACCCTCACTTTGTACAGGGTAGTAGCCATTCAATATACAAGTATACTACAACATGAATGGAGGGGATCCATCAAGAAATGAGGGAGGTAGAGAGTGGGGAAGTGGGACCCCCTAGGGTAGCCCTGCCACCTACCTGCCTAATTGAGGTAATAAGGTGCGAGAAAAGATGTCAAATAAGCGCCCAGTGGCGCGGTATTGATCCCAGGGTAGTAGATTAGATGGTCAAGCTATCAGTACAGATAAGAAGCTGTTATCTGAAGAGATAACAAGGTGATCATATCATAATCAGATCTTCAGCCTATTACTAATATCCTAAGGTTCAATCAAAAACATTGGTCATCTGTTATAATAGTCCTAGACAGTTATTACAGAGTCCGCACCATCTGTATACAAGGCCCTGCACAGTGACAACAGAGTGCACACTGTCTGTATACTAGGCCATGGACAGTTAGTACAGAGTGAGCACTGTCTGTATACAAGGCCATGGACAGTAAGTACAGAGTGCGTATCATCTGTATTCAATGCCTTGCACAGTGAAAACAGAGTATGTACTGTCTGTATTCAAGGCCCTACACAGTGAAAACAGAGTGCGCACTATCTGTATTCAAGGCCATAGACAGTTAGTACAGAGTGCACATTGTCTGTTATATTGGGCCATGGACAGCGATAACAGAGTGTACACTGTGACTGTGACACTCTGTAGACAGTGTCTAAGACATTGTTATATGTACATAGCTCCAGCTCTGTCAAGCCTTGCCCCACCTTTGTTAACATAACAATGTGCTGCAGGTCATGGACAACATTTCGCACTTTTTGCACAGGCACAGGTGTGTATTCTGTTAACAAGAGTGGTGACTACAGGTGCTCGCAATGTTCGATTACGACATTCGCCTCCCTTCGCACATCCAAACGTATACCATCCATCCGTATGTAGCCGAACTCGGACTGTATTTCGGAGTTATGGTGCTCGAGGTCGTGAGCAACTGGGGCGGAGAGACTACTTGTCTCTATCGTGTACGCATTCATGGCGAAGCCATAAATTGACCAATTGTATCATCTTTATCGATTGCTTTGTGCTCAATGGTCCGATATTCTCTGCTATTGGCAGTAAAATATCGTCCTGATCAGGATTGTTCATGGTTAATGCACACAATCAGGTCAAAGAATGCCTTGCTACTTTGCCACTGGCCGAGCATTCAAAAGTTCACCTCTGTGCGTTGTGTTCCTCCCAATATTTCCCTCGTCTCTCACTATGTCTGCACCGCACAGCGAACATGTGGCTTCAGAAACGCCTCCCAGCCAACCTGGTGCCTCGAGTTCTACTGAGGACCGTGCTCTTGGGATGGTCGTAGAGCACTCGATGCCGCCGGTCGGCACCAGCTCTGATACTGCAGCGGCTTCTCAACAATTGGGCGTCGAGGCAGCGCCACAGGTTCCCTAGTTTGTCGGGCCTTTCATGACTCAATCTTCCCTTGGAGAAAAGCGGCGTTTAGTTGGTCAGTTCGTGCATAACTTACAAAACACAAAGTCGGTGAGACTCGCAGAGGGACAGGTGAGCACCGCACCGCACCGCAGGGCCCTAAGTACAAGAACTGACACAACGTAGGACAATGCCCCCCCTCTACAACTCAATCCCATATACGACGTACGTGGTTTCTAGTCCTTTATCATACATGGACTGATAATAAGTACCTCGCAGGTCGCTACCCGCGGTACAAGGCTGGCACTGCTGCGATCCTCTGCCCGCGCTCTACGGGCCAACCGAGCAGCTGTCCCTAATGTTGCGCCGCCCACACAGCGCGTAAGCGTTTTCTAGCCACATATATATGTTCCGCTCGCTAAATTTACTGCAGCTGTTCTCCGCAGATCCGTCTCAAAACATACCTGTGGATATCGCGATCGCGCACGGTGTAAACTCGAGCGGCAGGAACACGGCTCCGATTCCAAGGCGCCCTCCTAGTACTCGCGAGAACACACCAGGACCGTCCGCTCCGGCGAGGGTCGCTGACCCCTCGCCTACCAATGCGAATGTCAACTCTGATGTCCATGCCTCCTCCGCTCCCGGATCCGACAATGGTCGGACCCTGGCGCGTCAACCTTCTACTTATGTGCATCTGAATACCATCGAAGCTTTGCGGTTGTACGTTTGGCAGACCAGTCAAGGTGTCATGGTACGTACGCCTCTATTGACAATCGGGCGACGAGCTCACACGTACTCAGACTCCCGAGGTTGCGAAGCAAACATGGCTAACGCTCGACCAAGGCCAGCAGCGTCAGGTCTTAGAAGCTGCTTCGCACTCTGGAGCACGGTCTGCCGTTGCAGCGGCCGATTCAGAATTCAGTACAAAGAAGACTAAGGTAATCGTGGCCGACTCGACTCAGCCCGTTCGACGGCAGCCATCGGGGCGCACGAATACCCGTTCGTCTGCAGTCCCGGCAACTCAATCGGCTCAGCCTTCCGCTCAGATTCAGCCGCCACAACCACAGACCCAAACGCAACCGCAGGCGCAACCACAGCGTCAGGCGCAACACGCTCACGCTCATGCTCACGCTCATGCTCACCCTCCCGCTCCTCCCGCTCCTCACGCTCACGCTCGCCCTCCCGCTCCTCACGCTCCTCACGCTCACGCTCGCCCTCCCGCCCGGGGCCCCTCACGCCCCTCATGCTCACGCTCACGCTCCCGCTCCTCCCGCTCACGCTCCCGCTCCTCACGCTCCTCACGCTCACGCTCACCCTCCCGCTCCTCCCGCTCACCCTCAACAACAATCTTTCTATCATCCTCAAGCGTCCTTCCAGCCCCAGCCCCACCCTCCCCACCCGCAATCGCAACCACAACCGCAATATCCTCCCTCTCATCCTTACCCTCACCCGAATCAGCAGTTTTTTCAAGTTCCTAATCAGCAACCTTTTCAAGATCCTGATCAGCATCGTCAGACGTCCTTCCAGCCCCAGTCGCACCACTTCGTGCCCAGCTCGTCTATCCAGCCTCAGCTCTATGGCGCGCAAACTATGCACATGGTGGATACACCAGCTACGATTCAGATGCCTGAGATGATGAACCAGGACAATTCTCATCCACAGCAAACGATGGAGGATTGGCTCCCACCTGCCATTATTCCTCGTCCGCCTCATATGCCCTCCGCCTTCGAAACAAACTGGTTGCCGCAACATTCGTTGCACTTGACAGCACCGGCACCCCCCCCGATCCCCATCATCGCTCAGCCCCAGCCCTCGCGGCCTCTACCCGCTCCTCCGGACTCAGCGCATGACTCTCATCCACCGGATCACGCAATGGAAGACGAGCTTTTTGGACGAAATGTCCTGCCTTTCATGACTACTCTAGACTTCGACATTGTGCGTAACCCCGTCTCGCTGACAGGAAACAAAACTGAGTTGTGCATCTTCTAGGATATGTCCGCCGACGCACTACTGGTTTCCCCAATTGTATTATAAACACCCACATAAGTGCCCGAACCCTTGTGTATTTCGTGGGGGAATTGTAATATCAAACTATGTGCAGGGATTGTAATATAGCAAGGGGGGGCCATTGTAATACAAGTCTGGCCAAAAGCGGAGCATTGTAATATCATCTGACATCTTGTACTACTGATTGTAATACATATGGGCTCCTTCTATATATCCTTGTACAACTGTTGTAATATCTGTAGGACACCTTGTAAAACCTAGGTCAGGTGATGTTATACAACTGGTAACTATTGTAAAATGATACTGTACTATCATGTACGGGGTTTTGCAAAATTTATTTTGCAACTTCCGTCTCTCCTTCAAATGGGGGTGCACAAAATCAACTTTTGGTACGTATATATCGAATGCATCAAGGAACACTTTTATGAAGTTTGATGGACGTAGCATAAGAATTGCGAACACAACGGAAGTAAGAATTTACGCGCCCGAGAAATGCATACTTTGCACCACTGTGCAAACAGCGCCCAAATTGCACATTCTAACTTGACTATGTCATGGCAAACATTTTTCTGAGAGAATCGGGTGTCTCAAACGCGTATGTAGCATCCTCAGTACCTCACAGGCAAAAACATACGGTCCAACGCTTGGTGTACATCGAGGGATCTCTCGATTGATGGCGTGACAGGGGGGTGTATACAAATATTACCCCTTCGTCCGCCCTCCTCCCTTCCATTCTGCTCACTCTGTGTAGACATATAGTGCAGAGACATACTGTAGATTGTACCTGCAAATATTGTATCGTAATCCGTGAAGGGACGGGGGAGTAGCACGGATTTGTCAAATTTTGCAATTTTGCAAAACCCCGTACATGATAGTAATCATTGTAAAACAAAAGTGGACCAATCTACCGGTATTTTGGGCGCTTTTTTGATATCCTAATGCAGTAGATCATGATGTCATTGTTTGTGAGCGCTTTTTTGATGTCCAAATGCGGTAGGTCCTCTACTGAACTCCCAATATTGCAGCCTATATAGTGCCCCCAGATCTTCATGAAAAGACATGATTGTAGGCCCATTCTGTTTGCATTTTTGAGTACTATTGGATGGTGTATAGTACCAATTGTATTACCCAATAGAATACTGTATATGCTGCAATTGGGTCATAAACCACTAAATTATGATGGTATATTGGCTTATACCAGTAGTAAATGTGCATATAGCTTGATACAAAGGACACCAGTCGATGGTAGGGTGCTGCGGCGCACTAGGGGGCAAATATCATGGTCATACATGCAGAACTGATGGAGATATACTATATGCAGGGATTTTCAAAAGCTGCACTTGTATTTGGCCAGTACCGGGCTAGCGGGACGTTGGTGCCCATCTCCCTTATCACTATTAGACTTGTATCTTTAAGGGCTTTCAAATGAGGTATTACACAGGTCAGATCGTGGACCTGACCTGACACTCTCCTCCTACCTCACTTCCCATCAATCCTTTTCTAGCCCCTTGTGCTGTCCATGAAGTGCTACAAAATTTTATACAGTTACTTCTAGCTATATTGACAATGGCCTCGACCATTTTCAGAGCTCTAACTGTCTTCACTGGCGTGTGGTGCACTTGTGTACACTTTATACATCTAAACCATACAGGCGCAATATCTTTACGGCAACCTTGAGTGGATCTACAATAAATCTACCCTATACTTGCCTTCATTACTTGTACCCATCCACAAAGTTGTATAAGCCTATGTGTACTTGATCTCTCGCAATTTCCTTATCAGTTACCGGAGTCATTGTGGCAATTGAAGTCTCTATACTCAGTGTAGCCAGCCCAGAGTCACAGATAGAGGAGTCCATAGATATAGGAAAAGGGTTGTAAAGTTTGAAGAGGTTTGATGTAGCGGTAGCAAAGATATTGCAGATGTGTTGTGAAATGCCAACTTTCAGCACTGCATGCATGCATTTCACTGCTTCTGCATCTTCAACAGAGGTTTCAGCAGTATCTCCACCTCTACTCAACCAAATCTTATAATTCTTTTTGCTATATGTAGGTGCACTTTATGGTGATCTTATCTGTAGTTTCAGGACCCATCCATGCTCTCTAACAAGTACAATATAGCATGCTTCCAAAACTACTGATTAAGTATTTCGCAAGTATCGCACAAGCTTCTCGTTATATCCTTAAAAGGACTGCTAGAGATACACAATTGGAAGACATTGCAAAAAATAGAACAATAAGATCCCATATATTCACAAAGATATTCTGCCTGGATGATTTAGGTGCATAAAGTGTGCACAAGTTCACCACGCACCAGTAAAGGGGGCTAGAGCTTTGAAAATGGACGAGGCTATTGTCAATATAACCAGAAGAAACTGTACAAAATTCTGTAGCACTTCATGGACAGCACAAGGGGCTAGAAAAGGATTGATGGGAAGTGAGGTAGGAGGAGAGTGTCAGGTCAGGTCCACGATCTGACCTGTGTAATACCTCATTTGAAAGCCCTTAAAGATACAAGTCTAATAGTGATAAGGGAGATGGGCACCAACGTCCCGCTAGCCCGGTACTGGCCAAATACAAGTGCAGCTTTTGAAAATCCCTGCATATAGTATATCTCCATCAGTTCTGCATGTATGACCATGATATTTGCCCCTAGTGCGCCGCAGCACCCTACCATCGACTGGTGTCCTTTGTATCAAGCTATATGCACATTTACTACTGGTATAAGCCAATATACCATCATAATTTAGTGGTTTATGACCCAATTGCAGCATATACAGTATTCTATTGGGTAATACAATTGGTACTATACACCATCCAATAGTACTCAAAAATGCAAACAGAATGAGCCTACAATCATGTCTTTTCATGAAGATCTGGGGGCACTATATAGGCTGCAATATTGGGAGTTCAGTAGAGGACCTACCGCATTTGGACATCAAAAAAGCGCTCACAAACAATGACATCATGATCTACTGCATTAGGATATCAAAAAAGCGCCCAAAATACCGGTAGATTGGTCCACTTTTGTTTTACAATGATTACAGTATCATTTTACAATAGTTACCAGTTGTATAACATCACCTGACCTAGGTTTTACAAGGTGTCCTACAGATATTACAACAGTTGTACAAGGATATATAGAAGGAGCCCATATGTATTACAATCAGTAGTACAAGATGTCAGATGATATTACAATGCTCCGCTTTTGGCCAGACTTGTATTACAACGGCCCCCCCTTGCTATATTACAATCCCTGCACATAGTTTGATATTACAATTCCCCCACGAAATACACAAGGGTTCGGGCACTTATGTGGGTGTTTATAATACAATTGGGGAAACCACGGGTGGCCGACGAGCCCACTAGAGCAGCAGATAAGGGCAAGGTATGTAACTAACCTTCTCAGGAGTTGCGTGTTCTGACACTTGCTCAGGGACGTGCCGTCGATGATGACCATATTATGGATACTCAATGGCAGGAGAACACTGCAGGCACTTCAGCCGTGGGTCCGTCCGACCACAACCATGCTCCTAGGATATATCCAGGTATCTCTGACCCTATCCTACAACACCGAGTAAGTGCTACGCCTTTGCCTTCGCGGCGGGTACTTTCTAATTTACTATGATGTAACCGACACAACAGCTGCCGACACAACAGCCGGCGCAGGGCGCGTCCGTCTTCGGTTCTGAAGCATTCTTGTACATGATGTCTCAAATTCAAGAAATGAAGCATGCGCAGCAAGAGATGCAGTGCGTTCGATGCTATGTATGCTTTGCATGTCACGCTAAACTGGCCCTTAGAATGCTACTCAAGCAAGAATTGGCCGAGCTCCGTTCCGAGCTGATCACAGAGGTTCTGGACAAGCAGCGCGACAATGATCATCGCCCCTCCGAGGCTCATCCAGCCAATGGTGCCAATGCGCCAGCCGAAACTTCCCGGGTGCGTACGCCCAAGAACCCTACGCTTCGAGAGCGCAAGAGGCACCGCCGCATCCAGGAGAAGGCTGCACGATACCAAGGACGTCGAGTAGACGATGCCGATGACGAGGGCGACGATCCGGAACTGGCCAAGGATCGTCATCTTGGTCGTCTCAGGGTACGATAACCCCGACTTTCATCATATATTCATGGCCCTGAAGTCGTTTCAACAGGTGCGAGTGCGTCATCTGCTAGAGAGTATGCTCCACATCACGGATTGGTCCCTCGTCGCTGCGCAGTACCCGCGACTCACTGCAGACGAGATCGCGGCCTATCTACGGAGAGATGGTTCTTTTGTGATGGATGCTGCCCACTTCCGCATCGATTTCGCAGAGTCCTGGAAGAAGTTCGCTATGAACAAGGAAGCTCGCGAAATCTTCATCGACAAGTACCTCGCACGAGTCGCCGGAGGCGCATACTTCAACAATCCAACCCCGCCTGAGCTTCTCACACGGGAGGTCATAGGCAAGGTCCTGGATAACCATATGCCGTACTGTCGCAGTCGTTGGCGCGACTCTGTGAGTCCCCCAGACCCGGAGAAGCTGGCGGCTATCGCTCGTCGAGCCGCGCAGACCTCACGCAAGCATTCGGTGAGCCCTTTTATTCCACTTGTGACTTAACTGTTTGTGGCTCACGCAACTCCGTCCCACATAGCTCCATCAATCTCGCGCGGTGGTGATCTTCCGTCGCCCTCAGTTGCATCGCCATATCTCCTTGTTCGCCGCCCTCGAGCCAATCAACATGAGCGGCGATGAGACCAATGGGCCGGAGAAAGAGCTTCCCCCGGTATGGCGCATCGTCATCGCTCAGTGGCAGAGCGCGGAACTCCGGAACTTCTTTCATACACTGGACCAGTTATATCGCGAGGATTGGAAGCACCCCGTCCACCGTCGCGCAATGAGCGGGAACACACCTTGTACCCGTCTTATCAGCCAGGACAACCCAGTCGAAGAAGGTGTTGCCCCGATCGGGTTGTGGCGCAACTGTTATGACGAAGAATGGCTGAAAACGCTCTCGCCGCATATGATTGGCGAGTTGGAGATTGTTGAGGAGCTCTATAACTTCACGATTTAGTGTCGGTACGCGATTCCTACGGTGTAGTTCTATTCCTTTTGCTTTATACAAGTTTTCTGCATTTCTTCAGCCTACATTTGCATACATTTTCCGCAGGACCAGCCAGCAACATAGTACGTCGCCCCCGGGCCACTGTGCCCTGCATTGCACCACTTCGAGTGCACGTCCACACCTCTCGAAGTCGCTCCGGTGCGTGCTCTACCTTGCTCTACTTCCGGCCGCGCTGCTCCGCGTTGGACCACTTCGCGCTGCGTCCCGGAGACGTGCTTCACACCAATGACTTCCACACTCGCATACTATCCTCCGCGTCGCACCACTCCTCGCTGCACAACTTTACCCCGCAGTGGTCCCAGATTGACTAGCCCGTCGAACACGACACTGCACGTCGCGCTGCGATCACGCACTCGGATGTACTCCGTTTTGCGCCGTCTCGTGGCTCACCCCGCCGCTCCGAAGCGTCCGATTGCTCTGCTCCGCGGTACTCCCGGACACACTCTGCTACACCTCTTCACACCCCATCGCGTTCCGGCGCACTCCTCTTGGATGGAGCACTACGCTTCGCTCTACAACCTCACGCACGCCGTTGTTCTCCGCTACACCTCGCTCCCGCTCGACCACTTCTCCTCACTCCCGACCACTTTGCCTCCCTCCCTCCTTCCCTCTCCGCGTCACGGCCACTTACTTCAAGTTCTACGCTCGCATATCCTCCGCTTCGCGCCTCACCCTGCCACACCCCGCTGCTTCGCGTCGCGTCGCTTTGCTCTTGAACCATACTCGGCCGAGCGCCCACATATGCTCCGCTGCGCGCCAGTTCGCATCCGTTCGCGCCTCACCCCACCGCTTTGCACCAGATTGCGCCTCATCCCGCCAGTCCGCGCCAATCCGCGCTAGCTCGCGCCGCACCCCGCCGCTTCACACCTCACCGCGTCGCGTCGCACCAGATTGCGCCTCACCCCGCCGCTTCGCACCAGGTTGCGCCTCACCCCGCCGCTGTGCACCAGATTGCGCCTCATCCCGCCAGTCCGCGCCACTTTGCGCCTGACCCCGCCGCTTCACACCTCTCCGCGTCGCGTCGCACCAGTTCGCGCCTGACCCCGCCGCTTCACACCAGTTCACGCCTCACCGCGTCGCGTCGTGGACTCGCCCGCCCTCGCCCACCCTCGCATGTGCTCCACTTCGCACGACTTCGCGCCTCACCCCGCCGCTTCGCACCGGTTCACGCATCACCCCGTCGCGTCGCACCAGTTCGCGCCTCACCCCGTCGCGTCGCGTCGTGGACTCGTCCGCTCTCGACCGCCCTCACATCTACTCCACTTCGCACGACTTTGCGCCTCACCTGCGCTCCGGTTCCCCGGCCCCGGTATGCTGGGAACAGTTCTCATCGTGCTCGCGCGCCCTACGGTCCACCCACTTCCGCCCGCTCGGCGTCCGAACACCTTACTTGCGGAATAGAGCATATGTTCTATGAATGAAAAGGGGTGAAATGGTTAAACTGTTGTGAGTGCATTTAGCCAATTTTGTAGGCAAGAAAATCAAGGCAAAGGTTTTCTGTTTGTTCGTCACAAAATGTTACCTTTTTGGAGCGCATAAAAGGCGCAAAAAGCCCAGCGAAGAGGTAAACTATTCTCTTGACGAAAAGGCAACGAAAGCGCCTGGTGGTTTCTGGAAGAAAAGTCACAAATGGGTTAAACCATTATGCCAAATAATAAGCCCTAACTAAATATGCTATTAGCCAATCGGAAAATCGATCGAATTGGTATAGAAAATGTTATCCTTTCTCAAGCCCAAATGCGGAAGAATATCCGCTAAATGCGTAACTACTGGCTGCGACTTTTTTGTGACTTTTCCACCGACAAAAATTCGCGTTTGCCTGCCGTGAGGAGGATCGAAGATGTTGAACACCGCCGCCGCGTGCCAGTGAGCGCTTAGCGCTGATTGCGTGACCCAGCTGCAGCCTGCGACAAATAGTAATGACGACAGCTGTCACAAGTTGGCCGAGCCAGGCCGAGCCTGACACATACCCCGAAGTCGGATGTAAATCTCTACTTCCCTAGGTCTGCTAAACCGAGAAACACAACGCGTCCGTTGTAGGAGGTATATAGACTACATATAGACCCACGGTGGGATGCCTTACATGCACCCACTGTATCTCAGCTCTAGCTCAAGATGCCCAACCAAAAGGCTCTCATCCTCCCCACCCAGAATGGTGACTATCAGCTTGGCGAGAATGTGGTTCCTACTCCGGGACCCAAGGATCTCCTCGCCAAGATCATCTCAACCGCGCTGAACCCCGTGGACTGGAAGATTCAGGGAGAATACAGCGGCCTGCTCTCCAGCTATCCTGCCATCGGCGGGTCAGACGGAGCGGGAGTTGTCGAGGGACACGGATCTGAGGTCTCCGGCTTCTCCAAAGGTGACAGGGTGTGAGTAGATCCACATACTTCGCGTCCTGCCAGCATGGCTAAATCGCCGTTTCAGCTTATTTCAGGGTTGGTTCTCGAACGACAAGGCAACCTTTCAGCAGTACGCGATAGTCCCTGCTGAGATAACTGCCAAGGTAAGCATCGACACCGAATTCCGCGAGTGTTCGATCTATTCTGACCGAACTGTACCCATAGATTCCAGAGAACATCTCTTTCGATCAAGCAGCGTCAGTACCGCTCGCCCTCGCGACTATATTCACCGGCGTCTGGAACCACAATCCGCGTGCCAAGTCCGCAGGATTCCCGGCTCCTTGGGAGGAGGGCGGTGAAACCAAGTTCGTGGATAAGCCTGCATTCATACTAGGAGGAGCCTCGTCCGTCGGACAGTACGGTATGAGTATCAACTCACAGGCATCCTCTTGTAGTCATCTGCCTATACTCACAGTCATTGTCTAGCGATCCAGCTCGCGAGATTGAACAAGTTTTCCCCAATCATAACTACCGCGTCTCTCCACAACGAGTCCTTGCTTAAGTCGCTCGGTGCCACCCATGTATTAAACCGCTTCCTCGCCCCCTCGGCAATCATCAGCTCGCTCAAAGACATCACGGGCGGCGTGCCTATCGAGTACGTCCATGACACGGTCTCAATCCTCGACACGCAGACGCTGGCCTACGAGGCACTCGCACCCGGCGGGGTGCTCATCATCGTCCTCCAGGACGTAATCCCTGCGGAGCTCAAGAAGGACAGTAACGGGAAGAAGATAGTCGATGTGGTTGGCAACGTACATTTTTCTCAAAACAGGCAGATCGGTATCGAGGTGTACAAGCGGTTAACGGGGTGGCTAAGGGATGGTGTCATCGTGGTACGCACTCACGCTTGTGGCTCCACTTTGAGCTCGAGTCGGCGGATGCTGAGCGCTGAGCTTGGATGGTAGTTTTCATAGCCGAACTCAGTGGAAGTCTTGCCGAATGGCCTGGCGGGTATTACGGACGGCTTGGAGAGTGCATGTAGTAAGAAACATCAGCATACCAACCACTTTTGGTTGTTAAACACCCCATCACGCTATCCCATTTTTCTTTATTAATGAGGCATAATGTTGCAGGTCAGTGGACCGATTGGCTTTGCCTAAAGTGCCAGTGGGATGTATGAATAATATCTGACCTCTCAGCATTAGTGATTACCTGTGTGACCATAATAGTAATTAATTATGGCCAATTGGCCTTGCGTGATGGCCTTCTGTTGGAGGAATTGCAACTCTAGATGTTGGCCTCGCCAATTGTCACACCACTCTATGTATTAGCCTTGCCAATTGGTGCACCTCCCTGCCCGTTAGTCCCGACAATTGCCGCACCTCCCTGCCCGTTATTCTCAACATTTTCCGCACGCTGCTGCCTATCAGCATTCATATTTGCTGCACCCCTCTCGTCGTCCAGACAAATTCTTGCACCTCCCTGTGTGTTAGTCCCGACAATTGCCGCACCTCTCTGCACGTTAGTCCCGACAATTGCCGCACCTCCCTGCCCGTTATTCTCAACATTTTCCGCACGCTGCTGCCTATCAGCATTCATATTTGCTGCACCCCTCTCGTCGTCCAGACAAATTCTTGCACCTCCCTGTGTGTTAGTGCTGACAATTGCCGCACCTCCCTGCACGTTAGTCCCGACAATCGCCGCACCTCCCTGCCCGTTATTCCCGACATTTTCCGCACGCTGCTGCCTATCAGCATTCATATTTGCTGCACCCCTCTCGTCGTCCAGACAAATTCTTGCACCTCCCTGTGTGTTAGTGCTGACAATTGCCGCACCTCTCTGCACGTTAGTCCCGACAATTGCCGCACCTCCCTGTGTGTTAGTGCTGACAATTGCCGCACCTCCCTGCACATTAGTCCCGACAATTGCCGCACCTCCCTGCACATTAGTCCCGACAATTGCCGCACCTCCCTGCACATTAGTCCCGACAATTGCCGCACCTCCCTGCACATTAGTCCCGACAATTGCCGCACCTCCCTGCACATTAGTCCCGACAATTGCCGCACCTCCCTGCACATTAGTCCTGACAATTGCCGCACCTCACCGGGAATTAGTGCCACCATTAGTTGCATTAATTTCGAATATCATTTGTAAATCCCAGATATCAGCTATTGGGCATTGGGGCCGGGCACAGGCTTCGGACACTAAGCGGACATAATTGGTCGGGCTTTAGCACCGGGTATGGGATCCGGGCATCATACCTCGGACATTGCACGAGGGAAATGAACCAATGGAGATATGCTACATATAAGTGGTCGGGCTTTAGCACCGGGTATGGAATCCGGGCACCATACCTCAGACATTGCACGAGGGAAATGAACCAATGGAGATATGCTACATATATATCTTATTCTATCCATGAGCTCGTCACCTTGATGCGTCCACTGCCCTCCCTTCCCCAACACCTACCGAACACCTCGGACATGGGAAACCCGACTCCCTGTCGGCAACCAGTCGAAGTCGGTCCTTCAAGTCCGGCTCCCCTCTCCCGTCTCTCCTTCAGTGGCTACGGTTGCCGGCAAGACCCCAGAAATAGCCAATGATGTTCTGGCCTGGTGGCCATCCTCTTCAGCGAGGTGTTCGCGCAGCGTGAGCCGTTCCAGGCGGGCTTGGTGGCTGACGGCATCCGCAAACCCGGCGATATACATGATATCGGTGGTAGACCCGGATATTGGACGCGGCTAGATTTCAGTCAGTCAAAAAGCTTCAAGAATTTATTATATGAGCACATACGACTGCTTCCGGTGGACACAGCCAAGTGGCGGGTGGGCAGAACTGCGGTGATGCTTCATCCGGCCAGTGCCACCACCGGGGTTGGGGGTAAGGAGCGTCGGACATGTTGTTCGCGGTTTGGAGATATTCACGACAAACATCGGCATTCATTTTGGTCGTGTCCACGGTGAGCGCCAAGCCCGGGGCTTTGAACCGCGCACAGCGTATGGCCTGCACCAGAGGAGGGGGTAGGTCTGAAAGGTCCATGTCACCGTTGGATAGCAGCGACGCTAGGGCCATAACTCCAACGGTCGACGAGAGAGACCACTAGATAATATGTCAGTACTGACTGAGATCCATTAAAGCCCGGCATACCAGCTCATGGGCAATCCCCGCATTCCAACGCCCCAGGGTATTCGAGTCCGGATTGGCGGGCATTGCAACGACGGCCTCAGCGATTCTCCAGGCCAGTATGAGGAGCTCGGAGCCCATGGCAGTCACGATGGTTTCTGGTGACACGTCGTCCATGTGGCAGTAGGTGATGGTGAGTCGCAGATTGTGAGCACACATGAGCGCCCAGTCTCATTTTTTCTGCCCTTACACGTGATCTCCGGACGCACCCAGTTATGTAATGCACACCCGAAAATCCACCCTCCGGTACTAACATAGCCGGTGAGGGCGGGTTCCACAAACCCCGCGGGTATTATTCCGGGCTGGGTTTGGCTCCGGGCTTCATGGACGGGGATTATGAGGTCATCATCATCGACGCACTCATACATAACAGTTGCTCCGGAGTAACTAGACTGATATATCATCTGGTGCCTTGTACTTCTCCCTGCCCTCATTGAACAACCCCCGGGCATGCTGACCAAGCCCGTTCCACATGTCCGCCTGGCGGCTGGCAAAAGCATGATACCCGGGTCGGGCATCACGCTTGGCCCGATCAATCCACTGCTGTTTCCAAAGATCCAGACCGGTGACCGTCCTGTCCATCTCCGTCCAGACCAGCACAACTTCTTCCTCCCAACGTAGCTTCCTGGCATGTGCCCGTAGCCATACAACACGATACACTGTGGTTCATCATTATCAGTGGTACAGTTGGGGCAAAACAATGTTTAGCTCACTCTCGGCCATCCACTCGCTGTCTTCTGCATCACCTCCAATATCCATACTCCAGAACCAGGGAAGATGCAGGTGGCGGACACCTCTGACACCCTGCTCAATGATGGCGGTGTTCGCTTTGAGATCGGACTTCTCCAAAGCCCGGTAACGATCCCGGACTTCGCTCAACACCGGCCCTTCATTCTCGTCGTTTTCATCATAGAGAGCGAGGCACGATGTCCGGGCAGTCGTGTATACCCGGGCATTACTGAGCACGTTAGAATCAGCCAAGTGCACATCGTCAAAGCTGCGAAGCTTCTGCCGATGTGAGGTCGCCTTCCGTACTCCGTGGCGGAACAGGAAGGATTTGTAGCCCACAGATACCCGGACATTGTGTAAAGCATCGTTCATCTGCCCTTCACGTAACTGACGTTCTGTGCGCACTAGGTCCATAAGATCGTGTGTCTTGCAAAACTCCAGACCCAGGGAGGAGGGAAGGGCAATCCGAATGCGTTCCGGAACGACCGTGGTGGAGGCAGAGTCCGGTGACCCTTCGGCCCCGGGGTTAGCGAATACCCGGTCAGAGCCCGGGGTGTCGGTAGTTTCGAGGGAGTCCCACTCCATGCCCATGGAAGACAGGTCCGGTGTAACCGCCAGGGCTGCAGCTAGCGTTCGAGGGGCAAAGAAGGTTGGGATCTTTCTGTTGAACTTCTCAATCTCCTTGAGCAGATTGGCACGCATTTGCTCTAGCGCAAGCTTGTCGGACAATGGACTTTGTACTTTGAGCGCGCGGGCTTTAGCGGAGACTGAGAGTCTGGCCGGGGATTGGTCATCCCTTACGTCGAAATCACTTGCAAAGCCGACAACTCACCTCTCTTCCTCCAATTTCAGACCTTGACTTATCCATGCAGCAGCACCTTTCATCTGCCGGATGGCCTCGTTCTCCTTCCGTGTCAGATCAAGTTGTATTTGTCTTCGGGTCGGAGCTTTGACTTTGTCAGTATACATATCATGCTCGGTGACGAGATGCTCACCTTTCCGGGCTTCAACCTCATATATGTCCATGGCTTTCACATTCTTTGATCGCTCACTAGCTGCATGCTTGGCTATTGCTTCCCATTGAGATATTGTCTCCGGGGTTACATTCTCCTGGGCGGCTGTTAAGGCCTCCCGAGCAGGCCCCACCTCAGCACATGCAATGCGCCACTTTCTCGCTAACGCAGGAGCTTGCAAAAACACAACACACCGGTCATTCTTCCGCACCTGTACAGTAATATGATAGACAGAGATGCACCTATTTTGAGAAGTTTGTTCCAGTTAGAGTCTTCCATGATGTCGTCGATGGATTCCTGGCGATGTCCGGTAGTCATCCCCCTGGTGCTGTTCGAGATCTCGTTCGTGTTGATCCAGAGAGTCTCCAGCACATCGCCATCTTGCACTCCGGCTCCAGGTATAAAGTTAGGGGAGTAGCGCGCATAGCATTCACGGACATGGCCGTGGACATGAAATTGGTCAATCCCCCCAGTGACCGTGAGACCCTCGGGTTTGTGTAAACCCGGGCTTCGTTCAAATCGCTCATCGAGGTGGACATGATAGTGACACCAGACATCATAGAAGATCAGTAAGAGGATCAGCCCGAACAAGAACAGTTGCAGCTGATAGACACAGTAGTCGATGTTGGGCTGGCTGTGATTGCGGTGTCGCATGTTCGGGTATGAAACAACGGACATTATAATGTCCGGTGCCCGGGGTTCACAATGACAGGAAGTGTTCTCCATCAGTGAATGATAAACATGGCCTGTAGGCAGTCACATACCCTTCTCCCTTTTGAAAGTCCACCGTGGCATGGGGAACAAAGAAGCCATGTCGGCTGCAGGCTGCTGAACCTATTCCCGTGGACTCTAGTGGAGCCCGCTCGGACGCGGCGGCAAGTATGGCCCGGTGATCATTGCACACCAGTTTCTATAACACGGTGACCTCAATTACATTCCAGTAAAAGGGCAAAGATATAGATGTACCTGTCTAAATGTGACCGCGGTGCGCAGGTGTTCTTTGTACGGGCCATCGGTGACCATGAAACCATGTCCGTCAGCTAATCGGACATCACTCTCCGGGTCTTTCATATGCTGGTGTTGTGCACTGAAATTACCGTCTAGAATGACAGTAGCCATGTGCTTCCATCTACCATAACACTGTCAGAAGTCACAGTACGGTCAATGCTGATGTGGTTCATACGGGTTTGGGTCCTCCTTCCAACCTTCTGGCAGGTTGAAGCCCGGTCGGGGACATGCCGGGCATGAAGTAACAAGCCCGCCGGGTTTGATTGGCGGCTCCTTGACGTAACCAACACCGTTCCTCTTCCGACTTTTGAGATTTCGCCACTGACGTGAGACCCGTAGCAAATCCCGATATCGATCCTAGCCAGTGCATAGGGTCAGTACAAGCATTCACAAGGTAGAGTAATATTAGTGGTCATTACCGGCACCATATGTGGAAATGTCTCATTGGTGACTCGCCGGAGTTTGTTGAAGTAGTTCATGGTCGTAGTATGACATTCCTTGTTCGTCAGGAGGAAGTCGTCAAGTGCGCGTGAGGTGAAAACAGTTCGGGGTCTTCGTGGGGTGGCTGGATAAAATCCCATGCGGAGCAACTGGATGTCCATGCTATCACATCCAGGACACGAGCAGAAGATGAACGGGATCTCGTGGACGCCGGACGTATCAACAACGACCATCATGGTAGAAGCCCGGACCCCGGGATGTGACCGGCTTTCAGTTCGACGGGAAGGGGGGTGTTGCAATACCTCCTCACCCACCCGAGGCATAGATGGGCCCTCGCGCTCAGCAATGTATGGACATTTAGCATACTCTGCCTGGTCGTCGGGGTCTTCGTCGACAATGTCCTGCATGTCCGGACCTTCATTTGCAAAGTCCGAATCCTCTCGGCGCCGGGTATTGACCTCGGTTTCATTGTCCGGCACGTCTTCTGCACGCCGCTTGCCCTTAGAGATGGGGGTGGATATGGAGGAGAGAGCTGGGGATCCACGGTGATGAAGAAAGTCCCCGGGCGCATTGGCAGTGAAGTCCGGGCTAGGTGAAACCCGGTGGATTTGTTGGCGGGGAGTAGACAGCTCAGCACTGGGTGTTGATGGCCCTGGCGTGCTGTTAAGTCCGGTGGGTTTCATGATGGGCTTTCCTGCAAAGTGGGGACTTTAATAAGAGCCACCTTAAATGCACAGATTTACACTCACTGGGCCTAGTGGGTAGTGTCCGTGTTGAACGGGTGGGTGTGTCCGGGTTTGGCGACGCAGAAGCTTGGGGACATCATCAACTCAAACATCCGATTAGGGTCATATCCAGAGTGAACGTACATGAACGGGTGGAGATGCTAGGAGCGCTGTTTCTCTCACTGTACATGGGTGACGATCCAGGGGGTGCCGTGGCAGGTGAGAAGACGTCTGGGGAGGAAGGGCGAGACAGCGGGCTTGGTGATTCCCGGCCTGCCGGACATTGAGCTCCATCATGTCCGAGATGGACGCAAACTCCCAGTGATCGAAGCCATGCAGCCGAGTAGTGAGACCCGGTCCACATTTCGACTTGGTGGAAAGGCTGCAGTTGGTGCTGGTTTGCGCAGCACTTTCCACAGAACTTTGGTGACCCCAGGCAGTCCAGACATCGCCACAACGCAGGGGCCCAACATTTGCAGATTGCAGTGTCACCTCCACCTTCTTGACTATACAATACGTCCAAGTATGGGTCCCGGTAGTGGGCTTGCCACAGCCGAAGATACTGGTTTGGGGTCTGTCAAAGCCCGGTATCAGCCATCCGGAACTTGCATCGGGACACAAAGCCCGAGGAATTGAAGCCCGGGCTACTGAATCAATGGCCACCCGGGTTTATCACTCAGACGCACCCGACAAGGCATGTTCATCAAGTCTTGCTCATCATCAAATGTAAATTGAACATCGCTACTAAAGAACCCCTCTGGCCCGAACCTCCGCGGGGTCTGTGACATTTGTGGTGGATCGGGTCGAGGACGATGAGGAGTCCCAGGTATCTCGATGTCCGGTAGTGCAGGGTCAGTGATTTGCACTTGCTTGAGTACATACTTGAATCCCCGGCTTGTCCGCTTGGCTGATACCTCGCTGACACGAACAGACTTGTATGGCTTTACACGGGGACGAGCCATGTTGTGGGCAGGGATGAAATCAAAGATAATGGAACTTGACATTGCTCTATCACATATAATAATCTGTCGCCATCCAAGGAACCTCATCTATATCATGATTAACATGGGTCGCATCTGTCATGAACCACGAGTAGCATAGTCTATCGGGTTTCACTTCTGCGACCCCATGATGCACTAAAAGCCCGCTCATCAGCACTGCAGAACCCGGTTTGTATGCTACCTGCATCCCGAGATTGCGTAAAACCAACGTGGCCTCCCCATAATCACCCAGAGACACGAGGAGATCAAACCATGTCGGCTGACCAGAAGTATCACGATGATATGGGGTTTCACGATTGCTGATAAGCTGCACTGCATTGAATACAGCTGGCCAGATCGATAGGGCTTCTGCTATTGAGGCATGGGCGGACATAGCTGTGAGGCAAGCCCGACCCGCTGCGTATAGCCGGGGATGCGCCACACTGAGGATAGCACTGATTAGAGCTCCTGTCTCAGTCATCGCCCGGCACCACTCCTTGGCCTCTGGAGCCTGCAAAGTGCGGCTGGGACTAGGTAGAAATGCCTTGGTCTGTACTACGGTCAGCAATGGCCGGGCTTCCAAGCGACCGGACATACCTTGTGCCCAACACTGTAGCCCGCGGGTGTGGCGGTCCAGCACCCGGGGGTCCATCCCTTCCCTTCTGAGTAGAACGTTGGAGCCTCCCGCCACCGAAGTGAGGGATCTGAAACCTCCCGTCCCATCGACAGCTTTGTCTTGATATGGCTAGTAGCCTCGAGAATCAGTGCCTAGATGCCGGCAAGCCGATGAGTCAAAGTCCGGAACCCGGGTCGGGGTACGAACCTGCCGGGTTTCAGATAAAATGTCAGGCAGGGCCCAAGCCAACACGTGTCCTGAGCAATCCACGACAATGGCGGGCCTGTCCAGCAGAGGGTAGTCCTCCCGACGCACCCGCTCTGCATCCGTGAACGGTGTAAATATGTTCAGCAGCTCATCCTCGCGGTCCCAGTTCAGGCCGCGCTGATGCTTTGAGAGCGACGCAACCATGTCAATCGCGTCCCACTCCACTGGGACTAGTGCATATGCCTTAGATGTAGGCACTGCTAAATCTGATGCTATCACGCACCGCGGAATGACCATGCGGCTGCGAGGACATGGGCAGCCCTCCGGAGATCGTCTTCCAAAATGGGCGACCATGGGTGGTGAAGCCCGGAACTACCTCGGTCATTGATTTCCGGCCTTGGTGGTCGTGCCCGGGCTTGCTGGAACAAGAGCTGTAGACGAGCAGAGACCTGGTCTTGAAAGTCAAAAGAAGCTTGCATGACAGTGTTCAAGTAGAGCAGTAATGATGGGGAAGTACGAAAACCAAACAATTGAGGGATCTTGTTGGAACACTCCATCAAAATGATGCCCGAGCGAGCATGGCTTTGAGCACTAGTCCCAGAACAGCAATAGTGTCCTGACCGAGCCCGAGCCACCGGTCTATTCCATGTGCATAATATCTGGACAATGATGCAGGCGGTATACCGCCTGGTTGAGAGGAGCTGCTCTACCCACTCACCTATCCAGGATCCCTCGACTGCCCCTCCTATCCAATACCTTTCACATCTGCGACAATGTCCGACCAAGCTGAATTCACCAAAGAGGAGGTGATCCGTCTCGACAAGTTACTTGAGGGGTGGCCCACCATGAGCAAGCAGGAGAAATCAACGGCCAAGACCTCTTACATTGCTGACATCCTCGATGCCCGCCAGATAGCAAAAGACAACAAAATATATCTTACCTTCTTCCGCGGGGTACGTCCGGGCTTTAGTGATGCCCGGAGCTTTGACTGAAGTGTTCCAACAGAAATTCAGCTCCTATCTGTCCGCTAAAAATCCGAGCTCAACTGTGAGGATGCCCCAAGGTTTAAAGACGTCGTGGACACCCTACGAAGCCTTCGGTGTTGTTGAAGAGAAGAAGATCTACGCCCTCCGAGATGAGTTGATGGCAGAGGCCGAGAAAGGCGCTGGGAAGTCCTCCGACAAGAACAAGGCCTCTGACAAGGACGATACAAATGCAAAGCGCATCGGGGCCCTGAATACCGCACACTCACGTCTATGGCACGAGCTGGATGAAAACCAGCAGCTGGCGTACAAGAACATTGCTGATGCATGGGTTGAGGAGGGCCCGGACGAGGAGGACCGACTGAAGTACGTCTCGGACATGGATGCATTTCAGTTGGGCGGGCATGCTGATCAACTTGTTAATCCCCAGGATTGCCACACGACGCCTCCCGAGCTGGTCCAAGGGAATCATCGATGTTGCCTGGAAGCAGGCTGGAGCTGTCTGTTTTTTTGCGTTCTGCTACAAGGACGCGGAGGGTGTGATCCAAATCGCGAGGTATGTTGCTTTACTCGAGACGATCCCCGCGCCCGGGCATTGCGATACCCGAGGGCTTGACTTGCTGTACGGACATTCGGATTCCCGGCGGGCTTGGCCGTCGGGGATTGTAATGTCCGGTTGTTCAGGGATACCACCGCTTGGGAATGGCTCAACATTAACTATGCCGCACTTGACTATAGATATGACACCAGTCAACTCCCTGGTATGAAAGGCCTCAAGTTTACCGAAGCCCAACCTAATTGGGAGAAGACCACGATGACGTCCCTCGCCCGCTTTGCCGAAGACTGGTTGAACCCCGACCAAGTCGCAGCCCCCGGAACTTCTGAGTCAGGTGAAACACATCTCTTCGAGCATTACGACGACGGCACTCCCATCCTTCCGGACACCAAGGACGGCAAGCCCATCACGGACTGGGAGACCATGCGGAAGATATTACGGCCCTGGTTCAATGAGAATTACGGTGAGTAGTCCGGTGCAACTCCGCACTGCGCAGATTGCTCATACTGCCACTAGCGCTGGCTTCTGGTGTGCCAAACACGGTGGTTCCATGGCTCAAAGTCATAGCATCCCCGGAGGAGTTCTTCCCAGAGGGACTGTTTGAGAACAACATCTTGCGGTCCCTGAAGCAACCAGGCCAGATGCACAAGGAAACCGCTGTCGCGGTCTGGAACGTCATCCAAGCGCTCCAAGCCCGAGGAGATGGCTCCCGCTTCCGTTTCAAGTCCGTTCTGGCTGGCAAAGACATCGTGCCCGCTGAGTACAAGCCCTCAGTCCCCTTGCATAAGCAGAAGAAGGGCAAGAACAAGGTTGCGGCAGCTCCGAAGATACGTCTCCCACCCGCGTATGCCAAAAGCCCGGTCGGTGCCCTCCCCCCCGGGGTACAAGGCCCGACTCTTCCGCCTCGCCCTCCCCGTGGCCGCAAGCGACGATCGGGTGGTAAGGGCAAGGGAAAGGCACGGGCTATTGATGATGACTCTGAGGAAGCGAAGTCGTCATCAGACAATGATTCATCTGAGGACGAACCCACTCTCACTGACCGGTCGGGCACCACAATGGACGAGGACCATGTCCGGCAGGACAACACTCGGACATCCCGTGTCCGGCCCGACAATGCTCGGACTTCTCATGTCCGGCCGGACAATGGATCAAAGCCCAGGCCCAGCAATACCCGCCCCCGCCCCCCTGCCCCTCGTGCTGCCGTCAAGTCTACGAACGAGCTCATCGCCATGACCTCCAGCATGACCATCCCACCTCCTCAGTCTCTCATCGACGAAGCCAAGTATCAACCACCGACGTGGGTCAACGGCGATGACCGCGTGTTCCCGTACCTCTGGGCGCTGGGGCCAATGCCCGAGTATCGTGCATTGCTAACTTCATGGAGGCATGTTGTAAGTCTATTAGTCTCCATGTTATGTCACACTCTCATTGACTGGGTACAGATGCTTCGCCGGCTCAGACTCGATCCCGAGATACCCGTTCAGTGGGGATCGTGGAAGAGGGACCTTGTTTCATGCCCGGTCGACGTCCATGAATCCGAGATCACTTGGAACAGGGTCTTGAACTGGATCAGGGAGGGCCGGCCAGAGAAGGACAAGCACTCCACACCGTCTGAGGTCCAGACATGGTTTCTCGTCGCCGGGATGGTCATCCGCGACGTCTTGATCGCTACGGAGATCGAGCCCGACTGCCCGGTCATTGGTGGCGCAGAGTATCTCCATAACAGCCCTGCAGCCATTGCACACATCGAGAACGTCCTCGAGCCCGCCGCCGCCGGTGCACACCACTTGTTGCCTCCTCCCGGATCAGCAATGTCCGTGCCCGCCGAGTCTGGAGGCAACATGAGGGGAACTATGTCGGACATCGTGAAGCCCGGTGGTCCGGTGATCACCCAGCCCAGCGTCAAAAAGCTCAAGGGCCAGAAGGGAAGGCCGCCGGGCATTCGCGCTGCTCCCCCCTCCACGATAAACACCGTGAAACACCTAGTAGAAAAGGCATCCAAGGACTCCGACAGTGAGGAGGAAGATGTGGTCATGCGTGACTTGACCCAGAACGCGGACTCCGATGGCCGGGCTTCACCTCACGGGAGTGAGCCTCGGGCTTCAGGCAGCGGCGAGCCCACCCGGGCTTCAGGCAGCGGCGCGCCCACCCGGGCTTCAGGCAGCGGCGCGCCCACCCGGGCTTCAGGCAGCGGCGCGCCCACCCGGGCTTCAGGCGGCAGCGCCCAAGCCCGAGCTACACCACTCCCCACCACGCATGAAGGCCTGAGCCGTGCTCAGAAACCCTACGTCCTTCTCCCCCATATTGCCGATATTATGGCCGCCAGGAGGTCCAGTACGCCTCCTGCTGCTGGACTCCGGGTGGATGACTTTGGGTCACAGGGATCTTCGTCTCTGCAGGTTGATAATGCCCGCCTCGGTAATGAGCCCGGGGTTCAGCAAACCCGACAGTCCCCTCCGGCCGCGTTCATCGGCCAGCCTGACGTGGGAGGTGAGCCAGATGTCCAGATGGAGGATGCTGAGGCCGAGGAAGGGGAACCTGTGGCCGTTGCACCTCGGCGCTCCACGAGGCCTCGCAGACCCCGACAGCGAACAACTGGCTGAGACCGGTGGACTATGTTTTGTACGAGTATTTATTCATGTGTGCACGCAATGTATAGGAGTTGCAAATAATACTCCATTGCTTCCCTCTGTATATTTAGTTAGCTGGCTCTGCCACTGACAATGTCTGTGTACTTACCGGTGTTCAACTGGAAGCCCGCCGCGCATTATTCAAAAGGATGCCCGGGTCAAACACGGGCTTTGATTACAAGCATCGCGAGAACTGAGCTTGTTATAACAGTTTTCTAATGTGTATAAATGGCAATAGCAGCTCTGTGCCTTGAGCCACAGAGCCTGGCTCTTAGTTGACATATTGCAACGTAAAGCCCGGACAAGAAACCGGGCATTGTCTTGGCCAACTCCAACTCAAACAAAGGTACAAATATGTCATTAATGCGGATTATACGGGGACTACGAGCAGACAGAACGATGCGAGCACTGAGCACTGTAACCTAGATACAAATGTCCTGAGAGTTAAACAGAAATGTCCGTCACCTCATCCCCGACTTGCTCTGCCTCGCCCTCTTCTTCCTGCTCCTGCTCTACACCGGACTTGCCCGCCGGGCTTGACGGCTCATGGGGCGGAAGCGGCGGTGGAGATAGAGTCGGAGGAGGAGGCACGGAGATGTCGCCAGCAGTGGAGGAAGAGGCCGGCAGGGCGCTGACAGGCTGCTGTCCCCTCATCTCAATGTCCAGGACGACCGGTGCTGGCGGCTCCTCGGCTTCGTGATTCCCGGGCATAGGAGAGCTGCCGGGCACCTGCTCAAACATCCAGGTGCGGGAGGGCATCTTGAAGCCCCACTTGTGCCAGGATGACATTGGTATGGGGGGGGGTGAGGGGGCAGAAGGTGGCGTGGGCGATGAGGTGTGATGGCCGGAGGAGCGCGGTGAGGGGGGGGTGGAAGAGATAGACGGTCGGGGTGTGCCCAGCTCACCAAAGCCGGAGGCTGTCGGAGAGGACTGGGTTCGGGCTTCCTGCGGGGATGGACGGCGAACAGCCGGAGTTGGTGAGCGACTGTCCGGCAGAAAAAGTGGGAATGTACTCACCGGGGTATATCCGTCGCACCCCACCTGCTCAGCGAGCCAGTCGATCTGATGTTGCTGCTCCTCAAACTGCACCTTCAGCGCGTCGATGGAGGCCTTAACGCTGTCAACGCTGGCTTGAATCAATGCCATGGCCGCATCGTACTTTTTCTCGACAGCGTCCAAGCGTGCCAAGATCCGGGCTTCAGGGGTCTTGCTCATGTCCGAGGGGTTCAGGACGAGGTCCTCGACCCGGATGAACTCGACCCCATCCACGGCAGAAGCTGAAGATGTTAATATCAGTAATGCCCGGGAGGAACTGAAGTCGCCCGAACAAAGCCCGGTTAGTGGACTTACCATGGCCGTCCTGGGACTCGGTCTCACGCCGGAGCTCTAAGAGCTGTGCCACTGTTTGAATAGAGCCCCAAGGCCCTTGTCAGTACATGAGCAAACAGGTAAGGGAGATGGGCTGCACGACTACGTACTCTGTTCAGGAGAGACGCGTACTGCGAGTCGAGTGCCGTGGACCAGAGCCCCATCCGCCTCACTTGCATCCCCTGAAGCAGGCTTGCTGGCAGAGGGGCGAGCGCGTTTGCGGGCTGCTTCATCCCCGGGTTCGCTCGACCGTGTACGCTTCCTGTCAGGCTTGGAGGACTCGCCCTTTGCAACCCCCATCTCGGACTTGGATGGGCCGGACTTCGCCTTCTCGGGCTTCGCTTTCTCGGGCTTCGCCTTCTCGGGCTTCGCCTTCTCGGGCTTCGCCTTCTCGGGCTTCGCCTTCTCGGGCTTCGCCTTCTCGGGCTTCGCCTTCTCGGGCTTCGCCTTCTCGGGCTTTGTCGACGCGGGCTTTGTCGCGGTCTTCCCCCGGGCGGACTTAGTTTTGGCAGGAGTGGGCGGGTCGTCGGAAGACTGGAAGGTGAGGTCAATGACCTCCTTGCCCTTCGACTTCTTGCGGGTGAGTTGGTGGTACGCGGTGGTGTACCATGCAGGGGGCTTGAAGTCGAGGCTGCCGGTGACGAAGGAAGGGATGGACGCGCATGGGTGCTCGTCGCTGACCTTTGCCTCGTTTGCCCATTTCCAAACAATATACGCCTCCTGCACTCGCTGCCAACCATGGGCGCTGCGTGACCCGGGGTCTGCGAAGACGGGCTGCACCAAGCGGAAGCTGCACTTGCAAGCCTTGTCCTTGCAGCTGAGGCAGGTGACCCCGCGGGTGAAGTCGACCGCGCAGAACCGGCCCTGGACCGCGCACGCATGACACTTCACCCTCTGTAAGGGATGGTAGGTCAGTAATCCCAACGAGGAAGAGGATGGTTAGTACGCACCATTCGCACCGGGGATCTCACTAGACCATGGGGCTCGCTGTCCTCCCACATGATAAAACCACTGTCTTCCCCCTTCTGATCCTCGTCTTCCTCATCTTCCTCCTCGCCGCTACCTGAGTCCTCTTCCTCCACTGGGACCGCTGCGGCTTTCAGTTTGCTCTTGGCCTTGTTTGAGGGCTCGGTCGAGGTCCGGGCTGAGTGATCGCCGGGCTTCACAGTGGCGGGTTTGGAGGAGGGTCCGGGCTTCGAGACCGGCTCGGGTTTGGATGAGGGTCCGGGCTTTGAGACCGCGTCGGGTTTGGAGGAAGGCCCGGGCTTCGAGACCGGCTCGGGGTTGGGGGTGGAAGACGTCTTCAACTTCTTGCGCTTGGGACCTTCGCCTGGAGGAGGGACAGGAATGACGACGCGAACTCTGTTCGCTCGTCTACCCCGAGCTGGTAGGAGAGTGTTCTCGTCCTCGTCGTCAGAGTCCGAGATGGTCTCCGGCGTGATTAGAGCCCGTTTCCGAGAATGTTTGGAGCGAGCAGCCGGGTTTGGAGGCTCATCCTCACCCGGAGCGGGAGTAGATGGGGAGGGGTCTGTGGGAGCGGGAGTGGGCTTGGGGGGAGCTGGAGAAGGAGTGGGTTTGGGGGGAGCGGGTTTGGCAGGGGCTTGTATGGCCAGGGAACCAGGTTTGACGAGCGGTGTCGATTAGTACAAGCTAGACTGGCAGTGTTATCAGGGCGTACCTGCATATGCATCCCACCATCCATCCCTAACGACCATCTTATGCGACGCTGCGCACACGAAGATGCCAAACTGGGCGGGTGCGTTTGCGGGGTCGAGGCGGTCATAGCTGAACGTCGCACCGGGCTGCCAAGAACGGTTGTGCTCGGCGATCCAGGCAAGCACGAAGGGGGGGACCGGGCATGATGGTGCTGACTTGTTGGCGTTGAGGGCGGTGACCACCTCCCCCATGCGCTCTAGGTCGTTGTCGAATTGGTCTTCCCACTGTCGGAATTGAGGTGAGTTGGATGGGGGTCGGACGAGCCAGGCACTGTGGCATTCATCACTCCGCTGGTAGAGCTGCGCGAGAGAAGCAGAGTAAGAGGCGGGGACGTTCGCGAGAGACATAACAAGCAGCGGAGGGCGAGAAGGTGGAAGACAAGAGCAGAAGAGACCACACAGCGACTGACAAGGGGTGTGGGCGTCAAGGAGTCGCGTCCTCTCGCGCCGTGGGAAAGCGATTGATGCGATGACCAAGTCATGCAATTTGCTGATTTCGCTTCAAGTCTGCTACCTTTTGGACACCGTGAGTCACTAAACGTGCTGGACCAATTGTGTACTGACCCACACTGATGCAATGGTCCAGTAGAAATCCAGAGCAATACATGTAAGACCTGGAGAGGTACATATTAGTCCAGAACTATTAGTACTGACACGGTGATGAACAGTAAACATGCACGATTTGGAAGCCCCGGCGACTGATGTTGGGAGTTCAGTTCCGGGGATTGTAGACCCCGGTCTTGACAATCCCCCACCTCCACGCAAGGTAGGTTTGAATTATAAGTGTTTCTGCTTCTACTAACGAGTAGCCAGAGACAATCTCGCCTGCCCCCCATTGGTCTTATCCCAGACGGCGCGATCTCATTGGACAGTGACGCAAAGCCCGAGACAAGTGAAGTCCGGCCGGTGCCTGCGGTAAGCCCGGTCCCTCTTGTGTGCACTCTGTACGCTAACAATATTTAGAAACGACCCCGGATGGGGCCCATTGCTGCTGAGCCCCCTCTACACGAAGTCAGGCTTCGTGACATTCCACCAGCAGCAATGGTCGCCCGGAAACGTCGTTTACCGCCAATTACCGTGGATTCTCCGAAACCCGACGCACAACCCGAGGGAGAAGCCCGTAAGAAGCCGCGCTTGGCACCTATCGGACTCCGATCACCAACAGAGCCACCCTCCAGTGTGCCTGCTCTGCAGGACCCTCAACAGTCAATCGTCCATCCTGAGGTGCAAGAACATCCGTCAACACTCTCCAGTCAAGAAGGACGGGCTTTGTGGCGTTCCGTAGCCACAGACTGTATGATTACCGGGGTTCATCGAAGGGTAGTCATCGCCGGGGATATTGCGGCCTGGGAGCGAGTTGGGAGTGAAGCCCGAGAGGTGGTCAGGAGGCTGGGACGGCTGAACGCCCAGGGCTGGGTGGACTATAATGCATGGCTGATCAGTAGTACGCTGGGTAAGGAGAATGCTAATTGATGATGCACCCTTGTACACTACTAGACACTGTTATTGCCTAAAGCAGTATCTGGCAGACTTCGATAGAATTTCAAAATTGCAGACTGGGACTGAAGAAAGCTGACGGAGAAATCCCGGGCATGGTAACACCTGTTGCCAGCACTCAGTGCTTTGAAACAGTAACGAAATGTTAAATTGGAGTCAGTCTGGGGTTCATATATGTCCGTGCAGTAGCGATCGGAGATGCCCCGGTCTAACCCCCGGACATTGGGAACCCCAGTGACATAATGCATAGTTCTCAAGTGAGCGACTCCACGGTTACATGGGGGATGGTGCTAGTAGCCCCCTAGGTCTCATGCAGACGTCCTGCATGATGGAGCACGGCATGATCATCTGCCGGAGATCTTGTATGCTCTCCAGCACCGCCGCTGTATGGTCCACCGGACATGGTGGTGCTCCCGGAAGCCCGGGTTTCATTCACCGGACATGGTGGCACTGCCGGGTTCCCGGGTTTCATGCATCGGGCTTGATAGAGCATAGCACATCTCAACTTGAGCTGTTCCACTGGTCTTCCCAAAACTGATTGGCGGTGTGGTGAGAGGAACACTTGTTGCAATACAGTGATACCGGCTGCCTCGGTCTCATGCGTGATGGAGTGCAGCATGACCATCTGCCGGAGATCTTGTATGCTCTCCAGCACCACCGCTTTATGGTCCACCGGACATGGTGGTGCTCCCGGAAGCCCGGGTTTCATTCACCGGACATGGTGGCACTGCCGGGTTCCCGGGTTTCATGCATCGGGCTTGATGGGGTGCAAGATGACCATCTGCCGGAGATCCTGTATGATCTCCACAGCCAGCAGCTGGGTTGCACCCGACGTGGTCATACTGTCGGCGAGAATGGTGGACCATAAGATACAGACCAGTGGTTATTGAGAATCTATGTAGTGTACAGTGGATTAGTCTATGCTATTACATGCACGACCGTGGACATCAACTCAACACAATTGGCTGACCAAGGCAGGTCATTAAACAGTAAATAATAGTACAGGTATAGAGGGCTTTAGTATACTTTAAATCATAGTAGTCAGGTAGACATTTCAGCCTTCTGATCAGCACAGTACACTACACGTATACATGAAGCAATCAGCTCACCAAACTGTATATTTACAAAGGTTGTCACAATTGAAATGGTCAAGTTCACTGGGGAATAGAAGTGCATGAATTGACATATTGTACTGGTAAAGTAGGATGCATGAATTGGTGTGGTGTAGTGAGGAATAAATAGTGCCAATTGTTATATCAGACTGTACCACCCAATTGCTAGTGTGTGAGATATCAGCATAAATGGCACACTGTACTGACCATATTGGCCATCACAATTAGTCTACCATGGCCTACCTTTAGACAATATTAATCAAGAATAATGGTCCACCGATGGTACCCATTTAACAACGTTTAATGGTAAGTATAGTAGGGTATTTATACTGAATTGTGTGGCTTGGAGAGGTTGAGGCAGAACAAGGTCAGCGCGTTGAAGCTGATCGCGCATCCGCAAGAGACTGCATAGGTCGGGCATCGCAGTGACTGTGCGTCAGGCAGGTGTACAGTACCAGCCTAGTACTAGTAGCGGCTGTATACTACTATAGATTGAGAGCTCAGGCTGTATGCATAGTAACTAGGATGGAAAAGCCACTCAGTCCACGCACACTGCCGCAGTTCGAGTCTTCAAAGCTTCACGAACGATTCGAGCGTGACCAGCGCTTACGCGTGCAGTCACTCAGTGTCACATAGTCCCAAGTAACGCGAACTTTTCTCCTCGCTTTCACCAGTGACCACTACCACTCCTTCACCTCCCTCCTCCATGATTCTTCCAGTCTCCTGTACAACAGATATAACATGGAGCTTGGAGCCAAAGTAAATGTATGGTAAGTCAGACCCCTTACCAAGCCATGCTAGCGACTTATATTCAATACACTTCTACACTAGTAAGTAGGACCGCGGACAGCAGACATGGCTGATCCTGCCACATACTTACTCCGCAGAAGAAGGATGTGAGCTAATCTCTTAGTGACCAACTCTCTAGCTTATCCCGGGTCCGGTTCTCGAACGACAACGCACCCTCAACGACGAACGGAGGCTTGCCCGCCAACTTGGTCTCGCCCCCTCCGTCCCACGGAGCCGGGAAGAAGCTTGTGACAGACATAGCTTGCGGGTCCATCATGATGATTCCAGACTCTGCCGGTAAACACGGTCGCGAGGCCAAGCGGAACCGACACCGCTTGGTCGAACGAGATGTCGTGTGGAATCTTCGGGACCGGAGGGCCCGGGCCAGATTGAAGCGTGTCATGCTCATATAATCAACGTCGACACTTACCAAGTCGATATGTACATCAGTAAGTGTGTATTCGCACTGACACTCCTGACAGCCCTGACGCTACTGACAAAGACAGACTGACATTGCACCAGCAATATCTTGCTGACTTCCAGGAGCAACCCAACTCTTCTGATGTAGAGATTCTAGGAGGGACAGTGACTCTGTGCCGATGTTGGAAGGTCGCGTCGTCCGTCGGGCAGGAAAGTGCGTCTCCTAACTCGTACTTATGCAGTACCGTACACGCGGTTGTTCACTCCTTTACTCACATAGTGTGTTGTACGGCCCTCTGAGATATCAATGCGAAAGCGTACTTTGGAGATCCTGCAGTACTGTCAACGTCGCGACGCGTGGGAACGAAACACATCGTGTTCGAGTCGAACGGCTTAGGTTGGTCCTGATTTCTTCGTAAAACCTACTAACTTCATTTATGAAATAAAACAGATATGCGCTGTTAGACTCCTGGTCGACATTCATATAGGAATAAGAAGGTTGCTGTGTAACCGAAGAACACCCTAGCGAACTTCCATTCCTTCTCAATGCACCCGGCCAGGAATTGCATAACGTGCTTGCCTCATGATGCATATGGATTCCCCGTGCGTGATTCTTAGTCAGCTCCGGGATGGTCGTGGCGGGGCCTCTCATCACCGATAGGGTCGGAGTTGATTGAGCTCGTCCGCCCTCTGCGATATACTCCCATTGCGCACAGGGCGCGATATTCATACTCTCTGGTATGCAATGTTCTACCCTAAGCATCGTGACGCTTCGGACGCTGAGTCATACAGCTCATAGATCGCCATGCGACTCCTCAGCACGCGCACCGGACAGTTCTATTGGTTCGACAACCCGTACGAAGTCCGATACGCGACCCTCTCTCATGTCTGGTCTCAGGAGGGAGAGCAGTCGTTCGAGGAACTTCTATCCATCCAGCAACAGGACACGATTGCACGTCGAGCGGACCCAACTCGTCCTGTCAACGCTGTTCTCGAGGTGGCATCTCCAAAGATCCGCGCGGCGTGCGCACTTGCTTTCGCCGACGGCTTTCGCTACATCTGGATAGACTCGTGCTGTATCGACAAGTCGAGCAGCGCCGACTCGGAGCTCTCCGAAGCCATCAACTCTATGTACACCTGGTACGGCAGCTCGACGGTCTGTTATGCCTTCCTTCACGATGTGGACGGCAATGAAGATCCGTACATTGGTCGTTCTACGTTCCGCGAGAGTCGATGGTTCAGGCGGGGATGGACACTGCAGGAACTCATCGCACCTTCTACCGTCATCTTCGTCTCCTCTGCCTGGAGAGCTCTCGGGACGAAGGCGACCTTCTCCGGCCTGATCGAGGAGATCACACAGATAGATGAGGGAATGCTTCTTCAGTCCATGCCGCTTAGCTCGGTCAGCGTCGCTCGGCGAATGTCCTGGGCCTCCGAGCGAGTCACGTCTAGGAAAGAGGATGAGGCTTGCTGTCTGATGGGTATCTTTGATGTCCACATCCCTGTTCTATATGGGGAGGGTGTCCGTGCTTTCATTCGACTGCAGGAAGAGATCCTGAAGCGTATCCCAGACCAAAGCATCTTCGTGTGGCAGCGTGCCGGGGCGGTACGGACACAATCAGATATCGAAGACCGTTACTTCGCAGAGTACGGAATCCACCCTCGATATGACGTCTTACTTTCGCCGACTCCTGCCCTGTTCTCTGCATCCGGCGACATTCAAGCTATCGACTCACATCTTCTTGTACAACGGCTACGACTTCCTATCTTCCATCCGACTGACGCGGTAACTCCTTCCGGCATACGGACTTCCTTCCCCGTAGTGACTCTCGGCCCCCGCCTCTCACTTGCAATTCTCGCATGCGAGGACAGAAACAGACGTATTCTTGCACTAGTTTTGAGGCGGCCTAGACATGGAGTGTATTCCGTTGGTGCCACCGTGTGCCAAGTCGACGACCAACCCGTATGGAATGTGGATGTCATCACTAGACATGCATATCACACTCTTTTCATGCTGTCTCTCTCTCCAGAAGACATACAACGGCTCTCATTCCAGGTCACGGAGGTCATTGTGCGCCATCGTCCGGATTATGGGGCTTCCTCGTGTCCGACTCCCGCGGTCTGCCTTGTCGAATCCGAACCGTCTCCGACATCCCTTAAAATTGTTCTCCCGGACTGGTCAATCTCTCGGTTAGCAACGCTCGGCCTCAAGGTCGAGCTCTCTAACCATGCTCGAGATCATTTTCTCACTATATCTTCCGGTGACTCATGGTATTTCTGCGCGGCTATATTCCAGACATCATGTTACGACGATCACCAGCCCTGGCAGTTCGGTGTGTCTGTTCGTCCTTATACATCAGCTTCCAAACCCGTGACAAACGAATCCCGCAAAGCAATCATGCAGAACGGTCGGAGGAGATGTACCCATCCAGAGCACGTCCACACTTGGACATCTAGGTCGTCCTCTACTCGTTTCAATTGCTTCAGTGTCGACGGTTCGACCACGTCTGGCACTACTCCTCCTATTACCGCTATACAGCTCACCTTCACTTCTGGGTTCAGCCCGTTTGGTGGATTCTCCCAGGACGTTGACACACCTCCGGTGTACTATTTGTCGATATCATATCCTTCCTCCGAGCTGCTTCGCAGTGGCAGTCCGGCGCCCATCTTCCGTGCCACCCCGGTCGACTCGAACTCAGTGGAGGTACCTCCGGACTGTGCTTTACCTTCCTGGCATGAAGCGTCAAACATCCCACTGATTGTAGGGTTGAGCCTGAGCGAAGGCCAGATCCCAATCCTGTCGCCTATCTCTAGCTTGAGCATTCACGATCCGTTCGACTCGCAATGTTTCTCTGCCGTAAGCCCTCCTTCCTCAGTCTGGGCTGTGTCATCACTATACTAAAGTCACTTGAACTTACGCAGCCGAAGATAGCGACAATCGAAGATCTATTTAACGGGGTTGCTTCTGCCAAGCCCGCCACCTCTTCCTACCCCAAGTTGGAGGTCTGTCAATTCAGGGAACGGGGGATCCTCCTACAGTGTGCTCTCGTTGAAGACTATCGGACGCTCCAGGATCATCAGCAACTCGCGTTTCCGCGCAGAGGACTCTCTATGAAACAGGGCATTGTGATAGATGTGAGTATAATGTCCACATGACTTCAGATGATGAATTTTGAGTCTTTGACAGCTACATGGATTGGGGTCCACGGTATATGTACTCCTAGACGTCTTCCGACGGGGTCGACCGAGTCGAGCAGAATTGGCCACCTTTATTGCACAGCAAGTCAAGAACGCAATCGTAAGTAGCTCAGTGCAGAAGCCTAATGAATAAAGGAACGATAACACTGACGTTGTCTCTTCGCACATGAACTTCGGTTCTTGGTACAGGACGAGTGGAGGCAAAGTGGACGTCCGATTCGATACGACGAGCACGATGTTGTCTTCGATCGGCTCAGACTCATTGGGGCTGTCAGAGATTGGGCTACCCTAGAACCTATTCTCGTGCTCCAATGAGTAAACTTGAAGATTTCGCGAAAGTCGTCATGCTGCGAGTAGAACGTGTGAACTCGGATACAGTGTCCGTATCACACACTACACCTACTGTTGTCTCGCCGCTTCGCATTGTGATAAATCTGTGTCCCTATCTTTACAGTGCCATCTCACGCAGTCTCACCAGGGCGAATCACAAGTTTGCAACTGATGCGCTGACCTCGTTGTTCTTCATTTTCAGCAAACCTCCGACTCAGAAGACCGCGCCTGAACCACCCGGAAGCACCTCAATATTCAACGGCTGCAGCGAATACCGCCGTCAGTTGTGTTCAAGCTTCACGGGACATCGAGATCCCCATGCCTTCGCTCACTAAGTTGACATGTCCAGCGTCGTCCAGCAGGGCTGGAAGCACATCATAAGCTTGCCCTTCCGTGGCACCTTCTGACCACAGGGGAGCAAAGGTTGGACCTTTCATGCAAGTGCTGCCGCACTCAGTCAGCGAAGAGGAGAAACTGAAATTTCACAACGCGCTGCTCATGAGCGGCGTCATCCTCCCCCAATGTGTGGCCGACGCTATCCGTACGCTCAGGTTCGTGACGCTCGCAGGGCCCCGACGGACAACGGGGGACGAGGACCGGACACGTGCTATCAGTGCGACGCAAGATCGCGGCATGCCAGGGCCAATGCTTCTATACAGCGGCAGTGCATTGAATGAAGAAGAGGTAGACCCGGCAGGTTTCGAGCAGGAACTTCGGATGTCTTGGCTTCAGCGCGCTGGGAAACGGGACGTCGTTTGCACATGGTGGGTGATCCATGATGGAGATGCGAGACGGCTTGAGCCCATGACGAATGGAGAGCGGATGCGGCTGAAGAAGTACGTGGAGAATGCGAGTGTCGAGAAGATCGAGCGCGCCCATGGTAAGCTGCCAGTGTTCCCTCACTCATATATTCGGTACTGAAGACGGTTATAGAGAACTTGAAATAGTCTTTCGTTGTGAGATTGTGCTTGTACTAGTATCTACCAATGCGGCGTTAAAAGGTGTGTCCTCTTCTCGACTTCATCCCTCACCTTACATCCTGAACAAGGATGTGTATATGAGAAGAGTATGAGATAGTTGACCCTGCCCTTGTAAAATTATGCTGCACTTCCTGCCGCAAACACGCCCCGGTCGCGAAGTGTATTCACCGCTCCTGCAAGCTCATCCTCCATGTGGTGATGCCACACGGGGTCATACATATCCATCACGTCCTTCCGAATGCCTTCCGCTGTGGTGCCGCTCGGGCCATGGAAGTCGTAGATGCGCCCCATGCGTCGGCTGCGCTCCCAGACCATTTGCGCGCGCGGCTGCCGGAGCGCGGAATATGCAGCGAGCACGGTCTGTTGCGGGATGCGAGGGTTAGCGAAGGAGCATAGTGACATTCCAGCGTTAACCTTACCTCAACGTTATCAGCATGCGTGTCCGGGTGGCTCAACAGGCGGGAGAGGACATAGACATCCTCCAGGCCTTGTCCGGCCCCAGCTCCCAAGTGTGGGATCATCGCATGAGCCTACACGAATAAGCGTCAGAACCTCCCTGCGAATGGGCGTAAGGAGTGCGCTCTTACCGCGTCTCCAAGGAGAGCAACCCGTCCCTTGACATAGCTCTCTAGAGGGGGGTCGACGACGTGGATCGACCAGCGGCTCGAGTCCTCTGGCATGAGGCTCAGGAGCACGGCGACGTCCGACCCCCAGCCTACGTATTCCGTCAGAAGGACTTCCTTTGACACCTTCTCGACCCATGGTGTTCCCTCTTTCTGAGGTCCAGGGACGTCGTAACGCGCGGAGAAGGCGACGACGTTGGTCTGAGAGAGCGTGAGCTATAACAGGATCGAGCGAGTGATACAAGGTCTCACTATTTGCGTATTCTTGATGTTGCATAGGATGAAATGCTGCATACGCGCATCGAGAGATATCAGTGTCGGGTCCCTATGCGCTGTATCTGTACGTGCTCACCTTGTTCGGCCCGACAAAGCACACAGGGCGCTCGGAGAGGTCTGTCTTGAACCCGGCTGCCTGCAGTTCGGCGTAGTTGATAAGCCCGCGGTACGCAACGGTGTTGCTGTACTTCAATCGTTTTTCCTCCCCTCCTACCACGAAGTCCCGGACATGACTCTTCACTCCATCGGCTCCGAGTACAACGTCTGCCTCGTAGGTGGTTCCGTCTTGAAAATGGACCACCAGAGACTTGCCAGTGCTCCCCGCAGGCGACTCGGTAACAGACACGCAGCGTTTGTTGAAGTGCGCGATGGTCGAATCGAGAAGAGAGACAAGCGCGTCGAGAAACACGGCGCTAGCACGAGAGCGTTTTGATGTGCAGGCCTAGTAGACACAGCAATATCCGAAACTCACCGATGAATGAATAAGCCATTGTCCTCTGGAGTTGTTTCGTACTGCGCAGGAGGATCAGTCAGAGCATGGTCAATAGATGATGGCCGCTGTAGCTGCTACCGTGTAGATATGCTCGTGATCGCCTTGTCCAAAGTGCAACGCAAAACTCCTCGAGTTCGGAACATCGGGTTTGATACGTTCTAGCAGAGCGTTGATGAAGCCCAGTGATTCGAGAGTCCGCACGGCATTGGGACCTATAGTGAGAGGATAGACGCGTCATATCAGCATATGTACAAATACTTTCCTGTCCTGCCACAGACCAAGACCGATACCGGCACCGATCTCTCCGAAAGCAGGCTACAGTGCACCTTTATCAATGCACGATGGACGTCGAACAATAGGAAAGCATACCGCAGCTTCAAACAACTGGACATGTACATACACCGGCACGCTGGAGAGCGACAGCGCACGTCAGCCCACACACGCCTCCGCCAACGACGGCGACTTGAAACTGCTTGTTGACAGTTGCGTTGAACATGAAAAGGTCGAGTAGGGAGGATATGTGGTGTATGACTTGAAGGAGCCCCGTAGGCTCAAGTTTTTATAGAGACGTTAGCGTCAAATACCTCGACGCAAAAGTACAGACGATGTCGACATGCAGAATATTTGGAATCGCCTGCGAAGTCCGTGACGCCACCGTTAGTAAGAATATAGCACATCTGGTCACTGTAACGTACTGTGAGCGCGCGAGTGCGACCTTCGGAAAGGCTCTACAAAGTAGAACCGTCCTAGATATGGGCATGCGAGCGTTTCTGCACGTATAGACGTCTATATACCATCTGGCCCACACGGCAAGGTATTAAACACAGTACTGCGGCGAAGGGAGGATAGAACTTTCCTGTTATTGCATCAGCGGCGACAACAAATTACATTGTATCATGCGACTCAGTCAGTGCTCCTTTTCCCGTTTTGAAGCTGAGCACCACATGCCCTAAGGCCTAAGGTTCGAGTCAGCAAACGCCTGGCGCACAGGTGATAGGATGAGTAGCAGAAATAGCATAGACTGACCAAACGTACATAATCTCGGCTTCGTAGGCGGTAATCAGTAGTCACTGAACAGGAATGTTACTAACTGTATATGAGATGAGTATTTCAACGTAGACTTGGAGCGAGCATTGAGAGTTACTCACCTGAACGAACGCCGCGGTACAATGCTGTCCACGGACGCTGAAGGATTCGACTCCCCGGGATGCAAGGTGAGCCTGAGACTCTCACCTGTCAAACGTCAAGCTTGTCAAGGTCAGGGGTGCGAGCAGGTGTACGGTACAGTACGTAGATAGACACCTACCATCCTATAGGATCCCTCCCTTCGAAGCACGCCTCTGGACAGCGTTGCAGACAATGGCGTATCTTGGTTGGAAGATGCCGCGCATAAAGCCCACCATCCTCCCAAGCTATCCGCCATACCCGAACATCCTTAACGCGAGGCTTTTGCGTGCACCTGTACAAGTATCGCAATGTCGCACCTAACACCTAGTGCAATTGTTTACTCCAAATCATAAAGAAGAGAGGCCTCTGTGGCACATCAACCTATTCCAACTCAAGTTCCCACTTAGTAGACGACGTATCGACCACCGTGCGCATGCGAGCTCATGCTACGCCGCCGGACGGAAACGCGCCATTGTCACGAAGAGCGCCCACGGCTTTCCCGAGGTCGGTCTCTATGTCGTGGTGCCAAACGAACTCGTACATGCCCATCACGTCCTTCTGGATGCCCTCTGCCGTGGTACCGTTCGGGCCGTGGAAGTCGTACACGCGGCCCATGAGCCGGGTGCGCTCCCAAACCATTTGTGCGCGCGGTTGCCGGATTGTCGAGTACGCAGCGAGGACGGCCTGGTTGCGCGGAGTGTGAGTCAGCGGGGACGGTTCGTAATGTACGTGGGAGGGTGGAACGAACCTCGACATTGCCGGCATGAGTGTCAGGGTGACTCAGCAGGCGGGCGAGGACGTAGGCGTCCTCCAGCCCTTGCCCCGCCCCTGCTCCCAGATGCGGGAGCATCGCGTGAGCCTACACGCATCCTTGTCAGAACATGTTTGCGACTGAAAGAGACAGGAACATGTTACCGCGTCGCCGAGGAGAGCGACTCGGCCTTTGGCGTAGGTTTCCAGCGGCGGGTCGACGACGTGGATGGACCAACGGCTCGGCTCCTGGTGCATCACGCTGAGAAGCGCGGCGACGTCTGGTCCCCAGCCTTCGTACTCTTCTTGGAGCACGTCCTTCGAAACCTTCTCGACCCATGGCGTTCCCTCCTTCTGAGGACCAAAAGGGATGTCGTAACGCGCAGAGAAGGCGACGACGTTGATCTATAAAAGAGGAGACGCGAGTAAGAGTGCATACGTATAAGTAGCGCAACGACGGGGGTATGATATGGATACACTTACTATCTCCGCGTTCTTGATGTTGAACAGGATGAAGTGCTGTGTTTATGTGACAATCTAACATTGTGGTCCGTAAAGCTCCTCGAGATGCGGACTCACCTTGCTAGGCCCGACAAAACACACAGGCCGCTCGGAAAGATCTGTCTTGAATCCTGCTGCCCGCAGCTCCGCATAGTTGATCAGCCCGCGGTACGCGACGGTGTTACTGAACTTCAACGGCTTGCCCTCCCCGCCGGCCACGAAGTCGCGGACGTTGCTCTTCACTCCGTCGGCTCCGAGCACGACTTCCGCCTCATACGAGGTGCCGTCTTGGAAGTGGATGGTCAAGGGCTTGCTAGTACCTCCAGTGGGCGACTCGGTGACGGAGATGCAGCGTTTATTGAAGTGCGCTATGGTCGGGTCGAGAACGGAGACAAGAGCGTCGAGAAATACAGCCCTGGCATGCAACGTTAGGATGTGAGGAAGAGAGAGAGACAACACCAGACAGTCACCGATGGATGAACAGGCTATTGTCTTCGGCCGTTGTCTCGTACTGCAAGAGAGAGTCATTTTTGTCAGCCAGAACTCGCGAAGGAAGCTCCGTGCACTGGGGCTGGACGCTGACCGTATGTATGTGCTCGTGATTGCCCTGTCCGAAATAGAACGCGAAGTTCCTCGAGTTTGGTACCTCAGGCTTAATTCTCTCTAATACGGCGTCCAGGACACCCAGTGCATCGAGGATCCGCACAGCATTGGGGCCTATAGACACGGTTAGCATAGGCTCGGTATCGACATCTGAGTAGATCGTGAAGCTACATACCGATTCCAATACCGGCGCCGATCTCCCCAAATGCAGACTATGGTGTCACAGTCAGCGTGCAGTGGGAGACGGATGGTGTGAGGTGAGACACTATACCGCAGCTTCGAACAACTGGACAGAGACCCCAGCTCGCTGCAGAGCGACGGCGCACGTCAGCCCGCATACCCCTCCGCCGACGATGGCGACTTGCAAAGGTTTCTCGGGGGATGTGCTAGACATAACGGTGGGCGATGAGAGCAATGTAGACACGAGAGATAGAATCCGATAGATAAATACCTAGACTTTGACTGCGCCTGTATAAATAGCACTAACATCAGGCCCATCCATGTCCGTGCCCTTCGCACTCGCACAGAGAACACCTTCTGATTACTCAGATTTTGCAGTTCAGTGCGGAAGCGCGAGTGCGACATTCTGCAGGAACTTGGTCCGAGCTTTACCAACTGGGGGTAGATCTCTCCCACGTCGCACGCTGCATAGTCAGCAGGCCTTCCGAGATCTGTCTTCCCTGCCGGTATTTGGTAACCAGTAGCTGAATGACATCCTATGACATCGGAGGAAGTTCTGCTCGACGCTCAATGTCGCGTGTGAGTGAACCTACGTGAACCCAGACATCAAGACCGAGATTGATGGTATTGCTGTGCGGTGTCATGAAGGGCATGCAGTTCCCAGAAGTTGACACATTTGGGGTATTAAGCAGTAGAGAATATGGTAACACAGAGAACTTACAGAGCGTAAAGTCAAATCGTACATCGTCAGTACATCATAAATCTTCTGGTTCACCAGGTCTCCGCTCAGTTGTCGAGTTTGAGCACTGCGCATAACCCTAGAGTCAGCACGCGCGAGAAATACCATTGGAACCGACTCACCAAACGCGCCCGAGCTCGGTCTTGTCGCGAAGATCGCCTCATGCAACTTCTCGTCGCTCAACCCCTTATACGGCCCGTACCCCTCCTTCATCTTCGTGATGAACTCCTCCACCTTGTCCTCTGCGACGAGCGAGACCGTGCATCCGCCCCACCCAGCACCGGTGATGCGACACCCATAGGCGCCCGCGGACTTAGCAATGCGTGCGAGCTCGTCGACCTCGGGGCACGAACTCTCGCAAAGCGTCGAGCAGCTCTCGTGGGATGCGTCCATGAGCGCCCCGAGCTGATAAAGCGTGTCGTCAGACAGCTCGCCTTCGGTGGCGTTCGCGCGCAGGCAGACCTCGCGGAACTCGATCACGCGCAGGGCCTCGGTGAAGACATGGCGTGCGCGCTTGTAGAGTTGGAAATACTCCGCCTCGACTGTGCAGGGCATGCGAACGATGAGTGTGCATCGACATGAATAAACCCATTTGGAACGTACCTTCGACCCACGAAAGGTATACCTCGTTGAACTGCTCCTCGGGCAGACCGCTGAGCTCGATCATCTCCTTCATCGTCACACCCTCTTCGCCGGCAGGGCGTCCTTCACGCGACGGGCGCAGCTTCTCGGCCTCGGGCAAGAAGCGCTCGATAGCAATCTTGACGTCCTCCTTCTCGAGGTCGGCCTCAGAGGTGCCGAGCCATCTCGTGAGGATCCTGCGATACGTTGGCCGCTCGGTGGGCGTCAGTGGCAGGCCAAGGATCCGCGCGAGTACACGAGCTCCGACTAGTGTCTCGACAACGCGCAAGTTGTAGTGCCACTTCGCAGCTGGATGATTTGATTCAGCAGTTGACGACGGAGAAGTGAGCATGCGCTACATACTAACGGCCTTGTCGCTATTCACCAGCGAGTTCGCGCACACAAAAACGGCGCGAGGCACGGTGCGAGGTGTAGGTAGGGGGATGGGTTCAGCAGCGAGCGTTGGGTAGAAAGTGACGTAGATGGCGGAGTGTGGTGTGCAGATGACCGACGCTGCCTGGTCGAGACTATTCCCATACCATGAGCGAGCTGAGCTCTGAATTCTGATAATAACTCACCCGCCGCTGTTGACACCGACGCGTTTCTCGTTCTCCATTGCCATTTCCACGAGCTGACCTTTCGACAAGCCTTCGACCTTGTCGTTTGCCGTGAGGAATGCTAGCGTGGACGCGACAACCATCGCCGCACTGCACCGCTGTTAGCTTCACTTCTATCACTGCTAGTAGGTGGCCATACCTTGATGAAAGACCAGACCCAGACGGAACGGAGCCAGTGAAGAGAAGGTCGACGGGTACGGGATGGTCTTGAGAGGAGGAACCAGAAAAGAACCGGTTGAGTACGCCCTAAGTGTACGTGCCATGCGTAGATGATTGACACGGGTGTCCACGACGACCTGAACAAGCAGCACTCACGTAGTATCCCGCCTTGACATAACTCTCCCACCGAAGCTCCCGCTTGTCGATGTCGAGGTGCCAAGCAGCTTTTGCATGAACCGTGTTCTCGGCATCTGTCTCCTCCGCGGCGGTAGGACCGCCGGTCTTGAGCATAGGCACGAACGTCTGGGGCGAATACTTGGGATTCAAGTTGTGCGCACGGACGCCGCCAGTCCCGGTGCCCTCAGGTCCAGCGGCAGAGGGACCGAACGCGATCAAGATGTCGCGCTCAATGGCGGCGGGAAAACATCCGAAGAGCACGTAGTCGATGTGTTCGCCGATGATGCTAGGTATATGCGTGTCAGGTCTACTCCGCCGGGGGCATCAGCACATACACACGTACTTGACTCGTCCTGGGGCACGAGCGATGTAGGTTGGCTTGTGTCCGAAGCGTTTCTCGTACTCGTCCGTGAGCTCCTTATACCGAACCCTTAAGAGTATTGCGTGAGCGACGAGGCGCGAGTGGAAGAGGCCGCTCAACATACCCTTGGACGGCAGCTGTCTTGAGGTCGGGAATGGCTTGGTCGAGAGAGGTGAAGACGGGGATAGGGAGTTGGGCAGCCATGATGGATGTGATCAGGAGAAGACGAGAGAAGACGAAGAGCAGCTGTGGAGACCATCGATTGCGTTCATAACAGATTCTGGCCAAGAGGAGATGCTGAGTAGGTCGTCGGGACAATGGTCCGGACAACCACCGGACGAGGTCATGTCCTCACCCCACACGGTCCGTCGCGGCTAGGCACATCTAGTGCACACAAAAAAGATGACAAGAGCGGGATTTGAACCCGCGCCTGGATACCCAGATGAGAAACCCGCTTAAGCAGGCAAGCTTTCGCTTGAGTCACACGCCTTGGACCGCTCGGCCATCTTGCCCTGAAGGCAGAGTTGATTCGTCCTGCTATGAGGTGAGGCTTTCCTTACATGCGCAAGCCCTTCCTCCCCCGGCCCGTTCAATAGGACCCGTACCGATGTACATCGCCTGCCCAGGGCACACAACGCAAGGTTTATCAAGGACTAACCTATTGCTTGGGTGCGATAAGTACCGGAAGCACCCATGCTCACATGTATATTCAGGTATGGCGCGGTATATTTTTCTTCGACGCCAAATTATACTAAGCTTGACTGAGTTCATAATACTTGCAGCAGTGCAGTCGTGCATTCGGATGTCGAACTCGTGGATTGAGAATGCCGCGCAATAGTGGGGTGTATATTTCTCGGACTGCGCGGGCTGAGTATGCTTATGTCAGGTCCTACAGCGATTGAGATGCGGTCCAAGTGCGGATAGACGTCGACGTGCACTATGCAGCAGAATGAGCTCAAGAATACTGGTCTCGTACCCATATGTCCGTGTAATGTCGCACCCCACCACCGCTCTGTTCTGGTACGAGACCAAAGAATACAACATGAGGGTATGTATGTTACTCGTGAGTGCTCTGGTCCGTCGGTATCGTGATTGTATTACCACCGAATTCCGCTCATAGTACCACCTGAAGTCCCGCTTGACCTTTCACCGCAGACGAAGACGAGGAGCTCCTCTCACCCACCCCCTCCCATCCCTTGTACGCATCTCGCGCGTCCTCCAGAAGCTGCTGGAGTAGCTCCCTCTCCTCCACATCCAGCCCATCCAGCTTCCAATCAGCCTCAAAGAATGTCATGGGTTGGCGATCCAGGAGCTTCTTCACGACCCAATCCTTCCACCTCGTCCAGACTTCCGTATCGTTGGGTATCAGCACATCCAAGATCTTGCGCGGGTTGTGGATTGGTCGCGTCCCATGCGGCTGGAGCGAGAGGCAAGAGAACACGGCTACGGCCGTCCGCGATTGCAACGCGAACTTGGACAGGTGGTGCTCCTGGATCTTCAAGATGTCCATGAGCGCCGTGGTCTGGAGGTCCTCCCTGTCTATTGATGAGAGGTAGGTGTTATACACCCACGAAACGGCCAGCGAGGTGATGAACATGATCTGCCCATACAGCGTGCCCTGTGGGATGAGCAGGAGCTGCACGAGGAACTGCAACGTGAGAAGCACCGAGCAGTGTCCAATCGCGCTGAACTGCGGGTGACCGTCGTACTCCAGCGAAAACCGTCCGCGCGTTATCGAGTTCACTGCCGCCTCTTTTCCTCGCAGGACTACGACACCTTCATCCTTGTCCACCAGTATCCCGTCTCCCCACGGTGCCCCTCTCGCCGGCTCCGGGTGCGTGAACGTCAGCTTCCCCGAGCCGATGACCAGGCACGCGATCCCGCTCGCGACGATGCCCAGCGCGATGCTCCCGAAGCAGAACCAGTCGCCCATGAGCGCACACAGGACGCACGTCGCCAGGCTCGCAGCGATCGGAATAGCCGCGAGCAGTCCCGAGTGCCTACGGAGCCGCCGCGGCTGTACACTAACGTCCGGGGCGGAAGGCAGGTCGACCACTGTGACGCTCTCGGGCGTCGTCCTCCGGCCGTTGACTTCGCGCGCATCGTCCATGTCGCGGGCCCACCGTGCGATGAGATACGCGAGGTGTGAGGTCTCCGGGAAGCTCGAGCCCGAGCGCGCAGCGAAGAACGGCGGGCCAGACTTGCCGTCGAGCCCGAAGAGCTCGGCGGCCTTGCATTTCGCCCCGGGAAAAAGTCCGTCCCAGAAGCGGGAGTTGGCGATCTGGCCGTACTGCTTCGCGACCTCGTACGCGCCTGGTGAGTTGTACCAGCCTGTCCAGCGGCGCCCGGCAAAGAGGTAGACGGTGGCCATGCTGGAGACGGCGCTGTCGCCGCCGAAGAACCCGGCGACGCCAGAAGAGTCGAGGGTGAATGAGGTCGCGGACGTAAGTGATGAGTGGATCACGTCTGGATCGGCACGCGAGGCGAGTGAGGCGAGGTGTGGAATCACTGGCATGTTTTGTCGGCGAACTCGGCGAGCTCGAGGATGCAAAACAGCGAGGGAAGAGATGGGGTGGAGAGATGTCGAGGTGTACAATAGCACGGCAAGTGTGGGTCTTTCATATAGTATTCGCAATCCGAGGACAAAGGCAAAGGTCGTGGCTGTACGTAGAAATACCGCTACCTTGCTTAGTGTGGCAGTGGGACTTGAGACGTCAAAAGGTGAATGATACTGACGGATCACACCCGGTCCTCAGCATCCAGTCTCCGACGGCTTCTTGCGCGCTGCAACTTATATCCGCGTGCGGTGTGAGTTCCACCTTGGCCAGCAGTCAAATTCGTGATTCGTGGTGTATGCTCTGTACGGTTGACGTTATGGGTGCAGGGTGTAGGACACATGCGTGTGATACTAGTGTCAGAAACAACCGGCTCACCTGCAAATAGCCTGGCAGCAAACCACCCGTGAGAGATAGTAAGCAGTTCGGACATTGGCTCTAGGACATGATTAAAGGTCACCGATGCACTAACGAGCGCCGTGCTCTGGTATGTGCAGTGCGGAGACTACTCATGGATCGATGGAGCGTGGAAGAGATGGTGTATTGCGGCATGTCGACCAGGAGCGGCGGTATGTGGACCAGGAGCGGCATGTGGACCAGGAGCCTGTGGAAGGAAGGGAGGTAAGTGACATGCCTGACGGTATCCAGTGTGACAGGTGGATTAATGTGGTCGTGATGCCAGGTCGGACATCGAACGTCTCGCCTGAGTCCACAGCGGCTCACGACTCCATGCGGTGGACAATGATCTGCCATACTTGTGCATCTGTTTGAAGTCAGAGCTGGTCAAAGGGAGCGAAGAAATGTCAAGACTTGAAGTCTATGTGACATACTAGTACGTGCTACCGTATGATACCGACAGATGGCGATGCGACGCGCACATCTTCTGTTGGCCTGCGCTGCTGCGGAAGCCTCCAGCGTGTCTTCACCTTTGGTCATCTTGACGCACGTATTAGCGTTAGCTCTGTAGCAGAAAGATGGGCTCACCAGCTTCCTCACTGCGAATCGCGTATTACTAGTCACAGCGATCGCAACAAGTTGTAGGAGCAGTGTGTTAGTGACACCAACTTATGTGGGCGCTGTCTCTGACTGTTAAGGGAGCTAGCATAATGCTAGGACCTATGTAGTGGTCGGGGGGCACTAAGAAGCACTAACCACCGGCTCAGAGTCACTGCACTGGCATTAGTAGTTGGCAGCCAGTGGCAGCCTGGCACTACTTACTAGTAGTACTACCGTGACTACTAGTGCTGTGCGCCGGGCCGGTCATGGCCGCGAATTTTAATAAGCGTCTATCTTGCTCAACGGCTTGTTTCTGCTCCACCACGGTCCTGTGACTTGTACCATTGGCAGTGCCCAATGAGTTTGCTCTCTCTGAACGACGATGCTCTACTTCTGATCTTTGCCAACATCTATGGAGAAGATGCTCTCAGTGTATCTCTATCGACGAAGCGGTTATACGGCCTCGCCGGCTCTCGCATAGCTGCCGTTGTTCAATGCTCATCACCCGCGCAGCTGCGGAAATTGCACCGCTATTTGCTCTCTAATCTGCCTGGAGGGACTCTCAGAGTGCGCTATCTGGAGCAACTTATCGTCGAAGCTTCCACATTTGACAACACGGCGGAAGGCGACTCGGAACCCGCCTTTGACGAGGAGTTGGTTGCTGACGCATGGGAGTCGCTCTACAGTGACTTCTCTCAAGCACCCCTACTCGGTGATATTTTGGTGCAAGCTGAGAATATCAGAGAACTCGCTCTCGAGAGGTTCCACCCGTGTGTGGCACGAGATCCGCGGATAGGAGTCGCCTTTCGGTCTCTGCCACACCTCGTCAACCTCCGTTTGTCGACCATTGGCGATAGCACATTGGACGATGTCCTACTGCATGCGATCAGCAACGTCATCGAACGGGTCACCCTCTCCTACCACATATTCGACGACTTTCCTCTCCCAGCCGAACCAAAATCACTGCCTCCTCTCCTACTTGCCCTCGCGAAGTTCCAGAACCTCCACATAGTGAAGCTATGGAACTTTACGCCGACCACCCATCTGCCATCGGATATAACGCCTCCATCTCTTCCATCTATGCGCTATCTTCGTCTCTCACAATCGTCCGTTTACGCACTAGACATGGTGGAACTATGTCCCATCCTATCGACGCTGGTATTCTCGATCGATGACGAAGATGCCGATACTATTCAAAGCATCGGACCGCGTTGGCGCCCTTTGCGCCGTCTGATGCTGGGTGATTTGAATGAGGCTGACTGTCTTTCGAATCGACTCTCCACCGTGGATCAGCTTCAGTTGATCTCCAAGATCACCCTGGATACCCCTCGCTCGTTCACGCAGGAATCATCGACGACTCGTCTGCTGGGTCTCCTCCGTGTGACTTCCCCGATATCGCTGTACCTGCGACTCGTCGCTTACCGCCAGGAGAATCGTCTCGCGATGGATTTGTTCTGGAAGGAGGTCCCCAGCACGGCGCCGAGATTGCGTTGCCTCGAGCTGCAACTCCCTTTCTCCTTCCCACCTTTCGATACAGGCTTCTCATGGTTGGTGCGACACTCTACTATTGTCATCACTTGTGCGGGATCTGAACTGATGGCATCGCGTCTACAGCTCAACATCCCAAACGTCATTCACGCCGTCCCCCTCCTAGTGTTACGCATCGTCGTTCCCAGTACCATCACTCCTGGCTGGAGTGCCGGATATCGGTACGATGAGGGCATGAAGGACGAGGCACGCAAGCTCTGTCGAGCGCGGGAGATATGTCGCTTGCGCGCGCTCTGCGAGCTCCCACAACTATGTCTCGACGCCATCCCGAGCCTGCTTTACCTCGCGATCGGAGATGCGGCACCTAACATGGACCTTTTCAATCGTTCCGACCTCGAGGACGAGACTCTCGCGGATGTCTTCCAGTATGGGCAAGGCGAAGGGCCGATCGAGTCCGAATGGGACGAGCTAAGGCAGCTGGATTGCGTCCGAAAACAGCGCTGGTGGCAAATTGAGGTGCGCGAGAGCCAGAGAGTTATCGTGGAGATATCGGAGGATGAAGGCGAGGAGGCGCAGAGAATGATTACGGAGGAACCCCGGTATGGCGCAGCTACACAGATCGAGCGTGGGTGAACTCTTATTCTGTCAGTACACAGAAGCTAACTTTCGGTTTACATCTACATACAGGTGTTCTAAAAACATTATCGTTGTAGCATGTACACAGAAACGTACAATCAAATTCGACTTGATAGAGGTATTAACAACCCAGCATGAACAGAACCACTGACAAAATCTGCGCAAGCCTCCTCCACCAGGTATTACAAGATTTACACAATCCGTAGCCGTTGAGCGGCTCCAGTTGTTTCCGCAATCATCCCAAGTCCCCTCACGCAACCTATACATCTCCGCATGCTATCAGGCAGCTCGCCTGCATCTAAGACCATCGAATTCGCGGTTAACACCAAAGGCGGCGAGAAGAGCTTCGGGCGTACGACGAACGGCTGGAACAACACTTTCCCGCAGAGCTCGCCCTGCGGGGCGTTCCCACCGACCAGGAGGATGCTCTCCTCGCTGAGCAGCACCGTACTGAAAGATGCGCGACCGTCGCTCCGCCACACGAACGATATCACTCTCGAGATATTCTCCAGCGTCGAAGCCCTCTTCGTGAGGAGCTCGCGCAGGAGTCCAGGAGCGTCGCCCGCAAACGGCTCTGGCTGCTCGTGGTAGTCCGGCTCCGCCAGTAGGTACCCGAGCACCGCCCGCGCGTGCGTGTTGACGTCCGAGTCCCCCCTGTGCATGTCCGCCGCAGACGCGAGGACGGCGAGAACGTCGCGAAGCCGCTGGGACTCATGCGTCCAGGTCCAGGAGGGGTCAGTAGGAGACTCCAGGACGACGGAGATCGCCGTCCCGTCGACTTTCGCGTACAGCCCCGTCTTGACACGGTAGATCTCCCACACATGTTCGCGAACAACCGTCGCGACCACGCCGCGGACGACGAGCGCGGTACCATCGATGGCGGCATCGGGGTCCCGAGCGACATCGTAATCCTTTTCCGCCCACACTTCCGAGACCCTGTCGTACTGGATGGGGACACCCGCCCAGCCAAACCCGAGGGTTCCGCGCAGGACATTGTCGATGCCGTGGTTCGCGAGAAGCAAGGAGAAGTCCCGGCGGCCGATCGCGATGATGTTCGCCATCTTCAGCACGTTCAGCCGGATGGTAGTCACCGCTTCTCCCGACTCCCCGAGTGCCGTGGGCCGCGCAGCGAAGCGGTGGACGTACCGGAGGAGGTTGCATAGCAACGACACCTTGTCGTACTCGTCACTGCAGCCAAGGGGACCGACGAGATTGAGCGCCCACGCAGTCGTGCATCTGGACCAGGGGCCGTCAACGAGGTCTCCGCGTGGCTGGCTGTACAAGGGCACGGTGCTGTCGATCTGGCGCGCAACGTCAACGCAGTGCCAGAGGCTGTCGCAGTCGATGCGGAGGGGCGGCCCGCCGAGGTCGGACGCGTTGTGGAGGAAGAAGTGCGTTCTGCGGCTGAGGATGTGTTCCTGCGAGCACCATGCGCGGGTGAACCAGCGCGCAGACAGGATCCGGCGCACGAGTGAGACGTATTTGTCCGTCTTCTTGAAGCGGAGGAGGACGGCGAGCTCGTCGTGTGCGAGCGCGAGGTCCTCGAGCATGATGAGCGTGGTCTCGGCCTGGGCGTAAATATGCTGCATGATCGCGACCTGGTCCATCTTCTCCTCCTGGTCTGCTTGATTGATACAGTGGTAGTCGAGCCATACGGCGGGGCGTTCTCCCGCACCTCCGGACGAGTCGGTAGGGCGTACCTGGTCCATCATCTGGTTGAAAGCCTGTACAGCCTGTGCGATGAACTTCGAAAAGTGGCGGGACAGGACGAATGTGCCGTCAATACGGACGGTGCTGGACTCGTTACTACTCGCTAGACATTTGAAGCTTTCGCTAGGCCAGCAATAACTGATGGCGACATAGCGCTGTTTGGTGTAGGGGACCAGAGTGAAGGTTGGACCGTCGTCGTCGGCGGTCCAAACGAGCACGCGCTTGGCTGCGTTTTGTTCCTTCGCGGCGGCGTCCGACGCCCGACACACCTCACGGACGTTCAAAACAGATGACACCAAAGAAATTTTCTGGATACTCACCTGGATGCTATCGGAAACAGAGAACGCTTGTCGAGAAGAGAGAGATTCGCTGGGCGGTTTCATGGAATGGATAGAATCCGGAGTATCCGAGGAGTGTTGTAAGGGGTTTGGACGTTCGTGTGGGTCACTGGGGACACGAGAGCCAGTTAAGCGACGTTTCGAGCCACGGATGATAGCCCAGAGCCAACAAGAAGGTGTACAGCAGGATGAATGCATCACAACTACGAGAGTCAAAGCAAGAGAGCGACTCACACGGACGGATGTGTTCGTTCGCTAATGGCTAGTTATATAGGCTAAGGAAGACGAGAGACCATTGATATCCTTCTCCGACTATGCGTGCCATGCGCATTCAGCTTCACATAGAATATTGAGTACGCACCTGTGCCTCGTGCATTATCCATCCGCTCAAGCGGCCCAGTCTCAGTCTGCGCCGTGCGGTACACCGGTCAATATAGGTGTCGTGTGTCAGAACTTCGCAGTGACAGCAAGATTCTCAACCGAGAGCACAGTCAAGGCGCAGCTGGCGGGAGTCGGATGTTTGAAGACGAGGTCGGAGGACAAGAGAAGCGGGCTGAAGAAAGTACTTAGCACACCTTCAATAGCGGGACGAAGCAAGCGCCTATCCGGGTGATGGGACATTCATTGCCTTGCTTTCCAACACGTTCCACTGCTGCGGGACTCTGTCCAACGTAAGATACCGCTTTACTCCCCCTCTTGTGAACTGTTCATCAAGTAATGTATTTCATTGTTCAATACACGATGCAGGTATATTGAAGGTATAGAGCTCGAGCTCGATCTTCCCCCTTGAGTGATGCTCCCTAACCTCGTCCTCCCGCTCGCCTGGCGTAAACCTCGCCGTGTGCAGTTGTGGATTTGGCGTGAGGGGTTGGAGGGTCACGGTGGGGTTCGCGCCCGTCTGGAAGTGTTTGGAGAGTTCGTACTCACGCCAGCACGGGACGTGGAACGTGAAGTCGCCGTGCGCGTCCCGTTAAAGCTCGCCGGTGAGAGGGTCGACGGGTCTCGAGGGCATGCCATGAGGCTGACATGGGTCCCAAGGTAAACGAGGGGGAGCGCGCCGAAGGCGCCCGACTCCGAGATGACTCTGTGAGGACTTGCGTGAGCGTCGCTCATCGCTGGCGTACCAGGTAGTCGGAGTTTTCGTGCCTTAGCTGAAGAGGGAAACACGGAGGTCGAGGCAAAGCGGACGCGTTTTACGGTCTGCAATTTCACTCCAGAAGCGCATGGAAACGCTCTCGACGGCGACGGAGAGCGTGTTTGTCGGCTCCAAGTAAAATGAAGCACGCTGCTCAATTTCACGAGCCGGTCCTGCCAGCGTATGTCCTGCAGCGGGCAGTTGTCGTATAGGTTGTAATACCCGACTGACACCCGGTAGTCGTCGCGGTAGAAAGCCATGCATGTAGCCGATACCTTGGGCATGGGGGCGAGCGATGTGGAGCACGTATCGTTGTGATGCTTGTCGAAATTTCATGTCCCCTGCCCGAACTGGCTACCACTCGGTTGATCGCAAAGTCGGTATGTGGAGACGGAGTCAATAAGAACGTCTGCTCCGGGGAGATAGATTGATTCTTACTCGTCGCTCCAGCGGAGGTCAATATATTAAGATCGCCCCTTTGACTTGCCGACGGTGTCCTGCCCGGTGACGATGAGTGACAAGATCGACGCCGCAGTTTGCTGGGTTGCTCCGAGACTGACTGCAGCGCGTAAGTGGTGGAAAAGGTCATATACGACAGAAGAAGGTTGCCTGGTGATACGCTGAGGTCGCCAGCAACCTGCCCACGCATCGTGTTTTGCTCTGGTCTTAATATATGGTCGAGCTGTCTCACAATCTTGAACATTGGACCTGTAGACACTATGCAACTACCTCCGACTCGCGAGTCAGAGTAGGATCCTAGTAAAGTTTCGGAGATTCCGAGTCACGTAGCGCGTGCACTCCGGCCCCGATGTACTCGGAACGGAGCTAGTACGGTCGGGAACGACTGCAGCAGTGCGGCATCGATGCAAGGCCTCGTGAGCCTCGTGAGACGTAACAAATCTGCGCAGGTAGTCAGTGTATAGTTCGTATCATGCCGGAAAACGATACATGGGTCTGCCATTGCCGTGAACGAGACTCACCTTCGAGACTCCGAAACAAAGTGACGCACGGCTGCGCGGCTGCCTGCGGCTGCGGGGAGCGGCACTGAAAGTTGTGACTCGACCTCAGTACCTAGCTCGCCCCCAGTCGCGACGGTTCTTCCGGGCGCAACGGACGACCTGTGCGAGAAGCCACTACTGCGGTCACGCGATGAGCGCCCTGTCTTTGGATTGTGGGTAATCCGCTCGAGTCAGGCGAATGATGATGATGGCAGCTAATGCCCTTTGTCCGCAGGGCGCAGGGTGCGACACAGTATAAAGCATCGAGCGGCTTCGGACTGTTCTAGCACACTCTCTAAACGACCCAGCACACTCCGGCATCTGCGCCCGCATCACTGTCCACCCATATCATCGTCCTAATCATACCAGCCACACCAGCTATAACACTGCACTCACCGCGCGTCGCACACTCCATCCATACCACGCCCGACATCATGCCCTCACACGCGTCATCCTCGTCGTCGTTCCCTTCGACGCCATCGCTGGTCTCAGTGACCACCACCATGAGCGCGTCCTCGCACACGCCTCTCACACACCACCAGTCATCATCCGCGTCCTCGTCGTCACCGGCGTCGGCGCAAAAGGACTACTCCGCGGCGTTCAGCGCGTTGCAGTCGCAGTACGGCTGGGGTCCGGTCACCTCCGTCCCCATCCGGAGCGGGAAGGAGTCGAAGCCGAAGAAACAGCAGAGGGAGTCGAAGCAGCGGAATCGCGGGAGCAAAGAGCGCGAGGAGGTCGCAGATTCGGAAGCGCAGAGACAGGGCGAGTCGGAGTCGAAGGAGCGGGTGTTCGGCGCCATGGCAGCAAAGATTGGGTTTGGAGGGCGGTGGCCGATGCCATTGCACAGGAGGTAGAGGTGCTTTTAGACAAGCATCGTGATTGAAATTGGGTTCTCGACGGACATACCTTAGATCTTTAGTTGTAATGCGCTCCAGGATACGATGAATGCGACATAATGCATTAATGACCCGGAACGCACTTGGCCCTAGAAGTCTAGATGGACGGTGTGTCGCTGAAGGAACGAGGGGACAGTCGTGAGTTTATATGACGACTTGCTCTACAGTACGTATCTCCAGGTGTTCGTCTTCGGCCTTCCGGAACGGCTCGGCCTCGAGGCGGATGGATGAGGCGGAGGTGTAGTGGGCGAGCTTGAGGTCCCGCTGGACGACTCGGAGGAAGGGGATTGCTAGTGCAAGAGGGTGCTCTGGTCCGAACTCTTCGTCGGATCTAGTGACCTCTCAGAGCCGTGAATGACCAATCACTTCACGCGACTTCCTGAGCGAGACACGCGATAGCTTCCTGAGACGCGAGAGGAATGTCCGGGAACGGGACAGTAGGGAGGGGTGGTATGCGCGTTAGCAATCTGCATAGCGGGCTACGTTACACAATAGTTCCAATGCCGTGGTCTATCGTGCGAGCGCGTACTCACCGAAGACGGGGGCGAAATGTGCGGGCACTGCGGGGTCTGCAGGACAAAGAGAGAGACGGAGTTCGTTGTACGAGATCTCAAAGTCTTCGTCCAAAGGCTTCTATGCGTCCGCGAGTCCGTCGGTGGATGTGCCGGGAGCCTTCCGCGGGATGAGCGCAAGAGCCTGCTCGGAGGGCGGGCGGTCAGTATGGCTGTTGGCGGGCGGAGAAAGCTCAGCGGAGACACGCAGCGAGCCCCGACGGCTGCGGGCGAGCCTCGACTAGAAGAGATGAGTGGATGGATGCGTGGTGACTTACAAGTCCTGGATGCGGACCTGTTGGAGGGCAGGCGAGCTTGTCGGGGCGGAGTAGATGAGGACTTGGGCAGATGAAGTGCGCGTGGCGTCCGCTTGGCCTGGGCGGGCTCTTCACACCCTCGAGATTCAATACAGCAAAAGCCTGAGGAGGCGAAGGGAGAGAGCCCTCTCAGATCGCAGGGGACGAGCACGCACGGAGGAGGAGGAGGATGGAAGAGTCCGCCTCCGCCTGCCTCCGCTGACCTCAGGCCTCCTAGCGCCCGGTAACGATTACGTAACTATCACGACAGGCCTTTTGCAGGGTTCCAAACTCGGTCGCGACGTACTTACAGTGTACTTACTGACTCCTCGCATCCTACCTCCTGGAGGCTAGGGTGACTAGACTATTTCCCTCTCATTCAGCCATTCCGCTCGACCCCAATTATCGTCGAGTTACTCCGCCACTCCAACACTAATGTCCAACTTGAACGTCGAACTCAACGATGACGTTCTCCGGCATATCGCAGACTATCTAACGGGGCGCAATGCACTCAACTTCGCACTCGTATCCAAACGCTTGCACGATCTAGCGATCAATCGCGTCGTAAACGTGCTCATTGCCTCGTCCTCAGACAAACTCCGCGTTTATCACCAGTTCGTCCTCGACGACACCCATCCTCGCGCTCATTACGTTGAGGGCTTTGAAGTCGACTACATGACCTTCTATCACGAGGAAGACACGGACGCCATCCGATGCGTGGACAACGACGACGACTACCCATTTGATGAGCGAAGCGTGCAGCTCGCGATAGACCTCCTCGAGCACACACCCAATCTCCGCAGACTCGCGCTGCATCCTCGCAGCGACGTTTTGTCACGTTGCGGCAACTTCTCGAAACTTACTGCAGTGCTCACGAGCGACACCCTACGTCGGCTCCAATGGGTGGAGCTCAACTCGTTGAACGACACTATTCTTACGCTGCTACCGCAGACGCGTTGGGACCTCCGTGTCCTCTCTCTCCGCCTCCAGGAACGATGGGATGACAATGACTGTTTCTTCTACTCCACCCTTGTCGACATACTAGCGACGTTCCCGAGACTACACACGTTCAAGATCTGCGACTTCAACATCGCAGAATGGAACCCAAGCCCCGCGCTGTCCCAGCACACGGAACGAAGACCTTTTCCCAGCATCCGTCGGCTCGTCCTCGACAACGGGGACACAGCGCCAGCTTTGGACCTCATCAGCCGTTGTCCCAACGTTGAGCTCCTCGTGTTCGATCTCGTGCAGCTAAACTCCACGACCAAGGAGGACCTGAAGCCTCCCGGGTCGTGCCCCTTCCCCTCGTGGCCGATGCTCCACTCCCTCCGCGCCGATGTTCACGAGCTGCGCGACACTATCTGCGCGGATCCGCTCGTGGATGCAGGACCTGTGCTGCACTTCCAGGCACTGACCAAAGTCGAAGCAGGGGGCACCAGGGGATTTGAAGATGAGGGAGAGGATGCGATGCTTCTGTCCCTGCTCAAAATACTCTCTCCGGTATGGGCACAGCTGTGGGTCGAGGTCAGGAGCGCGCCAATGCGCCTCTGGAAAGACGTGCCAGAGTGCGCGCCACGTCTGCGCTATCTTGACTTGAAGATCTCCATTCCATCTCTCAAGGAGGAGTACGCGAGCTGGCTGGTGTGTACCTCGAAATGTGTCCAGCGGGACCAGTGGCAGAAACTGACACAGTCCTTGCAGGATAACATCCCGGACGCGCTCGGCTCCCTCCCGCTCATCTATTTCGGGCTCCACATCCAACCGATCCCCGGTCGGTCGTTCCTCTACGACCACGCCACAGGAATGTACTCCAAGGACGCCGACGGCAACTACGTTTGGGACGTCACGGCCAAGCGCCAGGTCCAGTTCCGCACCGACTGCGACACGGTGGCACTCACGCTTCCGGAGAGATGCGCGCGCGCGATCCCGACGCTTAAGTTCTTCGCGCTCCACCACATCTTCGAGCAAGGCAGGGCGCGGTCGGCGCTCACGGACGAGCGCAAGGACGACGTGGACGTGGTTAAGGGCACCGAGTGCGACCGGCCGCAGGGCGAGGTTCATGAGTATGCGCTCATCGGTGGTAGCTGGGCGAATTTCTACATGCAGGAGGTCCGTTTGTGGCGGACTGCGAGGGTGGGGTGCGGATGTCGTGTGCAGCGGCTCTCGGCGAGGTATCGTCGTCGTCTGCAGCAATTCCTCGAGATGTTATTTGATGGAGGAGAGCCTCTTGATGGTGAGTGACAAGCCTCATAATATTACCACAGCTGCTGACTCTGTCGACAGTCATCCTCGCCTTATACCAGGAGTCAGAACTTGCACAGTAGAGTGTCTTCCCGGGAGTTAGTCCTTGACATACATACACTATATGCATTCTATCGCCGCATCGCCGGTCATTTCTAATCTCAAGTTGCCGTCTGATTATGCGACCAGGTCGCGGAACCACCACCGGAATGGTATTCTCTAATCTTTAGGCTAGTCGAGACAGACACAAATATATACAAAACACGACACGTATGTTACGAGCGACGTAGTGTCAAGGAGGTACAACATCTACTACAAAATCATACACAAAAAACGCTGTTGTTCTGTCTAGGTGGGCGATGAGAGGCACCCCGCTGTAGGGGCGAGAAATGCCCCGGATTTCTGCTCGCTCGAAGGATCTGCGTGGCCGGAGAGGTGATGCCGGTGATGGATCTTCAATTGGTCGGTAATCTGCGCAAGACGGCGCGCATGTACGGCGGGGATATGAGACTCGTCGAGGGCGACTTGTGGCGAAGAGAAGCAGGCGACGAGGGCGTCGAGCAAGTTAATCGCCTCCCCCGTGAGCGGAGTAAATCCTTCGCTTGTCACCTGATACTTCGTGAGCTCTCTACTCTGGCGAGCATAGAGCGAAACTCTGACCTTGGCAAGGTATGTAGCTGCAACGGTTGTATACATGAAGACCACTGTAATTCCTTGTAAGATCGTAAACCACGCGCCACGAGAGGAAGCCGCTTACTGCTCGGAGAGGTCTGCACCAAGCCGGTTGGCGCAAGGGTGTCGACCATTGCAGTGATCATTCGCTTTGCATACTCGACGCCCTTTCGGAAATCCTCGTCAACGACCGGTTAAGACATATGAGACCACATTTACCTGGCTTGCGAAATGGCAATGGTGAGGAGAATGAGCTGGATATTGGAGCGATGCAGTGGATGAGATGATTAGTCTTGAGTAGTCCATAAGGCTGTAACATAAGGAGGTGAGTTGTGCCCGAGCCGCAAGGAACATGTTCGTACAAGTGCATTAGCGATAGATCGAACGAAATGTCGGGATCTGCAACAAGGTCAGAACTGGAATGGTGTTAAGACGCAGAATAGTTCTACTCATGAGGTCGCCGTCGTCAATAAATCGCTGCTGCCACTCCACGCCAAAGTCGTCCAACCTCTGGAGATAGTCATCGACAACCAGTTGGATATCTGAATCCTATTCGGCGACGATCAGAGCGGACATACGTCTCGAATACACGATCTTACCTTCCTCCGAGTCGTGTTGCTCTGGGAACCTCTCGTGTGTATCGTTTCGCTAAATAGTGACAAGATACGGAGCAATTCGACATGCGCCGATATCTTGATATCTGTCTGTAGATGGGTGAGTGGAGGCAGACGCCATGCATCAAAACATAAGGTATTCTCACCACAGTGTTGAAGATAGAACGTTTGTACCAAGTGGCAGAGTTTCGGATGAAGCTATACGCCATTGAGATAGTCGTACCGGTATCAACACAACAATTAGTTCGCCGACTTACTCGTTCTCGATAATGTTGGATTTCCTTGCGAAGCCTATTGCATTCGAGCGGTCTAGGATGTAGCACCATAGCCATAGACGTTCGGCAGTTACTCTCTCCCGTTCGTTTGATGCGAATGGAAGTCCGGAGACGATTCTACGGCAGTGAAAGTCAGAGCATCCGAATAGAAAACTAGGTTCATAGAATGTGCTTGCCTAGTAGCGATCATGATGTTTAATCGTTGGTCTCTCCCTGCGCCTGTACAATCACCGTCATACAGGGCCATAAGGAGATATGCTCCGGCGAGCTCTATGGATTTGATGTCCACTCGTGTGGGCGCAGTTTTCAACAAGCGTCGCGACTCCTTCACGATCATGAGGTGAAGGGATGAGCGATTTGGCTCGCATCTTGATGATACTGTGCACACTACGCCAAACTTAGCAACAATAGACGATAGCAGTCATAGAATGGTGCACACCTAGCGTAAAAAGTGTCGGGCATCGCGAGATGGTATATGACGGTGTATGTAGCGTTGAATCCAACACCGCGCAATGGCTCTGCCCATGAGCCGTTAAATAGGTATACGGTAGGCATACGAGTCAGTTGAAACTGGTAGCTTACATTGATTCGTTCGAAGAAGCTGGATTGTGCAATCAGGCTCTGATCACAATGATAGACATAATGCACTTACGTCGCAAAGAGATGGTCAGCGTGCCGAGGAGTCAGGAACCAAAATGGAGGCATAGACGGCTGTTCCTCCGTTTCGTGAACTACTTGACGATATGCGGCCGCGATGTGCATTGCGTCACGAGTTCGACCGAAATCACTAAATGCCAGACGTTTTCTACGCGCTATGTCAGTGACCACTCTCCTGCCGGGGCGTCGGATCATCTCACCTGGAATTTACTCGCGGCCTAGCCACTCGCTGTGGGCTGGTGCAAGGTCCTCGATCTCCGAAGGATGTAGGGCGCACGTCTGTGACCGCTCTTCTTGGCGGTTGATGTTGTGAGTCCGCTGTGTATGACGGGTTCCTGTATTCGACAGCTGACTTTGTCGTTGTATCATCGTCAACAACCAAGTCCCACAGACGAAGCCTGGACCGTAGCGGCGCTGCTATCATCGGGTCAAGCCTTGAAAGAGAGGCCTTCGTAGACTGCGTAAGTGGTGAAGGAAGACGAGCAACTGAACACGAAATGTCAATCATCCCGACTACATTCCAACTTAGTATTGGAGACTGATCATCGACATTAGTAGTGATACGCACCTCCGTGTTCGTCTACTATGACTGGTGGTGCTATAGCTCTCAGAGCTTCCATTATGTTCCCTGAACTTGAATAGTCTCTGACCTATTTCACGGGTCAGGGATGAGCTATAGTTAAAGCAGGTGCGGTTGACTCACCCCCAGTAGCACCACATCCTGATCCGAGGCAAAAGCGATCTCGGCGGAAGATCCCTGTCGTACAATGTTAAAAAGGAGCACGCAACTACAATTCGCTCACACATACCTTAAGTATATAGTCAAGTACACATCCGACTGGGTCGAAATCCTGCATATGATTGAGTGTCACATCTGAGAGTGATTCGAGCAAAAAAAGTACCTTATTATCGCCCATGCAGCTCTCTATGTCGTCAGACTCGTCGCCGAGCGTCCCGTCATCCACAGTCAGTGCGTCAATCATCAGGAAAAAACACCTTCTCGATGGAGTGCTATGGAGTCGACATAGCTGCTGTAGTGCTGTAGACAAGTCAAGACTCTGTAGCGTCCTGTAGCAGCACGCTTACCTATGTAGATCTCCATAGCGCCGTGCTATGCTATGTAGAGCAATGTAGAGGCCTTATCTTCAACAGAGGGTGACGTCGAACACCTGTAGAGTCACTGTAGAGCACATAGAACGCTCATACGATCTGGTAGAACGCTCGTGGCAGGCTGCTAGTAGCTCGAATGAATTCGAGCTATGCTATATTATGAGGACCACACTGTACTACTAGCTGAGCGAGACAAAACACTGCAATACTACTACTGGCGGAGACGTGAGCGTGGCACTAGATCCCCATTAAGTCGGCTGTATGGATTGGCGGCGCGTCCTCTCAGCTACTTCGACTTGAATGCGAGCTCGTGCCGATGTCGAGAGTCCTTTCACAGGGCCGCGGCGGATTGGCGAGGCACCGGAAGCTTCGCTGGAGGTATTCGAGAGAAGGTGAGTCTGCGAACATCCGTATTAGGAAATAATGTCAGATCTGCACGCACCGGGCATCATCGTGCAATCTCTGCAGGTGCGCCTTTGCGTGGTCGGTGTCGATCGAGATCCAATCCGAGATGCGAGCGAGGTGATCTTGGTACTTGGGCTTGTAGTCCTTGTCCCAGAACTTCCCGCCCTGACGCGGGGTGCCGTCGGCCCACTGGTCAATGCAGAAGTGAATCTGCATCAGCATTGTCAGCATCCGAGTTCGTGAGGCAATACAATTGCGAATGCGCTGCTTACTGCCGTCAAAATGAGTGCGAGGGTCTCCTTGCGAATGGGAGAGAACCTCTCGGGGTGGGAGGGACCCATAGCGTCGGCGCGCGCGAACCAACGTTCGCGGATGATGGTCTTGATGATCTTGTTCTCGGTAAATCCCCACTGCTTCTCGAGGTCCTATAACGAATCGCGTGTGAGCTACGATCTCACACAACTGAAATGGATTACCTTGTAATGAAAGCGCGGATCGGGCTCAGGGCTCTGTTCGTCAATGAGATGCACGAATAGTGCGCGATTGGCCGCTTTAGCCTCCTCGTCGGATGCCTCTACGAAGCCATACTCTGGGGCGATTAAGGGACGCACGGTGTCCTTCACGGCACCGCGAGCATGGGGAACGCGATCGGTTATCTGCATCACAAAGGATATGGCCCGATTCGCCTCGGTTAGCAACTGCACACATTTGTACAGCATGAGTAAGGACATACCAATTTGCGCACACGATCCGTAAGCTTGAGTTGAACGTCGAAAGTCTGGCATGCTTGTGCCCATGAGTCTTTAGCCCACTGTTCTTGAGTCGTCTCGTCAGGATACGGGTTGTCAGTACAGACAACCACTTCGAAATAGTGGCAAGCAGAGAGAATCAGCCTTGTCGTGCCAAGCTCGTAGTCGCTGGCCTTCGGGGCACCGCTGGGCAGATGACCGCCACGAAACGGGGGGTCCGGCCAGTTGGTGACACTCTCAGTGGTAGTTGGACCACTTCGGTCTTGGGGATGAGAGCGCGGTGAAGATGTGTGCCGTGGTCGCCGCCTATCTTCACTCGGGTCCCGGATACGAGATCGGCGTTGATCTGGGCTCGATCTTGGAGAGCGTCGTCGATCATCGTGCCTGCGCGCGTCACGCGAGCGTGAGCGGGATCGGCGTGTGCGGTAACGCGGGGGTGACCGGGATCGTGACTTGGAAGGCGCACGGCGGTCCAAACTGGCACTGCGGGATCGGACTCGAGGACGGTGCGATGCGCGCCGGCTTTGGCTTCGGGAGCGCGAGCGACCGCGACGGGAGTCCATTTGGTCATGGTCGGAAGGGTCCGCACTGTGCGAGTCCCTGGGAGGCATGCGAGGGGCGTGAGACCTCGATCGGGAGCGCGAGGTACCACGGCGGGAATCCATTTGACTATAGTCGGGAGGGGCCGCATTGTGCGTGCCCCCAGTGAGCATGTGAGGTGAGCGAGACCCAGATCGGGAGCGACCCGGGCTATGGCAAATGTTAAAGTTGGTGCGTGAGTCGTCGTGAAGACTAACTCACCGCGAATTAGTCTCCAGGCCGTCTATGTCTTGCATCTGAGGATCTTTGCGGCCAATAGGGTCAGCCTGGGGCAGAGGGGCATCTCCGGCACGTCGAAGACTGTTTTCGGCTGAGCCGCCTTGAGGCGCCGGATTGTCGTATATGCCGCGTGCTTCGAACTTTGCAGGGAGCCGTAGTATGTCAGATGTCATGCTCGTACATGCGGAGGGAAAATACTGAGACTCACCGCCGATGCGAACATGTTTCCAGCAGGTGTACTTGGCCCTGGACTTTGTCCCTCTTCACTCTCGAATGAATCCGAAGAATCATTGTCGTGTCCTTGCCCTTCGGTCGGTGTCTTTCCTATGTAAGAGGTGAGCATGCATTACCTTCGAGTTCTAACGCTCAATGTTGTCTCACCCCGTGGCGGCTTGACGATTGCTGAGGAGTTCGCAGTTTTTTTCTTCAGGCGCTTATTCTCCTTCTCCATGCGCTCGATTCTTTTCAGCAGCTCCTGCTTCTCGTCCTTATCTGAAAAGAGACACTGATGATTGTTGTCATACAGGTAGCCGAAGATAGTATAAGCTCACCTTTCTGGGCCTGTTTGATAGTAGGATTTTTGGTGCGCGCCGGGCGGTGACCGACGACATCGCCATCATGGCCGCCGCCCTCGTCGTCATCGTTTTCTGAAGGAATGGCGGCGGGATTGCTCTTACGCTTGCCATTGCCGGTAGTGCTCCCACTAGAATGCCGGCCTGACATACTTGCTTGTTGTCCGAGTTGGTCGATGAGGATGGTGGTGGAGAGAGAGAGAGAGAGGAGCGAGTGGGCGGCGTGATTGCCACGGAGATTAGTCAGCGTCTGTACTCGGACGGCGGCGGCCCCACCTAAAGAGCATGGACTACTAGATGTGCTCTACTAGTCCTTGTCCCTGTACTCTGTCCAACATGCCTCGTCAAACTCTTTTTCCATGTCGATTCTGCGGCAAATCACTCACCACGCGTCAAGGCTGGAAATCCCACCTCGTTTTGCGCGCGACGTGCCGTAGTGCCCATCAACAGTCCCTCCTTGATCAAGCTTTGGCCCGCAACCCGCTTCCAGCGCATCCCACGGGCTCGGACGAGGTGAATGACCCAGCAGCAGCAGACGATCACCATGTCCCGGCAGCATACATCAACATGGTACCATTCGAGGTCGAGGTCGACGCGCCGCCCCAGCCTCCACCGCCACTGCCATCCGCCCTCGCTGACCGTCCTGAGGATCCTGCTCGCCCACCCAACCGCGTCACCGTGGAAGAAGTACCTGACGAGGACTATAGTCATTCAAGACACGGCATCCCTCCCTTCCCCTGGATTCAGGATTTTCCTCAACCGGCAGGAACAACATATGGTCTTGGGGAGACGTACTTTGAGCGCATTCTCCGTGAACGCGAGGGTGCAGGCGACGGCCTCAATCCGTGGATGCCGTTCGAGTCCGAAGACGAGTGGGAGCATGCACGTTGGTTGTTACAATCTGGGTTGTCTAAAACCGCCATTGACGAGTATCTGAAGCAAAACATCGTGAGTAAAGTCCGCTTCTGAGCCATTCTAACTCAACGTTCACCTTACGTACTGCGCTGGCCATTCAGACGCGTGAACGTACCAAACTCTCATTCAAGAGCGCGTACCTGCTGTACAAGATGGTCAATACGTTGCCGGGCGGGTTCGCGCGATGGAAAGTGCAGCTCTTCGAGGCTGTAGGTGACGTGTTGGATGAGGCAGGCAACCCGAAGAAGGAACAGGTGGAGCTGTGGATGAGGGACCCAGTGGAATGTGTACGTGAGCTCATAGGCAATCCGCTCTTCCGCGACAAAATGTCCTACGCACCGAAGCGCGTGTTCACGGATCCCGAGGGTAACGTCCGCATATACGACAACATGTGGACTGCGAACTGGTGGTGGGATACTCAAGTCAGTAACCTATATGCAATGCTTGTAACTTGAAACATATCTCACCTGAAAATTTCAAGCTCGGCCTGCCTGCCGGAGCAACCATCGCGCCGGTCATCCTCGCATCTGATAAAACATCGCTATCACGTATGAGCGGGGATAAGAGCGCCTGGCCGGTCTATCTTACGATTGGCAATATCGACAAGGCCACCCGTCGCAAGCCCTCGATGCACGCCTCTGTACTCCTAGGCTACATGCCCGTCTCTAAGCTTGAGTGCTTCTCCGAGAAGCGGCGCTCCCTCGAGGTGTACCGCCTTTTTCACAGATGTATGCATGCCCTGCTTGAACCCCTCATCGCTGCCGGTAAACTCGGCGTCGATATGGTCTGTTCTGACGGTTTCATCCGCCGAGTCTACCCGATTCTCGCTGCCTACGTCGCCGACCACCCGGAGCAGTGTCTCATTGCTGGGTGCCAAGAGAACTTTTGCCCTAAATGTCAGATCGACCCGAAAAAGCGCGGTGAGCCAGGGCATTACCACCTTCGAGATCCAGTACACACCATTTCAATCCTCGAACGTGCAAGCCAAGGCGATCAACCCCCCGAGTTCACAGCCCTCGGTCTGCGACCTATCGACCCCTTCTGGAAGCACCTTCCCCATTGCAACATCTTCCTCGCGATCACTCCCGACATCCTTCATCAGCTGCATAAGGGTATGTTCAAGGATCACGTAGTATTGTGGGCAACAAAGGCTGTTGAGGGCGGCAAGGAGGAGTTTGATCGTCGATTCAAAGCGATGCCCAAGCAGTCGGGTCTACGACACTTCAAGAATGGGATCTCGAAGGTCACCCAGTGGACCGGTACGGAGTATAAGAATATGGAGTGGGTCTTCATGGGCGTTGTCGCAGGCGCCGGAGAAGGCGACGTCACACGCTGCGTCCGGGCGACACTTGACTTTGTCTACTTCGCTCACTACGAAACTCACTCCGACGTATCTCTCGACGACCTCCACTCTTCATGGCTAGGATACCACACCTACAAAGCCGTCTTCCGACGTCTAGGCATTCGCAAGCATTTCAACTTCCCGAAGGGCCACTCAACTGAGCACTACGAACCGTCAATCCGCGCCCTCGGAACTGCCGACGGATACAGCACGGAGCATCCGGAGCGGCTACACATCGACTTCGCGAAGGATGCGTATCAGGCGAGTAACAAACAGGACACCTACCTTCAGCAGATGACGGTGTGGCTCGAACGCCAAGAAGCACTGTACCGTTTCGCCTCTTACCTCCAATGGTCGGCTCCCCGCCGAGCTGCGCAACTGCTTAAGAGCCACGGAGATCGCGACACAGACAAGGATAGCAATGACGAGGAGCAGCCGGGGAAGGAGGGGGAGGACAAGTCCGACCGTTATGCTCGGGGCTACATGGTTGCCAAGGTGCCGTCTTATCCCCTGCTCACGATCGCCGATTTCATCCCAAGATTTGGTCTTCCACCTGACTTTATCTACCTCCTCTCGTCGACCATCACTTCCTTGGCTAGGAGCTCTGGCTCACCTCATCAACTCCCCGTCATTCACAATCGCACACGCCTAGGAGCGTACAAACAAATGAAAATCCCCCTTCCTCCCCTTCCACAAATCCCTCAAGAGCTCACGATCGACATCGTGCATGCATCTCCTTCACGCCCCGGCCGGTTTGGCACCACCATCCCTGCTTATATGTCTACGGTCCTTGTGCGCGATGCTGGGAGTCGCTCCGGGTCATCCCGATTCGCAAGCCAACCACATCACCCGCTTCACAGTATCTAACCTCCCATGAGTCCCTGTCTCCCGTTACACCTGACTGACAACTCTTTATAGGGCTCCGTGTGGCACGTGTACGTGCCATATTCAATCTGCCAATCGAGTGCAATCCGATCGCCCTTGGCGTGCGCGATCCCCTTGCGTACGTCGAGTGGTTCACGCGGTTTCATACAGTCGACGAAATCACTGGTATGTATACAGTTTCTCACTCCACACGGCACCAGCGTCGTCAGTCTGCCATAATCCCTGTGACAGACATCGTTCGAACTGTACACCTCCTGCCATATGCTGGCCGCGGTATTGACCGCACATGGACTTCGAGTACGGTATTAGATAGGTGCACGAAGTTCTACGTAAATCCGTACCTACGACACGATGATTTTGTATTCTTCCGTGACCCAATAGATGGTACTACTTGATATATTTGCACAAGTCGTGGGATTCTATAGACATCTACAGAGCGCTACAGAGGATCTGCCCCTCCTACATGGACTACGTGTGCTACATATGCCTTGCAGACAGTACGTACTGCATGCTTTTTCCTGATGATCGCCTCCCGATCCTCACGCCACTTATACAAGTCCTGCGGCCCCGCCGCTGCGCGTATTGTCGGCCACAGTCTCCGACTCTTCATTTTGTAGTAGTGCAGAAAGACGCACTGATCAAATATTTCCGAGTCCGTTGTGGAACTGTCTTGGCTACTCAAAGTTGAAGTCGCTGCCGGCGTCGACGCCCTCGTCGGCCCTGAGCGGTAGAAGAGGGCGGGTGAGTCGCAGCGCAGCATTGACACGGAGAATTCCGCAGACACTCGGGCAATGGGCTGGAATCCGCCGGTAATCGACAGCTCGCCGCTCGTCCCCTTGCTGTGGAACGCGGCCTCGGCCCAGTCGGCGGTCTTGATGAATCCCGATACGAAGAGAATTTCCTTGTCTTGAAGACCAATGCCGAGCGTGCTGTTCGCGAACTCGAACCAGCGAGAGAAGTGCTCGAGCATGTACGCCTTGATACGGAGTCTGCAGTCGAGGAACTCGAAGTTTCCGGGGCGTCGGAGGAGCAGGATCGCTCCTGAGCTCTCCGAACATTGGTAGCGAAGAGTCGCTTCCGCTGAAGGACCTGGCGAGCTTCGTATATCCGATTAGCATCACGAGGCGATCCGTGGATTTGACAGTGCACTCACACAAATGACAACGCTCCAGCGACAGAGCTAGACCGGAGGCTGCCGCTATGCAACTGCGTCTGTATGATCTCACTAGGTCTCCGCACTGTCATATTTTCCGGAGGTTCAAAGACCCGGAACCCCGAAGGAGTACCCATGCGGCGATTGATGGGGTGGTCTCCGCCGCTCATGCTGTTGAACATGAAGCGGAATCCTCCAGCGCGCAAGTACCCTATGTCCCCAATTCGGACTTGTCCCGCCTCCATGCACGGCTCCGGGATCCAGAGAGGATGACCATACCCTAGAGGAAGGAGCTGCTCGGCATAGATGTCCCAGGCAGCAACCATGGTGGAGGAAGAAGGGTACAGGGAGGGAAGGAACGAGCGGCGAGTATACATGCTCGAGTCATTGCTTGGGGCCACATGGGTAAGTGTTCTTGTCGGACACAATCCTGTGCGAGAATCAACGGAGTTAATGTGCAATAGCAGCGCCAGTGTCATCTTTGGCATATGTGGCAGGGAACGATCAACCTACCAGTGCAGTCGTGGGTTAGTGCACATGAACAACTATCAGAACTCGTACTTCATCCTTCTCTCGTTCTCTCGTCTCCGAGTATCTCAACACTCGATACACTTGTATCAGGTCAATGCGCCTCTGTGTGAAAGTCCTGTTGGTAGGATGGCCTCTGTGGTCTGCTCGAGGGGATAGAGCGTAGTAACTGTCAGTGAACGTGGCATCTCAGCGCTCACCCGCAGACCTTCGGAGTTAAGTATAAGGTTCGGAGTCAATTACGGCACATTGGTAGCTCCACGAGTTGTCCACGAGGTGCTACTGCGAGCATAGCCCAATTGAGCGCTAGCGTATTAAGTGTCCTTCGCGAATACGAGTCCTACGTATCTGAGGAAATAAGCAATTAGTGATGGTCGAGGCGAATACAATAGAGGGAACGGAGTAGCTCACCGTGATTTTCGGTAGCAGCGTGATACTCGCGGCTTTCAATTAGTCCCTGCGCCTCCTCGCCCTCGTCCTCTGGGATCGCTACAAGAGCTCTCTCTCCCTCGCGCTCCTCAATCCGCCACCAGCGCTGTGCATATAACCCACACACCCGCCACAACTCGTCCCAATCCCCTGTCAATAGCCCCTCGGGGCCGCATCCAAACTGGAAGACATCGGCAAGCTCCTCATCGTCGATGTCCGCACTGTTGAACAAGCATTGCAGCTTCGGCGCCAAGTCTCCGATGGACAGGTAGCGGAGCGTTGGGATAGCATCGAGGCACAGCTGCGGAAGAGCAGCGAGCGTCCGCACACGACGGATTTCGTGCTCTCGAAGATGCTTACGCAACGCCTCTTTCACACTCGCGTCCGAAACAATGCGTAGCCTGTTTCCATGAAAGCCGCCGTTCACCGGTACCACCATGCGGAGGCAAACGAGAGGGATAGTACGGAAGATGCTTGGGATGTCCAACTGTGGTACATCAGTTAGCGGTGAATAAGTCAGATGAAACATCTTAACACCTACCAGCCAAGCGAAGTCGACATCATGGTACATAGACGGTGTACAGCATTTAAGGTGCACCTCCAGCGACCTCAACCTCGGCGCTACGCTGGAGATATCCTTCCAGAGTGTCTCCGCTGCCGTACGATCTTCGTGCAGAGATAAATGGAGGGATATGGGGGAGGTAATGCGGAGCAGGCCAAGCAGGCAAGCTGTCGGTGACTCGAACGGAGGAAGAACCTGAGGAGTGGCGAGGGAGATTTTATCCTGCACTTCGATTCTGTCAACGGTGGAGAGACGGCCGTAGACACAGACAACATCTTCAAGGGACGAAATCCTCAGGCCACGCAAGGGACGCCAAGGAAAGCCTATGCAGGGAGGAGAATCTCCCCCTTGTTCGTCTAAGGAGAACGTGAGAGTCGAGCTCGAGGTTAGGACAGAGCTCCACTATGTCTAGAGCGCACGCGGTTGATTGCGATAGACGTAGATGTCGAATAGAAGGCAGGAGAGTAGATGTGAAGGCCGACGGCAGGTGCTCAGCTGGCGTGAAGCTGTATAGCTTGACCGTGTGCAGCTTCGGGAACCGCGCCAGCGCTGAGAGGAGAGACGTCAATGAATGGGATTCATCCAGCAGTCCATCCGTGTTGGCGTATCTGTGGTAGGAGGCCGTGATGCGCTGATCTCGGTGAAAGGAGTCGTGATCACTGTGGTAGGCGAGTGCAATGCGCTGTATATTGCGGCAGCTTGCATGGAGTAGGACGTCGTTGATTGTGTCGTCGTCGATGCTTGACAACTGCACGTCGACCAAACGTGGTAGAGAGCGAAAGGCAGCTCCAATTCGCGCATCCTCTTCCATACAGGGCTTGAGCCTGTGAAGCAAAATCTCCTTTATATTATGGGCTTGAGCCAATATATCACCGATGAGGTGTTCTGGGGAAATGGATCCGGAGACATCGCTGCCCGAGGACGAGTTCCCCCCGCTCTCATCAGTACCCAAGTCGGAATCCGCGAAGTCCTGCTCTTCGACAACGTCAATGTCGATGGTGAAACGCTCCAGGTAGAGAGCTCGCAAGGTTCCGGAATGCGAAGGAGAGAGCAAGTATCGATGAAGGCGACGTAGCTGCGGAAAGGTTGAGCACTCAGCGACCGCAGCTATCCGGGGGCTAGCGAGGTCGTGTAGCCGTTTGGAGGATAAAGCGACGTTGAGAGCATCATATCCGTGAAAGTGAGCAAAAATGAGAAGCAGCGCATCTTCGTGTAGCGAGAGCAAGTTCAAAGTCATTACTAGCTATCTGAGGGCCAACTTGCACTTGTCGTAGTGGAGGAGGAAGGTCACCTGGAACGTGAACGTGACTCCATCACAGTGAGGCCACCAATATCAGATAAGATAAGACTGTTAGCGCTTGCTGTTCTGGGATTCCATGAACGCGCCTCGCTTTGACTACGGTTGTTCCCAACCATTGGCATCTGGAGGTGCGTAGGACATCTTCCAGCTTCTCTCCGGCTCGTGATTTGTCTCTGCGTCTTCACGCATAATTTTCCAGCTCGTCTCGTTACCACACTAGCCCAATAAAGTGTAACCGCACAGTTTATCGGAGTCCGTAGCACGCGACGTTGCCCTGCAATGAACCTCCGAGTCCTCGACCTGAATGAGGACGTTCTCCGACAAATCTGCGATTTTCTCATCGGAAAACATGCCTTCAACCTCTCGCGCACGTCTAAACGCCTATATGACCTCGCAATTTGTCGTGCCACTGCCACAGTCTACGCATCATGTCTTCTGGAGCTGCAGGCCTTTCATCAATCCGTCCTCCATGGTTCACCCCGCGCACCCCATACTTAGAGAGTATTTCCATCGATTGGAATGTATTCGTTGGCTCTAAACCTGGCTATGACCCGGAGGCACTAGCTATGCCCCTTCTCATTGATATGTTCCTGAATGCCCACAACCTCTCCAGACTATCGCTCGACTCCGTGCACTCTCTCTTTCATCAACACCCAGAGTCGGAAAAGCTCCTCCTCGCTCTCTCTGGTCTCCACAACCTGAAACGTGTAAGGCTAGGCATGGTCACCGACACCGACCTTACTTTTATTGCGGGGACTGGGTGGGACCTTCACGCTCTTCATCTCGAGTACAGTTGGATCCACGAGTGGCACTCCTGGAACACAGACGACCAGGATGTCGCGACCATGACCTTCCCGGTCATCCTCAATGCACTTGTCCATTTTCCAAACCTGCACACGCTTAGGATCGCCGACTTTGAGAACGTGAATTGGGAAAGGTTTAGCGAAACTACACAGCATGGCCCCAGTCTTTCCCAGCATTCGCCGGGTCTTCATCTCATATGGCGATCTCCTCCCTGCACACGCCCTCGTCGACCGTTGTCCCAACGTCGAGCTTGTAGATCTCAGCCAGGACCAACCTGACCCCACAGAGATTTTATCTCGTCCACGTCCGTCCTGGCCCGCGCTCCGCTCGCTCCGTTGCGAAGCGTATGCATTGCACCCGGCATGGTGCACGGCTCACCTCGGCACTGTGGACCACCTCAAGATTCGGGAGGAGCTGTCGTTTGTTGACGTTGAGAACGACTCGGAGGATAGGTCTGCGCTGCTGTACATCCTCCAGCGGGCGTCCCCGGTGTGGGCACAGCTCATGGTGAAGGTCGGGGCGGAGCCAATGCACTTCTGGGCTGAGGTGGCCCCTCTCGCGCCGCGCCTGCGCTACCTCGAACTAAGGGTGACAATCCCGTCTCTGAAAGAGGAATATCTGGATTGGCTGGTATGCTTCCCACTCTCTTTCACATATCTTTTGCTTGCTAATCCATGCTTTCTTATTACCATATCGCAGGAAAATGTCCCTGACGCGCTGAGCCTGGTCCCACTGCTATATCTGCGGCTTTACTTACCAGAACTACCAGAACGGACGAGAATGCGGCGCGAAGCCGATGGCAAAGTTGTCTACGAGGTCACGAAGGATGTAGCGAACGCCTTCCATGCCGCGCGCAATGTCGCCCTACGAACGCTCCCAGCGCGGTGCGCGCACACGATCCCAACACTGAAATTCTTCGTCTGTGCGCATAGCAGGTCCCGTTCGAAGTCTCTTGGCAAGCGGGGCGCTCAGACCGGCACACGGGAAGAAGAAATGGGAGATGAGGAGTTTAACGAGGTCACGGTCCGCGAGGCGTATGAAGCGTTCGAGCCGGACGACTATTATCCGACGAACATATGGAGAAGAATGTTCCAATGGGGACGACCGGGGGTTCGGGCATGGCGCGTGTCGAGGGAGGGCGGTGACTGCGAGCTACAGCAGCTGACGGTTGAGCAAGGAGCCCGGCTGCGGGAGTGCCTGGAGGGGATCTGGTACGGAAGGGATCCGCTGGATGGTAAGCAGGAATTCATCAAGAAGCGCACACGCTGACCTACGATTTGCAGACGTGCTTGATTTATACAAAGCCATACCTCTCTGACTACTGTCATCGACACATCGATCTAGCCCTATTGCATGATTGAACAAATAATTCTGACCACTGGATGAGTACGTAGACACGTAATCCCATGCAATACAATTCCTCAAGTTACATTCGCTCGCACTCACTCTGGTATGATTCGGCTGACACTGGCAGCCAACGATACAGATCTTCGGAATGGTGATTTCGCGATTACTGTGCTCGCTTCCGCTGCGTTACTAACAGCTTTTCGCATCCCTGCAGTCGCTATATGATGTGACGCTTTAAGTATTATACCACCAACACTGCGCATAGCTGGTAATATCAAGTCACTGAAGAAGATGAATTCCTAACTGTACAAAGGTATATTGGCGGGCCACGAACTGTGCCATGCGGCAGTCATTTCAAGCTCCTGCGGGTGAGCGAGGTTCATGCCTCCCTTGTCCTCTAAGATCTTCTGTATAGGAGAGGATTATGCGTAGGACACAAGGTCGGGCCGCACGGTGGCGCCGGCGGAGAACGTGCGTATACCTCCCATGGGGGCGAAGGCGAGCGCATAGTATAGTAGCGGTCGGAGGCGAAGACGGCGAGGTGTCTCAATCAATATTTCTACTGTGTAGTACGACGAAATGACCTGTCGAAGGTCGGATATCAACACCGATTCTCCTAGAAACAAGACCAGATAGTCCGTCAAATGCGGTCCTACGTGCTCTCGTCATTACTCCTTCTACTAACATATGTTCGGTCACGACTCTCATCTTGACGTTAAGACGGATCGCTCTGATCCGCCATCTTGACACAAAACCCAGAGCGATGACGACCTGAGCACCCTAGCCCAGCAAAATCCAGAACAGCGCGCGCAGGGGGTATCCCAATCACTCGATCCTCCCTCTCAGCCAGCTCAGCAGCCCCTTCGTCCCCTCCCTCTCCCACACCCGCCTCGCGGGCACACGGAACCTGTCAGAAGAGCCAACAACGAAGCACCGTCAGCACACATCCAGACGCCCCCGCGCACAACGAGAGCGATCGACTCACGTATTCCCATCGACCAGAAACACGTCGAGCGGGAGCAGCCCCAGCTCCGCAGGCAGCTTCCCGATCTCGTTGTCCCGCAGGTCGAGCTCCTCCAGCTTCCACTCCGGCACGGCCCTGTTCCCCCGGAAGCGCTCGGCGAGCTGCCGGAACCCGTCGAGCTCGACCAGCCGGTTCCCGCGCAGGTGCAGCTGCCGCAGGCCCTTCCGCCGCGTGCCCCCCGTCTCCCCAGTGGTGCTCTCGCCCTGCTCGTGATCCTGACCTGGCCCAGGCTCGTCCGCGAAGATGAGCGCGGTGAGCGCGTCATTGGTGAGCGCCGCGGACGTCAAGTTGTTGTAGGACAGGTTGAGGTTGCGCACGCTCGGGAAGAGGCGCGCGAGGAGCGGGAGGAGCGGCTCGCTCGCGCGCGGCGCGGTGTACTCCTCCGCGCCCTCGCCAACGTGCCCGACAGGCACCGTGTCCGTGAGGTTGCAATTCTCGAGTACGAGCTCCTCGAGACACGGCAGGCACGGCGCGAGCGCGAGCGGGACGCTGAACGACGGGTCCGCGCGGCGGTTTGTGAGTACGAGCACCTTGAGCGTGTGCGCGAGCGGCTGCGGGGCGATCGCCGCGAGCGGGAGGGTCTGCGCGGGGAGCGCGAGCGCGAGCTCGGATATGGCTGCTGTCGATGTGCCCGTGCCGGCTTTCGACCACGCGGGCGCCGCGAGGGAGAACGAGCGAGCGTGGTTCGCTTTCGACGGAGGGGCAGAGGGAGGCAGGGTAAGCGTGCGGGTGGCGGCGTCGTAGAACTGAGGATTGGCGAGTGCAGCGCCCACGGTCGGCGGTGTGTGCGCTCGAGCGGTGGAAGAGGGGGAGGGGGCGCGCGAAGTATCGGCGGGTTTAGCCGACGCGGCAAGTGCTGCAGCCCTCGCGCGTCGCCGACCACCTGCGCTGAGGAGACCCTGCTCCGCTTCGATCTCCCAGGCTTCCTTCTCGACCACCTTCTTCCGCGGCTGGGACGACAGAGGCGGAGGCCTCTCTTTCGACTGGGACGCAGAGGAAGTAGCCTGCGATTCTATAGCGGCGGATGCAAGCGCTCGTCTCTTCGCGCCTGCCGACCGCAGACCTTGCTCGGCCTCGATCTCCCAAGCCTCTTTGAGGACCTCTGTTTTTGAGCCAGAAGAGGCGGATGAGTCGATGTTATCTGGGAAGGCGGCGAGACGGCGTTGCTTCGTCCGACGCTCCGCCTCAATCTCCCAAGCCTCCTTGATGACTCGTTTGCCGACAATAATACGAAGCGTGCCATCGGGAGGTTCCTGGGTCGTTGAGTCGTACTCGATAGTTTGCTTCACGGCGTTGGGGGTGAAGACGGCTTCAACGGCAGGTCGGGAAACTTGCGTCTCTTCCATATCGAGGATCTTCAGCGTGGGGAATAGAGACCCAGATGCAGAAGAGAAAATAGAGACCGGAAAACTGTCGTCGCCGACGTCTGCCTTGACCATGTGCACCTCGCGTAACCACTGCAGACGACCAAGGGCTTGGAAGAGTGTGTCGCACTTGCCAAGTGGATTACCAGAGAGGTCAATCTTGGACAACAACGTCGGTAGTCCAGACTGATCAATAGAAGCTGCTGAGAGTGGATTATGCGACAGATCGAGTGACGTTAGACGAGGTAAAGGCTCCGTCGCCCGCGTGATGCTCTGAGAGAACCAGTCTCCCCGAGAGTCTTTCGTACGGCCAAGAGGATTCGAACCATGGCCGAACGCGCTACTGAAGGGAAGTGCCGCGAGTTGGTTGTGGGATAGATTGAGACTGGTGAGATGTGGGAGCGCCCAGAAGTTCACAGGAAGAGACGAGAGCGCGTTGTGAGAAAGGTCTACTGACGTCAAGGCGGTCAGATCCGCAAACGTATCGGGTAGGAAAGACAACTTGTTGTTGTGGAACTAAGAGGAGATGATGTATTGAGACACGCGCATGTCCACGACGAGGGACACACTCACATCAATGACTTTGAGAGAACCGAACATTGATAGCTCGGGTTGCAACTCGACGATCTCATTCGACCATGCCTTGAGAATCTCGAGATCTTGCGCATCGTACCAAGAAGGCGCATCTGCGTTACCTTTTCGACGAGTGGCACCTATTTCGACCGAGGAAGAGGTTGTGATGGGCGGTTCGTTCGGGACCGACTTCAAGGGTTCTGGTGTGATCCCTAGGTGGATCTCGAAGAGAGCGGAAGGTAGGCAAGGGAGGTCACGAGAGGACAGGTTGATAGTGCCTTGTATAAATGTCCTTGGACGATGAATAATTCAAGTCGGCTGAAGGAACGGGATGAGACAGGAGCAGACATGTCAAGCAGCGAATCCTGGTTGCATGCGCTAAAGTTTAGAAGCACGTCGGAGACGACCAACCTAAAATGATAGGACAGCAGGCTGATAGAGCCTTTGACAAACTGCAAATATATCGTCGTTCGAAGGACATGGGAGACGAACGATACGAGTACACACCAGAAGTTGGCGGAAGATGCGAGATAGCGGACCGATCTCTCGTGCCCGTTATCTTGTTATGCTGCTTGGCATGTCTACACCAGCCAGAACACAACAGACATACCTGAGCTCCTCCCCCGTTCGATTGTTTCCTTGATCGACCACCTTCCGAGGTCGACGTCCTGCTGGGCAGGCTGCTTGTACGCAAGTGGCGACGCGTCCTCCAGTCCTCCAAAGTCTGCCCGGGCAGGCGACGTCTTCGTGACCTTCTTGACCTCGGCACGCTTCAGAGCGATCTGTTCGCGGATGCTCAGCTGCGGCTTTGGGACCGGCGGGATATCTTCATCCGGCAGCGGTTGGGTCTTGCGCGCTGGGGACTTCGTCGGCGAATTCACCCGCAGGCTCTTCAGACTCGGTTGAGAGCGGAGTCTAGGGCTGGGGGCCGCAGTCGGGGTCTTTGCGCGAGGACTTGCGCCCACGACCGGCGACGAGGGCGCCGTCGACAAGGGTGTCTTCGCACGAGGCCTGGCGAGGGGAGTGACCGGTGCCCGGAGCGACGAGGAGGGCACGGTCGGTGTGCTCGTGAGTCGAGTGCGAGAATTTGTGGACGAGCTAGGCTGCGGAATGCGAGACATAGAGCGCGATACGGTAGGGTCGACGCAGACCAACACTCGAATCGGAAGTCAAAGTCAAATGCGACAGGTGCTGCACGAAGGCGCCCATGGACAGTGCGTGCCTCTGCTACGACCCCGGATCACTCGTTCCGGGGTCTCTCCACGTGGGCTTCTAGCGCCCGTACGCTCGTCCGAAATCTGGCAGCCAGAGACCGCCGCATCGCTCCCGCTCGGACTTCAAGACAAATCGCAAGGCCCCGCCGCCGCAACACGCCAATGTGAGTATTCATGACCGTTCAGAGGGGTGTCTAGGATGGTTGAGGTGCGAGGTGAAGTGGTGGGAAGGGTCTGTTAGGGTGGATGGAAGGACATACGATTGGATGACGGAGGGGTTGGATGGTAGCTGACGTCCCTCGTTCCCTACAGCCGGAGCAAGTGCGACACAGAATCGCAGTGAGTACCCCAAGTGATTTTGCTGATGCATGCGCCGTCATACTCATATCTGTCCCTCCAGCTTCCGACCCAGACACCCTCGTTCGCCCAGCATGATTATCTCCAAGCCCAACAGGCGTATCATCTACGAGTCTCTCTTCAAGGGTCAGTTCACATCCAATCACGATCCATAGACGTGGTCATAACGAAAGAGCCGTCTCCACAGAGGGCGTGTTGGTTGCCAAGAAGGACTACAACGCCCCCAAGCACGAAGAGCTCGATGTGTCTAACCTCGAAGTCATCAAGGCTATGCAAAGCCTTACTTCCAGGGGTCTTGTGAAGACTCAGTTCTCGTGGCAGTGGTACTACTATGTCCTCACCCCGGAGGGTGTTGACTATCTCCGCGAGTGGTGCGTCTCATCTTCTCTTCTCTCCCACCCTTATCCTTGTTCATGCGCCTCTATCACGCCAGGTTGAACCTCCCCACCGAGATTGTTCCTTCGACGCACAAAAAGGCTGCTCGCCCGCCTCGTCCGGCTCAGGTGCGCGGCCCTGGTGGCGGCGAGGGCACCTACCGCCCTCCTCGTGGCGACCGCGACGACTACAGGAAGAAGGAGGGCGGTGCGCCTGGCGAGTTCCGGCCACAGTTCGCTGGTGTTGGCCGTGGTGCGCCCCGGGAGTAGGCGATCGTCATCGATGACCCATCGTCCCAGGAACAGTGGCCCGCCCGTGCATTCTATAGGGCATGTCGGGGTTGTGCGACGCGTACGGCGGGTCGGCCGGGCTGTTTGTTATGTAGGAGACATGTTCTGATATTGCCGCCATCCGTCGCAAAATTGTAGTATGAGCATTCCATGCCTCGCTTATGCTATGCCTACGCTGCTTTCGCCTTCCATGCCCCTTCCTACGTGAAGAAGTCATGATCATTCAATGCCGTCGTTGCGTGTCGGTGCGTATCCAGGGTCTGGCGCACGAAGAATAGTTGTAAGTAATAGAAGTTCGGGCCGAAGATGCAGTAGGGAAGTTAACGTTCGACATCCCCACTCCGCCGCATTCCCGCAGTCCACGACCTACCACGACCCACCACGACCCCACCACGAGCCAGGCAAGCCCAGCCAGCGCATATATCGACCCCCTAGCTCCGAGACCGTTCTGTGCATTATAGGTACGTTTACTAATCTCGATAGTCACAAGGAGAACACTGAGGGTCTTTAACACTCCGGCCGTGGGTATCAAGCGCACGGCAGGCACGTACCCTTCAGGAGCACAATTGCTGGCCGACGCGCAGGGTTCGCCGCATTCTTGGGTGTGCGCGAGTGAGTGGTGCCGTTACATCTCTCTCCATTTTACATCTACGCGACAAGACGACCCCGCGAGTTGTACGCTCACCAGCGACCGCACAAGACCTCCTCCGTTCCCCCGCCATCCTCCACTCCACAGGGGTCGGTGGTCGTGTACAAATACACGCCCTGCTCCCCCGGTATGCCAGGAGCCACCCAGCCCCCACCTCAGCCTGCAGGATCATCACGACCGAACTCGTCACAACCTAACCGTGCCTCAAGCCTACCACACGCGGACGCCATGCCCGCGCGCAGACCTCCCGCCACGACGCACGACAGCCCACACCCACAACAAGCACATATCCGGCCCCAACCTGATCACGCCCCCGCGGCGCGTGCGCCATTCAGCTGGTCCTCCTCGCTTCTCACTTCCCTGACGCTCCTCGCGTGCATCGCGTTCTTCGGCACGCATGCCGCAGCGCTGAGCACGCGCTTCGCGCTGAGCGCCGCGCTTCCGCTGTTCACCTTCTACCCGGTGCTCCCCGCCGCGATGCTCGTCGGCGCCGTGTGCGCGTTCGTGTGCTACGCGCCGACGATGCTCGCCGTGCTCGCCTTCCACGTCGTCTTCGGCACCGACGTCCGCAGGCGCCGTGCCGCGCCCCTAGCGGTGGGGGCCACGCGGGGGCAGGGGGTGCTCGATGCGTGGACGATGGTGATGTCGGTGCTAAAGGACGGGGCGAGCACGATCAAGCTTGCGCTGATCGTCGTGCCGGTCTACGTCATGGCCGTTGGGCGGGGAGGCTGGGGGGAGCGTGGCGGGCAGCGCGCGATGGAGCGGAGCGCGCTGGAGGCGGCGGCGGGCGGGCAGCTCACGGCGGCGCTCATGACGCTCCGGATCCTCGGGGCGGGCGTGCAGGAGATGTGGGACATGGTGCCGCTCGTCGTGTTTAGGTGGGATCGGGAGAGGAGGCCTGAGGGGTGAGGCCGGTGATGGATGTTGATGCTTGAGGATGAAGGAGGTAGAGGGTGGTTCGGTTTCGGTCTCGGTCTCGTCCACGTCTCGTCACGGTCAGTTGTGTTCGTTTGCGTACTTCGTGTTTTCGCGTCCCTTACAAGCTGATGCTACCCATGTCATGTATCTCCAGGGTGACGCTTTTTGCATAGGAAATGCAGCTGCGCCTCAGAGTCCGACTGGGAACGGCGCCCAGAACGTTATTGCAACGGCGTGCCGCGACCATCGGTCATCCGGGACCTTTGTTCGTGAGAGGCATTCATCATTACTAGTTACTGTTGAAATGGGATGGGATGTCGACGAGCTGACCCCAACGAACAACATTACATTAATGCGAACGGATCCGATATACACTCGTCGATCCACATAAGTACCCACCTGGTTAGCAAACATGCACACTATCTACGAGCATACGTCATTCTGTTATAACATTAACTCGAGCGCGGACATTCAGTTGACTACGGCGGGCGCGGTTATCCCTTACATGTGAGCCCATGCGTTTCAATCTGAACAAACCGCGTATCGCCTCACTGACCGCAAGTTCTTCAGGGTTACTCTGACCCGAGTTTTAGGCCTAATGCAGATATCGTGCTGTACACATCGAACCCACTCTTGATTCAATCTCGATGGATCCTGCCACAACACTTGGGTCACCGTTCCAGGACAAAGTGCCATTGAAGCTTGCGAGTCCGACGCGTTCGAGCTGTCACGTCGCAGTCGCCAGGCTATGTCGGAAAATGCCGAACGCCCATCCAGATGAACCGCCTTCTTTTTCCCATCTGATCCATATCAACTAAGTCTCCGATGTAGTTGAACCGACCTTGAAGCGCCGGCTTAAACCGGACGTGCGAACCGTTCCTGGACTATATCTAGATATGAGAATCGCTCCCAGGAGCTTACGAATCGCCCCTGAAGCTGGTGAGTCGCTCCCTGGATCATGAGAGTCGGCTGCGGAGAGTGGGAATCACTTAAATAAACTATCGCACGGACAGTTCATGTTTGCCTTTATAAAGCTGATGTTCGAATTTCTACTTCCCCAGCTCCTGCTCTTGGCCTCCTCCCCCACTCTCGTTTCCTCAAGCCTCTTCTCCTTGTACTTTGATTTTCATCTTTGCTACCTCTCGCTACATCTCTGTTAGACCTTGGTAGGTAATGTGTGATGATCATGGAGTATGACTTGGCACTGACAGCGGATTGGGCATGTCTAGTCATGCGGCCTCGGAAGAATCATGTTATCTGCCCAGGTTGCCAAGAACCTATTCCTTCGGGTAGTCAGGCTGAACATAACATCGTCTGCACGGGCACTCGTCGCGTCAAAGACACGTCGCGCGCGGAACCAGGTACGCTCACCATCGGGTTACTAGAGTCTGCAGCATGTTTACAATGCTGACTGCAATCTTACTACACCTAGGCACCAACCCTACTGTGAAGGGTTCAGCTTCAGTCGATGAAGACTACCTCGGCGCACCCCCTACTCTGAAAGGCAGAGGTGAGCAGTTTCGTAACCCTATTAATACATCTCCAGGTTGTGACACGAACATGTTTCAGTCTGGATCCCGGCGGAAGTTTCCGTTCCCTCTGCGCCTGTTCCGACGACGCAGTCGCGCAGTGACGATGTTCCTGTGCGATCGAAGATCACTGTTTCTACACACCTGCTCGCCACTTCGCAGCCGCCTTCGTCCCGCGCCGATGGCAAGCGGCCGGTCGCTGAGGTAGGCGCCAGTTCGAAAGCCGCCTCAAGCGTTCACTTGGACTCTGGGTCGGATGGCCCTCCGACACTCCTTACCGACGATTCGGAGTGGGAGCCAGAAGAAGGCGATATCAAAATCGTCCCACACCCTCACGCTGGCGGGAAGTACATCTACTACAAGCTCGGCGACTTCCTCGTCGGCGACTCCCCTCCTTCTACTCCGATCGCCGGATGGGCTTCCGAGCCTTGGAAGCCGTTCAAGACGAGGACGGACTTCGAGTTTGCGCACTTCGCGTTGAAGGCCGGCCTGACCAAGGCCCAGATCAACGAGTCTTTAGCCCTCATCAAGCGCATCGGGTCGGACTCTACGGAACTGTCCTTCCAGTCGTACCAGGATGTACGGAAAGCGTGGAAGGCTGCGGAGAACAAACAGCCTGGTGTCTGTATTTTTTGTCGCTCGAAGTATGATTTGTGAGCTCATGTATTGCCTGTAGTACACTGCGTACGTCGTGTCTGTACCGTATCTGCAACGACCGGTGCCGCTCAAATATACTGTATGGTCACGCAACATCTGGGACTGGGCCCTCAATTTGATCAGTGATCCGATTCTCGCGCAGAGGATGGTCTGGCATGCCGTCAAACGCTACAAGTTCACTGACGGCCAATGGGTGCGATTCATCGACGAGCCGCACACGGCTAACGCATGGTGGAGAATCGAGGTAATAAAATAGCTTGTGTTTCGATGATGCGAACAACTAAGTGACGATCGTTTAGGATACCCTCCCTCCAGACGTCGATGGGCCGGTCATGTTCACCCTCTATGCGGATAAAACCAAGCTGTCCTCATTTGGAGCACAGAAAGGTTATCCCGTCATCGCGAGGCTGGCTAACCTGCCAATTGACATCCGCAACAGCGATGGATTCGGCGGCGGTCAAGTTGTTGGCTTCCTACCGATTGTAAGTCTAGTACTCAGCGCCTCGTGTATCTCTACAGATGTTTCATTTACTATCAGGTAGAAGACAGCGATGAGGAGGGCAAGCTCAGCTACACCACCCACAAACGCGTCGTATGGCACGAGTCCTTCTGGATCATACTGAAGGCGATCGCGGACGTGTACAAATGGGGTTCAGGTCGTGGTCAGAAGTTCCGATGCGGCGATGGCGTAGAGCGCGTGCTCTATCCGATCGTTCTGATTCTCAGCGCAGACTTTGAGGAACAGTGCGTATTTCATCTCGCATTTTCCAACATTGAGGCGCTCATCATGTCTTCTTTGTAGAACTATGATGGCTTTGACCCGCGGTTCCGGCGGCAAGCAAAGCTGTCCTATATGTCACGTTTCGACCGACGCGCTCAAGGTGTTGCATGAGGTCTGTCCCCACAAGCTCAGGACACACGAAGAAGGCCAATACATCATCGTCGAGCAAGATGTTACCGCCAAACAGAAGAAAGCTGATCTTACAGAGAACAGTCTCCGTCCTGTCCTGGTATGTTCTAGTTGGCATTCGCACCTCATGCTGTCTTCGCTCATCCACCATGCGTGACAGAACGTCTTCTGGCGTATCCCACATTGCAATGTCCACGACGCGCTCTCCTGGGACAGGTTGCACGCGTACCATGGCGGGCTGTTCAGTGATCACCTTTTCGACCAATATCAGAAGATTCTGTCAGATGCAGAACGTAATGCGCGAATTCAAGCCAATGCACAGTGAGAATTACGATGCGCACGACTGCTCCGTCTGCTTGTTATTGAAGGATGTCTTCAAATAGGTTCGAAGATCTTCCGCGTTGGAGAGATCTCAACCACTTCTCCGAAGTCGACTCCGTCTCTTTTGCTGATGGTAGCAAATACGAGGATATCTCGAAGGTATGTGACACGTTATCCCCCTTCGTTAGAACTCACTACAATCATTATGCCACTAGGTCATTGTTCCTGCTACCTACAACGTCCTCATTGAGAACAGGCGTTGATATATTCTCATGAAGGCGATCCGCGTCTACATCATTCTTGATGTGTACTCTGGTCTGACCCGTCAAACCGAGGGAAGATTGGACTGTTTCCGGAAAGCCCTCCCTCGTTTCTCGAAGGCTATACTGGTGATGCCACATCATTCAACTGCCATGCTCGATCGTAGTGCTCATACATGTTGTCATTGTCAGGAATATGAAGAGGTCTATCCGACCAAGAAGTGGAACTTCCCCAAGATGCACACCCACGAGCATACTGCGAAAGACATTGAAGATAAGGGCGTCACCCGGAATTTCAATAGCAAGCCCTCAGAGGCTTCCCATCATTCGCTCAAGCTCATCTATCAGACGCGGACAAACTTCAAGGATGTCGAGCATCAGGTGATGTGTTGAGCTCATTGTGTGTTTCTCAAATGCTTACTGATGTCGCACATACAAGATCGCTGACGTGGAGCACAACTTCCTGGTCGCGAAGTCTATCCGCCATCTCATAGATGCACAAGATGCTGCCAACGACACTCACCATGAGATCAATCCCGAAGATCTCAGTGAAGAATGGGAAGACGTCAACCCTTTCCGGTTCGGGCACATCATGCTTGGCTCACGCGACGCACCGGTCTCGCTGGCATCCATTGAACGGTCGCACACTGGCGACATCGCGTACTCAATGTTCTCCAAGCGCTTGAACGAGTTCCTCGCTCAGCTGCGTATTACTGGACGAGGACACGCAGCAATTTCTTTAAAGGCTTCTGACAAGGTAACATTTCCGACGCGAATACTGCCTCAGCTACGGTCGGCACCGGTGCTGACATCGTACTTCACTTGCATAGGTTACTCCGGCCAAGTACCTCAAGGTTGAATATAACTCTGAGGTCACTTGGGAGTTGACCGTCGACTACTTGCGGTGCAACCGAAACTTCCATCGCATGGCTCGATTCGACTGTGTCATGTTCCTGACTAACAACACCGCCGACAGCTCCCCTGCAGTGCGCTTTGGTAGACTGATGGAGATGTTCGTCTACCAAACGAACACTGAGGTCATGCACCCCTTCGCATTCGTTGAAGTCTACGAGGTGGTCTATGATCGCCCGCGTCGTCTGGTCGATTCTGACTTGGGATTATGCCGCGTCCGCTCGAGAGGTACCAGGTTCATCCACATGGAATCTATTGTTCGTGGAGCTTATATCGTCCCTGACTGCGGTGATGCCGAACACCATGATTATTTTGTGGTCGATACTATAGATGGGGACATGCTCTTGCGTTGTAGGAAATATTTTGGTACGATTTGGGATACGTAGTCTACTACTCTGCGTTCAATATATGTATGTCGCTTGAATAACTTCAACATTCAACTTCGATGTTCAATGTTTGACTCCCACTGCCAACTTACCTTAGCCTCCTCATCCACGTTCAAGTTGGCTCTCCTATAGGTGCGTGCCAATATTTCTCTACGAGTTCAATCTGACAATGAGATTCAAGCTCACAAGTGCCACCATCGACAACTTGAAGTCCAGTCGTCTCAGGCTCATCCACTCAGCACGAAGATGGGTATCATGAAAAAGGTGAGTTGCTCAACCGAACCATGCCGCTTAAATTAATTTTCAGGGCTGTTGTCACCTCCGAACCCGAGGCCATGTCTGACACTGCATCCAGCTCGCAATCCCCGCGTGCAATACACCCCCGGATAATGCAGGCTGCCAATCCATCACGCGGTGTGCCAGACTCTCATCGCCAGGTTTTCGATCTCCGAAAGCACGACACGGTCCTCTTTCACGTTGCAGCACCGCCATCAGGCTCCAAATCCACCCATCAATGGTTCTCTGAGGACCGGACGACCGACTCCAATGCCCAAGTCTTCCGGTAACTGGGGATCAGCATCTTCAACTTCTCCGATCCTCCAGGAGCCCGAACTGCCCGCTGCGCTGAAGCTCGCGATGCAGCTCACCTTCGCCATGCTGTCGCACACCCTGCGGCACCCGTTCCCGCCGTCCCAACGAGTACGCTACGCCGACCATCAACCCGTATAATACCATCATCCTCACGTTCCTCACCACTGTCTTCCGAGAGTCGACTGCGCGCGCGGCGCTGGAGCGCTCCGTCCTTGGGAGGAGCTCGCGATGTTTCTTACGAAAATCCCGCGCAAGGACATCCTCTGTGAGCACCAGAAGATGACCACAGAGAGCGTGCAAGCCGCTGCCCGAGGACTGGTGCGTGCGCGGGATGGGATGGGGTGGGAAGAAGGTGTTCGAGCGCGGCTTCTAGAGCAAGTTGGAGCTCGACTCAGCAGGCGAGGAGCGCAACATGGAGGTCGAAGTCCTCGACCACATCGAGGTCCCCGAGCAGCTGAAGGACGGCATCATCGAGGACGAGGGCGACGAGCGGGAGCCCTCCAAGGAGGAGTCGCCGGAGAAGCGGCGATGGGTGCGCCTCACACGTGCTGACCTCCGCATCGCGCGCGACATCCACGGCTTCAAGTTCACGTCGTCGTCGCCGCATGACGGCCGCCCGTGCTGGCGGATCGAGGGCGTCCTCGCTGAGAAGGTGGCGCGGTGGAGGGAGGAGGAGCGCCGAGAGCGTGACGAGGAGGAGCTGCGGCTGCAGGGGACGCGGTGGGATGAGGACTCGATGGAGGTCGACAACGCTGATGAGATGCACGTGGACGACGAGTCGGGCGATGACGGCGAGGCGGACTCGGAGGAGATTCGGAGGTTGAAGGTAGGCCTGGTATCATCGCGCTCGTGGTCAGGACTAACGGCCGTTGCGTTTTTTACAGGCGCGTCGGCAGTACTTGGAGTCGCTGCTCGAGTCCGGGCAGCAGGAGCCGTCTGTCCCTCGTCGCTCTCGGCCAGCGTCAACGTGTAAGCTAGAGCGTGCACGGCACTTGCTCCATGTGGTACCAGGCTACACGGTTCTGGTCGTGGACACGAACATCTTGCTCTCCTCTCTGGCCGAGTTCTCCGCGCTCGTCGAGTCCACCCGCTGGACGGTCGTCGTCCCCCTCCCGGTCATCATGGAGCTTGACAGCCAATCAAGCTCGATGACGCCCCTTGGCGAAGCGGCGGCCACGGCGATGAAGTACATCACGACGCACATCCGGTCCCACTCGTCGTCGCTCAAGGTCTAGACGTCCCGCGGGAACTACCTCACGAACCTCAACGTGCGGACGGAGCAGGTCGACTTCTCCAGCAACATGTGGGAGCGCAACATGGACGACCTCATCCTGCGTGCAGCTCTGTGGCAGGACGAGCACTGGGTCGACGGGTCCGCGCTGCTGAAGAACGAGGACGCCGCGCCGAAGGACGTCGCCGGCGCCGCGAAGGTCGTGTTACTCAGCTTCGACCGTATGCGTGAGTGGCAATCACTGCGGGCCCGTAGGCTTAGCACGCCGTAGCTAACGTCACGTTGCTTTCTGCAGTGCGCCTAAAGGCCCGTTCGCGGCAGCTGAACGCAGCGAGCGAGCAGGACCTCGCGTTCATCCTCGCTGCGGGGACATAACGTCACGCCCTGCGCCTGCTGCTCTAGGAGTCGCCCCGACGCCTCCACCCCATACCGCGGCCGTCCCATGCCCACGGGGAGCCTCTCAGTTCTGCGAGAGGCTGCCCTGGGGCGATCGGCAGTCCCCTGCACAGTGTCTCTCCTTGCAGATCTCACTGTCACCGTCACGCAACACACTCGCCGCCCACCTCCATCTCCGTGCTGATTATTTGAAATCAATCAGCATGTCCATCACAGAGCCTGAGTCACCATTATTTATGTATACGCGCGACATAGGCGGGTCTCGGTCTTCACTCCATGTATAAAAGCTGTCGCCTCCAGCCACGTATCCCATGCTCTTCTTCCTCTCCTACTATTTCCCTTTCCCTTCCCCTGTTCATCGCACCCGGCCGTGCATTGTACATCACACTATCTCGACCTCATTAACATATCCTCATTGCTTCTTCTGTCTATCGAATGCCGTTGCTATATCAATTTCATATTCAAGGAAGGAGGGTGTATAGTGACGATAGGGAGTCTTGTGCACATGGTGAGTTATAAATCTCTATGCATAGTGTCCGAGTAACATACTGAATCATCATTTAGAAAGCTATATACAACGAAACTGTCTGTGTGCCCTAGATTCTGCTCGATGTATAGAATATGATGCTGTGTGTTCGGAGTGTTATGAAACTGCTGCATGCCGAAGGTTGCAATGGCTCGCTCGAATCGCAAAGCACTCAAGTGCTCACATTCTGTAGGAAGAACATCTTGGTGAGTCATTTCAATCAATCTCAACATACACTAATTTTGGCACAAACGCTCACTCAAGTCATGCACTGCAGATCCTATGTATTTAATCTCGAATGCTGGAGCTCACTCCGTACGATACGGACCCCAGGCAAGAATTTAAGCATTGGTAATAGAAGCTGCAAAGACACTTCTCGATCGACGGCATCGCGCACAGCTCCCCATCGTCTCGCGCGCAGCTCACGCACGCAACTCCCGGTGTCGCGCGCAAAGTTTGCGTGGGTAGCACTGTAGCAGCAACTCCTCCTCCTTCAAAGCACCGTGTCCCCATGTTGTGGTGCTTCCTAACGCTACAGAGGGTGTGCAGCACTGCAGTGGCTGCAGAGTATCTAATTATAGGAAGGTACATCAAACCTTCTCGCGGGAGCGCTGACCACCCCGTGCGGAACAGACTCTGCTCATCGTCTTCTGCAGGGTCGAGGAGCCTGATACGCTGTCAGACGTAATTGAATCGACGGCGACCACCTCGAACGACTCGACCGTGGACGGTATATAGGTGAGCTCGTCTGTCAAGCCCCTCACCCGTCTCCCGCCCCCACTGACCAGCGACCTTCCCCATACTCCGCTTTGTTCAACTCCCCCGCTCGTCTCCCACTTGCTAGAGACCTTCCCCCACCCTCCGCTCTGTCCTCTTGTCATCCTGCTCTCCCATTCGCTTCTCTCGTGCTCTTCGCCCACCACGCACTGTGCTGCACGTAGTACGTATCTGTACTTACGCTCACCCGTCATCCGCTCAACTCAGTCTCCTCACAGCGCGCCGAGTGTGTCGTTCACCCCTTGCTCTCATCGTCCCTTGTGTGTGCGCCACCCCACGGTACGTTCTCGCTCCATCCGTTCACCGCGCCGTCCTCTCACCGCGCCTTGCACTCTGCACGCCACTGTAATACGTCCTCGCGCTGTCCGCTCGCCACACCTTCCTCTCGCCATACCTCTTGCCCACGCCCTCCTTTCGCCGCATCCTCGCCCTGCCTGCATCCTTGCCCCGCCCGCTCGCCACACCTAAATCCTCTCGCCCACGTCCTCGCGACTACGCCCTCCTTTCGCCGCATCCTCGCCCTGCCTGCATCCTTGCCCCGCCCGCTCGCCACACCTAAATCCTCTCGCCCACGTCCTCGCGACTACGCCCTCCTTTCGCCGCATCCTCGCTCTGCCCGCATCCTCGCCCTGCCTGCATCCTTGCCCCGCCCGCTCGCCACACCTAAATCCTCTCGCCCACGTCCTCGCAACTACGTTCTCCTTTCACCGCATCCTCGCCCTGCCCGCATCCTTGCCCCGCCTGCTCGCCACACCTGAACAGTCTTGCGCCTTCTTCTTGCTGTGCCTCACATCTGCGCCTTCTTCGTTTGAATTGCACTGTACGTATTCCGCCCGCCTCCTCATACCGCGCTGTTCGCTAACCGCTCCCTCCTTTCAGCGCTCCACTTTTTTGCGCCTTCCTCTTGCTGCGCCTCGCGTCTGTGCCCTCTCGTCTGTGCTCTCTTGTCTGTGCTCTCTCGTCTCTACGTTGTAAGTACTATGTGCAAGTTATGCTTACTGCACTGTACGCTAACTGCCGCGTTCTCCTCTCAGCTCGCTAAATAGTCTCGCGCCATCCTCTGTGCGCTCTCGCTCAACCTGCGCACTGCGTAAACACTCACTTCTCCCACTGCACGCTCCGCATTTCGCACTTGCCGGGCGCTTCCTGCACCTACTCGCATCTGTTCGCTTTTCCTCATCCCCTCGCATTGGTCTTCGCTTCTCCGACTGCAGTCGTTCGCGTGTGTTCAGATTTCAATGGCTCGTGGTCCGCGTCCAGCACCTCAGGCTCCCGCGTCGGATGAGGAGGTACTCGACCTGAACGTTTCTGGCGATGAAGACGACGACGACGGTGTTCGACTGCCACCTCCCACGCATAGTGCCCCCAAGGCAACGGGCTCCAAGCCTCGAAACGACAAGGGGAAGGCGAAGGCGAAAGCGAAGGACCCCAAATACACGCCGGACATGAACGTCCGGATCGAATCTTTCTTGACGATTGTACCTGAACAGGCCACTGCGAAAGATTTCATCGAGGTAAGCTGACATTTATACGCGATCTACAATAGGTAAGCTAACATTTCGTCGTGCGCAGTTCATCAGGGAAGCCCAAGTCCTTATTGGAGTACTGCGCCAGGAGAATCAAAACCTGAAGAACGTCAATGTTGGTGCCAAACCCCTTTGCAACAGCTGTGGTGGCAAAGTCAAGCATGGGGAATACGACAACTTGCCTGCTGATGTCCGTCAGCTGATCGCTACGTTGCAGAAGATAGCCCGCAACTATGTCCTCGTCTTGCGGCCGTGGTGGTCAGAGGAGGCGGTATCAAAGCTCAGAGCACCCTACATCCAGGATAACAGTGTCAAACCAAATGATTGGGACACTCATTTTTCATCCAGAAGCAACATGACAGACGCCATAGCGAAGGAGCTCCTCACCTTCCTCCCTGCGAATGTTGACGAGAAGCTCGAGCAGTCGCTTTACGCAGACGCTGTAAGTTATTCACTGTGTCGCTATGCTATTGCGCTGCTCATTGTCATTTTTAGATGTTCTCAGCGGCCGAGCAGTACAAGGGCCATATGATCGAGCGGCTCAAACTCGCGCGCGCTAAGATCTTGGAACATATCCCTAACTACGACGAAAAGGGAGTACTCAGTGCGCTGTCAGGAGACAAGCGAGAACCTTTGGCACCCATCGTTTATCCTCTCGACCATGTGGGTGTTGCGAAGAAAGTCTTCCAGCAGGAAGCCATCAAAAAGGTACGTTCTCGCTCTGCGCCCGTCTTCATAGTACATTATCACACTCACACATGGTCAATATAGATTGTGCGCGTTTTTTATTACGGCTCCGGCGCCCTCGTAGACAATTTCAAGCCCCGGTCTACCTCAAACGGCGTGAAGTGGGACCTCGACAAAATCTCATTCAACACGGTCAGCTTTGCCATCGTCGCGGTCAGTCCTGTTTGCTTTGCTATCTAATTTAGTCGTTGATCTAACATCCCTGTCGACAGCTGCGCTACATGGTTTCTGATGATTCAGCCTTCGGCGCCGACTACGAGACACTCTTCGACGAGTATCTCAAGTTCTTTCTCATGAACGGCAAGACGAAGAGCGTGCAGCGTACCATGAAGTCTATCCAAGATTTTGTCTTCAAGGGCACCAAATACGACAAGGAAGTTGACAACAAGAACAAGAAGGTTGTCGACGGCGCCGCACCAGCCCCCAAGCCTGCCACCATCACCAGCATGGATTGGAGCAGCCTCAATGACGATTCAAGCTCGGACGAAGATGAGCCAGCTGCCGATGACCGCCGCGAGGATGGCAACAATCGCACCCAGGCCAAGGACAGCAAGGATGATGGCGACCAAGCTCGCAACGGCAATCGCGGCGACGGCGGCGATGGCGACAGCGACGGCGACGACAGCGACGACAGCGACGACAGCGACGACAGCGACGACAGCGACGACGGCGACGGCGACACCACCATTATCCCTGCTGCACACACCTTTGCTCAGACTGCCGACGTCGATGATGCTGCTGCTGCACTTGCTGCCGTTTCTTTCGACGACCCTCTTGCTCGCCGCTCGCTCGACCCAGCACTCGCTTCGTTCAGCCCTACGTCATCCTCCTCCGTAGACTCGGACTCCGAAGAGGTGAGTCTGAGCAGCATCTACAATATAGTTTGATGCTAATTAACACATCCGTTCGACAGCAGTCCGGGCCGGCGATCGCGCAGCCTCAGGCTACCGCTTTTGTAGGTCAATCGGCGCCGCAACAGTTGGCTGACCAGAACAAGGGCGGCAGAAGTGGTACCGTCGAGACCACCGGTACGCGCAAGCGCAGGGGCACTGTGACTGCTGCGGTGGAGGCTCAGCCTGCCAAGCCAGTCAATGCGACCAAAAAGAAGGTGACCAGAGGAGCCTCCCGGGCCGTTGTGGCAAGCGACTCGTCGAACAACATCGGCGTCGACGTTGACGTCGAGAGCAATGGCGACGGCCCGCGCAAGAGCAAGCGCAAAGGCAAAGGCAAAAGTGTTGCGGCTGAGGAGGAAGATCACGCCGCGGAGCCTGCGTTGGACAACGCATCGTTAGATATTCCTCGTCCTCAGGTCACTCGTCCTCGTGCCAGTGCTCGTCGCGGTCGTGGTTCTGCTCGTCCCTGAAAGACATTCCCCGCCGCTTTGTGTGTTGCTGGTGCTCAAGTAGACGTACGCTCGTTGCCAAGCTGAATGACCCATGTATTAACTTGTGCTTTGACTTCTTGTCGCTCACTGCTCCATCTTGTAATGTCCTCGATAATCACAGTCTTTTCTTGATAGCCGACCTCAAATCCAGATCTTTAGGATCTTCTTCATGTTGCCATCAAGTTGATTGACATTGTTCCTGATCATGTAATTGCTGTACTAGATTATACGATCCCTACTAATGCGTCAAGTTCTTCTAGTTGTAACTAGACGCCTAGCGGCTTTTTCCGACATAGGACTCTGGAGAGTTGTTCGATGACAGGGCTCGGAGGGCGTGTAAGTTCTGTGGAATGAACGGCATCTGTCCAAGTCGTGATGAAGTGGTAGGAAGCGGTCCATGTTGTTTCAAAGGGGAAGATGCCGGTGTTAACCGTGGCGCGTGCACCGCTAGGAGGGTTCTTGACCTGCAACAGAGAAGGCTTCGAAGCCCACTTGACTGCAGATCAGTAACAAGCTACTCTACCTTGCGGTCGACGTCATACCATTATAACTCCCCCCCGGTAGATCGTTGAGCATCACTGAGTACAGCACATCGCAACAAGTAGCATAGAACGAAGCGCTAGCGCTTGTGTATGTATGCCAATACACCGCCTCGTGGAATTTGTCCGGAACAAGGTGAGCGACTCTGCTTCTTGGCTCAGACCAAATCATTTGATGCAGGAGCTGTAGTCTCCGTAGCTGATAGCGCTGTTGCCAACTCCCAGCCCATGGCGCGACTCAGGACTAGCCTCTTTTTTTTTTTGCCATCACGGTTTCTATCCCGCTCGTACTGAGTACAGGTGCGGCTGTTGCTGTCTGCTATAGCTATACACTGGGGTAGGCGAGTATTCTCAGCCTCTGGTGCCGACATCTAAGGGCTCTTTGCGCGCCAGCGATGGCGCCGCTCCCATTCACTTCTGCGAACCCCGGAGGTTCAAGCAGCTACCGCTTAACTTGGCGCGTCCGCGAACGTGAACGCGCTCTCATTCGCTGTAAGAAACGAGGTGAGGTCGTCATATGCACTCACCCGTTGTAGGAACTCAAATTCACCGCGGCAGTTCCACCACCGGCGGTACCTCTTGCACTTGAGCAGCACATGCTCCCGGTCTTGGAGGACTCCGCAATCCGGGCAGTGTGTGGGCTCATCCCTGAAGAAGCGCCGCCGGAACGATCCAAGCGGCGCGTGGTCCAGCACCGTCCGGCAGAATCTAGCCATGGACGCCTTGGAGTGTCCGAACGCTTTCAGCGCCGGGCTATCCTTGTGGTCTGGCGATTCGAACGCCGACAGCCGCAGGAAGTGCCGACCTCTGTAAGCCGGCGACGACCTGTACTCGTCTCGCCAATCCGACTTCATCTGGACGGCTAGCAAGTGGTGAGCGTGTGCTAGGGAGCACTCGTCACGTTCTACCGGGAGGCTTGCCGCTGCTTTGGCGTCCTCATCCACCTGTTCGTTCCACTCTACGCCCACGTGGGATGGACACCAGTGGAGGATTATCCGCCGCCGTGCATCCTTGGTGAGCCACTCTCGCACATTCCTGCACGCAACCACTGATACTAGCTGCTGGCCGTGCATGCCCGGGTCGAGCAGTGTTTTCAACGCCGACTCGTTATCGGCCACCACATGGATCGTCTCGCATGCCTGCTTGGTTGCGAATGCCAACCCCATGCCACCCGCCACCATTTCGGCGTCGTAGGAGGTCCCTCTACCGCATGCGATTCCCCGTTTCGTGAGGAGCCGACCTGACCGGTACGCGCGAAACGCTGCGCCTGTGCGGCACTGTGGTTTCGGGAACAGAGAGCCGTCACAGAACACTGTGACTGCCCTCTTGTCCCCCATCGCCTCGTGCAGCCGCGGCATGAGTGATTCGTCCACCCACGCTGCCAGCTCGTCCGACTCCTTCTTCGGATGCTCAAGGTGCCACGTGAGCCTGTCCCCATACTCGTCCAGGACCCGCCCGCCAGGCCGTGCTTCTGCATGCAGCGGTACGAAGTCCTCTGTGCACACCCTGCCCGCATGGTCTATTGCGACCATTGGTGTGTCCTTCGAGTCCGGTCCCGTTCCCATGGGAAACGCGACATCGGGCGCCAGATGATTGCACACCCACGGGTTTGGCAGCGCTGCCAGTAGTGGGTGTGAGGCCATGAGTGTGTTGGCTCGGAGCCCCGTCCGGTTCACAAGCTTCTCGATGTGGAGCCGGATCGGGGGAATCCCGGCTAGCACCTCCATCCCGCCCGCTGGTGAGGTTCGGAATGCGCCGGTAATCCACCGCGTCGCAGTATTCTGCGCCTTCCGCAGGAATTCTATATGCCACTTTGTACCTTTGCGGCGGTACCATAGCTGGCAGCCATACGTCATCAGGGGGACGACAAGCGACTTGTACAGTGTGCGCCGCTGTCGCGGGGGCATTCCTCTGATTGAGTTGCCGAGCATGAGCAGCGACTGCGCTGTGCTGGCAGCTCTCGAGCCGTAGAACCTGATGTGCTGCCGGAATGACAGCTTCCGATCCAGATAGAAACCCAAGTGCCGTAGCACTGGTACTGGTTGCAGCAGTGTTGCGCCGGTGAACGGTGCCTCACCCAGGTCGAGCGGTGGGTTGTCCTTCTTCCGAGAGAAGTGACATGCCTCAGTCTTCTCATGTTCGACTTGCAGGCCCACTCGCTTGAACTCCGCAATGGTGCGGACATACTTATGTTGTAGCAGCTGGACATTGCCATCTAGCGACGCCCGTGTGACCGACCACATCCCGTCGTCCACGAAGAACTGTAGGGATGGGTGCCCTCCACAATCTGCCTGGTCCGTAGGGCATAGCTTGTGTATGACCGGAGCAATGTACAGATTGGATAACGGTGGTGACAGGGATGACCCCTGCACCACCCCGACTTCGACCGCATCAAACGATGGGGACGTGAATGCGTCCCACCGGTATGTTGTCGACCGCCCGCTCAGGTAGTGAGCGAGGAACTCCACTAGCTTCGTGTTGAAGCCCTGCTTGCGCAGTATTCCGAGCAGCATGCGGTGATTAACCGATGGATAGAACTGGGCAACGTCGAACGCTAACACAGATGTGTCCAGCCCGCGCGTCCACCCTTGTCTGATACGGTGTACGAGCATCATGCCTGCGTCCACCGTCGAGTGCTGCTTTGTGCCTCCAAACTGTGCCGGATGGAGTGCACCCCACTTCTGTCCCTCAAAGTGTAGCCGTGCAGCCAACACCTTTTCGCACAATTTGCCCATGCAGCTGAGCAGCACCACTGGTCGATATGACTTGAGCCGTGAATAGTCATCCTTCTTCGGCTTTGGAATGATGACCGACACGGCTTCCTTGAACTGCACCGGCCAGTAGCTCAGCTCGATGCATGCGTTAAAGAGCTTGCGCAGAGCATCGCCACAGGCCCTGTCTTTCACTAGCGCTGCGACATACGGCCACCGAAGGTTGTCTGACCCCGGTGCCGACTGCGAAGACACATCCTCAACCGCATCCCGCAGCTCCTGCATAGATATCGGAGGGAAGTCGCGCTCGTCCAATGCTGGGACATCGTCCAAGAAGGACATGTCAACCTCGCGCTGTGCTGCTGAGTTATAGGTGGCATCCACCGCCTCCCATAGCTCATCAAGCTCCACGAGTGGTTTGCCCTCGTGAACAAGGGACTTGTACATGGGTAGCGCCCGTGGCTTGGTCCAGGACACCACATCCCAGACCCGCTTGCCCTTCTCGCATGCAGCCGAGATGCGTTCATCGTAGTGCTGCGCCTTCGCCGCCTTCACTGTGCGCTTGAACGCTCGCCTCAGCTCCGGCGTACGCTGCACCCGAAATGCTGCTAGTGCCTCGGCGCAGTCCTCGTTCCACCAACGATGAGATCGAGAAGATACCCGAGGGGCCACAGCATGGGCATCCCACGCAGTGCGTACTACACTAAGGATAGTGTCGCACGTGCGCTGAATGGCCTCCTTGGTGTCCAGGTCCACGGCCACCTGTGACACTCCCGCCACGAGGTCCTTCACGAACGCTCTCTCCGCCTCCGACTTGCGTTTGATGGTTGGCAGAAGAGATTTCTCCCACCACCCCACCTGTACCGCAGTCGAGATGATCGCGTGATCAGAGAGGCCGCGGCCATCGAGGTCTATGTACGCATGTACATCTCCAGCACCTACACGGTCTGCCGGTGCCCAGACTAGGTCTGGTACCGTAGCCCGGAGTGCCATGTTGTGCGGCCGGTGTGTCGGCGACCCGTCCATGTTGACGATGATGAGGCCCACTCCGGCCATCACATTCACCATCTCCGCTGCTCGCGGGCTTTCGTGCGGTGCATCCGGCTCCCACATTGCAGAATGCAGGTTGAAGTCTCCCATCACCAGGTCCAGAGGCGGGAGTTCTGCCATATGTTCCTGTAGCCAAGAGAGTGCGGTGCAGCGCTCGTCGTTATACACGTTAAGGAAGTAGAAGACCCTCCGCTCCACAGTGAGTGAGATCAGGATCATGTCCTTGTGATTCACTACATGCGAGCACAGCTGCGGGCGCAGCTCTGCTAGCTCACGATTCACATACGCGCACACTCTCGCTGGGGTGCACGTCTCCATTAGCATCCAAGCAGGATGAGTCTGAGTGCCGATGAGTGTCTCTCCCCCTGGGTCCGAGTTCGACACTACCGTTTTGATCGGGCCGTAGTACGGCTCCTGTACCAGTATAATATCACACTCTCCCACCATAGACTCGAGGATGAAATGAGACTGGTTGGGGGTGTGGTTCACATTATGAGAGACAATACGTAGTGTGCGCATTAACGTCTACGGCCTCGTCCACGATCTGGCGCGTCAGAGTCCCGATCCCGGTCCTCCGCCCTCCGCCTTCCTGACCCTCCCTGCTGCCTCTCAGCGCTCGCATTTCGCGCTCGCTGACGCTGCTGTGGGGAGGGTGTATAAGCATCTAGCGTGATGATATGAACATCAGACGCAAAACGCACCGATGGGCCTGCTCGGGCGGGCTGCGCATTTGATGCCGCTGCCGTCGCCGTCGAGGTCGTCCGGGCCGCCCGGTTGCTCCGTGAGGAGTTCCGGTGAGCGGCGTGCCAGGCCGTGTCGCGTCGGTGGACGTGGTACGGGCACTGGTGGTCTGTGGCGCAGTGCGCCTGTCCACAGTTGACACACCGGTCCGGGTGGGGGCACTCGATGTCGGCGGGCCCGCTCTGCCGGCAGCAGCTGGCCCGCGCACGGTGCTCCTCCACATTGTGTGGCTCCCCGCAGCGCGAGCACCGCTGGGAGTTCGCCTTGCAGATTTCCGCGACGTGACCCCAGCGGAAGCACATCCTGCACTGCTGGACCTGGACCCGGTCCTCCAGTATCTGCGCGGGGCGCAAGCCGACCCGACTAAACGCGACCCGTGTGCCCTCCAGCGCGCGCTGGTTGGCTCGAGTTGTCGTGTCTGCGATCTCGACGATGAGCGTGGTCGTGGACGCACCTTCCTCGTGTGGCATGGTGCGGACCCCCCTGATCTGAATATCCTGCCACGCCGGGGCGTGTCTGAGGGCCTCCTCTGCCACCTCCCATGGCGTGCGCGTTCCGCCGTCCCTGCCGAGCAGGCTGACGGCCCGGAAACACAGCTGGGAGGTGTGTGTGTGTCGCTCCACCTGTACTGGTGCTCGCTCCTGCTGTACGGACGTGCCGCTGAAGTTTCGAGACGCCGCAATCGCCCGGACTGCATCGTCGATGCCGTCCGGAAGCGTGGTCGCGAACTCTATGTACAGCTGGCCGTCTTGTTTCCACAGTGCCAAGGACGCGCGCATGCGCATCAACTCGCCATCGCGGTGATTTTGGAGCTCATCATTGACGGCTTCCACCACATTGTGCTCGTCCATCCGAACGTTCGGTGACGGCGGTTTGGCAAAAGTCAGGTATACGCGGCGGGACGAGCCACGCGGGCCTCGAATCCTCCTTCGTTTCGACTGTTTGCGCTGCACCTCAGCTTGTAGCCGAGTGCTCGCCCGTGAGGCCGCCCGAGACGGCCCCTGCGAGGACGTACCCCGCGATGAGCTCCTCGTCGACGGAGGGGACGGCGAGCGTACAGCATCAGCGTACGACATCGGACCGCCCCCTGACGTGGACGCGTACGCGTCGCTCAGGCTGAGGATTTGATCCAGGGTGGCATGGGGGTAGTGACGCAGGAGCGTCTCCACCGTCCTCTGGTCGGGCACCTGCGGCTCAGGCCGCCATCGTGCCCCTTCTCCATGGTCGCCGGAGTCCATAGTGCTGGTCCTGCCACGCTTGCGCATAGGCTGGGCATACGGTTCGGGCGGCGGGGTTTCGGACCGGGCGCGGGCTTTGCCCTTGCCCTTGTCGACCTTCTTCTTCGCGTGGCCGGCGCGGTCGCGTTTTGACATGTGCGGCGTCGCGGGACGTGACGCGGCGTGATGAGCGGGCGTGGGGGCCCGCGAGGGTTCCGCCGACGGCAGAGATGTGAGCGCACTCACCGGCGAGCTGTGGTCGCCGTCGTCCATGTCGACATCTCCGTGTCCTGCGGGTCCGTTGGCTTGCACCACGGGGCGATTTCCGGGCGCATGTGCGGAGGAGGCCGTCGTACGCTGTGGCGTCCCGATCGGTCCAAGTTGCGGCCTCGGGGGGGCCGGGTTGACACCTAGCTTCGTGAGCAGGTAGCTGCAGTGGCGCGGCTCGAGCCCGACTCCACCGACGAAGGTGTCGTAGAGTTCTGCGCCGAGTGCGTCCAGCTCGTTCGCGATCGACCGGTATGCTTCGTCGGCCTGCCTTGTCATGTGCTCCGTCGCCGTCGCCGCGAGTATCTCGCTGCGGGCGCCTCGGAACAGCGCGTGGATGTCGTGGATGGCGTCGGCCGCCAGATGGGCGACGACGTGCCACGGGTCTTCGGGGGAGAGATGCAACGCCCGCGACTGGAATGTCGCGGTGTGCTCACCTGGGGCGGGTGTGCGCCCGCCTTGACTAACGCGGTCTGCGGAGGATTCCGGAGAGCTCACCCGCGTATCGTGCGCTGGCACTTGTGACGCCCGGATGGTGTCGTCCTCCAGATCGAGGTCGGCTTCCATCCCCACGTCGTCTTCCAGCTCATCGTTCGTGCCGTAATCCACCAGGTCGTCCTGTGGATCGGCTCCATTGCGGTTCCGGGCTCGCTCGAGGGCGCCCGGGGGAAGGGAGCGAGTGCGCCGCTGAGGGCTGCGATCGCCATCTGAGGAGATGGACCGTGACCGAGGCCGGTCGCCGTCCATCGGACTTGGCCTGCTGCCTCCTAGGGCCAGAGAAGACTCATCCGGAGGCATTGACCCTCGAAAGGAGGGAGGGGTGGGAAGTGGGTGTGCTTTTTTTAGAGTACCAGGGTGGGCCAGGCAGCAGGCGTCTAAGCAGATGGTGGTGGTAAAGGGTCAAGGAGCGCTGCTCAGGACTAGCCTCGCCGTCTGCGCAGATGCCCACTTCTCGGCTCCGCTCTCGCCATCACCATGCTGTCCCATGTCCACCCCGCCCATCCAGACGCTCGCGTCCTCCTTTCGTGCTTCCTCCTCCTCCCTTTCCTGATTTCTCCAGTGTAGCCCCGGGCGGCAGCACTCTTTCTGTTTCGTTTTCGCTTTCGTTGTTCTTCCGGCTGGTCTGGAGCTTGCTCGATCCCCGTCTCGCGTTCTCCGTCTACGCTCGGGTGTCAAGCAGTAGAAGAGGAAGTCGTTCACGAAGACGAAGAAGAGACAGGATAATCACGAACTAAGGAGAAGCTGAAGGATGTTCTACGCACGAGACGTCAGTGACGCTCCGTCGGTCACGGCCGCGCCCGCCCCCATCCAGGTCCGTATCCCCATTCTCCTCTGCGCGCGCGTAAATCCTCAACGTCTGGCGGAGTGCCCCCGTTTGTGTAGAACACACAGCAAGACCTGACCGAGGTCAATATCTTTATGACCTTCCAGATCATCGGCGGTGTCGGCCTCCTTGCAGTCCTGCTCACCGCCATTTTCGCTACCAAAGTCTACCGTCATTTCACGTGGCTCAACTTCTGCATAACGTGGTTGATATATTGCATATCCTACACCCTCCTGTGAGTCCCTCTCTCCCTTCACCCCCTTTGCCCGCCTGACACTGTGCCCAGTGGCTTCTCCGGCCAGCAGACGAGCCCGGAACCCCCGTCATACCCGCTTTGCTTAGCTCAAGCGTCGCTGATCTATGCCGCACCTGTTCTGTGAGTCGAATCACTTAACCCAGTCGCTTCCCGCGCGAGTCTTATGCGCGTGTGGACACAGGGTCGCGATGTCGACTTTCTCGCTTGTACTCCAGCTCTGGTTCACGCTCTCGAACGCGCTGCAACCGCCGAAGCAGAAGCAGCGGGACACTCTGCGTAACATCGCCGTAAGTAGCGCATCCCATATGATCGATCGGCTTGTTAACTGATCTTGTCCGACAGCTGCTGTTGGGTCCTTACCTTGCCTGGCTAGGCTTCGTCATTGGCATTCTTGTGGTATGTTCACGTCTCTTGACATTGACGGATATGTTCCTGAACCTGTCGTGCGGCGGCCAGATCGGAACCAAGCGACCACAACTTGTCGTGCGCGCCGGCCACTTTGTATACTGCACAATTTCAGGCGGTCAGGCGTAAGTAGCATCCCAGCAGCTCCTCCCTGCTGATGGCTAACGCTTTCACAGCGGCAATGTCACCGCGCTCGTCACCGCGGCGATTCTCTGTATCATGGTCGCGCTCGACCGTACGTTTTCCTTCTTCTCTCCCGCACACGCACGCCCCTCACCCCCAGACAGTGTACATCGGTGCGATCCTGTACCGTAACTGGCGGGCGCTCCGCGGGTCCGACCGGCCCGGACAGCTCCCGTTCCCGCTCGTCGTCCGTATCGCGATCTTCAGCTTCGTCTGCGTAGCCGGCATCGGCTGCACGATGGTCTTCCTCTCGAACGTGTCCTACTTTGCAGGCAACATCATCATCTCCCTGAGTGAGTGACTCGCGCACCTAGTTGACGTTCGCCGCTGTTCGCGGGAACTCATGCCTAACGCATCCGCAGTGCCCGTGGTCGCCTTCCTCGTCTTCGGAACCCAGCAGGTGAGCACTAATATACATACCTCCTGTCCACTCAGTTGCTCATGCCACACACAGGACATCCTGAACGTATGGTTCTTCTGGCGGCGTTGAGAGCATTGTCAACTCCGCTCCAGATCGGACAGCCCCTCATTCCTCCTTTGGGCGTGCGTTGCCCGCTTTGCCCCGTACATATTTATTGCGCGGCTCCTTCCGCTTGGGGTTTTTTTTTTCATCGCTGCTTCGGAGGAGCGCGCTGTTTGTGCTGTTGTACTATTAGCCACGAGGATAGGCGGCGCCTCTCGATTGACTCGGGGGGCGCTGTGGGAGGAGGAACTCATGACACAATAACATGAGATGGCACGAGGAACAGTTCAGAAGGCCCGGTATTCATTGCTGACGACGGCACCGCACTTGGCATTGAGGTCAGTCCGGAAGATAGCCAAGATGACCAGCTTTTCTCTAGGTTGCAGCTCTGAGTTCGAGTATGATACTGAGATCCTCGGCGTATACAAGCTCCCACACTTCACTGCTGCATCGGACAGCTGCGCAGCGTAGAGGTGCGTCATCCCGACGAGTATATGTACGTTATGAAATAGGGTCTGAAAAGCAGTTCAGCTCTGGGCTGCTCAGGGCTCTACTGGTTTATATTCCGCTGCGTAACTCCCAAGCAGCTGACGGATGATTGTCTCGCAGCTCCGGAGGATTCGGAGGAGAGCAATGCATTGCTGTGAGTCTCTATATGAGGAGTAATTGCACCAAAGTCTCCATAATATATAATCGGAAGTACATAGACGTGTGCGGTCAAGTTTACGACCGCACTCTCCCATTCGTCCTCCGGTTCCCCCTCTCGCTGCTCGCTAAGGTCATATCTCGGTGAGTCATTCCACTCTGTCTATATTGCCATACCTTGACTGACGTCTGAATTACAACCAATCTGATTCGTAAGGAAGTGCAAGATCTTTGACGTATACGATGCGCTTGTCTACCTCGCTCGTCTCTGCCGCGCTCTTCGTTGGTCTTTGCACCTCCGCGCCTACTGCCTTCACCGGCGGTCAGTAAGTCTGACAGGCCCAAGGGATCGTGCCACTCAATTCTAAATCACTGCTCTGTGTCTCAGTGCAAGCTTCTCCTACCAAAATGGGGTCGTCGGTGCGTGCGGCAAAATAAACTCGGACAGCGCCTTGATCGTACGGTTGTGTGAGTACACATTCTCGAACCCGTAACTTATGTCGTTCAATAGCTGATCCATGATATTTCTGCTTCAGCGTCGCAACAATACGCGCAGTCCAACTGCGGCAGGAAGATTACGGTCACCAACAACAACAACGGGAAGAGCGTCCAGGTGTCCGTCGCGGACGTGTGCCCGACTTGCACCAATGCGAACGATCTCGACCTCTCCGTCGGTGCGTTCCAGCAGATTGCGACGCTCGCCGAAGGCTATATTCCTGGTAAGTGGCCCCATTTACAATAGAATTCGTCGGGGAGCTCACATGGGTTCGTTTGTCTAGTCACTTGGGACTACATCTCCTGAGGATGCTCGTACAGCGCCCCCCCCCCCTTTGTGTGATCTCACAATTCGGGTTTGGTAGCGCGTCGACCTACATGTATGATTGTCAACTACGATTATCCAAAGGTCGTCAATACATGGTCGTTATCAGCAGGCCTTCTCTGCATTCCGCATAGTTGTGCCCTAGCCTGCATTGGATAGATACGCCAGGCAAGTCCGCGCTACGGTCTGCTCACGAGCATCGAGTCCCGACCGTCCTCCACAAATACCACACCGCCGTGCGCGGGGCGTACAGCACCGCAGCACCCACGACGCTCGTGACACTCGCATACCCAGCACTCATCGGCGCGGGGTCCATTCTCTGCAAAAAGACCGCTCCGACAGCAGCGGCACCAGCTGCGCGTCCGAAAGAAACGGCGGCCCCGATGAGACGCTCCCATAGCCACGAGCACGGGGTACGCTTGCTCCTGCGCTCCAGCTCCTCCTCGTGTATCTGCATCTCGACCGCCCGCCGCTCCGCCTCAGTCATCTCCCTAGGGGGCTCCTCGTCCCCACAGGAGAAGATGCAACAGCCGAGGAGGAGGGAGAACGTCCATACGAGCCCGACATGCGTCACGAAGCCCCCGAGCGCGCCCGTGCACATGACTGCGAAGAGGTTGTTGACGCGGTCCAACGCAGATGCTAGCGCACTGGTGGAGGGGAGCGTGGCGCGAAGTACGATGTATCCAACCGTAGCGTTGAGCCACTGATGGAAGATTTGTAGCACGCCGAAGAACCAGAAGAGCAAGAAGCCGTCCGCGAGCCACTTGGGGACTTGCGCAATGCTCAAGCACGATGAATAGTGATCATGAGTGCGCGGTGGGTGACCGTATCTGTCAGAGTCGACAAGCGTGATGTCGGACATGAGAGAGAATAGGGTCGAGGATCGCTTGAGCGAGCCGAGTCGGGACAATTGGATGACCTTCTCTACCGTGGACGAGTTGTCGGTCTTGGATTCAGTGCTGGGAAGAGCGATGGCGATGTTATCATATGCTTGATCGTCGTAGAGCACTGCGCGTTAGAGCGTGATTTAAGCATGCCATCACTGGATATTGCGAGGACGAGGCCACGCACCTTTCGTGCCGTTGGCGTGCACAGCGGGAAGGGGAAGAGTGTGACTTGCCATACCGTGGCGTAGGCTCGAATCCGAAGCCTAGAAAGACTAAGCCTTGGAGTTCGTGTATGGCATATATGAGAGACTCGTTCATCATTGGAATCATGTCCAGGACGGAACATGCATCATTCTTGGACTCCATACTCATAGGATCGCAATGAAGTCGCACTGCTGTGTCTGAGGCAAGTCCGAGGAGTTGCGGATGTATCTGCCGATGACTGTCGAGGAGGAGGAGGAGGAGGAGGAATTGAATTTCAGTTAGTAAGCACCTCAAATTGTACAACACACCCGTTCACACGGAAGGTTATCTAGATCTATAGCTCCAAACCGTGAGCATCTGCCATCCGAATATTGATACAAAATATGACACTACTCACTGTCAGTATTTCGAGCTACCGCCGTAATGTTCAGAATGAGACACGCTATGGCTACATACTCCATCAGCGCTCTGGTAAAAGTGAGCTAAGGCCGCTCAGGTGCATATGCCGGTGCGGTGCGTACCCGGACTCTCCGGTGTCGTAAACCTCCGTAACGTTGTACCACGATAGCGCAGCTTGTACGTGTAGCGCTGGGATTTACTTCCAATAGGTGGAAAACGTTCATTCTCCTCGCGGCCAGTTCCCGGACACCTTCAATGGCAACTTGTACTACGTCCTAGTACGACGGTCCTCGGCGTTCTCCTCAGGCCTCACATTTGATTATTTCTGCAAGTTCCCCAGCGTGCCTGTGTGCTCACCTGTACTCACCTATCAGTCCCCCCCATGGTAGAAATTTCAGAAACATTAATACCATAGACCTATACGTTCGAACCATGTAACGTTCGAACTATCTAATACTATTCAAGTTATTACCCTTCGCATCATCAACATTAGGTCACTGATCATTATCCAAGCGCCGGGCCCGGGACTACCACGTCGCACGGCCACTTCTTCAGAACATCGATGCAATAATGTCTGACTGAGACTCTGTCTCCCATTTATCGTAGGCGAGAGAGACCGGGGTACACAGGGGGTAGACTCGTACCCAGTCGGTAGGCGAGCTATCCCAAATTAGCCAAGGGATCAGCGGGGTTTGAACGGGGGATAGCTCGCTGAGTCGCCATAAGTACCTCACAACGGAGTTTGAAATCTGGATCACCGAACCGGCTGGGAACGGGCCTACACAGGGGGTACACTCGTCGCGATTACCTTGCACAGGTTGACAAATAAGTATCGCGGGTGGGTAAACCTTGTATAAATCCCGGTGCCGGATCCGAGCGACGTCGGGCTTCGCGCTCAGTGCTCGACCTGACATTGGCTTGCTGGCATATACATATATAAGGGTAGAGGTGTGCACGGAAAGACGGACAACACATCTCCTCGCTCTGACGCACCATAAAGCCATCACCACCACTATCAACTCACCTTCCCGTTTCGCAATGCTGAGCCAGAAAGCACTCCTCCTCCTCGCGAAGCAAGGGGCCTGGCAGGTCGGAGAGACTAAGCGCCCCACGCCCGGGCCGAAGGACGTGCTCGTGAAGATCTTGTCGACCGCGCTCAACCCCGTCGACTGGAAGATCCGCGAGTTTGCTCCCCCGTTCATCACCGAGTACCCGGCGGTGTTGGGCACGGACGGGGCTGGAGTCGTCGAAGAGATCGGCGCAGAGGTTGAAGGCTTCGCGAAGGGCGACAGGGTGTGAGTTCTACTTACCGCCACTCAACGATACAGGAGCATTGTGCTGACAGGGGTGTTATGCGCCAGTTTCTTCCAGGGGTGGTTCGAGCCCAGCAAGGTCACTTTCCAGCAGTACGCGATCGTTCCCGCAGAAATCACTGCCAAAGTGCGTGTTCCTAGACCTGCGGCCGACGTGCCGATTCAAGGCTAACGGGCATGGTTTGCAGATCCCGGAGAACATCTCCTTCGACCAGGCCGCGTCGATCCCGCTTGGGTTCGCGACCGTCTTCACCGTCCTCTGGAACACCAACTCGGACGCAGCGCAGGCTTACGCCGCCGCGCCGTGGGAGGAGGGCGGCGAGACGCGCTTCTCGGGCAAGCCTATATTCATCATCGGGGGCGCATCTTCTGTGGGACAATACGGTACGTCGACAGCCTTCAAGTTCCTGCATACACACGCACATCGGAGTACTCACCAATATATTCTTCTGCGCTGTACAGCCATCCAGCTCGCAAAGCTGAGCAAGTTCTCGCCGATCATCACGACCGCCTCGCCGCACAACGCGGCGCTGCTGAAGTCCCTCGGTGCTACGCACGTTCTCGACCGTGCGCTCTCCCAATCTGAGGTCCTCCGCACGCTCAAGGAGATCACGGGTGCCAACGGGGCTCCACTCGAGATTGTCTACGACGCGGTCTCGCATGGGGGCACGCAAACGCTTGGATACGAGGCCCTGGCGCCGGGTGGGGTGCTCGCCATCGTCAACATCGAGGACATTCCTGCGGAAGTGAAGGATAAAGCGAAGGACGAGGGGAAGAAGGTGGTGATGGCGCAGGGGAGCGTGCACTTGCCCGACAACCGGAAGGTCGGTGTTGAGGTGTATAAGAGGTTGACCGGGTGGTTGAAGGATGGGGTCATCGTGGTACGTCCTGGTGTCTGGTGGTGATGCGGAAGTCAATATACTGACGATCCTCGAATCCCTCCACAGCCCAACAAAGTCGAAGTCCTTCCTGGTGGCCTGGGGGCAATCCCGGATGGGCTGGAGAGAATGAAGCAGAACAAGGTCAGCGCAGTGAAATTGATTGCGCACCCGCAGGAGACCGCATAGAGTAGTAGGGCGCTGCATAGTTTGATATTGTGACCCCAGAAGTAGAAATTTGGAGCTCCGTTTGCCTTGATTACATCCTAGAGGGACCTGCCTGCAAGGAATGAATGGATGGCTATGATATAAATGATGTAAGGAGAGGTTGGGTACAGTATAACTTGGGTTTCTGAGCAAATTCTTTCTCGAGCGGGAGATCTCGGAGCTTTCCGCTATCCGGCATTACCCGGTGCACTACCACGGGCCCTCAATGCTTCAACTCTAACTTTTTCTACATGCCACTACGATAGCGACAACCGCGAACATCTTGTACGTAGTAATTTACAGCTGGAGCGACAATTGCGATACACGCTCACGCTCACAAAGGGCTACTATAAACATAGGGTACTAGTGCTACGAGACATGTAGGTGCCAACGGTAACCCGGTTGAACAATTGAGGCTCTGCCGCCGTGTCATGCAGCAGTTTCGAGGTACAGTCTTATAGCTGGGCTCGGAGCTCTCTATGTGCTCATTCAATCTCCCTTCTCCTCAGAATCCGACGCCTATACCGTCCACGGTGAGCGCTCTTGCACGGCGTGGCCGTGTGACTATATCTGATTGGACACGGTTCAATCTGTCGTTTGTAACGCAGGAGCTTACTACACCCGGGGAACTTGAGCGCATGCAAAGGCTATGAATGTTACGAGGGGTCGACAGCATCAGCGCGGATGGAACCACTCTGTCAGTGACAGGGCGTGTTGTCCAACACACGCCGTACGGGCGCGCGAAAGGAAGCCTTCTAAGCTTTTCGGGCATTTGGTCGGTATAATTCATGAGATAGGTGAGATAATCCGGTCTAAAATCCTGGAAAGACCTGAAAAACTCATCGATAGACATCCTAGTGCCAGAGATAGGTAAGTCCGATCGCTTTACCCGAGCCGCACCTATTGGTCGCTATTCATCACGACGTTCAATTTACGCAGAGGACGAACTCGACACAGTTGAGTACTGAGTTCCCTCAGTGTTTATCACAGGCCATTGAACTGACATGTTGTTCAGGTACCCTGACGCAGGCAGGGACAAACCCTTGTCCGTATGACAGCAACCTGGATACGGAATTCATGCTAAGAATTCCCCTTGTACATAATCACGTTCATGCTACCTCTGATACCCCCAGCCAGTTGTAATAAGCTCTACGAGCCCTCGAGAATTTGATACCATCTACCAACCGAGGAGGCTGCGGAGCGCGACATCACCTGTTGGCGCGACACTCCGGGTCTCGGACCCAGACCCCCATACCAAAAGGTAACAACTGGCTTGCGCACTCAACGTCGCTGACTTTATCTCCCCTGTTTCTACCTTGACAAGAGGTTATTGGGTGACGTCAAATGGGGTTCCGTGCATCTTGAGCATGTGCGTCTTCTGGTTGCCGCTCGGTAAAGCTGCTGTAATGAGTGACACAGACGCTCGTCGAATACTTCTCTTCGATCTCTCACGCGCGCGGCGAGCTCACTGACGAATCGGCTTTACGATGAGTGCGGGCACTCTTTATATAGCTTGTGACGGTGTACACGCGCAGGGACGTCCGCCCCTCTCCCCCCAATTCCTTCAGCATCGACTGGTGAGCTCGTCCCTCGTCTCTCTCTATCTCATGAGTGTCTAAGTAGGTTGATATCGTCGCCGTCAACATCACTCTCTGCAACGCCTCAAAACAGCGCCGCGAAACAAACTGATAACTGGCGCGCGTTCCGGTCACACAGCCGACTGGCCCTGCCACCCCACGAATATCTCTCATATCTTGCTCTACCCAACGTCAGCGTGCTACATCTCCATTCCACCTCTTACAAACAATTCGCCGCTCCCGGACAGCTCACAGCGACAGCTGGCAGCAGGTGCTCACATAGTCGCGGGAGCGCGGCAGTCACACGCTTGCTCTACACGACATCAACCATCAAGTCTAAAACTCTCTTGGTGACTGGGATCGTATTTGCATCTCGCTTACCCGAAGTCCCCATACCAAAATCGTGAGTTAACACGCCTACGCGACGGTCATGTCTCGACAATATGTCATTCTGACAAACGGCGACCGAGTTTAGTCCACTCGTGTTAGCGCGGACAAAGCTAGGCGCGAAGCAACATGTTCTCCCCTCGCGTGTCGATAGTCGAGGAGGACGATGGTACGAGCCAAGTCCGCAGCATTCATGCACTCATCGCGCTCATGCACCCACTTCCCAGAAACCGAGATCCTCTCATACATGTCCATGTCATCCATGAGCATCAAAAGCGACGACACGCTGATGTCTGCACCTGGCTCTAGCGAAGGACTGTTTCTCAAGAGATCGTCTGCCTTCAGGCCGAGCGTGATAGTACGTCCCCCCGCCCTTCACAGACGGCCGCACCCTGATCCTTACGCAGGAACGACTGCGATTCATCTGCATGGACCTCCCGTACGTGCCACACTCCGAAGAGAGCAGCGAGCCCGAACCCTTCGCGCCCTGCGACATCCACTTCAAAGACCTCCGCGGCGAGTACATCACCGTCTCGGCCGCGCTCAGCCGCGTCCTCCGACACATGGGCTGCTATGCGCTGGCGAACGCGACGGCGTGCCCGCTGCCGCTCGACGTCCCCCCGAAGCTCTCGATAGCGTTTCATGTGAGTTCCCCGCTCTTCCATTACGTCCGCGTCCCACGGCGCCGCGTTGACTACCGACTGCCCAGTTCCCCGAATACGAGCCGTGTTGCCGACACATCCCTTCGCGCGAGCACGGGGAGCCTCTCCGGATGAACTTTCTGGCGTTCAAGATCGCGATGGAGCTGAAGGCGTACTTGGTGCGTGCGCCCGGTCTCGCGTCCGCCTCGGGGAGTCGATCTAACGTGCGGGGCATATCCAGGAGATCGCTCGCCTTGCAGGACGCCCGCTGCGCCACAACGGACAAGACGTCTACATCGACAAAGTTATCTTGAAGAGGCTGCGGCGCGTCTCGAAGGACGTCTGGCAGCCGGAGTTCATGCTTTGGTCCTAGCGATCTCGCGCGAGACTGGGAGCGTATGGTGATGTACGCAGACTATTGTAGTATTGGCATAATCAAGCGTTCGTTAGGTACCCTCAGTGCGCACTCACCTTCAATCGCAGCCCATACATGGCGTGCCATCTCCGCCTCGGTGACAGGCTCGTCTTCCTTCCATCTTGGGCACAATACCCTTGCATCGCCACTGTTGCTTCTCGTCCGTCTTCGAGATCTCGCCCGTATGCATACGCCTTGCAATTGGCGGTGTACGCGCCCAGGATCCGAAGTAGTTCCGGTCGAGGCCTAGGAAGATGTGGCGCACTGGCGGCGGTTCTGGTAGTCGAACTAATGATATCGATGCAGGCATACTTGTGGCGTATTGGCACACGCTCGCCCTCTTCTGGTGTTGAGATGTCACAAAGCACACCTGTTGACTGGGACTGCACAATGGCGGACTCGTTGTTGTCAGTACGTGCTTTTGTTCTTCGCTAGTGATATACTATGATGATTGATGTTCAAGTTGATCAGATACCATATCGGACAAGAAAGACCGTGACGTCTGCACGAATATAACAAGTATGTGTCTATGACGATATGGTGTTATTCTGCCTTCAAGCCCGTCCCGACGAGAGTGGGTATATGTAGACGACGCAGATGTCCTGTATCGCCGTCACGACCGAAACCTTCGCCTCGCTCATCAGGTGAGTCCCTACACTCGGACCATTACGCGACGTACGAATGTTCATCTGCTATACCCTGTCCAGTGTCACATCTTCTTGCATATCAGCCTCCCAATGCACGCCCACTCCGCCCCACTCGACAACAGCAACCGCGCGTCCTGCAGAGATGGCGCGGACAGCCTCGCGTTCAGCGGGACTGTTCCGCTGACCCCGTTGCAGCCCCTCCGGCTTCCGCCCTACACAGGTGGGCGAAACTCTGTCTTCTCGTCCGAGTCAACAGCGCGTATGATGATGATGATGATGATGATGTTTGCGGTCAGACCGGGTTTCCTCCATGGGGAGATATCAGAGAGCCCTGTGAGTCTGACCTCCTCCGACAGGGAGCTGTCAGCCTCCACGCCTTGCGACTGCCCGGGTGAGTGCTCAGTGCTTGGTGTGGTTCGTGGGATTTGTGCGCAGCTCAATATTGATCGCGAGTCGCGACGCGCTCTTGACAGAATGCACCCGAGCGACCACTCAAAGCTTTGTGAGCGGTGTGCAGGCCGAAACGGAGACCTCCTACTCGATGCCTCTTGGTCGCGGTGGCGCATGTTAGTGCTCGAGTTCGCTCCTCAGACCCTTTGCTCCGCTCAGGCTGACTGTTGTCGGACAGTCGACCACGCACGGGAGTATCACGACACTTCCGCGGATGGCTACGAGGCTCGATCCCCTGCGAGGGCGTATACGATGTAACTTCATAGCTCCCTGGCGTTTCGGTACCTATAGCTATAAATCTACTGCCGTTCTCCTTCTCCTTGCCCTTTGCACATGCCGCAGCTCACAGACGGAGAGCGCCTGGGTACCGGTTCCACTCTGCACTGGCGGGCGGCCGTGGTCAGCGTCCGTTCGGACGCGCGCTCCTCCGAGTCTTCAGTCCTCACCGCAGACGGAGACGGAGATCAAAGCTGGGAAAGATGAGAGAGCTCGGGGTCGGGGCAGGCAGGGCGACGCAGGCATTTATGCTTGTTTGCGACAGGGCGGGGAGGGGAGGGAAGGTGAGATTAGGCAACGGCCGTTCGGACGTGCGTCTCCGATCTGACAGTGATATCGTCCGCCTCTCCTGCTGCTATGCAGTACTAGTAGTTCAGCAGGCGGACAGAGACGGCGGCGAAGGCGGCCCACCATGGCATGCCCCGCGCGGGCCGCCACGAGTCCGGCGCTGCTACTGGTACTCGCGACTCGGGCCCCGGGGGTGGGCGTCGTCGTCCCCGTGTCCTCGTCCGTGCCTCGGTGCTGCCGCATGAAGCAGCACAGATGGTGCGAGTACTTGAGTACTAGCGGACGAGCCACCCCGTCAGAGTCGCGAAGGTGCGACGCACGGACACACCGAACGCACACGCCTGCCGCCGCTGCGGTCACAAGCCTGCGCGTCGCGGCCGAGCACCGTCAGTGTCACACAACTTTTTGAAGCACCGGGGGCGCACGGATCTGTAGCCTGCTCGCAGCGTAATGAGTGGGACACGCCGCCACATGTATTATGCATGGGAGGTATGTCCGGTGTGCATGTGCATGCGGTGTCGCGGCTACTAGGTGTGGGGCTTATGCATCACCAGGCACCTCAAGAACTTGAAGGCGGGAGTGCATCGCGCTAGATGAGTAGACGATGATGCTGCGAGGGCTGGGGGTGCTCGAGGAAGGCCTCCTGGCTCCTGAGAGTCGACGGGCTGCCATCGCGACTCGGGGACGCCGTACACGGGAGGAGGGCCGGACAGGGAGTCACAGCGGGTGAGAACGGTCTGCCGCATACGAGTGCGGCGAGCGTGCTCGAGTCTTGTATCGAAGGATGTCTTCACCCGCGCTCGTTCGATGGATCGCCCGCAACTCAGTGAATAGCTGGGACATCTAGTGTAGAAACGCTGCGCAGCTCACCGGTAGTGGGTGGGGGTGGTCTCTTGCCGCGACCGACACACACAGCACAGGCGTCGAATCAGAGGTGCTCAGTGGTAATTTGGAGACAGAAATTCCTACGCAGTGCGAACTGGCGGACGAGGAGGTGCACGTCGCGTCGACGAGGACGGACCGGTCGCGTTGCTGCTTAGACGAGTACAGGCGGGCCATGAACAAGGCTATCGAGTGCCGGGAGCGAGCAGTAGCGGATCTTCTTTCCTGACTGCTGAGCGCATAGGATTTGACCAAGTTGTGTGGATGAAGAGACAGCCGAACGTCCGAGGGGTTGTTCGCGTGAGCATGGGTGTTACGGACTTTGTGGATTTTGGAGACAGCTCCATCCATTCGCCTCGGTCCACAGACGACGAGATTGTCGAGGGTGAGGATAGTGGTTCCATCAGTCCCATGCGCGTTCGCAGAGGGGTAAGGACGGTGCTAGTTGCTAGTAGGGCTGCTCAATTCTTAAGGGCCGTTTCGAAATGCATTCGACTGACAAAAGTCGTCGAGTTGCCGGTGAGTGCCGAGGCTGATGGTGATGCAGCGCTAAGACTACTTACCTGCTCTTCCTTGCATCCCTTTCCTCCCCTCCTCCCCTGTTTGCGAATGAGATATCGGCAGATAGCAGATATTCTCTGCTTTGAAATACTCGAATCTCAATGAATTGAGGTCATTACTGAGCTTTGGACGTCGACAGCAACTTCGGGACTTCGAGCTCAACCTGACCGCATTTGGATGGCCACTGCCACCCATCAGCGGCATCGAGCGGCATCTCGACGACTGTTCGTCAGTCAACTGCATTTCGAAACGGCCCTCAAGAATTGAGCAGCCCTAGTGAGATTCGGGATCTGGCCAGGAGGGAGGTTAAGTTTGGATCGGTGGCGAACGATGCCGAGTCGGACCGCGAAGTGCGTTGGCGCTTGAGAAGATGCCGACGGTAGCGCCCATTCGCCTTTGCTTCCCGCCTCGATAGCTAAAGTTATTGCGCCTGGAGGACGACGACGGCAGCTGAGGTAGAGGAGAGCGAGGGACGGAGGGAGTATCGTACGTTTGCTGCGGGGTAATGACAGATGCGTGGGCTATTCCTGCACGCGGATACTCACGACGGGCGCAGGTGAACGTCGCATGATGGGATGGGATGGGGATTGTGAGGCTTGTTGGACACGAACCGTCGACCGGGCCTCTCGGATGGTACGGATTCGGAGTGAGTGTCGCGGGGCGCAGCATGGACGAGCCGTACCTCCTCCCGCGTTGGGCTCGCGCTTCCCAGCGACAACTGGACTCGGCTGCTGTCAACGGACGCTGTCCACATCGCGATCCACCTCCTCCACGACAGGAGAAGATCGCAGGCGGGACCAGAGATGGCAGAGAGTGGATCCAGCGGGGAACGCTCCTCAGACGCTCCTCAAGTTCTGTTCGGGTCGCTGGTGCACTCCACACATGTCGTCGTCATCCCCACGAGCGCTGTCGGGCGCAGAGGGCGGGCGGGAGATCGGTTGAGGGTGGGAGAAGGGCAGACGCACATGATCGGTCGGGGTGGCCAAGTATATTCCGACGATCTCTGTCTGTCACTCCGCCTCTCTCTCCTGCCGGATTCTGTCCCTTCTCGTCGTGACCACCCCCGACGGTGCCCTATATCCGTCCCGCCCTCGAGCTCTCCCTTCCTCTCTCTGCCCCCCATGTTCTCCTACGACTCAGACCTCGACGCCATCCTCTCCCCGCCCCTCCTCCGCTCAATCGACCCCGATAACTCCTCCATGCCCACCCCCTTCGACGACGATGACTCCGGCTACTTCGACGACTCCGCGTCCCACCTCGACCAATCATTCGTGCGTCTCCCAACCCATCTCATACTCGTCCGTCCTGACCTCCATCCTACAGTGCTCCAACTTCTCCTGTTGCGGCCAGACCCTTCCAGATCTCCACCGCCTCCTCGACCACTTCGAGGAGGAGCACGTCCTCCCCCTCCCCTCGCCCTCAGACTCCCGTCCGCTCTACTCCAGCCCCGTCTACGCCCACCCCAGACCCTCCGGTCCCAATGCCACCTACATCCTCAGCTACCCCCAGCCTGACCCTCCGCTCCACCCCGCCTCCCTCTCCCTCGCTCACCCCCGCTTCCCACCTCCCGCTTCTCCCATATCCACCACCCCCTCCTCCTCGCCCTCCTCATGCTACTCCTCCCCCACCCTCGGCGAGCCCCTCTGCCTGCCCCCCGCCCTCTTCTCCGTCCAAAACCCACCCCCACCCGCCCGCGAGCCCTCCCCCGACGACGGCGACTCCTCGACCGTCACAATGCGCCGCAGACGCGCCTCTGCTGCCGCCGCGCGCCCGTGTCGCACACAAAAGCAATACACCGCCGCACGCATCGAGCGCGAGCGCGAGCCCATTGCGCGCACCCCCGCGCCGCCGCCGCCACATAGGCGCAGAGACGGCCGCGAGAAGGCGTACAAGTGTCCGGTGAGCTCTTCTCTCTCCTCTCCCCCCTTGCGTCTCCTGCCGTCTACGTCTGCCAGCGACGCGTGTGTCCAAGCGAGCCCAGCTCGGGCGGGCGGGCGAGTGTGCCCCGCGGACCATGCGGCACGCGGCCTCGTTCATTCCTTGTGTCCTGCTCGCATCTGCCATTCTGCCGTCCTGACGCGCGCGCGTCCGGCCTTCGCGCGTGCACGCCGCCTTATCCACGCGTGGCCGGATGTCCGCGTCCTGTAGTCGAGCTTCTGCTTCTGCTTCTGCGTTCGCACCAGCATTCATCGCGTCGCGTCTCCGGTCCTATGTATTGCCTCGCGTCCGCCTCGCATGTCACTTCGCCCGGCCAACAGCGTGTGCGAGACGCGACATGCCGAGTTGTGCTGGGAGACGCGCGAGTCTCCGATCGCAGGCGTAGGTACCGGCGCCGCGCTACGTCCGCGATGCCTCTGTCGAGCGTATGCATTCACTCGTGTGAGTGTGCAATGGCGGGTGCAGTGCGTTGGCGCTGTGCGGGCCCCTCCGTCGAACCACCTTCTAATGCTCACACGCGCGTACGTCCCGTACTCCGCGAAGAAACGCCCTCCTTGCTCGCGTCTTCGTATCCAAATCCGTATGCTCGTCGGAGACTCATGCTGACTATCTTCTGCCCCTGCCCGCAGCATCCCGGCTGCCTCAAGTCGTACCTGAACCCGAACGGCCTCAAGTACCACCTCGAGAAAGGGACGTGCACGAACGCGGACGAGCGCCCGCGCGGGGCCCTGCCCGCCGTGATCACGGGCGGGCCCCTCCCCGTCGCCCTCTCCTTCTCCACCCCTCCTCCGGCGACGTCGGACTGTGCTCCCTCGATGGACGCGGACGAGGACGCGGACGCGGAGGCCGAGGCAGATGCATGATCCTCTCGTCTACTGTCCAGCACCCGCTCTCGCTCTCGCGTTCCCCTGCCGTTAGCTGTCCCGGCCTCCGATGTGTTAGATATACCCCCGTTAGGCTCCTTCCACTCGCCCCGCCCCGCCCCGCTCTCCGACTCGACTCGACTCGGCTGTATTCTTCGGGTCTGCCGTCCGCTGCGCGCGCGAGGAGCCGCGCGCGCGCGGACGGCGTGTGCGTGTACGTATGCGTATGCGTACGCTGAACTGTATCGATAGACCGCTCGCGCCCCGTAAACGCAAAACGCAAACGCGCGACGTACGACGCGCGACGTAAAATGCAAAATGCACAACGCAAAACAGTGCCAAGTTATGGTACACCGGCATCCCTTCCTCCGCCCCTCCGCTCTCCGCGCCCTCGTGCGTGAGTGACCCTTGGCGAGCCCGTCCCCTCTCGCATCTGCCCGCAGCGGTCACAAAAAGCGACGCACGGGTTCAAAAGTAACTGAACGTCGGCGCGATTCAAGGAACGCGACCGCGAAAACGCTGGCACGAGTCGACGCCGACGACGCGCACCTGCAGCTGGCTGTCTTGTCCGGTCCCGGGGTTTCTCGCCGTCCTCGTCGTCCGCGCCGTCCTCCTCCCCTCGCTCTCATCCTCCTCACCTTCCACTCGCACCCTCCGCCCCTCGCTCCCCTCCTCCTCACCCTCCACCCGCACCGCTCGTTCGCAGCCTGCACTTCCGAACGCAGCGCCCGCGCGTGCCCCGCCTCCGATGTCTGTTCCGCGCCGGCGCTACGACGTGTTCGGTCGAGGACTGCATCACGCTCGTACGTCCCGCCTGCTCCACTGCTCTCCAGATCTCCGGGCGGGGGAGGTCCTGTGGTCCGTCGCGTTGTAAATATGCGTAGTGGGAATCGCTCGTCCGCCGAGCTCCAGAGCCCGCACTTAAGCGGGCTGTATCTGTATGCGCGCGGTATGTGTGTAATGTTCGATATGATAGTACTGTGCTATATGTGGGAGGCGCGTGCGTCACGGTTGGACGTACGGTCGTAGATAATGTGTATATATGTGTACTGCGTACCGAGTACTGCGTACTGTCAATTAGAGTAAGCACTAAGCTTAAGCGTAGTAGAGTGCACGAGAGCGACAGCAACGACCTCGTTTTGTGCGCTGAACACTACAGCTGGTAAGTATGTACTAGTAGTACGACTGCCGTCTGCAGTGTACACGTACACGTACACGCACACGCACACGTCCAACGGAGGCTGGTGTCGCCGACGCGACGCGGACCCGACGTCGAGCAGACTCAAGCTCGGCAGTGCATCTGGACTCTAGAGTGCCTCTCGAGGAGACGGATACGGAGACAAGCCTGGATTAAGATTTCTGGCAACGCGCCGACGCCGACGGTGGCCCTCCCGCGAAGCAACGGTGTACATGTGCGGATCCGCCGCCGCCGCTGCAGGTATGCACCCTAGTCCGACTGCTCGCTCCAGATTCCGGGGGACGTGCGCCGCTCCAGGCACTCGCCGCGCCGCGGGCAAGCAAGCAAGCTGCAGGGAGGCGAATACTAATACTCCGGCGTGTGGCGTGTGACGTCTGACGTCGACGCGGGGTACCCGACAGCGTGCCTGCTATGATTGTCACTGGGACGAGGCCTAAGCCCTCCTCAATTTTGAGGGAAAGGGAAATCGGGGGGAAATCTCGTGAGCTGATGATGATGGGCGCGCGAGACAGCCGAGCGCGAGACGCCGTCGAAAACACTCATGTATACCTGGGATCCGCAACTACAGTAGTCGTGTCGCATGTCGTTCGAACGACAAGGACGCCGACATGCCTTTTCTCTAGTTCCGAAGACGACAGAAGGGGTTGTTCGAGAGGGAGAGACGTTTGCAGGTCCTTCGTCGATTTGTTTACCGTCCGGCTGTCACTCGGCTGTCGCGCATCAGCTCATGAGATTTCCCCCCGATTTCCCTTTCCCTCAAAATTGAGGAGGGCTCTAGTCTGAGTCTGAGGGATGCATCTGTGGATAAGAGGGTCAGGGCGATGCGATGGGGCACGGCGGTTTGGAGCCTGCGTTGGCGTGGGTGTTTAGTTTACAGCACAGCTCAGAGCAGGGCGAGCTCAAGGTCAGAATGTTAATGTGAGTCGGTCCTGCCAAGTCGGCGAACCTTGGACGACCGGCGTTGAGGCGGAACGCGAGTGCCTCCTCTGCATGCGCAGCGGCGTCGTAGCCACATATGGGGTCGTTGATTGTGGGGTCCGGACTTCGTGCTACGGGGGAGTGACGGAGACCGAAGAGCTGCGTGCGCCGTGCGTGCGTCCGCGTCCGCGTCCGCGTCTGGTAACCACGGGGCCGGGCCTGGTGACGGTCTGTCAGTGTCAGTAAGTACCTGAATGGATAGTGAGGGCGATATGTGTATGCGTATGCTTACTAGCGCTTTGGCCACCCGCCGGTCGCGCCTGAGGCCGACTTACTCTGACTTACTTCTCTCATGCATCATGCATCATGCATCATGTACGATGGGGCATCCGAACGCGAGAGCTGGACGAGGCCCTGTTCAGCGTTCGACAATGGCGCGACGGCAGGAACCTGGTCCTGACGGCGACAAGTACTAGCGACGTGCCTTGGCCAAGGTAGACCTAGTGGCCCTGCATGCCAACAGCGCCCCACCCTGTCGAATCAAGAAACGGTACGTACGTATACCGTACGTCGTACGGTTACGCGTAGCTCCACAGGGTGCACACTGCACGAACTCGGTCGACGCCGCACAGGTGCTTGCGCGCGCGTGTTCAGCCATGTACACGTCCAGAGAATACGAAGGTACCCTTCCCCCGGCACCCGATGACCCGCCTCGCGCACCTCGCAACGTATTCCGCACGCCCTTTTTGGTGCGAGCCGGTCCAGGAGTCCAGCGTCCAGCGCCGCAACGACGCAACCACCGACGCCAGAAAGGCGGCGCAGTGGGTGTCGTAGTCTAGGACGCCTTGCGTCCTGGAGATATGCGCCCCGCGCGCATTGGCAAAGGGCGGACGGGTGGACAGGCACCTAGGCACGGACGATCTGTGCGCCATACGCTGCGACGTGCGTGCCACGCCGCAGATCGTCTGACTGACCGACGTCGAAGTCGACTCGGACATGCCACTGCCATATCATACACGCTGACAGTCTCGGACTCCGCCGCACCGTAGTAGTCTGCGCCCGTCGTCCGCAGAAATGGACAAACGTACGTACCGACCGTTGCCCAGGCGGAGGAACATCGGCGACCGGCAGCGATGATCGGCCGTTGCAGCTGCTGGCGGCAGTGTGCACAGTACACAGTGCATGCGATGCCTTGGCGGTGTCGGTCGGGAGGCGGGACTGCTTGGAAGTGGACTTGTGCTGGAGGGCGGAGTGCGGACCCTCGCGCGCTGTCACATCGACGCGACGCGTCGGATGCACACCCTGCGACGCCTGAAATTTTCGGCGGGCACTGCTGCAGCGGGATTGGCCATTGACTCCAGTCTCCGAGCTCGTACTTGTTGCTCCATGGATTGTGATGTGTGATGTGTGCTGGGACGGGGACCTGCTCGAATGATGAATGACGCACTGCGACGGCCGGGAGCGTCTTATACATACCTGAGGCTGGGCGTATATATCAGCTAGATTCGCAACCAACCAAGTGGACCTACAACGCTCGGCTGCGCGCGGGCGCCACGCGCACACTCACCCGCTGTCCGGTGCCCATCTTCTTCACGTCGCGTCTCGTCGCGTACGGCAGTCTGTGAACGCGTGGACGGTAAGTATCGGTATCATGTAACTTAACCTGTGTAAGTAGCGGTGCGCACAGTCACTAGTCACGAGTGAAGTCTAGTGAAGTGTTGACGGGCCGCGCGCGTGTAGCGGAGATCAGCGCGAGTCGGAGACTCGGAGGAGCAGAGCCGCACCCCGTCACCTCGTGTCGTTTACCACATGCCGACGCCGCCTCAGGCGAGGTTAACGTTGGCACGGGGAGGTTGTGTGGTACGTACTGATGTTCAGGCTCGGGAATGGCGTGATTGGGGGACGGTGTTAGCTACGTGTTCTGAATCGTGCCCGACGGTGAGTTTATTGGGGTCATTCACTGGTCGGTGTCAAGTTACGGTGTGCAAGAAGAGGTGTGCAAGAAGAGGTGTGCAAGAAGAGTCGACTGCTCACCGCGGACAGGCACATGTCGACACCTGTAAGTATTATGAGATGACAGGCGTAGGGCTTGGGGCTGCGATGGGAACGAGCGAGATTGGCGAGGGGAAGAGAGCTCAAAGAAGCGCATGATTGCGTTGCTTGAGGTTACGAGATATCGATCGGCTAGAAGCTTCGCGGACCTGTACCAGCATCACCGGCCAAGCAGTCGATCCTCTCGGTGCTGGAGGAGACATACTGTACACTGTAATACTTACCGATAGCAAAGATTCAAAAGTCTTTGTATCAGCTCTCTGTCACCGACACAATATATATATATATGCATATCTGAGTTGTGGGTCTTCGAAGGAACCCCGAAGTCGGATCTGGGAGGAGGTCTGCAGACGACGATCCCATCATCATATGCATCGATATCCGCCACAACAAGTCCCATGCTCCATATATTATCATAACATAAGCATCCGGACGCCATCGCAGACGTGTATCACCTCATGCCACCATATGTGGCTCCAGCTGCAGGTCTGAGATCTGAGTCTTGGCAATGGAATATCTCAGCACCCGGCACCGCGCACGGACCCGTCGGAACACGGTGGGCGTGGGTTCGACTGTGGCGGAGCGCGCGGCATGACGCGCGGACGTCCCTCGAGTCTCGGCGGGCTCGAGTGTGAGGATGTATATCGATAGTGTTGGTGCGGGTGGAGGTCGAGTGGCGCGTGGAGGTTGTAGGACCGTTTATCCCTCACGTTAGTCCGCGCAGGGCCTATTATTGGGGAAGGCTAAGAACTTACCAAGTGCAGGTTGCCATATGTACGGAGAATCAGACGGATCATGAGGCGGAGGGACGAGCCGCCAGTCCGTGCACGCCGCACGGGATTGCACAGACCAGGCGGCGTTCAAACGTCGACTTTTGATAGAGCGACTGCGCCAGGGCACGCTGTGATCTTCGGGCCACCGACCCTGTAACAGTGTCAAGCAACGCGTGTAGCGAGTGTGTAGCGCCTGTGGTACCTGGCGATCAGTGTATGCGAAGGGTATTTATGCAGGATCGATGGCTCACATATGTACTTGCTTACAGAGGCGATCTATATTGGACTGGCTTGGAGTCTGGATGGAGTCTGGATAGCAGGAATAAGTACAAGGTTGTAGTCGAGCAGTCGAACAGTCGAACGACGGGGCTGGCGCCAAAGACGGATGCTTTCACCAACGTTGATCGTCGCCGGGGATTGAGGAGAACATGTCCGGAGTTATATATGTTACCTGCGGCTGCGGCGATATACGAGGGAGGATAAATGAGGGATACATCCTAGCCTTTCGCGAGAGTAGTGAAACCGGCGTGAGGAAGATGGTAATGCGCTTTGGAGAGTCCGTGACACATCGCGGGCACGGGCCATTGTGTGCGATATGTTTGGGGAGGTGGGATGAGCGAGAGGTATATTTGTTCCGCTGGGGGAGGTAAGTAAGACAAGCGGAGGTCATGGGTGGACGATGTGCGAACGCCTGCAAGAGCTGCACGAAACGAGGACGGGCATGTGACGGCGCGAGAGCCTCGGCGCGAACCGGGAGCGCGTCCGGCTAAACGGGCTCGGGTGGCGATAGCCGAATGAGGCAGTCGGCGGAGGCCCGGTCCGTCGCCTGCGTCGGCGTCTGGGTCGAGCGAATGTGAAAGTGCTCAGCCTGCGCTCCTCCTCGCTCGCTCTCTGCCCTCCCCTTCTTCATCATCCGCCGCCATCTCCCCCTCCCTCCTCCCGCCCCCCGAGCGATCCACCGCTCCCGACGCTCGACGAGCTGCTCGGCCAGCTCCACCCGCGCGCACGATCCATCGCCGCCCTCTCGCCCGCCCCGCGCCCCGCCCCTACCCCACTCTAGGCGGGCCTCATCCAGACTCCAGCGGGCTCGTCTCTAGCCCCCCTCGCTGTATCTCACGCCCCATCGCTTTCCTGTCTCCTATCGCACTCGTTTCCTGCTTGTACCAACATTGCTCTCGTCCTGGCCCTCCTCGATACTATGATCTCTCACTTCCCATCTCCCATCTTGTCCGTCGCTGCGGACGCCGTCAAGGATCTCCAAGGCGAGGACGCTCTCTGTAGTCTATGGGCCCGTGCGTACCTTTTCACTCGCATATATTCCGCTCCCGCTCAGCTCTTTGTCCGGAAGTTTTCACAAAGTGCAAGGAGTCTCTCGCCGACGGCCGACGCCTCGAGAATATCTCTTGGCGCCTGTGGTATCGCGAGATGGCCTCCGCAACCACTACGCCCTCATCCTCCCCCGGCTCCCTATCTCCATCCTTCTCCGAGAAGCGGAGCCCATCACCCATCACCCCCATCTCAGACGATGGCCGAGTTACCCCGCAAGGTGCGTATCTACCCGCCCACTTCCCTCATTTTTCCTCTCGGACTTAGCGGTCCAACCTGCTGACAAACCCCTGTGGTTAGTCCCTTTGCCCCACCCGTCCCCTGTGCCCTCGACGGACATGTCCTCCGCCCACTCCTGGCACGCACAGCACTCTGCGACGACCGTCATGACGGCCGGACGCCGGTTGAGCATCGCGAGCGCCCCCCTCGAACGCCGCAAGTCACAGACCTCCGCCTGCGTCGGCAAAATGATCTTGGACATACTACCGTGCAAGGTCGACGTTATCGGTGAGAAGGCCGCGAGGTCACCCACCGTACGCATTGCCCAGCCTCGTCCCGTCGTCGCGACGCTACCAACAGTGCAACTCCCCGCAACTCCCCCACAGCCTGACGGCCCGTCATTTCCCCGCGTTGTGGTCGTCAATCCGACACCGCATCCGACACCTCCAGCTACTCCCAGCATCCCACATTCCCCAGCTGTAGCCGCTCACTCGTCGACACATCTCCGCCCGCCGCCCCCTGCGCGCCCCCTGCTCTCCGTTGCCGTCGCTGCACCTTCTCCTAGTGCATCCACGAAGCCCTCAAAGGCAGTGTCGCCGCCGCATTTGAAAGAGGCCGTCGTATCTGCTTCACTGAAGTCGAAGCTGCCCCCCCATGACGGCATTCCAACATCATCGAAATCGAAGCAGTTCAACGATGACACCCTGAAGGCGTCCGACCGACGATTCTTCCTCCCGGACGGTGGTTCGCCCTCTCCGGAGCATCTTCCGCTCGCCGAGTCCCCTGGGGAGATGCACGAGCACGAGCGCGATCCCGAACAGGGCGGCCATAGCCCGAGTAGCGGCACTTCGAGTCACATCAAGTCCGAGCTCGCTGGCCACACAAGCGCGCTCGGGGGCGGCGCGAAGCGGCCCCGGGTCCAAGTGCGGAAGAGCAAGGAACGGCACGCGCCGACGCGTCCCACGCTCCAGAGGCTGCATTCACACGGCCTCCGGCAGACTTCGCAGAAGAAGCCCGCCCCGCCCCCGGACTCGAAGAAGACCACGTTCAACATTGGCTCGGTGTCCTCGAACGGGTCGCGGTCCGGGAAGCCGACAAAGGGGGCGGAGAAGGAGAGGGGGAAGGCGAAGGAGTCGAGCAAGACGCGGCCGGCGAGCCCGACGCCTGCCCCTATGCCTGCCCCTGCCGCTGCACCAGCGCAGGCGACCGCACCAACAAACACGGGCGCGAAGGCGAATGGCGCAGGGCCGTCGCAGCAGCGGCGTGGGATCGTGATCAGCACGTCGTCGGAGTACGAGACAACGGACTCGGACGACGACTCGGAGTGGGCGTCCGAGGATAGCTCACAGGACCGTAGCAAGGCCCGGAAGGCACAAACCGCGGAAGAGGCCCGGCTGCGAGAAGCCGCAGAGGAGGCGCAGCGGCAGCGGGACATGTTCGCGAAGGTGCCCAAGCGGTCCTACTCGAACCTGAACCGCACAAAGTCCGGGCTGCTGTCGCAGCTGCTCAACCCCGATCCGAACCTCTTCCCTCCGAACCATCCCTACCGGCAGAGCCGCTCGACGCAGGACATGACGCAGTTGCGCCGGCAGGGCGGCGCGTCCATGCTTACGATGAGCAAGAGCTCGGCCGCGGTGCCCATCGCGGCGCAGGTGACGGCTCAGGCCCCGGTCGTTGTTCCGAAGGACAACGGGCAGAGCCGGCAGGTCGGGTACCGGCCCAAGGGCCGCCCACAGGGCGAGGAGATGGAGGACACGGAGAGCGACGACGAGAACCCGGACGACACCATTCAGGTCTCGCGGAGTCTCGCTCAGCAGAAGCTCGCCGCGCTCACGGGGCGCCGGCACTCGGATCGCGGGCTGCTGTCGCAGCAGAAGCCGGAGATGAAGCAGATGCAGCAGGTGAACGGGAGGCCCCCGCACCCGCACCCGCACCAGCACCATCATCAGCACTCCCAGCTGCCGACGGTCGCGACCGCGCCCATCCCGCTCACGCACCCGTACAACCTCCCTGCCCCCGCCCCGCCGATGACGCCGCGCACGACGCGCCGGCAGATGCTCCAGACGGAGCTGTCCGAGAGCCTCCGGCGGAACCTGCTGTGGGAGCGGCAGGTGAGCCGGACGAACCTCACCGCGCGGCGCGCGGGCAACGGCGTGCTGGGCAGCGGCATCCGGCCGCTGACCTCGATGGACGGGTCCGCCGCGCAGCAGAACGGTGGCGGCGAGGACGACCAGGAGGAGCGGAAGCGGCGCGCGATGGCGCGGAATCGCAGCTGGGCGGACGATTTTCATACTTCCGGATGGTGAGCGGGCATGCGTGTGTTGCGGGGTGACGGCGCACGCTGTGGTCCTCCTGCAGCTGCCCGTTCGCCCGATGCTCGTTGTTTTCTGGTCGGTTTTCTTTGGCGTGTATGTGTGTGGTCATCGTGTACTATCAGCTCGCTTTGCTTTTCGTCTTGGGGGCCCCGGGTCGTCGTCGCGGCGTGGCTCGGAGCCCCTCTCATTTTCACACATTCTCACTCTCACTCGCTCGTGTCTCGGTCTCTGTCTGTGTACATGCTCATCATCGGTCCCGACGTCATATCATCCATCATACATATCATCCATCGTCCCCGTTCGGTTCAGTGTCATACCTCATCGACATCCCTCGTAACTCATAACCATCATCATCCAGGTCCGGTCGTCCATCGCATGCAGTCGGGGCTCGCATCCCGACTCAATATCGATCCTCGCATCGTGTTCGTACGCAGGCTCCCCTTCCCCTCCCCTTTTCTTCATGGGTAGTGGCTCTCGCCACCCTCTGTAGTTTTATCGACCCGGCCTACCTACCGTACCCACGCATCCGTGCATCCGTATTCCCGCCACACATCCTATCCTGCGGTCCTACGTCATCGTCATCCATGGCATCTCACTTTCCCCGGACTCGGAGCAGCGTCTCGTCGACGTCGAAGCCAAAGGGCCAAGCTCAAGCATGCGGTTCTCGAGCATCGTGGATGTCGCGGCAGCGCGCCCACCCCAGCCGCATTTAGTCTCGCCTTTTCCCCGGCGCCGTGTTTGCGGAGGTCACGACTGCTCCGCCTTCGCCCGCTGTCGATCTTCCGCAGGTGCACACACATGCTCACCGTCCGCGGCCGAGGCACCGGCGGTCGGGCTCGCGCGTCTTGCTCGAGCTCAGCTTCTGCGGGCTTATCGTCCTCGCCGGGGGCGTGGGGCGCATGCCGGCAGCGTCGTCCACGGTCGAGTAAGCATACAGCGTTCGTACGGCATATGCACCTCGCTCGCGTTCGACGTCCTCGAGCATCGCTGCCTATAGCCCTGGCGTGCTTCTCCTTACTGGACCCCGGGTGCGTGCGGTTCCTGCCCCCTTCCCCCTGCTGCCTGCTGCCTGCTGCCTGCTAGCCCCTTCTGCCCGCGTGGACACTGGACCCTTCTATCTCCTACCTCTGCATGCATGCATCCGAGCCCGAGCCCGAGCCCGTACGGCTCGTCTCGTCCCGTCTCGTCCCGGCCCTCGTCGCATACGTACGTAGTGTGTATATATTTGTACTGGTACCCCCTGCGCCGTAGTACATATAGTGCCCGTCTGGTTAATGGATATGTCGCGGAATCATGTGCTCGCCCGCCGTCGGGTGGTCTTTGCCTTTGCTTTGTGCGCTAGGATCGATATCTGCGGGCGCATTGTATTGTCGCGCTGCGCTTGCCAGCCCTGGTCCCTGGGGCGCAGTGTCCGGCTGAAGAACGGCTGTCTAGTTGTCGACATATACATACTTACCTACTTCTCCGGCCGATGGTGATATTGTACAGCATGCCGGGTGTGCGTCGACGTCGGGAACTGTGAGCAGCAGCGGGCGCAGTCTTGCAATCATGATCTACAGGCAAAGACCAGGCCTGGAGAAGGCAGTACGCGCATACGCGTACGTGTACAGACTTGTACAGCGATAATAATGTACACGGGCCGCAGGGTAACCTAGGTACTATAGCTATAGTTTTAGAGACGCAGCGTAGTGATCGACGATAGCATATAGACGATCACGACACTAAAAGACGGTGTTACACATATTGTCTAGCAGACTAATAGCAGAATGAATGCCGAGGAGCTTTGTGTGTGGATAACGTTCCCGCAGCCCGTGCAATCGCCCCGGTGTACGCCAATCGTTTTGGCGACGTCAAGCTGTCGCTGCGGAATGGCAGAGTCATTCGGAGTCAACGAGAGGTTCGGACTTCTTCGGAGGCGCAAGCTAGGTTGGAGGCGCAGGGAGTCAAAGTGATCCATGAGACGATTCTGAGAGCTGTAATTTTGTGAGGAGAACCATATGGCCGTGGAGGGATGGTCTCGGAAAGGAGTGGATGAAGTGTCGTGGAGGAGGTAGTCGGGGAAGGGGGTGGAGGCGGTGTAGGGAGATCGGTGAATCGAGGGAGCTGTGCCGGGGCGAGTGCCGGCCGCGGGTAAACGCGTCGCGTGTGTAAAGTCCTTTCTTGGATTTCTTATGGACCCCTGCAAGCCACCCCCTCCCTTTCTCTGCATTCATCCCCGCCCTTTCTCGCACCCGCCCCGCCCACAACGCTGACAGCTCAAAATGTCGTCCCCGGAGGAGGACTACAACGACGATGGCGCATCCCAGAACGCGAAGAAACGCAGGATCCAGCGCGCGTGCGATATGTGCAGGCGCAAGAAGAGTGCGTCCCCCCACGCTCCCTCGCCCTGATATTCGTCGATAGCTCACCGCGCACGCTCTCAAATTCAGTCCGATGTGAGTCCTTTCGCTGCCCGAGCCGAGCACGGAGAGCAGGCCTCGGAAGGCTGCTATGCACGCCCGCCTCCGACCTATCTCCGGCCTCGCTGTTCTGTCCACAGCGCTCTATCTCACACGCGAGCAGGCGATGGGGCGCAGATGCCCAACAACAGATGCTCCAATTGCGTCTCGTACAGACTAGAATGCACCTACATCGAGGCGGCCAAGGTGCGCCCTCCCCTCCTCTCTCCGCGCCTCGCGGACATGCCTCACCCCCGACCTAGAAACGCGGTCCTCCCAAAGGGTGAGCAGCAAATGCCGATCTCCCGGCTTTCTCGTGCTTACTCACACGAACGCATCCCAGCTATGTCGAGAGTCTCGAGACGCGGCTCGAGAAAATGGAGAGACTACTGAACAAGGTGCGTGTCTGGATCCTTCTGCCCCCTTCGAGCGCCGCAGCCGACCCACTACATACCCGGCCCTTCGACCCACCTTTCATCTCCGTCCGCCCTAGCTCTGTCCAAATGCCGACTTTACAAAGGAGCTTGGTGGCACGTTCGACAAGGATGCATGGCTCGCCGAGCGCAATGGTGAGCCTTCGAGCGCGACGACCACCCAGCCCGCCTATGGCATCCCCGCAACGCCGTCCCAGCCGTCCGTTATCGGCTCCCCGCCCGCGCTCCCGACACCCGCCTCGCAGGCCGACTCGGACGACCTTGACCCGAGCGACGACGAGATCGTCGCGCAGCGGAATATCGTCCAGAGCCTCCGCAAGATGTCCATGAACCCGAGTTCGATGCGCTACCACGGCAAGAGCAGCAGCCTGCTCTTCATCCAGACCGCGATGGACCTCAAGCAGGAGTACGCTGGCGTCGAGCTGCCGAAGACCGTCGACCCGGACGCGCACACGACGCTGCTCCGCCGCCGCCAGCAGTACTGGAGCTTGCACCCTGTGAGGGTCTTCATAGACTCGATATTCACGTATGGTGAGGCCCGGCTGACCATGTCCTCTTTCTCCCTTCCCCCCTTCCCCCCTTTCATTGCCCAATTCCCGGTGCCGCGTTCGCCCGCGCGTGCGCGTGCCCGTCCTCCCGCGTACGCGGTGCATTTCCTCGTGCGCTCTCCCGCTCTGTCCCCGTTCAGTGGTTAACTTCAAACGTCCAAGACGAACACTCGCCGCACAAAGACTTCCCGCCCCAAGACCTGCTCACGAAGCTCGTGGACCTCTACTTCACGCACATGAACGACTACATGCCGCTCCTCCACCGCCCGACGTTCGAGCAGGGCATCAAGGACGGCCTCCACCTCCACGACGAGGGCTTCGGCTCCACCGTCCTCCTCGTCTGCGCCAACGGCTCCCGCTTCACCGACGACCCCCGCGTGCTCCTCGACGACAACAATATCCCGCAGAGCGCGGGCTGGAAGTGGTTCCAGCAGGTGCAGATGGTCCGCAAATCCCTGCTCGCGCCCCCGCGCTTGTATGACCTTCAGATATATGCGGTGCGTCACACTTCCCCGGCCGTACTCCCTCTTCGTGCGCTCATCGGTGATATCACCGCTATTGGTGCCGGACACGCTTGCTAATTACGTGCTCTCGCGCCCTCTCCGGTCTTCCCACCGCGATTTCACGTGTGCGTGCAGTTGACCGCGGGGTTCCTGCAAGGCACGTCCGCCCCTCAGGCGTGCTGGACGATCATCGGCGTCGGCATCCGCATGGCGCAGGACGTCGGCGCGCACCGCAAGAAGGTGTACAGCGCGTCGCCGACGATCGAGGAGGAGCTCTGGAGGCGCGCCTTCTGGTACGCCAAGCCTTCTTGCTTTCGGCCGTCGTTGCCGGACTGACGGGCGGACACCGGTGACATCGTGCGTGCAGGGTGCTCGTCGCGATGGACAGGTCGACGAGCTTCGCGCTCGGGCGCCCGTGTGCGATCCAGGATGAAGAGTGCGTGCGGCTCTCTCTGCGCCCGCTGACGCCTGACGCCTGACGCCCCCTCCCTCGCTGCGTAGCTTCGACATTGACCTCCCGACGGAGTGCGACGACGAGTACTGGGCGCTTGGCGAAGGCGAGCCCGCATTCAAGCAGCCGCCGGGGAAGCCGTCGCGGATCGCGTTCTTCAACTGCTTCGTGCGCCTGCACCAGATCCTCGCGTTCGCGATGCGCACCATCGTGCGTCGCCCCTCTTTCCCCCTCCTCCTCCTCCCTCCCTACTTCGTTGTTTCCATAGCATGCCTGTGCTGACCGCCCGCCGCGGACCCCGTGCAGTACTCGATCAACAAGAGCAAGGCGCTGCTCGGGTTCGTCGGCCAGCAGTGGGAGCAGCATATCGTCGCGGAGCTCGACTCTGCGCTCAACAAGTGGATAGACTCCGTGCCTGACCATTGTGCGTGTCCCCTTCCGCGCTCCGCTGTATGCCTGCGAGCCCGAATTCTAACGTACCCGGTTTCTTCGTTCTCAACCCTCTCAACCTTTACGTGTTGGCTCTTGGCTCCACGCATGGTCCTCACTCTCGCACACATACACGCACACTCACGCACGCCAACCCGGCCCGGTTCAACCCGCAGTGCGCTGGGACCCGACGCGGGAGAACCTGCTGTTCCTGAACCAGTCCGCGAACCTGTACGCCAACTACTACCAGCTGCAGATCGCCGTGCACCGGCCGTTCATCCCGAGCCCGCGCAAGCCGTCCCCGCTCTCGTTCCCGTCGCTCGCGATCTGCACGAACGCCGCGCGGAGCTGCATACACGTCCTCGACGTGCAGTACAAGCGTGCAGGCGTGCCGACGTATTTCAACCAGGTACGTGTCGGTTATTGGCGTTTGCGGTTGTTGTTGCGTACGGGTCGTCGTGCCCGGCAATGGGGAATGGAGAACGGGAGGACTGATAGATGAGGGCAGATGTCGCTGTTCACGGCGGGCATCGTGCTCTTGCTGAACATCTGGGGTGGGAAGCGCTCGGGACTGTCCACGGACCCCGCGAAGGAGATGGCCGACGTGCACAAGTGCATGAGGATGCTGCAATTGCTGGAGCCTCAGTATGTAAATCATCCCTCATCGTTTCGGTCACGCTCACAGGCATTTGCAGTTGGCACACAGCCGGCCGGTTATGGTGCGTGGCATGCAGCGTATGATAGTTGTCTGAAGACGTGTGTTGATCGTACGTCGGTAGGGACATCCTCTACGAGCTCGCGTCCGTCGGAGAGTTGCCCCTCCCTCAAGCCTCGCCCGCCCCGAACCACAAGCGCGAGCGCGACTCGGACAGCCCCGTCTCCGTGCTCTCCCCTCCCTCCGCGAGTCCCAGCACGAACCCCCATCCGCCCCCGCCCAAGTCCGCGAGCATCTTCGTCGAGAGCACGCGTGCGATCGCCGGCAACAGGCGCGTCTCCAAGGACGGGCCTTCGCTCGCCGCCGCGACGTTCGCCCAGCCGCTGCACGCCCGGGCCTCCGCGCTCGCGCCCTCCGCGGAGGCGGCCGAAACCGCCGCGCTCCAACCCGCCTCCGCCTCCGGGTCCGCCACGCCCTCGTTCTCGCTCCCCGTGCACACGGATGAGCTCGGGCGGCTGCCGCTCCACCCCGGCTTCAACGTCTCCTACGCGGGCGAGTGGCACCACCACCACCAGCCGCAGCCGCAGCCACAACACAACCCCCATGCAGCGGGGTCGGAGCCGATGGCTACCGACGGAGGCGGGGGCACGTCGCCGTTCGACCCGCGGTTGATGGCGATGTACAACCTCCAGGCGCCGGGATTCGGGGAGCTGTTCGCGGCGGCGAGCGCGTCGGGCGTTCCGGACCCGTCGCCGTTTGCGACGCAGCTCCCGCCGGACATGCAGGCGATGGCTGCCGGCGGGAGCGGGGCTATGAGGCAAGGGGCAAGCAGATCGGGACCAGGAGGGCCAGGAGGAGGGGCAGGGGGGCTGTCGTCCGAGGAGCTCGCGTTCACGGACAACACGCTCGCGATGTGGAGCACGGCGCCGACGTCGTTCGAGTGAGTGTCTTTCTTGTCCTTTCTTTCGTCCTGGAGGGTTCTGCTGACGCTGTGCGGTGCATTGCAGGTGGGACGACTGGGGCACATACATCAACAACGTGAGCGGGATGCACAACCCGCCTGGGGCGGGGCACCCGCCACCCGGCCACGGTGGCACGTAGAAGGCACACGTCGAGGTCTCGTATTGGGTGGTGAGACGGGGCATGGACTGACTTGAGCCTGGTCATCGTATGGACTGCCGATGCGCTCGTACATATGCAGCGTCACTTTCCCCTTCCTCGGCCTCATCCCCACCATTCGTTGTCGTCGCTATCCGTTCACATGTAGCTATAGATCCAGAGGCCTGTAAGTACGTAGCGCTCTGATCGGCCTTGCCGACTTGCATTCGCCTGCATTCAACTTGAATGTCCACCCTCCTCAATCTACTTTCTTGCTTAGTCCTCTTCCGTTCTCGCAATGTTCCGTGTTTTGTTTTATGAGCCTGAGCCTCGTCGTCCCATGTGTGGTGTCGTGTATACGCTGGGCTACAGCCTACATAATCATGGCTTGCTGTCGATATAATGCACCAGCTCCGGTCGCACTACTAGCATAATGCATGTATCGATAACTCTCGCCAAATCGCATGTTAAGATGCACTGCGCTGTGCAATCTTTAGTCGGTGGCGACTGAACGAGCATGTTTCTGACTGTCTCGTGCGATATAGGAATATCCTTCCTTCGTAGGCGCAACGACTCGGTATTTAGCTGCGAGGAGACAGGAGCAGTATACAACACACAAGGATAATACATGTATGGCACACCCGTTCAAACATTCAGTGCATTCCGCCAACGGGGCCCGCCAACCTCCCCCAAGACGCGCTCGACCTCGGCATACTCGAGGTTTAGTGCCACACGCCGCTCGCCCTCGGCTTTCCGCGCGACCGCGGCGCCGTCTTCGCATATCAGCGCGTGCGAAGCAAGCAGCGCGTCGAGCACGAGCGTGAGCTCGTCCCCGCTGGGCCGACGCGACGGGTCCCCTTCGGCGTCGTTCGAGAGCAGGTTGAGGTAGACGATGTGCTGGTGCTGGACCTGCAGGAGCCCCTCAGTCGCCCGCGCACACTTCGCACTTCGCAGAAGAAAAGACGGGGACGCACCTCGGCCCACCTGATCTCCTCCACGCCCTCCTTGCGCACGCACTTGACGAGCGCGGCGAGCATGAGTCGCTCGTGGAAGGACAGCTCGCGCAGGAAGGCGGCGGTCGGGCTGTTCTGCATCTCCTTGATCACGTCCTTGACGTCCTCGATCCGCGCCGCCCGCCGCCGCGCACGCACGAGCTCGACGGTCCGCCGGCAGATGTCAAGCACCCGCCGCGCGTCCCCGCTGATCGACGACACCTTCATCGACGCGAACTTGATCGCGTCCGGGCCGAGCGCGTCGGGGGCGTCCGCGGGGAGCCCCGTCTTCGACGCGGCGAGGCGCGCCTTGACGATCTGCTCTAGCTGCGGCGTCGTGTATGGCTGGAAGTTGATCCGGACCATGCCTATGGGCGCCGTAAGGGGAGAAGGGAGGGAGGGAGAGGCAGGGCGGACGTACCGAGCCGGCTCCGCACGCGACCTGTCATCACGCGCTCGGGGAGGTCCATCGTGTTCGCCACGGCGAGCACGACGAGCTTCGAGCCCGCGAGCGTCGGCCAGTTGAAGAAGTTGTAGACTACGTCTTGCTTCGTCGTCATCAGCTGGTCGAGCTCGTCCATGAGCACCACGCTGGACGCCAGTCAGCGTGTGCCTTTCGAGACAAGTCGGAAGACGCACCAGGCGTGCCCGCCGGTGGGACCGACGCGTTCGGCACCGCTGAAATGCTTCGAGAGGTTCCGGAGGGCCTCTTTGGAGCTGACCTTCATGTGCCCGTCTTTCGACGTGTCGTGGCCACAGACGGCCTCCCAGAGCAATCCGTACGCTGCCGCAGGTTCGGGGATCTTGAGCCCATTAATCTCAACGTACGCAAATGGGTTCGCTTCCTGGACCGCAAATGGTGAGCTCGCCACATCGCCGACGGAACCTGCTTTGACGCACGTTGTTCTCCGCCATACGCTTCAGCTCGCGGACGACCGCGTGCACGGTCGCTGTCTTGCCCGTCCCAGGGACGCCAGATATGTCTGCGCACGAGAATCAGTAGGGACGCGAAGACGCACACTGGAACATACGCACAGATACACCCGCCGCTGCCCTCTTCCAGCAGCTCCTCCACCGCTCGCAACACACGACCGTACTCCTGCTCGCGGCACGGTAGAGCCCCGGGACGGGCGGCGACGTGCAAGACGTGCATCGCGCGCAGCCACGAGTCTCCCTCGAGCCCGCGGGCCAATGCGAGCTCGAGCGTGCCCTCGGCGGGCGGTGGGGGTCGGACTGCGAGCGCCGTCTTCTTGCGTCGGCGGAGCGCCGCCTTGGAGTGGGGAGTCGGCTGCGCGAGCAAGCCCTTGTCCGCGCGCGGACGGCGGGGGGTGCGGGGCGTTTTGGGAGTGCTCGGGATTCCACGTTTGCGTTTCCGGGAGGGGGTCCTCGGTACGCTCACGACGCTCTCCACCTCGGACTGGTCGTCTTCTTCTGAGTCGGGCACTTCGTCGTCCTCATCGTCCTCGTCGGCGGGTCCGGCACGGAACTCGTCGGCAGAGTCGTCGGCCTCTGATTCAGACTCGTCGTCGTCTTTGCGTCCGACTCGTCTTCGTTTGCGGGGATGGCCACGTCCACTCGCTTGCTTATCAGCTGCACGACGAGTTTGTTTGGGTTCGTCCGTGATCTTGACCGTCCAGAGTTCGTCGTCTGGCCATCGGGCACCTTCCGGTTTGTTCTCGTCCCTCTCGGCGAGTGTGCGCACAGCGTTCTCCCGAAAATCGTCCCAGTTCAGCTCATAGTACATCCCTCGCTGGGGATTGAGGGCGGATTGGCAAAAGAACTCATCCGAGGAGCTATCATCTTTAATTCTATGCGGGACGGCTGCGGCCGTGGACGAAGAGGATACTTTGCAGGGGCCAAGGATGTGGGATGATGAGACGGTCTTGCATGAGTCGATGTGGTAGTGGTAGAGAAGTTCGTTCTGTATCATCGAGGATTAGCACGCGTATGATCTCAGGGGACTAAACGAAGAAGCGTGCGTCTCGTAGATGACTATCTGTGCAGCATCTGGGGTCGAGCAATATGCGGAGCTCACAAAGTGCGCCAGAGGCCAGGATTGCATGACATACTAGACGGAGAGATACTCGGCCAAGACTACTCACCGCATAGAAATCTTTCTTGGCTCTGTGTGGGGGCAACTCCGAGGGACGAGCAAACCAGTGGACGCGCACACGGATGGGGCCCTTCTCCGAGACATCCTCGCCTTCCACCTTCCAGATAGCAGTGATGACCCCAACGCTCGGAGCGGGCGAGTCCGTTTTGACAAATACTGTGTCACCGACCGAGAGCACCGTTATAGGGCCTGTGTCGCTGGTCCTTGGCCGAGACTTGTTCTTGCCGTATACGCGAGTGGGAACTCTGTTATTCCTACGGGTGAAGGATGGGTAAAAGTGTGTCTGATGAACTTCAAAGGAGGGCTCTTTCTTCAGTTGCTCGTCGGTAAAGTCTTCCGGGCGAGATTGGCAAGTATAGAGGGAGGCTGAGGGGACGGTATCGGCACTATATGCAGACGGAGAGTCGGAGACCTTGGGCATATACCGCCCAGAGCGGCGCGGTGTATCATATCCAGCCATCCAGTGCGCAAGAGTAGACTGAGCAGGAGAGGTAGAGCGCAGACAGGGTGGGTGACGGACGAAGACAAAGACAAGACGTCGATCGCGATCATGGCGGCCGAAACCAGTGTGACCTGGCACGCGTCTGTGACGTGACCTGGTGACGGGACGCGTCTGTAACGCGTAATTTGGCGCGGTGGTGGTGTGGGCTGTGACTTTCCCTCTCTTGAGTCTTGACCTCCACCTCACAGAGCTCGGCGACGCGTTTCATGCATGTCTGTCTACCTTTCCCTGTCAGCGCTTCAGGATTCGAACGACTGGAAACAACTCCCGACTGAAATTCTGGATATTATCTGAGTCACGGAGTCTCTAGTTGGGAATGGTGGCGACTCCCGGATCCTCTAGGCAACGGTGCTCTTTCCTGCTGATCTCTGGGGATGCAGTCCCCATGCCGGAGCGAGTCTTCCTAATCACCCTATTCAAGACTATGCATGCTCTGCGTATATCCCTATTACTCCTCCAAGCCCCCTCGACCCCATGGCCATGCATTGCCTGATATCTAGATCTGAGACTTATTCCGATTACCTCCAGACTCGCTCTCGACTCAACAACAAGTTATGCACACATTTAGGTACACCGAACCCACTATTTGAGGCTGTACTTTTTTCTCCACAGACCTCGAGCTCATCCTGAGAGGCTGTACGCTCTCCACTGGAGCCCTTCAGCGTCGGAATAATCGGACTCACTTCTTCTGTCTACTGCGGCATCTACCATGGCTATGGTCATCGCCTTCTCTCCGGACTAATTCTCTTTGGCTGGACACTTTCTCCCCATGCCGAGCTCCTGCGGCTTGCCAGCCCAAGGCGGTGCGGAGCCCGCGGTCCGCGTGACCGCAAGTGGGGCGCTCCGAGGGACGAACTCGTGCGAAACATAAACTGGGTCGAGCGAGCTCCTCTGCTGCACACACTTTCATTCTCACCACCATGCCGAACGTCATCCAGGCTGTCGACAGCAGCGAGCCAACACTTTCTGAAGAGCTTGTTCAAGAATGCTTTCACTCCTACCTCAAATCTTCCTTAATGCATGCGAAAGTGGAGGGGCTCTTGGATGAGGATACACTCGCGAGTGCAGAGGCCGATCTTATGATAACTGGTGCGTGTTCTTCTTCCGCCGCCACAGACTGTCACTTAGGATGTTGTGAAGGCCCTGCCCTTTGTCTCTACTTCGCTGCTCTTCGATCAACAACCCAGCCGCCCTCCGTCCCGCTACCCCGCCGAGCCAAAGACGGATCCGCAATGCCTCCTGCAGACCTCTCACTCTCAAACTGCCCACCTGCCTTCCGCCAATTTCTCATCGTCTGGTCGCAGCTCGTTCCGTCCATCCAAGCTCTCACGCCGGAGCACCAACACGACCTCGCGCGAATCATTTGCGGTCTCGAAGCACTCACGTCCCCCCTCAACCCCCGCCTCAACGGCATAGCAGCTGATCTTCGTGCGGTGGCGATCGAGATCAGCATGCGCCGTACCTTCCAAGAGCGCTACGCCAGCGACCTTCAGTCCGCACTCGACAGTGGCGCGCCGCGCTCGCCCGGGCTCATTGGCAAGAAGGCGAGCTTCGTCCCCCCGCCAAGCTACGACGACCCTCACATGGGCAACAGCCCCGCGACCTCCTCGCTATCTCTCCCTCCATCCTCGCCACCGGCCTCCTCCGCCAGCCTTGCGCCCCCCTCTCCGTTCTCACACTCGCAAGCCCTCCCCAGCGGACGGCGGGGCCACTCTCCCTCTCCCTCCGTATCCTCCATCGCCAGCGCGAGCTCCGCACGCTCCTCTCCCCGCTCCGAGACGTTCTCGCCCACCATCCTCGCCGACGACGTCCCGGGCATCGAGTTCATCCGCGAGACGCTCTACGCGGCGCTCGCCGAGGTCCTCGAGCGCAAGCCGCATCTCCGCCGCCTCCTCCGCACGGACCCGACCCGCGCCTACTTCTCCGCCGTCGCGCTCGCGATCGTCGACGTCGCCGCCTCCTCCGCCACCAAGCACGACCCCTCCCTCAAGACGCTCGCGGACCTCATGCCGCCCGAGAGCCCGCGCGGGGAGCAGCTGCGCGCGCGCGCGGACGAGCCGCTCTTGCGGGGGGTGCTCGGGCAGACGCTCGCGATGCGCGACTGCCCTGGGCCGCTCCGGCCGTTCATGGGCGAGCTGTGCGCGATCGGCGCGGCGCTACACGAGCTGGAGGAGGCGGACTCGGAGGCGACGGTGCACGCGCTGCAGCGCGGGGAGGAGCCGCCCGTGCCGCGGCTCGAGCGCGTGTACGAGATTCTGGAGCGCGGGGTCGGGCATGCAAGGCGCGCGTCGGATGTCGGGCGCGCGGTGCGGTCGGGCGCAGATGAGCAGGGGGAAATGAGGAGGCGGCGGACGAGCACGGAGGGGCGGTCAGTCGCGTTTGCGAACCGGATCAATGCGCTCGCGCTGGGGATGACGAAGCTGAGGGCGTTCAGGGAGAGGCAGGAGATGGTGTTCAAGGTGCTGGCGGGCGTCGGCTCGTAGTCTCCTCGTGCGGCGTGGTGCTTCTGGCCATGTCTGTGGGCTCGTTTCGTGGGATGTTGTCTTGTTATGCTTGTAGTGACTCCGAACATGTAGTGTTAATCGTTTGAATAGATACCGACGATGCTGACTTACTGTACACTTGGATTAATCTGCATACCCTTGCTGTACGATTAGAGACTTGCTTCAAGTTCCATTTTGACGTGCACGGATAGGGACCTTTGAGTTCTTGCTCTACTCGGGACTCGGGACCTCGAGACCTCGAGAGGCCTCGACGTTCAAACGTTCATAGATGGACTAAGAGTGGTTGCATGAATACGAAGAAGTACTCGGACTCGGGTACACACTAAGTAGTAAGTAGTACTGAGCGAAACCGTAAGGCGCCGATCTTCCTGCACCACCTGCAAGCAACCATAATCGTCAAAATCGATATTTCTTCCGATCTCCCGCTGAGGAGCTTGCTCTATAGGTCTGTCCCCGGCCCACAAAGGCATCTTCATCACTAATCTCCTAGACATCTGTAGATCATCCGCTGAGTTCAAGAACGAACGCCGTGAGAGTCATAAACTTGAGCTATCCGGGACAACGTCGACTACACTGACCTGGTACTGACTTAGTGACCCACCAGGTTACGCCAATATGCAGTTCTTGGATCTCACCGACGACGTCTTTCTGTATATATGCGACTATCTCACTGGACCCTACGCACTTGACTTCGCACTAACCTGCAAGCGGCTGTACTCCTTCGCGATCAACCGCGCTACCATCACGTTTATCGCATCGAGTCTACGTGGTCTGCGGGCCTTCCACCGTTGCGTCCAGCACAGCTCACCATCTCGTATTCAATATGTCAAACGTCTCGAAATCACCCGTGATGTCTTAGCCTACAACAACTATCGCAACATCTCGCAAGATTCAGTCGAGGTCCTCGTCGATCTACTCCGACATACGCACAATCTCACCAAACTCGCTGTTCATTGCGTTCATCTAATGCGACAGGCTTACCCCCACATCGCTCTTCCAGCAATTTTCGGCCTCCGTAACTTGACTCATCTCCAAATGCATTCGATCTCTGACGATGATGTCAGGGAGTCGGGTTGGGATATCCACGAGCTTTCCCTCGACTACGCTGAACCGATTATTCATGATCATTGGCATCTGAACCCGACCATCCTAAGTAATCCTTACCTCGTTCTCGTCGACACCATCGCCAAGCTCCCGCATCTGTACTCACTTCGTCTCCGAAACCTTAAACCTCAAAGCGGGTCTGTGCCAATCCCTGGGGACGGCAACACGCCGATCTCAGGCACGTTTTCCAGCATCCGCCGGCTCTCAATTTTACATAGCAAGATCATCCCTGCGCTCGACCTCATTAGCCGCTGTCCCAATCTCAATGTCCTCGATATCTCAAATGCCACCCCAGAAGACGATCTGACGGAGCATCAGTTCGCGTTATGGGACTCATGGCCTCCTCTTCGCTCCCTTCGGTGCGACATTCGCTACATGATCGAGGCATGCGAGAACCATGTCGTGGATGTCAGCACCGCGCTTCATCTTCAAGTGAGCGAAGTACTCACTGTTGGAGACGTGAACGGCGGAGCCGGAGGTGGACACGGAGACGGAAACGAACACGAATACGTTGACGGAGGTGTAAATGGAGAAGAAGTCGAGGACGAGTCCAAGGACGAGAATGACATCCCGGCTTTGCTCTCGATGCTCCCGAAAATCTCGCCGACGTGGTTGCAGGTCGCACTCGTCGTCCAGGGCACTCCCATGGGCTTCTGGAAGGAGGTTCCGTCTCTGGCCCTCCGCCTTCGGTACCTGGAGCTAAAGATCGCGCTCAAAGCCGTGAAAGAAGAGTATGCGGACTGGCTAGTACGTTCTATGTCCTGGTCATCATACCCTGATTATCTCAGAACTGATGTGAATGGCACTGGCAGGAAAGCGTACCTAACGCGGTGGGCTCGCTCCCGCTGTACTACCTCAAGCTGTACATCTCGGAGCTGCCCGCCGCAGAGACCGTATGGAACCGCATAACCGGCGAATTAGTGCGCGACAGCGACGGCCAGTACGTGCACAAGGCGACGAAGGAGGGTGCGCTCACCTTCGCGTTCTACACCGCGTGCGTTACTATTGCAGAGACCCTCCCCGAGCGTTGTGCCCGCGCGATCTCGACGCTCAAGTTCTTCGTGCTCTCCGACAAGGGCGATCTCGAACAGTTTGAGCGTGCACGGCGCGCTACTGGCGGTGAACCGCAGGACGGTTTCATCCTGCCAATTGGACAGCAGGAGGCGAAGGAGGGAGCACACGCGGACGAGGAGATTGTCGAAATTAGAGAGGCCTGCGAGACCGACGACTGCAGCTACATGCATGCTTGGCTGTCGGACGGAAAGCCCGGGACTGTCAGGTCGTGGCGCATCGCGAGGGATGCCACCGGTGACGGCGTCCGGCTGCACAGGCTGAAACTCAATCAGGGGCGGCGGCTGGAGCGTTGTTTGAGCGCATGCTTTGACGACAAGGACCCATTCAATGGTGCGTGGATATGCAATGCGCGTTATGTCACCGTTGACTTGGATGCGTCACAGATATAGTTACGTTTTACCGGGACTCGGACCCTGAGGCCTGAGGCGTCCTAAGGATGTCCACCCATTCTCGGTCATACTGTTCTGGGCTTCCATATGTACTAATAGTATGCCAGTACTATCTGCGAATCAGGATGTACTACATAACCTTCAGCTGAGGTATTCCCAGGTGACTACGACACACGTCAGCTACCACATCTATTGCGTGAAGGACCACTTACTGGGAACTTCGCCGGTCTGGAGGGAAGCAATCAGCTGGAATGCCCCAATGGAAAGGTCGAGATCCACGCTGCCACACGTAGGACAGGCATCCGCAACAACGGCTTCGACACTCTTGCCGTTGGCGGTGTTCGTGACCTTGATCCTTCTGCCACAGTTTGGTGACCGGGTACCAGGTGAGCCATAACGCGCGATCGCTGCATAGGACAATTGGTAAACATCATACTACGCCGGGCGAATTGACTGGGCACTCACAAAGAGCAGCAATGGATGAGCTGTCTGAGTTCACTGAGCCACATGCACCAGCGGCACCATTCTGATAGAAGAAGGTTGCACTGTACGCCAGTCAGTCAGCATGACTCGGAAACTTTGTGCTTTTACGGGTGGAGCTTACTGTCCACCAGTGAAGACTTGACCTGCAGCGGGGACGGAGACACCGGCGACGACAAACAAAGCAAGAGAGGTAAGGGTTGAACTGAGACGCATCGTGACAGGTACGGTGATGTGTGCGGAGGCGTAAATCTGACGGCTTGGAGAATTCATAAGCGGAACGGAAGTGATTGGTGGTTATCAGGACGTACCGGCTGTCAGTGCGGTCTGTTCTCTCACTGAGCGAGTTTGACGTTTAGATCGGTGGGGAGAGCTACCACAAGTGTGACGAGAGGGTACTGCAAATACGGGTGCCTTTTATACAGCACACCGATGTCCAGTCGACGCCGCAGGCGCAGCGTTGCCTAGACACATGAAACATCCTAGAATATCCTTGTCGCTGCGTGGCCGGACAAGAGTGACCGAATGTGCGCCTAGAAGTTGTCTGTATGTGAACACTCACAATGTACGATATCAGGCAAGAGTGAATGTGCGCTCCGAGCGCACATTACTCGCGCTATTACAAGCAATGAATGAGCAAGACGGGATCCCATCCGGTCGCGCGATCCGCCGTGGCTGAAGGATTAGCTGAGAGGTACCAACTGATGCGCTCATACCACCGCCTCACTACCGCAGGCCCTGCGACGCAGTAGAGTGGACTATAAGGGAAGACTCGTCAAGACACAGCCCTGCACGAATGAACATGACAGATTGACGAGCGGAACATTATATGCGACTCACTAGGGTGTAAAGTGTCAGGCACTGCCAGCGTTCAGGCTGAGGAACACTGTAATCATGATGGCGGCGTCAGTTCAGCTCCGGGTACACGGTGACCACAGTGTGAACTTGGGGAAAGACCGGGCTCGTCTATTGAATGTGCTTCGTAGTAGCAGTTGTGGGGCCTACGAAGTTTCCGGTATTGGCTGTTACAAGGCCCGTACCGGGTGCCAGGGCGTATCCAAGAACCTCAGGCTGTGTGCCCCCATGCGAGATCGCGTCGTAGACAATTCCGAGTGGGGCCCCGCTGGCACCCATGATCTCGTTCAACGCGCGGAGAACTTCAGACGTGGAGAGCGCGCGGTGAACACGTGCATCATAGCACTAAGGCGACGCGTTTTCCGGTGAGGCGGTCGTGAAGATCGGCGTGAACTTGCTCCGCCTTGTGAGCTGGATTGCTGTCCCGCGAACAAGGTGATACTGGTGAGCACTCTAGCTATGTGCGTGCGTATGCAAGACAATTGCCGACGTACCTTACTGTCCCACAGAGGCAAGCCTATAGTGACTATAGGCTTGCCCGCGAAGCCCGTCTCGCCGCCCTCCTCCCATGGCGCTAGGAGTCCGGTGGCGTGTGCCTACGCCTGTGCGTCGGTGTTCGAGTGGCAGAGCACAGTGACGGCGGTCGCGAACCTGAGTGTGATCGGCGCGGCCTGGTCGCAGGAATCGTTCTCCGAGCTCTACAAATCGTGCGCGGCATCAGTCTAGACATAAGAGTGATTACGGCTGCTCTATCGCGGTATTACAGAGGTTACATCCCCGAATTCGTCCCCTCCAGCATGCCCGTGAGGCCGTTCGGGAGGACCTCGACCCTGTTCGGCTGCACAAAGCACCGTCAGTCTCACCAGAGTCGTGGAAGACATAACACGGCAGCCATACCACAAGTACCCCATTCTTGAGCCACTCCGTCAGCCTACAGAGCACCTCCACGCCGATCTTCCGGTTTTGTGGTAAGTGCACACCCCCGGAAACATTCACGATCTTCTTCCCGTCCACGTCCGCCTTGAGGTTCTCCGGGATTGCGTCGGGCAAGACGAGGAGCAATGCACCGCCGGGTGCGAGTGTTTGGTACGCGATCGACTGTGTGTCTGCGAGCGAGACCGCGTCGTAGACATACTCGATCGGGGTGCCCCCCGTGATCTTTTGGATCTCTGACAGGATCACGTCCGGGGCGAGGGAGCGGTCGAGGACGTGTGTCGCACCGAGCGACTTGAGCAGGCCCTTGTTATGCAGCGATGCGGTGGTAATGATCGGGGAGAACTTGTTCAGCTTGGCGAGCTGGATCGCTGTGGGGGGCGGACACGTGGATGAGTACAACGCCATTGGAAGTGTATCACATACATGTGGTCGAGACGCACCGTATTGCCCGACCGAGGAGGAGCCTCCGAGGATGAAAGCGGGCTTGCCCGCGAACTTGGTCTCGCCGCCCGCCTCCCATGGTGCGGGGAAGCCGACGGACTTGGCCTCCGGATCCATGTTCTCGGGGATCTTCACTGATACGCCATGGGGTAGGTATTATGTGAATATCTCGTGTCGGTGCGCAGATATGGACTGTGACACTCCCCTTAGCTGTGAACTCAGCAGGGACGATGGCGTACTACTGGAAGGTCGCCTTGGGATTTTCTATCCAGCCCTGGAAGAAGCTTGTGTGTGCGTCATCAGTCTGCACATGCACGCCATCAGACGCTGAGCCTGAGGACTCACATCTTGTCGCCTTTCGCGACATTGGACACCTCCGCACCCACCTCCTCGACGATTCCGGATGCGTCCGTGCCAGTGATGAAGGGGAAGTCGGTAGCAAAGAGGCCGTACGTCTGGATCTTCCAGTCGACGGGGTTCAGCGCCGTTGATACGATCTTGACAAGGACATCCCGGGGACCGGGCGTAGGGATGTCGGTGTCGCTGATTTTTTTATTGCCCTGCTTGACAGGGAGGATGAGAGACTTTTGAGTCGGCATTTGGGTGACTTTTAACTGTGTGAAAAGAGGCTGTATGATTCGGATGTGCGCAGGGAGAGGGGCTCTGATAGTACTCATCTGCGAGCACGCGTTGCTATATATATGATGGAGGCTCCATAGTCATCGTGCGATAAATTACACCTAGCACCGTGCCAAGGAACTTGGGGTGGGTGTGGCAGCTCTCGAGTAGATGAAGGTGGACGAGCGATCGGCAACTGTGACCAGGAACTTGGAAGGTGTCAGTGCCGACTCGACGGAGATTGCTAACCAAGTAAGTAGAAAGCGGGCATGTAACCACCGACTTATTACTTCCGGTATCCGCCTTACCGCGTGTTCCTTTTGAGCACTGAAATGTACTGTAAAGAATTCGCGTGATTTCTACTCCCATAGTATATCAGCGCTCAGCTCTGGGTCTTCTGTCAAGACTACAGTCAAACAGCCCTATTCATGTGTTCTTCCCGTAGTATATACACATTCCCCGCCGCCGGGGTGTGGTAACTTGTACCTGCTTCAAGTATAAACAAACGACAGATTGAACTGTGTCCAATGAGATATAGATATAATCACACGTCGAGTAGCTAGCGCTCACCATGGACGGAGTAGGCTTCGCACTTTGAGCAGATCATCGTGTGTACCCCAGAGGAAGATCGAATTAGCAGCGGCATGAAGAAGTCAGAGGTTGGTTGAAGGATCTCTGAAGCGCCCAAATTACCCTACTTGGTAGTACGGGGACGCCCAGGACAAAAGGTCCGACATCTCCCGTCTGGAGAGAGTACTGAGTCACGGTACATAGTACTGTCGCGGCGTGCGACGCTCAGGGCGAGAGACTGACTTGGGTTGCCTTCTGAACTGATTGCGTTCTCCAATGAGACGGACCCTGTGGCTCCAACTTCACACTGGATTACGATGGTCGCTCTTCAAAGCTTCAAGTTGGGCTGGTGCCACCATCGGCGTTTGAAGTATCAAGCAAGGTCAACCGCGGCCGTACCTGGATGGGCAATCGAACTGAGCGTTACCTAGTACTCCGCGACTAACACCGGCGAACCGATTCAATCGGTGAGTCTTGAAGTTCACACATTTGTGGGTCCACCTTATGACCATGTGTGCTGAGTCGTCTTCGAGCGCAGTGTGAAATGTGTCGAGACTTCATACCTTCTGACCTTCGACCTCATATCCGGTGCTCCTCAATATTGTACTGACTGCATATCGCTGGAGTTGATGCAGAACGGTAACAAGTTCGACTCGGACCCCAATGAGCAAAATACTCTTGTTGAAGTCGTGCCAAGAAGATAATTAATCTTTATCAGATGCGTCGTTCACATCTCATCCAGTTTTCTTTTCTCACAGGCTGCTTCGTCTTTGTGATATCACCGCCCGTACAAACGCTAGAGCCAATGCTTCCTTACTAATCCTTTTATGTGCGTATGTCATGTCTCTATTGTAGTCTTTGTGCCCAGAAGACTATAGCCCTCACAGAAGATCTTATACGGACCCAGTCAAGAGAGAGCTTGAAGGGTACGACAATAAGTGTGGCGTGGTCGGTAACTTCTACATCTAGAACATCAACACCACAGTGACCATCTGGATCTCGCGGGAGGGAAGACTAGTATAGATACGACAGCGCTGATCCAGCTGTTTGCTTCACACGGCATTTCCTCTTCTCTCCGATCCCCTTGTATACAGGACACCCCTCACCTTCCGTCCAAGCAGCAATGAGCCAGTACAGTCTCACCACTTGCGACCCGCTCACGCCGCGGAAAGGCGAGTGGGGGCCCGACTTATATTTTTTAATATTGACATTGCATTATTTGCAGAGGATAGGCGTGACGTGCGCAAAGCACATAGGCTTCCAAGCGCAGGCCCCATCACGGTGCTCTTCGAAGCAGGGACGATGTCGACCCGCGCTGGATCGGCGAACAGCGTCAGCTGTGATGCGATTTATGAGGATCCCGAGCCGGATAGCAGCAGCAGCGACGGGAGCTCGCCAGCGTCGTCCGACGATGGCTTGTACCCGGCTACTCGTGAGTACTAGCTGAGCTTATCGAGACCCGGTGTAGAGTGGTTTACGATTGTGGTGGTTCTTGAAGCAACCAAGTTCACGTACGAGCAGAATCCATCAGGGGTGCGCTCGGTGCTTGGTGGGGACGTTGTAGAGAGCCCTACGCCCTCGCGGCGCGGGACTGCGGAGGTGCAAGGCTCCTCGAGCGCCGAAGAGCTCGAGTCAGCGCTGCTTCCCATCCCGCCGAACATGCCGAGTCTCGTCATTGCCGTCAATCCTGCCCACCCACAAGTGATGACGGTCGAGGAAGAGCAGGAGACAGCGCTCAGGTCATGCGAAGAGGGGGTTGCGGTCAAAGGCCCCAAGCCAAGAACGCCGACGACGCCATTGGCACCGTCGCCGTTGTCTCGGGCATTTGGCAATCTCGTGAAGGCGTTGAAACGAGGCTAAACGGCCGAGACTCATGCGCTCCGAGTCGTTAAGATATTTGGTGTGCACGGGAGGACAGCAACTTACTTGTAAACTATGTACATAGAACCTAGACAACTACTATCAGTAGTGTGTCACGCGCACCCTGATCTTGCTAGAGCCTAGTCCGTCTCACGTTCCTACAATTGTGAGAGGCCCATATGAAACGTTGATGAGACATGGATGAGACTCGGTCTGTCACTCAGCAGCACAAGTGCTCTCAATCGTATAAGAGTAAGGTTGTCGACTTCCCGGAGCTAATTCTACCACTGATACTCGTAGACAACCTTCCTCGATGTCTGATTCTATTAGTAACGGTGGCCGGTCTTCCCCTGCGCGTATACCGGTTCCATCGTTCGACTACCCACCTCTCCAGACTCCTCCCAATGACATACCAGCTGCCTCCCTCACAAAGCAGAGACTACTCGCGCCGCCCGTGAGCCCCCGCGGAGAAACCTTCCGCAGCGCTTTCGCCGAGCTCGCTGCAGGCTAACCTCGTCATCTGCATCCTCACCCTCCTTGCACTCCTGCTCATCCTCACCTTCGCGATCTAAATCCTCCTCTTCGCTGTCGGCGCCCGCATCCTCCACGTCTGCAGCCCGAAATCCTCCGCACCGCACCGCCGGAACGCTGTTCCGCCGCCGGTCGCGGGCGCGCTCTTTCTCGGCGCGATTGCACTCGCGTGGCTCCGCCAGAGACGGCGCAGGAAAGAGGTCGGCGCCGGGAGGGAGTGGTTCTGGCGCGCGGTACTTGTGGGCGCACTGCTCGCGCCTACCTTGGCGGGCGCGGTGGCCATCGCGATCCTAGGACAATCACTCGGGAATGAGGGGGAAGGAGACGGTGAGGCATTGAGCGCGAGTATTACGCTCGCGGCGGGGTGCGTAGGATCTGCGGCTGTTTTCGTCCCGGCCATAGTGGCTTGTGTTGTGGGTCGGAGGAAGATCGATATGTGGCGTGTAAGATAAACACTCTTGCAAGGTCGGCACAACAAACCTACTTAGGGTGGGGTCTGCGAGTGACTCCCCTAGACTGTAAAATCATGCGGATCATCTGCAAACCAGGTTCCTAGCATTTCCTTTCGTGGCTATATGTTATATCGCAGTACTCACCTAACACGGTCTGGCACCCGGGGTGCGGTCAGATCAGAGAATTACCCTAGCTGCTGCTGCAGGCAGAGGTTCGTTATATCCAAACATCCGAGTAGCCAATAGATCATTCGGATGTCGGCGCGAGGAATGTCAACGATATGTAATACGACTGGCCTGCAAAGCAGGGAGGAGACCAATACTAAGTAGTGGTCGGAGGAGAAGGAAGTCCGCTGGCGCCTCCAGAGCGCCAGGATGTCGCATAGCACGTGACTAGGATGGGACAATTTTTCTCTCGGAGGAGCTGAAGCGCTGAAGCCTGACAGTGACTCTCAGACTGAGAGTCTCAGCAGTCTCAGTCTCTCTCTCTCAAGGTGTCCTCTTGCAGCTCCACAACACAAGTCTATCTGAAACTGCTCTTCTTTGCCGTTTTGCTGCTCAACTGGCTATGCTGCTCTGTTGGCGTGTGTACTAATCTCGTGGCAATCTGGTCTGAGGGCCGCCGAACGAACTCTAGGACGTGGTGGTAGACCGCTGGCATAACTGCGGGTTCAACCTTTTTGAAGTCATGCGTAGGGTGTATAGTTCATCTTTTGTGGCGAACATGAACAGGAACATGAACGTAAGATCTCACTAGTTGCTGTAGCTTGAAATATCATCTTAACATTTGCGAAACAGCACTCAGCTCGCGTGTAGCCCTCGCTCCCTAACACACGTCTCCTATCGGTTGAATGGTACTCATTCACTCCTCATCACACGAGACGTGAACGCAACACTCCCTCCTCACATCCTCACAGAGATTCTTCACAACCTCCGTCGATCGACATGCACCTCTACCACTGCAACACCCCTTCATCTGTTGTTCAACGTACTCCGTCACTGAATCCATGTAGAGCCACGCCTCAACGATCACTGGGACGCCTGCACTGGTAGCGATCCGTCTATGCTCTGCGATCCCCACCCAGGCTGACACCATCTTTCACTTTGAGGCCTCGCGTTCTCCCCTGGAAGCTGTCACAGCCTACGTGGCTACAAGTGAATCCTTTCGCTCTCGCTCCTTCGCTCTACTCCGTCGTCCCCGGGAGCCCCATTCTCGACTACCATGCCGCCCTGCGCCCGGTCCACGACAGGCCGCTCATACTCGCACAGGTTGGTTGTGCGGTCGCCGACCTTTTTTGTCCTCGCCGCGCTCGCCTCATAGACTGTCGATAGGGCGTTCTGTGCTGTCGGGCAGGTGATGGGCGCGTTTGCGCCAGCGGGAGTATGAATGTTGCGCGCGGTTGAATGCGCTCCTCTCCATGCCTCACCGCGCCGTGGATTATTCTTGCGATCTACCTGTATGAATCTGACACACGTGAAAACCCCCGTGGTGGAATGGTCACATAAGTGAGTGCTACTAGCGCGTATAGCTAAGATCACGCTGTAGGCGCGAATCTGGCCTCATTCTCATCAATCTGACGCCTTACTTCCAGTGCCAGCCTCCAAGGACAGCTGCACACTCTTAGTCCCCGAACCCTCCACTCCCCTCACACCTTCCATCCACTCGCTTGACGCGCAGCATGAGTGCAGCATCGCGCTTCTACGAGGACTGGGGTGCTGGCACCCCGTCCCGCATCGACTCGGACATCGCGCTGGACGAATCCTACCCTAGCAGGTCTCCAGCAATGCGTCGACCCCGCGTTGACTGCTCGCGCTGCTCCCTCGCTCTCTTCGCGCTCCCGCTCGTCGTGACGCTGAGCATGCTCGTCTCGTTCGGCCTCGCGCTCCTCTTCGTCCCCGTCGGGAGCAGCATCATCCAACATTTGCAACCAGACTCGGACTCAGACTCCGACGCCACCGCAAGAGTGTATACGTACACGGGCATTTCGTCCGCGTTCGCTCGGGTCGTCGCGTGCGGCTGCGCCGTCGTCGATGGCGCGCTCTTCGGCGTCGCCCTTGGGGTGGCGTGGCTCGTCAATACCTGCGCAACCTTGCGAACTCGGACGAGGGAAGAGGCGGGCCGTGGCATCGACAATGGCATTGGGAGAGACCGAGACAGGGCCATGGCGACCTTCCTGGCGGTCGAGGTCTGCGGGACCGTGGTGGCGAGCGCGTTCGTGGCGGCTGTCGGGGTCGCTGTGCTGTCAGACGGCGACGCAGTCGTGGTCGTGCAGGCGGTGAAGGCCGGTTGTTTAGGCTTGGCCGCGGTGGCGGGTCCCGTCGCCTTGCTTGCGGGTGTGTTCTATGTGGGATGTCTTCGCCGGACGGCCGAAGCCGTCTGATGCACGTCGGAAGAGCAGTTGCCATGTTGACCGTGGCTGAATGGGTATGCGTGTGTGGATCTTCACGTGCACGATGTTGTTGTGTGGTCACAGACGTATACTATCTATTCTGTGCGTGTTCTCTACGGCCGTCTCAATGATGCCACCATGTAGCGAGGGCGCCCGCGAAGGTGAGTGCTCTTGACAATCCAATGTGGACATGTTGATCTCCTGACAGTTAGGTATACTTCCTCGACAACGACGGTTTTTAGTCCCCGATTTTGACAACAATACAAATACCTGAGCCGTGCAGGGTAACGACCACTGACAGGCAAGGACGATCAGTTATAGGCGGCGCGTACTATGGTACAGTGATTATTCTCCTCAGTCACAATACTGGATCTGCCTTAGGAACTACAGATCAGATATAGCAAGCGGACGGACAGGCCCATCGCTCGACATACTCGCGCGAGATCTACGATATTGAATATTCAAGCCGCATATCCGCCTACGCTCTCCTCATCGACACTCCACCTCTCTCCGACAACTTGAAGCCCATATGACACCCGTCTCGAGCGACACCGCACACGCACATGAATGTCCTTTCCCTCAAGCTCTCCCCGGCGCAAGCTTTCGTGACCTCGAGTCCGGCGTTCCCGCAGGCCACCGGTCCCGACCCAGCGCGACAGCACACCGCCGGCCGCTCTCGCTCATCCCCGTCCTCTCCGCAACCCTGCTCACCGCGCTCCGGTCCACGCTCCTCGCGCTCGCTTCGAGCGCCGTCTGTGCGCTCACGGGGCTCATGCTCCTCCTCGCGCGGGACGGATACGTCGCCGTCGTCGGCACGCCCGAGGGCATTCGTGCGGCGTTGTGCGGCGCGGGACTCGTCGGTATGATCATGGGCGCGCGGGAGGTAGTGTGGGGAGGTGTGCGTGCGCTGAGCAAGGTGTTAGCCCGGCGGGATGTCGCTGTGGTAGTGGAGAGGAGGTCTGCGGCGGAGGTGGAGGGCGGGTGCGAGGTCGTCGAAGACCCTATGAACAGGAGGAGCGTGTTTCGTCGCCGTGGGACCGGATGTCCTAAGAAGACGGGCACCAACGCCGCTGGATCGTCCGTCTCCGTGCAGGATGGTGTGGGATGGGATACCGAGGCCGACGCGTCAGAAGGGCTGTCTCCTCGGATGGCCTCTAAAATTATTCCGAATTGGAGGCATGCCCAGGCAGACGGGGTGCCTCCAGAGCACAAGGTGTTGTCGACGCTTGTGAGTTTAATCGTCGGCTGCTTTGCGCCTGCTGTCGGGGTCGCGGTGCTCGGGCGGACGGAGAGGGTGGACGTGATGCATGCGTTTACGCTATGCATGACGGGAGCGTGGATGCTTGTTGGGTTTGTTGTGTTTCTGTGGACAATTACAAAGTGTCTTCCGCCCGTGAGCGGTTGAACCTCATCACCTGGCGTTGAAGTTGCGGAGAGGTTGGCGCGTACGGGGGCCATGACTATGAGGCTGCCTAAGAACCGTTGTACTACTATGACGTGCTGGTCACAATATATTGACAGTCTCGTATAGAGTATCTGACGCATGCGAATCAGCTATAGCGACATTACGAACTAGCGTTACTGCTTACTTTCTACTACTCATCTCCGAAAGAGACGTTTAGTTCTACAGTATCCGGCAAAGGCCGAGCGGGTGGTACTCAGCGCTTAAGCGCTGCTGAGCGAACGTTTGAACGTTGATTCTTGAACATACTCCTTATTGTCGGCCCAAGTCCTCCTCCTCATCCACATGCCTTAGTTAGGCTTTATGCATATGTTTCAGGCTTTCTTACGTTCTATGCTAGGAAAATACGGGATTACGCCTGCAGCAATGGGTTACGATTGCATGTGCGAGACGGATGCCATTCGCCAACTCCTGGACTCTCTTCTGCCCAACACGTTTCTGCCGCATGGCTTCCAGGATGGGACCTTCGACGGAGGACGCCGGGAAGTTTGGTGTAATCGATGGTGCACAGGTTCAGGTGAGTATTGTTCCTTGTCATCTCTTCTAGACCTGAAAATGCGCCGGCCGCGCAAGAACGGCGTGTTGATGAGGAAAGTGAGAGGCTGGTATAAAGCGGAGGCTACGTAGCAGAACCTTTCGGAAACTGCCCATTCAAGCTACTCCGTCAGACTGCTACCCTTCATCTCATCAAGATGTCGCTCTCACTTCCCTCCATACGCCGCGACGAACAGGCACCCCTCATGAGCCCCGATTCCCCGCGGTCAAGTACCAGCGTCCTCTCAGACCGCACCCTCGTCTTCTGCGAAGACGTCGAACGCACCGCCGGGTCTGGCAGCAGTCACAGCGGCAGTGATAAAGCATCCAACATCCGCATCGAGCACGAGCTATCGTTCAAATACTGCGTCAACGAGATGTTCTGCACCCTCCTTTCCCTCACATTATGGACTGTCGTCGCGTCGACAATCGCAAGCGCCTTCTTCGCACTCGCAGGCATCGTCGCCACCATCGGCGCACCCCCGTACTCCGCCATGTTCTCTGCACAAGGGCTCGGCGCGGTCCTTGCTGGGGCGGCAGTGACCGGGTGCGCGGCATCTCTGGGGACCGTCCTGTACCACGCGCTCATCTCGTGCGCGTCCGAAGACGGGCTCGATTGGCGGCTCCGGAATCAGCTGCACATCAGCGCGATGTCGGGCACAGCGACGCTCGCGGCTATCCTAGGCGCGATCGTGGCGCCCGCTGCTGGGATCCTACTGCTCAAGGTTCCAGGACTTACGCCGCTGGATGGGCTCGCGCTGAGCTGCGCGGGACTCGCTGCGCTCGTGTGCGCTGGGTCGGGTGTGTATGTGGTCGCACTTTTGGCACAGAGGGTTGGGGTTTGCGAGGCGTTCGATTACGCTACATGATACAACAAAGAACACTCGTTTCTATGCGATGCAGTTGCGGGCTTATTGATGTCTTTGCAACTTCGACACAGGTGCTCTATCTGTGCCAATACCATCTCGTGGAATAAACAAACCTCGCCCGTATACGTACAGCGTAGAATTGACGGTCCGGAAGCTATGCTCTTGCCAGTTAAAAAGTCCATTGCGCCATGAAGACCGTTGCCTCTGCATCTTATTGAGGTATTGTTTCCCGTTACTACACTACTCATGGTATCGCCACAGAATGGAAAGCTTCATTCTATCTTTGCGCTCTGGTATGTAACAAGTACAATAACAAGGTATGTCACCTACTAGCTACTGCTATGTCGAAAACACAATACTGATCAAATCGACTATAAGGTGGAGATACTATACATAGTTGACACGAGTTTCTGCGCAGGCTTTCCACGTTCCCCCAACTACCTCGCCCCCTGATCATGGACTTGGAAGGCTCTCGCATACACTCCTCAACGTCGGCCCCGTATGACGACGTATGGGTCTCCCAGACTGGCGATGACCTCCACATCCCACCTGCGCCCCAATCACCCACCTCCCAGCCTATCTCGGCACCTTGTGTAGATAACCCAGCACCGCCGACCAAGGCTCGACTGAGATCCGACACGTCGGGTCACGGTGACTCAGATTACATACCTCCCAACATCTATCACTTCCCTTCCGGTTCCTCATTTCAATGGGCGCACGGCCGTCCTGACAGCAATAATGCTCATGTCTCCGGGGGCCGGCTACGAGGGATGCTCAACCAACTCGACACATACGCCAACAAACACAGGAACTTCCGAGTCGCACTCTGGGCACTCTTCTCCACCCTCACTCCATGCGTTGTCGCCGCCTTCCTCACCCTGATCGGCAGCCACGTCGCAGACTCGGCCTCTGTGTACAAGGACGTTCCCGTCGGCCCCATGTGCACATCCGCCGCGCTGGGCGGGTTAATCCTCGGGCTGCCGTGCATGGTGCTGGCGTGGCTCCGCATGGGCCTCTTGCCGTATACCATGTCCCCTCTTCCCCACGGCCTCCGGAGAAACAGGTTCAGCTTCCGCTCGGACACCCTCGCCGCCTCAGGCACCTCCGGCGGGCGGTGGATGCTGTACGTGGTATTCGCCGCGGTCGCGGTCGCTTGCGTGTTCGCGCTCCCTGTCGCGACGCAGGGACACTTGCGGAGCCCGGATGGGTTCGGGGGGCATGATGGGGTATTGATCATGGCTGCCGCGCTGGGATGTTTGTGTATGGCCGTTCCGGTGTTGGGCCTTATTGGGGTCGTCGGCATTGCGGTGTATGTGGGGTGTCGAGAATGGCGGAAGAGGAAGGCGGACATGGAGTGGCAGCTGCGCAACCCCATCAGAGATCGAAGATAACGGTGGTGGAACCTGAGTACTGAGTACTAAGTACGAAGTAATGAGGTGACGTGATGCGCACTGTATTCGGCCGCTATTACTTTATGCATTTGTGACGAGCCGGCCCTTTTGGCTCGAGAAGGTACCAGGACAACGTGTTCCCCATGCGGTCCGAGTCAGCTATGTCTACCAAGATAGTACGTTCCCACTCCTGGTTTTGCCTCTAAACAACTGCCACGTCGCATCCCATGGCCACGAACATGAGCAGAGACATCAAGAACGCAGCTGCAGAGCAGGTCGTTGAATCCAGAACTCCTCAGGCTCCCGCTCAGATATCTGGCGCATCGAGCCACAGGGATCTTCCAGAAATTGCGCTTGAACCCCACGTCAGCCATCAATCACAGGTCGACGCACACTCTGCTCGCAGAATAACATCTGCGCACGGCACCCCATCTCCCGCTCACGCGGCAGCCCTCGCCGAGCCCACACGTGCCGCGACATTTGTCGTCGTACACCTCCTTCTCTCAGTCACGCTTACCTTCGTCCTCGGCGGACTCTCGCAGTTCCTCCTCGGCCTCTTCCTCCTCGAGAACAGACGTCCCTACACATCTATCACCGCACGCGCAGCGATGCCCGCTACGGTGGTCGGGAGCGTCCTGATCGGGTCCTTCTCCGCACTCGCGTGGACGGCGATCGCATACAAGTTGCACATTCCTTTTATCATGGGCCGGATGACGAAGCGCCGCTACTTCCTGCCTGTAATGTCTACGAGTGCGGGGAGCTTCTTCGTCGGGGCGGTCGGATGCGCGGTGGTGCCGCCGCGCGGTGCGACGGAGAGTGGGTTCGGTGTTGTGCACGCGCTGGTTGCGAGTGCGGTCGGGCTGGTTGCTTGGACTGTGTTTATGATGCTCAGCTGCGTGATGTCGCTCGTATGGTTTGTATAGTCGAGTTCGTTCAAGTATTCGTCCGCCTGCACTGTGTGTACATGATGATCAATTGCTCTATGCATCCACTGTAAAGGGCCTACTATCCACAGCGTGAATGCGATGCCATATTTGCTGCGAATCTACGAACTTATCATGAGAAACGCTTCCAAAGCTTCAGTTTAGAGGTCGTCACTCGTCCTCGCAGCTCATGTGACGGTTGCCGGATGACGCGAGGTGTGGACGTTATCTCAAGACGTCATCTCACTCTCCTTTCCGTGGCCTAAACGCATCGCGAAATTGACCATTAGAACGCATTGGCGTTCACGCATTCATGAGTAGAGCATATATACGACGTACCTTCGGGTTCTCGCATAAGAATGCGTACTGATATCACTTGATGCATATAAATGGGCAGACGGGCGACAACCTGCGCCTTCCACCAATATTCAATGTGCGTCGTACGCGTCGTCGTGTTCCTCGAAGGTGAATCGGAGCGTGGAAAGCAAACAGAATGAGTCGAGAAAGCGGACGACGGCCTGTTCAAAGAGGCGGTCGAGCACGCGCTCGCGATCTCCTCTCCCCACCCGTATGTGAAGGTGGGCCGATCCGCGTCGCGATGGGGCGCGAGCGTCATCTTGAGTGCGCGCAGGGCCGTGCCCGCCGGTATGCTCATGGGCGAGGACCGATTTCACGAGGTCGGGAGTTTCGGGCGACGCTACCACGCGAAGGGTGTGGCGAGCCCGGAAGCACAGCACGCACTTCAGGACGCTCCCTAGCAGTACGGGTAAGCGATTCGGTGTCTGTCGGCCAGATCCGATCGTGGCTACCTCTTAGCCCAAAGGTAACGTCATTCGAGAGCTCCGCCACGGACCGTCCAAAAACATATGGAGGGAAGAGGATGTTCCTGCTGCAGTCCTGCAAGGCCACAACGTTAGCGTACAGGTATTTCCTCGTGTGGACTCGAGCGGGCGTCCATGCACGGCGAGAACCGGTTCCCGCAACTTCTAGCACCCGTACGCCCTATGCGTCAGCAACGTCGCGTCGTCTCCAGTCGGATCGTACCGCTCGAGGAGGCGGGAGCACAAAACCACTAGCCTCTGCAGTGCAGGCAATGTCCGCCAACCCAGCAGCCGACCCTGATAGGTCGTGCAGAGAGGCAGAGAGGTATCCTGGGGGGTAGATATGCCGAGAGACGTCCTCAGGCGGAAGGACCGACAGCGAGGGAGCGGGTGTCTGAGGGCCGGCGCGAATGGGACGAAGCAGTAGTTGGTGTGTATCGCGGATTAGCGTTGACAGCTGGGGGTCCTCGGAGAGAGTGCGGGAACCCAGGCGGTACATACGAGCGCTGTTTCAAGGAGCCAGGTAGCGCATGCATGCCCCTTCCATTGCGTCGTCCGCCGACGTCGCGCGAACAGGGTGTCTGCGGAGATAGGGGGTGGAGCAGGCATCGATGATGCGTTCGCACAAGTCGAGAAGCAGGCCCTTGTTATCCATGACTAGTCGGGGTAGAGGGTCGTAGGTTGTGCAAGAATAGGAACGGAGGAGGGTGAGCGATAGTTGGGATCGTGTCGTCCCACGGTCCTCAGGCCTTAATGCTCCACACGCTCTCGCGCTTTGCTGCAGCGGTGAGCGCAAACAGAATATGTTTGGGCGGATCGCGAAGCGTCTTAGAGAAAGCGTCGATACGGCATCGGTTACGAGAGTTTGAGAGGGGGACGGTGTTGCGTTCAGGCGAAACACTAAATACATTTATCTGACGGTCCAGATACATAAGTGACCCCAGATGGACGAAATGATGATTCACACTTACGGTGGTTAGCACGTAGTACTTACTCACCATGGAGAACTCTCAACATACGGACACTACCATATTGACCAGCGCGCTGCTCTTCGTGCGTCACTGCGCGGATGATTGCATCCATCGGATATATGCCAGAAGTTCGAAGGCAGGTTATAGGGGGTCCCTGCGATTGGGAATCAACAACGATCCGCGGGGGTAACAGAGATCGTAGCTGTCGGAGGCTTCTGTCGGAGGAGTGAGGCGATGACGCAGGGAAACGGCCGGGGAATAGGCTTACTTGTGACAAATTTACTTGCACATAGAGCCAACGACCCTGCGCACGCTATGAAGGCCGAGGGAGAGGTGGAGAGGTGGAGTTCCGCGTTGAGAAGCTAGTCGACGGCGCGATGGAAAGTTGCGAGAGATGTGAAAGGCTAAAGATGTCAGAGTCGTGTCGCCGTAGCGTAGGCTTGACGATGTTCGCTGTCGACAATGATCACCTTGACCGGACCCCCACAAAGTTAACAAGAACAGGAATTGAGGATCGTTAATATGGCAAGTCAGGAGAGAGACTAGGTGAAAGAGAATCCGGTATATTGTCCTGCGGCATTCGCGGAGCAGCATCATACATGACTTCTTCTTCAGCACGCGAGACGGTCATGCAGCTACGTTCAAGGGAATGCTCCGGGTGAAGAATGAACAGCAAGTTCATGGCTGAGATAGAGAGCCCTGCTCGAAGTACGCTCGGATGGTCGAGATGCCACCGTGCTGGCATCCTGCAAGAAACAAGGACAGGAAGGAACGCACAGGCTTATCGTCGTCGTTTACCCAGTACGCTCCCACCGACGCACAACGATCCTCGTTCGAGCGTACCATGCTCAAGCGTGTCATGCTCGATACCCAGGTCCTCTCCTAGGTCCGTCGCCTGCTGAGGTGTGAGAGCATCGGTGGCGAGCGACCAGAAGCTGCGAAGGGAGGCACGTTAGTCAAACATAGCCTTGGGAGTATTGCGGCCGTTAACTTGACTGATCATAAACCCTTTTGGCACCGAATACACACATACCGACTTTGCGCTCTGTATGTATTCGGTGCCAGAGCAATCAATCGAATGAGTGCCGGAGACTGAATACGGACGTGTTGAAGATCTTGCGCCGCCGGACCCATTCCGCCCTCCACCGCGTCCAGTCGGCATCGAGCTGCGCCGTCTCCTCTGCAGAGACAAGAGGTGTACCCGAACGGAGAGGCCCTAGGTGTGTCTGGGCCTTTCTGACCTGTAATGATAGAGAGTTGCATCAGTCTGGTAGGAGTCGAAGCCATATTCAGAGGGAGAACTTCGCGAGTCGTGTATGCCGATGCGACGGGAAGAGTGTGATGGAAAGGAAGGTGGACGATTGGCGGGCACTGAGGACGAATAAGTGGTCGGGTATGGAGAACACTCACCGAGTTCACGATACTCTCAACTTCTGAGGCCAACTCTTCGTCGGTCGGCGCGTTCCGCAACTTTGTGAGTTCTGCACAGAGTCGGACAGAGTTAGCTCTCCGGTAGGGCGTGTTGAACGCAGGGGAACTCACCCGTATTGAGCGACTTCAACTCCTGAGCGATAACCTTGTTCCCCTCGTCTAGCGACTTGTGTTCCGCCTCGAGCGCGCTCAGTCTTTCAGCAGGCATATCTTCCATGTTCGCTTGATTCGCGACGAAGAAGGTCGTCTTTCCTACAACGATGCGACGTGCCCGCTCGCGAACGCGTTCATGATGGTGGAGAGGTGAGTATATGCGCACCACATGTCTTTTGCACGAGCTCTCCGCGTTCAGAAAGGGCCACGAGGATCTTCTGAGCCGCGGTCTTGGGGACGGCACCCTTGAGGTTTGCCGAGACGTCGACGGCACCAAAGGGGCGATTCATCTGCACTCAGAACACATAACAATCATCAGGGGCAGTCACAGATTACGAGCGTGCCAATCTACGCACTCTTTTCATGTACTCTAGTACTTTGTCCTCGGCTATGCGCATAGACGAAAGTGAGTATATGCGCGTTGGGAGAAGTGTTCGACGGAGACTAGCTAGTACTGACCGTCCTTGCCCTTGAGAATTGGCACTTTCGCTTCAGCTGCTTTGGTTTTTGCAGACATGGTGGAGGAGGAATGAGGAGGATGTGTTCAAATATATATAGATCCCAGAGATGGCGGTAGAAGGGCAAGGCGAGACCCCAAGCGCCGAGAGACGCGACGCGTTTGTCGCGTTCATCACGTGCTGCAGTTTCTCGGCAAATTGCGCGAGGCTGCCTGTGCCAGGCGAATATTATGTAGTATCCGCGATGTTCTCTTCCTCCTCCGGCTGTACGGCGATATGTAGCCAGTGCAATGACACTCGGTGAGTACTTCGATGTACTAGAAGACTGCCGACGTACTGTACTCAAACCGTACTATCCCGCGGAAGGCTCCGACCCCGATCATGTCGACTCAGAACATAGGCTGGCCTGCAAAGCGCGTCTGGCCGCCCTCCTCTCATGGTACTGGGAAGCTGCGTCTGAGTCCGCGCTCCAGAGCACAGTGAACACGGTCGCGAGTCCGAGCGGGATCGACGCGAACTGATCGCCGAAGGAGATGTTCTCCGGAGTCTGCAAACCGTGCGCAGCGTCAGTGTCGAATTCGACTGGGATTGCCACTTCGTCCGCAGGTCTGGTGACCACTCCTGGGAGACGCTAGCGCATGCAACTCAGTCAGCGCAATGCTCCTGCATTGCCGATTCACGGTATATAAGTACATATCATGGTCAGCAATTCTTGCTGGGCCGATTTATCGAGATCAAGAGCTGACACATTCACTAGGGATGTCGTGCTGCATGCGATTTCTCGCTCATCCAGTTGATCGCCTGATTATCATGTAGGGTTCGTCGCATATATAGCGGGGCGTGCTCCTATGTAAGTATTAGACTTGTCTCTCCGCGTCCGAATCGTACAGATTGCCCGCACACAGAGGCACACAGTCGATAATTACCCACTGCTATGCCAACCCAGAAGTCTCTCGTCCTGCCCGTCAAGCAGGGCAGCTGGGAAATCTGCGAAACAGACATTCCTACACCCGGGCCGCTGGACGTCCTTGTCAAGATCATATCAACCGGGCTGAACCCCATCGACTGGAAGATCCAGACGTACGGCTTGTACATCACCGACTTCCCTTTCGTCTCCGGCACGGATGCGGCAGGAATCGTCGAGGAGGTGGGCTCGGATGTGTCCAACATCTCGAAAGGCGACAAGATGTGAGTCCCAAGCACTAAGTGATAGCGTGCCTGTGCATACCAATGACGTGCACACAAGCTTATTCCAGGGATGGTTCGAGAACCCGAAGGCGACCTTCCAGCAATACGCTATCGTCCCTGCTGAGATCACAGCTAAGGTGAGCATCGTACATCCTCTTTGTAACTAGATCGAAATGAGATCTGATCAACGCCGCAAACGTGAAGATCCCCGAGAACATCTCCTTCGACCAGGCCGCGTCGATCCCGTCTGGCCTCGCGACCGTCGCGACCGGCCTATGGAACAAGGATCCGAAGGCTCAGTCCGGAGGCTTCCCCGCGCCGTGGGAGGCGGGCGGCGAAACCAAGTTCGCGGGAAAACCCGCGTTCATCCTCGGGGGCTCCTCCTCTGTTGGGCAGTACGGTGCGTCTCAAGAGCCGCTCCCAATGACAGTATGCTGATACGCACCCCACAGCGATCCAGCTCGCGAGGCTGCAGAAGTTCTCCCCGATTATCGCTACCGCGTCACTGCACAACGAGACCCGCCTCATCTCGCGCCGGGCGGCGTCCTCGTCCTCGTCTTGCCCGAGGAGATCCCGAAGGAGATCAAAGCGGATGCGGACGGGAAAAAGATCGTGTCATGTTGGGCGCTGTGAACCCGCCGCAGAACCGGAAGATTGGCGTGGAGGTGTACAGTAGGCTGACAGAGAGGTTGAAGGACGGCGTGATCGTGGTATGTCTTGCGTGTTCCGTCTTCCTCGACTCTGCTGGGGCTCACCGCGTGATGCGCAGCCGAGCAAGGTCGAGGTCCTCCCGAACGGCCTCGCGGGCATCCCCGACGGTCTTAACAGACTGAAGGAGAACAAGGTCAGCGGAACGAAGCTCATCGCACGTCCACAGGAGACCGCGTGAGCGGCGGTAACGTCACCGAAATAGTCGAACTACGGCCCGTAGTATGTGTATTTCTACTTAACTTTTGAACAAGTTCCCTGTGCCTGGTGGCGAATCTTATTATCTCTGGGTCTGCCCCGACGTCGACTAGTCTTCCTCGCAGTCAGCACAACCCTTTTACGAAATTGTTGTCCCCGGCGCCGGCTACACTACGACTTACTTCTACAAGCGTTGCCGGACACACTTCGGCTGGCTATAGCTAAGTTACATCCCCTTCCACGACTACATACAGTTAGTTTCAACAACAGGCGTAGGTATCCGCAATCATTTCCGAGCCCGGTACTGCGAGACGCGCTCACATTTGATCGACGCCTTGACTGTCGGCGCTCCCCACACATCTCGAACTCGCCCCTGCGCAACTCAGATCTCCTGTCAGACAACATCTCTCACAACCTTTCATCGCTCAACGTCGCACGACGCCGCACGGCACATACACATCGCCCAGTATCGCATGTCGCAAGCACATGTCGTCCGACGCATGACGGCCAAGTTCGTTCTCTCCCACTTCCTCGATATTTCCTTCGCGACCATTGACGGCGGGCTCTTCCAGTTCGCCCTCGGGACTCTTCCTCCTTCGCGGATCCAAACGTCCGCCCTACGCACATGTTACCCTCCGCGCCACACTCCCATCAGTGGCGGTCGGGAGCGCACTCATCAGAATTGCATGTACGTTGCTCGGGTTGCTAGCTATGTTCATGCTGGACGCCCCGCTCGCCCTGCAGCACAAGCGTGTGCGATGCTGCCTGGCGCAGATCCTGCTCTCGGCCGTGGCGAGCGTGTTTGCTGGGGCGGTCGGGGTTGGTGTCGCGCCGCCGCAAGGCGCGGCGGAGGCTGGGTACAATAAGGTACATGCGTGTGCGGTGGTCGTCTTGGTGAATGTCGTGCCGTCGCTGATGTGGTTTGCGTGACAGTGCGGGCTCTCTCGAGATTACCTTTACCGACCGGGTACCGGTCAAAGGTGCCTTGAAGACAATTGGACCAGGCGCGGATGCTAATGGCTGCGATTATTGGCATCATTCCCAGTCGATGTTAGAATGTGGAGGCCGCTCGCCACATTCTATAGGACACGCCAGCCTCACGTCAGCCTCGACACCGCGTTGACATGCGAAGGAATATCTAACCTGCGTCGCACTCTTTTACAACCGGGTCCAAACGCAATGGCCTCGTCCTCACGACACGTCACCTTCGCAGAGCCCATATCTTCCCTCACATCTCCAGCCTTCTCTATCGGCTCTCCTAGCGACAGCCCCCAAAAATCCATCCTCGTAGCAGCACCGCAGGCGGAGCTCGAGAGGGAGGAATGGACCCACCTCTCCCCAGCCCAAGAACGGATCCGCAGAACACTAGCCATCGCCGCCAGGGTCGCCCACAGAGCATTCCGCCCCGCACTCCCCGTCGTGCGCTTCGTGATCGCCCACCCGGCCCGACGGGCCTTCATCGCTGTTGTGCACCTCTGCGGGCAGAGCACGCTCAACCTCGTAATCGGCTTGTACCTGGTCGGGGGACCCACATCCACCGACGGGCAGGTGGCTCTCGCGATCGCGTCCGCGACGGGCGTCGGGATATTCATGGCGATCTTCGGACTCCCGGGGCTTATGTTGGAGCTCGGAAACGAGAGCCCCGGTGGGAGGTGGAGTGTAACCGAGCGGTCGGGACGGAAGATGTGTGCATGGCTGGGGCTGAGCACGCTCGCGTCGGTGTTTGCACCCGTGCTCGGGCTTGCGTTGGATGAAGAGGCGACTGAGGACCTTGCGGACGATCCGGCGGGGTTAACGCGGATGCTCGTGCTTGCCGCGAGTGCGCTGGGGTTTGTGTTACTATTTGCGCTCGTTGCTGTTCCGTTTGAGGTGTACGCTGTTCTGCGCTGTGCGTAATACTGTGAGTAACATCGGATCATGAGATAGATGCGTATCGCTATGGGGACTTTCATCTGCTAGCTAGAGACGCTGTTGCTTTCGACCTGTGCTATGCTTCATATTTAGCTTCTCTGACAACAAGTCGCGACTCAACTATAGGAGCGAACGCCATACTCGGGCTTCTCGGCCGGATGTCACTACGATCGAGTAGCTGCTACACGCTACACTAGGCACTCAATCGAGAAGAACCCACCATCGTACGCTCCAAGCCGACTTGAGCCTTGACTTGTACGTCGCTTCCACGCCTTGCAGTCATAGCTTCTACTGACTTCGTGTCCAGGAATACTAGGAATCAACCCGGCCTGCCGACCACATTCTGTCGAGTACGTACTTGCTACTTATAATTACTTCAAGCTCAAGCTGGCGAAAAGGCAGTCTGTTATCGTAGTCGATGGAATGGCGATGACTTTGGGTTGCTCGCACCCTGGCCGCTCAGGCGATTCAGGCTACGGCTGAAGTTACAACGACGGGTTACTACTCACTAATCCACGCACTAGATGATACACACCCCAGCCAACGACTGCGAGCATTGTGTGCACCCCCAACCCAGTCGTGCTCACCACGAACCCGTCGAGAGCTCGCACGCCCTCTGGAGACCCGAGCGTAGCCAGTCCGGCTGGGAGTGCCCCAATGCCGACAACCAGACCTCCTACGAGCAAGCACCGGCAGACCCTATCCCCTTTGGTGAGGATACTGAAGGGCGCCCACATGCGTTCCTTGGTGAAGGATGTGAGGTTGAAAACGCGCCACCCGACGAGGGCCGTAAAGAACACGCCGCAGACGGAGCTCCAGAGGAGGCTCGGAGTGGCGTAGGACCAGGGAGAGGACCGCGGTCGCGGCTCCGCCGTCATGCGGGAGAGGAGTTCCCCGAGAAAGGAGATGGAGTAGGCGAACAGTGGGAGTAAGGGGAGGATCAGCACTGTCGCGAAGAAGTCCACGGCCCGCACGGGACTATCTTCCAGAGCGGGAGAGGGCGTCACCTGGCGTCGAAGTGGCTGTAGTCGATCTGTGGATGATGGACCACCTGGACTCTGGACGATGTGAGCAGGGGTCGGGCCACCCAAAGGTATGCTTTGGAAGTCATTGGAGACACCCCTTGTCTCTTCATCGGCAGAAGCGGGTATTATCGTCAACGAGTCGGGATGCGGATGAGGCGTCTGAATAGCCTGTTCCTCCAGCGACACACGCCAGGTTTCGGCTGTTTCGGGGACCGAGGATGCGTAGGAGTCGGAGGGGGCTCGTTTCTCGAATTGGGCTTGTGTATAGCCATATGTGTCCGAATGGAGGTAACTGCATCTGGACGCACTGGACGAGGAGCGACGATGTCTGCGAGACTCGGTGTAGGATGGAAGCTTTTCGTCTGCATTAGACTGTCGGCCTCTGCCTTCCTGCCAATCTTCTGAGATGGGGGTGGGGGTGGGGGTGGGACGAGAAGAGCTGTGACCATCTGTGAAATGACCTGGCATGCGAGGGTTGGAGTAGAAGGAGTTCGGCATAGCTCGAAGGCCGAAGGGATCGGGATTTGATATTGGGAACGGAGTCGAGTATCAGCATACTATCTATACGATGCCATGGACAAAAACCCTGTCCCAATGTTGGGCCGTACGACAGTGGAAGACAAAACGACCGGTGAGCTTTCGGCGAAGAACAAGGGTCCATGTCAGATAGACTTGGGTGCACGTTGTCTTGACCACGATGTTATATAGAGAGTCGAGTCAATTGTTTGTCGAATCCTACTACCGCGAGTTCTTCATACGCCCCAGGTGACTGTCAGTATAGAATGTTAAGACTGACAATGCGCCATGCTTCCCTCGAGATCGAGTAGGCAGTATTGGGCCTGCCACCTCAGCAACTGTGGCGAAGATGTGGCGAGATCGATAGCATATCGTCAGTAGGCTTTGCATTCAACCAGTTGCCGTGCACCCAGTCGTGTCCTATGACCGGTTACCGGTAGTTACGACCTAGTATCAACAGCTACCGTGCGCGCCGCGCGTTGTACGCCCCCACGCCGCCCGAGTTGCAACCTACGTCTACACTGTAAGCCTGTCCGCCGATGATGGTGCAAGCAAGACCCAGCTGGCGAGTTCAGGTAAACGTTTTTACCGTAGTCGGGATCTGCCGGGTCGGAGTAATCAGCGCGCGTCTCCAAGTTGTGGAAGAATGGATCATGATAGACGTACGTTGGGCAAGGATGTCCTTGTCAGAGTCGAATGGGCGGAACCGAACCGCGACACGTCGAGACTCGGAGGCCCTGCGTGCTGCCACCGACGTAGTCAAGAAAGAACGGGAGTCGAAGCGCTTCGATAGTCGCCTTCCCGGATTCGGGACACGTTATGACTCTGTCAGTGTATGTGTGCTGCTCGACATGGAGCGCCTGAACAGTTCCGAGTCCGCGCGAGGGGATAGTGCATGAGCTGCAGGATGACTGCTGAATCTTCCCATTGAGACGGTCGAACCGTGGGTGATGTATCTATATCGCGAATGTCGAGGTAGTATTACCAAAAATGATAGGCGTCGGGAAGGATGCGGCGTGAGTCAAGGTCACTTACCTTGAGAACGTGTCCGTCTCGGAGTTCCCAATCGCTTCAGAATCGATACCTTTACGTGCACGGCGATCGCCTCCTGGATCGGCCTCCGCTTCACGATGTCTGCCGGGCCCATCCCAGCCAAGCCTGGCTCAAGTGCTTAGAGAACGCTGCTTGTCGATCACCGGAGCGCGTCGCTGAGGCGTTTTGTATGTCGTTTACGTATACGTTCTCGATGCCATGCCCGGCATTCAGATGTAGAAGGAGCAGTGCATGGTATGATGTGTTCTTCGCCCTTCATTTAAGCTCTTCCATGCGATCGCGTTCTTCCGACCGGGCTTGGCGGTACATGCGTCGCAACGATATCCCCGGAAGCCTCGAGATATTAGCGGCCTTTGAACCTGTTAAGAAGAGATATAAGATCATTTAGTCACCTATCGTCGGAGGATAACACAAACGCAAACGCAACGACCCCGTAACGACTCACGCTTCCACCACCTCCTCCTGTCTCGATCTGAAACGCCCACGTGCAGTCGACCCTCGCCACACAGTCGAACGACGGAGACGTCATCCGCACCATGCCCGACTCATCCGCATCTATCACGGAGATTCACGAGCCTCTGCCAGGAGAGAAAGAGCAGCAGCACCATCCTCCTTCCAACCCAAAACATGGCAACGACGAGGAAGCGGCGGACACGGCCGCGGATGTGACGGTGGCTGTTGCAGTGGCAAAAGAGGGGGCCGACGGCGATCTCGAGTCCATGCCGGCGGACCACCAGGAACGGCCACGGTATTGGACAACCGCGGCGCGATATGCGAAAGCCCCGCTCGGTCGGCGGGTGGTGTGCATCGCCCTGCTGTTTGCGGCGAGCGAGTTGTACCCATTCCTCGGGACGGCCATCCTGCGCGGGCGCGCGCCAGAGCGTTCAAAGGACGTCGCAGCTGCGGGTGCGGTTGGAGCGGCGATCGTAGCGGCGACGTATCTGGTCGGTGCGGTGGTCGGGAGGTGGGCGGCGGGGCCGGGGTGGGTGCTGAACCAGCCGCGGCTGGTCGTGCTCGCGGTGGAGGCGGCGGTGTGTTCAGGAATGGGCTGCTTTGCTCCTGTGCTGGGTGTGGCGGTGTACACTGCTGCTGGTGGGATGGTGGGAGGAGGAGCAGGAGGATCCGGAGATATCGGATTGAGAGCGGTGGTGTTGGAGATGTTGGTGGTGAGCGTCATCGGGACGTTCGTGGTGGTGCTGAGCCCGGTGGTGCTGCTGTCGATGGTAGCGGCGGGGGCGGCTCTGCGGACGCTGAAAGCTAGTGCTCGATAAGTCGCCGGAGGCAAAAACGACAGGAATGTTGAACTGACTTACTATGTAACTCATGCCAAATGTTGTGATGACATTGATGACCTGTGACAAAAAAGAGGCGGACGAGGGAAGTTCAGAAAAGAGTTCTAGACATCGGCTTCAGTAATAGCATCTGGGCTCAGGATGATTTGCAGTCTGAAGGAGGCCGACTCGCTACGACTCGGCGTCGGAAAGGAACGAACGGAACGACTCACGGACTCGGAAGTGGGACAGGGGCGGGCGGGGCGGTCCGGATGATGGGCGTTTCCGACAGCAGGCCTGTGCGCAAGTTGGGCGGTAGTCTCCTGCCAGTAACTAACCTCAGCTCGTTGACTACTACCTCTCTTGGCTCCTTTCACTGCGCTTCGCACCGATTTTGTCCGTAGATAAATCGGAGACAAGTTTGAACCCGTCTTCTGTGTCGTCTTCGAACCGGCACCCATCCAGCTCGGATTTAGTCAGACATTCGGTACAGCCTGGTACCGCCTGCGTATTCTCGGATAAACTTCCATTACGCCCACGTGATGTGCGCGCGAAACGCGTCCCCGCAAGACTGGGCTTGTAGATAACATCGCAGTGCACGACCACCACCCGCTCCCATACGTCGTATATGCGCGCGCGACTCGTTGTCTACAAGTCCCCAATACAACACTGTTCCTACACCCTCCATCTTCATGCCTGCCCGCCCGTATCCTTGCCCATGCCGCGAGTGCCGCCAGCAACATCATCAAGATCACAGAAATCATTACGCCGGGTCGCAGTTGAAGAGAACACTGCAGAGCCATGTGGAGAAACAGTCAGAGGAGGACCATAATCAAGGGTACGTGCTCACTCAAGATGAATGGACGAAGATGGCAATCCTGTTGGGGGATGTCGGGCTCAACATCGATGCCTTCTACCCTCGTCCAACAATCCGCTCTCGTACCGGATCCCCACACGAGGCCCCAAGAGCATCTCAAGCAGCAATACTCGACCTCTCCGGACGTGAGCCTGCCGGGCTAGGCTCCGAGGCCATCCCCCCTCAAAACCGGGCTGCATCTGCTTTCTCTGAACACGGCGGCCCGGCCCCCAATCCCTCTCGTTCCTTGTCCCCAGACAACGATGCTATGGCTCAAGGCTCTACTGGCAGTACAGCTCGCTCCGCTTCAGCCTCTCCTTCACCACAAGCAGATGCACATCTAGACCCAGAGGAAGAGCTAGCTTGGGGGCTCGATTTCTTCGATGCTGAAGGCGACTCTGGACCTCATGACAACCTCTTCAGTGCTGCTAACTCGGAAGAAGACCTCGACGCTCTGCCCAGGATGGACGACAGCCACTCGCGTTCTCCGTCTCCTGCGCCGCCTGCCTCTTCGGACTCTGACAGTGAAGATGACGGCGAGGACTTAGATCGAAACGACCCGCTGTTTACAAATGTGGAGGAGCTATATGCTGACGACAATATGCTTCGTGCGGGGACTAGTGCGTATTCTGAAGGTCGACTACCACCTGCGTTCCATGAGCACCCTGCCATTCGACGTGCTTATGTGGACGCCTTCATCGCTGCCTCGTTCTACAATGCTTCTCATGAACTAGTTCGTCATCAACTCATTGGACAACAACGGACTATGAGTTCTCTGTCACACGGCCAGCTACCCGGGCTCGAGAAGATGGCTATGACCTTGCGTACCGTCGAGCGTCGCCTTGGAGTTGACCCCGATCAGCACATTACCTACTTTTTCGTCTGCACTCAGTGCTGGAAGCGCCACCATCCGTCCGTTCTCTATACCCTCCCGACTAAGTCCTGCCTAGAGCCGGGCTGTACTGGCTATCTATTTGACATCAAGACCCTCTCGAACGGCAAGCAACAACGCCGACCTCTCAAACCGTTCCCAACAGCCTCTCTAGCAAATGAAATACAGCGCCTGCTTCTGCGACCTGGCAAGCTCGAGGACTTCAAGCACTGGCAGCTCTCAGAAGACGACGAACCGGGCATCAAGGGACCCATCCCACAAGCTGAGTGGCCGGGTCACGTAGACCCGGAGTTCCGCATGTTCGACATTCACGATGGCTGGGCTTGGCGCGCCATCCAATCGGGGCTTGTGCGACGGCGCGGCGGCCCTTGGGAGGTCGAAGACGTGGACATCAAGGACATCCATCAGCGCTTTGTTGCACTCCCGATGGGTCTAGTGATCATATTTAACATTGACTGGTACGTAGTACAGTATCCACGTCTATATTAGCGTGATAATTAGCTTCTACCGCCTAGGTTCCGGGGAATGAAGCATAGCAAGTATTCGGTTGGCGCGATCTACGCCACGGTATGTAATAATCCTCGTGAGAAGCGGTTTCTTCTCGAGGAAACTATCCTACTCGCGATAATCCCCGGTCCGGGAGAACCAGCCCTTGAGCACCTCAATTCGGCGCTCGAACCGTTTGTATCCGAGGCACGCACATTGTACAACGGTAACGTAGTTACTGGCACGCTATTGATCCCGCAATGGCCTGATACTATCAACAGGTGCACTCATGCGCGTTCGCGAAGAAGACGAGCCGCTGCCTGTAAACATACATGTCCTTCTGATGGTCGCAGACTTGCCTGGTGCCCGCAAGAGTACCGGGTTGAAGGGTCACACAGCGAAGGTCTTCATGTGCGCAGTGTGTAACAAGGGATTTAACTCGCTCGTTGAGCATGATTGCTACGATCCCGATAGTGAGTACATTCCGTGTACGTGATGTGTCAGCACTGATATGTTAGCACAGCGTTTACCTACCGGAAGGACGAGCGGTACCTCAAGTATGCGTTTCGTGCGCAGGGCGAAGATCAGGCTTCGCGTCAAGAGATTGCGGATAAGCGTGGAATACGGTGGTCAGTCCTCAATCTTCTACCGGACTGGTTTCCTGCGCGAGACAGCCCCCCCGACTTCATGCACGGTGCATATCTTGGTGGGTACTATCCATGCTGTGGGTATCCCAAATGCGTGCCGCACACTGACATATTCGTATATACAGGGGAGGCAAAGCACATTGTACAGGACGTGCTCGTTGGCGGGGGGATGTTCACCCGCCGCTCTTCCAAAGACAAACCTCTGGAGAAGATCGAGGCCTTCCTAGACTCAGTCTGGTGGCCAGGAGACATAGGGCGTGTGCCTAACGGGGTAAGCATGCTCGATGCTCAGGCACGCGGGTTATACTGATGACATTTGAGAATAGATCTTGACGGGAGGTGGGAAAGCCGATCAGCTGCGGAATCTCTGCGCGGTCTTGCCTGTTGCGCTATATGCGAGCTGGCAGATTGATGGTAAGATTCCTGATGATGACGCCCCCCGGCCGAAGGCTACCGCGAAGGCCGCTGCCAACGAGAAGCGGGTCGACAATCTCGTGAACTCTCGGCGACGTGCTGCTGCGGCTAATGCTGGCAATCTGACGGCTGAGTACGCTGAGTGTCTAGGCAACGAACGGATGAACCGGAACTATGTGCAGCACTACGACACTGTGCTGATGTGGCTGGTGGCTCTTCGGATCTACGGCTCGCGGTCCATCAGTGTACAAGAGACTAGGCGCGCTGCGAACTTCCATCAATGGGCGTGTCAAGCTTGGACACGCCTGTTATGCCATCTAACACCGTACTTCCACCTTCTGATGCACATTCCAATCTGGATCTATCGGATTGGACCGGTATATGGCTGGTGGACGTATCCGTATGAGCGCAACAACGGATACCTCTCGAAGGTTAGGCACAATGGTCACCCGGGCGAGCTGGAAGCTACAATGATGCGAAGCTGGATGAAGTATCAGCTCATTCATGACCTCGTGCGCTTTTTGGGTACTTATGATAGGAAATTTATTGACTGATTTTTCCAGATTCTACATCTCGAGAGCCTTGGCGAGGCGAAGACGAACGACGACGAACTGGCTATTCAGAGTTTGCGCGACTGCCTTCAGAGCCACAAGCGGGTCGGGCGACAGCGAGGCACACTTTTGAATATGCTAGCATCTATGGCTGCGGAACGCGATGACGGTTGGTGATAACCTAAGCCGTGATGACCGTGTGCGAGAGCGAATTACTCATGAATTACTGTAATTTCAGATATTATCCGCTATCCAAAACATTCACGCAGGATCAATCTTCGCCGCGAGGGCATTTATGTCCTCGTGTTCAGCTATCTACGACGGCTTTGGGCGGATGACCTCGAGCTGATTACCGACTCCGACCTATCACGTTTCGACTATGGCGTCCCCTTTGCTGCTGCAGGTGTCCTATCGTTCACACACGTCTTCCTCCAGGGTCTACGGTACGGTACTTCGAGCAGTCATCATGGCCGGAAGTACCAGTACGCCTACATCAATGGGCGCGAAGCCGTCCGTATCGAGCATATATTAGAGGTGACTCAACCCACGCCGCACATGAATAATCTCCATTGTTCGTTAGCGATTGTACGCCCTTTCATCGCTAGCGAACGTGCCGAAGACATGCCGTGGGCTATGTAGTACGCTACCTGCTTATTAAATCCACTAATATGTGTCCGTCGCGACACGACTTACCTCACTCCGCCTTTACACAGTGCCCTTGATCTAGGGGTTGAGACTTGGCAGCGCGACCGCCTGGGCAGTCCAATTGTTATAGACATCAAGCAGATCTCCGGCCACTTCGCCTTGGCCTCGGTGACCCACACAACAAAGCCGTTATGGGTCTCGATGTCCCTAGCACATGTGCGTCGTCAGACGCATCTCAATACGAGGGGAGTGACAATTACATTACATGTATCTCTTGTAGGACACTCAAGAACCAGACACAACGCAGTATGATGAAGACGGCAGCGCCCAGGATTAATAGTACATAACAGTCCGTGCGTCGGATCATTGATCTCGGATACGCGCGCGCGCACTCACTGGTCCCCAGCTTGTTCTCCTGCCCCACCTCCCTCCCCGCCTCCCTCCCCGCCTCCCTCTCCATCATCCTCGTCCTCGTCCTCATCTCCCTCATCTCCCGAGTTGTGAACCTCGTTCACTGGCGCCTTCGATATGAACGCCGGTTTGTTGTACTTGGTACCCGTGGGCGACGCGAGCCAAGCAGGATCCACCTCACAGGTCGGAATGAGGGTCTTGTTCTTGCAGTAGCGGAGGTTTGGGAGGGAGGTAGTCTCACTGGTGCGTGGCAATCCTTCGCGTCGCCTCACGGGTTGGCCGCCACGTGTGCGCTCAGCTGACAGGCCATCTTGGTCCGCATATGCTAGTTTCATGGCCGCCCTGACCAGGGTACGTGTCTGTAGATAGTCATGGTCAGTCTTTCTCATTGTCTGCTGTGAATATGCTGCTTACATGGGCGAGGCGATACGCAGGTGAATGCGATACAAACCAGCGGATCTTCTTTGGGTCATTCCCTGTCTGCGTGGACGCCCCAGCCTCATCCTCTGTGTTCGGGTCGATAGCACTAGGCGCATCCTCGGCGATGGATTCCTCAGACGAAGCGTAGTAAGGGTTCCGCAGAAACCTATACCGAGGATGGGCTAACTCGGGTGCACGCCCCGAGTCTATGACCTTTTTCAGCGCCTTCGTCCGCTAATCCACGCTAATGGTAAGTCTCTCTCCCACAACACCGTACAACGACTGATTCGGACTCACCGTCTTCTTTCGTCCCATCACCCGATCCGCTTTGGCTCTCTCCTTCCCCTTCGCCTCGTTCTCGGGGGACTGCCCCTTCCAACGCTTCACCAAGCTCAGAAACGCGGTCCTGAGGCCGTCTGTGATGACGGAGTCCGCCTCGTTCGCAACTGCGTATGGTGTGTGCTGATATCCGGTCTTCCGGATGAGCGTGATCGCGTCGGTGATCCACGCGTTCTTGTTGTCGCGCCACCCGAGGTCCCACTTCGGGCGAAGGAAGTTCTGCGGAACGGGACAGGCGTCGCGAGGAGCCACATCGGTTTGACGCAGCCAGTACTCGGTGGGCCCTTCAAGCGCGTCCGGAAGGAGACCACCCTCAGATACCCCAATTATACCCCACATGCACTTCCGGATGCCATCCTACAGCGGCTGCCATCAGATACTACGGTACGCCGTCTACTCAGTCATAGATCACACACTGACCTGCATAGTATTCTTCCGAGGCCTCTTGCCTGTGCCCTGCTCCGCGGCGAGAGTTGTAGCTGCTGCGGCTGCTGCGACCTCCTCGTCTGTGCCCTGCACGTTTCTCCCACTCTGACCAGTGGTGCTGTTGGTGAGTTCAATAGCCCCGAGTCGTTCGTGCAGACTCGTCACGGCCTCTTCCATCGACTTCCCCCACGTTTCGATGCTAGAGATCTGACCTTTGACTTTGGACAGATCTCCGACGGCATTATCGACGACACCCGAGATGTGTTTGAGCTCGCTGCTGTGTGAGGCCTTGATCTCCTTCATGCTGTTCTGTGCCGCGCTGATCTGGTTTTTCATAGCAGTTAGATGTTCGGTCACCGCCTTCGACGTCTGAAATCCTGCCGCTTGAGCCATGGCATGGCTATCAGCACCGGCAGTCTCAGGCTCAAGATGTTGGGAATGGCACTGACCTGATCCTCCGGGACCACTAGTCCGGGGTTCCCCAACCACTCCTGCCCTGTTCGATCCTCCCGTCATTGCCATTTGGCCGAACGACATGGCAGCTAGTCCCGGACGTCCTTGACTGCTGGTGGGTTGACTGGAACGAGCACTGTTCCCCGGTCCTCCCGTTCCCTGACCGCTGTTTCCCACGATCGCAGGACCCCGCAATCTTGTCCCCGCACCTTGATTCCCGACATCACCTCCTCGAACCCCCACTACAGCTCCTCGGCCTGCCACGGAACCTTGCGCCTGCGCCACAGACGAAGGCTGAAAAGAGAACGTACCCAACGGTGTAGAGGCTCTAGCTGGACCCAGCTGTGGGGTCACCTCCCCCGCTGCACGCGCCGATGAAGACGACGGTGGCTGCATCGCAAGAGTACCGGTGTGTGCTTCTTCCGAATCCGCGCGTTCTTCGTTTGCTGACTCGATCCGTCTGCGCTTCGGAGCAGCTGGCCCAAGCGGTTGTTCGCCATAGAGTGAGTCATCGTCGGAGTTGCTCATGGTGGAGGTACAAGTGGGTGAGTGTCGTTTTCAACTTGGCTCGATGACCTGGTATCTATGCTGACGATGTGATAGCTGGCAGCGCTGACGACACCCTTGGAAACAGGCTGCATGGAGCTCAATACTAGAATGTCGAATGCCCTTCCTTTATAGACTGTCGCATCAAAAGCCAGGCGCCCCGCGATATACACGATCTCGAGCTCTCAGTGCACACGACGCCGGCCATGGAGAGCGTGGTGTGCATCGGCAGCCAACCGCATCTATGTTCCCGCTACTCGAGACGGTGCGCACATACGTACACTACTCAAGGCTTCACAAGTGCGCGCACACCCACCGGGCCCGCTGCTGGAGTCGGAGTCAGAGAACCATCGCTTTGTACCACTCTTATATGTACTGTATATCTAGCTATATGATCTCCTTGACCATTCTTGCGATCTATGCGTGTATGCGAGGCCTAGGGGGTACCCTAGGGCGAGGGGATCAGGGGGAGGCGCCGGGACCGGATGAATCCGCCGGCGTCCCGACTTGATGACGATGTGAAGCCGAGCATGGTATTTCCTTGAGATTTTCTTCGTCTTATGCAGACGACAACTTGTTTCCGATTCGTATCCCACTTTGTCATCATCTTCGCCTCGTCGTCGGGACAATCTCAGTTGAAGCGCAGTGATTTTGGTCAACATTCAAATACTCAACAATAGTGGAACTCCCGTCGTTGTCGAGATCTAGTGCAGTCTAGTGCGCGCGAACAATGGATGGTAGTGTGTGCCACGCCGTTCCTGCGCCGGTTTGTCCGTCCCAGGTCGTCTGGATCTGTCCTTAGTGTCTGCTGCTGTGCCGATCGTGCTCCTGAGCTAGGTGAGCAAGTGAGGAGGTGAGGAGGAGGAGGAGTGTATGACTAGTGGCACCGAGTCGCTGAAACGCAATATGGCGATCTTCTCGACAAGCTTATTAGCATTTCTGTTCCCCCTTGCCTGTACGTAAACGCCAATGTCCTCCTCGCAAGAGCCCTCCTCGTCTAGCTCTCAGTTCACCTTGATCCTCGTCCTAGCTCTCGTGAGTGCTTACTCTGGTGCCGCTTGCGGGCCAACTCGCGCTGACGACTCGGACGTCCCAGCTCACGCACAAGATCCTACGCCGCCTTGACACCTACTCCCCCCGAACCCACGCCTACTTCCTCATCCTTCCTCCCTCTCTCCTCGCGCTCTCACAAGCTCGCTCTATCTCTTTCCCGTCTCTTGCCTTGCACTATGGCACATACTTTGCCTGTCTCGCCCTCTCTATCCTCGTTTACCGCCTCTCGCCCTTCCACCCCCTCGCTCGCCATCCTGGCCCGCTTCTCTGTAGGACGACCATGTTCTGGAACGCTTGCATGATTCTCAATGGACGGCAGCACAAGTACTATCAGGCATTGCATGAGCGTTACGGGGATGTCGTCCGCATAGGTCCGTCCTTTACCCTCCTTTTGCGAACCCCCTCTCACTCTCCTCACTCGTGGTTCGAACACAGGTCCGAATACCCTGACGATCAGAAATCCGACGCTTATCGCACCGTTGCTAGGCTCGTCGGGAATCCCTAAGGGTACCAGTAAGTCCGATTGTGTGTCTTCTGTATCTCGCTACCCTGTTGCTGTAGTCTCGACCCAACTATGTCTCTGCTTGTTGGAGTTTCGGCCGCGCGGAAACCCAACAAGCAGAGAACGAAAACTGTGCTATGTGTTTGGAGACGAGACTACAAGAAGCCATCTTTTAGTCTCGTACCCAGCCGGAAACATCACTCTAGCAGTAACATCGCACACCGCCGCGATTCGACGCTTTCATAATCAACGCAGAACGTGCCGACAGTGTATTGCGCGAGTCCGCTGGGCTCGGAGCAACCTTCCGCAGGATCGGGCCTGGTGTGAGATCTGAGATTCGAAATCTCACTATAAAGTAAGCACGGCCCAGGGTGAGGCCAGCAAGGCCTGAACTTAGCTGTTCTACAGCTAGCACACTGTGGGCCGACACTTGAGGACATATCTAAACATATTGTTATTCTCTTCCGAGTCGTCGACAGGGTGCTATTAGGATGCGGAGCGTGACATGTTGACAACCCGGGAATACCTGCACCTGCACCTGCCTACTGGGCCCGCCCAACCCTATAGGAGATCTACACGTTTGCGATTCTGCTTCGTGAGTGCCTAATGCTCATGTACTTTGCAGGCGTTGTGGGGGCGATGCTCACCGAAAACGTCCCAATGATTGGCATCATGAATACCGAAGAGCACCTCCGCCGTCGGCGCGCATGGAGCCGCGGCCTCGGCCCATCCGCACTCAAGGAGTACGAGCACCTCATTGCGAACCGGGTTCGTCAGCTTGTGAGTCGACTCGAGGAGCACGAGCGCGAGGTGGTCGTGCTCGGAAAGTGGATCAACTACTTCAGGTACGTACGGAACTCTACATCTGCGTCCCGCGTGCGACCTGACGCGCCAGACCAGCTACGACCTCATGTGCGACATGGCGTACGTCCCGAATGATCCGTCAGACGTCTGCGCACGCACTCACTTCATGTTGTACTCAGCTTCGGGGGTGGGTCGGGGCTGCTCCGCGACGGCGACGAGGGGAACGTGTGGGGCATCATCGAAGAATAGTTCATGTCCGTGCGCCGTGCCCCGCGTCTTTTTTTTCCTCTCGAAACGCTAACTCTTCGCCCTCTAGCGCCGCTGCGTTTCTCTCCTGCCTCCCCTGGCTCGGCCTCCTCATCGGACACATCCCGGCAGCCGTCAAACCCCTCCACGAACTCATCCTGCACGGGCGGAAGTTCACAACCCAGAGACTCGAGCGTGGATCAACTACGCACGACCTCTTCCACTACCTGGTTCGTACGCGTGTCTGCGCACACTCCTACCACCGTCGTCCGCCGCTGACAGTGCACGCTCTCACACTACGCTGACAGAACAACGAAGACCTATCCGGGAAGCCGCACCCGCCCATGCGCCAACTCGTCGACGACGGCATCCTCGCAATCGTTGCTGGGGCGGATACCGTCTCGAGCGCACTCACGAGCATCCTTTTCTGCCTGCTCACGCACCCGGATGTGTACGAGCGCCTTCAGAAAGAGCTCGACGCAGCCTATCATCCTGGAGAGGACCCGCTCGGCCACGCCGCCGTGAAGCATGCGCGCAAAATACCGTACCTGCACGCCGTGATGTGAGTATATTGCATCTCTCGGTTCGAGTCTCGCTCGTACGCAAGTACTGACCGCTACCGCTGGACAGTAACGAGTCCCTCCGGCTTTTCCGGCCCGTGATGACTGGGAGCCAGCGCAAGGTTCCGCACGGTGGGCCTGGCGTGCACGTCGGCTCATTGTGAGTACTCACTCGCACGTCAGGAGTGCGGATCATAACGTTCAAGTCCTCGTCGCAGATATCTCCCACCAGGGACATCGGTCATCGTCCCGCCGTACGCGAGCCATCGGGACGAGAGGAACTTCAGCTATCCAGACGTGTTCTGGCCCGAGCGCTGGATCGTCGCTGCCGGAACGATTTCACTGCGGGACGCGCCTCCATTGCCCCTGTCCGAGCGTTCTCGCCGAGCGGGCGCCGTGCATGAAGGCGAATACGAACGCTTAGACGAGGCGGAGTTCGTGCACAACGATGGCGCGTTCATCGCGTTCTACCACGGGCCGATGGGCTGCGTCGGCAAGGGGCTCGCGATGCAGGAGATGCGGGCGGTGGTGTGTTCGCTGCTTCACAACTTCAGAATCCGACTCGCTGGGGCGGAGAGTGACGGTGACGGCGCGGACGCGGACACTCACAGGGAAGAGTACGAGCACGCGTACAAGGACTACTTTATTGCGACGAGGCCGGCGGTGCGTGCGACGCTGACGAGGAGAGCTTGGTGATGTTTTAGGCTACGAGGATCGCTAATGGTTACCTTAGAACTATAATCTTAGATTAGTAATTGTGTCGGGCTTCTTTGTACTTTCAAGGGGTGTTCCCCGCCGGTCCGCGACGACTGCCAATGTATCATTAGTCTTGGAATATCGGGAGGGTTGCCACATGTTCTCACAACGACAGGCCCGTCGTGAAAAATAATATACACAGCGTAGCCCGGCTGCTCTGTTGCGGTATAATAATACAGAGAGTTACAAGACTACTTCGACTGCTACAGCGACGTAACACTTCACGCGACGGTCTCCTGTGGACGTGCGACGAGCTTCGTTCCGCTGACCTTGTTCTCCTTCAGTCTGTTGAGACCGTCGGGGATGCCCGCGAGGCCATTCGGGAGGACCTCGACCTTGTTCGGCTGCGCAACACACAGTGAGCTCCAGTAGAGTCGAGGAAGAGAACACGCAAGACATACCACGATCACACCGTCCTTTAACCACTCCGTCAGCCTGCTGTATACCTCCACACCAATCTTCCGGTTGAACGGCGGATCCACACTTCCGAACACGTGCACGATCCTCTTCCCGTCCGCGGCCACCTTGAGGTCCTCCGGGATCGCGTCGGGCCAGAGGAGGAGAAGCGCGCCGCCGGGGGCGAGCGCCTGGTACGCGATCGACTGTGTGTCTGCGAGCGAGATGGCGTCGTAGACATACTCTATCGGCGTGCCCCCCGTGATTTTGTGGATCTCTGACAGGAGCGCGTCCGGGGCGAGGGAGCGGTCGACGACATGGGTCGCGCCGAGCGATTTGAGCAGGGTCTCGTTGTGCAGCGACGCAGTAGCAATGATCGGGGAGAACTTTTGCAGCCTCGCGAGCTGAATCACTGTGGGGTGTGTATGCGTATCGGCCTACTGTCATTGGAAGCGGCGGTCAAGACGCACCGTACTGTCCGACGGAAGAGGCGCCCCCGAGGAGGAACGCAGGCTTGCCTGCGAACTTAGTCTCGCCACCCGCCTCCCAAGGCGCGGGGAATCCCACGGAGCTGCCCTCCGGATTCTTGTTCCAAATGCCCATGAAGGCGGTCACAAGTCCAGACGGGATCGACGCGGCCTGGTCGAACGAGATGTTTTCGGGAATCTTCGCGGTTATCTCAGCAGCAACGACCGCGTATTGCTGAAAGGTTGCCCTGTGGTTCTCGAACCAGCCCTGGAACACACTTGTGTGCGCACGTCATTATTATGCATAGGCACGCTAAGTACTAAGCAGATGCGTAGGACTCACATCTTATCGCCTTTCGCGACGTTGGACACATCCGCGCCCACCTCCTCGACGATTCCTGCCGCGTCTACGCCCGAGATGAAAGGGAAGCGGGTGGCTATGTAGCCGTACGTCTGGATCTTCCAGTCAACGGGGTTCAGCGCGGTCGCCACGATCTTGACGAGGACCTCCTGGGGCCCGGGTGTAGGGATGTCGGTTGCGCTGATCTGCTGGCAATTACCCTGCTTGACAGGGAGGATGACTCGCCCGGGCGCCCTGTGAACAGAGTCATTCCTCCAGCTCACCCCCGATAGTACCCACTGCCCGGGGCGACCCTGGGCAGTTGCTGGGCCTCCTCCGTCAGATAAATAGCAGTGCGTGCTCCCAGATGACCCATCTACCCTTCTCTTAGCCCGCACACAGTCGATAGTTGGTGAATGACTCTGCAGGGAATTATGTTAGCCGCAACCATGTCGAGGAAACATTGCATGAATATCGCGGACATTGACTCCATACGTGATACAAGGTTCAAGTTAGTGGTGTGAATAATATTAGGAATACAAGCACTTACTCTACTACAACTGTCGGAGTCGGCAGCGCTGCTCGTCGGAACAACGTCGGAGTGCCAATGTCGGTTCCGGTCGACTTTCAAGTTATTTCCCTGCTCCGAATCTCTCTACACAATTTGTACACCATCGTCGCCTCGAGTCTGTTGCTCTCACCTGCATGCTCTGCCTGTCTCGATCTCTGGTACTATAACTCAAAGACTTGTGAAACTCTTGTCTTGTCGACATGTCCCACAACATTGCTGTCACCTTTGTCGGCACAACGAGTGGTGGAGGGCCTACAGAAACTCGGAACTGTTCGAGTCTGGTGGTGGATGCTCTGGGGAATGGGACGTTATGGAGTATGTCTCGTTGTTCTCGATTAGAGTCTCGTTCAGTGCTCGCTCGCGCTCCAGACGAGCTAACGCTGTATTTCCCATCCAGTGGTAGACTGTGCTGAAGGCACCGTTCGTCAATTTGCTCTCCAACCGTCACGCTCTGGCCAGCCGCGCTTGCGTTTGGCTCGGGTCTCGAAGATATTCATTACACATATGCACGGTGAGCATCAATCATATTCGAGGATGCGTCACGGTAAAGACGCCGGAGAGATCTTGTCGGTAAGGTGCATCTCGAACGTAGGGAGATATAGTGAGCAGAGACTTGCCCGGGGTTGAACAATATCCATTATGCTCTCACTACTACGTGTTGCTCTCTAGCGTCGACAGAACACTAGTACTGTGAATGCCATTGCCTTCTTTCCTTTGCGCCCTCTAAGCTCGCCTGAGCCTTCTCAAAGTCTTGCTCATCAGCGCGCGTATTATATGCCTATGGGTGTGCTGCAGAGAATGGTTACTCGACCACAGATTGAGGATAGTCCGTAGTTCCAAGGCTTGAAGTCGTACTGGAAGATGCTAACTGTCCTTTGCTCACGCTAGCCGATCACACGATGGGCACGCTCACCTTCCTCCGTAACGTACTTGGCGCAGCTCCGCCATCCTCCACGAATGCGACCCCTTCCCCGCCCAATCGCCGTCCGCCTCAAGTCGAGATTTACGGGCCGCGCGGGATCCGACGCATGCTCCGTATGCTCTGGCACACTACTCACACCCACAGCGAGCACGCGTTTGCCGTACACGAGCTGCTCCTCCCGGGTGAAGATCCGTCTGTCCCGGCGGAGGTACCGGAAGGCGAAGTCAACGAGGCGGACGTGCGGCGGGAGAGCGAGTGCGTTGGCCGCAACATCTCCGTTGACGAGGACGGCTTCTGGAAAACCATCTTCTCCATCCCTCCGAAATACAACCATTGCGGAGTGGTCGTCGATGCAGGGCCAATCTTCCACCGCGGTACGTCCCTCTCTCTACTGTATGCATATGCTCAAGTGCCAGATCGACCAACCTGCGTGACACACATATAGATCCATGCATTGGGTACATTATCCGCGAAGTGCCCCCAACGCCGTACAACCCGTACTCCTGTATCCCGCGCAAGCTCGTCATTCTCGGGGACACCCACGACCCGTCTCCGCTCATCCCGCTCATCCACTCCGACCCGCCGTTCGCCCTCTCCCTACCCGATGTCGACCCGCTGCACACCGGACACGCCGTCAAGGTGCCAGTGTCCCTCCTCGTGCACGAGGCGACGGACGCATTCATCCCGCGCACAGTCGACCCGGACGCACGCACAGGACGGAACCGCACCAAGGCAAGCGTGGATGCGAAAACCGTTGAGCGCGGGCACAGCACGCCCGCCATGGCCGGTCGGTTTGCACGCAGAATCGGAGCGGAGCGGCTCGTCCTGAACCACATCGGTGCACGGTTCGTCTGCTCATTCTCCTAGGTTTGTCTCGTGCGTGTGTGGCTGATCTTTTATGTTACTTTCGCGTAATCAGGTTCCCCGCGCCGAACCCAAGCCAGCACAGTCCACAGGCGAAGTTCAGGCTCGCGTGCATGCGCGAGATCGAGCGGCAGGCTGCGGAGAGCTGGACTCCTGGCGGGGGCAGCGGTATCCGCCCACAAGCGGCCTGGGACTTTCTCTCCGTTGTCGTCCCGCCTAACCCGCTTCCAGCGCAGGCGGTCGCGCCGGACGGGGAGGAGGCGGGCCCATCGACAGACACAGATGCAGACGTGGATGCGAGCGCCGTGGACGACGTCGAAGCAGCTCAGAACGGCGAAGACGATAGCGAGGCTGAAGAGGAGTCGGAGTCTGACAGTGGTGACAAACAGCCCGGTCGTCGGGGCCGGTTTCGCGGACGCGGGCGTGGCGGGCGCGGGGCGGATGGAGGGAGAGGACGAGGCCGCGGTGCATCTAGTAGGGGAGCGACAGTATCGGCGCGTGGTGGGTTTCGGGGTCGCGGCCATGGCCATGGGGCTGGGGGCGGTTCGCGTGAAGAGTCGCGACGGCCGCGACAGAGGAAGAGAGCAAGGGGTGATTAAGTGGAGTCGTATGCTACAAGGACGGCGACGTTGCAAAAATTCTGCGTCTATAGCGAGGTGCGTGGCTCCCTCTGAAAACGGTGCAGCCCATTTACTTACTACCTTTGGCACTCGGTTCAGATCTAAAGCTTCCTTTTGTTGTTCGATACGGAGAGCTTCCTTTTGTTGTTCGATACGGAGGGGGGCCAAAAGATCTAAGTGTCACCAATACGTGATACTTTCACTACAATGTGTCGAAACCGGCTAAGTATCGTTCATCGTAGCTTCAGTCACACAAGCAAGCACCATCTGGTGAGACTGATTCTGACCCGCTTCACAGATCTCCTACTGACGAATGTCAGGCCTCAAACCGCGATCCTGCCAGCGTCCCCAGTTCGTGGGTTCTCTCCGATTCGTAGCGAGCGTATCGTGCTCCAAGAGATGCCACCGGTTTCCGTCAACGAGAACGCCGACTCAATCCAAGCTAATCGACACCCCACGAGCCGACCACCACCACCCTCCCACTACCTCCGCACGAACACACTATCCACCGCGGTCGCCGACCTCCGAGTCCGCAGGCCTCTGCCTGGCTGGCCACATCTTACTCGCACAGAAGATAAGGAACCAACCCGCTGGCGCAACGGATGGCACTCGCGGTCTACGTCCGCCTATTCCGCTTGAACGTACTCTCCGACGACAACTCCATCACGATCATCGACCGTGTCTAGTGCTGTCCGCGGTCTCGTCGTGTCTTGCGCATAATATCTATCGCCAGGTACGTGCCCTGCCCCCTCTTTCCCATCCCGCCGAGCTCACATATCTCTCCAGCTACAGTTGCAAAGCGACTCGACACTGGAGGGTATCTCTGCCGACTTCGCCTCTGCGCCCGTCGCGTGCACCCCGAGTGTGTAATCCACCGCGTCGGCTCATCGTCCCGTCCTCTACATGCCCGGTGCACCTTCTTTGCAGTCTCTGCCGTTCTCGCTACGCGGCCCGTCAGACAGCCCTGCTTCCATGCACCAAGGGCTTCCTCGTTGGACATCGTCCCATCGCTACGCCTTCTACGAGGTGCTCGCTCACTGCCCCACAAACTACTTAATCACCGCGTCTCTCCGAATCCGCTGGAGAGAGCATCGATGCTCATGGAGATACAATGGTGCCCGCATCTCCCTTCTCCCTGCTGCACTACCCCGGATAGATTCACATAGATACTGCGGCGACAGCCGGGGTTCCAAGGGACCCGGGTTGGAATAGGGAGACGCCGTTTGGTGCGCAGATGCATGCATTGAGAAGGTGCATTGGCCGCAGCCTGAGAATACGAAGGCGATCGGGATGCTGGCGACGAGCGGGTGATGTTTATAGGCGAGGTTATCGTTTATAAAGAGCGCGATGGGAGCCGATGGGAGCCGCTGGTATAAATCATGATGTCGATGTTTGAATTATACATGCGGACGTCGTCTGAATCTGGCGTACATATTACCTGTAGAGGATGCCGTCGAGGTCCGCGACGTACAGCTGCGCAGTGCATTGCGTGACGGCGTCCACGCCTGTCCACGGCCGCGAGAGAGACTCGGAGCGCCTTGCTGTTGCCTCGCGACGTGTGAGCATCGCGTGCGTGGCGACAGAGTCTGGACACTGTCCTCTGACTTACGTACTGCGCGAGTCCAGGTATACACTTCGCTGGTGCTTGTGCGTGTTCATTTCTCAGACAACGAGCGAGGAGCGAGGGCGGGAGAGAATGACAGCCGGATGATGGCAGCGGAGCAGCATTTTTTGGGGTGTCACGGCAAGTGATGGATGATGTGCACTGGCTGGAGGGCGCGGTCGCTGTTCGTCGCGCAGAGGACGGGCCAAACGGGGACGACGAGGCGTAATCCGGCGAGCTGGACTCGACGGACGACGTCGGGCGATGGGGGGACGACGAGCTGCGCGTCGGGGCGAGTGGTCCGTGCACTGCGGTTAAAAATAGGGTAGGGCGCTTGGACGGCTATTTGCGGAGTGTGAACGGGGGTGGGGTATATATGTCGGACAGGGTGCGGATGGCCAGCTCAACGACCTTGTCTCCTTCCCGCCGCCTTCTCCTTCGCCCGCCAGCGGTCCACTCCCTCCCGCCCCCCTTCCCATAGTCTCATCAAATGTCCCCAGTCGCTCTTTCAACCCTCTTGGCCCTCGCGGCCGCCTCCACCCGCGTTCTCGCTCAGACCGAAACTTTCACCTCGGGCACCCCGCTTGCCTCGAAGCACTTCTCATACCCTGACGGCATCGTGAGTCTCTCCCTCGTTCTAGCACACCGCACCCCCTAAACCCGGTCTCCCCAACAGCCCTACCAGGCCGACTCCGACAACGGCGTCCGTGGTACCCAGTTTGGCTACAACAAGTGCAACTCCACCACCGAGGGCGACAGCTCCCTCTGCCAGACTGCCTTCCTCAACCATGCCGACGACTGGTGTGTCTGGGCTCCCCCCAAGCCCGGCTCCACCATCGGTGACACCGAACAGGAGGAGGTCGCCTGGTGCACCAAGAAGGGCCGCGGTACTCGCATTATCCCTGCCGGCGCCATCACTGGTCTCCAGTTCATGAAGACCCCTGGTTACCTCCAGATCATCGGTTTCATCGACCAGACGAAGATCAACCTTCAGCCGGACGACACCGGTGGTGAGCTCGACCCCCACGGCGCTGATTTCGTGAGTAATATCTTCTGTGCTTCTCGCTTCTGTTCGTTTATATCTTCCGGACAGCGTGGTAACCCTCTCGGTGGTCTCGTCTACTCGAACGGCTTCTCCAGCAACAACGGCAACAACGGCACCTTCCAGCAGGTCATTGAATGGCACAAGTACGTATCCTTTCCTTTTCGTTCTTTCCGTCCGTCACTCATCTCGCTCCGCCAGCTTCATGGGCAGCAACTCGTTCTGCTTCAAGGTCTGCGATCCCACCGACCCGCGCGCGCCTCAGCTGTGCCAGCACATCTACGACCGCATTGGCGTGCTCTACAACTGCCCCAACCAGGCCCAGAACAACGTCTTCGAGTCTTGCGAGGGTGACGACCAGGACCCCCCTGGTGTCTTCACCTCGAACGGCCAGGTCATGACCTACACTCAGCCCCCTGAGTCGCTCGGAGCGATCACGACCATGCCGTACGACCCCAAGATCCCCGCGTCCTCGAACTGTGTCAAGTTCGACTCTGCTGCGCTGTTCACGGACCTCGCTGCCCCGACCGGTAGCGCCTCCACCGGCACGGGTGCTGCCTCGCCCACGCAGACGGGGAAGACGACGGGTGGGTCGACGGCATCGCGCTCTGGCGCCTCGTCGTCGCCCTCGCAGACGGGCGCTGCCTCTGGCCAGAACGGGGCGTCCGTGATGGGTGTGTCGGTGGTGTCGACCGTTATGGGGGTGCTCGCGGCCGTCGCGTTCCTCGCTTAATGTCCTTACTCATTACTGACGACGATCCTCATGAGCGGTGGAGAGAAACGGGTGATTTGAGAGGGGGTTGATTCGCATACTTTCTCGACAGCGCAATCGGACTGGCGACTCTCGTACAATCATCTTTGCAGACTATCTACAGTTACTGTAGCATTCGGACATTTGGTATCGCGTAGTCGCGGCGAGCCGTGCGCGTACGAAAGCATACCCGTTGCTCAGTTTAATACCATCTCTTGCGCATCCTTGTCAGTTGCGTGAAGTCCGCAGTGTTCGTCCGGCGGCTGAATGAGATTTAACCGTTATGGTCTAGCGTGCGCAGTCAGCATCGATACTGTGTGGCGCTGTCTACGTATGTGTGATGGAGATGCCGATGGACAATTGCAAGTTCGTACGCGCGGCGATGGTTGTCCTGCGACAATGACGAACGCTAGCGCGAGCTAGAGTGCACCGAAATGCGATACTGACCACCCCAGCTTGGGCGTAGATGGAGCAAGACGGAAATTGGAATACTCGGAGGACATATGGGATGGAGCGGGGCGGGGATGCTGGCAGCGCAGATTGATCGCTCCGGTGTCACGCGTGATCTAAGCTGTTCTCCCAGTTGCCACTCCGAATCCCCCTCCTTTCTTCCTCAGCACTCTCTTCTTGCCTCCCACACACACACACCTGCCAACCCGTCTCGAACTCCAGCGAAACGACACGAATAGAACGGAACATCCTCGACCGGCCCCGACGCCGTGAACAGTGCACCGCGCTGAGCACGTCATCGGCCGCACCTCTCCTACCCACCGCTGCAGCCTGCACCCCGACACCCTACAGCGACGACGGGGCGATTGCCGCCTCTCGCACGATATCGACCTCGACCTTGAACTTGGCCGACCGCCGTCCTCGTCTCCATCTACACGTTATTTCATCTCCATCTCCATCCCCATCCCCATCCCCATCCCCATCTTCCCCATCCCCATCCTACCACATCCGCAACAAACCCTCGACACCGACAACACAGGCATAATCGCACACCACCCACTCTCGCACGCACGGAACGAAACGAACGCAGACACCAACACGCACGACGATGGCCCCCGCGCCCGCGAAGAAGGCCTTGAAGATCGGGCGCGCCCTCAAGCGGCTGCCCGCGCGCGTGCCCGGCGTCCGCGGTCTGACCGTGCACGGTAACAACGGCAGTGGAGGAGGAGCGGGAGGAGGAGGAGTTCGCGGACGCGGCTTCGCGCCGATGGCGGGCGAGGCGCCGCTCGTGATGCTCCGCGTGCAGATTCTGAGCTGTTCGGGGCTGCTGGCGAAGGACAGGAATGGGTCGAGCGATCCGTGAGTGTCTGTTTCTTTGCTTACGGGCGGGGAGGGGGTGATGCGCGCTGGGTGTGTGTGCTGGGTGGTGAGCGGGATGGCGGGAGTGACGGCGCACGGCGAACGAAGGCTGAAAGGGCGCGGGAGGGGCCTTTGGTCTCCGTGGGCGACACTCGGGGCTCGTAGCTCTCCGCTCCGACTGAGCGTTGCGGCTCGCCCTTGCGCGCGACAGATGCCTGCCCGCGCCCATCCTCTTTGCGTGGCTGTTTATGGCCATCCCCGCCGCTCAGCGCCCCTTCGTGACCGCGATCGCTACCGGTCATATCTTATGTGCGTCGATGCTGACCTGTGCCTTGCGCCGCAGATTCATCGTCGTCTTCCTGCTGGGCAGCAAACACCAGACCCCGGTCTCGAAGCGGACCGTGAACCCGACGTACAACCCCAAGGACGCGACGTTCGACTTCCCTATTCACCTCTCGCTCGCGGACCGGCTCAGCGTCGTCGAGCTCGTCGTATGGGACAAGGACATGCTCAAGAAGGACTATCTCGGCGAGGCCTGGGTCCCTCTCGAGGACTGGTTCAGGGATGGTAACGCGTATGCGTTTGACGACCCGGAGAACAAGGTCAGTATGATGCCTCTTGTCATAACAAACGCGGTGGACGATGGATCGCGAGCTTAGCTTGCGCTTACATGCGATCCGGCGACGAGCACTAGCCGTGCCTGTCCGGAGGCGGTCCACCGCTGATTCCTGGTTGCATGTTGCACGCGCGCTGACCTTCCTCTCTCATCGCAGATGATTTCAACCCACCTGGTGTCCACCCGGAACTCCACGCCTGCGACTGGTGATGTCCAGCTCAAGCTCGGCTTTGTCGCGCCGCCGAACACGACTGCCCTCATGGACTTTGCGGAGATCTACTCCGAGCTCGTGAAGCGCACGCGCCCGAGCCTCATGTCTGCTCCTCCGGTACGTGCTCCTCTCCATCTCGCGCGCACACAGACGCAAAGAACGCGATCGCTCATTTCCGCCCCCTCGTGTGCGCGATTTCTGCCGCTTCTACGGGATACATGTGTGACAGACCGAAGGCATCGGCACCATCCGGTCCAACGCCGCGGGACCTGCATACGAAGACGATGGGCTGAGCTCGGACGAGGGCGAGTCCAACAGCGAAGACGAGGAGGACGAGCCCACGCCCGGTGGCCGTCTCGCAAACCTCTACACCCCCCCTCAACGCGAGTCGCCGTTCACCGCAGAGCCCACTGCGGTCGAGCAGCCGCCCCAAGTCGGGACCCCAATAACGCCAACCCCCGCTACAGTTGCGAAGACCCCACAGCCGGTCAAGCCGCTCTCCCCGGGCTTCCGCATCCCCGCGATGTTATCGAAGCGGTCGAGCACGTCGCGCTCGCTCTCGGCGGACTCGGTCCCGACGCTGCCCTCACCCTCTGCATCTCCCGGCCCATCGTCGACGGCAGTCAGCAGCAGCGGGGGTCTGACCGCGCTGAGCTCCGGCACGTCAACGCCCGTGCTCGCCCCACCTGGCGGGAGCGCGCGGCCGACGTTGACGCAGCAAAAGTCCAAGTTTAGGAAGTCGTGGGTGGCGGGGTCGAAGGGCAAGGGCTACAACTTTAACGCGGCGGATGATATTCTGGGGATCGTGCTGCTTGAGATCCAGGGCGCGAAGGATCTGCCGAAGTTGAAGAACAGTGCGTGTCCTCTCGCGCATCTGCTCGTCTGTCTACTGACCGGTTCGTTTCGCGCAGTGACGCGCATGGGGTGGGACATGGACCCGTTCGTCGTCGTCTCGTTCGGAAAGAAGGTCTTCCGGACGCGCGTCATCCGGCACTCGCTGAACCCGCAGTGGGATGAGAAGATGCTCTTCCACGTGCGCCGGTACGAGAGCGCGTTCAAGGTGCAACTCACCGTGCTCGACTGGGACAAGCTCTCGTCCAACGACCACGTGGCCGACGCGTCCTTTGACGTCGCGAAGCTCATCGCAGACGCACCGAAAAAGGACGAGAAGACCGGTCTCTACCCCGACGAGGAGGATGGCAAACGGGCCATGGTCGATTTTGAACTGCCGTTGCAGGCGGGCAAGGAGCTGCCCTGGGAGTCGAAGCACAACCCCACGATCTCCTTCCGGTAGGTCGCTCGTGAATTCCCGTGAATTCCAGGTGCTAATGTCCGAGGTCGTTGCAGCGCCAAGTACCAGCCTTACGACGCCCTCCGCCAGAAGTTCTGGCGGCAGTACCTCAAGCAATACGATTCCGATGACTCGAGCACAATATCCCACCTCGAGCTTACCTCCATGCTCGACTCTCTCGGCTCCACGCTCTCGCCGGATACCGTCAACTCGTTCTGGACGCGGTTCGGCAAGCGCCCCCACGACGACGTCCTCACCGTGGACGAGGTCGTGCAGTGTCTCGAGACAGAGCTCTGCCGGCCCACGAGCGAGAAGAAGCGGATCCAGCCGGACGAGAGCGTCATCGACACCTCCGCGCCCGTCACGCCCGCGATCATGGGCGGGCTGGAGGCCCAGCAGAACCTCAACTTCGACAAGCTCGACTTCAGCGGCATCTCTAGCACCCCGGCCGCGATCGGGCGCGATGGACCGCCTGAGCAGGCTGGACCGCCCCCCGCCTACTCGACGGAGCCGATGCAGCAGCCCCTGTACGAGGCGGCGGCGGGCGGTGTCGCGGGGAGCCCGACGGGGACGACGATGCAGACGCCGTACAACCGCAACCACTCTGGTTCGTCCTCTACGTCGGACGCCGAGGACTCGTCGGGCTCGAACGGGTCCGGCCCCGGCTCGAGGTCTGGCTCGGGCGGTGAGGGCTCGGTGGAGCGAGTGATCAATGTGAAGAATTGCCCGCTGTGCCACCGGCCGCGGATGAGCTCCAAGGCGGAGGTGGACATCGTGACGCACTTGGCGGTGTGTGCGAGCCAGGATTGGGCGCGGGTGGACCGGATCGTGGTGGGCAACTACGTGACGGCGAGCCAGGCGCAGCGAAAGTGGTACACGAAGGTGATCTCCAAGGTCTCCTCGGGGAATTACAAGCTCGGCGCGGTGCGTTTCGTTTTTTCCTCTGTTCTGTTGGGACGGACTCGTGGGGGTGTACAGGTTGCTGACGCCGTGCGACCTCATAGAACTCGGCAAACATCATCGTGCAGAACCGGCTCACCGGCCAGCTCGAGGAGGAGAAGATGCAGGTGTACGTTCGGCTCGGGATCCGGCTGCTGTACAAGGGCTGGAAGAGCCGCATGGAGGGCGCGCGAGGTACGCGTCTCCCGTCGCGCACGCATCCCAGCCGTGGCTGATGTCTGACGTCTGCAATAGCACGCCGGCTGCTCAAGTCGCTGTCGATCAAGCAGGGCCTCAAGTACGATGCGCCCGAGTCGGCGAACGACATCCCGGCGTTCATCGCTTTCCATGGGCTGAACATGAACGAGATCCGGGACCCGTTGGATTCCTTCAGTGCGTTTCACCCTTCCTTCGTCCTCCGGCACTCTTGTCCCGCGCTGATATCATGCCTCTTGCGCAGAGAACTTCAACGAATTCTTCTATCGGTGAGAACCTCTTGCTCCGCAATTTCATTCCCGCACGGCACGTCCGCTGACCACGCCACTGTTCGTGCTACGTTAGCAAACTGAAGCCGGACGCACGGCCGGTTGAGGCTCCCGATGACCCCTATCGCCTCGTGAGCGGGGCCGACTGCCGTCTCATGGTCTTCTCGACCGTGTACGAGGCGACGCGGCTGTGGATCAAGGGCCGCGACTTCTCGGTCGGCCGCCTGCTCGGAGACGCGCACCGCGCCGATGCGGACAAGTACGTCGGGGGCGCGCTATGCATCTTCCGGCTCGCGCCGCAGGACTACCACCGCTTCCATGTGCCCGTAGACGGCACGATTGGCCCCATGACGGATATCAACGGGGAATACTACACTGTGAACGTGCGTGATTCGCTTTCCTCCGTGCTCAAATGAGTGCACGCACTGACCTGACGATGCTCGCTCGTCCGCTTCTTGCAGCCGCAAGCGATCCGGACGGCTCTGGATGTGTACGGCGAGAATGTGCGGAAGATCGTGCCGATCGACAGCCCGCAGTTCGGACGCGTCATGTGCGTGTGCATCGGGGCGATGATGGTCGGGAGCATCTACACGACCGTGCAGGAGGGCCAGGCGGTCAAGCGGGGAGACGAGTTCGGGTACTTTGCGTTCGGTACGTGTTTGTCTGCCGTGGCCCTCGCTGTTCTCTGACGTCAGTTGTTGCGTGTAGGCGGATCGACGATCGTCGTTCTTTTCGAGAAGGGCGTGGTCGAGTGGGACGAGGACTTGCTCGTCAATAGCGGCGCGTGCCTCGAGACGCTTGTCCGGGTTGGGATGGGCCTCGGGCGGAGCACGCGCAAGCCCGTCGCGGACGGTAAATGAGCAAGGCAGCGTGTACCTGATGTTGTCTTGTCACGGCCGTGGTCTGTCGCGATCTTGGTTTAGCCTGTCTGCCGTGTCGTACGTTCCTTGTATATCACTCAGTACATCAGCAGAACGGAGACATAATACTGTACGCATACAGACGACGGGCTACAGCTACCAGCAGCAGTATATAGAAAACACTAGCATACTTTGCACCGACTCGGACGTTTCTCCCGCTTGTTATGACAGAAGTACTGATGACAACGAATGCGATAGCAGTTGCATGGCGAATAGGTCGTGTCCCGGCATAGTACTGCAGTGGACAGCGATGAGGTAGACGAGATGCGAGAAATGCGGGTGCGGTGTCGGCTTCAAAGAGTCGCGGTATGCGTCCGGAGTGTAGGGCATTTGTGTGCGAAGTTGCAGATCAGTGTGCAGGGCCCAACGGTCCACGCTCGCGTCATACATTGGGCGGACGGAGCTTAGTGTGCCGAGGGTTGAGACTCTCATGGCAAGTCTCTATGTAGTTTGCACGGAGGAGGCGGGGAACGCGAGGAGAAATATCCCGCGATGTAGGGAGTAGGTTGAGAGACGACTCCGGGGGTTACTCACTGATGAATCTGGTTCCGACCATCTATGTACGCGTACTGCCAGCTTGCACAATCCCCATGAGATAGACGTTGAGGTGGGAGCTTGGTGGGAGCTACTAAGAGGAGGCGGCGAATTGGACGAGCGTGATCATGCAGCCCGACGAGAGAGGGGAGCAATGCGAAGTTGTATCGGGTTTCGAGTCTATATTCTCACGCGTGTTGCCCAGCATCGCCCACCATCCTCTCGTCGCCATGTCGCACACGCTCGAAGCGAAACCGAGTGAGGGCAAACCGTTAGCGGTCAACCCGTATCAACAAGGGGGTGATAACCACAGGGCCTATAATCTTTGCCTCCAACTCGAGCTCGTTGGTACAGCCTGGGGCGTCTTTGTTGCCGACCTTGGATCCACTCCTCCTTTCGAGAACGTCCTCACGTCCATGCCTCCTATCGTCGCCGCCAGAGTGCTTGGCCATGGCCTGCGTTACGCTCCGAACGACGCAGGACGCGACGCCCTGGTACGCGATATCCTTTCTTGCAACGGAAATCAGCCCTGGATGGCCGTGCTTGCCTACCTCTATGTTTATGGCCTCATCCGCGTCTGTATGTGAGCCATCTGTCCTCCTCTTTCTACACCACCAAACCTCCATAGTCTACAACCCCAAGCGCCCCACGCCTGCTGTCACTCCTGCATTCACTCCTCGAGCATCCTTGGAGGTCGCTGCACAGAACCCGCATCTTCTCCAGCGATCGTCAAGCGATGCATCCACCCTGCGCGCGCTGGTGTGTGCAATCCTCTTATTATTCATCTCTACCTCTCATTTTACTCCAGGCATTGCTTCGTGACAACCATCGTTGTGTCTTCACCGGACGCCTCGACAATGACTGTTGGGAAGTAGCTGCTAACGTTACCCCATGCACAAAAGCAGCTATCGCCAACGTTGCGCATATCATCAGCAAGTCGCTCACGGACAATATTCACGGTCTTACACATCAGGACAAGGTGTGTATGCATGTGTTATTACCAAACATCCCCCCGCTCATCTTCGCTATCTGTAGTTTAAGTGGGCCAGCACGGGAGGGGCGATGATCGAGCGCTTCGGAGGCTTCAGCGCTCACGATGTGCTCGGTGAAGACAATCTTCACAGTCCCATGACTGCGTTCATAGCATCCGTTCAAGCGCATACAACATTTGATCACCTCGACATGTGGTTCACGCCAGCGATGGTATGCCCGTCACTGCCTGATGACTAATTTTGTGACTGATGGGATTGTGATCAGAATATTAATGCACAACAGCAGGTTATACCGTACACCTACAAGATATGTCACCCTGAGGGCCGCGAGGCCCGCCTCAGCGCGATCGACATCGACGTCGACCGTCCGGTCGTCTTCAGAAACCTTATATTCAATGGCGAGATCATCCCCGCCCCGGACCACCGCATCATCGCGCTGCACGCGGCCTGTGCGAAGATCGCTCACATGTCGGGCGCGGTGGAACATCTCCGCGAGCTTTACAGGGACACGGAGAGTATTGCGGTCATGACTGAGCCGAACGCGACGTACGAGTTGAGTCGTGCTCTCAGAACCTTGCAGCTGGTTTCCGCTAACGCCTAGTGTACTCGGATCTCGGTTCGGTGTGTGTTTGCATTCACTTCCTGTATTGGCACGAAGAGAACATCACGTTCATTCGCCTGGTTCTTGGACTTCTGTGTTATTACCGAGCGAGCTGTACCCGTTCCTCGGGATGGCCGTCTTGCGTGGGCGTGCGCCTTGCGCTTGGGGTGGCGATCGTAGGGGCGCTCGCTCCTCTGCTGGGCACATCAGGAGGTCCCGAAGGGCACCAGTGAGTCCTCTCGTCTATCTCTCCTCTCGTGTCCGAACGAGTCCTCCCATCCGAACCATTTACTCCGTCAAGGAGGAGAACTTCCTCAACCTGTGCCAGCGCCGTTTGTGGTCGTGCGTGGGGGTCGTGGTGGGCACACACGCGCCTGCAGCTCGTTGCTTGGGCACCACCGAACCCTGGACGTAGACGTTCCGCGGCGTGCAATTTGTCATCAGCCGTGTAGGACCGTGTCTAATCGGCCGTCGGAGTGCGAGCACAGACCGGTCCTATACGTCTCGTGAATTCCACTTGTCCTCGGAGTATGCTTGTATTGTCTCGACTCAATCTTGATTGTTTTGCATGTGCCACCCGAGACATTATCCTATCCAACCAACAAAGAATGGGTGCATGCTCACACGATGGTGAACCTGGTCGTGTCTCCAGGCAGCAATACTCCTCTAAGTGACGAGATCCCAACACGACCTGCCTGTAAAGTTCAACGTGGCCCTTCTGTAGAGCTGAGTGCCGAGTCACTCTGAGCAGCTGCGAGACGTTGACGTACTTCCACCGTCAGCTCGCGAGTCGGCTCGAGACGCAGGAAAGCAAGGTGGTCGTGCTCGGGCAGTTGATCAGCTACTTTAGGTACGTACGCGGTCCCACACTTGCATTCGTGAGTGCATATCTCGCGGGCTTTGCTGGCCCCCTGACCAGCTACGATCTCATGTGCGACATGGCGTAGTACGTCGTGAACTGTCCGACAGACGTCCGCGCAAGCACTCACCAACCTATACCGTCATCTAGTAATCACAGCTTCGGGGGCGGGGGCGGGTTGTAGCTGCTCCGAGGTGACAGCGACGAGACAAATGTGTGGGGCATCAGGCCTGAGGCTCGAGCTCGCTCGGGACACAGCTGGGACACAGGGACCCTTCGCCCATGCTTGCGCACAGAGCCCGACCCGCCCGCAGATCGCATGTCGCGCGCGTCCGAGGCGGACGGAGGGCGCCTACATAGCCTGTTTTGGTCGCACCTCTTGCCCTTCGACCACCACCTCCGCCGCCGCGTCTCAACTCCCCGGACCGGCAGCTCCTGCACTCGACTGCTCTGTGCTCGTTTGCCTTGGGTTCTCGCTCTTGCCTTGCGTGCTCTCTCTTGCCTTGCCGTTCACCCCCTCGTCGATCCCTCTGGCGCCTCCCTTGCGTCCTTGCGTCCCTCCCCTCGCGCGTCGCCGGCCAGCGCCCGTCCGCGCACAAGGCCACAATGTACCGTTCGGAATGGTCGATAAAGGGCATGTTTTGGGACATATAGAAAACTGGGACGTGTTTTCGAACTTACAGGGAGCCAGGAGAGAATACTTGGACGCGTGTGCGCATTTGGGCCACTCCGGTGAGTCCCTATTGTTGGTACATACACATCCCTATCTACCTCCTCCTCTTGTATGCGCAGCTGCAAACGCACCCGCTGAGCACACAGCTCCAGACGGCTCGAAAGCTGCTAGCAGCTCAAGGGGCTCCTCCGCGACCTCCGCAGTGCGGAAAGCTCGAGTACGGGATCACGCTGCTCGTGGAGAAGGACGAGGAGGTGGTGCACGCGGAGCTCGACTTGCTGGACTTGATGCATGAGGACCCGGTTGTGCTGAGAGCCATGGAGGAGACACGATCACTATGTTGCCCTCCGTCCGCTTGGTCGTGTCGTACGTTTCCGACCGAACACCCGTCGTCGCTCGCTGTAACAACACTGGATTCAGCACTCTGCGCATGAACGTCACCGACATACACTTTCGACCTGCGGAAACGTCCTCGACACGCGGACACACGGCGTAAATCGCGTACCGTATGCCCGCGCATGACCTCGTCCGCGACTTCTCCAAGGTGCGTCTCGTACACTTTCGACCAGTGTACCTTGACGCGTACCATCCCGGTAACGCCGCCAAACTCACGTACCATGCGCATCCTGCACGTCTCATGACGAGTGCAGGATGCGAATGCGCCGCCATGTGGGAGAGAACCTCGCACAAGCACTCATGACGTGTACCGTCCCCGTGCACGCCCCGGCGACGCCTCAAAGGTCCGGTACCGTATGCATATGAGCCACAGCATGCGCATTCTGCACATCTCGAGGACGAGACATGCAGGATGCGGCGCTAGCGAGAGAAGCTCGCACAAGGTACCGTGTTCATCATTACGACACGACCCGAAGGCGCATCCTGCACATCTCGAAGACAGGATGCGCCGCCATGTAGGAGATGGCACACAGATGCACTCACCTTGAGCTTCTGCACAGCATCCTGTTGGAACAACAACCCGAGGCTCAACCTCGGGCCACGGACCGTGTCTCGTTACTGTACTGCCCCAGTTTCCATTGCCTACTATACTATTCGCCCATCGGTGCCTTTCCCGTCCATCAGCATCGCCGTCCCGTCTCCCGCTCATGTTGCGCGTATGCTCCCGCCCAGTCTCAGCTGTACCGCGCACAAGAGCGCCTCCACTTCCTTTTATGGTATCTGATTAGCGCTCTTTCATTTTCTCAGATATACTCGCTCTCTTCGCTCGCTCGTCCCTCAGTCCTGCTCACTGCCCGTGTGCACCGTACTGAGGGTACGTTTTCTCTCTCTCCCGTACGCCTACAACAGTAGCTAACTTATCCTGTATCAGCTTGATCTGTCTGCTTACAGGTACACAATATATTAGTCCTGCTCACTGCCCGTGTGCACCGTACTGAGGCTTGATCTGTCTGCTTACAGATCTACGCTGCACGCCCATAGACTCTTATAGGTTATGAGCCCTGCGTTTAGGCCCTAACCCGGAACTCTCTAAACGCTTGCGCCCCGCCACTGCTCCCTGCCCGCTTTCGTCCACTCTCCGTCCGCTCTTCGCCCGCTTCCTATTCGGTTCCCTCGCCGCTAGCCGCCGACATGTCAACACCCGCCGCCGTTGCCACGTCAACTAGCTCGCCCTCGCTGACCGACTTCATTCACGCCGTTGAGAAGCTCGACTCGCAGGGCAAGAACTGGATTGTTTCCGAACAGACGTTCACACTCGCTGTGAAGCAGAAGGACGTGTGGGGGCACTTCAATGGTACGTCCCAGTGTCCTGTCCCCGCCGTTCCCGATGCCCCGAAGGACGCCGAGACGAAAGCCATCGCCGCCTGGGAGAAGTCCCAATCCCTAGCGGCGTATCTCCTTATGCTCAAACTCGCCCCCGTTACCTACGCTAAGCACAAGCGTAAGGGCAACGTCGCCGCCATGTGGGCTGCTATCGTCGCGGAATTCGCCGAGAAGTCGCTTTTACAGCGATCAAACCTTCGCCGCGAATTCCTCAACATGCGGTCCAGCTCGTTTGCCGACCTCCATTCCGAATTCGACCGCCTCCGGATGAAGTACGAAGACCTCATCACGTACGGCGTCGACATCACCGACTCGGAGTACGCCTCTGTAGTCATTTCTTTCCTCCCGCCATCGCTTTCCGCCTTCATCTCGCAGCTCTCCGCGCAGATGAAGGTCTCTGCACGCGCCGCTGCGCTTGCGTCCGCGTCCACCGCCGCCGTTGCTGCGTCTACACTCGTGGACAAACCCGCTATCGACCCCGACCTTATGATCGAGCTCGTGCTCGAGGAATACGACCGTCGGGAGGTCGAGAAGGCGACGAAGGGGAAGGGGAAGGATGCGGGCATCGCCGCCAGCGTCCTCTCAACCGAAAAGCCGAAGAATAATCGGCAGCCGCCCCAGCAGCAGCAGCAGCAGCGTTGGAACGGCCGCGGCCACGGACCACAGAAGCCTGTTGGGGTCTGCTGGAACTGCAACGGCAGGGGCCACAAAGAAGACCAGTGTCCGAGCCCAAAGGCATCCGCCAAGGGCAACGGCAATGGCAAGGACGCCGCACGTCCGAACCAGCCTCCAAAACCCGCCGCTGGAGCTGCGAACCTCGCATCTAGTGCCCGGATCGAGGAGTACACCGGAGCGTGGTCTGCCACGCTCATCCCTTTCGTTCCGGCCGTCGACACGGATTCCGAGGGATCCAACGCCGCAGACGAGACCGCCTGGTCGTCTGCCGGAGACTCTGCGTACACAGAGCTCACCGAACGCTCCGAGGAGTCCATGCCGCCTCTGCAGACTACGTCCGACACCTCATCTGACGATGCCGGCCCCGACGAGGATCCTGTCACATCCGCACCTCTGCCGATGCCCGAACGTTTGGATAACGTCGCGCATTGGCTGTCGACTCGCCAGATCGACACGAACGATCAGGACGACGCCGCTGCCGCGTCGCTTCACACCGCCGGTGCACGCCCGGACGTTGCTGCTGTCCTTACCCCACTAGCTGCCCGTGTCGCCATGGATCATGTCGCTGATCTGTACGACTCAGGAGCGTCGCACCATATGTCGCCTTTCCTGGACGATTTCGCCGTCTTCACTGAGACCGAAACCCGCTCGCTCAACGCCGCCAACCAGCAGCAATTCCACGCCCTCGGAATCGGCGAAATGGTCGTCCCCGTGCCCAACGCTCCCGCTGCCGACTCGCACATGCGTCTCACGGACGTCCTCTACACGCCGGACTTGGGGTTTAACCTCGTCTCCATTGGGCGTATCGACGATGCGGGCTACTCCGCGACCTTCTCTGGCGGTACCTGTGTCATCACCGACGCCGCAGGGAATCCTGTCGGAAATATTCCGAAGGACCGCGGCTTGTACATGGTCACCCGCGAACGCTCGGCTGCTGCAGCTGCAGGAGCGCATGCCGCCGCCCCCGCCGTCGAGAAGCTCACGGAGATGGAGGCACACCGTCGTCTCGGACACATCCCCGTCCGAGCGATCCGGGAGCTCGTCTCGAAAGGATTCATCTCCGGGATCGACCTCATCAAGTCCGATGAAAATCAGACGTGCGATGCGTGCGTGCGCGCAAAGTCGTCGCGCAAGCCGGTCCCTGCAACGCGTGAAGGGACACGTGCAGAGGAGCTTGGGGAGGAGGTCCACTCGGACCTATGGGGACCTTCGCGAGTCGTGACACTCGGCGGACGTAAATATTATATTACGTTCACAGACGATAAATCTAGGTTCACGGTCCTCTACCTCATTCGCAAGAAAAGCGAATCGTTCGAGTCCTTCAAGGCGTTCGAAGCATGGCTTCAAAACCACCTCGGTGCTCGTGTCAAGTTCCTCAACACGGACCGCGGTGGCGAGTACCTCTCGGACGACTTCAAGACGCACCTTGAACAGCGCGGAATCGTGCAGAAGCTTTCTGTCCACGACACGCACGAGCAAGCAGGCGTTTCGGAGCGCCTGAACCGGACGCTAATGGAGAAGGTCCGCGCGATGCTCGTCGCGTCTGGACAGCCCCGCTACCTGTGGGGCGAGGCCGTCATGCACGCCGTCTGGCTCAAAAACCGGACCTCGACGAAGGCTCTCGGAGGTCGCACGCCGTTCGAAGTCGCAACTGGCAAGGTCCCGAACATGCGTGGTGTCCCCGAATGGGGCTCCCGGGTCTGGGTTCACAGCACGACCGACGGCAAGGTCGGTGACCGCGCAAAACCTGCGCGTTGGCTCGGATTCGACGCGCAAAGCAAGGGCCATCGAGTTTATTGGCCCGAGCAGCGATCCGTCACCGTGGAACGGAACGTCCATTTCACGCAGCCGGACATGACCCCCCTGCCTCCGGACGACCCTGTCCAGCTTGAGGGGGAGCAAGACTTGCAACTCCAAGCTGAAGGGTCGCCCGAGGCCGAGGAGACTTCTGAATCAGACGCAGAGGACACAGCCCCGCGTCCTGGAGCCGACTCTGTCGACCATCCGCCCGTTCCAGCTGCCCTGCCACCTCCTCCTGCTCCTCCCGCTACTCGATCGACTCGCACGCGCAACCCGTCGGCACGCGTTCGGGATATCATGTCCGGAAAGGGCGCGGATGCGGAGCTTCCCCGTGGCGTCCAGGCACCCTCAGAAGGTACTGAACCGCCTGTCGAACCGATCGACGGCATGGCCATGGCCGCCAAGATGGCAGAGGAGGAAGGTCTTGACCCGTGATCGCTCGCTGAGGCAATGCGCCGCCCGGAGTGGCCGCGTTGGAAGGACGCGATGGAGGAAGAGCTGCACGCTCTCGAAGCGCACAAGACGTGGGTGCTCGAGAAGCCACCCCCGGACGCGAACATTGTTACCTGCCGCTGGGTCTTTCACGCCAAAAAGGACGCATCTGGGTCTGTCTACCGCTATCGCGCGCGACTCGTTGCGCGCGGATTCTCGCAAATCCCCGGCATCGACTTCTTCGACACGTACGCGCCAGTTGCGAAGACCGCGTCTATTCGCACTGCTCTCACATTCGCCGCCCGCCACGATTTCGAAGTCCACCAGCTTGACGTCAAAAGTGCCTACCTTAACGGTGAATTCGAGGAAAATGAGGTCATCTGGATGGCCGTACCCCCCGGGACCGACTTGACGAAGGACAAGTCACTTGCACTCCGCCTCTTGCGCCCGCTCTACGGCCTGAAACAGAGCGCGAGACATTGGCACAAGAAGCTTCTTCGCGTGCTGCAGGAGAAGCTCGCCATGTCGCAATGCGACGTGGATCAGGCGGTGTTTTTCCGTGTACGAGACACTGACTTGATTGTCATTGTAGTTCACGTGGACGACCTGACTGTCGTCGCGTCGACGGTCGCTCTCATTCGCGAGGTCAAGGACAAGCTACGCGAGGCGTTCGAAATCTCCGACGAAGGGGAGATCCACTGGATCCTCGGCTTCGCAGTCGACCGCGATCGCCCGAACCGCACGCTATCCCTCTCGCAGACCGCGTACATCGACTCCATCTTAGGGTTATGAAGAGATTATGGACCTTTGGGTCGGCTCGGGGTCGACTTTGGGTGGGGGACTGAGCCCTAGCGTAGGGTTTGCCCAACCACAGCCTAGGGTTTATCAACCCTAGAATAGGGTTTATTCACCCCTCCGCAACGCACCCACTCACGTGCCGTACGGTGCACGTGCGCATTTGCTACGCAATTTATACTGTGGCGCGCGGCGCAGCACCGCAAACCGTGTAGACAGGTGTGCGTGCACGCGCCATGCTCGGAAAAATATGTACTGGCCCGTCACGACCTCCTCTATGCAGTGATACAGTGCACGAGAGGTGCACTTGCCATCCTCACCCTATAATCTCCAACTCGAGATACCCACCTCCGACATGTACTTCATCTGCACCGCACGTCCCATAGAACCGCACATTCTCGTTCGCCAGACTCGCAAAAAATATGTACTTGTAGCTCTTGAAGAGCTCGATTTTTGAGCATAGCGGACGTGAAATACTTTGCTCCATGTCCTTCACAATCTCAAGTATCGGTGCGCCCAGCTCTCGTTCTCGACTCAGAAGTAGCTGTCGGTGATTCTAAGCTGATGCCGCACTGGACGAGCCAAGGTTGCCGTCCCGAAGCTGAACATCTGGGTAGCACAAGTCCAACTGGCCTGAGATGAGCAGTGCGTGTGCATGCTGTTCGCTAGCATCCCATCCCCTCGGTGCCCGGCCGGGCGAGGGATGCTAGCGAACAGCACGCACACACACTGCTCACCTGCCACAAGGGACTTAGGGTACACAGTGTTTCAGATAAGGGTGCACACTGTTTCAGATATGGGGACTAGATAAACGTCTCAGATCAGTGCCTCAGATTGTGAGACATTGCTCAGGTTGTGTATATAAGCACAGAGAACCTATCTTCGAGTAACAAGTGATGTCTCCCCTTCCCCTCCCCCTCCCCCCCCTCGTGACAGCACCTGTCGGACTTCTCGAACAGATGGCGGAGAACATAGATCCACCCCCAGTCAGAAAGCTTTCGGCATTCTACCTCGGGATGAGGCAAGCAATGCTGCATGCCAGCATAAATAGCAGAGGTGCGTATTGGTCTGGCTACTGCATGCTCTACTTACCGAAGTTCATAGACGACGACAACTTCTGGGGGGCTTGGGCTGTCACACAGACTGCCGGCGGTGTCACGGAAACGGACAACGCAAGTGAGTGCTCGGATATGCCATCACTTGGTAAGTGTCGCTGCGGTTCTTATAACAGTGATACGACTAACTATCTGTGGATTCTACAGTATCTATCTCGGATTCGGAGGAGGACGAAGGCGACGAGCAAGGCACGGGGGCCGCCGAGAGCACGGAGGCATGCGAAAGGGCGGAGAGCGGTCTCACGGACGAGGCCCTCCTGCGCATCTGGGCCTTCTTGCATGGAGTGCCCGAGTTCGCGCCCTCCATGACGCTCGAGGAGGCAGCGGCGCTTCCGTTGAGGTCCGGCGCCGAGCCAACCGCTTGGACGTCGGAGACGGCCGTCGGCGGAGAGCAGCGCGAGGGTTGCACGTCCAACTTGCCTGGCGAGGTCGACACATGGACGTCCACGACGCCGGCGGACGGAACGGGCACGAGCATCCAGCCTTCGATAGCCTCTACTCGGGCGTCGGCGACGGCCCGCGACGTGTTGCAGCGCGACGCTCGCACACCCGCTGTGACGGCCACCGACAACACTCAAACATCCACGACGCCAGACAAGGGGTACACGTCCTCCTCCGAGTCGACAGTGGCAGACATTGCGGCCATCGCGAAGGTCATCGAAGACCTCACTGTCGGCGCGGCCGTCGTCCACGAGGGATTGGCATGAGACGTGGCGGCGAGGGGTGGAGGCCCGGAGGTTCTGTAGGGGCGGAGTGCTGCGGAAGCGGACGTCCACGACGTCCAGTGGGCGACGGCAGTGCGAGGGGTACAGGGGAGGTTCTGTCGGGGCGGAGTGCTGCGGAGGCGGACGTCCACGACGTCCAGTGGGCGACGGCAGTGCGAGGGGTACAGGGGAGGTTCTGTCGGGGCGGAGTGCTGCGGAGGCGGACGTCCACGACGTCCAGTGGGCGACGGCAGTGCGAGGGGTACAGGGGAGGTTCTGTCGGGGCGGAGTGCTGCGGAGGCGGACGTCCACGACGTCCAGTGGGCGACGGCAGTGCGAGGGGTACAGGGGAGGTTCGGCGGGGCGGAGTGCTGCGGAGGCGGACGTCCACGACGTCCGCTGGGCAGCGGACGCACATGAGCGGGCCAGCCGGCGCGGACAGCAGCAGTGGCAACCGTAAATCTACGCGAGCAGTTAGTACTATCAGCGTAATCAGAAGAAATGAGGGGCTTACGACGATGTGGAGGTCGTGCACCAGTATGTTTTTACATGTGGCGACGACGGCGGGACGACAGCAGTGGCGTCCGAGGGGCGATGTGATAACTAAGGGTTCGGAAGTGGAGACGGGGTCCACGATATCAGACAGAAAGTCGCAAGGCGCTGGAGCGTCCACGGAATTGGAGATCGGCGAGACGGCGTCGTGGACTTCCGAGTTGGATGCGGATGACGAGGGGTCATCCGGGAGCATATCGGATGGGCAGTCGGAGGGTAAGGCAACGTCTTCGGTGTGCTCGTTCCATGGGGAACACAATACGGCGGCCGGGTGAAAGGCGGTGAGGCTGGCGGCGTCGTCGACGTCTGGAGGCGAGGCGGGACGCGATGCGGCGGATGCGGGCAAAGCGGAGGAGCCGGCGGGGAGCGGTACGACGTCCTCGACGTCCTCAACCGAGGACAGCGGGGCAAGCGACAGGTTGGGCCACAACGCTGAGGACGACGCGGGCAGCGGGACATCCTCGACGTCCTGTAGTGAGAGCGAGAGCGCAGCCGGGAGTTGGACATTCACTACGTTCGCAGGCGAGAACGGGAGCGGAATGGGGAGTGAGCGCGACGAGAATAGAAACGGGAAGAGCGGCGTGTTCATTCTGCGTGGGCGGGGACGTCTGATACGTCGGGATTGTGTGAGGACAGGGGACGGAAAGCGAGACGTGGCTGCCGGACGACCGCAAACGTCGTGGACGTTTGGGTTCAGAGTGGACGCAGTGGAGGATTGATGACACAAGACTTGCGTAGGCGAGGGCGTAGGGGGTAACGACTCGGACACTTAGCTCAGTCTGTTTTCTCATGCGAGTCGCACGTCCACCGAGAGCCTACAGGCCTGGTGAGGTTAGTATGCGACCGGATAGATACCAGCGGAATCAACTCCTCACAAGGCCGTGCCATGCCGTGTGCAGGACGGTAAGGCGGACGATGGTTGAAGCTGCGGGACGGGGAGCGAGATCGAGCGTTGCGAGGATTGGTCTCGAGGTCGCCGAATGGTGCGGACAGAAGATACAGTGGAGCACAAGCGTAGTACGATCGTGGAGGGTAAGCGAGATGGTGGTTAGAGCGTGAAAGGGCGGCTAAGTGCGCAAGGATGGCCAATTCAAGTCGACGGCATGTGGGAGCGGCGGTCACGTGTGTTACCCCGGTCTTTGAACAACAGTCGCGCTCTCTCACTTGTCTCTCCATTGCTCAACGACATTCAAGACTTCATATTGCGTATCGGCGAGGTAAGCATTAATGAACTAGTGACGCCGCATTATGGCTGATATGCCTCCTTCTGCGTCGGCCAGCCTTGCATGTTACTAGGGCCCGTTTCCGCAATCCTAAACCTTGCGTCCGGAATCGCGACACATCCATCCAGGTGGCGTATTGAGGAGACCCGCCCGACTGTCTGAGACATCCCCGTCCTCCGGGCAGTGCATGATAAGACTTTCGGTACGTCATGCGCATTGTATCATAGGAGGTGGCTCACAGTTCATTATCAATTTAGATGTTGCAACTTATCGCGTGTCACACCTATCTTCCTTGGACCCGCCACGCGACGCCGGAGTCGTGACTAAGTACTAGTAGCAATCAGACAGGCTGTTCGGCACTAGGTGTTAAGTACAAGCTAGCGGGGCGCGTGGCTGTATTCAGAGCGTAGATCAATTCATATATTTGATGTCGATCACTCCCGCAGGTCCCGTCGGTCCCGCCGCCACTACAAGCAATGGATGCAGAACGCCGCACACGGCGATGTGGAGCGCACAGGTTCAGCTCGCGCAGATGGAAGTCACGGTTGCGCGTCGAGTCTTTCATCCGCTGCGGGAATTCTGATGCTACGGAAATTTTAAACTCCAGGGTTATAGGGGCGCCAAGCGGTCGTCGGTCAATCGGTATAAGTAGTACTGGGGCCTTCCCCTCCCCCTCGTGTAATCATTGCGCCTATCGCCAGGATGAACGATTTTCGCCGTAAATATCGCGATACTGTGCAAAATGATAAAGGTATGTGTGCATAGTTGCTCGCGTTGCTGTGTAGTTTCACGCTAACAATCTAGATCTCTAGAGGAATTCAACCGAGCCCTACACGAGTGGCTACGAGCTGTACGTGGTGGATTTACACGTCGTGGGGACATCACACGGGAACGCGAGGCTTGCCGCAGCACTGAGACGGAAGACGATAGCGACGGCTCAAGTCTGCCGTCACTGAGTGAGCATTCTATGGTAACTGTCGACATGGATACAGGCAACTGATCAGGCTACAGAGACGATCTCAGACTCAGAAGGGGAAGGTCACGACGAGGACGAGCTCGCAAGAGCTGGGACGCCGGACGCGGAACGCGCGGTAAACGATATCGTGCCGCACACGACACGCGGGGAGGATGGACCGTTATCTGAGCTCGTCTTTGAGCCATGTGCGACTCTCAAAGACGAGCGCTGCCTGCAAATGTCTTCGACGGCCATGGACGCGACGAGCACGTACTCGGAGACTGTGCATAAGGGGACGTCTGCGACGCCGACGGACTCGGCGGAAGATGTCGGAGAGCCCGCCACAGCGCAAGTGGAGGACCCACGACGCCGTGAGACGAGGCGGTGTGGTGTTCAGGAGGGGGTAGGATGTCGGGGGGGCAGCGCGGGGATGTAACGCAGGGGGGTGGTCGGCCGCTACGTCCAATAGGCGAACGGGGAAGCTGGGCCCGCGCGAAGGAGACGATGTTGGGAGGAGAAGGATAGGAGCTGCTTAGGGAAGGTGTTAGTAGAACGTCAATTGCGTAATTCGATGGGCGTACTTTATGAAGGAGAAGGTGGAACACGGACACAAAGAGCGAAACTGTGGAGAGACACACGAGGACTTGGAGTGACACGAAGTCGTAATGCAAAACGGAGAGCGAGGGGATGTTAGAGTTGTTGGGCGACGAGGCGGCGACTGGGGACAGCGAGACTAAGACCGAGACCAACGCGACGTCCACGACGACGGGTGAGCCGGCATTAGAGAGCGTAGCGGAGATGGAAGGAAGGCCAGTTGGCAGCCTTCACGACCGAGCCGCGCGTGAGATGCAACGCGAAGTGGGTGGTCATGGTGGCGAAAGGCGAAGGGTACGACGACCAGGCGGTGTCCACGCTAGGAACGCACGGATCGCAAGGAGTGATGTGGGCGGGACGCGGTCGAGGTGGATGTAGCCAGGAGTAGCCGCACCACGCGACTCGGACGTCCTGGACGTTCGGTCGAAAGGAAGAGCAAAGCGGGAGAGACGCGAGCACGCCGACAGGCGTCGCGGACGTCCGCATGACGCGAAGCGCGGTGGTGGGCCACCAAATGAAGGCATCGGGGTCGTCCATATAGCTGCGTCCGAGGTCGCGAGGGTTGGTGAGGTGCTTGGAAGGCGGTGCTCCTAACAGGGCGAGCGGTGGGACGGGCAGAGGGACGGGGTACTGTGAGATTGCACGAGGAGTACGGCGGGCGGCGGGCGTCCGGGACGTCCTATTTTTGCTAGAGGGACGATATCTGTGGAGGATGCGCACAAGTGGGGCCCAGAGGTTGTGTTAGTGGGGTACGGAGTCCGACTACGGCGCGGTTGACTCGCATTGAGGGCGGAGTACTCACCTCAATAACCTTCCACCTCGTCCCCGTTGTCCTCCTACGCTATAGAGTACGCCCTCACCACAAAGCGCAGTGGGCAACCCTCTCTCGACGATTGACGTCCGGCAGAACTAGACGCGGAACGGCGGCACCTGAACCGCTCGAGCTGAGATCCGAGATCGGATCGACGTTCAATCGGAAGTTGGATCGTCGAGATGGGTCTCCGGGGCGAGATGAGGTAGGCAGATTTGGTGTGGATGAAAGGATGCGATTGAAAGGTAGTGGCAAGGGGGATTGGAGGGCGCGTGAACGCCAAATACCTAGGGTTCGGGCGTTTCGCGATCACGTGGTCTTGACAATTGTGGGACGCGTCTTCGTTTTGCATGCAGTCTGCCTCGGTCCTCTCCCCTCCACCAAGCTCAATGAGAACCAGGATTCAGCCATGTTCAGAGGTAAGATTTGCACTCGTACGTGAGTATGTGGTCACTGACACTCTTTCACCTTTGCAGCTTGGACTTTACGCGTAAGTTCTCGGTACGATTGCTACTGTCCGTGCAGGCGTGAGCGTGATCTAACAACTTCAAGTTGCAGATGGACACGAGACGTGTGGAGAGTCTATCAATGCACTCGCTTTGGCGACCTCTGGGGAGACAGACCAGTCAAGATCGTTATCCGAAGTGGATTCCGTACGTGGATTCCGTACGTCATGGATCTGGCGATCAGGCAATCGGCTACTCAACTGACGAGTTCAAAATCAGGCACCGAGGACCGCAAAAGCTTACCGGATCAATCATTCGCGAACGCACCCTGACGCCAAGCGTCCGGTACGTGCATGAGTCTTCTTCTAGTTGCGCACTACTGAACGCTGTCACTGCAGAAACCGTTCCGATGATCTCTCCTGTGCAGACCTCGGGACGCCACCGCGGCGATCGAGTTTTACCCGTACGTCCGGTATAGGTGGCCATTGGTTCCGGTTGAACTAACAGGGGTGATGTAGGCAACAACCCGCTTGAACGTACGCGCCCTCGACTCCGGCGCCGCGTGGTCCACACCACCCTCCGCATTGGGTCATATCGCACGGCGCGGGTCTGTATTAGGGCTCGCTGCGATTGGCGACGAGGCGGCTATGGTCTAACACAGCAGTCGGTATTAGTGTTCACCCTCCCGCTCTCGTCAGGTAAGCCAATCCGCTGGTTTGTGGCGTAGAAACAGTCTCATTAATTGCATAGACATCACTACCGCATGCGCTAACACGATCGGCGAACGCCACCGAGGTGGAGAGACGTTGTCAATTTTCACCTCCCGGAGCGTATATAGAGGGTGCTCATGGCGGGGGAGCACCTCAATTCCCCTGGAACCCACATCGCGCACGCCCGTCATGCCTACTCCGCCCATCATCACCGTTATGCTCGACCTCGCTATGTCGAGCCCTGACCCTATCAACAATCCGTCTCCGTGGTTCTACGACGAATTCATCGACATAACTGGCCGCGATCACTCTCCCTGGTCCGACGTGTCGACGCCCGAGACTGCCGCCATGAAACCGGAGGAACACGCCGCAGTGAAGGCGTACGTGAGGAGGTACGTCGCCATCACCGACGACCGCGCGCGTCTAGAGTTTGCCCTCGCCGCGCCGTGCAAAGCCCGTACTCCGTACGACGAGAACGGTCGTCGAGCACTCTCCGACTGGTTCACCGCCCAGTGGAAGCTGTGGGGTATGAACGTGATCATCGACGAGTGTATGATCTCCGCCAAGCGCGATATCTACGCCCTCGCGGCTGCTAGCAAGACCGGGGACTCGGTGCGTTTACAAGCAGCTTTGTTTACCGTGTTTTTTTTACTGACCTGTGCCGTAGATCGGTCGCATGGACAACTGTGTCGTCGGCCTTGCGTACCCGGAGATGGCCAATCGCATGTTCGGCAAGGACAGTCTCGTCGAGGACACCCTCCCGCTCCCTGAGATATCCCGTTTCCTGCAGCGCGTCACAGCGCTCAGCTTCAACCGGTACCGCAAGACGCTGCGTGGCCGCATGAAAGCCGTCAAAACACTCCAAGGAAAGGTCGATCAATCGTACGCAGGTATGTAAAGTACATGCTCTTGTAAATATCTTCTGACGTCTTTACAGCGCTTCAACAGGGCGAGTGTTCGCCCCCGCGCATCCGTCAGTACCTGCGGGACATGCAGAATCTCCTCGCCAGACTGTCGCTCTTCAAGGACAACATGCGCAAGGCGCGCTGCTCCGAGTATAAGGAGCAACTCGACGCAATGCAGGCCACCGTGCTCAAACGCGGTACGGCGATTATGAACGCGAGTACGTGACAGACAGTTGGGCCGCGCGTCGCACTAACTCGTTGCCAGAACTCCCGAACTTTCTCCGCGAGGCTCTCGCGCAACTGCCAACTGCCGACAACGTCGATTCCGTCCTCCAGGCCATCGACGACTCTCTCGCGGCGACCGACGAGGACACGCGCGACGCCGTGCTTCCCACTGCGGACGAGAACATCGCCTGGGCCGAAGGGACCGAGAAGTTTTCTGACTCCGCCATCGAAGTCGTCGACAAGCTCCTGGGACTCGCTGTGGACGGTCGTATCCCCGGTTTCAACTCCAAAGCCGACCCCGACGGTCTCACCACGCCATGGACCCCCGAAGGTCAGAAGGTTCTCGAAAGCGACCAGGCCAAGGACCTCGTTCTCCATTGGCACCAGAAGGTTGGACTCTTGCGTATGCTTGAGAATCTGATGCAGGCGATGCCTCTCTTGCTCATGGACGAGGTCGGCGTGGGCAAAACGGCGCAGGTACTAGAACATATACATACGTATTGGGAATGAGATATTTATTCTCTCTTGTTGCTCCACAGGGCCTCGCGCTCATCGCGATGTACGTCATGTACCTCGCGTACCACTCTTCTACAGAGACGAAAGGTTCCTTTCCTGGCATGTTCCGTATGTATATCCACCTTCGCAACTGTGGCCAGTCGACCGTTGCTCATCTCGTGCGACAGGCGACACTAAGTTCCCGGGCGGGCCGGGTGGCAATCTCCCGGATCGTCCCCACATCATCGTCGCCCCGGTCGGCCTCATCCAACAATGGTTGTCAGAGATCCAGCGGTTCATCAAGCCGAGGTGGTTCAGTGTCGTGCCGTACTATGGCGCGTTCACGTCGGCTGGACGCGCCGCACACTGGAAGATCTGGGACGACCTGATCGACTCTCCGATGCATCAGCGCATCCTCCTCGTGAGCACTGCCGTAAGTACAAGGATCTTCATGGTGAGCTACGCTGACTCTCTGGCAGGCGGTGAGATCGGATGCGGAGCAGTACTTCAAACCACCGTCTACGATCAACCGCACAGATCGCCTCGAGCCTCGCCACCGCGTCGAGACCGCGGACGACAAGGCCACGCTCTTTGGCTCAGACCGCCATTATGGCATCTTCCTGCTCGACGAGGCCCATCAAATTCGGACGCTCAATGTAGCGAACCTCGCCTGCACCGAGCTGCGACACCGGTCGGCGATGACAGTGGGGATGACCGCTACTCCGATCATGACATCGCCCCAGGTAAGAGCGACTCATGCTTCCGCTCTCAGTGGCTGATAGTCAGAACCCTCAGGACCTGTGCAATGTCGGGAGGTTCCTTGGTTTGCGGACCTTTATCGAGAAATCCGCGACCATGGAGGTTCATCGGAAAGCGTTGGAACGCGAAGTACGTCGGGAACGACAGAATCGCAAGGAGGGCGAGGGTGAAATCAAGCTCGCCCGCGCCCTCGTGAATGGCCACAACGGTCGTGCCGATGACCGCGAGGACTACAAGACCATCCTGAACACTTGGATTGAGGACATCCGGAAAGGATTCAAGAACACCCTCGTGCGGCGCACCATCAACTCCGTCGACTGGCTGAAGAGGCCCATTTCCGGGCTGGAGCGTTACCGCGAGTACCCGCTCCTCCTCGAGCTCACTCTGCTGGAACACCGCGTGCAAAACCTCCTTGCAGAGGAGATCGCGAACGAGGGGGTGACGACAAAAAATCTACAAGTGAGTCATCAGTTCTACTCGGTCTCTGCCAAAGTACATCAGGTGGGACGTCTACGACGTCCGATGGTGCACAGCTCGTTCTACGCCGGGCGGATCAGCGTCGATCATCTAACTGCTCCGGGTGACGGGAGTGGTGCCCCGTGCCACGGCGCACCACTCGCGCCGCCCCTGCAAAGGCCACGCCGTCGTCCTCTCGCGTGAGCCTGTTGGTCCGGGGACGCCGCCCTCTGCGATGTGGCTGGCTCACGCAGTTCTCCGTGTCACCGTGAGCACGGGCATACAGTCTCCGGACGTCCTCGACGTCCGCCTCTCGCGTGAGCCGGTTAATCCACGGACGCCGCCCTCTCCGATGTGGCTGGCTCACGGAGCTCTCCTTACCGTGAGCACTGGCATGTAGTCTGCGGACGTCCGCGACGTCCTCTCGCGTGAGGTCCGCCGACGCCGCCCTCTGCGATGTGGCCGGTTCACGGAGCTTTCCATTCCGTGAGCACTGGCATGTAGTCTGCGGACGTCCGCGACGTCCGCCTCTCACATGAGCCGCTTGGTCCGCCGACACCGCCCTCTGCGCCCGGCCCGCGAATATCTCCTGCTCGTGAGCACTTGGAGTGTAGTCTGCGGACGTCCGCGACGTTCGTGTCTCTCATGACGTGGTTGCGGCCCTCGTTGGCTCCATCGCGGGATTGGTGCAGGGTGCGGACGTCTTCGACGCCCGTGCACGTTCGCTTCTCGATTCCCGTAGGCTGCACGGACTTGTGCAATGCCCCATTCCTCGTGAGTTGTCTCGACCCTGTGAGCAGCTCACCGTCGGAGTTCACCTGGGACCAGTGCGGACGGGGACGTCTTCGACGTCCGTCTTCGTAAGTTGGGCCTTGGCATGCAATGTCAGCCGGCTAGTTGTCCGTACAGCCCACGGACGTCTGCGACGGCCGTTTCGTACAATTTCAGTGCCCCGCGAAATGTACCGACCGTCGCGCTAGATATGAGGTGATTTATACCTCCAGCATTTTCTTGAAGACACGCTGCGCTAGCGCAGTCGGCGGACGTCTCAGACGTCGCAGTAATGTGTGCTCGCCGCAAGAGCACGCCTCCCGCCCTCTCAGTCAGGTAGCTTCGCTATGAAATGGGGCCTTTCCGCAGGATCCGGAGTGCTGCTGTACTGTCTCGTGCACCGCGTGCGTCATGGCTGGTGTTTACCGTCGGCCAAGCTTTACGCGATTGCCCCCCAAGCTCCCGCGGAGAGCATGTTGTCGGCTACTCAACACAACTAACCCATCTCTCTGCAGGCCTTCTACCTCGGAATTCGTCAGGCACTGCTTCACCCTTCCCTCGCTGCAGCGGGTGAGGTCGAGTGGCCCGCCAATTCACCCTACGTCGACGATCCGTCCACGAAAATCAACGCTCTTCTCTCCCTCGTCTCTTATCACCTCAGTGCCCCCGGTCTTCCTCCTCTTACCGTGTCAAATCCTGACACCAACGCCCTCGCGACGCACCCGGACTATGTACCTGGGGAGGACGGCTCTTCACCCGTACAGACCATCGTGCAAGACGAGAAACTCGGCCCCGACCGCATTGTAGTGTATCTGGCCTTTCCGAAAAACAACTGGATCGTCAAGAAGGTCAGTATACTGACTCCGGGCATCATAAACTGTGCTCACCGCCCTATTTAGGCTTTCGAAGAAGCCGGCATTCAGTTTGCAGAGATCCATGGCTCGAAGTCGACGAAATCTCGCACAGAGGCTCTGCTCCGTTTCAAGACAGACCCCGCATGCAGAGTACTTCTGTTATCCGGCGTTGGCATGGTCGGTCTCAACATCGCATGCGCGAATATTATGATTATCGCAGTACGTCATCCTCCAGAACTGCTCGCTTATTTCTTAGTGTACTTACTGTCGTGGTCAGGACACGCTGTGGTCAGCACAGGAAGACTCGCAACTCATTGGCCGCGTCTGGCGTCAACCACAGCCGAAGCAAGTCCACGTCTACCGACTTATAGGCCGCCGGTCGTCCGACGTCTTCCTCAATAACATCTCGTTTGACAAGGCTCTCATGCACGCCGCCTTCGTAGAGTCGTCGCTCTCCATGCGTGAGTTCTCATTGAGGCGTTTCTGTGGCATGTGCTAAAGAGTATTACAGAGCGGGCTTTCACCGTCCCGGACGAGGACCTGGAGCCCGGGCCAGAACAAAGCGAAGAAGACGGTACCGATGAGTCTGAAGACTCCGAACTTGACGACCTCGACGTCGTGACGGGCGCGGCTTTGGGTTATGAAGAGATTATGCACCTTTGGGTCGGCTCGGGGTCGACTTTGGGTGGGAGACTGAGCCCTAGCGTAGGGTTTGCCCAACCACAGCCTAGGGTTTATCAACCCTAGAATAGGGTTTATTCACACCTCCGCAACGCACCCACTCACGTGCCGTACGGTGCACGTGCGCATTTGCTACGCAATTTATACTGTGGCGCGCGGCGCAGCACCGCAAACTGTGTAGACAGGTGTGCGTGCACGCGCCATGCTCGGAAAAATATGTACTGGCCCGTCACGACCTCCTCTATGCAGTGATACAGTGCACGAGAGGTGCACTTGCCATCCTCACCCTATAATCTCCAACTCGAGATACCCGCCCCCGACATGTACTTCATCTGCACCGCACGTCCCATAGAACCGCACGTTCTCGTTCGCCGGACTCGCAAAAAATATGTACTTGTAGCTCTTGAAGAGCTCGATTTTTGAGCATAGCGGACGTGAAATACTTTGCTCCATGTCCTTCACAATCTCAAGTATCGGTGCGCCCAGCTCTCGTTCTCGACTCAGAAGTAGCTGTCGGTGATTCTAAGCTGATGCCGCACTGGACGAGCCAAGGTTGCCGTCCCGAAGCTGAATACCTGGGTAGCACAAGTCCAACTGGCCTGAGACGAGCAGTGCATGTGTGTGCTGTTCGCTAGCATCCCGTCCCCTCGGCGCCCGGCCGGGCGAGGGATGCTAGTCGACAGCACGCACACGCACTGCTCACCTGCCATGTGGGACTTAGGGTACACACTGTTTTAGATTAGGGTGCACACTGTTTCAGATAAGGGGACTAAAGAGTCTAGACATGACAATGTCTCAGATCGCAGCCTCTATAGCTGAGACTTTGCCTTCATGTATATAAGCTCAAGAGATGTGGATAGAAACACTAGGAAACCCCTTCCCCCCTCTGTCATCATAGCACCTGTCGGACTCCTTGACCAGCGGATGGATGAGCAGACACCACGTAGAGGACGCCCTTTATTGAGGCCGGTGCCAGTGCCCGAGCGTACTCTCAGAGGTGAGCGTGATATGTGATGCTACTTAGTGTTCTCATTAACATTGTAATCCCAGACGAAATGCGAAGCTGGATGACAGAGATCAGGCAGGGTTATAACACCATACAACGCAGGAGGGTCAACGGCGGGATAGCGCCCAGTCACAACGTCGATTGGTCGGATATGCCAGAACTGCGTATGTTTTCCTTAACGTTTACTACAGCGGATACTAAGTAATGACAGTCCCGAATTCGGAAGACGAGGCGGACGAAGAGGAACGCGCCTGCCTCGCAGAGCTCGTGAACGGAGACCACCTGAGAGCGGAGGCGGAGCACACTGGGACGGCCTTGCCGTCTGCTGACGAAGAGATGCTTCGTAACAGGGAGCGGGTCGTGGCCGAGATCGGGCCGTCTGCGACGCCCGCGGACGCATCCGTGCGTGTGTTCGTGGCCGGGGCGTGGCCGTCCTCGACGTCCGTCGAGGAGGCAGGGGAGCACGACATGACCGATGATGAAGCGGCAACGGGAGGGGACCGGTCGCACGTGGTGGACGCAGCGGACGTAACGAGGGCGTCCGGGACGCCCTCGGACGTGGGCGCGACCACCGTAGAAGGTGGCGCTGCCACAATGGCCGTCGCATCGAGCGTCGCCCCAACGGAAGCGGCAACGGGAGGGGACCGGTCGCACGTGGTGGACGCAGCGGACGTAACGAGGGCGTCCGGGACGCCCTCGGACGTGGGCGCGACCACCGTAGAAGGTGGCGCTGCCACAATGGCCATCGCATCGAGCGTCGCCCCAACGACGTCCGGGACGGCCTGATGTGTCGTGGCGATAGCGCGCGAGACCGAGGGCGGCGGTGGAGGGGCGTGGAGGGAGACGTCGCGGACGTCGCGGACGTCGGGTGGCGGCCCCGGTGCCGCCGCCGAGGACGGCCCACGTTGCGCGAGATCAGCGGGAGACAAGCTGGTAGCGTTACGTAGATGTACCTGTTCAATAGCATGAAAACGAGTCAGCGTGATGATACCAGCGGTGCGAGGCGGTGGGATGAGGGGCTCACGCGGCTGTGCAGAGAGGACGCTCGCGCGCGCAGGTACAAGGGAGGAGGGACGTCGCGGACGTCCATTAGACGTGGAGAGCGGTGCGAAGTGCGGGGCGGCGGGTTAGGGGGGCGTCGACGACGTCCCAACGCGAAAGCGAGGCGGCGTGCGAGGTGCCATGTAGGGAGACGTCTCAATACCAGAGCGAGAGTTGGGCGGGAGGCGAGGCGTCGACGACGTCCGAACGCGAGGACGGGAGCGCAGCAAGGTGCGGGGCGCAGAGGTGTGCGTCGACGATGTCGGAATGCGGAAATGTTGTGACGTGCGAGGCGGGGAGACGGGCTTACAGGACGTCCGGAAATGAAGTCGTGAGGAATGCGGGCGACGTAAGCGGGGGAGGTAAAGGACGAGGCGGATGATCTCTGCAGTATGATATTGGAAGGGGTGGGAGCGACTGAATAGAAGTGTTTCGGCGTTGCGTCGAGTGAATTCATTGTCGTTGTCCGAGGCTGATCCCGGGATGCATTTGCACGGGCCTTGCTAGCTGGTATGGTCGGCGGCGACTGAACGAAGGTTGATACTTAGGTGTGGGCATCAGCGTGCTGCTGGCGAGCGCCGTTGACGCCCTTCCACGATATCCAGGGGCGATAACGGGCGAGCTCGCGGGCTGAGGGGTCCGTCCCCACAAAGGCGACGGAGGAGACCGAGGGCGGACGTCGCGGACGTCCGAATGGAGTGTGATGGCAGCGGAGCGGCGGGGAAAAGGGGAGGCGAGACTTGCGTGGACAGGATGGGAAGGCCGAGACGTTAACGAAGCGACTCACCTATAAGGTAGTTTACTTTCTCGGGTCTCAGTTTTCCGCCGCCAGAGTTAAACGTTTAAAGGCCTGTTGGGGTGAGATCAGCATGTGTGCAACAAGATACTTAGCATGTGTGTGACTTACCAGAGCGATATCGTTCTAGGTGTGTCAGTAGGGCAGGCCAGATGAAGACGCCGTAGGGCAGGCCAGATAAAGACGATAGAGGGCGGTCGTTGACGCGGAGGGGAGGGGTCGAAACGAGCGTGTCAAGCGAGAAATAGGGTTACGCGTTGAGCGAATGTCGAGCGCGAGCAGAACTTCTGCGGAGGTAGGAGGAGATGGTGGTTAGAGCGGACGCGCAGTGGAGTCCGTAAGGCATCCATATCGGGTCATTCGCACGCGATCACATGACTCGAAAGTCTTGCACGCCCTCGCGTTGTCCTCTCTCCTTCTCATGCTCTCCTTCTCATGCACTCTCGACGACTTGGACGACGCATGATACTGATACTTCGAGGTAAGCTGTGAGCTGCGGTGACTTGTCAATCATTGCTTGCTTACCTTGCTGTCGCAGTCTCAACTCGCAGAATCGGCCACGCTAGGTACTACTACGGTGTCTCGAACCCGTCTCACCGCTCAAACTGCATACTTACCGCTTCACAGATGGCTTCGGGCATCCGGACGGCGCGCGTATCACTCACTTCGGAGGCCGTGTACTCTAAACTCGACATATCCAAGACCGGATCATTCACCCAGATTTACTCGGTAAGTTAGGTCGCCGGCGATCAAACATTGCGATTCTAACTTAGTATATCAATCAGATACCGAGGATACTACTTACGACGATACGGTGCCGATGCCATCAGAGAGGATATATGGGGCTATGCCAAGTACATGGTGCGTGCCTTAGGCCTCTAAATCGCGATTAAAGTTCCCGATGATACTGAACGCTTGCCCACACAGGAGTTGCGTAATATCGTCCCAATCGGTACAACAGCATGTGAAGATCGGTTCTACCAGCATATCGGGGCAACGGCCGCCGCCAGACGGTGTCCAGACACTGGGTATGTGGGGCGCACCTTGTCATTGGATACGGCCGACGACTGACCAGGTCCCTTGATTCCAGGGTTCCGGATTTGCATGTTGATTTCGGATCCCGCCCTGCAGCATGCACCCATGCCGCTGTGCCGGAGGCCGTCCGTAGACTCGGGATCCATACGCGGCCATGCCGGGAGTGGCACTGCCCTTTGTCTCAGTGAGTTCATCCAATCCTGCGCCGTACCCAGCTAGTTAAGACTAATCGGGACATTGTGTGGCGCAGGAACCATATAACTCTGAGTACCCGCATCACGCATTCACCAGAGACCGCGATCGTCGGTGGAGCGCCGGGGTCACCTACGAAGGTATATAGACTGCGAGGTCAACTCGCCGTGTGTTCCCAACCCCTCGCACAATTTTCTCTACCTGCGTCCACCATGCCGACTCTCCCCATTCTCGCTCTGATGCTAGACTTCGCGATGTCCAGCGTGGACCCCGTCAACGACCCCGACCCATGGAATTATCCCGAGTGGCAAGACATCACGGGTCGCGATCACGCTCCTTGGAGTCGCGACGCCACGCCGCAGTCCACGGGCATGTCTACGGACAAACTCACCGCCGCAAGGGCGTTCGTGATGAAGTATGCGACCTTCACTAACCCTCAGGTCCGCAACAGCTTCGCTCTCGGCGGCGAGTTCCAAGGCCGTACCGCCTACGATGAAGTGGGCCGTCTCGCCCTCCATGAGTGGCTTTCCGCTCAGTGGAAGCTTTGGGACTTGAACACCGTTGTCGACGAGTGTATGGTGAAGGCTCACCGCGACATCTACTCCCTCGCTGCCAACAGTGAGACCGGTGACTCGGTATGTACTCCTTTACGCGTGTCTACTGTATACTGATGCACTCGCTTGCAGATACCGACCATGGAGGCCTCCCTCGTGTCTTACGCGTATCCCGAGATCGCTACGCGGTTGTTCGGAGACGAGTGCATGCTCTCGGAGACTCTTCCGAGGGCGGAGGTCAGCCGGTTTGTCCGCCGTGTCGTCTCGCTGTCCTTCAACCGCTACCGCAAGACATTCAAGAAGCGGATCAAGGCGGTCACTGACCTCCAAGAAAAAGTGGACTCGTCATACGCTGGTGCGTAATGCGTCATTTTTGCTCACTGTCTGTGCTGATCCCTAACCTCAGCGCTCATCGCCGGCAACTGCACGCCGGTTCTCATCCGGGCCTACCTCCGCGACACTCAAAAGCTGCTCACCCGGCTGTCGCTTTTCAAAGACAACAATCGCAAGAAGCGCTGCGCCGACTATACCACTCAGCTCGAGGAGATGCACGACACTGTTTTGAAGCGAAGTGCCGCCATCGTTAACAGCAGTGAGTTAAACTCCATTATCATCATGCGACTTAGATACTCAGCTTGGTCTCCAGAGCTCCCGCCTCTGCTCCGCGAGGCCCTCGCGCAGCTCCCGACCGCGCAGGACGTCGAGTCCGTCTCGCAGGCAGTCGAAGACGCACTTTTCGCCGCCGACAAGGAGAATCGCGAGGCTGTGCTACCCACCGCCACCGACGATATCCCATGGGCCGAAGGGACTGAGCAATACGCGAAATGCGCCCTGGAGGTGATCAATAACCTCATCGGACTCGCCGCCGACGGCCGCATTCTCGGATTCAACGAGAAGATCGACCCCGACGGCCTGACGACCGCGTGGCAGGCCGAAGGTCAAGCCGTCCTCAACAGCGACCGCGCTCGGCGGCTGATCGTCCGCTGGCATCAGAAGGTCGGTCTCCTGCGGATGACGGAGAACCTCATGAAGCTTCTTCCCCTGCTTCTCATGGACGAGGTCGGTGTCGGAAAAACAGCGCAAGGTCTCGCCCTCATTGTGACGTACGCGACGTACTTGGAGCACCGCAAGACGAAGGGCTGTTTCCCGGGAATGTTCGGTAAACGAGACTTGAGTGAGACTACCCTCATGTTAGTTCGATCTGACGCCTTTCGCAGCGGATACGGTCTATCCCGGCGGCCCCGCAGGCAACCTTCCCGAACGCCCCCATGTCATCGTCGCTCCGGTCGGGCTCATCACCCAGTGGATGCAAGAAATCCAACGGTTCATCCGGCCGAAGTGGATGAGTGTGATGCCCTACCTCCACGCGTTCAGCGCGGAGGGCCGGGCTGCGTGGTGGAAGCTCTGGGAGAAGGTTGACTCAAAACCCCACTTCCGGATCATCTTGGCGAGCACGGCAGTAAGTGTCGTTATACAGTCGTTTGTTTCACGTTTCATACTGATCTTCTCGCAGGCTGTCAAGTCCGACGCTCAGCTGTACTTCAGATCGCAGACCGGCAGCGAGCGCGGTGAACGACTGCATGCGCGCCACCGGGTCGAGACTGCGGACGACAAGAACACCCTCTTCTCCGCCGGTCGTCAATACGGGATCTTCCTCCTCGACGAGGCCCACCAGATCCGGACGCTCAACCTCTCGCATCTCGCGTGCACGGAGCTTCGCCATCGCTCTGCTATGACGGTGGCTATGACCGCCACACCCGTGATGACAACACCGCAGGTAATGCATTCGATCTCGTGAACTGGCGTAGTCCGAGTCGTCGCACTGACGCGTGACCTTCAGGATCTTTGCAATATCGGCCGGTTCCTTGGGCTCCAGACGTTCGTCGAAAAAACAGCGGTGATGGAGGGACATCGGAAGGCTCTAGAACGCGAGGTCCGACGCGAACGCCGCGACCGGAAGGAGGGCGAGGGCGAAGTCAAGCTCGCTCGCGCCCTCGTCAAAGGCCACAACACTCGAGGCGACGACCGTGAAGACTACAAGACTATAATGGCGGCGTGGATCGAAGCCATCCGCGTCGGCTTCAAGAACGCGCTCATTCGGCGGACGATCCAGTCGGTCGACTGGGAGGGCAAGCCAATCTCCGGGCTGAAGCCGTTCGAAGAGCACGCCCTCCTGCTCGAACTCACTGAGGCCGAGCACCGCATGCAAAACCACCTCGCCGACGAGATCGCTGCTGAGGGGGTGACAACTAAGAACTTACAAGTGAGTTTCTCGCCAGCGTTTCGTTAGTGGTGTGCGAGGTCGCCGTCCCGGACGTCGCGTGGTGTGCGAGGGTGCCGTCCGGGACGTCGCGTGGTGTGCGACGGTGTGCTCGTGTGTGAGGGCGCCGTCCGGGACGTCGCGTGGTGTACGAGGGCGTCCAGGACGTCGCCTGCTGTGTGGGGGGCGTCCAGGACGTCGCCTGCTGTGTGGGGGGCGTCCGGGACGTCGCCTGCTGTGTGAGGCGTCGTTCAGCTGCTCGCTCGGAGTCCTCCTGTTGCGTATGACCGTGGTGGACGTCCATTTGCTTGCCCACCGCCGCGCTCGCGACGTTCCGGCTGTGTCGCGACGGCGACGACGTCGCAGACGTCCAGACAACGTACACAGTTCACTGTGGCCATCGTCTGGACGTCTACGACGCCCTCGCCGGGATATTTCGATCACGCCGACCAGGACCGTCGCACTCATCTGCGGTCCGAGCAGAAGAGCGTCCAGCGTGTGGACGTCTGCGACGTCCTCGCCGTGAGAAGTCCGAGTCTCACATCGGCCATGGTTTGAACATGCACGGTACGCCAGAGGCCGTCCACGACGCCCTTTGACGACCTTCGCCTCAGAGCGCCGACTACCTCGTGGGACCATAGCTCTTCCAACCACGCGGAGAGACGTCGCGGACGCCGTCATCCGGCGGGTCTTGACAATGAGAAGTCGATCGTCAATTCGAAACTGACGTTGTGCGATCTTCAGGCATTCTATCTGGGAATCCGACAAGCCCTCCTCCATCTAGTGCTCGGAAGCAGCGCCGAGGACGACTGGCCAGAGGGCAAGCTTTACGACTCTGAGCGGTCGACCAAGATCGACGCTCTCCTCGCGCTGATAATTCACCACCTCAGTGCTCCCGGCCTCCCGCCGCTATCCGTTATCGACTCCGCTACCAACGCTCTCGGCCCTAACCCAGACTACCTCCCGCAAGCAGATGGCGCGTCGCCGCTCAAGGCAATTGAACATCACGACCAGTGGGGTCCCGATCGCGTCGTCGTGTACTTGGCGTTCCCTAAGAACAACTGGATAGTCGCGAAGGTTAGTTGAATCATCGCTGGATCGCGTGCACTTTGGACTAATCTAACACCCTCTATATGGCAGGCTTTCGAAGAGGCCGGCATCAACCACGTCGAGATCAATGGCTCAAGAAATGTCCAGGCTCGCACCGACGCTCTTCGACGTTTCAAGACCGACAAGAACTGCCGTGTGTTACTCCTCTCCGGGGTAGGCATGGTCGGGCTGAATATTGCTTTCGCGAACATTCTGATCATCGTGGTACGTTGCTTCCTAGCTGATACGGTCGGCAACTATGTCACTGACAGGACCCCAGGACACGCTCTGGTCCGCACAGGAGGATTCACAACTCATCGGCAGAGTTTGGCGGCAACCTCAGCCCAAGCAGGTCCAAGTCTATCGGCTCATAGGCCGCCGCTCCTCCGACGTTTTCCTTAACAACATCTCGTTCGACAAGGGCTTGATGCACGCCGCATTCGTCGAGTGTTCCGTGTCCATGAGTACGTCCTTTTCGTGTGACATTTACTCGGCGTGTACTGACTCCTTTTCAGAGCGTGCCTTCACTGTCCCAGACGAGGACTTAGAGGACGATGAAGAATCTGCTCTCAGTGACAAGGAGTCTCCGGATGGTCCAGACGCCCTCGACATCGCAACCGGAGTGGCTGAGCGTGGGCGTGGTCAAGACCGTGGACGCGGGCGCGGTCATCGCGGACGCACTGGGCTCGGTCGTGGGCGCAGCACGAAAAGCAACTACCCTCCTCTCACCAGCTCGCCCTCTGTCGAAACGAAGTCATCCGGGATGTCTCGCAAGAGGAAGAGTCTCGGTCCCGACAAGGGCGATGACGGTTCCAGCGCGCAGGTATCGACCTCCAAGCCGCCGAAGGCTCGCAAAGTCCACAGATCTGCTAGCGTGGTCGACTCGGGCGACGAGCAGGACGGAGCGACGAACACCAGCTCCGCTTCCGTCAAGGGGTCCGCAATTTCGACGGCGTCTGGCTCGGGCAGGCCTTCGAAGAGGGCGCTGCAAGCGGCTCAGAAGGCGGCCTTTGCGCTTCTCACCCCCGAGCAGCAGGCCGAGGCGCACGCTGCGAAGAAGAAGGCAGGCGTGGAGAAAGCGAAAGCTACTCGGGCTCTGAACAAGGCCGCGAAGGAGGCGGCGGGCGACGCAAAACGCCAGGCCGCGCAGAAGGACCGAGCTACCACCAACCCGACGTCGACGAAGGACCATCCGGTGACCAAACCGGGCACTTCGAAGACGACTCCTTCAGGCCTCCCTGCTCCAGCGCACGACAATACGGCTGACGGCGTCCGGCCGAAGGTTCCCGCTGAGGGCGGGTCTGCGACTCAGCCACGTTCCGCCCCCTCCGAGGTCAACGAAAGCGGCGTCGTTGGTGGTTCCAAGACTGCGAACACCCTGAACCAGCCCGGCGTCGCTGGTGGGTCCTCTCGCGACCAGAACACCCCCCAGAACCCCACGTCCGACGAGCGCCGCGACCAGCCCCCGGTCAACAACGTCAACGGCGTCCATCAGGCCCCACCCGATGGAAACCACTCCGGGGACCCGCTCAACGACGCGAACGGCGACAAGGAGCCCGCGTCTGACGAGAGCCGTGCTCCGCTCAACGACACGAACGGGGACAAGCAGGCTCCGCGCGACGGGAAGCACACTGGGGACCCGCTCAACGACGCGAACGGCGACAAGGAGCCCGCGTCCGACGAGAGCCGTGCTCCGCTCAACGACACGAACGGGGACAAGCAGGCTCCGCGCGACGGGAAGCACTCTGGGGACCTGCGTGACGGCGCGAACGGCGACAAGCAGCCCGCGGCCAGCCAGGACCGCTCCCAGGACCCAGCCACGACCGGCGACAACGTCGACAAGGAGCCCGTCAAACTTGGCGTCGAGACGAGCGACAACTCCCACAACCGTGGCCCGGACAAGTCTGACCGCGCCGTTCTCGACAAGGAGCCCGCCCTCAACGAGAACCGCCCACCCGCCGCCACGCAGCTCCTCAACGACGGCTTCGGCATCCATGAGCTCGAGCGTGAGCATTCGAATACTCCCGAGCCCCGTGAGGACAGCGGGCGCGAGTCTCCACTCATGTCTATGCTACACGAGTGGGAGAACCTGGAGCCCGAAGGCACGACGCTGCGGCGGTCGACCCGGGTTACTCGCGCTGGCAAGGCGTCGGCGATGACGATTTACTCGTCCTCCGAGTCCGACTCTGAGCAGTCCGTGACCGTCAAGGCTCCGAAGAAGGTCCGCAAGACGGACTCTGAGCGCGAAAACGCCGTGCCTCCGCCCCCGCTGAAGAAGGTCAAGCGGGCGGCGGATAACTCCAACGCGATCTCGCAGGACAACCCGGCGGAGTCTCGCGGCGCGGACGCGGCCAAGTCCCCGACTACATCTGGCAAGTCTAACCCCGGTCCCGGGGCGCGTCGTCGCGTCGAAGATCAGGCTTCGGGCGCGGGGCTGGCGGTGAGGCGGACGACGGGGAGTATACACCTCCCGCCGTCTCGTGTCGGAGGCTCCGGGTCGCAGCGCCCTAGTCGTAAGTAGCTTTGTCTCATGTCGTGTATCCGTGGACATTCGTGCTGTACGTGTGAGTGAATAGTCATGTAATTGGCTCGTTACTAGAAGAGATGTGGAGATGTACGTGCTCTCGAACTAGTATGCGTCACTGGGACTTCCACGACGCCCGCATGCGTGATGGAGACTCGTCCTCATCGCCTACACGGGAGGACTCTGCACAACTGACCGCAACAGTCAGTGGTCACTCAAAGCTTCAGCATCAAAACATCGGTTGGACGTCTTGGACGTCCTCCTCCACGCCGTGCACGCTCCCGTTCCGTCTGCTACACAGTGCGTCCTGCTTAATCCTGACGTCGCCGGGAGCTGTTATGTCTTCTGTACACACTACGAGCGCACCAGTGCATTGCCCGCCGCATGAGCCTCGAATCGGACGGAGTGGCCGGATGGGCTGGATGTCCTCACCAGCGGATGCAGCTCCCATCCGTTGCACGCGAGCTACACCACGGCGTATCGGGTGACGCCGATCCCGGACGACCGCGACGTCCGCTCACGCCTCCGAGTCACCAGACGCCATCATGGCAGAACCGGGTGCGGGACCAGGGCACGCTCGAGCCGCGACACGGTGTGGGGGGACGTCCGCGACGTCCTCTTCGGCCCACACTGCGGACTATGTCATGCCAGCTACATTGAGCATTGGGCCTCACAGCCCAGTAAGGTGTGGGATGTCTAGCCAGGCATTACTTCGCTCATCCCCCGAGCGCACGAGCTGTTGGACTTCCTGGACGTCCTTCTCTGCTCATCTACGCGCCAAGACGCGACTTCTAGCTATGTCCGTGCTTAGGGTTATGAAGAGATTATGGACCTTTGGGTCGGCTCGGGGTCGACTTTGGGTGGGAGACTGAGCCCTAGCGTAGGGTTTGCCCAACCACAGCCTAGGGTTTATCAACCCTAGAATAGGGTTTATCCACCCCTCCGCAACGCACCCACTCACGCGCCGTACGGTGCACGTGCACAATTACTACGCAATTTATACTGTGGCGCGCGGCGCAGCACCGCAAACTGTGTAGACAGGTGTGTGTGCACGCGCCATGCTCGGAAAAAAAGTTAGGGTTAGGGTTAGGGTTAGGGTTAGGGTTAGGGTTAGGGTTAGGGTTAGGGTTAGGGTTAGGGTTAGGGTTAGGGTTAGGGTTAGGGTTAGGGTTAGGGTTAGGGTTAGGGTTAGGGTTAGGGTTAGGGTTAGGGTTAGGGT